>CM069524.1:106804388-109204388 GCA_035773235.1 Eospalax fontanierii
CAAAGGATCTGATGCCCTTTTGACCTCTGCCAGCATTGCATGACACATGTGCATTTACACACATGCAGGCAATACACTTATACACATAGAATAAAAATAGTAACATATTAAAAATAACCTGCTTAGTATTATCCACTAAAGAAAATGAAGAGTATAAAATGAATAAAAACTGTTTCAGTTAAATTACCATTATTTGTCTCCATGCATCAGTCTCTGTGTCCTAACACTTCAGAGATGGTATTTATATTCAACCTGGAGCACTGTAAGAATGAGGAGACCACTTCATTCCTTTCTTTCATTCTCTAGTTTGGATAGTGCGCCGTTCAATCATCTCAGCTCGTACAAGAACTATCTATTTCTTATGTAATAGGATGCTGATGCATTTGACAGGCATCTGGAATTTTGACCCCCACAAGTATGGGTGAATCCAGTCTCCCAGGGTTTCCTTATCTTTAGCATGTGGCTCCCAAGGCACTGAGTGTGCTTATTCACAGAACTGCTGAATCTTCACCCACATTCAACTGGCAAGAGCTCAGTCATTTGGCCACTTCTAAACACAATGGTGGCTTCAAATTGTGGTCCTGGGAGCACCCGAGAGGAATGGGAAAAATGGTTTGGCAGCAGGCAGCCGGTAGTTTTCCGTAGCTAAGAACTAAACACTTAAAATATCACTAACATATTTATAGAAACATGTAAAATATTTACTCAGAAAACTTCAGCGATAGAGTTCTATATTTTATCTCTTGAACAAGATATGGCAGTACTTCCAAAGTAGTTATAAAGGGAATCAAATATATTCGACAAATTTATTAATTTAAAAGTGAAAATTTCTTTTAAAATTCCTTCATATTATTTTAATCAAGATCCTTTTGTCTCATTTCATTTTATTTTGGCAACTTTCTTCAATAGAGCAAAGACTACAGAGTTAAGTAGACCTGAGTCACAATACTTTTTCCCACTTACGTAGTGCCAGATATGTAAGGATCTATTTAACTTTTTGGGTCTCAGTTTACTGTCCTATAAAATGGAGGTTGATGTCTATCTCACTGGCTTGTACTAAGAAGCAATTAAATTGAGTGAATAACATGCCAACTTGAACAGCTCAGGCATTGGCTACACACAATAACATCCATCCTTCTAGAGTGCTTGACTTCTGTGGGATATACTTCAGTAATTGCTACTGCAAGCAAATGACCTCTCACTCTAATTAATAAAACATGCCAACTGGAAATAAATCACATAATCCTGGAGTACATAAATTATGGTTGCTAAAGTGTTTGCAAAAATCATTATTCTTCAAATGCAATTAAAGAATACTTTAATGCCACAAACCCAGATCCCTAATTTTGGATAGATGACATCACACAATGAGTTCACTGTTCAAAAGATTTCTGAGAATGACATGAGTTTGAGAATGCAAATACAAATTCTCACTGCAAGTTAAATTTAGTTTTTCATGAGAGTAATGAAGAAAAGTTGTTTGGATATTGCAATGCCTTAATAAGATAGATGAAAATAGGGAATAATGATGTAGAAATAGGTACTTACTTAGTGTTTGAGTGTACATGTGTGTTTGCATGTTGGTGTGCATGTTTATGCATTTATTTGCATGTGCATGAATTTGAGTACACTTGAGTTCAAGAATGCACACATTTTAATGCATGTGTGAATGTGCATGTATGTGGATACATTTTATGTGTGTTGTCTGTCTCTGCATTATGTGCAGTTGTTTACTTGTGTTTTCTATGCTTTTATATAAGTTCATGTGTGCTTTAACATGCATATGCAGTGCACACACACATGCACATGCATTTTTGTATGTGTGTTTCTGTGCACATATATGAGTGTGTTTGTTTGCATGTCATGTACGTGAGTGCACATTCATGAGTCCATGTGTGTATTTATGTGTGTATATGTGAGACAGTGTGTGCATGTATGTACATACATGTGTACATGTGTTTGGATTTGTGTATGCATAAATGTAATCACATGCATTGGTTGATCTTTGCATGTGAATGTTCAGATACGAGTTTGTATGCATGTGTTCATGTTCATGTATGTGTTCAGTTTCATTTTGGTGTATGTGCATGTGTTCACATGTATATTCATACTTTTGCACATGTAATTGTGCATGTGTCCATATATTTTTGTTTGTACATGTTTTTTGTTGTGCTTTTCACATAGGTTCTTGGGATTCATACTCATGTCCTCATTTTCGCATGACAGATACTTTGCTGACTGGGTCATCCCTCCAACCCTGCTCTTGAGTTTTAATGATACTTGTTTCTGAGACAAGGCCTGAAACTCGGGATCCTCTTGCCCTGGTCACATGAATGCTGGGAGTGCATGTGAAGCACCATGCCTGGTCCCTTAAGTCACATTTATTTATTTATTTATTTATTTATTTATTTATTTATTTTAAATTGAGCTTTATACATTTCATACAACAGTTCCTAATCAAATTTAGAGTCCCTCCCCCATCCATCCTCCCAACCCCTGATCTTATGTATTCCGAAATACATGAGAAGTCTTATCCAGTCAAACATTTGTGCCCAGATAACCTTTTGTACAAATTCATCCACTGCAGTCTGTAATCAGTCTCCTATAGTTCTAAGTCTAGGTCTGGCTTGCAAACGATTTCTGTTGCTCTACTCTGGGCCCTTGTCTAATTTGAGTTGGTGTGGGTCTTATGCTCAATACCATAATTGCCACAAGTTCACATGTGCAATCCTTCAGTGGCCAAAAGCCTTTGCTTCCCTAAGGTCATGAGCCATTCCTGGTTCTTACAATCTCTCCACTCATCTTCCACAATGATCACAGAGCCATAGGTGGTGAATTTTATCCAGAGATGCACACTCTGTTGTCTCTTATTCTTTAAAACTTGGTTAGTTGCTGCCTTCTGTGTGCATAATACTATGTTGTTTAAGGAATCTTCAATGGTGAGAGTTGAGAGATGCATTAGTTTTCCCTCTACCCCACAGTCCACTGTGTCTATGAGCCTAAAACTACTTTTAAAACAATTGAAAGCCATAGAATGTAATATAAGCTATTAAAATCAGAAAGTGTTGTTAGAATGTTTGGTTTCCCTCTCTAAAGTTAAAAATATGTTGATTTTCTAGAACCTTGAATGAGATGGTCTGAATACATATCTCAAAAAATTTGAAAGTACAGCCATCGCTGACTTTTGCTTTTAAAGGAAATGAAGAGTATTATGTTTTAAATCAGTGAGTGTTCTCAAGTTCTAGTATCTTCACTTTGACAATTTAAGATAATATGAAAGAATATTTCATTGTAGGTTTGGGTTTTCAGTTACTCCTTGGCCCTAAGTAAATCTAGACAAACTCCAAAAGATTCCTAGCTCTGTCACTGCAGATGTGCCCTGGAGAGATGTGGCTCTCACTATCCCTTTCTTCATGATCTTCCTGTGAGTCAGTAACTACATATTTATGAATCTCATTTATTTTGGTTTAAGATGCAAACCCTATATTTGGATGAATGAATCTAGATTGAGACCAGAGAGGTGGTTTTGGTTGTACATGTATCCTGTCTGAGACATTAAGACAAATATAGTACATGCTTGTTTTTACAAACAAAAATGCCTGGAATTTTGGTTTTCATAAGAACTATGATTTTAATGGCTTGCAAATTATCCTTTACAGTGACTATATATTTATATAGCATAGGGTGAGCCAAAGAAAACTTGTGTTCCTTTGTAGCAAAAGAAAATGCTGAAATAACTTCATCAGCCTAGTGGCTTTATATTACTAATTTTGTAAATGGCAACTGTAAAAACAAATGTGGTGTGGTACTATGTGCTTATGGGCACACCTATCCCAGTATTAGTGTCCATTAAATTCAAAAGGATATTTACATTACAGGAAAGTTGTGAGAGACAGACCAAGGTTTAATAGCAAGGTTCTATTTATAGACTTGAAAATTTTAAATATGATATTTCCTGGAGACGAGGCATTCTTGTGGGTAGACTAAGCTATTTGCAGGCCTTCACTGAGGTCACTTGAAGGCCCCCTTTCACAGGGACAAATGAATTTTTCAGGAAAAATAGACCACAGAAATGTCTCTCCCAGTTTCACTTTCCCTTCTTCGTTCTTTGTGGCTACTGTAGGATGGATTTCACGTCATTTTTTTATACTATGGCAGAGGGCATCTCCCATATCTCCACTCAGGTCAAGGGTAGAGCTAGGAACATCAAGTCAGAATGAGCATTAGTTAAATCTTATGCTGTTTTTGCAGTTATGGCATGCATAAAATACAAAGGTCACAGGAAACATTGTTTTTGTTTCTTGATTAAATTGTTTTAATGTCAAACAAACCATGTGTTGCATATGACTTAAACTGCTCTATGGTTCATAATTTTCTAAAGCAAAATAAGAAATTGCTTCCAGAAGAAAAGACTAGAAGGCATTACCGTGTTTTAAAACATGAATGATGAAAATGATCCTTTATTTGTGTCAAGCAAAATAAAACATCCATTACAGTAAGAGCATTGCAATGCTGGAGATCCCCTAACCACATGGGTGGTCTTATAAAGACAGTGTAGAACAGTTGGTCAGAATCTACTTTGTTGTGAGGTGATGCAGTATGTGCAGTTGGCCAAGTATATGTGGATTCCTTTTCTTAGACTTCTCATGAAATTTAAGACTTTTCACCCCCAAACAATGAACATATCCTGAATTCTTTTCCTTATGTAATTCAACTATTTGTTTATATCTTAATGGTCTTTATTCTGTCATTTATTCAAATCCTTTTTGAATTCCTTGAACATAGTTATAATACTACTTTGAAACCATTTTGTGAATCATCTGATTTACTTTTCGCAGGGAACATTATTATGGCAATACTAATTTTTGGAGGCCATTGTCTTGCAAACTCTTGCTTTTGTTTTTGTATGTGTTCTAAACATCTGAAGGTAGGGCATTAGTAGAGCTTCCTGGTATGGATATCTGCCCCATCTTCACTGAGTAGGCATTTAGAGCCCTATTTTCTATTATGCCAATTATTTTGGGCCAGCCTGATGGCCCTTGGGGTTTAGTTCTGAGGGAACAGTGCTGCTGTGGAGTATGAGACATAGGCCTTACTCAGATAGAGTAGGTGCATCTTCTGAGTACAGGAGCAAGCCTTCTTTCTAGAGAGTTAGTGAGTTCTTGCTGCAGATCCTCAGAAGTCTGAGGAAGACTCAAAGGGTTTTATGGCAGGGGTGGGGACTGCTACATGGATTCAGTGTGACTTGCCTAAGTAGTAGGGTTTTAGGTAAGATAGTTAAAAGTCATGTATCAAAAAGGACCTTATCCATAAGAGATACATGAGATTTGTAATTTCAGAAGAGTCAATAGTAGTCAAATATGATATTTATAATTTATATGGGTGTTCTATATCAGTTAACTAACTACAAAAGTGGCTTAAAATTTTCTCTAGGAAACACAAGGACTAAGAGAAGGAGTTGGGATTGGGAAGAAGTAGACATTGACCAAGAATGGGTATGGACAACCATTAAATACTGCTATTAGTTTTTTTAGTATTTCATTTATTATTTTTCTTTTATGTGTATGAATGTTTTGCCTACATATATACAAGTGCACCACACTCAGGTCATGTTGGCAGAGGCCTGAAGAAGGTGCTGGGCCTTCTGGAACTGCAGTTATGGATGCTTGTTAGTTGTTAGGAGGTGCTGGGAACAGAACTCAGATCCTCTGGAAGAACAGCACATGTTCATAAAGACTGAGTCATCTCTCCAGCCCTTCACTTTCTGTTTTTATAATCAGCTTTTTATTGGAATATGACCACACTCATTCCTTGATGTCTATATTGTTCTTATGCTGCACTGGAGTGGCTATAGCATAGACTGTATGATCTGGAAGGCCTCATGTATTTACCATCTGGCTCTTTATAGGAAAAAGTATATTTGCAATCTACAGACTGTCTTTTTACCCATTTGGATATAGCAAATGAGGGAACATTGACTTCTGTAAGATATTGATTGATAATAAAATATTCCAAAAATTAGTGACTTAAAAAAAATCCCTCCCAATTTACCAGATAGTCCAAAATCTAGAAGGAATTTTTTTAGCACTATCCATTTCAATAATATTGGCATCTCATCAAAAATCAGCATTAGTCTTCTCAACTTGTGTGTGTGTGTGTGTGTGTGTGTGTGTGTGTGTGTGTTTATACACTGACAAGGGGTACAGCTGACATAGATAGCTGACAGGATCTTTTGCATTGCCAAAGTAGACCACAGGTTGTAGGTTAATCAATGGATTCTAGACATGGTATAATTTCTGTTGTCCTGGATAGACACTAAAGACTTCTTATCAGCACTTGAGTTGAACTGATGACAACAGTTTTCCTGGTGTTCCTTTTGAACCAAAACTTTCTCATTCTCTTCTCTTTTAGGCCCCTTGGCTCTTGTTTTCTGAGATAAATCATTTTCTTTTTTCTCAAAGCTAAATGAAAGGGGCAATTATATCCTTGGTGATTCTTAATAGTCCCAATTAACTAAGTCAGTTTCTGGAGTCTGAGCTGAAAATGAAGTTTAGACTGTACCTTCAATAAATAGAATTTGTTAAGTCAACTTGAGCCTCTTCTTTCTTTAAGAAAAGCAGCTGCTTGAATACCGAGTTTCAGTCACAGCACAAGTGCTGTCAAATAAAGAGTTTAATTTTTAAAATTCTCACCACACTGAATTCACAGGGAATATGTTCCTTTAGCTGTGTGTCCTTAGCTACTCACAGTGGGAACTGTGGGAACTTTTCAGAACTGAGACTTTGAGTAAACTCAAGGGTTGTTCTCACTGGTTTCCTTCTTTGTCTGACAACTTTCCTTCATGAATTTGAGGGCATCATCATGTATTTTAGAGCATTCAGTGTGCTTAATCCATTCTCCAGTTCTCCTGACAGGATCTTGCCTCAGCATTGCCAGCAGCGATGCTGGGGGCCACTGCTGACCCGGCCTTGCCATGGAAGCATTTCAGGCATCACAAGTGACCCCTTTCTTTAAGAGTTCAATTCTCCCGAGATGTCCTGTGTCACCTTTCTCACCAATTTGTACACATAGAACATCCGCCCATTCTTGTTTTCTAAAGAGCCTAGGAAACAAACAGCAGAAATCTCCCCTCTTTTCTTTACATCATTTTGCCACATTTCTAGAAAATAGTGTTTTTCACCAAAACAGTTGTCAAGAAGTAAGCAGTTATTTCTTCCAAATATGCTCCTTCTTAAGTCAAAGGGGCATTTCTCCCCTGGTGTTTACACGCATTTTCTTGCCAGTGATTATTAATGCTTGTGGTGTCCTTGCCCAAAAGGCATGATCAAAATCTGTCCTTTGCAATTTTCCAGATTCTTTTTTCCTATCTTTCCTCTGACATCTGAGTTACTTAAAATGTATATTGTTGCTGTACTAATTTTCTTTACAGTCAATCAAACCTCTAGGCTCAGGACTACTGTTATTTCACTGTGCATCTCTCTTCTCAGTGTGTCTCTCTGATATCGTTGCATTGCAGACTCATGTGTTACCTGGTCTTCCTAGTTTGCTACAGTGTTCCTGGAAAAAGCTGATTCCATGTTATTCAGATTCAAATGTATCTCTTAGATTTATCAGCTATGCAATATATGATACTGAATGAACATATATGGAATTGTTCTGTGTTTACATGGACAGTATGTGTCTCTGCTATAAGTAGCTATTTCTTGTTTCTGTTTATTTTGTAATGTTAAGGGTTGAACCCGGGCCTTACGCTTGGGAGGCCAAGGCTTTACCACTGTGTCCTCAGTCCTAGCTGTTGCTTTAAAGGCAGTGTTTGTTTTTTAAATGAATACATTTCATTTTCAGAATAAAATTAAGGATTATTAAAATGTTTGAATTTCCATCTAGCATTCATTAGTTGCTTCCTCTGTTTTATTTTTGGTGTTTTACTCAATTTCTTTTGCTTCACCTGCATATTTTCAGTGTTCTATTTTGTCTCTTGACTTATTAGCCATTACTTATTGCATTTCTAGCATTTTCTTAATTATTAAAAAAGCATCTTTACCTTATCAAAGCCTATTTATATATAAAGCTACATCATTGCCTCGCCTTACAACTCTACATTTCATTTTTTTTCCGCTATACTTTCTTTAAACATTGTTCTTTGAGGATTTCATATATGAATACTATGTATTCTAATCATACCTACTTCCACTCTCTTTCCAGCGTTTCTCAGATCTCCACACCACACCCCCTCCTAATTTCATGTCTTCTTTTCATAACCCACTGAGTTCAGTCAGTGCTGTCCATCATATGTGAATGGGTTTAGGACCACCCACTGGAGCATGGGCAACCTCCAGGACCACTTCTCTGAAAAAATGGTTTCTCCATACTCTAGCATCCTTCAATTGCCAATAGTATCTCAACAAGTGTGGGGGCTCATGAGCCCTTCCCCACTCTATGCTGGAATGTTGACTGACTTGATATTGTGCAAGTATTCACAGCCACTGTAAGTACATGAGTGAAAACACCACATTGTGCCCAACAGACATAGTTTTGTATTTTCTTCCCAACCTCAGGCTCTTACAACCTTTCCATCTCCTCTTCCTTGATGTTCTCTGCGCAGTTTTGGGTGGAGGTGTATACAGATTTCAATTGCATTATATTCTCTGAACTACTGTTTTCATAGGTTTACTATATATATATGTTATAACCTCTATTTAGTTTGCTATTATTTTTATTAAGACTAAATTATTAGCTATATTATTTTTTCAATTAAAATATTTTATTTGATTATTTTTTATTGGATCTTTACGTATTGTATACAGAACATCTCAATCAGTCTTAATCATCTTATATCATTTTCCCCACTGGGAACTCCCCATAACCCCCACAACTGGACTCTATACATTCTGTGATCTGCATTAGGCCTATTGTGTCAAGTTAGTATTCCCAAATGTTCCTCAGTGCAAGTTCATCCACTAAGGTCTAGTCAGCCTATCCAGAGTCCCTCACTTTGAGAAGTTAAGCTCTTCTTCACCCAACATTAATTTGCTGCCAATATTTCTTCAGCAAAGAGTGGGGGGTCTTCTGCCCATTTCCACAGTTCCATGCTCAGTTTTTGCATGGGTCTTCAGCATACTGGTACCATTGCTGTAGGCTCATATGAGCAATTCCCTTTAGGACTTTTAATATAAATGCATATTGAATTTTGTCAAAGGATTTTTCTACATCTATTGTGATGTAGAAAAAAATCTGTGATTTTTGTCTTTGAGTCTACTTTTATCCTTTCTGACATTTATTGACTTAAATATATTAAATCATCCTGGTATCTCAGGAATAGAGTGGACTTGATCATGGTGAATGGTCCTTTTGATGTGTGTCTGTATATTGTTTACAAGTATTTTGTTGAAGATTTTTGAATCTATGTTCATTAAGGATATGGGTCTATGGTTTTTTGTTTGTTTGTTGTTTTTGTTTTTTGCTTGTGTCTTTACATGGTTTTGGTATTAGAGTGATACTGGCATCACAGAAGGAAGTTCTCCCTCTGTTTCTCTCTTTTTGAATAATTTAAGTAGTATTGGATATAGGTCTTTCTTTGAGTGGTAGAATTCTGCTGTCACTCCATCTGGGCCTGCACTTTGTTTAGTTGGGAAGTTTTGTATTACTGTTTCAATCCTTATATGTTATGGGGCTGTTTAAGCTGTTGATCTCTTCTTGGTTTTGATTTGTTGATTCCCATGACTTTAGATATACAGCCATTTCTTTAGGGCTTACAAATGTAATAGCATAAAGTTTCTTAAGTATTATAATCTTCTGGATCTCTCTGTTGTCTGTTGTGATGTTTCCCCTTTCATCTCTGATTTTGTTGATTTGGACTTGTTCTTTCTTTCTTTGGATTAACTAAGCTAAGGTCTGTTCACCTTGTCTGTCTTTTCTAAGAACCAACTCTTGGACTCTTTGATTCTTTGTATTTCTTTCTTTATTGCTATTTTGCTAATTTCTGCTGATTTTGTTATCTCCTCTCATCTGCTTGGTTTGGATTTTATTTGTTGCTGTTTTTCAAGATTTTTGAGTTGCAATGTAAAGTCATTTACTTGTGCTATTCTGATTTTTTTCTAATGTAGGCACTTAGAGCTATGAACTTCCTTCTTAGGTCTGCTTTCAACGTGTCCCAGAGGTTTTGATAGGTTGTATTGTCTTTTTTGTTTAATTCCAGGGATACTTTTATTTATTTCTTAATTTTTCCTTTGACCCATTCATCATTCAGGAGTGTGTTGTTTATGTTTGTGTATTCACTAGGGCTTCTCCAGTGTTGATTTTAAACTTTATTGAATTGTGATATGATTGAATGCATAGAATTATTTCAGTTTTTTTCAGTTTGTTCAGGTTTGTTTTATGTCTCAGTAAGTGATTAATTTTAAGAAAGTTCCATGGGGTGCTGAATAGAATGTGTATTCTTTGGTGCTTGGTTGGAATATTCTGTATATATATGTTGGGCCCATTTAAGTGTGGTACTGTTTACTTCAGATGTCTTTCTGTTTACTGTCTGTCTGGCTGACATGGCAAATGGTGAGAATGGGGTATTTAAGTCCCCCTACTAGTAGTGAGTTGGAATTAATCTGCGTTTTAATGCCCTTCCTGTGGAACTGTTTTAATGAAGTTGGGTGCAACAGAGTTTGCTGCATATATGTTGACTATTATACCTTCTTGACTAATTGTTCCTTTGGTCAGAATTAAGTGACCCTCTTCATCTCTTCTGATTAATTTTAGTTTGAAATCTATTTTGTCAAATATTTGAATGGCAACTCTTGTTTGTTTCTTAGTATCATTTGCTTGGAATATTTTTCCATTCTTTCACTTTATGGTAGCACCTGTCCTAGAAGGTGACATGGATTGCTCTCAGGCAACCAAAAGATGGATTTTGTTTCTTGATCCATTCAACTAGCCTGTGTCTTTTGACTGGAGAATTTAGTCCATTGATATTTAAAATTATTATTGAAAAATGTGCGTTAGTTCCTGTCATTTTATAGTCTGTTTGTATTCTTGGTCTATTTTTGTGTTTCTCTGCCTTCATTTATTTTGCTTCTGTTGCCCCTTGGGTATAGTCCTTTTCTTCAGTTCTTTGTATTGCTTCAATAATTCTCTGAACAACTGGTTTTGTGGACATGAATTATTTCAGCCTATTCATGACATAGAAATTTTTTCTCTTCCCTTCAACTATAATAGGTATTTTTGCCAGGTAAAGTATTCTGGCTTGGCAACTATGGTAATTTCAAACTGGGAACACTTTGGTCTAGGCTCTTCTGACTTTCATAGTTTACCTTGAAAAGTCAGCTGTAATTCTGGTAGGCTTTCCTTTATATGTGACTTTAATTTTTTCTTTTTCAGCTTTCAGAATTCTCTTTTTGTTCTGTACATGTATTTTTTTTATTAAGTTATGCCATGGGGAGTTGCTTTTCTGTTCTTATTTTGTGTTCTATGTGCCTCTTGTATGTATAGGCATGTCTTTCTTAATTTTGGGAAATTTTTCTTCTACAGTCTTGTTGAAAATCTAGTCAATACCATTATCCTGAGATTTTTCTCCTTTTTCTATGCCTATGGTGATAAAATTTGTCTTTTCATGGTGTCAGACATTTCCTGCATATTCCATTCTTGTGTTTTTTAATTTTTCAAAATCTTTGTTTGAGTGTTCCATTTCTTCAACTTTATCTACAAGGTTTGCTATTCTTTTTTGCATTTCTCTCATTCTATTGATGAAGTTTTCTCCTGTCATTTCAAATTGACTTATTGAATGGTTCACTCCCTTCTTCATTTCATTCTGTTTTCTTCAATATTTCAATCTTTTTTGTGAATTAAGTAAGTTTATTCCTATCTTCTTTTAGTTCTTTGATTTGTTTCTGTGTTCTTTAAATTCATTGAATTCTTTGATCATGTTTATGATTGTTCTTTTAAACTCTGTGTTCTGGATTACCTCTATGGGGTTCCCATTTGTGGAACTCTTCTATACATCTGGTGGTATTTGATGGAGTCATATTATTTTGTTTTTTTATATTATTATTTTTTCATTGTGAGCTTGGTATATGGATTTCTTTTGTTGTTTGTGATTCTGATGTGAGATTCAAGCCTTCCTTTGTTGAATTGAAGTCTGATTCTGTTTGTATAGTTGATATGCCTTGGTTGTTTTCTTACTGGGTAATAAAACTGATTGTTTAAGGCTTCATGTTCTCACTTTTGATTTGATGTTGGAGGGACTGGATGACTTTAATCCGGTTTCTTAGCATCTCCTGTGGAGGCTCAAGTCAGGGGAGATCAGATACTCTCATTCTCTCCCTTAAGGTCTTAGTCACTCTAGGCATCTGGCATAGCGCAATTTGGGAAGATTGTTAGGCAGAGTCTGAATTCAGGTGTTCCCCTACAGTCTTCAAATGTCTGGAATCCTACTAAAGAGTCCTGCATCTGTAGAAGGGGCTTCAGACAATATCAATGCAGGGGATGGGACATGGTACGATTTGGAGAACTCACAACCAAGTAGAGCTAAGAGGGTGATCCAGAGATCTGGAGGCTAAGAGCAAAAGTGGGCCTATACCAATGCTATCAGAACAGGATATGGGGCTGGGGGAGACTGGAGTTTCTGTGGTGGTATGAGAGTGGATATTGCAGTGGGCAGGATCAGAATTGCCAGGGAAAGCACCTGATCTCAGGAGTCCAAGGCAAGTTTGTGGTGGAGACTGCCAGGGTAGAAGGCTGGTCTCAGGAATGCAAAGGCATGTTGAGGGTGGGGACATCCTGTGAAGGCTGTAATAACCTAGACTGAAATATTCAGCTGGTCTGGATACAGGAGATTAGGACACAATGTGCAGGTCTGGACTAAGAGTTTAGTCCAGGGATCTGGGGTTCTCAGAACAAAAGCAGGACTGTATGAAAGACTAGAAGTAGAACAGAACATGCGGTGGGTGAGAATGGTTTTGCTCAGGTGGTAGGGGAGTCCATCCCTATATTTTTCCTTGGGAAATAATTTTATGCATATAAAAATTGTAAAAAATAGTATATGGCTTGATGTAATTTATGTATCTTTTCACTCAGTTTCCCTTAAAACTACCATCTTATAGTGCCAAGCTTAATTTTCCAAATAATGAAACTGATTTAATACTTTAGATTTAAAAAAAATTTTTTTTTGTTTGTTTTTTGAGACAGGGTCTTCATGTAGCCCCAGATGACCTGGAACTCCTTAATAGACCAGTCTGGTCTCAGTCTCACAGAGATCTGCCTGCCTCTACTTCTGGAGCTAGGATTGAAGGCGTGTGCCTTTAATTATTTAACAGAATTCCACTAGTTTTCCACACGTTTTTCTATTTCAGGATGTATTCCAACATTCCACATTGGATTTGTTTTATATTTTTTATTAAATTCCTCCAATCATTGTTCATCTAATAAATGCTTGCACTTATTGCACTTATCATTCCTAATTGACAAAAACACTTGCACTGCTGTTTATCTGATGGTGATACTGTGCTTCCCCCATTCCTTTTAGTGAACTAAAATTTTCTGTAATGCAGAACTGTTTTTCTTCTATTTTTTCAGTCTATTGATTTATTCAGTTATTTTAAATAAGAGCACATTATCAAGTTAATTTATTTCATTTGGGGGGACATCCTTCAATCTTTCCATTCTCTATTTTGTGACTAATACTTTTGTTTAAAGAAGGTTTTTGATTTTTCAATATTCTCCCGTCCTTTTAGAGGTTTAATTTTCCAATGCTATGACGCATCACAAGTTCCTTTCCTTTCTCCTTTGTCGTCTTCAGGATCACCCGCTCTCCAGCAGAAGCAGACACGCTTTGCCCCTCCCCCACAGCGTTCTCCTCCCCACTCGCAAATCTGCGATTTGTTATCCTTCCCGCCTCACGGCCTTAAAACCTATTTTCACCTCTCATGGGTCTTTTTCTAGTTTCATGACCTACATACACCTTCTCTCCTCGTAAATATACATCCATGAGGGAGAACACGAGCTGTTTGTCTTTCTAAGCCTAGGTTATCTCACTTAATATATACTAATTTCTAGTTATAACCATTTGTCTTAAAATGTTATAATTTCATTTTTTTATAGCTGAATAAAGTTCAGTTGTGTATATACATATTTTATTCACTATTCATATATTAATGGACAGCTAGTCTGATTCTATCCCTTTGTTTTTCTGAATAGAGTACCAATAAACATTGTGCATGTATCTCTGTGGTAGGAAATAGAGTCCTTTGAACATAGATTTATTTTTGAAAAGTTTTTAAAATGTATTTATTTGTTCATTCATTTATTTGGTTATTCAGTGCATGTGTGTGTGTGTGTGTGTGTGTGTGTGTGTGTGTGTGTGTGTTTAGGTCAGACAGAAAATTGCCTGAGTCAGTTCTCTTCCAACATGTGAATTCTGGGGATTGAACTCAGGTTGTCAGTATTGGCAGCAGGACACTTTACCCACGAAATATTCTTCCTTCCCCATTTGCTAGTTTTATAGTCTTTTTAAAAATTATTTTGATTTTTATTTTATGTGTATGAATGCATTGTGGGCATGCATAGAAGAGCATCCGTGTCATGCAATGCTTGAGAGGTCAGAAGAGGGCATCGGATCCCCAGGAACTGGGGTTATTGATAGTTATTATCTGCCATATATGTGATAGTTATTATCTGCCATATATGTACTTGGAATCAAACCCGGGTCCTCTGAAGAGCAGCTAGTGCTCTTAACCACTGAGCCATTTCTCCAGTCATTTGCTCCTTTTCTTGGGATAGGTTTTGTTTTGTAGCCCAAAATGGCCTCAAACTCATGCCAATCCTCCTGCCTGGTCTCCTGAGGGCTAGAATTAAAGTGCCCAAGAACATGCCTGGATTGTCTCAATGATTTCTTAAATTTTTTCTGTTTTGAATTTCTTTTTGAATAACAGAAAAGTTGTATAAAGAGTTTTCAACCACTTATCAATCATGCAACCTCAGCATTGTGACCATTTTACACAACACTGGTAAAAAAAATCATCACTGACCCCCACATTTATACTCTGCCCCTCAAGACCCGTTGGAAGTTCAGGACATAGTATCCCACATTATTACTATGGTTATATACCTGTTTCCCACTTAATTGGATGCATTGTTATTATTATTTTTTGCATTGTTTGTAAAGGGATCATGAGATCACAAGTCTAGGAACTGTTGAATTTGAGTCCTAACATTGACTGCCTAAAAAGTAATTTGTGTGGGCGTGTGTGTGTGTGTGTGTATGTGTGTGAATAAAAGTGCTTTTAATAAGTGCATACATATACAATTGCTTGCATCATTTAAAATATTTTTACTATGACAAATTCAAAAATACTTTTTGTGCTGTTAACTTGAATGACTCATTATCAGATGTAATTTAAATCACCCTAAAAGTCAAAATAAACGACCCTGGTTCATTTTAAGGAATTGTTTCTTATTTTTTCTTCTATTGGAAAATTAAGAAACATTGTTAATGCTAAACTTCCATGGCTAAAAATTGCAAAATGATTCCTACCCAAAGACTCATAACCACATATTCTGGTGATCTAAAATATTTCCAAATAACTCTAAACATTATAGATAAATCCCTATGTCATTATTTATATAAACTAGTTATATTATCATATTCTGTTTGGTAGATAAGATTTTAAGAATTTGGACTTTCTTAAAAATATAGTAAGGCAAAAATAAAATTTAATATTTATGTTTCAAAATGTACTGAATTTTAAAGTCACAGGATACTGAACATTGACTTGAAACATTTACCCATCTGTTTCCCTGGAGACCCTCTTAATGACTTGTCTTTGCAGGTCTGTTCCACACCAGTACAGATAACCTTAGCTTGTATAAATTTATTTCTTAAGAAAAACATGACTATTCAGAGCTAAAAGCAGGCATACTGCATTAAAAAATAACCTAAGAGATAATTATTTTCAAATGTGATTAAATCTTGCTAGTGCTCACATTTGATGATGAGCTTAGGCCATGCCAAATTTGTTACCTAGTTTTTTCTTGCCTTAATTCTAACATATTTTAGTATAAGGAATTGGACTTGGGTGACATAACTAAGTCCACATAACGACAAGGGTCTAGATGATTTCTTTCTTGTTCATATACACAGATTGTCTTATGGATTGGTGGAACATTATTGGAAATAAGTACATTTAGTAAGGAAAGTGTTCTTCTATAACTATTTTGTTGCAAGTTTCATCATTTATATTTAATGTAAACTTTGTCTTTGAAGGGTTTGTGGACATCCCTTGAAATTTGTAGGAGATTAATGTTATCTTAACTACTATAGCTAATCCTTTATAACTTTAAAAATTATTTGCATTAAAATAAAATTTAGACTGTCATGTGACTAGAAAAAGCAAACTACTTCAGACCAGATAATAACCTCAACAACTATCTGATTACTTAACAATAAATTTGCAAATTTTTAAATATTAGAGGTAGACCAAACCTTCATATCTTCATTAGATAGAAGTTTCATCTTCTGGGATTTTTTGTTGATTTCTTGATGATTGATAAAGAAGAAAATCAGTAAGAATATACAAGAAAAAATTATACTTAATATTTTATCTTAAAAGTCTTCATGAAAAAAGACATTTCTTAAACTCAACTTTGACTGATTTAAAACCAAGGATACTTCTCTGGTTGGATCAATCAATTACTTCGTTTATTTTTTCAACTTAATAGCACACTGTGGTATTCCAGCTTCTGAATTATATATATCCTGTCCATTCATGCAAGAAAACATTTCATTAGTGACTTTTAGACAATATGCAATGCGGTTACAAAGAGATACCCAGCCCTTGATTATAAAGGGCTTACAAATGAATTATAATCATACAAACACAATATGTAACTAGCACTAAAAGTTTGTTTGAGTTAATAGCTAACACTTTCAGTAATAAGGTTTTCTGAAAGTAGTGTAATAGAGGAGACAGGTCAGGAACCTTATGGGTCACATGCAAAAAGGACGGAGCAGAAAAACTGGAAAAGTAATTGAGTCAAAAAGTAATGTCACTGAAGAGGTTTGTCATAGGGATCTCAGCAGTGTCATTAGCAGATGGTTTCCTTGGAAGATAAGGGCAGGGAAAGATGTATGAAAGGCTTTCCATGGATGAAGTGGAGATTTAAAGAGTCTCTGTTTATGTGTATATGTAAAGACAAATTCTCCAGTGTTTTCTAATATCAAGTTTAACCAGCACTGAAGATTCATTTAGAAGGTAAGTAATTATTTTGACATGTGGATATATATGTATATATACATACATACACACACACACACACACACACACACACACATACATATATAGCATCTGTTTAATCATTTGAGGAACTCAGTTTTTCCTCCAGTGCACTGTAGCAGTTGAAAGATTTTTATTATGAGACATTAAAAGAATATCTAACTCTCAAGAAGTCATATGCTGCATAGTGACATGCTGGTGACCAACTGACCGCATATCACATATACTCTCTTAGTGACACGATAATGCTTATTACAAAATCATTTAAGGGTGCAGCTCTCAAATCCCATCTTGCAAATTGATACCTGGAAACTCATGGAATTCATGGATATTCTGAGCCTACAATTGAAGATTCTTAAACTCAGACTTTGGGTTAATCTCTTTGCTTAAGTTTTTTTTTTTTTTCTGGAGGTCAGAAAGCATGGGTAACTATGTATGTTGACTATAGAGAAAGTTATTTCTCACTGTAAATATAATATCTTAGAAGGTGTTTCTGGAAATTGCTATATGGCATTTTCTGGCTTATATTTAGCACTGATTTTGAGGGACTGGTGAGAAAGTCTGAACAAAGGTCAATATGAATCTGACTCACATACATCTAGAACACTTGAGTATATTTGGAATATCATAATATTGGGCTTAGCACATTTCACAAGTCAATTTATACTTCATTTTCCTCTTCTTCTCCTGAGATATATTAATATTATTTCTTTTATTTAATTTTAAAGATTATTTATATATGTATGTAAATATGTGCTTGAGTGTATGTGCTAACATGCCATGGCACACATGTGGATGTCAGAGGATAGCTCACTGGAGTTAGTTTTCCCTTCCACCATGTGCCTCTGGGGGACTGACTCAGATGATCAGCTCTGATGACAGGCACTTTGACCTGCTGATCCCTCTTGCCAGTCCTCTTAATAATATTAATCCCTTGAAGAACAGTTTATGACATCTTTACAGTTTGACATTTTCTATGGAATGTCCAAGTAACATTTAATAAGCCAAATATTTGTTCTAAGTATTTCCTGTTTTGAGACAGATGTCACAATACAGCCAAACGCTAACCTCAAATGTACCAACCTCCTGCCTTAGCCCCCAGTGTACAAAATTTATGATTTTGAAATAATTATATGTTACCTAATAATTTTTCTCAATAAACTCCTCTTCACCATTGTCACTATTAAACAATTTGGTCTTTTTCAGCATTGCCTATTTTGACCCCCACACAATGTATCTGATATTCAAAGCACTATACTGCATGCCTGTGTTTCTATATATAATTTGGCCTGATTATTGCATGTACCCCACGAATACTTTCTGTCCTTGTTTTTGCAACACTTGCTAAAATATTTTGATAAATGACTTAATTCATGGGCATTAAAGTTCTAACTTTTCTTTTTAGTGCTGGAGATGAAAACCAAAGCCATAAACAAAGGCAAGTTCCCTATTGCTGAGCAACGTTCTCTGACCTAAAACAATGGGCTTCATTTTAAAATATTGAATATAAAAATATTTGCATAGTTATATTACCAGTGCACTTAAAATGCTAGAGTCTCAAGCATAAGAGGAGAACCACAATTTTTAATTAAACATATATAAAATTTTAGCATTTATGTAAAAATATAATAGTTACTCGCACCTAGTAGTATGGATATATTTTCAGCATTTAGGAACTGCTGTTTGACATCCATGAATTCAGAATATATCCTTAGATTTTATATTTTTGAAGAAATTCAAAAATAAATAAATTCTCATGTGGAGAATGGTAAACAGAAGTCTTACTCTGACCTAGGGTTATTCTCATGATTAAGTAAGATTGTTCATTCACAGTTCCTGAAATAAGATACAGTTAGGGTACTTGCTAAAACATTCTGAAACCTACAAAGGAGAATTGAACATAAAGACTATCTGTTCCCTAAGATGGTTGAGAAACTAGTAGGCATTCACTTCCAAAGAAGATAAGCAATAATAATCACATTCAACTTTATTCTAGTTTTGATTCCTTCAAGTTCTACAGTTGTTAGATTCTAAGTATAAATGCAGGGTATAAGAATGTTATTTATCTAAACAATCAGAGGGTAAAATGAGATTTTTTAAATTTGTTCAACATTTAAAAAAATCAATATTTTTCTTAAGTTCAGACTTCCTAGTTCTTACTACTTTATGTCTTCTGTTTATGATGCTTAAAATGAATAAAATGGCTAGCTGCCTAGGTATCCACTCAAAATTATGTTCACTAAACAATACAAGATAAAGAAAGATTTGCATAATATTCCATTTTCTAAGGCTGCCGCTTGTTAGTTTAAGAAGCTAATTAAGTTGAAGTGATTTATTTTATTTTAAAATAGTTGTTTTTATTTGTGTGTGTGTGTGTGTGTGTGTATGTGTGTGTGTACTCATGTGCACATGAGTACAGTTTCAGAAAGGGGTCAGAAGAAGGAGTCAGATCCCCTAGAACTGGAATTATAAGCAATTGTAAGTTGCCCAAATAGAAAATGAATTCTGGTCCTCTGCAAGAGCAGCAAGTACTTTTAACTGTTGAGCCTACCTCCAGCCAGATTACATGGTTTCTATGAGTCAAAATATGTGTAGGAAATTCTTCCTATAGCTAAAGCTGGACAATGAAAACATTTGCTAGAAGTTTTAAGAGAATTTGGCTTACATCAAATCCATTATGTGTGTTTGTGCATTTGTATACAAATCTTCTCATATATTGTAGGAATTTTAAAAATAGCTACAAAAATGAAATTAGTAAGAGACAGGGTTAGTGCATGAGCATAAGGAAACAGAGGCTTTCGGACCATAGGGAACTTGTGCATATGGATTTGCAGCAATGGTGACAGCATGCACATGATCCATCCTGACTCAGTTAGACAAAAACCCATCATAGAATGAGGGGAATAAACAGCACGCTCCCACCTTATCATAGGAACTGTTGGTAACTGGGTTAAAGAAAGTAGGTCTTCTTTAAGGGAGAGATTCTAGAGAGGCTGACTAAACTCCAGCAGATGAACTTGCACCAGTGGAGGACATCTGGGTTCAAATGCTTGACCAGAAAGGACTTAACATATATATGACAGAATGCATGAAATTCTGTGGGAAGTATGGGAAGCATGAGTGAGGGGGTCTAAGCTTGATTGAGATCTACTACATGGAATGCACAAAGACTCCATAAAATATTAAAAATAAAATAAATTAAAAACATTAATTGGGGAGTCATCTATGGAATTTTCAAGTAATTGAGAGCTTTGAAAACACTGCTTTAGAAGTCAAACTTTGCATTTGGTTGCAGAGAAGGAATTCAGCTCTGTATTAGAAGACAGAAACGAAATACAAGGGAGAGCAAGTTACATGAAGATGAGTGAAGGTAGTCCCCAAGTTACATGAAGATGACTGAAGGTGGTCCCCAAGTTGCATGAAGATGACTGAAGGTGGTCCCCAAGTTACATGAAGATGACTGAAGGTGGTCCCCAAGTTACATGAAGATGACTGAAGGTAGTCCCCAAGTTTCATGAAGATGCTTGAGGGTGGTCCCCAAGTTGCATGAATGCGACTGAAGGCTTTCTGAAGTGATATTTCTTTCTTAAGTTGAATAGCTCAATAGTTACAGAGCTGTGTCTCCAAACTTTTAACACACACACGTCATGTCTTTTAAACTATTAAATAAATTCTATTGTAGTTAACATATTTTATGAAATTAGGGTGTGAAATTAAAGTCAGGTTTGAAATGACTTCAGTGCTTTCAGCCCTTGCCTCCCTTGTGTTGATTTACTGAGGGACTCTGAAATATTTTGCTATGGGAGAAGAATATAAAGGAGGGATTATTGGCATGTGACTGAAATATCTTATTGTTTGGAAGTCTTAATGATAAGCGCTCACTTCAGGTTTCATAGGGTTTAATGTGACACATGTAAATAAAAATCAGGGTACTTGAAAGAAAATTGTAAAAGTAGCATATTGCAATGAAAGAGCAGATGTTTGTGACAACAGGCTGAATAGGGATGGCCTAGCTGTATGCCATCACTGAAAATGACAACAGAACACAAATTATTTGAGTATTTAAAGAGGGTGATTTCATTAGAAAGGTGTTAAAAATGTGGCTTTGCAAACAACTGAAAAGCAAGCATTTTCCCCTTTAGGAAAGAAATAAATCTAATCAAGACTGAAATAGAATAATTCTACAACACAGCCAAGAGTTTCTGAGTATTAATTGGTATTAATTAGTTTTCCTGTTTGTGACAAAATACTCTGACAACAGTAACTTAAAGGAGAAAGAGTTTGTTTGGGCTCCTAGTTTGACACAGTCCATTACGGCTGGGAGGTCAAGAACACAGGAACATGAGGCCCTTGGTTACATTCCACAGTTAGGAAGCAGAACTTCAGAGCTCAGCTAATTTGTCCTTTTTCTGCAATTCAGGGCCCAAGCCCAGGGGATGGTGGCACTCATTTTTTACTTAATCACCTCAACTAACTTAATCAACATAATCCCTCACAGATAAACCCAGAAATGGTGAATCTAGGTGACTGTAGATCATGTTAAAATGATAATCAATGTTAACCATCAAACTAGTGATACTGAACCTTAGCAACTAGGTTAGACAACTCTTAAACTATGTTAGCCTCCTCAGATTACTTGATGGTTAAAAGAAGATTTGCATTGTGGTTCTCCCTAATTTGAATACTCAAATAAAGTAACAATAATGACTAAATTTAATATAAAATAATATTTAACAACATCTTATTTGTCAGTGTCTGAAGAGATTTCTAATTTATTCTAGATATTTTATAGAAGGTCTCAAACAAAACTTTGATAATTTACTATCTCAAGCATCAGTCTGCCTTTTTTTCATTAGATAGAAGGGATCCTAGTTGCCACCACATATGAAGATATATAATTCACATTGAATAGAACCTCTGGTATGTACCATCTAAATGCTCAAGAGGAACTTGTGCTTCTTATACAATATCCACGATATATTACTACTGCTTATCCTAGTCTATTTCAGTGACTTATTACCGTGATCCATTTCCAGAAAATTGTATCATTTACACATTTACTCACAAGAATTAAATTTAGTATCCACTGTACAACTCATGAGGTCCTAAGAAACAGAGATACACAGTGAACTCGGCAAACATAAAACCTGATCATACGAACTTTAGAGACTTTAAAAGTTTAAGTTGAATTCTATCTCCAGTGTCTATCACTTTAAATCAATTTTCATGGTTTTGATCTTTTGTTAGGAATATCTTGCAAAGAAGATCTTCCTTTGTTAACTAATTTCTGAGAAAGCTGTTTAGTCTACTTAGTGTGTGTGTGCATGTGTGTGTGTATGTGTGTATGTGTACTTGCATGTATATACACTTGCATGCAGGTGTCTACAGAGGCCATAAGAGGTTGCCAGATGTGCTGGAACTGGAATTACAAGTGGTTGTGAGCCATCTGACATGAGTGTTGGGAAATGAACTCTGGTTCTCTGAAAGAGCAATAAACACTTTTAACCCACCGAGCCATCTCTTTAGAAACATAATGTTTATATCAAATCTGCAAAAAACAAATGAAAGTAAAATTTGAACTAATAGTGGCATAGGTTGAGAAAGAGTTTGAAGGTGTCTATTGTCTTCCTAACACACAATTGCAATGCTTTGGGGGGTTATTCTATACTGAGAATCTCCATTACTAGATGTAAGGCAAAAGCTTTTATCAGTTGAGTCTATGTGTCAGATATTATTATAGTCACTTTATATGCACTGTCTTATTTAGTTCTTACAATAACCCTGTGAGGCAGGTTTATTGTCACCATTTTTCAAATGAGCTGGTAAGCATCAGTGAACTGCCAGTGGTTAAGCAAGTCTTAAGTGAAGACCTCTGAGTTTTGTCTGCTTGCAGGCACACCCTACTGTGCTTTCCCATGTTCCCCATTCTGTTTTCCATCTTCCAAACTGAGCAATACAAATTCACAGTACTTAGATCCTCAGATTCTTATTTGTCTTCTCCTCATCTTCATCCATTGTGTATTTACCTATCTTCCTCTTTCCATTGGATGCTCCTGTGATGCTTCATGGCCTCTGTGACATGCAATCTCTGTTCTTCCCAGATACCTGAAGATGGGGCTAATGATTCACAGCCCTTATATCCTTATGTAAGCTCCCCACTGCCCCACAGGTTTAGCTCACATCTATTCCTTTGTCAATATTAATTGAGCAGGGACATTAAAGGTGCACTAAATCTTGGAATTAAGTTATTTTAATATTATCCACTGATTTGATATTCAACACCTGGGTCCCTACAAGTCCATTCTGCTAAGCAGAGGAATAACCCACTATGTTTAGTGTGTGCCTTTGCAGTTTTCATTCCATAATATTTCCCTTTTTAAAAATTATCAGAATTTATTATACGGCTCTTTTTATTGAATTTTTGTGAACTTGGTGCAATATAGTCTGATGAGATTTAGATTCCTTCTCCTATACATACCCCCACTGTCCCCAGTGAATTTAATATACTCATATATATAATGTATTCATATGTATTAAGCTCCTAGAGAGTCTGATTTGTGAGTCTCCAAATATACTTCCACTGGAGCATAGTCAATCTACCAAGAGTCTCACCCTTGTAAGACACTATCTTTTCCATTCCAATCATCCCATCAATTGTCAAAAGTTCCTTAGGTTGGGTTGGAATTTCCTACCCACTTCCCCATGTCTATACTAGGATTTTGTCTGATTTGAGCTTGTATGGGACTTATGCATATTTTCACTATTGCTGAGAGTTTATATGTGTAACTGACCATCTATCTAGAATGTTCTGTTTTTTTTTGTGATCATCCACCACCTCTGGCTCTTAAAATCTTCCACCTCTTTTTTCTGCAATGGTCCCTGAGCCTTGGGAGGCAGAGGTTTGAAATATCTCTCCTATTCAGGGACACATACTCTGTGGCCTCTTGTTTTCTGCACATTGGCTAATTGTGGGTCTCTGTGTTAATCACCATCTGCTGCATAAGGAAACTTCTATGGTGAGAGTTAAGAGATGCATTCATCCTAAGTATAGAGGTTACATTCATGATGTGATACCTAGGGTTAAGTGTCTCGAAAACATGTATCTTCTGCATTTGACAAGTTCTGGAACTGTGCAATGTCTCTATCTGTTGCAAAGGAGCTTCTTTGCGGAGGGGTGAAAAGCACACTTGTCTGTAAATATGAGGAGGCATATTTAGAATAAAGTAAGAAGTAACATTGGTCTGGGGGTTTGGTAAAAGCAGATTTTCCTCTAGAATCTATGACCTCTCCAGCCATGTGTATTTGACTATGTTTACTATACAACACATGGGTTCCCACCTGTTGAGCTTGCCCTTAACCACAATTAGACAGCTCTTAATCATCCTCAAGATAAAAGTGCCACTACTGCACTAATAGTGATAATTTGCTGGGCCAGTCATTGCTGTTTATTAGGCTTTACATCTAGGTAGGATCATTGATTGGTCTTCTCCCTTGGCAGCTTATATAGTATCCTCTGATCACATGAGAGCTGGTCTTCAGGGAGGAGTCTTACAGGTCAGTTCCAGCTTGATTGCTCCAAATCCTGTGTCCAAAGTATGGCCTGTTTACAGTAATAGTGTCTTACCTTCAAGTTCTGGGATGCAATCAAAGGTTTTTGGTAATAACCCATGTTATTTTTGGAGTGTCTTGGACTACCTTGATCAACAACTTGAAGGGAGGTTTCTTCTGAGTAGAGTGGTGTTTTTGTTATATAAACTTCAGCTATGCATTTACATTTGTACACTTATTGTATGCGTATTTTTCAGTAGGACTTTGAGCTCGTCTATTTCCCTCTGTTTTTTCATATCATCTAAGCATTATTTACCTCTCCTGTCAACATAATCTTTCCCACTGTGTAACCCTCACTACTGCTTACCCAGTTAACCTCCCTTTTCTCCATCTACCCCTTCATAACACCTGTTTCCTATGACCTCACTCTTTGGAGGAGTCCTTCCCCTTTAGCCCCATGGTTGCTTTCCATTTTCCTGGCTCCTGCAGTTCCATCAGGACATACAGTCACATCCAGGGATTTGGAGCAAAGATCCACAAATGAGAAACTACATATGTCACTTTTTATTGAGTCTGTGTTACTTCTCTAAGTATGACACTTTCTAGTTCCATCCAGGTACATACAAATTTCATTTTTCTTTGTTGCTGAGTATAACTACATTGTATAAATGTACCACATTTTCATTATTCATTCATCACTTGCAGGACATTTAGGTTGTTTCCATTTTTCAACTATTGCAAAAAGAGCAGCAACAAACATGGTTGTGCAAGTCTCTTTGCAGTAGGATGAATCCAATGGACAATCAAGGAGTATTATTACTGGATCATATGGTAGATTTATATTTAAATTTTAATTTCGTTCTCCATACTGATTTCTGCAGTGGTTTCACCAGTTTGTAATCCCAGCAGCAGTGAATGAGGGCTCCTCTTTTCCTGCATCCACACCAGAATTTAATATCATTTGTTCTCTTAATCTTACACACTGATATTCCTTATTGACAGCAAATAAACATTTATAATCATGGAAATTAAATAGAATATTCCTTGAGTGTTAAAACATTAGCTAATAGAGCAGAAGTAAACAAAATCCTAGGAGAAGGTATGACTGTTTCCCATGCTTCCAAGATTTGATTAGTCTCAGTTGTCAACATTGACTCATTTAAATAAAGATGATATCTGTAGAAGGATTCTCTAGAGGAACACAACTAACATAATGGATATACATTATAAAAAGAAATTTGCTAGATTGGCTTCTATGGTAGAGGCTAGGTAATCTCACAAGGACTTTCTGCACACTAAAGAGGCTGAGACTTGGTAGCTGCTCAGTCCACTAAGCTGGATGGCTCAGGCACCTCAGTCTGCTGGAGGCCTGGGAGATTCTAGGAGAGCTGCTGCTGAGGAAGCTCTAGTCCACATCAGGGCAAGATGATGGCAACCGTGGTGGCAGCAGGACAGAAACACTTACTGGCCAGGAGCATAGTTAAGCAGGCAAAGCAGAGCTACTTTTTTCTCAGGTCTCATTATATTTTGGCTAATACCAAAACTTGCTGTCCATTCTGGGGGAAGAGTCTTCTTCCCCAGGTAAGGCTTCTGGCAATACCTCACAGAGACACCCAGAAGTTCCTCTTAGTTGATTCCAGATCCAATCAAGTTGACCTTCAAGATCTGTCAGAGTAACGGTTGTCCAGCAGTAGAACTGTAAGAAAGGAAAGCTGGGGGAAATACATTTTGCCAATGCCAATCCCACAATACTCAAGGGACTGAAGACTGCTGGTCTGTCTCTCAGGATGTGTGGAGAGAGCTGCAAATAATTGCAGGTAACAAACACATAGGCTCTGGATCCACTCAAAAGGATTCTTTTCTGGGCAAGTGTGTGTGTTTCATGTTATCTTACCCTAATGCCATCAAACAATTCAGACATCAAACTCCTTTCTATAATTGCATGCTTACTTAGTTGCCATTAAATTCGGTTTGATTTCCCACTCAGTTCTTCCTACAGGCTGACACTGGCAGCTTATATACATGATAAATATCGCTGAGACTTGTACAAAGGTTTTTTTTTTTTCAGATGACTAAATAAAGTAGTCTTTGGGCATGATTTGACCTCTCTTTCTTTTCCTTCCTTCTTTCTTCCTTTCCCCTTCCTGTTCTCTTCTTCTCCTTCTTTTATTTCTTCCTTTTTGGTGTTTGAACAGTCTTACAATGTAGCTGAGTCTGGTATTGAACCTGTGATCCTCCTGCCTTAGTTTCCCAACTGCTGGGATTATAGGTTTGTACTCACACCATATTTGGCTGATGTGAGTTTTCTTAAATCAGTCTGCACTTAAGTATTCGCTGATATAACTGTTTGGCTTAGCACAGCAGTTACACTGAAAATTTCAGGTCATTTGAGCTCTGATCATCAGTTTCTCTAATCACTAAGAATAACATGATTTCTGGCTGTATCTGTTTTTCTGTAAATGTCAGAAAGACAAATTATATGTGTTTTCTTTCGTACTCAAATCACAAATTTACATAACTTTGTGTGTGTGTGTGTGTGTGTGTGTGTATGTTATGAAATTAGAAATAGAACCATTAATGGGTAAAAGACATAGGCGTGGATAAAGAGAAGAGAAAGAATAATGAGCCATATGAGACTTGAGAGCAGAAGGGAGACAGACTATTGATGGGGAGGAGGAAAGGACCAGCAAGAGAGAGGGAGGAAATGGAGCTGGAGACGAATAAGAACAAAATATGTATGAAATGGCTCTAATGAAACTTACTATTTTTCATGCTAACTTGCAAACAAAATAAAAAGAAAGGGGGAGAGTGGATATTTTTTACACAGGACAGAGTCTCTGTACATTTCATACAAGAGGTCTTAATCAAATTTAAACCTCCTCCCCCTGTTCATGCCCCCACAGACCTCAGGTATTCTTCCACACACGTTAAGTCTTATCCAGCCAAGCATGTGTACTCAGATGTCCTTTGATGCAAATTCATCCACTGGGATTTAGTCAGTCTCTCTACAGATCACAGGTGAGGTCTACTCTGCCTCACCCAGTAGAAATCAGTCTGCAGCGGTCCCCAGATTGGGCCGGCCCACCGCCCGTTTCCCTCACTCCACTCTGAGCCCTTGTCTCCTTCAGTGGCATGGGTACTGTGCTCAGTGGCATGGGTACTGTGCTCAGTGGCATGGGTACTGTGCTCAGTGGCATGGGCACTGTGCTCGGTGGCATGGGTACTGTGCTCAGTGGCATGGGCACTGTGCTCAGCGCCATGTTGCCACAAATTCACATGTGCAAGCTTCCAGTGGCCTGACAGCCTCTGCTTCTCTGAGCTCATGAACCAGCCCTGGCTGTTACAATCTTTATACCCCAAGAGGGGACATTTTTAAACAATGAACAAATAATCTAAAACAAGGGTCAGCAAACTGAGTTATGAGTCACCACTTGATTCCATAACTAAGTTAATTGGCATACGGTAGTACCCATTTAGTTCTGTATTTTTATTGTAACTTTTGCCCTACCACAGGAGTTGAGTAGTTGGAACAAAAGACCAGCCAGGCTGAAAACATAAAAAATGTACTGTACTTGTAGAAAAAGTTTAGAAACATCTGGTATCCATAATGAAAATGGAGAAAAGAGTTGTTCTGGTTACTTCTCTGTTGCTGCAATAAACCCAATGACCAAAAGCAGCTTGGGGAGGAAAGGATTTATTCCATCATTGAGGGAAATCAGGATAAGAACTTGAGGCAGAGAAGGAACTTGGAGGCAGGAACTGAAGCAAGGACCACAGAGGAACATTGTTTATTGGCTTGCTCCCCTGACTTGTACTCAGCTTGCTTTCTTATGCAAACCAGGACCACTGTCTAGAAGTGGTACCAAACACTATCTAGGTGCTCCCATATTACTCAACAATCAAGAAAATGCCACACAGACATGCCCACTGGATAATCAGATGGAAGAAATTCCCAAATCAAGATTCCCTCTTCCCAAGTATGTCAAATTGATAAGTGAAGATGTCTAATGCAGGAGTAAAGAGAATATAAAATAGGTAGTAGAGAAGGCCACTGAAGAGTTTTATTGCAAACTTCTGAAGAACATCTAACAGATTTGTAGGCACAAATCCATTTTACATACTACATTCAACTTTTGGAGTAGTTTGACAGTGAACTCCCATGCAAATGTGATGTACAATATTAATATGGTCCTTGTAACATGTTGCTTTGGATGATTGATACTGGTTGTCAATTTGAGAAAATCTAGACACACTCATGAAACAAACTTCTTGGGTACACTTGTGTGTTTCTTGATTAGGTTAGTTGAGATAGGAAGACTCACTCTAAATGTGGATGGCACTTTGTGCAGGGCCCAGGTACAAAGGGTGCCTGAGGAAGGATCTTTTGCTTTTTGCTTGCTTGACTTCCTGCATGCTGGTGAATTCATCTACTCTGTGGCTGCAGCAGCCACAGTTGTTGCTCTCATCCGTGGCTGATATCAGAACCCAGGTTCTTCAGTTTTCCATGTGGATTGGCGAACAGTTGTTCTCCAGGAACCCTCCAAGTCTTCAGCACCAGATTGGGATTGCCAAGGCATTCAGTTCCTGTGAACTGAGGAACTACAAAGTTCTCGGGCTCTCTAGAATGAATGCAGCCATTGTTGGACTACCTTGCACATATCGTGTAAGCCAATTTAACAGATATCCTTGTAATATGTATTTGTTGTATCAGTTTTATTCTTCTAGAGAACCCTGTCTAATACATTGCTCATCTTCCATATGATTGAGGGGAAGGGGTAAGCAAAGTTAGTCCATCAACTTAATGGCAAGCAAAGTACATACATAAAGAAGTGTGAGAGCAGAGGTGATATCAAGTCTCTGCTGAAAGAGAGAGAAGTGAAGCCAGAAACATTTAGAACTTGATGAATGGGCACGAGACAGATGGCTAACTAGGCAGATTGACAGATTTCAATTTCTATTGTTCCTTGACACTCTCTTCAAGAGTCACTCTTTTTCTCTTTTTCCTGTGACTATTCCCCTGCTACTTATTTCACAGGAGAAACTATGTAGAATACAGAGAACACAAGGTCAATATCTTGGCTTCTTAGTTCCAAAGAGACTATTATGATTAATGGCAAAGAGAGATTCTTAAAAATCAGGGCTTTTGACCCGGAAGGGTTAGGATATTACATTTCTCACAGGCTAAACCCAGAGAGACTAACTAAGGGACGTGCAAGCTGGAGGCGGAAAGCTTCAGAGAAAGCAACTCTAGAGTAGGGTGGAACTGAGCTCAGCTGAGTAGAGTTCTAGAAGCTACACTTGGGAAGGGAGGTGAAGGAGGGACTATGTGCTGTGTTTCAGAGACTGGCTGATGAATTAGAAAGCCTTGTAAAGAAGTACCATATTGATTGTGATCCCAAAGTTACCGAATACAAATTACCACAAAAGTTACCTCGATATATGAGTTTCAGGAAGCACTGTAGAGTTTTAGGAGCATAGCTAGCTTTTTCTTCTCCCTCAAACAAGTATGGATTCAGCTGAAAGACAGCTGGAGAATCAATAGTCCTTGTTGCTGGAAAGAAGAGAATGTAGGAGCCATGCCTGTGAAAGAAAACTAGAGAGCGGTAGAATGTCTGGAAAGAAGAGAATGTAGGAGCCATGCCTGTGAAAGAAAACCAGAGAGCGGTAGAATGTCTTTTTAAAGACCAACAAGAATAAACTCAGAGTGGAGCATGAGCAGATGGTGTGGAAGTCACTTCAGCACTGTGGTGGGCTTGAAATGATTTGAGCAAAACCTGGAAATGATTCTAGAAGGGAAGAAGGAGAGAAACCCACATTGATTGAAAAATGCTATTGTTGAGCAAATTTTAAATTTTTCTGTAAATAAAGGCACTCCAGGTGTCCTCATTCCAGAGGTCCCAACTTGCCTGGAAAATAAATTCATCTTCTGAGATAAATGGATATTTTCCAAGCAGAGTGAGACTAACCTACACAGGGCCGGCACCACCAAGCCCTCAGTTACAGAATGGAGTACACAGTCCTGGATTTCTGGAAGTGGTCTTTGGCTATGGAAGTCCGTCTTTTCCATATTCTTGGGAACAAAACATGCATCACTTTTATGTAGTGCAACAGTCTCCCTTGGCTGTCACACCTAGCCGCTCCCTGAATTTCCAATATCCCATTCACCTGCACGATTCCACTCTAGTGAAGGCTTTGTAAATGGAAAGGAAATGAGATTGACTCAGACTCGAGAAACCTGAAAACTCATGCACAGAACAAGACTTCCACTCACAAGCTGTTGGCTGAACTTCATAGGATAGTACCTCTGCCCTTGCTCCTGATATTAAACTTGGAAATATTCCCAGGAGACCTAATACAGCTTCATCTTCTGTGACTCAGATGATGCAGGTCCAAGGAATGAGACCTAGTAATCACAGTCTGTTTAATGACACACCTGTCAGCTTTGGTGCCTCAGAGAGAGGGGAGGTGAGAGTGGATGGGGCAGTGCATTCTCTGCCCTAGAATGCCTGGAACTTTCTAAGGGGAGCAGCCGTGTTTAACGTCGCCCATGGTGAAGTGTTGGGGATCTTAACTCAGCCTGGTCCATCTGTCAGAGTTCTTAGGAAGTTAGAGATGCACTGTATAACCCTTTAAAGGGTGGGGATGACGTAGGTGAGCCAACAGCTAGGCTTCCGAGGGAGCAGCATAATGAAGTTACAGGAGCCTAAGTTACCGTGAAATCCAGTGCTGGAGATCAACTTGGGTAAGGAAATGCATGGATATGGGGCTCTTCCCCATTTCCTGTCACCTCCAGAGAAAGTGATACCTGAGATCCAGTTGGTTAAAAGCCAGAATAATGTGAGAAGTGTGCCCATCTACAGATGTGAGCTAGTGCCTGCCACTGAGGCTGGTGTCATTTGGCACGGCAGGGGACGACCCAAGGCTGCTGTTCCAAGTTCAGAAGAACCTCAGCAAGCCAGGCTTCCCAGTGAGCCACTGCTTCTTCCCACCCAGCAGATCCAGGGCATCAAAGTTCATACAGCACACCAGTTTGGTTCCCGAGTGACCAAGAAGCAATCCCCAAGAGGTCATTGCTTTCTAGGTCTAATTCGGAGCCTACAGTAGACAAGGAATCAGAAGACCTTGCCACCACTCCAGAAGAAAAGAAGATATATATATTCAAGGGCTGACTGATTCTTCACAAGGGCGGGCTTTATCAAGAGGTTGCCAGGGTGATGGACTGTACACCATCCCCTCCCCACACAGTCTGTCACAGGAGGGAGCCCCCCTGTGGCTGCCAAAGTGAATGGGAAGGAGGAATTAGAAACCACCTGTGGAGGAATCCAGAAGAAACCAGCCCCAGCTCTGCAGGAGGCTCACAGCCCAAAGCTGATGCAGCAGTTCAGCATGGGGGAGCTGTGCTGGGGGAGCTGTGCTGGGGGAGCTCCTGGGCTACGTGAAGAGTATGATACTGAGGTGCAGAATGAATCTGTCCACCCGGGTCGTGACACCTCTACAAAGTCACTCACATGCTGAGTGCCACCTGCAAAGGAAGAGTTTACTAGTGCATTTGTCATGACCAGAAAGAATATCTTTTGAAGAAAGAAAACAGTAAGCAAGTTAGGAAAGATGTACCACAGGTAGGAACAATAGTGCATCCTGTAATAACAGCTACTGGAAAGCTGAGATGAAAGGCTTATTGAGTCAAGAGTTTGAGACCACTTTGAGCAGCAGACCCACATCTTGGAAAACAAACAGAACTCATCTTCTAAGAGCAAATGGTTTAAAAATTAACTATTTTTAACACTAAAATGCTACTAGATAACACAGGTTTAATAGTAATTCACGATTTGGAAAAGGATTCCAAAAGCTTAATAAAATAAAAAGATAATAAATGCATAAATAAAAATTTGCTCTAAAATTTATAATAGGAATAAGTTTAGATTGAATTGAAGATTAAGTTCTTGTCTGTAGACAAAATTATTATCCCAAGATTAAAAGGCAATATTTAACACATATATAGCACAGATGATTTTATGCTCCTAGTATTTGTTCTTGCCATTTCTATATTGGGAATTTTCAAAAGTTGTTTTCTTCCAGAGAGTAGAATTATGATTATGTTCTTGTTTGTATAGGTTGTGTTCCACAAGATAAAATTTTACAGTGGATATGTTTTATTTAAACCGATATAAGCCCTGATAAATTGTAGAAGTTTGGGTTGGCTAAAGTAGAAGTAGAGACTGTACAGAGAACTTTGGCTGTGTTTTCTGCACACTTAAAACATGATAGTTTTGTACTCTGGGAAAGAGAAGGGCAAGTTGTCATTTCTTTGTGTCCTTGTGCAGTAAGTGTCTTTTTCTACCATAATTTCAAGGGCACTTGGAAGTGCTCCTGAAATCCAGAAACCTAGGGAGGGAAAGACGGTGTATAAAGAAGGACATGTGTATGTGCCTGGTATTGCTGTGGCTCAGTCTTTTTAAGTGGATTAATATGAGAGAGAGAGAGAGAGAGAGAGAGAGAGAATATGATAAAGGACAGATAGCCCTCATGGGTAGACTACAAAAGCTTGTGCCTTGGTACTATTATAGAGTACGTTCTGATCCAGCAAATAAATTGCTTGATGAATCATTTCATTGCTTGTCTGTTTAGCATCAAAAACAATGAACAAAAGGAAATCTCATCTCAGCGTTTTGCCAAAGATTTATATCTTTAATCCCCTTCTTAAATAACAAAAAGAGCCTTGAAGCTGACCAAGAGTTTCTTTTTATGGCCTAATGAAGAACTGTTTTCCAATAAGTATAAAATGCCTTATCAATATTAATTTTCTAACCTATTGATGATGATATGAGCAATTGATTGCTGTGAAAAATACAAAAATCTTGAGGACACAGGACTTCTGACATTGATACTGCATTGAAACTGTTTATATAGAATATTTGGAAAGCTATGCACTAAACATAAAAGCTTTCCATGCCTGAGCTGACTGAGCAACAGTAATATTTACATACTAATGTAATATATATTTAAAATGACATGTAATATATACATTTTGCTAATTTATTAAAAATAATAGTTGTGTGTGTGTGTGTGTGTGTGTGTGTTCCTGAGGACTAGAGAATTCACTGACATATATTAACAAATATCTTGGGAAGTGGAGAGGTTTATTCTTTTGAATGATACCCTAGAAATACATAAATCAGTTTTCATAAAACTAAATGAAAAGAGGCTGGAATTGAGATGTTTTTCTTTCTTCTACTCAGGTGCATATTTCAGGTATAATTATTACCCAAAGGGGCTACATTACATGGTTGATTTAGGTTGGCCAAGGAAAAAGATTTTTATTCTTCAAAGTTCAATTGGAATACACAATGACAATTTATGACTTTACTGCCAAAGAAACAAGGAGCTTTAGGAGGAAGATTAAATGAAATGATAGCTCAAAGTCTTTCAGTGTTACTAATAAAATTGTCAGAATTGAAAACTAAGACTGTATATAAGGGAACTTATATAAACTTCAGATTAAAATACATAAAACTGGAGTTGGATAATATATTTCCACCTTAGCAAATTCATTGATGCTATTTTGTTAATCAAGCTTAATTTGTGGTTTTATTTTCCCTCTCTCACCTTTTTCTCTTTTCTCTTATGCTTAGACTTTTAATATTACTAGACATGCGTGGAACTTAGTGACAGGTGTACGTATACAAACACCAACATAGAGACAACGCTTTCCCTTTTGACAACTATTTGAAAATACAGCATTTTGTGTACCTGTATAGGGAGAGTGAACTAAACCATGCTGTGCCTTCCATTCTCAGGACACATAACAGTGTTTTCATTTTCAACAGTTTAGCTACTGATGCTCCAGATAGTTTTCTCAGTTCAGGAGTTGAGGGGTATTCCTATTTGGTAAGTTCAGTGAACCCTATTAAGGGTTCAGTGTTACTCATTCAGAACATGTCAGAATCAGGTCTTGGGAAAGAAAAGAAAGAGTTTGGGTCTTACTTGAAACAGAACAAATTAAGAATTCATTCATATCCAGACAAGTTCTAGAAGAGAATGAATTATATTATCCTGGATGTCTTACAGTCAAGTGTATTATTATAATAGATTAATAGATTCTGAGATATTCTTGTTTTATCAAAATGATGAATATATTAAATATTGCCAGGCTAGCCTCCAAAAGAAGTTAAAAACATTCCAAAATTAAAGATCTGGTCTACATAGCATCCCTAATCATGTAGAAAGATTTCACCTCTGTCTAAAAAGAAAAAGAAAATATTAGCTCTAAAATGTTATTGGGATTACAATTATTTTAAAGATAACACTTAAGCACCATTTTAAAGGCATCAACTTTCTTCTTTTTTTGGTCTCTTTTTAATATATTTCATTGAATTTTTGTGGATTTCATATAGTACATCTTAATCATATTTAGTCCCCCTCTCCTATCCCATAGCCCACCCACAGGACTTGATGCATTTTGTCATATATATTAAGACCTATTGAGTCACATTTGTGTATCCAGATGTCCCTCAGTATGAGTTCAGAACCTGTTCAACTTTCTTTTCTTTTTAAAAAATATTTTATTATTTTTATGTGTATGAGTGTATGCCTGCATGTATGTAAGTGCACCTGTGTCATGCAATGCCTAAGGACGTCAGAAGAGGGCATCAGATTCCCCTGGACCTTGAGTTACTGATGGAAATCAAATTTGGGCCCTCTGCAAGAGCAGCCAATGCTCTTAACCTCAGAGCCATCTCTCCAACTCCTCAACTTTCATCAACTATTTTTGAACCCCTAAAATAAAGTCGCAATGTATCTGAAATTATGTTAGACATGAAACTAGAACACAACCAATGGGAAAGCCTTTTCTGACCTTCTGATAATTAAAGGTGTAGAAGATCACTACAGTAAAAGTAAAATATCAAATTCACATTCACTGAGAAAATAAAGGCTAACCAGAATTGAAGAAAATGTGTGCGATGAGTTATAGAGATGTGCTAGATTCAGGACAACTGAAAAAACGATATTAAAGAAAAGCAGGAATTAACTGGACACAGAAAAGAATTCCAGAAGTAGCGACTGCAAGGTCAGAGGTATAAGCGGCACCAGGTTATCGAGTTATGGGCTGACATATTTGATTCATTTTCCTTGTGAAAGTATTGGAAATTTTTAATTGGGCTGTTGCAAGGTTAAATGACCAGTTTTTGTTAATCTAACTGCTAGAAGGAAAATGGATTAGAAATGCATAAAAATCTGCAAGCAGTCTAAATAGTATGGGGAATTGTACAGAACAATGCTGGAGAGATGGAGATATTAAACTCTGAGGCATAACTAGGTTCCCATAAAGTGAGTATTGAATGGATACATGTTAATTTTCACATTTTTACCAACTAATAATAAGGAGCTCTATTTTAATAGAAAAGCATAATATGTAATGTTAGAGAAATACTGTTGTTCCTTTAATTTTAAAGAACAAATATCAGATCTAAGAAGAAAGAGTAAAAGTAAACACTAAAATCATGAACTTCTCAAAGTTCTTGGGTGTCTGACACAATGTGTGAAAGAAAGAAGTCCCAGGTTTGCTTAATTTTGAGGTCATACAAGAAACCTGTGTAAAACACTAGTGTAGGACCAGTAAGATGGCTCATCTGGTAAAGGTGCTTGCTGCCAAGCCTGATAGCCTGTGTTCAATCACCAGGACCAACATGGTGGAAGGAAAGAACCAACTCTTGCAAACTGTCCTCTGACTCTGTGGTGATCTGAATGGGAGCATTCCTCGTAGGCTCCAAGCAGTTGGAGGTTTTCTCTCCAGTCGGTGGCACTGGTTTGATAGCCTTTATGAGGTGTGGTCATGCCAGGGGATACTTTGAGAGTTCTTAAGCCTTGCTGGATTTCCAGTCTCTGTTTCCCCTGCCTGCTTGAAGATATGAGTGCTTTGCTTTCTCATTTGGCCGCTTCCTGCTGCCATGTCTCATTGCCAAGATGGACTCTGATTCCTCTGAAACTGTGAGCAGAATAAGCTCTTACTTCTGTGTGTTCCCTTGGTCATGGTGTCTTTTCACAGCAACATAAAAGTAACTGTAATATAGACCTCCACATACACATGCCATAGTGTGTGTATGCTCCCCCATACATAAATAATTGTAACAGTGTATTTAAAAAACCCACAAGTATAAGCACCATCCTACTACAGTTTAGAAATTCCAGTCTTTTACTGACATTTTTTCACTTATATTCTCCATATTATATTTCTTGTATGACCTCAAAATTAAGCAAACCTGGGACTTCTTTCTTTCACACATTGTGTCAGACACCCAAGAACTTTGAGAAGTTCATGATTTTAGTGTTTACTTTTACTCTTTCTTCTTAGATCTGATATTTGTTCTTTAAAATTAAAGGAACAACAGTATTTCTCTAACATTACATATTATGCTTTTCTATTAAAATAGAACTCCTCCAGAGAAAGCTGATATGGTCTATCTAGTTTGTTTTGATGGACCCCTGCCACTTTGGTGAATCAAGGATCTCTAGGTCACAGTATGACTTTTGTGTATGTCATCACATCTGATCTTAAGACTGTAGTCTCTCAATAGGCTCCAAGGCTGTTCCCATTTTTCTTATGCAGGCCTCAGATTCTCCATAGTTATATGTAAATCCTTAGTCCTTAAGAAGTTTGGTCTGAAAGCTCGAGGATGACAAAAGGAATTTGCAATGCAAAGACAATAGAACTAAAACTCATAAATTTCCATTTCATTCCACAACCTAAGCTCCAATATTAGGACACTGTTTATTCTCAGCCTATTTTCTGTAGCCTGGGTACCTGCAGGTACAGAAGAAGTCTTCTTGCTCTATTTTTGGCATGCTGGGGATTAAGTCCACAAGTAAGTAAACACTATGCCATTGAGCTATATCCTGAGCCCTTGGCAATTTAAATTTTCTTCCCATCTACTAAAGAAAATGTGTCTTGGTGAAATGCATAGATCAGTGTAAAACGTGATCAATAGATATAATCCTAGCAGATAGAATGTCAGCAATATTGGTTTCTTTGTTAGATCGCGAGGAAATATACATTCTATGCTCTTCTCTATCATGGTTTCTGGCAACTTTGGTGCTTCTTAGCTTCTGGAAGCATCTATCTGATGTCTTCCTTTCTCTTCTCAGGTAATTTCTCTGTAAGATTTCAAATTGACTTTCTTCTCTGTTCATATCTCTGTGTACAAATATTCCCTTTTATAAAAAACACCAGTAATAGTAGATTATGGGCCAACATTACTTCATTATGGCCTCACCACCTCACCATAATTAACTGCAACTACAACCATTCTATTTCCAAATATGGTCACAGTCTAGGTTCTTATGACCTAAGTTTTCAACCCATAACCATTTATAAGAACGCAAGTCAACGTATAACAGAGTTGTATATACATTTTAGAATGTGATTCATGCCATCTTACATAACAAGTTAACTTATGTCTCTCCAGAACCAAGTGAGTCCATTTGGCCTGGAATGGTGAGAAGCAGTTTGGGGAGGCTATTTTCCTTTCTTACAGTGAAAAAAGTCAGTAAAGACACGTTTGCTGATGGCCAGGGATGGTTCAGCTACATCAAGCTCATTGTGTTCCTTCTAATAACCATTTGTTACAATTGAATTAGTCATATGTTATATGATCATTATACAACATACAGAAAATAACAGTTCTCTTGAATTAATTCAACCAACTGCAGATTGGAAATATTTAGAAAAAATCTGTACCTGGAAGTAAAATATACTCACTCTGCATCTGTCCTCATCCTCTGAAACATACAGTAAAAAATGTGTTTAGAATTTAGTTTGTATTAGGAACATAAGTAATTTAGAGATGACAGATGTACACTTGAGGTTATGCATGTCATGCAATATGTCATTTTACACAATGGTCTTGTACATCCATGTGTTTGGAAATTGCAAAGTGAGAGGTGGATTCTCAGATCAATTTGGCATGAATACTGAGAGATCAATGCATTAATACTTGTGAAAGAGAGAAAATGAGCCATAGTCATGCCACTTAAAATAGCTAACATTTAAAATGGAATCAGGTTTAATAAAAATTGAAATCATGAGCCTGGCTCAACAGTTACTAGAGAGCATATTACTCTTGGAGAGAACCTGACTCCTGTTCCCAGCACCCATGTTAGGCAGCCCTAAAACTGAATACAACTCAAGCTCCAGGGAATCCAATGCCTTCTTCTGGCCTGCATGAGCATCAGCATTCACATGGATGTTTAAACACACACACACACACACACACACACACACACACACACAATTTCACAAAAATAAAATAATCTCATGTAAGCAGGTTTTTTTGCCTTTTACACTGAAATAGTATCATGCACATTTAAAGATATAATCATATACTTCAAAACTATGGTTTTATCAACAATGAACTGCATGATATCTTATTACCCACTAAGGTATAATTTATTTATTAATTTCTCTTGTTGCTAGACATTCCAGTGTTCAAATGGTAGAAAGTACTGAGAGCAGAGCTCAACTACAATAAACTGGAAGTCCAATGTAACTAATTGTCTAGGAAATATGTTTTAATGGAAATATTTCTTGTGCAGAGATTTGATTTTGAAGAAGCAAAGATGTGGGTAGTATTGCAAGTTTTAGAATTTACTGTAAAATGAGATTTTTAAAAGTATCTGTGATATTAGTTTGTACATTGAAGTTTCTTCTTTATATATCTGCTGATTTATTTGAAAAGGCTTTTTGAATTTAAAATTCTAAAGTTATTTATTTTTCTTTTGACATAAGATCTCACTCCGTGTGGTTGACCTTGACTTTCAGTCCATCTGCCTCAGCTTCCTGAAGGCTGCAATGACAGGCTTGTTCCACCACACTCTAAATTAATTAGTCTATCTCTGCTAGCGAGAATTATGTTTTATTTTCTTTCTTTGATTTTTGGTCTTTTAAAGACAGGGCCTCCCTATAGCCCCAGCTTACCCCAAACACTCTAAGTAAATGAGTTTGGCCTCATTCTCACAGAGATCCTCTTGCTCTGCTTTCAGAGTGCTAGGACTGAAGGTATACACGGTTACCCTCAGCAAGAATTTTGGTTTTGAAATGAGTGGTTTCAAATCTATTTTCGTTAAGAAATTTTATGTAGAATTTCAGTATTTAGAGCCAACAGTCTAAGCCATTTGTTTTATAAATTAACCAAAAATTAAATCTGTGAGGAGTCATTGAGTTAATTCCTAAAGGGAGTTAAAGATTTAGAACCAGAACACAGATGCATTCACTCCTAATTCAGCCTATTTCCAGTTAAGACATTGGTGTGCTCCTTCTGACATCAGTCCTAACCTTTTCCCCCATTTGCTGTCTTCTGTCTGTTGTGCATATTAAAAATGACAATGTATATTATGAAAGTGTTTAATAATCTACAAACCCCTGAAAAGCTTGTCAGTCTTACTGTTATTCTAATAAATACTTGAGAAGAGAGAGATTTTGAAATGAGCCTTTTCTGTGATTAACAGAGTTTTCTTTTAGACGATACTGACATACTTTTGTTCCAGTGAACTGAGGGTCTTATCACAGATAACTTCTTTGGCAGGAATAAAATTAACTTGTTAATGCACAAAGAGACATAGAAGAACTCAGGACAAGGAATGGCAGAATGTCTTACAAATTGCAGAGTCAAATGTCAATGACTCATTTTTATCGAAAAGAAAACATTCAACATGTATAGAATAACCCTACTTCACAGGCAGTAGTGCATGATCATAACCTCTCCCCCTCCTTCGCACATCTGCCTCAAAATTTGCTAATGAGTCTTTACTGTTAATATTCCTTCCTTCCTCCACTTGAGCACGTATTTATTGAAATGCTGTGCTGTACACTGAATGTGATGGCTCAGGCTTGGAATCTCAGTTCACAGGAGGTACTAGCAGGAAAATGTTCTGCAAATTAAAGGTCAGTGTAGTCTGCATGGTAAACTCTATGACTACTAAGGCAAAATAGCAAGAAAGTGTCTCAAAAAAATGGTGTGGTGGATACTACTTTGTGCCTACTCCGTGTTTATGGTAATGAATAGTGTATGAGTGCAGTCGAAAGTGAGAGAAAGAAAGAGAGTGAAAGAGAGAGAGGGACCAACAATTGCAATAAATTATGCACATGATATAGCAGAACTAGAGTATTAGACAAGCAAGGCCGTTAAATTTCAGCAAGTTTAAAACACTTAAAACTTCCTTTAATTAGCAATTCTGTTAAGATATTTTTGTTAAGGGATTTGAATTAAGCTAAACATTTAAACATCATCATTGGTAGAGTCTAACATTCCCTCACCTTTTGTATCTAATAATTGAGTGTTCTTTGATATCAAGACAAAGAAGAAAGAAAGAAATCTCTCTAGAGTTTAGTAGAACAAAGATTTTTGTCTATCTAAACAGGATGGTGGAAGACGAATTCTGTTTGAACTCATTTAGAATTCTTCTCTGATTTTTCACTTTGTGAATTAGATTTGGACTCTTTCTTTGGGCAATAATATAAAAGAATTCTAAACGTTTGTACTGTTGGAGTTGATAAATCATTTCCCACTATGAAGATACAGTGATTGAGACAGATTAAGACAGAATTTTAGATATATGAGCAATATGATTAATAGTCATGATTAGAAATCAACAGAGGATGATATAAAAATTCAATGGCTATCAGTCTGGAAATACAGAAAGAATAAATGTGACAGAGATAAATAAATTAGATGGAGGAAGGAAACTTAATTTTAATATGTGTATTTATTTATTTTTGTTTTATGTGTGTGAGTGTATTGCCTGCATGTGTGTTAAGTGCACCTGTGTTGTACAATGCCTGCAGAGGACAGAAGAGGGTGTTAGATCCCCTGGAACTGGAGTTATGAATGGTTGTTAGCTGCCATGTGGGTGCTGGGATTCAAAGCCAAGTCTTCTGCAAGAATAGCCAGTTCTCTTAACCACTGAGTCATCTCTCCAGTCCCAAAGTGAGAATAATTTTAAAGAGTCATTTTAATAAATTTTGACTGGTATTTTAAAAATGGCTTAAAGTTGTTCAAGGTAACATATAAAATATATTTTCAGTTTGATAAGAAATAAGACAAAATAGGGACTGGAGTGATCTTTCAAAGTCAAAGTGCTGTCTGAGGAAGCTTGAGAATCCAAGCTTAGATCCTTAGCACCCATGTAAAAGCCAGGCCCAGACTCATCTCTTGGTAACCCCAACAGGGTAGAGAACAGAGACAGATAGACTCCAGGAGTTTGCTTACTGGCCAGCCTAGCTGAAAGGGTGAGCTCCGGATTCAGTGAGAAACCCCGTCTCAAGAACTAAGGTGGAGAGTGGTAGAGGAAGACATCTGAGCACGCCTGCATATACTCATGCAACACATCTACTGCACAGGTGGAGAGAGGGGGCTGTGGAGGTAAGTAGAGCTATTACCCTTAGTCTTAAAAATGACTGGCACAGGGAAATTATTGTGCAATTTCAATGAAAATGAATGGGTAAGAGAGAGCATCCTTTTATAATAAAGAGGTCATTCCTCCATGTAGTGAATTTCAATAATAAATCTAAAGACATTCAGCCTTAATGTGACTTCATAGTAAATACCAGAAAGTCAATGAAAATAAAAACTAATAGAGATGAACTGGAACGGAGACAACAAAGATAGGAGGGAGAGGACTGCGCCCAGCCAAGGGAAGGCACGCAGCAGCACTCAGAGGCTCCCATCTGTTCAGTGTGTGCTACATCGGAATCAGGAGAGAACCAGAGGTGGCGGCAATTCATACACACCGAGAAGTGTAGTTCCCTGCGAACAATCAGTTATTCAAAACATAATGAATACATAATATTTTAAAAAGATGTGTGGACCAACTACAGATTTTGAGAAATAAGATGTTTTTTCTTTGAGAAAATGAATATATTGAAAAGAGTGAATAATGTTAATACATCCTCAAGAATTTAGATTATAGATTTAAGCCCTCAGTAGGCCCTAAACCAGAGAAAAGTGGATGAGATAAAATTTCCTGCCAGTCCTCAAATTCTTTTTTTTTTAATGTCTGTATGTAGAAAAAAAAATCAATATTTAAGGGTCTTTTACGTACACCAATTTCTCATAATACTTGAATTTTTAAATCATCTTGTGGCACTTTGATGACAGAGAATGAAAGGTAGAGAGAGAGAAGTTTTATAGTGTATCCTAAGAGCTAGAGTGATGACTCAGCAGTTAAAAACTTTGACTGCTCTTGCGAGGACCAAGGTTCGGTTCCTAGCACTCACATGTATCCAACGATCATCTGTTACTGCAGTTCCAGGGGATCCCAGGGGCCCTCTTCTGACCTCCACATACATTGCTGACATGGGTGCCTGTACATACGTTCAGGCAATACGCTCATACACATAAAATAAAAATAATAACAATTAAAAATAAGATATATAAAATAAGAGCGTATCCTATATTCTTGAGAGTCTAATTTTCCCTCTTCCCGTTTTAATACACATAAGCACATATGTTCCATACATGTCATTTTCTTTATCTGAAGAACTCTAGAATCTTCTAATTTTGATAGCTATAAAACAAAGATTGTCACTCTAACAAATATTTTTAAATATTTTATTTATTTTTTATGTGTATGAGTGTATTGCCTGCATGTATATAGGTGCACCCATCTCATTCAATGCTCATGGAGCTCAGAAGAGGGAGTCAGGTTCCCTGGAACTGTAATTAGGACCATTATTAGCTACCATGTGGATAATGGGAACCAAACCCAGGTCCTCTGCAAGAGGCCAGTGCGTTTAACCATTGAGCCATCTCTTCAACCCTCTCTGACAAATTTTATAACACATATAGTATAAATAAAATATATTGCTGTGTAATAATTATAGCTGTCAGTTCATGCCAGTCTTTCCCTTTGGCTATGTGCCTATATTAGATCATATGACCTTCAAAGTCACCCGCACATACACTCAAGAAGCCATTAAAAGGACAGAGTTTGTTCAATATCACGCAGGTGAGAAAAGGTGGGACTAGGGTTCCAACCCAGACCGTCTTGATATGGGAAATGGTGACTTTGAGACTGAAGGAGGCTTTTCCTTTTGTACTATCTGGCTTTAACTCAGGAGTTAGAGTGCCTGGTGCTCACAGTCCACTGAGCCTCTGGACCTCATGAATTTGAAGAATGAAATTCATTAACCACAGTAGGTGAGTTTTAGAAAGAAGTATTTTATTATAGAGAGGGTAAAAGAAAGAAGGAAGGCAGAAGTTCCACATAGCAAGTGAGGGTGTGAATAACCAGGTTACCGTTGAACTGATAATCTAGGGGACTTCTAAAGGACTTACTGTGGAAACTGGGGTGAGAAATGGGAAGGGGAATGAACTGGCCAACCTACTTGACCCCACCACTAGGTGTCTAGCTACTTCCTTTCTGTTTGGGTTGTGACTGTCACATGTAGATTCCAGGCAGGGCTGCTCATTTGGAGAAGAGATAAGAAGGTACTGGATTGCACCATGCATTCCTGGTCTCCTTGAAGACTTTCTAGGATAAGCTTTATCTCCTTTTCTCATCATTCTAATTTCATATGACCTCAATGCCTAGTTGACATGGGGAAAAAATGAAACAAGCATTGAAGAAAATGAAGTATTTGTCCAGTAGTTTTAGATTCGGAGCAATGTAGTATCTCTGTTAATTTCATTGTTTGAAAATGACTTTGTCATCCATGCTTTTTCTAGATTTTCTCATGGCAGTTCTTTATATTTTCTGAAACCTGAAAATTTCTAATTTATTGGCAAGAAGATTGTCAAAGGCAATTTGTGAAAAATCTATAATGGGAGAGCAGTGTGTGTCAGCGAGAGGCAAGCGGTTCTGGTAGAGCGAATTTGTTCATTCTTTCATCTGAACAACAAAGTTCAGAGGAGAAATCTGCAAAAATACAAGATTATCAGAGATCTACGATTTCTTCTTTCTTGCTTGCTGGTTATGTTCCAGCTTCAAGACGATCACACTGTGTACGATCTCTACCCATCTTCTATTAGTCTTATTGTGGAAAAGGAAAGAGTGGGGAGAGAGATGAGAAAAGCCCACACAACATTTCCTTATTTCATTGACTAGAAGTTACTTACATGGTCACATCGAACTGCAAAGAAAGCAGACAAGTCTAGTATTTTAACAGTACAGAATAAAACTGGAGTTCTGAGATTTGGATGGATAGTGAAAACTGACACTGGTCAAAAGTATCAGCAGCATCTACCATAGTGATATCAATAGTCTCAGGGATATCCAGAGTACCATGATCAAGAGGGCAGGCAGCAGTAGCTGACAAATGCACTGACCCTTAGAAGAATAAACAGATGGTGTGCTAGAGAGATGGATGGGCTTTTTGACAAGTTATGATAAATCAACCTTTTTCGTTCTAGGGGGTGAAATCCTGCTTAAATATCCTTATAAACTGGCTTTGTATAGGAATGATTACTTTAAATTCTATGGAAATTATAAGTCATTATTTAAGTCTATATTTCCTGTGTCTATCCAGCAAGGACTTAGCCACCTCCTTCCTCTGCATAGCAAATTAGAGGCCAGAGAAACCTTATTTTCCTGTTTTGTTTTGTTTATAAAATATTTTCCTACTTTTAATTTATGTGTACGTGTGCCTGCATGAGTTTATGTGCACTGTGTGTACTAAGGTGCCCTTGGTGACTAGAAGAGGGCATTGGATCCCCTGGAACTGGAGCTACAGGGAGCTGTAAACTGCCTGATGTGGGTGATAAAAACCAAACCTGGGTTCTCTGCAAGAACAGTAAGCATTCTTAACCACTGACACATCTCTCCAGCCCTTCCTGCTCTTCTACTTCATCTTAGTCCACTATGTGAGTGCTAGCGTGTGACAGAGAAACAAACCACAGAAATCTCTATACTATGTCACTCTGTTCTTTTTCTCTCACTTCAAATTATAGAAATGAAACTCCTACCAGTAAAAGCCATTTTCATAAACACCTTACATCTGTGTTCCAGTGGAAATATGAGAACATATATACATGCACTGCCTTTTCTTAACAAACCTTTAGAACCTCCAGCAACTGTAAAGTTTCATCTGTCATCCAAAGAAAGGTTCCATTCCCAGCATCATTTGCCACAGACACTGATTACTTGACATTATATTTAAAAGCAGCAGGCTCCTGTCTCTAAATTCTATGCACTAAACACCTGTTCCCTGTCAGACAAGGCAGATGACACTCTTCTAGGAGATCTGGTTATTTTGTTGGGATTGTGCTTCACTTATGAACCTCATAAAGTGGGTCAGTGGATTATGAATATTGTGTGAATAAGGCTCCAAGTTGAAAGCAGAGCCTTATATAACTCTTGATATAAAACAGGGTCACCAAAAAACTTAAGATCATCAACAGACAAAACAACTTAGCAGCTAACTCTCCAATCATTCTGCTGTGAAAACCACATTCCATGGTATTATTGTCTGCATATTATTGTAACATTGCATCTAGCTTTCAGATTCCAACAAGAGGGCTGTTCATGTAGCTCGAGTGTAAATGCTTGCTTGCATGCAGAGTGCCCTAGGTACAATCCTCAACATCACATAAAACTTGTCATGATGATTCCAGAACTATGGAGGTGGAGGCAGGAGGATCAGAAGTTCAAAGTCATCCTCAGCTAGTGAGTTTGAGGCCAACTTGGGATGCATAAGATCCAGTCTTCAAACAAACAAACAAAACAAACAAACAAAAATACAGAACAAGAAACATATAATTCCATTTATCTATGCTTATTAAATTGTAAATGTATAAAATTGACATATAGATCTCCGTGTCGTTCTTCTCTCTATATTTTATATCTGTGTATCCATCTACATATCATCTATCAACCTATTATCTATCTATCTACCATCTATTTATCTAAGAACTGCAAGCTGCAAAACTCACCTGCCAAAGATTTATTAGTACTTTAAACAAACACAAGTTCCCTAGTGTGACGGGAGGATAGAGAATAAAGAGTAGTTTCTTACAGCAGTATAGGTCAGCATGCTTTGACCCAGTTTCCAAGACCCAACTCTGATGGGAAGACTTATATTACCAATGACACCTGTATACTGGGTAGATATCCTATAGAAGAGAAACTCTGAGCTGGGTTTTGCTTATAGGCTAGCTTGTCTAAACTTTGTCTCACAGAACGGTGTTATCTTTATTAAACTGGATAGTAAACAAGCCTATGCTCCAAAAGTTTGCATTTTATCTGTTATCTAAACAAAGAGCATTCTCTACTTCTATTGCAAACTGAGAAACTCACAAGATTCATAGAAATAATCTCTTAACACACATATTCCAGCTCTCCAGAGAGTAGGAAAAACATTGACACCTTGGAGTACTTGTTTGGAGAATATATATTACATGATATATAAATACATATTATATTTATATATTAAATATATATTTAAACAGTTAAAAGTCTCCAGTAATATTGTTTCTAACCTTAAATGCATGTGTACTGTGATTTTTACTCCATAATTCTTTGGCGATGAAGTGTTCTAAAGTTAATGTTAACTAATTGAAACAACATATTTCTTACTGTTAAGCACTGAAAAGATTTTATAACTGCTGCTATTATCTACAAAATCCTCTTAAAGTTTTTGTGCACATTTTTGAATTCTAGACATCCCAAGGATAAATTCTGAAATTGTTGTTTCCAGGTAAAAGTTAATGGTTACTTTTGAAGTTTTTGATAGATCTTGCCAAATTATTTTAGAGTGATTGTTTCAGTTTATATTCTCACTAGCAACATATAAATAATTTCCATTCCCATGAAGACACTTTAATTTGAAAATAAATCTAATATTAATATACTAAAATATCATGTGTGGTACTACTTGCTAAGTAAATGATGTTCACACTGAAGAAAACCAAACCAAAACACTGAAAACTCGTTTTCTACCTTTCCTAAATGTCATGTTACTATTCACTGTCAGTAACAGCGCTCACGGTGTTCTGCACCCAGCAAGCACTCAAAAGAAGATAGGCTTATGGAAGCTACTCCATGTTACCTGGACCCGGCTATTCAAGGCCAAGCTATATCTTAGGCACAGAAAAACCAAAAGAAATTTCTTACAATATAGAGGTTCGCAATATAGGACATACTATTCATAACAAAATGTTCCAAGGCCGAAGAGATATCTCAGTGGGTAAAGTGCTGGCTGCACAAGCAGGAGGACCTGAATTAGGATTCCCTGGCACCCGTGTAAAAGTTGGCTATGGTGATGCCTGTTTGCAACCCAGCTGCTGGGCAGGAGACAGAGACAGGAGGATGCTGTGGGCTTGTTGACCAGCTAGTCCAGCTAAAAGAGCTTTCTCTAGGAGGCAAGTCAGTTCCACAATGTTCATGTTGGGGATAAGAACATGGAAGTCCATGCCACTGAGTTTCGCATTCAGTTCTGGGATGAACTTGCCCACAGCAACCTTGGCAGTATTAGTGGATACAAGGATGATGTTCTAGGCAATCCTGTGACCATCACACCACAGTTTCTCAGAGAGATCATCCACAGTTTTCTGAGTGACCACTGTGGTCATGTGTCCCTCCGCAATATTGAAGTTGTCCTCGTGGTACAGGATATATTGCTGACAGTTTTGAGTGAACTGTATTTCTTATGGTTCATACCCATCACAAATATGAGACAACATCAGAAGGTGCAGACATGAGATTTTAGCTCCAACCTTCAAGCGGGCCCTGCACTTCTCAATGATAGTGAAGACACCGGTAGCCTCAACACCAACATCACCCAATATGATGTTGGCAGAATCTGGCTTATGGAAGTTGCAGGCGACCTTCCCATTAATGGCAGGATTCCTGTTCTCAGCCTTGAATGTGCTTTGGAATTTGCTGTGGGTGGAATCATAATGTATCACATAGACCCTGTAGTTGAGGTCAATAAAGCAGTTATTGACAGCAGCGATATCCACTTTGCCAGAGTTGAAGGCAGCCCTGGTGAAGCACGAGCCCAATTAGTCAAATCCATTTACTCGGACTTTTACCATCATATCCTAAGGACCAGGCTGGCACTTCAGGAGAAGATGAAGCCGTCTCTGGAACAGGGAGGATCAGGGAGACACTTCTATAGTCACTAATCAGCAGAGATATGGGATGAAGGAGAGGAGGTTGAGAATTTGAGCAATTGGACCTATGTTAAACAGAAGGAAGAAGTTTTGGTGTGGTCTTGAACAGTAGAGTGAATATAGAGAATTTGCTGCATTTTTTAGAAAAAATTAGAAGGGTTTTGTTTTTGCAATAAAGAATAAACATTTTGAGGAGATAGGTATGTTTAATTTGATTTAAATGTCACACAATACATACATATATGAAAGCATTACATGGTACTAATAAAATCTATTTTTACATTTTTATATATACGATATAAATTTAACTTACATGAAAAGTATATACCAGTTAAAAATAAATTTAATTCACAATTAAAATAATGATATATGAGAAACTTGCTTGAGTGATCCTTTTTGGAAATCATTCATATGGAGACAGAATAGGAGGGAGTTGACTGTTTTATACTGATGCTCAAGAGCTATGAAAGAAGAAAGGATTTTAGAGATTATTTTGATTGTATCTTCTAATTTAATGAATTACATAGCTTGAGTTATTCTTTCAAGGTAAAGAATTGGTAGGGTTGCATGTAAAGCAGGACTAGTTGCTAATTTTCATGTATATATTTTATTCAATAATGTGAAAATCTAGAGAATGTTAACCTGCACTTAAAGAATATAACCAGCCTCTGATAACAAAAAGTTGTTCTTTTGCTCCTTGTTGCTATTATTTTGATTTTAATAATAATGATTTGTTCATATTCATAATTTACTTTCAAGTATTTGCATTTAAATGGTGAATAATGCTGCTTGCTCTTGTCCAGATATTCAGAGAAGAAGAAGCATACAAGGAATCTGTATTTGTATTATTTCAGAATACAATGCTTTTGGTTTACTAGAGCTGAAGCTTGGCATGAGCAAAGAGAATGGAGGGTGAATGTCAAGCACTAAATTCCTCCATGGATTCACTATTGTTTCTACCTTGCAGGTAGAAGCTACAAACAGGAAGAAAACATGCTGGCAGATTGGAAGATAACAGCTTTGAAGAATTCACAGTAGAGTGGAGAAACTGGCTAAACCACCCTATAATTTTTATTTAATGATTTTGCACCACACTGAGGAAGATAGGCAATTTCTCAAAAGTTCTTTGTTCAGAGGGGAGGAGGCAGATAGAAGAAATGCCTATTGTTTATGTCATTTCATAGGGTTCGCTCACACTTGCACACACATACATGTACAGGCAAAGAAGGGCAGGGGAGAGAGAAGAGCAAAGATCATCTTGGGATTAAACTATAAAACAGACAGTGGATCAGAGAAGAAAATGACTGGCAATCAAACCCCTGAGTGACTCCACAGTGCCTCTAATTCTTGTCTAATCAAAGAGCAGCACATAGCGGTGAGTGATGGCCAGCCAGAGCCCTGGAGATTATGCAGAGGGTGACTTCATTCAGAGAATTCTTGGCATTCTTCCTAACCTCTTAGCCTGGAGGGAGGGGGAGTTCTTAAATTTTATTTGTGTTCTTCACCTGAGAGAATTGATGCCTTCAAGGGAGCACAAGACTGAGGCTAAACAGACATGCAATAAAATTATCCTCTTTGGACGGGTCAGGAGCTGCCTGATAACTCAGGCTATGCCTATATCAATCACGGAGCAGCAGGGGCTGAACTGTCAAGGGGAGCTGAAGGTGGCAAGTGCTTACAGCTATAGGTCTTAAATAAAGGTGCAGAAGGCAGACCCTCAGCAAAGAAACTGGATACCCGCCTGTGAATCATGACCTCTGTTTCTCCTTCTGTATGTGTTGAACCTAACAAGCACATGCGTTTTTTCAGAGCAAATAGCAAATAAACTAATAAAGATATGGGGTTATTTTTCACTAAACTATCTGAAGAGGAAGTCCTTTTTTTCTTACTCTCTTGAATGAATACAAGTGTATTTTTCTGTCTTTTTAAAGGGTATATTCAGGCTGATTGGAGAGTCCATGCATCAAGATAAATGGAAAAGCAAATGTTAAATTCTGTGACACCATTTCCATTATTGCTCATTTGATGTAATTCAAGCTAATAAAAAGTATTCTAGCAGGTTTTTAAGGAAACCAGGGTATCTTGTGGTCATCAGAATTTATGGAACTCTGCCCAATACCCTCAACTGGATTAGATTTTTGCTCTGTAAACAGTCTTATCTCTTAAGAGCTAGGACCTGAAATTAAATTATAAATTGATACTATCAATAGCAGAAATGTTATCTTGAGCCTGGGAGGCCAGAGGCTGATTGAATCTCATTCATCACAGATGGCTTTGTAGGTGATGGGTATGACTGGGTGTGAGGCTGTGTTTAAATGTTGTAACCAGTAGGCTGGTTAGCTAAGCTGGTTAGCACAAGAGGCTGATGGTAGCTGCAGCACAATCTCCATGGTTCCTTAAGTCAACTCTACTTTGTTTAGTAACAGTCTATGGTCATTCAGAGTCTATGTGGAGCATCTCAAAACCCCCGCAAATAATTCTAATAATAGAACCAACTTTAGACTTGGAAAAATTAATTTTCTTAGATTTGTACTGACATGCAATCTAGTAAAATGGAATGGATAACCCTTTGAGTTTCTTTTCGAGTGTTTGGAAACTATGTCATGCCTGTTCTCTTCTCCTTGGGGTTTTTATGCTTTGTCGAATTTGACCCATAAATGCTGATATTCAAGAAGTAAACCAAGAATGAATATCAACTAAATACCCACTGTCTACAGAATAGTCATTGGTGTTAATGGTTCAGCCCATCATGAGAACTGAATGCCCAAACTGAAGGGCAAATCTGATACTATTTTTATATTGTGGGAATTTAAAACACGTGGAAAGAAACACAAGCATTTCAGAAATGGATCTCTACCCAGAGACAAGACAGCAAGATATGTTGGTCCAGGGAAAATTATGAAGTAGCAGATATGATAAGTGTGATTACGGTGGCCCACTGCACTACAGAGACAATAACAGCAGGAAACAACAACAACAACAACAACACACACAGGAAGTAGCATTTGAGACAAGGTGAAAAGCCACAGAGAGTAATACAAAAAGGAAGACAAATGATCACAGGCTGTCCCACAGCAAGGCTGACGACAGAATGGCAAGTCTGATCAGTGTTGGTACTATGGGAATATTATGAAAATTACTCTTGTTTCTTGGAAGCCTGGCTATGCAGCTGTTTCTAATTTCTCTTATTTTATTTGTACATCCTTATAATAAAACTTGGTCACTGAGGGTAAACCAAAGGTGGCTTTGTGGTCTTAAAGCCAAACATTTGCATTATGAAAGGTATTTTATTGCCTTGGGAATTAGATTTGAATTCTGAGATTCACATTTAATTTCTCTTGGTCCATAATTGTCACTAATCTCTGTCCCCATTTGAGGTACTAGTCAGTCACTAAAGAACAACAAACTGATCAGAGACCTAAAATAAAATCAAACAACGACTGTAAGGAACTCCATTTTAATTTGTAATATACATTAACTAAGAGGCTTTCATTATATTTGAAATCAGTGTAATTTCTTTCATTAAGAAATCATTTCTCCTGGCTTTAGAATACTCTATAGCCAATAATATGTTGATACTTACTCTGAAGGTATTATTTGAGAAAAAATCATGAAGAAATATAAACATATTCAGATTATGCTGAGAGAGCCCATGAGTTAAAGGGCTTGAGACCCACATTGATGCTGAGTACTAATTATGCCACCTTTCTCCAGTGGAAAGATACTGGAATTAAAAGTAAGCTATTGTGTTGATCCAAGGTCATGAAGTTCATCAAAAGCTTCTCCCACTGTAGATATTATTAGATGGATAAACCTTATTTTTTATAGCCACATACTCATTAGGCATAATGTAACTTAATTAAAAGAAGCATGGTTTCATGTGTAGAAACCTGTTTTGCATACCATTTGTTTATATAGCTTGAGTGTGTCTGTGTGGGATCATTAGTATTTGGGAATAATACAGCAAACAAGAGTAGAATCACATGAAGCAAAGCCATAGGGAAAAACCCTTATTATTTATAATCATGAGTTGAAAAGAAGTTAAAAGATAATTTTACAACAGAAAATTAAATTGATTTCTATTTATAGAATAAATAAAAAATTAATACCAAGACTGAAATTGAAAGTAACATTTCTTTGGTGAATTGTTGTTTCAATTAAAAACTGAGAGAGAAAATGGATGACTGGTTTCTAAGGGGTGTCTATGGGTGCGGCTTTGAAGGGCCAAGGTGACCAGTTAGAATGATGCTGAAATATCAGGCAGAGTAGCAAACCAAGAGGACAGAAAGACATATATGGTGGTCACTCTATTTTGACTGGGATTGACCCAGAAGCAAGAGGCAGCAGCAGCAAAACTCTGAGAAGAAAGTTGGTCACCTCATGGGAGAACTGGAAACCAACGCAAAGACAGATGGGGTTCCCACTCAGTAGTACAGCTGCACTTAAAAGGAAAAACTACCTCCTCTGTGGAGAGTGGTACTTGTTCTAGTGGAAACGGACCAAGTAAGTCTTACTGTCGAATATGTCAGAGGATGGAGAGTGAGATGGAAATAAGGAGGCTTAAATTCAGTCCTCAGTCCATCTAATGCTTCATATTCCAGGAAGGGAGTAAAAAGGGTCATAGAAACAAATGCTTTGTGAGAAGAAAATATGGATAGAGCTTCTTTCTTTCCCTTCTTCCTGCTTTCCTTACTCTTTCCTTCCTTTCCTAGTTTCCATTCTCTGTGATTTGAATGTTACAAACCATTTTTATTTGAACTAATTTTAGAGATTTAAAAGAAGTTGTAAAAGCGCTTGGAGTGCTCCATGTCTGTCCCCTTTCATGCATCTGTTGTAGTCAAATCTAGTTATCTAAACCAGGAAGATGATGCTAATGCAACACCCTCGACTTATTCACAAACCTACTTGAATTGTGCTGTGATCTCACGAGCATCTTTTTCAAGTTCTGGGTCTACTGCAAGAGCGCAAACACCGATTTTAGATGGCATGGTTCCTTAGGCACCAATCTGATGACATCTGAAAATGACTATCTAGTTTTTTCAGAGAATGTGATTGGCATTGAAGTTTTGGCTTCTTGGCAAGAAGATTGCAGTAGTAAGGTTTTACTCTTCCCAGGGTACCATATTGGGAAGCACATGAGGTTTTAGCATGTGTAATTGTTTGTGTGCTGTGGATGCATATGTGTATGCATATTTGCATGTATGTGGGCTCATATATGTGTGCTTACAGGTGCACATGAGTGTGCTTGAAAGTGTGTATGTACACATGCTGAGGCCAGAAGTTGATGTTGGGGTCTTCCTCAAGCACTCTCTGTTTTCTTTTCTGAGGCAGAGTTGCTCATTGAATCTAGAACTTGTCAATTCTGGCTAGTTCTACTGAGCTAGCTTGCCCTAGGTGCCCCAGTCTTCACCTCCCAAGTGCTGGGATTACAAGTAGGCCACCATGTCTACCTGGTTTTTATGTGTGTCCTGGGCATCCGAACTTGTCTTCATGTTGCATAGCATGCACTTTATCCACTGAGAGTCTCTTCAGCCTGATTTTGGTATGTCATATTACTAGAGATGTTAACACTGATCATTTGGTCAAGGTGGCAATGGCAGGTTTCTTCATTGTGAAGTTGTAATTAATAAGAAGAAAATGTACGGCTCTGTAGATATCCTATTCATCATCATAATCTGCCATCTAATTTGAGCAGTAACAATGCTTACAAACTAGCATTTGACAAATGATTTTTTTCTATTTCTTTGTTCTATTTTATTGTTTGAAATACCAGTCCAAGGAAGAATGATCCATTCTTCAACACTCATTGATGCTCAGAAATTTCTTTTTATCTGCAAGTGCCATTCACCCCTTCTACTCAAATTCTCATGCTTTCATAGGCTCTATCATCTTTTGGTCACTGAAATCCCCAAGATTGGTGATGAGCCTGAGTTTATGGGCTCTGCACATGCTACCTCACTCTCTAAGCTTGTCTTGCCATGGGTTGTGCCTTTACCGACTGACTTGTCCCACTCCTGTGGGCTTTCAGGCTCATTCACTTGACATTTCACTCACGTCGTTCACTCACTCTGCTGGTTCTGCTTTTCAGTGTTGCCTTCTTGAATGTCAGGGCCCTCACATAAGCCTAGTCAATTAGAAGTTCTTTTTACTTTTAGAAAACTGATTCTATTTGAGTCAACAAGTTCAAGAAGGATATTACTCAATGGTGGGAATTTTTCTGGCAGCTTCTATTCTTTCTTCATTCAGGAATGGTTTTCATTATGGTGTGATTTCTTTCATTGTGTGGGCTTAGTGGGGTTAACTGGAAAGGTCACCAGCCTTCCCCAAACTTAGATGGACATCATCATTCAACCAAGGCTGACTATTCTCTGTCTTGAGACTCTCACCCATGAATGAAATGAGACAAAAAAGGGAGACCATGCAGAACAAAAGTATTTTGAACATGCTGGTTTCCATGATGGAACCCCAAAGATATAGCTAATTAATTTGTAGTCAAGTGATATCTGGAACATTCTTCATTTCTGTTATGTTCACTGTTTAATTCTTTAAGTTCTTGTTTGAATTTATGTATTTTTGATAGTCTGTGAATAAATATATTGTGTGCCTTATCCAGAGTCATTTTTTTTTTTGTGGATTTTGGTGAAGAAAACTCAATACACCAATATACTCTTATAATAAATGTCTAGGAAATATTACTTGTTTTCTAAATACTAAAGACATTGGAAAGAAATGTTGGATCTTCTGTTGATGAGAACTGAATTTGTGGCGAGGCAAAGTGGCTGACTTTTCCTAATTGATTGTTCAGGGACAAGAACATTTAAGCCTATATGGTATATATTTCAAAAATCACCCAGTGAAGGTTAATATGCCTGGCACCCAAAAATCTCTCTCTCTTTCCTGGATTTGCTTCTGAGCTCTGTCCTGGCTTCCATCGCTGAGTTCCTATGTTTCTTTGTGCATCTCATCAACTTGAATGGCCTTGATCTCTCTTATTTTTCACAATCTGTATAAAAACGTGCTTCAGCTGCTGAAGCTCAGTCACTTACCTGGACTTCCACACTAGTTTCATGACTCATCTATTGCTCCAATTGTCCCCTAATGTCTTAACAGAGTAGAATAGAAATTACAAGCTGCTAGACGCATATTATCTCCTGCCTTTGTTAGAGTTGGAAGGAAAGGAAGAAGTTATTGTTAATAAATTTTTTGAGACTGTTTTAGTATCTAGTACAGGTTTACCTGGTAGTCAATGTATAGTTCAGGCTGGTCTCAAACTCATGGTATTTCTTCTGCCTCAGCCTCCCGATTGCAAAGACTACAGGAAGCAAAATATTCTAAATAGATTCTGTGGAAACTACAGAAATTTTAATTAATGGACAAAAATTTATTTCATTCCTTGAAAAGGCATCTTAAGGCTGCAAATAGAGCATCATATTTTCTCTTTGTGGACCATGTCTTTCAATCTCAAGTAGAATTTAATTCTCTGTAACAATTATAGTAATCTTTCTTTATCCCTAGTTTTAATTTCTGCTATTGTAGTTACTATAGAAAGTTGTGATCCAAAAAATATTAAATGAAAAAATCTGGAAATAAATGTTCTATCAGTTTTAATTGCATTCTATTTTGTTCTCTCTGATCACCATATAGGTTCTGGGACTCACACTCGAGTCATCAGGCTTGGAATCAAGGACCTTTACCCATTGAGCCAACTCATCCTCTCTTTGCATACTATTCTGGATAGCCTGATGAACTCTTGTCATCCTATGCCATCCCTTTGAGGACAGGGATCATTTCTTTGCCTAGTGCATCCACACTGTATATGCTACCTGACTGTTAGTCACTTAGTAACCATCTCAGTTATCATAGCTATTATTCAGATCATGCTTGTGGTCTGGCAACACTTATCCACTTACTAATGGCCTCAAAGCATAAGTAGTGATACTGGCAATTCAGATATACCAAAGAGCAGTGCTCCTTTAAATTAAAAATGTGAAGGACGTTAACTTAATAAGGAAAGAAAAATGATAATATTTTAAGACTGCTAAGATCTATGGCAAGAATGACTCTTCTAACCAACAGAATTATGAAGAAGGAAAAAGAACTTCATTACAATATTGCAATCATAACTCAAAAAATTAAGGCAAAATGTATGATAAAGACTTGATAAAGATGGAAAGGCATTAAATTATAGAGCTTGGGACCACCCATGTTTCCAGGAATTCACTAGGGATTTTGAAATGTATGCCAAATAGGAAGAGTAGACTACAGAAATCCTTCACCCTCAAAATGGGAGGCAACCTTATCACCAGGTAATATAGACAGTGTACAAATATTTTAATACCTGAGACATTTATGAGATTCAAGAGTAAAAGACAAATTTCACCCAGGCTTCTCTGGCTGGTGTTATGCAAATTGTTGCAGTTTATGTAAACTAGAGTTTTATAAACAACTATGTTAAAATGAATAAGATAGTTTTATGGCTCAGTACTGAAAAACATCATAGTATGTTCATATCAATTTCAAACTATCTTTTGAAAGTCAAAGAAGACAATCATGTCAGCATGGAGCCAAACAGATAGATATTATAATATTCATGTCTCAAATGTCACAATGTTTTATTTTGGAAAACTATAGGACATGAGAGCAGAGTGGAATTTTTTTTTGTCCATCTCCTCTCCAAAGTAGGGTGCATTCTCTTCATCAGAAAAGGTCATATGTAGCCTGTTATTCAGTCGTTCCTGGAGTGGATGTGGTCAGAACTACTTGAAAGCAAGGCAGATAAAATGGTAAAAATTGTATTTTATGAATATTTTACTTTGATTTGAAACTTTGCAATAAAAATATCCTCCATTAATGGAAGCACTGCTATTGGAGGGATTACAAACTGGTTCAACCACTATGGAAATCAATATGGAGAACTCTCAAAAAAACTAATAATAAATCTTCCATATGATTCCCTTGTACCACGCTTGGCATGTACTAATGAATCCATTTTAGTGCAGAGAGATTTGCACATCCATGTTTGTTGCTGCTCTTTCACAATAGCTAAGAAATAGAAACAACCTAAATGTCCCTCAAGTGATGAATACAATAATGAATGGTACAGAAAATTGAGATCAGGTCATGAAGTTTGTAGGTAAATGGATGGAATTAGATTTTTCTACTAAGTGAAGTAAAACATATTCAGAAAAACAAATGATTTATATTCTCTCTCATTTATGGATCTTAGCTCCAAATCACTACTTGTCAGCATATATCCTGATGTAATCTCAGGAGCCAGGAAAATGGAAAAGATCCAGAGGATAATAAGTTAAGAGTTCAAGAGCAGGAGATAGTAGGATATAGGGTGTTTTCAAGGGGGAGATGGTGAAAAGGGGGTACTTTAACTCGGGAGGGAGTGGAAGAAGGGTTATATGGGCGAGTGAAAGGAGAGCTAAATGACGCTCAGATGGCAAAAAAAACTAAAGTGTAATATAGTAGTTCGGAGTAATACAAAAATATTCACAAGAGTACATGAGTATAGTAGAAGCCTGTATAACAACAACAACAAACCCACAATGCCAGACAGGATTATCTTCCCTCTGAGTTGCTGGTCACGGTAGTCCAAGAGTTTCCTCAAATAACACAAATATCACAGCCCTTGATTGCCTCCTAGAACCTGAAGGTAAGACCTTTTACTGAGGATATGCCATACCTCAGGCATTGGTCTCAGTCAACTGAGCTGGAACTGACCTGGAAGCCTCCTCCCTGAATTCTATCTCCCATGGTATCAGAGGATATTACTCAAATTGCCAAGGGAGAAAACTAATCAATGGTCATACCTAACTGTAAGGCCAATAAACAGCAATGACTTGTCCAGCAAACTATCTCTATTGGTACAGCAGTGGCACTTATGTCTTAGAGATAATCAAAGCTGTCTAATTGAACTGAAGGCCTGCTCAACGGGAGGGAACCCAACTGTGGTACTATAAACATTGCCAAATAACACATGGCTGAAGAAGTCATAGATCCTAAATAAAAACCTGCTTTTGCAAGATCTGTAGACCAATGCAATTTCTTACTCTATTCTAAATATGTATCCTCATATTTACAGACAAGTATACCTTTTACCCTGACCAAAGAAGCTAATTTTTTCAGCACATGGAGTCAGTCTATCACAAAGTTCCAGAGCTGGTCAAATACTGGAACAATTGTGTGTGAGTTGCTTAAGCCTAAGTAACACACCTTTAATGCAAGCTCTGCAGTTAAGATGAAAGCTTCTCTTAACTATCCATAGGGAAGTTTCCTTAGGCAACAGATGTTGATTAACACAGAAACACACAGTTGGCCAATGTGAAGAGAACAGGAGGCCACAGAATTCTTATCCCTGATTAGAACACCTATTTCAAATCTCTGCCTCCACAGCTCAGGGATCATTTTGGAAGAGGAACTGGAAGAACCAGAGGGGGAGGATGACCATAAAGAAACAGAGAATTCCAGAGAGCTAGTTATTTACCCAAAATGAATTCACAGCAATGGTAAATAACACCATGCACAAGTCTTATACAAACTCAAATCCAAGTCCCAACATACACATGGGGGACTGGTTAATCCCAATCCAAACTATGAGATTTTTGGCACTTGATGGAAGATAGGAAGGAAATCAGGATGGGACTTTTGGTAGGCCTAGTGTGTGGGCCTACTTTGAGGAGCCTTTGAGGACACAAATCTGACTTTGTAGGCTGTATCACACACATACACACACACACACACACACACATATATATATTAAAGTGCATTAAATTGTGTAGGGGGTTTGGGGGGCATAGAGAGAGGAGGAGATCGCAGTACTATCAAACTATACTGCATGAAAAACTGCAAAAATGCAACTGAAATGTAAATCAAAAAGAAAAGTGAAGTGCTAATGCTTATTTCTAGGAACTTTACAGATTATTTTCCTTATATGATGATGAAAACCAAACCAACACAGAAAGAACTGAGTCCCTCAGCTTAAGAAAAGAAGGTGAATATCTTACTTTATGAATATGTCACTTGCTACTCTGCCCTCCTAGGAAGTACACAGCATGTCTGGCCCTTCTTGCTCTTGGAATTCCCTCCAGGGCCTCACTACAACATTTAGTCAACTATATATTTCAAAACATTCAAGTGGGAACTAGATAGCATTTCTCCCATTAGCCTAGTAAAGATAATTTAAATTTTATTAAAATATAATTTTAATAACAAACTTTTATTAGTAAGAATAAATGCACAACATAGAAATGAGCCAATGAATAACTATCACATGACCCCTACATAACTCAAGTCAACCATATTGGGTCATTTGGTGCCTAGACCTCATTGCATCCCTTTCCTAATCATCTGGTGTCAACTTCCATGTTCTACATGGATGTATCTATTATCCCAAGCATGCACTGTTATTTGACTATAAGAATTAATAATAATGAAGTAACATTCAGGATGGTACAAAAAGGCTGTCTGAAAAACTACTTCATACAAACCATGAGGGCACTAATAATCAACTTTTCAAAACTCTAAAAATTAACCAGAGGCTTGCAGCAATGTGAGGAATATTTACTCAAGAAAACACTATCTGTAACAGCACAGTGTGCATTCGGTATCATAATGTGTTTCATTCATGACTTCCTCTCCGTAGGTCTGTGAGAATTTAGAAACCCAGCACCCTGGGTGGAAAGATCCATGAAAAGCGGCAGAGCAGAAAGCACTGGCAAGGCAGAAAGGCTTTGGAGTTCTTCCCAGGCTTCACTTCCACCTAATCTTTATTTGACCTAAGTCCAAATTTACTTACTGTGAAGAGCTTTGTCACAGGGACAGTTGTTTAAAGCAGTCAAAGGTGTTTATTATATATATATCTGAAGCAGTATACTTGAGGCAAAAAATGAGCAAAGCAAAAAATCTTGTAAAGAAAAAGATGAGTATAAGTTGTCTGTAGATTTAAATCATTGATAAAGTCTCAGGGAACTAGAAAAGCAGGCAAATGCCCTCTCTGAGAAGTCATTATCTTTCACCTCTGGATGACCTTGAGGCTCTCTGCAACCCAGGAATTAAGTTTAAAATGCTATTGTAAACTGCCTTTGAGTGTGTGCCCCAACACTTACACAATAACCCCCAGCATAGCTGAAGAAACTGTCTGGATAAAGACATTTACGAAAATCTGTCCAAATTACTGGCTAGCAACTGAGATAACTGATTGAGTCCTCAGTGGCCATACATGAATAGAGATTTTACAGAGTTTGTTTGGGAAAGTCACTAAACAAAAAGCAACAGCAACTATAACAATAAACAAAGAAATAATAGCAGACCCTGGAAAAGAGAGAACTGACTTTCAGAGTTTCCACATTTTATTAATTAAAATGTCCAACTTCCAAAAGAAAATTTGTGAGACATGTAAAAAAATGGGAAAATATGGCCCCCAAAACAGTATAAGAAGGATGCAAATGTTTGATGTACTAAAGAAATATTTAAGTCACCAATCACGTATATGCTAAAAGAAAATAGTATCTGAAAAACTAGAGGAAATAATAATGAATTCTCAACAAATAAACTGAAGAGAGACTAAAAACCAAAACGTCATACAAATATTGACCTGAAATCTAAAACACAATAGGATTACCAAATTGAAATCTAAAATGTCTTAGGGTTATTGACTTTAAATTGCTGAATTTCTTTCTTTTCTTTTTCCTTCTTGTTTTTTGTTTGTTTGTTTTTTCTTTGATTTGTAAACTTAAGTCATCTTCTTTCAGTAGATGTGTTTCCAAACTTCAGGAGAAGACTAGGTTATAGTAGGACTGAGGTGTCTTTTTCCTCTGTGAGTCTGATATTTAGGGCCACAAGTCTTTCCCTGATAGTCAAAACCCACCATTAATAAATATGACAAATATACATTGGTTTCATGTATGAAATGTTCAAAGAATAAATAAAAATATGTTTTAAAACCCAACTAGTCACTATCTAAAACTTGTCACACCCCTGGAGGGTCCCTGGCTCTGCCACCTTCTGCTATGGCTCTTCCCTTGTGGGGTCCCTAGCCCCAGTCAGCTCTGGCCCCCAGCCTGCTTCTGCAGACTCCACTATGTAGTCTGCAGAAATTTATTGAATTTCAACAGTGGAAATGAACTTTAAGAAAAAGGAATCAGTGAACTTGAAGACCTATAATTCAGATTATCCAATCTAAGAAATAGAAAGGAAAAGAAATGGGAAAAATGAAAAGAATTTGACAAATAAAAGGACCTATATGAGAAAAACTCTGAAATTCTGATAAAAGAAATAAAAGATTAAATAAAAGCAACTCCACATACATAAAAAGATTCAATATTCTCATGATATTACTTCTTCCCAAGTTATCTAGAGAGTCAGTATAATCCCAACTAAAAGCCCAGGAAGTTATTTCATGGATATTGGCAAACATATTAGAAAATTTCTAGGTAAGGCAAAAGTCCCAGAGTGTCAAATATATTGAAGAAGAACAAAGTCACTGGGATTGATTCCATACAAATTCCAGCTGGCCAATCCTGTGTAACATTATCAACAAAAACAGACAAAGAGAATGTTCAGAAATAGCCTGTTCAGAACAATTTACCTTTGACAAGAAGTGAGTAGTAATTCATCGGAGAAAGTATGTGTGTATGTGTGTGGAGGGGGTCATTCCCACAGGTGTTGCTCTAAAACATACACATACAGAAAAAAAAAGAACTTAGGTACAACTCTTGATGCCTTCCACCGGGTGACTCATGATAAATGAAAGATTTCAGCATCAAATATAGAATAAAAAACCTATAACATGTAATTGAAAGCCTAGATGGACTTGGCATTGACGCTTTAGATAACCAGGAGGTCTAGGTCTAGGAGAAAAAATTGCTAAATTGGATTGTGCAGAAGTGCAAAATGATAACTCTTTAAAAGACAATTTGGTAATTTCCATGACTAAACAAATTCCCGCCATTGATCCAGCAATCATGCTCCTGATTTTTTATAAATGAACAGAAACCAGATATGCATGCAAAAAACTACAAATGTCCACAGCGTCTTCATTTATAGTTGTTGAAATGTCGAATCAATTCAGGTATCTATCAACAAGCAAACTGACAAATTGTGGTATAGCTATGTGGTTAAATATTATCTAGTAATTTTAAGAGAAATAACCACCAAGCTACAAAATCACATGGAGGAAGTTGAGGCATACAGTGCTAAGTGACAGAAGCCAAAGTAGAGAGGGTGTAGCAGGCAATAGCATGACTCCAATTTTAAACACTGCGGAAAAGGCAAAGAAAAGAATCAGTGAGAGCCAGAGGTCTGCAGGAGCAAATAGTGTGGCATGAGGAAATATGAAGGCGGTGAAGCTAGTCTGAGCAACACTGTGATGGCGAATACATGTGCACAAACACGTATTTGTTTGTTCTACAATAACATGGAATGATGAACATATGGAGCAAACCCTGATACCAAATTTGGACTTTAATTGAAAACCAAAGGTCAATATTAGTTTATGAAGTATAATGAAAATACACACTAGCAGTAGATGTGAACACTGGGATAATTTTGCTGGGAATTGGGAGTGAAAGAGGAATGGGAAATACTTAGACTTTCAACTCATTTTTTTCTGTGAACGCAAACAGCTCTAATAAAACTGATTAATTGAAAGAATGATAAAACCTGAGACTTGACAGAAAATATTGAAACAAAATACATATAGTGGGAGTCCCAGACATGGAGAGCAAGAAAAAATATTTAAGAAAATGCAGTGATGAAATAAACAGAGTTGTGTCTTAGAAAGAGAGGACTGGGGGAATGAAAGCCCATCATTCACGCCCTCTTTGTATTCTATTCTTTCTGTCTTCTTCAGGCTTCTTCTCTTTCTCTACACAGTTTCAAACTCGAAACTATACAGCAGATGAGTTTGAGCAAAATTTCATCTAAATCTTTCTTGTAGCTGTGAATAGTGATATTTAAGCATGCGTTTCTGAGCTCCATTTCAATGTGTTGTACAAGCACATTGCATATGAGTCTATCTTAGTATTTACATACAATTTTGTAATATATCGTTTAAATGATTTATTTAGTATTTTATCGTTCTTACTAGACTTTAAACTCCTCAGGGGTAGAATGCATAATTACATTCCTCATGGTAGGCATTCAGCAAATGTCTATAAAAAGGCACAAAAATCTTAGAAATAGCTTTTCATTTACCAAATTCCCATTCTATTCCCATTTATATATGATTTAGGTTATAAAAATTCAACACTTAAGGACTGGGAGATGGTTCAGTGGTTAAGAGTACTTGCTCTGTATGCATAAGGACTTGTGTTTGAATCTTCAGCATCCACAGAAAAACCTGGGCATGACTATACACGCCTATACCCTCAGCATCATGGCTGGGGTGCGGCAGGTAGGGCACAACAGGTGGCTCCTGGAAGCTCACTGGCCAGACAGCCCAGTCAAAACTGTGTGATCCAGAGCAATAGAAGAGGACAATGAAAATCCTTCTCTGGCATCTGCATGCGACACACACCAGTTAAAAACTTACCAAGGCTTATGGCTTCATAAAATCCCTATTAGGCTGTAAGCAATTGTGAAGAAACTGCCCTTTACATGCCCTCCTCAGGATATGTAGCACACATTCCATTAAATCAAGTGACTCTTGGGTAAGAAAATGCACAGTGGTGAGATCTTAATTATTACAATTGCACGAGAATGGTTCACCTGTAAAAGAACTCCTTTTCATGAGAGGACAAATCCACCTCATGATGATCGTTCTTGTGTGATCATGACCGTAGAGATTGTGCTTTTCAAAGATTTCTCGTGTTCAGACACCAGCAGTGGCACAGTAATCTTGAACAAACAAATCTCTCCGTGCCTCCATGTCACCACGTGTGAAGTGGAGCTATTACCCACCACACAGGATTACTGGGGTTCTTAACTAAGTTAACACGTGATGTGTCTAGCAAACAAAGGGTATTCAATAGCTGTTTGCTGTCATTAGAACAATAGTTAAAGTGCTTTATGCGGCCCAAATGCTGACTCTAGAACTTTCTGGGGAGACGCGTTAAACAACACAGATGGGGTTCATATTCCACACTGTCTTTGATTACAAAGCTTTCTACACTTTCTCTCATTAGATTCTCCCAGCAGCTCTTAGGAAGGAGGCCAGACAGGAATTATTTATTACTGTACTCATTTTATAGATGTGGAAACCGACCTAGGTTAACTGACCCCATAGCTCTTCAGGAACTAAGTAATTGGTTTATTTGAACTACATCCTAAAGAAAAATGAGAGCTGATAAAAATCACCTGTTTTGCTTTTATTTGGCAGAAGGTCTTACACTGACTTTGGAATGCTTCTAGCCATGTTTTAAAGGAACGGGTACTTTAGTTTGCTGTGTCTGCTTCCAGTCATTTATCGTCCTCTCCACATAATCTTTCCATTTTCTTCCTTATCCTGTTAAAGAACTACAAATAAGTAAGAAGACACACCTGCATGAGTCTCAGCTTCAGGAATCACTGGCTTCTAGCTATATCAATCCACATCTCTTATTTAATAGTAAAAGAGTCACCTTCTCTGCCTCAATTCACCTGTTTTGTCAGCTTGGAAGCCTAACAAGAGGACCCATTTCTGTTGGGTCCTTGAACATCAAATGAGTTCATATAAAGCATCTGCAAAGAGTGCTTGGCATGTCATGAATATTCTTGAACTTGAGGCTGGTGCTCTCTTTTTAGTCAACTGTCTCCAGGTTTTCCTCTAACTGTCCTTCCCTTCCTACCTGGTCTTGTTTTGGAGCTTCCCCTCTGTGTCAGTGAAGTGACAGCTGGCCTACAAGCTATAGGCAAAAGATGCAGGAAGAAAAGTGTGACAGGAAACCAAGTGAAGAGAGGCCATAGTAGAGCTGACTTCGTCCCGGGAGGACAGAAGGCATTCAGTTCAGGAGTGGGCGATTTGAATTTAAAATATGGCTTTCTTCCTGAATCCTTTTTCTTTCACATTTTAATGGGCAACATAAAGACGTTTTATAAAATCTCTCATGTTTTAGTACAAAATTGTGTGTGGACATAATTCTAAGGTCAAAATTATTCCATTTTAAGGTCAATTATCCTTAGGCATAAAGAATCAAAACACTAAATCCACCCAGAGATTTGGATGGCAACAAAGAACTGAATTCACAAGAATAAGAAAATGAAGCCTGTAGGGAAAATTCTGTGAAGCAGCCATGGTTTCAGCCCCCTTTGCTTTGTGAGAGCATTCCACATTCCTGCTATGTACCACTGTTTAGAATTCTTAAATACTTTTGACAGGTTAGTGGTTAAAATTGAGACATTAATGCTTCACATTTTCTCTAAGACAAGTTTCTCTTTCACAGAAATATGTTATGCCTATTAGTCTGCTAACATTTTTCAATTTTGAAGGAATGACAGAAACAAAACTTTTTTGAGTTACTACAAGATGATTTATGTTTTACTCTACAAAATATCTCCACATATTTATATGCTGTTTATCTACCATAAATTCTCAAAACTCTAGTCTACCTAACACCATTAATGACTTCTCAGATCTCTTCACAGTTACTATCCTGAATCTTGATTCTTTCTCAAACTAGCAAGCCTTATTTCAAACTTCTCTCTAATCAGGGACAGACTGTCTGAAGTAACTAGTAGCAAGGTGAAAGAAGTCCATAGAGATAGATTCAAACCACACAACTTATCCTGTCTGATCTAGAGGCAGGATAACTCGATCTGCAGTTTTAATTAAACACCATGGATAACTGTGAGCTCTAGGGCTTTATTAACAAAATAGCAAAATTCTCAAGGTAAGTGTAGTTTGGTGGTAATAGTAATTTAGTAGTCATGCGTCATTTAATGGTGAGGACAAGTTCTGTGAACTATTTAAGAGGTTTTCACTCGTGTCCATGTCATAGAGTACATTTGCACAATCTAAGATGGCTATGATGCGGCAGTGTAGAGTCATAGACGCTGTCTCTCTGGAGTTTTTGTTTCTTATTGGTCCATTCTATGGCAAGTCCTGCCCTCTGACCAATAGGGTAGGAGGGAGGAGGGAGGCAGGAGTAGGCTGAACCATCATGGCTGTGACCTGAGGAGAGAAGCGGAGATTACTAAAATCCACGTGGAAAGAGAAAATGCCCCATCCCAGGCCGTCGCAGACAGACAGGAACCCCAGAAGCAGTGTGCCATGCCCCCACCATCCAAGAATCTCGTGAGTGGAATGAACTGAGAAGCCTGCGCTCGGAGCGCAGCAGTTCCAAACTATGGGAACCGGTGGCCTGCGGGAGAGCATGGCGCGTGTCCCCAGAGACTCTATACCTTTGTAAATAAATAAATCATTCTCAATGGAAGATCACTTTTCCGTTTATCCAGCTGGATTAACTAGATCCCACCCGCTAGAGCGTGAGGAGGGGATTTATGCAACAGGCAGGTACCAGGGCCCCACGGGACGGTCCAGTATATGATCACTCTCTCTGAGCTGTATGACTGCACTCATTAGCTGTTTAGACTCACAGTGTGCACACGTGCAGAATGCAGGCAGGAGATTTTGTTTGTAGGTGTGGTAGGATTTATAGGGGAAACAGCACAAGGAAAGGGGGACTATAGCACACTGCACACACATATCCTTGAGTAGAGATTTTCGTGTTCTTGTGTGTGTAAGTGTGCATGTGGGTGCCCATGCATGTGTGTGACATGTATGTGGAGGTCAGTGGGCATCAGGTATCAGTTCTCAGACACCGTCCACTTTTCTTTCATTTTCTTCCTTCCTTCTTTTCTTCATTTCTTTCTTCTTCATTTCTTTCTTCTTTCTCTTTTGGTGAGTGTCAGGGATCCACCTGTTTCTGCCTCCTGAGTACAAAGATTACAAGCACATGCCATTACACTAGGCTTTTTTTTTCCACATGCAGATCAAACTCTGGTCTTCATATTTGTAAGACAGCCACTTTATCAACTAGGTTATCTTCTAAGTCCTTGAGTAGAGACTTGTACAATAAGGGCTCGATGAGAGAACTTGGTGGTGCTTTGTCCTTCAGTCAGTGTCCAGGTTCATACATTTAAGAGGAAAAGTTGCTTTCCCATTACTTTTATTTGAAGGTTAAATATTTGAAATTACTCATAAATTAAAGCTAGCTCACATATCACTTATACAAAGCATGCTCCTTTTATCAATTGAAATATTGCAAATTTAATAAAGTGCTTAGTGAATCTGTATTGGGGGACGTGGACAGGGAGAAGGGAAGGGCCGCAGCATGTGTAAAGTGCTGGTGGGATGAGGCCTGTGTCTCCTCCCTTCCATGGCATCTCTTTGTGCTAAGAGTTCAAGTTTGCCTACCCATCTTTGCTCTGGTTCTCAGGGGCAAGTGTTCATACTGTGAATGTCTGCTCTTCTAAGTTTAATTATGTATATTCATGATTAGTCCAGTCAATTTAGAGGAGAGCAATTTGTTTTGTAACCTTACTTACAGAGATTTAAAAAGAGCTGTTGTCTTTTCAGTTTGCTCACCTTCTTAGTTGTTAGGATAGAGTAGTAACTTCCAAGGTTCTTACCTTCTAAACCGAGGGTAACACTTCAGACATGCAGATAGGGAGAGGGACTTGTAGGGCATGAGCTCACTAGTCCAGGTGAACAAGAAAAAAGTATCAGTCATTGTTAACATACTTGTAAAGAACGTGAAGGATCTGTACCTGCATGACTATGGCCTGCACATGTTCTCCATCTACCCTCCTGGGAAGAGAGACAATCTTCACTCACCTAAGCTCTGGCTACAATCATGCTGAACTTTCAAGGAGGTAGGTCAAATGGAAAGACGTGTCCATATGTACTGTTTTGAACATGTGGGAAAAGAAAAAAATGTGTGTTTGAGGAGGATTGTTAATAGGTGTTTTCTTTCTGGAAATGATTTGTACTTGGATACACTTCAAGGAATTACAGGATGTGATCGGAGGGCACAAAACAGTTTGAAGTGGTTTGCAAATGTGAATGCACGGGGGACATTTCTTACTAACTTTACAATTTTTCATGTAAAATCAAATCTAAAAAGAAGAAAATTCATTTAAAGTACCATAATCTACTATATTAAACTATGAAAAAAGAAAGATGCATTTTTTCCAGTTTATTCCAAGTTTACAGAAAATCTCATTAAAATTTCCAGTAGAGGTATATATCCTGAACTTGGCCTATGCCCAAAACCCTGGGTTGGAGCCTATAAACAGCTGCTGAACTAGCTGTTCCCCTCCCTGCTGTTTTGCCTTATTCACAGTCCGAGGGTTGCGCTAAGTGCCACCCAGTTGAACAAAATTATTTCCATGCCAGTTGCCAATCAAAGAAAAGCAGTCATTAGCTGCTTAAACAAAGCAGAGGATGTCTTTCTTCCTTCCTAAAGGTGGCAAATCAATAGTTTTTACTTTGAAAGAAATAACAAGTTGTGGAGGGCATACAGCAGGTGCTAAGCAGAACTGCACGTTCAAGCCCAGTCAGTTGATTTCTGTCAGGATACCTGGGTAAGGCAGGGAGGGGATCTCAGAGAGCGACCTGGACTCTGCAGCCAGTCTCAGCATCCCTACTGCCTCCTCCCCTTGATGCTCTCTGGCTCTTCTCATATTCTCCCTCTCTCTCTCTCTCTTTCTCTCTCTCTCTCTACTGCACTTGTCGTTTTCACCCTTCAAATCCTACTTTATAACAAACAAAATTTTCTCCTGGCAATGGGGCCTTCCCTGGGGCTGTCCAGCTGCCGTTGGGGTGATTAGGGTGTTTCCTGCAGCTGAAACCTCCTGTAATTAGCAAGCCCCTCAGGCAGTCTGGACTGAATTTAGCTGCCATCTGGTATCATCTGTAAATGACAACAACACTGTATCTCCTCTCTTAACTGAGCTCTGTCAGTATCTCCACCCCTACTCTCCAACACCCTGGCAAAGATCTTACCTCCTAGCTTTCAGTCCACTCCTAAGTATAAAGGCATTTGGGAGTGTAGTCAACTTGAGAAGTTCTAATTAAGAAGATCAAGGTGATTAGGATTCAGGAACTTCCAGAAATATCAAAAGGATAAAGCAGAAGACCATCTGGGACATGTAGCATCTTTTGGGACTCATAGTGAACACGTCTCAAATGACAATTGTGGCCTTTAGGCTGGTGAACTGGAATTATCCAGGGACTTAACAGAAAGGCAAACTCTCAGACCCATGCCACACCTAGAGAGAGGGTGTAGAGAGGGGCTCAACAATATGTCCTCTTTGAGGACAGTCTTATTATGTAGCCCAAGCTGGCACTGAATTTGCAGTCCAGCTTCATCCCACCACCTTCTGGGATTACAGGTGTGTGATCCTGGCCCACCAGATCTTCTCAGTCACTGTATGCAACCTAAATTTTACCAACCTAGTGGTTCTCACTAGTGCACCCCTGAAATTTTGGAGAGGATAATTCTTTGATACATTGTGCTCATGTTGAACAATACCCTTGGACTCTACCCACTAGACACTAGTAACATCCCCTTAGAAAACACTATCTCTAGATGTAACCAAATCAACCTGGTTGACAACCTCTGCCCCACAGCACTTCTCTCCAACGTCTCTCACTAACTGCTTTGTGCTCTTTGACCAATGAGCAATGATATGAAAAACACTTCTATGTTGTATACAGAGTACAGGGCGTGTAGGGCTTCGTAGACTTTAATATGCATGCAAGTCATTTGGGGATCTTGTTAAAAACCTATTCTAATTCAGGAAATCTGAGTTGGAGTCTAATGCAACGCATTTTAACAAGCAAAAAGTGATGCCCACATTGCTGCTTTGCAGACTACACTTTGATTAACAAGGTCCTACAGGATCCCAAAAGGTTTATTGACTGAAAGAATGAATGAATAATTAAAAGCCAAGGACTCCTTTTATGGAATGTGTAGGCAATATTTTTCCTTTTGGCATTGAACTCCCCATACCTGAACCTGAAATCTGTTTTTTTTTAACTGTTCTTATGCTGTAATGTTAAGAGAGATTGACCCTATTTTGCTAAATAGAGTTTATGTATGTGAAAAATACCAAGGGTATGTTTATATGAATCACACCATATTTAGAGATGCCAAAAAAGCAAATGCTCAGAATTTGTTTACTATCCGGTGAGAGGCAGACCGGGGATCTCAAATTTTTAATTCATTTGGCTGTCATCTTCCCTGTTTTTTCTGTGCAAGGCATGCTGCTCAACTACCCATTTCAAAACATCCATGTGCCACTTTCAATAAATGTATACTTACAGCTACATTCTTGTACCATATGTATTATAAAATGGCATGAAAGTCAATGTTTGCTGGGAGATGTAACTGCCTTTGAGCCAAAAGCACACCTACAAGATAGACTCGTCCAGCAGGGCTCACTTGTTTTCATTGTCATCTCAGTTAGGGAGATCCAGGTTTCAATGATCTTCTTTCACCAGAGGAGAATGATAGCCATGGCAGAAGTGGCAGTGTTATTTCCTCCTAGAGCTGATGAATACCCAGTGCTCTGCTTCTCAGTTAATCCGTTGACAGATGTGGCTCTGACGTGAAAAGAAGTCCTAAGACCTTGGGGATTGAGAGCTATTTCTTTGGAAGTTCAAGAGCTTTTATTGTGGTCTTAAATTGAAAAAAAAAATGTAAAGAGCAGGCTATTGGACACTGTTGTGTACAGAATGACGCTGTGGCGGTGGATATCAGGGAAGTTGTCGGACTTGATGTGCTGTTTTGCATCAAGGCTTAAGACAAAAAGCAGTGTAAGGCACCACAGTTTCAAGAAGAAATGAATGCACTCACCTGACTGGTTTTCATTACAGCATCCTGTCATGCTACTGTTCATCAATTCATACTGTGCTTGTGTTAGGAATAAATCACTAGCCATAGATAGACAGACACATTAAACTTAAAGTGCCTTCTTTAGAGAAGCAGATGAATTCTCATTTTATGATGCATGACATAGACCTCTCCCTCATGTTCAAAAGCCTTCTTTCCTTCCTGTACTTATTAGACTATATTTCCAACTCTCTTGTAGATAAATATGGACATGTAACTGGTTTGGTGGGGGGCAATGCTAGGGACATAAACCGGACACACACACTAATCTGTAACTGATTCCTGATCTTTGAAATGTCAATGTAATATATCCCTTCCACTTCACACATGGCTTATTAGATCCTCCATTAATGATTTTCCATGAATTCAGTTCTTCTACTGGCTTTATCCACATGTGCATAGTGGCCATGAAGATGGGGAAACCAGAACTGTGAAGAGTTAAACTGAAATTCTAGGTCCTCAGGAGTGTGTTTCTTGGTGGAAAATTTTTTTTCTTTATTTCCTAATATATATTATTTGTTTTGTATGTATTAGTGTTCTGCCTACATGCAGGTAGGTACACCCATTCACGCCATGTCCCATGGAAGTCAAAAGAGGGCATTGGTTTCCCATGGAATTGAAGTTACAGACCGTTGTAAACCTCCATGTGAGTGCTGGGAATTGAACCTGGGTTTTCTGCAAGATCAGCCAGTGCTCTTAACTGCTGAGTCATCTCTCCAGCTTCCTTCCTTCCAATTTTTTTCTTGTACATGAGCTATTACACGGTTTTGTATTAGTTTATTTCAACTGTTAGTCTGATCTTAATTCATATACTATAAAATTCTCACATATGATTGATCATCTTGCCAGAGGCACACTTTCCATGTGAGATATTGCTGCCACATGTCTGGTTCCCTTTCCTTCTTCATTGCAGATCTGAGATCCTTGTGCCTTTCATCCTGTCCTCATCACCTCCTTCCTTTACAGGCTCCTGTCTTAAGTACGATTGCTTTGTAGAGTCCCTTAGTGTCTGAAGAGGAAACACAACATAAAACCCTACCTCACTGCTCATTCCTGCTGTCAGCCTTTTCCACTTCCTTGTGTTGGTTCCTGCCTTGATCGACTAGCATATTTCTTCTCTTCTGTCACAGTTTTCTAGGATTTTTATTCTCTTTTCTTGTCATGTCAGTTTCATTCCCAACTGTCTTAGTTACTTTTTTCTTGCTATGATAAAACACCATGACCAGGGCAATTTATAGGAGGAAGAGTTTGTTTGGCTTGTAGTTAGTTCCAGAGGGATGAGAATCCATCATGGTAGCAGGAGGCAGTCACAGCAGATAGCTGAGTGCTCACATCTTCAAGGATGCACAGGAAGCAGAGAGAACAAACTCAATGTGAGGCAGGGCTTTGAACTCTCAAAGTCCACCTCTAGTGACCAGCTTCCTCCAGCAGGCCACACCCCAAGAAAGGACAATGACCTTCCTCAGACACTACCACCAACTGACCAAGTGTTCAAACATTTGGAGCCTATGGGAGAGAACATTCTCACTCAAACCACCACACCAACTTTATTTTATTTTTTGTTTTTGGAAATCAACATGATGTTTAATACTTACAGCTCAACCATCATGAGCTGATATTTCATTGAGTTAATAGACAGTACCCTGAATAATTTGATTTAAATTCTTCCCAGCAGAGTCCTGAGTTAGACCATAATTCAGAGAGTAATTGCACTCAAAACAATTACTCGATTAACGTTTCTATGCGAACAATGTGCTCTCAACCTAAAAATCATATTGGCTTGCTTTCTTCTAAGTCTATTTGTTTAGTTTAAATCTTTATGAATTTTTGTGAATTTCATGAAGCATATTTTGGTCATATTTATAGCCCTTCCCAGATCTGCACTTTTTAAAATTGTTCCCCCCACCTGATTTCATATATTCTGTCATACATACTAAGTTTTATCAAGTCAAATTTGTGTCCCAAAATGGCCTTTTGATTTTATAGTCTTAACTTCTTCTAATCAGCTGGCGCCTGGCTACAAGTTTCCTTGGATCTATGGGCATCTTTCCATATGAATGAATGATGTGAAATGGAATGGGAAGAAAACACCCTGTAGGAAGAGCACATGGAACGTGTACAGAATGAGAAGAGAACTTGGGGTCATTTCTGTGAGTAGCCTTAGAAAGGGCTACAAACAGAGGAAATAGTTGAAAGATGGACTAGTCTACCTTCTGCACTAAATATTTCATCAAAATGGTGACTTCTACTCTAAAAATGATGTCTCTGTTCCTAACATGGTTGGCATCACAATCACATACAGTGTAATTTACTTTCTCCATCTTTCAATGACTTATTCATGTTACAATCCTTTTTTATGTGTCAAAATATCCTCACAAAAGCAACTTAAGAGTTTATTTTGGCTCAGAGTTTCAGGTTACAGTCTGTCATGGTGGGAAAGTCACAGCGGCAGGAGCTTGAGGTTTTTTATCACATTGCAAGCAAAATCAAGAAGCAGAGAGTGATGAATGTTTGTGCTTAGGACTCTCTCCTGTGCATGAGATTCGGGAGCCCAGTCCGGGAATTGTGCCGCCCACAGTGATTGGCTCTTCCCATCTCAGTTAACCCAGTGAAGACAATTCATCACAGGCATGCCCTGTGGTTCATCTTCCAGATGATCCTAGATCATCCTGTTAAAAATTGAGATTAATCATCACAGCTGGGAAAGTAAGTATTAGAGTTAGTGAGAGATGTGAAATGAAAGACCACAAAGAGAACTTGTAAAAATTTGGTGAGAATAAAAACTTAGATCTAAAATAAGGAGCAGAATATAAATAAATTTTGTTGAAGAAAGAGGAATGATGACAAAAAAGGGGGCAAGAAAGACACAAATGGACAAAATTGTCAGTGGATGAGTAGTTATAGGGAATGAACAAAGAAGAGAGGAGACAGGTGAAAAGAGAGAACACTGGGAAATGCAAACTGACTATTGAACAACTATTCATACACATGAATCTGATGAATTTTTCTGTAAATACAGTTTCATAAATAAGAAAAGAATATGGTTAATGGCTCAGGATGGGAAAAGGAAGATGTGCATTTGAGCCAACATTTACATTTCATATAACTTTGTCCAAACATTGAAGAGACAGTCCATGGAAAGACTATTTAAATGAACCTAAAATGATAAAATGATAAATTAGCCTCTTGGCTTTGTCATACTGAGATGAGTAATAATTCACTTGTTCTTTGTATAACCAAGTATCCCATGTCTAATGCCACAAGTGGTTACTTTGAGCTGATCTTACTTATAGGATTAGATTACAGGACTATGATAGGGTCAGCATTTAAAGTTGAAGGGTTCTATGCAACATTAGCTCTTCAGTACAAAAGTAGAGAATAGAAAATAGCCACATCAGAAACTGAGCTGCATTCTAAGGAACAGATTGTGCCTGTAAAATGTGCATGATCATGATTTCATTGTCCAACTAAGAAAACAGCAGGAAACAGAATTACAGATTCATTTCTTCCCAAGAGAATTCAAACAGAGACAATGGCAGTGAACCAACCATTTAATAATAACAGCAAGTACAGGGTCAACAGTGTTTTTAAATTAATATTTATAATTTTATTGGCCAGTTAACCTTCACTATGTGAAAATAAAATTCAATTTATTTAAATGTGTTTCAATTCAATTCAACTAAACCTCATTCAGCTCAACACAAAAAACATCTATTTAGGAAGAAAAAAGTCAAAACCAAATACTGTGTTTGAACAGAATTTTGAAGTTCTTACTATGTAGTGGTGGCTGGTCTAGAAATTTCTTCCTCAAATCTGTCTTTTTTCAGTTGCTAGATAAGAACATCAGTGAAATGATAAGCAATTAAAAATTATCTATTTATTTATTTGTGTGTGTGTGTGTGTGTGTGTGTGTGTGTGTATGTGTGTGTATGTGTTTATGTTTTGACTGCACCCATGACATGCAATTCCTGCAGAGGCCAGAAGAAGGTACCGAATCCCCTGGATCTGCAGTTACCAATGGCTTTTGGCCACTTGTGTGGGGACAGGGAACCAAACCTGGGTCTCTGCTAGAGCACCCAGTGCTTTCAACCACTGAGCCAGCTCCTCCACCTTCTGAGAAAATATTTTTGAGGGCAACAAAAGGAAGGCTGGGCCTCTTAGGACAAAAGAAAGTGACTAGTGAGAAACTTGCAGTGACAAGTCTTCTAGTCCTCGGGTTGGATGGCTTAAAGCAATAAAAATGTGTTGAGTTATGTTTGTGAAGTCCAGGGGTCTAAATTAAAGATGGTGGCAAGCATGCTTTCTGTGAAAACCATAAAGTAGAATATTCCCTCCTTCTGTCCAGCTTTTGGTGGTGGCCAGAGTCCTTGGCATTTCTTGGCTTGCATCCAAATTCCTCATTTCTCTCTCCACTCTTACAGAGTTCATGCTGTGTGTTTTATCTTCTCATGTTGTTTCCTTATTCTTATAAAGACATTGTGGTAATAAAAGAACATAAAGCTGCTAGAAGCTTTAGCAATGTGATGGTAATGAAACCCTTAAGATGGTTACTAAGAACTTTGGATGGTTACTAAGACTATGGACTGTGAAAGACGCCAGGATAAGAAATAAGAATGAAGAAAGGAAACAGGAATCAGGAATCTTCCCCCACTCCATGGTTACCCACTACTGAAGTCATTGTTCAGCAAACTGCTACATTCTTGAGATCTTTGCAGCTCTATGTTTACCCATACCCCTTATTTAATTATTTAGTATGTGCAATTTGCTTTTGACTTGCATTCTTCACATATGAACTGACTATAAATTTCACCCAAAACTTGTGCTGAGGGCTGTACCATTATGGAGTGATCCAAGTGCCAGCCTGCCCACATGAATACGCCCACTCTCCTTCACCTGCTTGGCTGCTGGTCTCTTGACTCTTGGAGGTTTCTATAACATCAGTCATACTGGGTAGGGCTCTACACTAACTACCTCCTTTTAACTGATTACATTTAAAAAACCCTACTTCCAAAAAAGGTAACATTGGCAGTCACCACAAGACCAGACCAAAGCATGGCTTTTTATGGATTACAATTCAAACTTTATCAGCAGGTATGACTTGGATAATTTTACACAGAAAATGAATCTAAGAGCCTGCATTTGGACTATGCTGAGACGAGATCTGTGTAGTATTATAAAAGTTTTAGCATTATTCTCAAAACTACCTTCTACCACTTCCTTTTGATATCAACAGTATTTTCACAACATCAAGATGAAGGAATTTTGTTCCATACCTTATCCAGCGTGGAACAGAGAAGTAACAGGTTAAGTACCGAATACTGTAGCACAATATGGAAAACAAACTAACTTTCTATAACAAAGAAAAATCCCAGCATTGTGTCTTCAATTAAACTGAAATTCAAACCTCTCCTTGCAGGCCACAGGCAAGCTTCCCTCCTTCAGCTAAGGAAGGTAATTCTGCACATGAACATCAAGAGACTCAAGCAGCAAACATTTCTTGGTCTAAGTTAACTATTTTGTTCTCCTCATTGTCCAGCCAGCTAGAAGTTATTAGCTTCATAAGAATGAAACTGAAGTGAGTCTTCCCAAGATTACAGAAGATGAAATTACATTCTCAGTGCTATCTTCTAAGAAAGTTAGTGAGCTGGGGGGAAAAAAGACAATGTTTCTGAGAACGACAAAGATGAAGTAACGAGGGAGGCTGGGCCTGTTAGGAAAGAAAAGTAGACAGGCAGTGAGCAGAAAGGCACACAGCTAGCTCCTTGTTGAAGGACGAGATTCAGAAGATCACAGCTATCCTGTCCTCCCAAACATCACTGAACAGAAATTAATCAAATAGTACCATTTGACTGCAAAATAGGTACAAGAATGTAAACTCTATCTGAGCAACAATACTCCATGCTAAAACCTGGTAGGAAGGGGGTCTGCTTCGAATAATCAAAAAGGAAATGGATACTGGCAGATTAGTAGTCTCTGTCACAGGTCACAATAACATGAGTGAGACAGAAAGTTTTCAGAGATAAAGAAATTGTTACAGTGAAGTGAGTTCATCCCTTAGGAATTCCCAGAAACAAAAGTTAGCTGCAGCTGAAATGGCTGCTGAAAATGCATGATGGATGGAAAGCTTGGTGTTAAGCAAAGGGCTTACCCGTTTAAGAGTAAGAGTAAGGTGATCCAGCTTTATATAATAGAAGACATAGGCTTATGGTGGTGTCTCAGTATTAAACAGGGAGAAACCATAGAAAACTACATCAAAGAAATGCTGTAAATTTGGTTTCAAAATAGGTGACTTACAGTCAGTTAACATATATTTATTAAGATATAAACAACTAAAGAATTTTAGAAAAAATATGGGAAGCACAAAGGAAAAAAGCAGCAGTAATAGTTACCTTTGTTTTGATCTTCAACCAAGATATTTCATGTATAGCAACAATGCTATGCAAATTATTCTGTTTTTCGTTTCAAGCACACTATTCAATAAACTATTAGTTATTCAACACTTTATTAAGGCTTTATGATAAATAATTTTGCTTGGCTCTAGTTAAACATACAAGTACTGAATATGTTTAATGTAGGTTATGCTCAGTCATAATATTCAGAGGGTACAGGACAGGGTATTAAATGTACTACAATATTTTCAACTGATGTTATGCTGATGAGGGCATTACCCCATTATAAATAGAGGAGTCTCTGTACACAATAAATTCATAAAGTATGATGACAATAAATTTGCATGCCTACAAATAATCAAATATTTTTAAACTGTGTTTAAAAAAACTGTCACAAACATAATATTTAAAATGGTGAAACACTTATAACATTCTCTTGTTTTGAGAACAGGATGGTCATAGACAGACACTATTATAATGCATCAAAGTTTCTAGTTATTGTAATAGGGAGCAAACAAATAAACATTGCTTCTGAATTATTTACCAAAGCAGTTGAGAAATAAGATTATGAATTGGTCATATTTTCTATGTAGGTAACATCATTCTTCATGTGCAAAATCCAAAGGAATTTACAAGTAGATTACAAAGACATAGCAATTATACTATAATAAGTGAATATAAAAACCAATTTTGCTTTCATATAGGGGTAACCAATAGAAAATAAAATTCTAAAACTGTCATTTACATTAGAATGTAGTATCTGATACCTAACAATAAGTCTAAGAAAAACAGTCAAAATTTCTGCAGTGAAGGTAACGTTACTGAAGTAATTAAAGAGAGCTGAGATAAGCACATGCATGGTCATGAGTTGAAAAGACTCCAAATTAACCAATCTTTGGTCCAATCCCAGCTTAAAACCTAATAACCGCAACACTGACTGCCACAATAAACTATCCCTGTTGCAGTAGTGGCATTTTTATTTTAGTGGTAATGAACAGCTATCAAATTAGACTTAATGCACACTCAGTGAGAGGGAACTCATGTATGGTACAGAAAATATAGTCAAATATGCAAAGGTCATAGATCCTAGATAAAAACCTACTTTTGTCACATCCCTGGAAAAAAGTTAGATATGACTGTATTCTAAGCACAGATCCATCCTAATGTTTACAGACAAGTATATTTCTCACCACTCATCAAAGAAGCTTCTTTTTGCAGCAGATGGAGACCATTACAAGGTTCCATAACTGGGCAAACACAGAGAATAAGTGTCTGTGGAGTGCCCAGCCCTAAGCGACACATCTGTAATGCAACCTTTACACCTAACATTCAAGGAACACATGTGGTGGAAAGAATATTAATGTATCTGTCAACTCTTAGCAGTGAAGCTTTCTCATAAAATAGATCATGATTAACCAGATAGTCACATCTGGCCAAAGTATATAGAATAAGAGACTTCAGAATACTTATCTCTAAAGAGGACACCTATATCAAACCTCTGCCAACCAAGGCTCAGGGATCATGGAGGGAGAGGAGGGAAAAAGGACTCTAAGAATAAGAGGTGGTTGATGACCACAAGGAAACAGCGGTTTCCACACAGATTGGAAGTTACTCATATGACTTAAAGTAATGGTGACAGCATGCATAAGAGTCATGCAAACTCAAGCCAGACAAAATACCAGCATGGAAGCGTGGAAGTAGGTAAGAATCTCCAACATTAGCTGAGAACATATTGGCAACTGATAACTACTAGGAAGAGGGAGAGTTGGTTCCTTTAAGGATATGACACTAGATAGGTTAATCAGGCTCCAGTGGATGCACACCAATGAACATTTGGGAATGCAAACTTGGTTCAGTTGGCCTTAATATATATAACAGAATACATGAAATCAGCAGTGGGATCCATAGACGCAGATAGGCAAGGGGTCTAAACATAAAAATATGTTGTATAAAATCCACAGCAATTCAATTAGGAAAGAGTTCATGACCAGCCTGGGCTAACAATAAGACTCTAGAAAAAGCAAAGCAAACCAACCAACCAAACAAACAAAAAACCCAAAACAGGAGGTGGAATATGAGGAGGAAGAGAAAAAACAAGAGAAAAAAGAATGAATAAAACTAACCAAAGCCAGGTGTGGTGGCACATGCCTTTAATCCTAGCACTCAGGAAGCAGAGGCAGGTGGATCTCTGTAAGTTCAATGCCAGCCTGATCTACATAGCAAGTTCCAGGTCAGGCCAGTTGGGACTACAGGAAAACCCTGTCTCAAAAGGACAAAAAAAATAAAAGCTAATATGATTAGGGAGATTATTAACCCCAGAACCATAGGTTTCCTAGAAGGAAAAGAGGAAGGAAAAAGCACTAAAATCTTATTGCATACCATTAGTTGTGGGAGTATAGTAACTCTATTAATTCATAAAGTTCTAGGCTTGATACACTGAGTTCGAGCTTAGCTTGGGATACTCTACTCAAGAAAGAAAACTAAACAAACAAAAGTCACAGCCAAGCAAATCAAGAACAAAGCAAAAAATAAAGCAAACCAAAAATATGGCTCAATATTTCCAAGGTCTTTAAAGACTCATGAACATCCAGATGAAAGAAGCATATGTAAGGGATTTTCACACAGACTAAGCCGAAATAGATTGTCTATAAGACTTATTAAGACACATTACAATCAAGCAAAAGAAAAACAAAAGAATTTTAAAAACAGCAAGACAAAAACACCACACATAAGGGGTACCTCTCTATTAGATGAACAGCAGACTTTGAAAATGAAATATTTCAAGTCAGAAAAAAATAGGAATATATATTTAAGTCCCGAAACAAAACAAAGACAAAATACTCTGCCAATGAAGATGACTATATATCCAGCAAAATTGTACTTTAGAAACAAAAAGGAAATCAAATCTTTCTCAGACATATAAAAACTGAGGAAAGGCATCAATTTGTGTGTTTTTATGTGTGTATATGTGTTTGCACTATGCCTATGTGTAGATGTCAGAGGACAACTTGCAAGACTCACTACTCTCCTTCCACCATGTGGGTCCTGAGGGTCAAATTCAGGCCTTCAGGCTTGGAAGTAATCAACCTTACCAGCTGAGCCCTCTTGCTGAAACACTTAAGTCAGTTTTTTCAACTAGGAATAAATGTATAATAACTGCCATCACAAAAAACACATGACAGAATAAAACTCACTGATAAAACAGAAGCATAAATGAAAACCAAATAGGAACTAAATATATCATTGACATATATAAATACATCATTATAGAAAGCCACCAAACCACAAAAGATTATCACTGAGAGTGGTAGAAAGAAACAAAGAATACAGAAAACCATCCAAAGCAGCTAACAGTATGAACAGTAAATCCTTACTCATCAATAATAACCGTGATTGCTGCTGGATTAAATCCCCAAATTAAAAGATATAAAATGGCCAGATGAATATACACAAAAACAAAAACAAAAAGCAAGACACAGTTTTAAACTGCTACGAAAAGCTTATTTTATCAGATTCACATAGTTTGAAAGTAAAGAGATAGTAAAAGATATTCTTGTCAAAGAAGATCCAATAGTGTTCAAGAGTAGCTATATTTAAAGTATATTTTAAATAGAAATCTTCAAAAATTTTACAACGGACATTTAGGCACTAATACTTGACTGGATAGGACTTAGCATGTATGATGGAATACATGAGGCCAGCATTACCCTGATGTATAAATGAGAAAAAGATACAGCAAAAAGCAGAATGCTGATCAAAAATTGATGAATCTAGATGGAAATATTCTCAACAAATACTGGTAAACTGGTAAGTTTGAAAGCAAGTGAAAAAAGATTCTTCATGTTACACAATGAGATTTATCCCAGGGATAGTATGGTTCACCATATACAACTCAATAGGCGTAACATTTGGCACCAACAGAATGAAAACAGCAAAAACAAACCAAGAGTTTTTTTTTCAATAGATATAGAAAAAACGTTAAACAAGAGTCAACATTCCTTCATGCTAAAAAATTATTAAATGTAGGTAGTGTAGGAATGTACCTCAACACATATAAACTATGTATGACAAATCTACAACTAACAACTACTGAAGTGGGGAAGACAAGAAGCATTTCTCTGAGAGCTGGAACAAGGCAAGCATGCTGACCACCACTATGTTTAGTCAACACAGTAGTGAAAATATTAGTCAAAGAAATCGGCAAGAAAAGCAACAAAATATCCAAATCAAAAAAAAAAAGGAACTCAAATTATCCCTATGCTCAGATGCCATGACCATATATAGAAGATGTTAACACATGCACATGCACATACACACACACACGTACACACACATGAAACCAAACCTGTTAGCACTGAAAAATTCCATAAACTTGTAAATTATAATACCAAAATACAAAAACTGTAGTATCTTCAAACACTAATAAAAAGAATGAACAAGGATTCTCACTCACAATTATTACCAAAATATCACGAATACATTTTAATAAGAAACTGAAGGATTTTGTGATGAAAATTATGGAAATTTTTTAATAAAACAAATAAGCATACAAACCCACACAAAAATGGAAATCTATCAATTGCACATGAACTAATGTTAAATTCTTCACACTATGAAGTAGAGATTCGATGTGCTCCTCATCAAATATGAAATTTGTAGGGACATTATTTATAGAAATGGAAAAAATAAACAGTCAGAACATGTGTGTGGAACTACCAGAACAATCCTGAGCATAAACAGTACCTGGAGGCATCCAGTGTCTGACTTAAAAACGTATCGCAAAGTTATAAGCAGCAGGATACTGGCACAAAGCCTGGCAGATTTCTGACAAAGATGTTTGGAGCATACATGGAGGGTGAGGCATTCCTTCCTCAAATGATGTTTAGAAAAGTAGACAGTAGTGTGCAAAAGAATGAAAGTCATCCTCCACTGTTAACCGTTGGCAAAAACCCACCCCAAATGGATGAAAGCTCTAAATGTGAGACCTGAATCTGTGGAACTGCTAGAAGAAAGCACTTAGAAACATGGTTCTATACAGCAAGTATTTGAACAAGACCTCAAAGCATAGAGAGCACAAATAAAAATACACAAATGGGACTATTTTAAACAGTGTTGTGCACAATAAGGAAACGTCAACAGAGTGAAGGCACAGCCAAAAGAGTGAGAGAAATGTTTGTGAGCTATTCAGCTGAACAGAGATTGATAGCTAATATATATAGGTAATGAAAAATATTCAATTACAATGAACAGATGCTTTGAATACACATCTGACAAAAACAACAGCAAATGTTCAACAAATATGACAGAACCATCAGAGAAATGCAAACCCAAACCACAATAAGATACCATCTTAAATATGAGTGACTATCTGGTCCTGGTCCTGACAGGAAGTATGAAAGTCTTCTTCATTAATAGCTAACTCAGCTAGGCCTGTCAATCAGCTGACCAACAGACTACCCCTCAAGAAGAATGATTCACCTAAAGCCATGCTAAGGAGATAGGAGGAATAACTGCCACCTTAATGAGATGACGTACATTCTCTTTGCAGAGCCCTAAGTGTGGTTGCCTGCAGAGCCACCTCCATGTGGCTCAGCTAAGCCTAGCCACTTTTCTGAAAAGTGTAACTTTTCCTTTCTCCTCCTGTTTTTTATCTCTTTCCTTCTTTTTGATCCTGGCTAGTGGCTGATCATGCTTCTCCTGACACTTTATGCTTCTTTAGTCTTTCTCAGATCCTCTCCCTGTTTGCCTGGCTACTGGCTGACTTTCATACCTAATGCCAAAGGAATGGCTTTCTCTCTTCCTCTGCTCCATCTCCCTTCTTCCAACAGCTGTCAAGATTTTCAGCTTGTTTGGACTGCTGTTTGCTTTTAAGCTCTAATAAAATTGCCCTACAGCTTAAATTACATAAAAATACCTCACAAAATGTTGGCAGGGTATAGAGAAAGGGATGATTGTATACACTGCCAGCGGGAATGTTAATTACTACAGCCATTATGGAAAAAAGTAATAGGGAGTTTCCTTGTAAGACTGAAAAAAGAAGTTCTGTAAGATCTAGCAATCCCACTACTGGGAATATATTCAGAAGAGATGGGATCATTATATCTAAAAGATAACTGCCCTTTCATGCATATTGAAACATTATTTACAACAACTAAGACATAGAATCAACCCACGTATACATCAATAGATGAATGGATATGAGAATATGGTATATAAGCAATGGAGTATTGCTCATTCATTAAAAGTAAACAATATCCTGTTATTTATGACAACAAGGACAAAACCTGAGGACATTATGTTGACAAGAAAGTCTGACACCAGAAAATGAGTACCATATGTTTTCTCTGTATTTCTGTAGCTGAAACACTTGATCCCATAGACGTGTATAGAGTAGTAGTCACTAGAAGCTTGGAAAGGTAGGAATGAGGAAAGATAAAAAGACAGGTTAAACAGCACAATTAGGAAATAAGAATTAGCTGTAGTGTTCCGTAGCATAACTGAATCATTGCATTCTAGAAAAATTTATTCTATATTTCAAAATAGCTACAAGAGCAAAAACATTTTAATCACATGAGTATTACTGTTGTTTAATGAAATGGAAATTCTTGGATAATTCCACATTATCTGCATTATTAGATTTACTGTACTGTATGTATGTATATAGTACTATAATATGTATAATGTACTATAAATATATATAAATTATTTGGCAGTTAAAAACTTAAATAGCATCTGGGTTTGGTGGCTCCGATGCCTGAAGCCAGCACTCAAGAGGCAGAGACTGGTGGATCACTATGAGACCAAAGTTAGCCTGACCTACACACATAGGCCAGGCGAGCTGGGAATAAGAGGGGGAGGGGTTCTGTCTCAAAAGAAAAGAAAACAAACAAAAAAAGAGAAAATTTAAAAACATATAAATAACCTGAAAGACAGGTAAGTGCTGACAACGGTGGGGTGCAGCTTGAAATTCTCACATTGTCTCCAATGCAAATTGGTACAATTTCGGAAGCTGTTTGGCAGTACAAGCAGCTGAAATCCATGCATCTTATGCCTTAAAAATGCTACTTCTCATTAGACGTTACCTGAAATGAGTTCATACTTACCAAAAGATATGGACAGAGATGTTCGCAGCAATAATGTTTATAGTAGTGAAAAGCAAGAACTTGTGAAATGACAATGAACAGTGAATGAAATGAGTAAATTATGCACAAAAGTTCTCTCAAAAGAATGCTGTGCAGGATGAGAAACTGCCCCAACATAAATGAATCTCACAGATAAGAGAAACAAACAGAACAGCAAGACACCAAGGATCTGTCTTGTATGCTATTACTTAGTGTTTAAAATCTGTCCAATCAAATGTGTGCAAGTCTGTTAAGTCAAGTCAGCAATTCCCCATGGGTGACAGAAGAAGTAACTGAAACGGGAAGTAAAATAACATCTGACTGTGCTGACGGTGCAGCTTCTTGATCTGCTCTTCTGTACATGAATCCGGAATTAAGAAAACCGTGCACTTATGTGTACCTTTATAGATAAGGGCTGTATGCAAATACAGTTAAAAGCATTAATCCTATATCTCACAGCTACATGTCACACAAAATAACTGGAAGGCATATTTTAGACTGTTGCTTGATATCATAAATCCAAGTGAGGAAAATAAAACTCATGCCATATTATGACTTGAGGGCCATAGAGACAACAATTATAGGAGAAAGTAATACGTAAATCACAGGGCCAGTTAAGGAAAAGCAAAGGGATTAAATGATTCCTGGAACGTTTTTGTTCTTCCGTTTTGTCTTGTTTTAGAAGACAAATCCTGTGTTTGGAAAAGACATCGGTGTTATATTTAACATTACATTAAAAAATTTATAAACGAAGACTGTAAGGAGATAAAAGAGGCTAAAGGAAATCTTGAAGTAATTTTAATTAACATTGAACAATTTTTAAAATACTTGACTAGAAAACAAAGGATTCATGAATTTCAAAAAGTCAATGACTCCATGACACTAATAACTGTTTATTTCCCATGAGAGAGTATTGCTTCCATCAATGAATTTTTCCAGTCTCTTACCCCTTTCCATTGGATCAAACATACTTATACAGTAAGAATTGAAATGAAGGTTTCTGACAAGATCCTGATTAATTATTTCCACACTCCCTCATGTTTCACAATTTTCTAAAAGATTATAGAACTTAGGTAAGCACATGTCCAGTAGTTTGTTGTGAAGGAAATATGAAGGGACACAAATGAACTGAGAGCCGAAGATGTATACACTGCAGGCCTTAAGAATCGGGGCATAGCGCTTCTATACCCATCCAGGCATGCTACCTTCTCCAGGCCACCAACCTGGAAGCTCTCTCAGTCCTATTGTCTAGGATATTTAGGCGTTTTTCATTATATGGGCACAATTGCTCAAATCATTGGCTGTTAGTGAAAGGCTCTATCTATAGCCCTCTTTCCTACACTGGAAGCTCCAGCTCTCTAATAATACCTTGGTCTTTGGGGGGGTCATCTTGAAGCTACTAGGCATGCCACTAGTGATCTCATTAGCATGCAAAAGACGCTCATTCCTCTGGATTCTTCAAAAGTTTAGAAGCTTCTGAATCAGAAACCGAGGCCAAAGACCTAATATTAGAACTGAAAATGCCCCTAGCATCCTTAATGCTTGAATGTGTACAAGGGTTTCGAGAGTCCGTGGTAGGAACTTTGAAAGCAAGGAAACCAAAGACGTATTTCCATGTCACGAGGTCTGGTTCACAGAACAGAAGTTGAGTCTCTTCTATGGAGTTAAGTCTAAAGCTTTGCACTTATCTCAGTAAAATTCACCCTTACCTGGTCTAAGGCACTAATGACCCCCTTTAGTAGGTCTCATCCCAGCTACTCGAGCGATTCTAATGAGATGGAGGATTTATAAAAGTTTCTCAGATGCAGTCTTACATGATTATTTAGTACATAGCCCAGAGGCTTTTCAATGAGTGCATTTTTATAATTCTAATAGATTTCCAGAGTACTATTACTCTTTCTTTTTTTTATGCTAATAGCCAGAGGCTGTTGAGATGGAAGTAATTTTAGAAAATCCTGAATGAAAACAAACAAACTAAACATCCTTGCCAATTTGTGGATCTGCCAGCTCTTCTAGTTGCCAGTTTTATTTTATTTTATTTTTTGGTTTGTTGATAAATTTCAAAAAGACAAAAAGGGGAAAAAATACAGTGACCTCTAGTTGATTCCCCATCCCCATCTCCTACAGCCGCTCTAACTGGCAAGATGCCCTGTAACTCAAGTCTCTACAGTTAAGTCTCTCTGTCTCTGTCTCTCTCTCTGTCCCTGTCTCTGTCTCTCTCTCTCTCTCTCTCTCTCTCTCTCTCTCTCAATACTGATAGGGATTGAATTCATGGCTACATCCCACCCAGTCCTCACTAGTTCTAAATCACATTCTGAAAGAAGTCTGAGCTAGGAAAAGAAAGCAGCACTCAGGACAAACAAGCACACATTATTGGGGAGGGGATTACTTTCCAGTGAATCCTGTGCTCACTCTCAGTTTCGGGTGCTCTGCCTTCCAATTGAAAAACAAAAAATAGCATTTAGACTTAAATTAGAAAAAGATGTGATAAAAGGTAATGCCCTAACATCATACTCTGCCCTTAATCCATAGTTGCTCCTGAGTAGAAAACTTCTTTTTGCTCCATCATGTGTATTTAAGAAATTGATCTCAGTCATCTTGCTTGATTTTCATGCTCCATGTTCCTTGTATTTTAAAAATGGATTGTACAAATTTATATATATGATTCAGGACATTGCCCTGTGTGTTTTGTCTTGGGTTCCAACCTTGGTATCTACTGTGATGACTTGGAGAGTTATGCAGACATGGGCTTAGCTTTTGAATCACCATCTATAGACTCTTCGTAACAACTGTGTAGTTTAAATATTCCTTCTGAAGGTATAATAGTTGAGTCTACTGAAATAAGCTGAAAACAGACAGAACAAGAACATGATACATTCAATGTCTACTTATGTACAGGAGGTAAAAAAAGAAGCTCGAAGGAAGGTTTGGTGGTTGAGGCTTAAAACACTTTTCATATGGTCGAGGGAACTGAGGGCCAGGAGCAAGTCCAGAGGGGAAGTCAATTATTTTTTAAGGGAAAGGAATGCTCCCAGTCAACAGGCAACTGGCCTGGAGGAAAGTTCCTCTAGGCTGTAAATATGGCATGTAACTTTTTTTTAGACTACTGTCTAGTGCTCAACTTTTCCAGTTAATGAAATATCAATAATTACATGTCTTTCAGATAGAGGATTTCCCACCGTTGGATGAAGGAACTTCAGAGAAAATCCATCCCATGCTCTGGAAAAGATAGAGGAGGCAAGAATGTTTGGCTTCTGAGGCCTTGGGACAGGTTGGAGAGAAATGGGCGCTGAGATGCTTAGTTTGCTCAGTATGACAAACACATCAACTACTTCCACCTTCAGCTTCCTCTTCTTTGCTGTTTTCTAAGTGAACTCTAATTTTGTTCTTCATCGGCATACTTTAAATACTAACCACTAAAACTTTAAACATGATATTTAAATTTTAAACCGTTCTGCTTTTTTCCTATGTCCCTTAGCTGAGTCTGTTTGTACATGTTTTAGCATATGCATTTAACATGAAAGTAGAAACAATGGTTCCATACCACACCTGAAGAATGAATAGGCTTCCTTTTCCAGGGAAAGTTTGCAGTAGGAAGCTGCTGTTGCTGTTGCTGTATTTTGTTACTAGGAAGCTTCAACAGGAAAGCATCAATCAAGAAGTGAGGTGGAATTTCAGGGCTGCGTAGATCATTAGACGCTGCTCCTTGGCAGTTTTTGGACAAAAGAAAACTACAAAAGTTGCAAGATTATTCAAGAGAAAGACAGCCATTGTGTCTGAAAGTAGAAATGAGCTTTTATTTATTCCCGAAAGCAGACATTCTGTTTGACTTTCTAATCTTTCTTTTTCTCTTGGTTGCCTGCCTATAAATAAAGTATAATCTTCGAGAAAATACATGAAAAACCAAGGGTCCTCGTTTAGTCTTTAGAGAGGTCTGAGAGCTGTGAGATCTGACATGTTTTTCTTATTATGGAAATGTAACCTAGAAAACTGCAGCAAGTTGCTCAAGGTGAGTCCTTGGATGGATGAGAACCGAAACTCAGAACTCCATGAAGTCCCCAGACTGCATCGTCTCCTGAACAGCCAGCAGCACATATGGATTACCACACTTGCTTCCTGTGTTGTGCTGATCACAAAGTGATTGTTCCGGACACATTTATTGGTTCAATCAATACGAAACAAACTAGTAAGTGATGGTGAAATCACAGATGCATCAGGCATTGGGAATTTTAAAACAGAAGTGACAAGCAATGTGGGGAGCATGTGCTTTGATCTCGGTATTACTGTTTCTGGAAAGATATTTAACAGTGGCCTAGATTATCTGTCATGATCCTGTTTGATATATCATTTCAGATGAATAATGTGTGACATAGCTAAAATGATGGTGGATCCAATGATTTCTGGAAGTCTTTCCAGATTAGACTTAACAGACGTTCTTCAAATACCTGTACACTAGAAGGACTGTGGTTATTTCATTTCATGGATTAGAGTCCCCAGTTTTCAATTGAAATTGTGCACAAATTTAAAAGTCAAGGAGTACTATTTATAGGAAGACCTTTTGGTATATTGCTACTTATCCATTGTTTTGCTGTTGTTATTGTCAACTGCAGCTTTTGGCTAATACCATAGCTCCGTTATTATCAGTGGGTACTAGAGAGGCTTCCCCTATCCATAAGTAACCCAGTACATCCCCACAAGCCAGGAAACCTGGTATGGATAAGTTATTTGCATAAAGCACCCCTCAAAGCCACCTGGAAGGAGCCCTACCTTGTGCTTCTAACCACTCCCACAGTCTCAAAAGTTGCAGGTATAGATACCTGGATCACCCTTCTCAGATAAAGGTTGCTGCCTCACTGGAATGACTGGCTGAGGTCATGTAGACCCCTGTAAGTGGTCCATAGTCACATAGGCTAGAAGGCTCCATGATCCAGTTTTCACTATACTGGAGTGGTCCTGGGATGACTTTGAATTATCCATAAATATGGTAAAGAAGTTGCCAACTCAGGCTTTGGACCCCATACGAGCTATTTTTTGGTCTTGTTCAGACAGGGTCTCCCTTATAGCCCCAGCAGGACTGCAACTTGCTGTGTAGACCAGGATGACCTCGATCTCATAAAGATCCCCTTGCCTCTGCTTTCAGAGTGCTGAGATCAAAGCCTGTGCCATCAAGCCTGGCATAAATTCTATGTTTGAATGGTGCAGTAATATCTCCTGAAGCATAACTGTAGTTGGATTCATTGACAGTACATGACTAAATGCATAGACAACAGGTAAGCAATAGAATGTAGCCATGTTTTGAGAATTACAAAGGACGGGATTATTGCTAAAGATTTTGTGCTGATACAAGAGAAACTGGGTTTCCTACTAGGGTTCTTAGTCTCTTTATTAAAAGAATTTAAGAATAGACTCAGTCACTTACAGACAATTTTATTAGAGTTTAAAAGGAAAATCCTTAGGGCAGATAAGTTGTAAATCAAAATAGCTTCCTGGAGGAAGAAAATGCAGGAGAGAAGGAAAAGTCATTCTGTTTTATCTGACACGAAGGTCAGACCCATGGTACACTAGTGGCCACAGGATAGGGGGTCAGACCCATGGCACACTAATGGTCACTTGGAAGGAAGGAGAATGTTAAAGAAAGGGTAAATAAACCTGAAGTGGGTCTAGAGAGATGGTTAAGAGCACCACCTGCTCTTGCACAGGACCCAGGTTTGGTTCCCAGCACCCACATGGTGGCTAATAATCATCGGTAACTCCAGTTCCAGGGCACACCATGTGCTCTTCTGACCTCTATGATCACTGCACGATGTAGGTGCATTTACATGTTCTGGCAAGACTCTTACATATAAAATAAAAATAATAAATTAAATATTCTTAAAAAAATCCTGAAGTGTTGGGATAACCCTAAGGAAGCATTCTCAGAAAGGAGATAGAAGGAAAGGACAGGTTACGCTTGTCTGAAGTATGCAGAAAAGCAGGCAGACCTGGGAAGCTGTGTGTCTGCGGCCTGATAAGTTACTGCCCCAAGGAGTGCAGATCTGAGCAAGGAAAGTTAATTACCTCATTGACTCCCTAGTTTTTTTGCACTAGCTATTCCATCTGTCTCTTTAGCATGGCTTAAGGTGAAGCCACCTTCCCAGCAGTGGTCCTGTGGCCAGGTGATTGACCCAGCCCAGTCACAAAGTTGAGTCTCCATCTAGTTCAGAGAGTTCGTTCTCTTGACTGGAAGATTTTTTTTTTCTTGTTACTGTAACAGTTCTTGAAAAATCACTCAGCTTCACAGAGAAATATTAGATTACATCAGAAACACTGCAGATTGAAGGGACTCCGAAAGAAAATATGCCGTAAAAATTACAGAACTATGCTTAAATCCCAGAATGGATCAGCTCTATGGGCGTTTTCTTCGGTGGCTTTTTTGCTTGTGGTTGTCAATGCAAGACCTCTCCTAACCTACCCAACCTCTGCTGATTTTCCTCTTAACATGGTAGCTGACAGCCCCTTAACACAGTTCATTTCTGAGGTGGTTCCATGGTAAGTTATTTTACTTATGTCCAATTTCTTCTGTTGTGCCAGAAACCCAAGAAACTATTGAGAGCACTGCTTCTCCAAACTCCAAACTCCTCCACCCAGTCTTGCCTTTGTCTTCCCATTCTGGTTCTTTTCTTTCAGTTTCCTCTTCTCTCTTTGAAGTTTTATGTTTTGTTTTGTTTTTAGTACATGCTATTCTGGAAGATTTAAAAGATGAAAAAATATTTTTAATATTTTAATTTTATTTTTTTCATGTTTATGTGTTTGTCTCTGTGTGGGTATGCATATGAGCATGCTGGTGCCTGTAGTGGATATAAAGGGGTGTTGGATCCCCTGGAGGCTGAGTAATAGGCAGGTGTGAGCTTCACATGGGTACTGGAAACTGAACACATGTCCTCTACAAGAGCATCAAGTGCTCTTAATCACTGAGCCACCTCTCCAACTCTGTTTGTTTTATAGAAGAACCTCTTGATAACATTGGCTTGCCACAGGCTATGTGGTATCCTGTGAATGCACTCTGGACAGAGCAATTGTTTGCAAATTCTGTTTCTGCTAGTCTCATGATCTTGGCAAGCAGTGTGTGACTCTGTATTTGATCACCTTAATTTCAGGTGAGAATCATATTCAGAGAAGAGTTGGGCCTCTGTATACATGGGCTCTGTATCCACAGATTCAACAAGTGTGCATAGATAATGTATTCAAATCAAATAAGCATTTGCTCTGTATATGTACTGACAATTTTTCTTGTTACTTCCTAAGGAACAATTGTGGTGGCTAGATCTTCATTGAGAACATGACACACCTGGGGAGAGGGAATCTCAAAGAATCACCTCCATAAGACTGGCCTGTGGGCTTGTCTGTGGTCATTTTCTTGACTGCTTACTCATGTAGGTGGAACCAGCCCTCCATCCTTAGACAAGTGGGCATTGACTGTGTGAGAGATACTAGAACATGATTCTGGAGAAAGTCAATAAGCAGCATTCCTTATGGTTTCTGCTTCAATGTCCTGCCCTGCTGGAGTTCCTGCTCTGACTTCACTCAACGAAGAGCTATAACCTGCAAAAGGAAATGAACCCTTTCCTGCCCAGGTTGCTTTTGGCCATGGTGCTTATCAGAGCAACAAAAAGCAAGCCACATCAAATGAATTCTAACTAGTATTTGCAAAACACTTGTATTGTTCTAGTCTCTATAAGTAAATTAGGGATATTCTGAAGCTTAGGGGAAGCTGTGTGCAGATTGTATGCAAATATGCCATTTTTATGTGTAGTTTTATGTGTGTACATGCATGTGCAAGTGCATTTTTATACATGGGTGCATGGGAACGTGGTGTGTATGAGTGTGTGTGGCCAGAGGGTGAACTCACTGTAATTCTTTAGGGTTTTCTGCCATTTAAGAATGAGACAGAGTTTCTCACTGGCCTGAAACTCACCAGTTCAGACAGGCTGGCTAACCAGCAAACCTCAGGGATCATCTAGACTTCATTCCTTGGGACTGTGCTTAAACGTGAGCATCATGCCGGCTGGAGAGATCGCTTAGCAGTTAAAAGCACTTGTTGCTCTTGCGGAGGACCGGGGCTCAAGTCCCAGGGCCCACATGGCGACTGAAAACTGACCATAACTCCAGTTCCAAGGGAATCCAATGCCCTCTTCTGACCTCCATGGGCACTGTACAACACTGGTGCACTTACATACATGTAGACAATACACTGAAAAGAAAATGAAATATTCAAAAAGTGACCATCACACCTGGCTTTTTTATGTGGGGTCTGAGGACTGAACTCAGGTCCTTGTGAAGTTTTCTGTAGTGGCCCTATTATTATTTTTAAGATTCAAATTGTCTAGCACAAAACAGCACAAGGTCTGGCATTTAGTAAGCATACAATACACATACGATGAGATGAGAAAAGAACACGGAGGAGAGAGGAGAAAGAAGTGATGGCTTGTTAAGTCCATCCACACACTGTGGATGGCTGCCTCAGGCCCTTCCTGAGCTGCATTCCTGAAATGACTCTCCTGGAGCAGGCCTCATCCAGGAGCATGGCATGCATGGAAGAAACTAAAACACCTGCAAGATGATATGGATGGTGGTCAGTGCTCCATAACCTGTGAGCAAGGTCAAATTAAGTTTTCCTTGTCTGCTATTTCATTATTTTTGGCAAAATCTTTGTTATTATGTTTATGCAGGTTAATATAAGCAGACATTATCAAAGATTTCCACCCTAACCACCTAGTTCCTACACTTGTAACCACAATTTTATCAGATTTTCAAATGACAAGCCATCATTAGTCCCCAAGAAGAATTTTGCATTTAAAAACTTCCAAATTTGGGATGTGGAATTCAGGGATAGCAAAGAGGTGGCTTTGAGGTGTGCTTTTCAAATGTGCCTTTTTATTATCCAGTTCCTAACAGTGGGAGAGTTATTTCTCCTGAGAAAATTTTGGAAACAGAATGAATCTTTGGAGGATGTTGCTTTGTTGTGTTAACTTGTCAGGATTTTATGTGTTTCCTGCTGACTATATACATTACCTATACCATAACAGGAAGTCTGTTATGAAGGAAAATCAGATGTGTCATCTTTCACATAGTCTTTGATCTATGAATTTGTCTTACATTGTGTTTCATAGCAGGGAAAAAGAAAGGAGCTGATACAGTTTTATCTATCAAGCCTAGCTTCTTTAACAAACTCCTAGGAAATCAAATCATATTACATTGGTCTGATTTGACTCTTCCAGGTAGTACATAGAAGGGTAAAAGGTCTCCGATTCTATCAGTCATGTTCTAAAAAATAAATCTTATGATTTGTTCATCTTTTTGCTGCTATCCATCAGAATGAAACTAATAAACAGTCTCAGATGTACAAGCAGAAAAATGGGGAAAAAAAAAATCTCTGCACCAGCCTAGTGAAACCAAGTATCCATCAGAATGGCACTGGTTGCGTTGTCAGCCTTACTCCACACTAACTGTCTTTACTTAGAAAATAATTAGCCCAAATTAATGAAGCAAGATATAAAGCTTACTATTAGCAGAGATTTTTCCTCCGAGGGAAAAGGTGGACAAACACCCCTCCCAGAGTGGTATCACCCAGGACCACCTTGAGCAGTAAGAGGAGGAGCTGGGAAAGTCCTATGTCCCACCCATCCTGCCTATTGGCTTTGGATGTGAGAAGAGGAGGGGCTAAAAGTATTTAAACTGGGGGCGCCAGGAGGCCGGCCCTTTTTCTTCCCTCCCCCATGGTCCATTTGGATCTGTTCACCGGGAAGTTGCAAGATCCCAGCCACGTGGATTTACTAATGTAACTTGCAGAGGGGAGGGTGGGTGGGCGCCCTGTTCTGTAAGTAAGCCTTCATCATTGCTCTGTTAGTAAGCCCAAGTAAACTAGCTAGAATCTGTTTAACTGTGAGTGGAGAAATTTGTGTGTTTGTTTTAAGGCCTGGGGAGACTTTTTTTTGGGTTGCAAGGCAGGGGGAGAGAGGCAGGTTAAGTTGGTCTGCCTCTCCCAAAAGAAATTTTAATAACAAATTGTCAAAATGATTCTCAACTTACCAGCAACTCTTACTCCAGAACAAGGTAGGAGAGAAACATACACTAAAGATGTAAATCTTGCTATATCAAAGAAAAAGAAGGCTTGGATATGTCACACCCCTTTTTGTGTGTCAGTGTTGCTAAAATTCCTTCAGGGAGGCACAAGCAGCACCGAGTTCCCTCTTCTCTGGGTCCCTATGGACAGAGTGAGATAGAATTTTGCCAAAGTACAGTCTGGAAAACCAGAGTTTATTTGGGCTTGCTTACAAAGAAATGGGTGAAGGGCTTAGTTACAGGAGTGGTGGTGGTGGGGGAACTCTCCTAAGGTCGTACAGCAAATTCTACATCCAGGCAGGGACCCTGCGATGTCCTGGCAGCTGCCCAAGATGGTGAAGGGGCTAGTCTCTCCTCAGCTCAAACCCTTAGTCCCACTGCCAACACACAACTGAGGCCACTGGTTGGTTGGGAGGGCTAGTTGACTCTCTGGGCTCCTCCTTTACTTGCAAAGACCAACAAGTTTGTAATCCTGGGCAAGCAGGTGCCCCCAGGGTTGGGATGCATATTTTATCCATAGTTTGTCAGTCCAGCTTGCTAGGCCAAGAACAAGTCCATGCAACAGTCAGCCCGAGTCACAATTTACTAGATTCTGTTTTCTAGTCATGAAATATTAAATAGACCACACTTACTTGCCCCTAAAGACATCATCCAGGAAACCTGCTTCCTTCATCTTTGTGAACACTGAAGATCCAAATAAGGTCCAATCAAAGCACTGAACTCAAGTCACTCAGTTTTCTAAGTGGTTCCCATTAAGTAAGTGATCCTTATAAAGTAAGAGGTTTATTTTTATTCAGATTTCTGAAATAAAAAAGCTTAGTTTCTCTCTCCCTATGTACGTGTGCAGTGTGTGAACATCTAATCACCCTAGACAGGCAACCAACAAACCAAAGTAACTATGCCCTCAAAGTCCAATTTGGTGAACCAGTGTGTTTTTATTGCAGTTATAGGAATATGGGTGAGGGAGTATTACAGGAGCAAAAATGACTCAAAGACAGCTGCAGCCCCAAAGCCCACCCCGAGTGTGGGTGATAGCTCCTGAAAGCTGGATCTCTGAAGAACACTGAACAGCCTGCACACAGCTGAACTGAACAGTGTCTTTCCAGGCAGCTCTGCAGGCCTCTGCTTCATCCAGGTCTCTCAGCAGTCCTTAAGGCTGATAAGAACTTGAAGGGTTAGGGATCTCACGAACCTGGTCAACTTCAGGGACTTCCTGAAGCTATTGGGCTGTTTACTTCCTGAGCTTAACAACCTTCCCTGTAGGAAGGAACATTTCAACTCCCTTCAAAACATCTTGCTGTTTACCTCCCTTGGAGCAGCCTTCCCTTGTGGTTTGCCTTCCTCTAGAACACCCTGCTGTTTACTCATCAGACAGAAGGTTTTATCTCAGAGGAAACTGCTGCATGATAATGTGGGTATGGGCATATGTGTATATGAAGTTAGGAATGTGTCAAGGGAGTGGTAGGTGAATATGTGTGTATAGGTGTGTTTGTGTAGGGGTGTGTGTGTATAGCAGTGTGCATAAGGGTGTGTGTATAGGTTTGAGTAGGTGAATGTTGGTGTGTTTGTAGGTGTGGGTAGATATGTCTATATAGGTAAGTGGATGTAGGTGAGTGTGGATGTAGGTGTGAGTGTGTGTGTGTGCATTCACAGCGTGAGCACACGGAAAGAATAACCATCATACGTTTTTCTTCCTAAGAAAGAAGAATAAAAGCAGCACAATGACCACTGCTCAGTCCAATTATGAACTCTTTTTGGGCAGGTACCTGGGAAATGAGGAAGTGTCATCTTTAGTCATGAGAAGAAAACATTTATTCTCTCAACATTTCAGTTTTTCAGAACAATGGAGTCATTCTCACTCCAGGGCATAGCGAAGTGGAAGACTGCTCCATGGCTTGGCTCTGAGCCTGTTCTTGGCAAGAATGCCTTTGTTTGCTGCACCCCACAGCACTGCCATTGCCTGCCACACATTTCTTTGCCCTTGTCTGCCATGGCCACCTCAGAACGTGGTGGCATGGGTCACCTACTTGCCCTGAGGTAAAGCAGCTTTTGCAGTCTACTTGCTCTAGTAAGATCTGGAACCTTTTGTGGATTTAAATGTTCCACTGAACAGGGGTTTCCTTTAGGTAGTGGAGATGTTCAGGACTTAACTGCTCTGAGACTAAAAATTTCATAAAATTTATTGCAAAATCTACTTCCATTTTAGTCATTTCTAAATTTCAGAAAAATTGGAGGTAGATTTCACAAATTTGTTGTATTCCCGTTCCTCTTCTCTGTAATAATAGACACTGGCTTCTCAGGAAAGGCAATGCTGTTCACTCTCTTTCCCAGCACAGTTTCCATCTCCATACTTGACTGGATGCTGTACATTCAGATTGGTCTTTCCCTTGTGGCTTATTTATGAATTCCTTTGAGAGGACTCAGCAGCAGAGGTGTGAAGAGTAACACAGTTAAACTTCTGGCCCAGGTCTTAGATTTTATAGAACCTTCTAAGGTTTTACTCTTCCTTTTGGGGGTTTTTCAAGTCGTAGCCTTCCAATCTTCCAATGTTGAACAAACCCAATGGCTGGAATATTTTTGCTTCAAGTTAGTGGAGGTTTATTTTTCTTTATTTTCTGTATGCACATGTAACAACCATAGCCAAAGTGCCTTTTTTAGGACCAGAGTTCCTCCATCATAGCACCATTAAGATTGGTGCTAGAACATTCATTGTTGTGTTGCCAGCATTCCCAGATGGCTCCAAGGTGACCATGCAAAAATACAAAGAATTATGTTGCAGTGGGTATGCTAGCTGCTCAGTGATTACATGGGTCCATTTTAATGTAATATTTCTTCGTGGCAGTTTCTAATGTGTTCTTAGCTGTTGGCATGAGTGACATATTTTAGGTTTCTGGTACAGAAGCACTCAGCTTGCATGACTAATTTCAATGTTAAGCAGAGCAGCTTGGGGGATTAATATAAAAAGGTTTATTCTATATACCTTCATTTCAAATATATCATGCAATATCAGGGGTAGGACATATCGGACCTATAGTTATTCAGGTATTTGACGGACAGAGGCTCCTTTGTGTCAAACTGCACTAGCTAGATTCTAGAACAGCCATTTCCTCTCTGTACGGGCCGTAGAAAGACCTCTGAGGATGCTCTCCCTAGGCTTCCCAAACATTTTACATTTTGTTTTGAAATAATATAAATACATGCTAGTTTACTTACAGCCCATTGGCCATAGAACAGTGCTCAACCAATGGGAAATAGTATTCTTCATGTCTAAAGGCGAGAAGGGTAAGATCCTGGTAACTACTAGTAATGTCAAACACAACTTGCTAACAATGGGATTTTTTATTTTTCATGCCCCCACCTAAGGAAACCCACCCAAAACAAACCAAACAAACCACAGACTGGTTAACTTAGACATCAGGTATTTATTTTCTAATAGTTATAGAGATTGGGAGTCCAGAATCAGGGTTTTTGCTGATTTGGTTTGCAGTTGAGGGTTCTGTCTTCTCACTGTGTCTCAAATAGAAAAGGAAAGCTCTGTGGAGTTTCTTCTCATACAGACACTTCTGTTGGAACTGCCCACACCATTCTGACCACATTTAATCGTAATTCCTTCTTTAGAAGGCCCCACAAACAAAGGAAATCAGTATGGGAAATGGGAAATAAGAAATACAGACTAAAGCTACCCTGAGACACTACTCATTGCTGCCAGATGTTCAAATTTTAAAATTCTATATCATAGGTTGGGGAGGGTCAGAGCAATTGGAACTCTTGTCATAACCTTATTTCCCAATGGCTAAAGATGCTGAATATATTTCCACATGTTTGCATACCATCAGGACATCTTCTGGGTAAAGTTCCTATCTAAATATTGTATTCACTTAAAAAATAATTGCATTAATTTCTTATGCTTTTGAAGTTCTAAAAATATCTTTTAAACACAAGTCCTTTGTCAGACAGGCAAATATTTCCTCACGCTCTGTAATAATTCTTTTTTTTCTCCCCATAGTGACTTTCAGAGAACAAAATATTTTAATACCAAGAAAGTTCAGTTTTTTATACATCATTCTTTTGGTGCTGTTTCAAAGAACACTATGTACCCTGACCCAGGCCATTTTTTTTTCTTTATGTGTTATGCTACAAGTTTTACATTTTTAGATTTTTGCATTTGAATCTGTGATGCATTTCATCTGAATTTTTGCATATACTCTTAAGTATAGCTTGAAGTTGATTTGCTTTGTGTTTGGATTGCTATGAACTGGATATTTGTATATCTCTAAAATGAAGATGTTGAAGTACAAATTCTGAATGAGATGATGTTTTCAGGTTGTGTCTTCATGACGTAATTAGTTTTAGATGAGGTCATGAGAGTGGGTCCCTGTGATGGGATTAGTGCTTTTATGAGAAGAGGAAGAGATAACGGAACTTTCAGTATGTGAGGACGATGCCAGAAGGAAGGCTTCAGCAAGCCAAGAAAGAATCTCTTGACAGTACCTGGAGCTGTTGGCATTTGATCTGGCACTTTCCAACCTCAGAAACTGTGAGAAATGAATGTCTGCTATTTAAGACAGCCAGTCTAGAGTATTTTGTTATAGCAGCCAGAGCTAAGACATAGATGGGTACTTTTTCCATCCTTGTTTATAGCATCCTTTCTCATTGGAGTGAGAGAAAACCTTTGGTAGTTGATGGAAATCCAGTTCTAACTGTTCTCTTGTTAACTCTGCAGCTTTACAGAAAGTCCTAAATGCAGATGGTTTCAGTGCTCCACACCTACTGTTGTCGCAGAACTGTTGTGGCTTTCTATAAGCCTGCCCACACAACTTTTAGAACCAGTTCATCTATACAAAACATAAAAAGAAAAAAAAACAACAAACAACTCTTGCTGGAATTTTGATTTTCCAAAATAAACTGCATTTCTACAGATAAATTTGGGGGAGAATCATTATCTTTAATTTGCTCCAATTTCTTATAGAATCTTAGGATTTTTTGTAGATTTTCTGCACAATTATGTCATCTGCAAAAAAAGATATTTTAGTTCTTTCACTTTAAATCAGCATTTAACAAATCTTTTTTTGTTGCCTTACTGCACCAAATTGATCATTAATCTCTCTGTTGATAAATGAATTAGATTCGTATTGCTGCTGTAACAAATGATCACAGCCTTAAAAACCAAATGTTTCATTTTTTTAGGTCAGACCTCACAAATGTGTCTCAACTGGCTATAAGTAAGAAATTGTGAGTACTGCTGTCTTTTCTGGAGGCTGTTAGAGACGGTCCATTTTCTTTCCTTTTCTACTTTCTAAAGGTTCTCAACTTTCACTGACTCATGGCCCATTTCATCTTTGAAGTGAACCTCTTCAACTTTTCTCTGACTCTGACTTAGTTCCTTCCCTATTCTACTTAACAAGACCTTGGGAATAATTTTGTGCCTACTGGGAAAACCAGATTCACGTCTCAGAGTTATTGATTTATGGATGCTGATTCTATCTTCAGGCTTAATTCCTATTTGCTATAGAACTGAACACATCAAAATTTCTGGGGACTAGGCCCTGTATGTCTTTGGGGAGACACTTATTTTGCATTCCAAAGTAACATGCCAAATGTATATCCTTGCCTCCTTCCTGATGTTAGAGTAAAATAGCCAGTCTTTTGCTAAAAGTTTGTTTTTAGCTGTGAGTTTTTAATGAATAACTTTAATAAGGCTGAAGTTTATTTTCAACAGCTGAGCATGGTAGCTTATGCTTATACTCCCTGATTTAGGATGCTGAAGCAGGAAGATAACTATGAGTTTGCGACTAGCCTGAACTACATTAAGAAAACAACAACAGTAACAAAACCTTTCAGTTGTTTTTTTTTTTTTTTTTAATGTATTGGGCCTTAAACCCAAGGTATTGTGCTTCCTAGAAAAAACAAACTCATTGAGCTATATCTTAGTCTTTCTTAAATTTTGTATTAAGTCACAGTGTCTAAATTGTCTAGGCTGGCCTCACACTCACTATGTAGCTCATGCAGGGCTTGAAGTTCCAATTTTTCCAATGAACTCGTCCTTCTTAATAGCTGGGGTAATTGGCCTGCATCTGGATTCATGGTTCTTAAGAGCCTTTTTTTTTAAAGAATGGAAGCTGGATTTTGCCAAGTGATTTCTCTCCATTAATTGGCATGATTATGTTATTTTTTCTCTTAGTGTCTCAATGTGTTCCATTACATTGAGCAAATTCACACATCATTCCAGAAATAGATCAGCTTTTTTCTGTTCCTAGAGTAATTTATTTTCTTCCTATTTATTTTTCTATTTATGTTTCTGGGTTAAATTTGATCAGGACTTGTTGACTATATCTTCACCTATTTTGTGAAATATATTGATTCTGCTGTCATAGTCACAATGACCTCAAACATTCAAAAAGTGTCTTTCACTCCTTTTCTGCTTGTTGAAAGCTGTTGTATAGAATAGATATTACTTTTTAAAGTGAAATCATCTGGGTCTTATATTGTTGCTTTTTAAAGATCATTTAAAACTAAGCATTTGGTTACTACAAGAAAGGACTTCTCCAGTTATTGATTTCTGTTTTTACACAGGTGGAGGAAAACATGAAATTCTTCTTATGTGAGCTTTGTGTGTGTGTTGTGTACAAGCAATTGGCCATTTACATTCATGTGTATCATGTGGGTTTGAAAATTCCCTTATCTTATTTCCCTGCTTTGAGTCTACTGGATGTTCCCTGACATCAGTCATGTGATTTTTCATCTCTTTTGCCTTGCTAGATTTATATTTATCCATCTCATAAAGCCTGGCCTTCAGTCGCTCTTCTCTGTGGTTCCCCTGTTCATCACATTCACTTCTTCATCTCTCATATCATGGTGTGCAGTTTTTGGTTTTGTTCACTTCAAAATATACTCTACTCTGTCTTGAGATGTCTTCTTTGATCCATGGATTGTTGATCAGTGCGCTGTTTAATTCCCAAATGGAGATGAACTAGCTATTTTTGTTTTCTAGATTTGTTGTATTATGTTCAGATATCATTGTTGAATGACATACATAATTTAATATTTTTGATAGTTTTTATTGAATTTTTGTAATGTTCACAAATATAATTTGATGATATTTAGATCACTTTCTTGATCCATGCCTCCTCTCATTGCCCTTGCCCAATTTAAAGTATTCTAGTATATACATAATAAGGCCTACGGAGGCTAATATGTGTCCCAAATGTCCTTCATTGTGGATCCCTTCACTGGAGGCTGGTTTACTGCCAAGAGTTCCATCCTTGAAAGAAACTGTGTCTTCGCCAGCCAGCATTGGTTGCCAAAAGTTCCTTAGGTTAGGTTGAGCTTTCTTATCCCTTTCCTCATGTCTCTTCTGGGATTTGTCTGGTTTGAGCTTGTGTGGGAGTTGTGAACACGTTCACAATTGTAAGTTCATATGAATAACTGATCAACTGTCTGAAAAACTCTGTTTACTTGTGGTCATCCACTACCTCTGGTTCTTACAATCTTTCAGATCCCTCTTCTGCAATGATACTTGAGCTTTGAGAGGCATATAGATGTCTTATTTGTGGATAAGAAGTCTGTACATTGACCAGTTGCAGGTTTCTTTATTAATCACCATCTGCTGCATAGGGAAATTTCCTTGGTAGGAGTTGAGAGATGAATTAACCCATGTTAATAATGGGTTAGAGAATAAATGATTAGGAATCAGTTTAAAATAACTGTTTAGTAGAAAACAGTTATTAGCCTCTCTCCTATGTCTTAGGATCACACTAGTCTCAGGTTTCTAAGCATGCTATCATTGTCAGGTATGGGCTCCATCCTCTGACATGAATCTTAAATTCAATTAGAGAGTGGTTGGTTACTCCTGTAATATTCGTGCCATGCTTGCATCAGTGGTCATATCCAGTTGATGCAGTTCATAGGATTTACAGCTTGGTAAGGTTGATGACCTTCCAGCACCATGAGTGTTAGCCAGTATAGAGCCATCACCAGCTTGATCTCTCTTTGGCTATTCTAAAGCTCATATATATATATATATATATATATATATATATATATAGTGTCTTCAGCAATAGGATATTGCCACCAGATTCTGGGTAACCAAGAGCAGGTGCAATATCCAGCAATGTTTGTGGTCCTGGCACTGAGAATTTTTTGTTATTCTATGATGTCTAGAAAGTGGCAGTGTCCCCCTGTTATAGTATAACTTCTCTTCATAGCTTCGTGTAATAATGTATATGCATATACTTTAAGAAGCTTCTTCAGTGGTAGGCTTCAATATGGATTTTTCTAAAGGCCTTCAGCATTACTTATCCTTCCAAATACTTCTTCCTCTGACCTTCTCTCCCATTCTTCACCTCATTTAACCCTTCCTACTTCAATGCTGCCCTTTCTCCCTTCATGTCACTGAATTCTAAAACCGCTCCCAGGAATCCTTCCTCCAGCCCCCATCCTGATCCATAGCCAGTTATAAGTTTTTTGACCTCTCTTGATTTTTAGATTGAAACATGCATATCTAAGCTTTCAAGGCTATCATCTGCCTATGAGAGAGCATATGTGATGTTTGTCTTTCTAGGTCTGAATTATTCACTCAGAATGATTGCTTCCAGTTCTAGCAATTTACATGCAAATTTCATATTTTTTAAAGAGTTGAATAAAGAGTCTACTGTGTACCACACCTCCATCATGTATTCAGCAGGTTTTTTTTTATTCCATTTTCTGGCTATTATGAAAAGCCAGACTCTATTCCTCTGTCTAAAGTATAGCTGGTAAAGATTTTTTTTTTCCATAATGTAGATTGCCTCTTCACTTGAATGATAAACAATGATATTCTTTGATGTACAGAAGATTTCAGCTTTCATGTGGTTTCATTTGTCAGTTTTTGTACCTAATGTATGTACTATAGGAGTCCTGTTCATAAAGTCCTTTCCTATGCTTATAAGTTCCAATGTATTCCCTACTTTCTCCTCTATCTGATTCAGGATATTGGTTTGATGTTGAAGTCTTTGATCCATTTGGAGTTGTTTTGTGCATAGCAAGAGATAAAAATTGTTTTCATTGTTCTACACACCTTTATGCAGTTTGACCAGCACCTTTTGTCCAACATGCTGTCTGTTCTCCAGTTTGCATTTTTTGGCTCCTTTGTCAAAAATCATGAGACTTTAAATGTGTGCATTTAAATATGTGTCCTCAATTCTATTCCACTGATCAAAGTTTCTGTTTTTATGACAGGACCATGCTGTTTTTACTGCTATGGCTCTGTACTATAACTTGAGATGAGGGATGATTAAAGCCTCCAGAAGATCTTTTAGTTCAGGAAGATGTTGGCTAGCCTAGAGTTTTGTGTATTTCCATATGAATTTTTTTCAATTTCTGTGAAGAATTATATTAGAATTTGAATAGGTATTACTTTGAATTTGTAGATTGCTTTTGGTAGGATGGCCATTTTCACAATATTTATCCTCCCAATTAATGAGCACAGGAAGTCTTTTCATATTTTGGTAGGTATCATCTTCAATTTCTTTCTATCGTGCCTTAAGGTTTTTATTATATAAAGACTTCTTCATTAGATTTAGTTTAATATGGTTTATGAATTTTGAGAATTTCATGAATGGACATGCTGTGTTGATTTCTTTCTGGGAAAGTTTGCTGTTCATTTATAGGAAGGCTGCTGATTTGGGGTGTTAACTTTATATCCTGCTACACTGCTGAATATATTTATCAACTCTGGAAGTTTTTTGGTGAATCTCTGTGGTCCTTTATGTACAGAATCATATCATCTGTAAAGAAAGATATTTTTACTTATTCCTTCCCAGTTTGTACCCCTTTTATCTTCACATTTCTTATGGCTCTAGCTAAGACATCAAGTACTGTATTTAACAGGAATGGAGAAAATGGACATCCTTGTCTTGTTCCTGATTTTAGTGTGAATGCTCTCAGATTTTTTCCATTTAGTATAATGTTGACTGTGAGATTGTAGCATATTGCTTTTTTTAATGTTGAGATATGTCCCCTGTAGTTCTAGGTTCTTCAAGACCATTATCATGAATGTTGGATTTTGTCAAAAGCCATTTTTGGCATCTACTGAGAGGATCATGTGGTTTCTTGAGTCTGTTTATGAATGTAGTGGATTACATTTATTGATTTGAATATGTTGAAAGACCCCTGCATCCCTGGAATGAAGCTAACTTGATCCTGGTGGATAATCTTTTGATGTGTTTTTGCATTTGGTTTGCAATTATTTCATTGAGAATATTTGCATCAGCAGTCATAAGGAAGTTTGGCCCATAATTTTCACTTTGTTGGATTTTTGTTTTTGTTGTAATAGTAATATTGACTACATAGAAGGGATTTGAGTGTGTTCCTCCATTTTTTATTTTATGGAATAATGCATGCTGGGAATTTTATGGAATAATGCTGGCTGGGAATGGACTGAGCCCTGTGCCCGGCCGTCGCGGACTTTGCGGGTGGGTGGCAGGGAACTAGTAACTTTGTAAATGGCCCTAAATAAATCAGTCTCTCTAAATGGAAGATCAGTTTCCGTTTTATCCAGCTGGATTAACCAGACTCCACCCGTTAAGGCGTGGAGAATAAATTTCATTAGACAATTGGCGTAGTCGGCAGGATTTGGCTGGCACAAACAGAAAATAGCTTAGTGGTTAAGAGTGCTAACTGCACTTACAGTAGACCCACAAGAGGGAATGCAGCCAAACAGAGTTCTGGCATGGCTGTTACAGTGGATCCTCAAGTGGCTAATTAATTTAATATTGCCAAAGCCAGCAATGTCTGGGGGAGAAATCCCAGGATAGGAGCCTGCTTCTGGCTGGCATGGGGTGGTGCACTTACTGAGCCATTGGGCTTCACCACAGAATTATGGTGATACTCTGAAACAGCAGAGGGACTCAAGCAGACTTTGAAAACTCTGCTGGATGGGAAAGAGCCAGGACTCCAGCAGGCGATTGCTGAGGCAGCATGGCCTCTCCTATGTATGATAAAAAACTTATCTCAAACAGAGATTATAGCCCAGAGAGAGACTGAAAAGTTAAGAGAGAGATTAAAGCAAGAGAGGGAGATAAGACTGACCTTTTCTGGATCAGCCACTGACCCCACTAATAAATTAAATAAAAAGGAGAAAGCAAGCAATGGGCAGGAAGGAAGCAACCCAGAAGAAGCAAAAAATACCTCTCAGGTTCGACCTGTAATACAGAAGAAAATATCTAAATGTCAAAATGCTGATGGAGGCCTTAACAAATCTAAGGACTTAGTGAATAAGGGTTTTCAGCCCTAGAGTTGCTGCAAATAGGGAGGACATTCAAACAAGCTGCAAAAGAGCCTGTCATCACCTGGCTCCTGAGAATATGGGACAGACGGGCAGATGAAATTGTTTGCAATGCTACAGAAGCAAGACAGCTGAGCAACATAACCACTCATCCCTCCTTGAGACTTACGCTGCATAACCTGGCACAATACAAGGGAAAGCAGTCACTGATGAACTGGCTTGTGCATGCCACAAGAGACACTTGGTAATCACCAGTGGAGACCTCCATGAATTCCAGGAGCTGAAGTATGACACAAGAAGGACAGGTGCTCTTAAGAGAACTGGGCATGAGGAAAGCAATGTAAAGTAGCCCTTTCACTGGGCCTGATAGGACAGTGTTCTCTAGAGATCTAATGACAGATTTCACTGAACAAGGACCTCAATGTTGGTATGGGGCTTTGGCGTCCCTACTGGATCCCCAGGTGAGGCAGGAGCTCTACAAGGCCGGAGAGGCTTTGACAGGTTTAAACAATGTAGGCCAGCATGTGAAGTATGTCTGTAGAAAAATAGCGAGACCTAAAAAAATGTGTAAGGGAGACAAAACAGAAAGGGAGGTCTGCTTGGGTTACTTGCAGACAAATGTGGAAAGACTTGTGTTTAGCCCAAGTTCCTAAAGAAATTATTGATAAAAAGCCAAATTCTGTGCTAAATCATCTCTGGGAGGCTTTGAGCCCTGAGAAACGGTTCACAAAAGGTGCACAGAGGATGACGCTTTTCCCAGGGGTGGATACTAACCCACCCAGAGTAAAAGGAGTACATTTCTCCCCGGTGACTGGCTATTCAAGGGGTGGAGACAATTTGCCTGGCCAGGGCCTCTCCCAACATCCAGGTGTGGGCAATGGAGAAACCACAGGTGTGGCTAGGGTCAGGAATCAGATCCAATGTCTCCCTGGCCCTAGGAATCAACAAGTACGAGAGGGGCAAGGAAAAGCTTATTCTTCCTTGGCCCTATGTAGGACCAGACAGTTTGGGCCAACATCAATGAGGTTGGCAAGGATACAGGAATGCATTGAGGCTCCATGTGATAACTCTGGGACACTAAATGGTTTCCTGACAATAACTAAAGGCAGCAAAGGACTGGCTAATTTTCCATGCTATGTTAGACCTTGTATGTGTATGTAATGTTAAATTCTAAGTGATTTACAGATATGAAACCTGGTTGAGAGATGTCAAGTACACTTGAATGAACAAGAATGGAATGTAACTCATACAGGGTACCAGGGTGAAGTATAGCTGTGGAATTCTGTGAGTTCTATGTGCCTAGGCCTATAGATGTCAAAGAGTAAAGATATACTTTATGTGACTGTTGACTAGCATTTCCAGTACCAGGCATGGGTTGACCCTCCCTATGAGCTGTTGACCAGTGGGGTCTTGAAAGTCCCCTCTACCAAACAAAAGGCAGTTGCCACATTATAATGCTGGTCGTGCACTGGAAATGGACGGTAAGGCCCTATTACTGAAAATGTGACATGGCTCAAGCATGGAAAGAGAGATCTAGCTGGGACTAAGCTAAAGACTCCCTACAAATGGATGGATGGCCTTCATAGTGCTAGAGGGTGCTGTGCAGACTGCCATGGGAGAATGGTCCTGAAAAGCTTTGCTTAATGACAGATCTTGTGTGCTTCACTGTCAGATGCTTGGCAGGTGTAATAGAGGCTCGTCTGATATGTGCATCCACAGCATATTCATAATTGTATTTAAGGCCTGCTCTTCAGGGATGGAACACATGTCTGATATAAAAAGAAAAAAGGGGTTGACTCCCAATGGTATTAAAAGAAGTTATAGGCCCCAGTAGAGAAACTACTGTGATTGTTTGTGAGGTGAATATAATACATCCACTGTCTAGACAGTTGTGTTTGTAATGGTCTACTGTTTTCCTTTATGGCTATTGCTGTATTGTTATGTTTTGTTTGTTTTCCAGAGAGAAAAGGGTGGATTGTATGGTAAATTCAGGATTCTCTCTGAGGTGTTTTTTTTTCCTATTGCTTCATTCTGTGGCAAGTCCTGCCCTCTGACCAATAAGGGAGCAGGAAGGTGGGGAGAAAGGAGGAACAACATGGCGGTGTCCTGAGGAGGCATAGATTGAATCCACACAGGAAGAAAAATGCCCCAGCCCCAGGCCCATGCAGAAGGCCAGAACCCAGGAGGCAGCTTTCTAAGTCCCTGAAGCCCTAAGGACCATGTGAGTGGAAGTGAAATGCTGGCTGGGAATGGACTGAGCCCTGTGCCCGGCCATTGCGGACTTTGCGGGTGGGCTGCAGAGAACCAGTAAATGGCCCTAAGTAAATCAATCTCTCTAAATGGAAGATCAGTTTCCGTTTTATCCAGCTGGATTAACCAGACCCCACCTGCTAAGGTGTGGAGAATAAATTTCATGAGACATGTGCCTTGATCTCCCTCTCCCAAGCTTTCAAGGTTTGTTCTTTATTTTGTATGTTTAGAGTTTTGGCTCAGATTACCCAGTGCGATTCTTTTCCATTCCTGTCTGCTTGGTGTACTGTTTGCCTCTTTTACCTTGATAGACATTCCTTTCCCCAGGTTTGGAAAATTTTCTCCTATCATTTTATTTAGAATATTTTCTGTGCCTTTAAGATGCATTTCTTCTCCTTCTATGCCTATTATTAGATTATTCTTTTCACAGTGTCACAGAGGTCTTGCATATTCCATTGCTGGCTTATTTTATATTTGTCATTTTCTTTGACTGAGCTATGTATTTCCCAGCCTTGTCTTCAGGATCTGATCGTCCCTGTTCCGCTTCCTCTGCTTTGTCCTTTTTTGCTTTCCTCTAAGTTTTTGTTTGAGTTTGTAGACTTTTTATTTCAAGTTTTATTTCAGATTGGCTGTAATCTAGATATTTGATTTCTTTATTGAATTCCAGTTTCATGTTTGGGGTTCTTTACATATTTCATTAAACTGTGTTTTCATGGTCTTCATTCAGTTTTTTAATCATATCATCTTTGAGTTCCTTGAATATATTTATAATTTGCTATATTGAGATCATTGTCTTGTGCATCCACTAGGTGGGCATTCTCAGGAAATAATATGAGCTTGTTATTTTCTATAGTCATCATATTTTCTTTGTTATTCAAGTTGTTTGTGCTCTTCCACTGAGACCTGGGCATCTGGACTTCTGTGGTGGTGTTTCTTCATACAGGTAAGTGATCTTTTCCTCTTTGAATGTTTGTTTGTATCGTGTTTGTTGTTTCCCCTACTTATCAGATTATGGTTCAGGTGAGTACTGCTTGGTATTCAGTTTTGAGGTCACTTTATGTTGATGCACAACTGGCGTAAAAGATAAGGTCTCACTTCAGCTACGGGTAGGTGCACCTTTTTTGCTGAGATTACAGAATTGACTGCACAGGGTCCTGGACAGCAAGGTGGGATGAGCCTGCTAGGTTAACAGTTTTGCTGATAGATTAGGATGGGAGTTTGCAGGTCTGGGACACACAGAGGGTGGGATGCTGGGAGGTCACAGTTATAGAATTCAGGATTGTAAGACTGGGGCTTGGAAGGATCCCAGAGCCCCAACCTGGGTTGGATACTGGTATAGTTGAGCATGACTCACCCTGTCAAGGCTGGAGAAGAAAAGAGATCCAGGATGAGATAAGATTCCATGACCCAGGAAAGTATGAGAGCTGTGAAAGTAGGACGCAAGCATGTCTCGGGGATGGAGCTCGGGGCCACAAATCTGGGAAGGGGAAGTTCCCTTTGACCCTGGACTAAGAGTTGATAGTCTGGACCAGATTCATTCTCTGATTGTGTTTATAAGGTTTAATCTTGATGGATGTTCCTTGTGCCATTGAAAATAATGTATATCATATTTAGTGGTGAATGAAATTTTCTGTCTATACGTGTTTACTGTATGCTGTTGCTTGAGAGCATTATTCAGAGTTTTTTTTTTAAATATTCTTCTTTCTGATTTTATATAACTTCATTTTTTGCACATGTATGTTTGTGTGGGGTTAGTGTCTGTGTTATATGTATGGATGTGTATTTGTGCCAGTGGTGTGTGTTCATGTGCTTGTATGTGCCTCTAAAAACCTGAAGTTATCAGCAATTGTCTACCTCTGGTGCTCTCCACATTATATACATTTAGACGGGGTCTTTTGCTGAGCCCAGAGCTTACCAGTTTGGCTATTGTAGCTATCTAGTTTGCCCTGGAAATGACTGGTTCCATCTCCAGACCACTGGGATTACACTCAGGTCCCCAGTCCTGACTGGCATTTATTTGATTGCTGGGGATCTGAACTCAGTTCCTCACTTTTGTAGCAAACGTCTTTCTTATTTTACTATTTGCTTCCTGTGTTCTGTGGTGTCAACATGAATTCCATGCCCATATCCTTTTCATTGCAGTTTGGTCTTTGATATATCAGAGACCTTGAGAGTCTTTTAGTCCAGCATTTAGAATCTACAATAAGCAGCAGTGAACGCAGTAATGTAATCACCACCCAATGAGACCAGCCTCGAGCTCCCTACTCCCAGGATCCTCTCGACACTTTCTGATGCCATGAGGTCCACATTTTACAAGTTCTGGGACAATATCTGTGACTAGTTTCTGCACTTTACTACAATTGTGTCTGCAGATCTGGGGCCAGGAGATTAGAGGACAAAGAGAAGAAGCCACTGGGTGGCCTTTCCATGCTGAGTTTATACTCACATTCAGCCTCAGTTGCTACTCTGCTTCAGCTTGATTGCATGCTGAAGCAAAAAAGACCTGAAACAACAAAACAGAACAAGGCAGGCCTGGGCATCTCCTTCATCCTGTGCCCTTGGTCTTGTTCTACACACTGGACCACCAGAATATCTCAAGCCTTTTCTGTCCCCACCACACTGCCTTTGATGTCAGCCCTGATGTGGAACTGGCAGAAGGTAGTTTGGAAGACTCATTCCAGGCTTGAAGCCAGGTAAGCGTCTTGTCTTATTTAACAATATCACCTGCTATTATCTACTTTTTACAGTCTTCAGTGGCTCCCTGAATTCTGGACAATGTTTATATTTGCACTCAGCAGCAGAAACAAGATGCAGTCCTTCTCTATCTTATCCGTACCCTGAATTATCACAGCGGAAGTTTAGTATGGGCAAATAAAAGACAGCACAAAGGATATGGATCCTTTCTTGGTTGAATTTCACAGAAGTGAAGTGAAAAGAAATTATTCTAAAAGGCTTTTGTATTGAATATTGCCATTTATAACTATCACAGTAGGCAGTAGTAGACAGTGTAAGAAAAATTATATTGTTGAATGTCACTACCCTCATTCTGAGGTTTCCTTCCTTCCTTCCTTCCTTCCTTCCTTCCTTCCTTCCTTCCTTCCTTCCTTCCTTCCTTCGTTTTTTAAGACAAAGTTGCCCTTGCTTTCCTTGAACTCATTATGTAGCTGAGAATTATCTTGAAATCTGATGCTTCTGCCTCTACCTCTCAAGTGCTAGGATTGTAGATGTCCACTGCCATGTTTAGCTTAGGCTACTGTATTCTTCCTTTTCCTATGTCTTTCTTGTCAGAAACTTCACAAGCACTTTGGGAGCAGAAGAAGGGCAGCTCTACCATGAAATAATTAGGTAAAATGTGTGAGGTACATTCATTATTTCGTTGACTTCCCACGGCAAGGAATGTACCGAGAAGCAAGGTCACAGAGCACAGCTCTGGGTCACATAGTGCATAACATATTCAGTGCTCCAGGTGACGCTGCGTAGATGTGCTACACTTAAATAGACAGCCAGCACTCATAAACATCTAAGAGTCACTGCAAGCCACTCCCCGAGTCCTTGATGGTATGTGCTCCATTTGTTCCACCTATAAGGGACCACAAAGGGTGCCTGGATAGGCATTGTTTCTCATGGGCTTTCTCAGGGGAGGGAGGAACAGGACCCAGGCTGCCCCAGGAAGCTCTCCCTACCTCAAGGTTTTGCCGTCCTTAGAGGGCATAAGAACTGTGTCATACATTTCTTCCATCACAAGGTGTTGCTCTCTCAGAACATTCCACATGAAAACTGAATCTACAAGTCAAAATAGTGGGAGAACTGAGCCAGTCCACAGTCACATGGACAGCTATTAATTCTATATCGTTACCGTCATTGTACAGGAGACAAGTCCAGGATTCAGAGAGAGATTCAGTAACTTCTCCAAAATTAGTGTTAATTTCCAAAGCCATGTTCTCTGTCAGTGTCACACGTGTCCATCCATCTGTGTCTTCCAGCTATGAGGGGACAGAATCAGATAACTTAGAGCTGGGAATGGTGCTAGAGGATCTAATGAGGGTGGATGGGCAGGAAAGACATGGGGCTGTTCCCTATTCTCCTCTTTCATAGTTGAAATATGGTGAAAGAAGTACCACACCTTTCTTTCCTGCCCTCCCTCTCTCCCTTTGTTCCTTTTCTCCTTCTACCTCTCTTTCCTTTTTCTCTGTTATCTGTGTCTTCTTCAAATCTTGCACTAATTTTGCTTCTGTGACTGTCCTTTGCTTTCCAGGCCACGGATGGGAATTAAAGGATGAGGAGTGCCTCATTATAAACTCACATGTGAGTTTTTTAATGCCTGTCCAGAAGCAATTACAAAAGCTTAGCTTGCTAGCCCTCCAAAGAAATCCTGCCATCCCCACCCTACAATTGGCACATAGCCAGCTCAACACAGACTGAAGGCATCACTGTCAAGTGCTGTGGTCCTTCTGGCTAGCCATGCTCCTCTGTATATTTATGTTACTATCCCCAGAGCTTTCATCTGCAGGTCTTTTTATCTCAGGCCTTTAGGGAAGGAGGTTCTGTCACCTCTACTGATACCCTTGTAAACTATGGTTCTTGGGGAGAGGACTTGTATTAAATATTCTTCAAAGCAGAATGACTGATTAGATCTTTGTGATTGCGGAGAGTTCCAAACTTGCAGATCCAAAGTTAAATTGGCTTGGACTGTCTTTAGTCCCTTTGATAGCCATTTCTTGCCTACCTCTTTGCCTAACTAACATCCCTTTGACGATCAAGTAAAACTTAAAAGTATATTCTTAGCAGACCACTGATTTCTCCCTATTTGAAAGTTAAGAATGTTATCAAACAGAGTCTGAAACTTGGCTGATTTCCCCTCACTGTGCTGTGATCTGCCTATCTGTGCTTGCCACCTATGTACTTGAAAAACACCATGACTAGTGACTTTCTTTGCTCTGAAGCTAATGGAAGCTAATACAGCCACTGGTGGAACACGCTACTTGAGGCGACCAGAATGTGTAATCCCAGACCATGGTTACTCGTTGGCTCAGAACAAACTATCTCTTAGTATCTGTGAGGTGAAGATTGTGTTTTGACTCAACCAGAGGAAGAAAGGAAACTGAAGACACTTCCCTGCTCTCAGAACCCATCACTTTTCAATTTGCTGCTCTTAGTTCTTCCCTCGGGTCCCACTGCAAAGCCCATAAAGATGTCTCAGCAATGAAATGTCCCCATATCTGTGGGGATCCCCTTTATCTTGAATCTATGTGTTGTTTGCCCAAGGAGAGGAGAGCGGGAGGAGTCAGTGTTTCCACTGGCTTTAGACTCCTGATTGTGACGTCCACAGGTCACACTGAGTGATGAAAGGCTGAACTCCTTCACTTTTCTCCTGTTTTAGTCTCAACGCCTTCTAGCTGCTTGCCAGGTCTCCCTCCCATAGAAAAGAAGTCTGTCAGAAGTGGACGTAAATCTAGCAGCTGTGGGCCTATGAAACTTGAAGTTCAGCTTTCAGGGGAAAGAGGAGACAGACAATTTAGACCAGTGAGTAATATTCCCACTCCACTGTTTCTCAGATTCCACTATATTTCTCCTAAATTCCAGCTTTCATAGTTGACATCTTTGGTAAGTTTTTCTCGATAAGAAATGGTTTTCTGGAAATGCCTGCTATTTGCATACCACATCACAAAATAGTCATGTTAATATTTCATAAATGTGCACACACAAATGGGATGACACTGATATCTTACATGATTCAGGCCCATTTCCTGGAGGAACACTAAACGCATAGTCTGACCACCATGTAGGAACCACAGTCTTGAATTTGGGGATGAGATAACACAGTAGCACTAAGCATCATGTACCTGGTGATTGTAGAATTGGACAGCAGAAGGAATCAGAGAGGAGAACAGTGGGCAGTCGTCAAGAGAGGAAAAGCAGGGAGCAGAACGGAAATAGGATAACTTCCATTCTTACTTCAAACCCGTAAATCAATTCTGTCCCCTGATTGATGTTTCTGAAAGCTTAATATGCCTCAGTAGAACTAGACCAGGAAATTGGAGAATGTCCCTAGTACTACCCTGCTGAGATGTACCAAGTCTAGTTTGAATGAAATGAAAAATCAAAGCATTGGGTATGTTCTATTTCTGGGAAGCTAAAAGGATTTCTTTTCTTATTTTTCCTCTAGGCAAATCATACCGTTTGAAAAAGCTAATATAACCTCTGGGCCCATGTTAGTTATTCCTTCTCTTCCATAGATATAATGTTGACCAACATTATCTGGGATATTTCATTGTCTTGCTGACAACAACGTGGTAATTGGTATTCATGCCTAAAAAAATCAAAGGCTTTCAGAAATGATAGGCTTGATTTAGTACCACTGACAAGGCTCTCATTAAACCAGTGAAGACTGTGTAGTACAAATGTGCAGACTCCTTTATTCACCCCTGGGACCACCTCAGGGAGCCTTATTGAAAATGCACATGACAGATCAGGTAGGAAATGCTGTTCCCAAATAAAGAGAACATGGAAAATAAGAGCAGGATGATGAAAAAATTACCTTACAGAAAAAATGAAATAATCATTATTTGAGTAAATTATGTATCTTCTATAATCTGAAATATTCTGTATTTAAGAGCCTTGGAGGAACAAATAAAAGTTACATTAAATGTTTGAACAATTGAAGTTACAGCTGAAGGGCTTCCTCTTCATTATTTGTAAATAATAAAGGTCCATTGGGTTACTTTAGGCAAGAATATTCAAACAGTCTCACTTATGAAACTAGGAGGAAGAATTCTGCTTCAACAGACTACCTATCACCACCTCTACCTCCTGTGTTCATTTGTGATGAGCCCTTGCAGCTTCTCCTCACGCTTTCACACACACACACACACACACACACACACACACACACACACACACAGAAATAACAAGGCAAGACTGTACAGAAATTTCCACAGAGAAGCCCAATGTAACAGAAAAAAGTTAGAGGACACCGGAAGTGTACCAAGGCCAAGGAGAAAGGAAAAAGCATAAAAGACAGGGAGAGCTGAGGGAGAACTGCAGGGAAAAGTGAATGAAAACATGGGAGAGAAGAGCTGGGAGTCCATTGGGACATGAAAATAGTGTGTGTTTTATGGTTGTAAAATGAAAAGTCCACTTAAAGTTTCATTTAATGGAATATAATCATGGAAGGAACACAAGGCATTTTCATTTAGAAGACTGTCTTAGAGATTAATGGCAGAGAAAATGAGCAGTGTGTTTGTCCTTTCCAGATATAGCAGGATTCAGGGCTCATCAAGCTAATATGCGTATTATTTAGACATGAGGGACCGTCATCCTCTGCTATACGTGTCCTGTTATCCCAGTGATCCACTGGATTTCATAGAGTAAATGATCCTGAGAATTTTGAAAGTTTGGTTGCTCAGTATCCAGCAAAGGAATTAAGTCTGGAAGGAGCTATTTATTCATATAAACAATCCTCAGAGTGATGCTAACCTGTTTAGGTGTCATCCAAATAAACAATCTTGGGGAGTGTTGTGACGCATCATCTATCTTGTTGTTGGAAATGCCATGGTTGGTGAAAGTACATAACAATTCCACAGTGAAGGCAAAGACAGGTTTCTTCCATCAATGACAGGCCAGGTGCCGCAGTCGAAACAGGTGGTGAGGTGGAGCGGGTTCACTTTTTGTGGTGACTGCGGGACCATTTGGCTTGTGTTGATACTTTCCCTGACAGGGACACAAGCCCAAGATTATTTCCCCCTTCATTGTTATTGTGACTAGTCTTTCTTGATTGATCTCTAGTGAGTCAGAGTCGTTTAGGGATTCCCAGACCAGGCAGTGGTTGTAAAAGTACAAAACTGGAGTCAAATCAACTCATATAACAGAGAAAGCTTGGGCGTGATTGGAGTACAGTGCTTCACAATTTAGAATAAAGCAACATGAAAGGAAAAGTGATCACTACTTCAGAGACTATAAATAATGCAGCAATCTTCCAGGAAGAAGCCAGTTTTTCACTTAAAGCCACATTTACTATTGAGCTATAGAAAACAACATAAAGGTCAGAAAGCTGGTGATCTTATTATTTAAAAATTTCCATGACATTCATGTCACTGCATCCCTGGGGGCAGGAGCAGTTGATTTTACTCTGGAGCTTGATGCTTTCTAGTTCTTCTTAACCTGTGATGTGTAAATGTCTGTTCTTATTTATATGACTGGGGCACCTGCAAATATTCCATCCAGTTATTTAGGGGACTGCCACTCTTGTCTTTCGTGGATTGTTCCTTGTAATATTTGGTTGGCAAAGCCTCTCACAGGCAGGCCCTCAATACCTAAAAGTTGACCCTTGCTAGGCTCATACATCTTAAGATTATTATGAGTGATGGAAGAATGAAGCACACCAGAAAGCAGCTTAGATTAAACTACCGGATGGTGTCTGAGCATGAATGCCTGAGGATGCATTTGAAGTCTTCCCTGAATGCACAGCCTGCAGCAATGAAACATCACAGAAGAGAGCTGAGGAGCAGCCATAGCTGGAAAAATGTGCTAGTGTGCAGCAGTCAAGGACAGGGCAGCTGAATTTGAGCAAAATTGCTGTGTACGATGCAGAATCACCATTCTTCAAGAAGCAAAAAGACACATAGCATAGCCAGTCATAAACACCTGACATTAGGCAAAGCTCTAATACCCATTGTGATATAGCTTCAAAGTAAAATGTTATATATTTGCCTGTTTCTGTGTCCCTGTAGAAAAATCATGAGTACATTATCCTCATTTTCAAGAGAATGAGTTGTAGGGATATAGGACACGCACAAACATTACCACTTCAGGAGAACACTGTTTGTTGGAAAATAGAATTAAGATTGAAAAAAATGAGACTTGCCCATGATCAATGAAATGAGTTCAATAAACCAGATGTTAAATCATGAAGCAGACTTACAAACTGGTTTTATGTCATGGGTTCCATGAAAAGGTGATAAGTATAAATTTCAGTGAACTATAAAGACATCTACTAGTGATCTTAAACCATCTGTCCATGTTTGGCAATGTTAAATTGTCCTCCTTGAGTCCTCCTTGACTCAAGACAGTTGAGGTCTGGTTGGCAATTTGCTTTGTTTATTGGCATATCAGTAATGTAAGGTGGACAGAGAACTGGAAAGTATTTATATCCTATTTTTTTTCCCTTGCTCCTGTATGAAACCCTAAGACTAACTGCCATGTGTAAAGACTTAGATAAACCTGTTATATATGCTGAAGTATATGGACTGGAAATGAGTCCTGATAGTTAAAGATTTAGAACTATACAGTATAATTGCCAGATATGGAAATAAGGCTATCTTTGATAACCCACCTCCAGCTGAGCTGGTCCCGATGAACTGCCTATCCAATTCATATAATCATCATGTTTATCATCATCACCACTACCACTATATTCATGATCATCATTCCTATTATTTAAACAAGTAATTTTGAGACATGTGTGTATATAACACACACACACACACACACACACACATATATACATATTTATAACCTTTAAATAAGGCAGATTCTTATTCTCATAATGCCATTTTCACAGATTATATAATTTGATTTTGCCATATATATTGATGTCCTGAAGCATGAACCTGATTACTCCAATAGTAACTAACAATACCAAAGTTGTTCTCCAGATCTGCCAGGCTATGAGTTCCATGCACACTCCACTGAGTTCAGAATATTGATGGACCTCCCCATACGAACAAAGGCATGGATTTAGGGGCACTGCTCAGATATATTTAAAGCAGTGCCATATTTCACAGTGAATCGCTATCTGTTCAATGTCTTTATTTAACCAGTGCCCAGCTTGAGAAAATATTTTCAGTAAACATCTCTTGACCTGATGTTCAAATACCTGAAGTGCATTTTAGAGCAGACTGGTCTGCTTAACTTCCCTAAAATTAGATAGAATAGTAGAAATGGAGCAGACTTGCAGAAAAATATAATTTTAAATTCTAATTTGAACTGTTCATTAGAATATGTGCAATTTATATGCAGTCTCAGTAGAAAATGGAGATGATAATACATAATGCTTTTCTTACAAATTTTAGTATATTAATGGAGTAATTTTTAAGGAGCTGCTTTATCTTCCATAAAATATTCTATAAATAGTAGATAATATTAATTTATTGAATGAAAAACTGTCATTTGAATATAGAACATACAGTTCATTAACGATGAGGCCAGCACGTCTCTTGTTTGTATGCCACATTTTTGGCAATAAAGGCATAATTATCTGTAAAACACATTGGCAAGGACCTTCTTAAAGCTGTTATGTTAGGTAACTTTTTCTAACATTTTATAATAACAAATGTTCAATTCCATATGTAAAGTTTTTATGAATTCCTATTCTTGAATTTATTGGTTAGTACAAGAAATATTTTTAAAATTTGAATGTTTTTACTTTATCAGTTTGATGTAAAATTTTGGGGAACAACATAAAACATAATTTATAAGCAATTAAAACAACAAATAATCACAAATTTGGAAATATTAGCTCAAGTGGTAATTTTGTTTAACCAATCTGCTGTAAGTGGGGTATACTAGGAAAATCCAGATTTTCTCTGTTCGCTTGTACTTAGGTCAGTGCAAGAGATTCCACTCATATTTCCCTTCCATCTAAAGACTATCCTGCTAAACTATCTTCTGCCCTAAGGAGTTGACTATGTTCAAGATTGCCAAGAAGCATACGAAAGTTCTCACATTTCCCATGGTGGGAAACCAAGAAGGTTTTTACAAAATAATTGAGTACATTCTGATATTTGTCATGGACGGGACATAACTAGATAATTGATATAATCCAGAGAATGATAGCTACCCTACAGAGCACTTCCATTAAAGGAGAAACACTTTCTTTCCTTCTTCCCACAATTTTTATCACTGCCAGCATGGAAGAAAGAACTACCAGAAGTCTCTGTCTACTAGGTAATGAAGGTTACCTACCTTGGGCAATGCTTGAGCTAGGGAGGCAAGGGCAGATCGACCTGGGATTGTGTGCTAAATTAAATTACAATACTGTAGTGGGCTAGAAAGCTATTATTGATCTGATAGAAGAAAGAGTTAGTCATTACAAAAACAAATAAACAAAACCTCATTTTAAGCCCATCAGGAATTCAACTGACAATATCTAAGTAATTAGAAATTAGAATTCTACTGAGTGGTAAGACTGAATTTCTCTTCTTTTATGAAATGAAATGTTTTAGCAGAATTTTCTGACATATATATGTTAACTAAGCTTCTATTTACATGAATGTCTTCACAGGTTTGGAAAGCAACTTTCTCTTAAAAGGAGAAACAAAAGGTCAATAACTGGACTGTTTGGAAGAGGGGATAGTACATAGGCAAAGAAATAATTATTCTCTGAACTCAGGAAATAAATGTTACAGAACTTTGAAGAAAGAAATTGCTGCATCAAAAATTCGGTCTATCAATATACTTTGAATATAACTCTTTAAGGTGTTTTGGAAATTTGGATCTACATTTTTAGTCCAAGTCTCTTTAGGACAAGTATGTAAGAAAACTCCTTTGGTCATTCGGAACTGATGGGGTAAAAGCCCCTTTTAAGATGTCTACTTTAGGGATCATTCTTTTTCTTTTTACTTAGTTATATTTTATTAACAATAAAATTTTAAATCTATCCACAGTTTTGAATTGGTAAAATAGACATGAAAAATGCAATTATTAAAATGTTGTTCCATTTGTTAAAGTACTAAACAAACATAAAATGGTGTGACAGAAGTATGTGGCTAGTCATCAAAAAACAAAATTTATTGTTGTGTTAATTATGATAAATACAGCTCTTAGAGCAACACCTCAAGATCTCTGTGGATTTCTAAAAAATAATTTTATTTCTTACATAAATTCCTTCTAGCTGTTCTAAGCTTTCAAGGTCTTCAATTACTGGGCTCTCTCTTCTTTTTCTTAATTTTGCTTGTAAGCCAGCCAATTCCTTCTGAGTTTATATGTTTCTTGTAATAATTTGTTAAAAAGACGAATGCTAGGTACAGGAATAGACTGTTTCTCTGACTCTTTTCTATCATTACCCCTCAGTGTGTATGCAGTCTGCTTCCATTTGATCATAAGTGACAAGTTTCTTGTATGTTTTTCTTAGCTTAGTTTTGGAAAGGTATTAATTTTTTTCCTACATTTGTGAAGGATTTATTGGATTCTTGGTCGACAAATTCCATGTGCTCCTATGGTCCTCTCTGGCTCCTTTTTAGCTTTTAATGATACGATTTCATTGCCTTCCGGTCTCTACTGCACCATCTAATGAAACTATGAGGTCAGTTGTATTGCAGTTCCCCTGGATGCAACCTGTCAGTTGTTTCCTTCAGCAATTAACTGGGGAAGGCCAAGCTGAGCTCCGTGTGCATACATCTCCTTTGAGCTCCATTCATCTTCTCCAATCTCTAAATTTATGTTTCTTACAAAATTAAGGCAAATTTTGATCATTATTTATTCAAACATTTTACTCTGCTGTTTTTTATCTCCTGCTGGGACTGTGACTTCGTATGTATATCTAGATGCTTCTATTATTCTAGAGGCCTCTGAGACCATTTTAATTTTCTTTTGATCACTTTTCCTCTTGCACTTTAGGTTGGAAAATTCTGGTTGAGCCGTTTTCCCACTCCCTGGCTCTTCTGTCTGCATTCTTCTCTCAAGGTCGTCTAGTGGATTTTTAAATGTCAGATAACCTTTTCAGTTTCATAATTTCCGTGCTTCGTTCCATGGTATCGATTTTTCTATACTTTTTCTATACTACTGAGATTTTTCCACACCTTTGCTCATTATGAACATATTCTTGAACTTAGGTTGTCTTTCATCTTGAAGGAGAGTAATATTATCTAGTTTCCTTTATTTTTGAATGCTTTTGTAGTTCATAAAAAATGATTTGAGAGTTTCATATGGAGACTGGATATTATCATCTTGCTTTGCCAGATATGCTTTCTATCTTTTTCTTTTAATAAAAAACATTTTATTTGTTATTTTTATGCATTGAGTGTATTGCCTGCATGTATGTGCTTGCACCTGTGTGGTACAATGCCCGTGGAGGTCAGAACAGGGTGTCAGATCCCCTGGAACTGGAGTTAGAGATAGTTATTAGCTGCCATGTGGGTGCTGGGAATCGAATCTGGGTTCTCTGCTATAGCCATCAGAGCTCTGAACTTCTGAGCCATCTCTTCAGCTCCTCTTTGTTTTTCTTGATTATTGTGGTTGAGTAGTTCTCACACTGAAAACTCCATCTCTGCGGCAGAAGCATTGATTATGATGCTTGAGGTTTTTTATAATTATGCATGGTTCAGACATTACCAATAAATTTTGACAGATTTCCAAGTTCCAAAGGATCTTTCCTTAAGATTGTTTCTTTTCACTTTGTGTGGTGTGCTGGCTGGAGTTTATCCACTGATTTTCATCCTAGAAACACTGTAGTCTTTCTGTCAGTTTCAGTCACTGCCTGAGTTACCCAGGTAAGCCTGGTCTTGAATCACTGTTTCCTGATTAAGGAGTTGCTCTGGTTTGGCTGCTCTGGAATGCCAAATGATTGCCTCTTAAGCATTCTATAAACTTCTGATGCAATTTTTCCCAGCACCCTGCCATAAAGCGATTGCCACATATTTTAGACTTTTAGTGTGGAAGTACCTCACTTCTAGGTACAAATTTCTGTATTAATTAGGTAGAACCAGAATACGCAAACAATTTTAGTAGCTTAATACAGTTTAAAGTCTTTTCTGTTCTCTGATGTAGCAGTCTTGTGTGGATATCCTTTTTCAGTTGTTTCCATTGAAGTGATAAATTAGGGCTCAGGTTCATTACTTCCTATCTGTCTGTTATGTTGAATATGAACACTGGGGGGTCAAGGCCTGTCCAGCCATCCTGTGGGGCCTCATCAGGGTGCAGTGAGTGCTTGGAAGATATCGACAGAGCTAAATACTATCCAACTATTCCTGAGCTGAAGCCTCAGTTTTCTAGTAAAATTTAACTATAAGGAAAAGGGTGAACTTTTTTCTAATGTGTACTCATGTAATGGGTATCCTTTTCCATGGCGACAGGTGAGTGAATTTGATGATAGCTAGTCTTTCCAAGGCAGAAATGCTTTTTCATTGTTTATTACATAGAGACTTGTGTGCTTAATGTTTTGGACTTCACTAAATTAAATTTCAATTACCTTTCACTATCTTTCAAAGTTTGCCCAGTGAAGGGGTGCTCAGGAAAATCTGGAGTGCTGAATAATTCCTGAGATACCTTTTTGTATATCTGAAGGAAAAGGTTTTTGATGAAGTCACAGCAAAATAGAGTGAATTACATCGCTTGAGGAAGGAACAGGTATAGGAAAAACTGTATAAGAAACCCAAAAATATGCAGTTTTGGGTAAATGCCCAGATTTGGTTGGAAAAATCAGTGTTTTTTTATTAAATTATCTGTAGAAAGGAGAATAAACATTTTGGGAAGGTGTGTCTAGGCTTGGACATTTTGTACGTTTTTTGGCAACTAGTTTTGTTCTTGGCAAGTGACCAAATAACCATTTAATCTTGGATACTCATAAGTATACATAGTCCATAGTGTTAGTGATTCATATCCTTCCTATAATCTCATATGGTTTGCTTTTACAACTGGCTATGACTTGGCTTTCTGAAATTTCCCTCCACCATGCAACTAGGTTCCAAGATTACAAAATGGGAAAACAGATCCAAGGGCACTTTATCTAGACAAAGTGGAAAAAGCAGCATAATTCCATGTGGTAGCATTTTTTAAAGCAGATGGAAAATCATGTCGAATTGTACTGATCATATTTTATGAAATCAAATTGTGACAATACAAAAAAGAAAAACAAATGTGTAAAAAATGTAACTTTGTGCAATTTGTAAAATAGTAAACCCTTTGTTTCTAAATTGGATATTGTATTCACCTACAATGAATGCTTAATTTTTAAAAAATGGACTACATATGTTTGTGATTGCTTTTCTTTCCCCTCTCTTTTATGTAATGTGGAAAATTGTGTATAAGATCTACAAGACTTGTGTGTGTATGTGTAGTGTAGTGTTGTATGAGTGCTTGTTTGTATTTATGTGCACATATGTGTGTGGATGTACATGGCAGAAGTGCACATGTGTGGTGTGTGTATAGTGTATGGGGTGTGTGTGTATGTGTGTGGTATGTGTGTGTGTGTGTGTGTGTGTGTGTGTGTGTGTGTGGAGTGTATATAGACAAGAAGTAAACTCTGGGTGCCTTCCTTGAACATTCTCCATTTTATTTTTTGAGACAGGGTCTCCTACTGAGCCCAGAGCTCAGTGACTTTCCTCACTAGCTGGCAGTGAACTCCATGGTTCTGCCTGACTCTGCTTTCTAGTGTTGTGGTTGTACTTGCTTTTACAAGGGTCCTGGAGATCTGAACTCAGAACTCATGCTTATGCAGCTGGCATTTTACTGACTGATCTATCTCATCACCTTGCTACAACTCTTTTAATTTGAATATTACTTGTATGTGGAAGAAAGCATGATTTTGTACTGTGAACTACTCTGTTGCTGTCATCAACCTTGTGATTGGAACTGATTTTAAGAGAAAAGTTTTAAAAATTATGGGAAGTGGAGCTAGTGATATATCCCAGTTTATAAAGTGCTTGGCTTGTAAAAATGAGGACCTGAGTTCTAACCCACGTGAAAAACCTGGGCATGATGGCACATGTTTGTAATCCCAGTTCCAGGGAAGTTTGGGGGTAGGGTGGCAGAGGCAGGCAGCCCCCTGGACACGGCAAGTTCTAGGCCAGTGAAAGATTCTCAAAATAAAGATGCATAGAGCATAAGGAACAACACTGAAGGTTGTCTTCAGCCTTCACATGTACACACACATATGTACATACACATCTCCACATGTATTTTCAAACACACACAGAAATTATGGGAACATGAAGGAACAACAGCTTCTGGTATTTTTTTGAAAGGCTCATAGTTGAGCCAGGTGTGGAGACACCCGGAATTTTGAAATGCCAGCACTGAGGAGGCTGACCCAGGAGGATTGAGAGTTTGAGACTAGCCTGGGATACATGATTGCAGAGCAACTAGAGAAATAAGAAATTAAAGGGTAAATGTTGATAAATTACTGAATTATTAAATAATGACTGAGCTCAAAGAGAATTACAAATATTGCTGAAAGAATTATGTGACTGAGTGCAAAGTGGGGGATATGTACAGAAAGTTGGTGTCTACTGTTCTGGATAACTTTAGTTGTCAATGTGACACATCTGGATAGACAGAGCCTCAATGGAGAATTGTCTCCATTGGATTGGCCAGCCTGTGGCCATGTCTATGGGAAATTTTCTTCATTAATGAGTGATGTGGGAGTGCCTAGCCCACTGTGGGTGGTGCCATCCTTAGGCAGGTGTCTTGTATTGTATAGCAAATAAGGTTGAGAATGGGCTGAGGGATCAAGCCAGTGAGCAATGTTCCTTCATAGCTTGTGCTTCAGCTCCTGCTTCCAGGTTCTTGCCCTGAATTCCTGCTTTGGGTTCTCTCAGTGATGAACAGTGACCCGGAAGATGTAACCCAAATAAACTCTTTCCTCCCCAAGGAGGTATTGGTCAGAGTGTTCTGTCACAGCAATTGAAAGCAAACTAGAATATCCTCCAAAATCTATAGATTGAAATTCACACCCCAAAGGTGGTATTGAGGCATAGGGTCCTTTGGAAGATAATTATTGAAAACAGAGACCACATAAAGGAGATTAGTGCTCTTCTGAACAAGGCCAGAGAGACATTTCACACCCTATAGTTCTAGACAGTCACTTTCATGAGGAAAAGGTTCCTACTACCACTGAGTCTGTTAGTATCCTGATCCTGGACTTCCAAGCCTCTAAACTAAGAAATAATCTCTTTTGTTTATAAAGCCATCCAGATTATGCTACCTTGTTTTACTATCCCAAAGGAATTGGAATAGAGGATGAAATGTGATTGTGGAATTAGTGATCAGTTTACAAGGAAAATGATTTTCAAAGTCCATCTATAGTAGAAAAATCTTAATGAACATAATGTTCTTACAGAACATTAACAGAAAAATCAAAGAGGATTTAAGGCTGGGAAGGGCAACACTGTTGCAGGTAGGAGGCACTTTCAACAGTGAGTGAGCCCTGAAGAAAAGCTCCACTTAGACTTTCTGGTAAACATAGGATAGTTCTGAGGAGCAGAAATGTGGGAAGAGAATGCAGGAGGAGGCCTTCTACAAAGTGAATGAAGAGGAAATATGGCGTTTAAGATATGGTGTTGAAGGAACAATGTGACTAAAACGAAACCAGGAAAGACAAGAGAAAGTGAAAACTGTTACACATACTATTAGATTATGCTGAGAATTCGAGCAAATGCTTTTGTTCATCAGCGAGTTTATACGATTGCATTACTCTCTCAAGCAAATCAATCTTTAAATCTATTGCACAATTTCACAAGAAACAAACAAATCCTACCAAAGTATGATGGCATTGCTGTCAGCCAGAATTGAATTAGACCCTCCATTCGTCATCCAGATAATGAGGATAATAAAATCCCCCTTGTAAAGTTATTAATAGTTTTATGTGGCCTCCAGTACTGGAGGAAAAGAAAATGGGGGAAGAAGAGGCACGGAAGGAAGGAAAGTGAGAGCAGTTTGCAGGAAAGATGTGTAAACTCAGGATCATGGTGCAGTAGACCATCAAGCAGATTGTACCTTCTTGTTCTGTTTCTTTCTAGAGCAACAGTTTCATTCTACAAAACAGTCTCACTTCTACCCCTATAACTGACTATCAGTATCATAATGACTTATTTCATTCAAGTTGTGATAATTGAAAGAACTTACCTTTTTGATGATGTGGCACAGTTTGCAAAATACCTTTATATCCATTACGTCATTTTACTGCTAAGGCCAAAAGGTGAGGTATGCAGAACTGACATCTTCATAACTGTGAAACTATTCTTCATGGAGGATGAAAGCAAATAGGGATGCCCAGAAACAGCGGTGCTGTAGCATCTTGAATATCTAACATATCTTGCCTTGTCTGTTATGCCTATAAGCACAATCAAATCCCATTTACAAATCTTGAAAGACATAGTACAAATGCTGATTTCTTTGCTATGTCAAAAATATTTCATAGAGCATCTTTCACTGTCATTTTATTCAGTAAAAAAAAATTGTGTTAAATAAACTTATCTGAAGCCATTGTAAAGCCTAGCTAGAATTCACCACAAATCCTTTAAAAATTAAAAAAAAGCTTATATAATAATTTTGCATGTTTCTGGGAAGCAGTGTAACTATTACAGAGTTCCACAACTGGTCACACACAGAGATTAAATGCCTGTGAAGTGCCCAGCCCTAAGTGACACATCTACAATGGAATCTCTACACCTAAGACTTACAGAACACAGTGGAACAAGGGGTAGAGACAATACTAATGCATCTTTCAACTCTCATCAATGAAATTACTCATGCAACAGAGGACAATGAACCAAGGGCTCAGGGACTATTGCAGAAGAGGGGGCGAAAAGATTATAAGACTGAGGGGATGAGGTTCATGACCATAAGGAAATAGAGTCTTATAGCTTCTGGGACCTTGCTATTATGAATTTATAGCAATGGTGACAGCAAGCTCAAGACCCATGCAAACTCAAGCAGACAAACTCAGCTTAGAACTGTGGAAATGGGCAGCAGGCTCCAATCTTAGCTTAATAACTATTGGACAACTGATTACTACTGGGTGAGGAGAGTTGATCTTTTTTAGGGAGTGACTCTAGATAAGCTGGTAAGACACCAATGGATGAACTAGCACTGAGGGATGTCAGGGGACATTAACTTGACTCGATAGGCCCTAACATAAATGACAGAATGCATGAAATCCAGTGAGGGGGCTTATGGAAGGGTGCTGGTTGGGAAAGGGTGTGAAGAGGACTAAGATGTTGTATATGAAATACATAAAAATTCAGTAAAAATATGAGCTGGGCATGGTGCAGCCAGCCTTTTCCCTACCACTCAGGAGACAGGCAGAAGGATCTTGAGTTTGAAGCCAGGCATCTCTATGTGGTCATAGGTCAACTACATACCGGAAATTATCTCTTGAAAATCAAAAGTAAACAACAAAGCAAAACCAACAAGTAAAGTCAACTAGTCACCAGATTCATTTCTCCTCCGTGACTTTGCCACAGGTTGCTCGCCTCCACTATCCACCTCTTTCATTTCATTGCCTTTCTTGTTGCTCTTCATAGTTGTAGTGACCACTAATCTATAATGACTTCTACAAAGTCGTGCTTTTTAGCTCCGACGTGTAAGTGAGAACAGTATTTATGGCACACCTTCTGTTTGCTTCCAAATAGGATACTGAGTATAGTTTGGCTCTTAGACCTAAATGATATCTGCAAGTGAAGTCAAGAAAGAGAAAAATAAAGTCATAAAATAAAGAGGGAGAAGGATGCTTCCTACTTCATGTTACTAATTTACTTCAGCCTCTCTCCATTCTTTCCCCAAAGACACAGACTGCATCAGGACAATGAGAAAAACAAGAGCTACAGTAAAGAAAACCCAAACCAATGCTCACACTTAGGGAAATTTGATCGCAATTTTGAAAACTAGTTTCTCTAACTTGAACAACAGTGATAGTATATCCACTAGAGTAGAAAATGTGATGCTAATTTTAGAGGGCTGTGGTAAAGATTACAGGAAAGATATCTAGAATAGTAGAGAAATTAACAGATGAATAGATATCTCCTCCTCCTCCTCCTCCTCCTCGTCCTCCTCCTCCTTCTCCATCTCCTCCTCTTCTTCCTCCTCTTTTTCTTTCTCTCCCTCACCCTCCTCCTCCATCTCCTTCTCCTCTTCTCTCTCCTCTTTCTTCCCGTCATCTTTTTCTATCACCATATTTATTTCTTAATTAAAGCTACAGGGAGACACATTATAAACCTTAACACACAATAAATATTTAGGGTGTCTACTAATCAAAATATTTGTATGCCCCACTGTATTTCTCCTTTCTTATCAGCCATCCTCTCTCTCAGAATTGGTTTCTTTGAAAAGGAACAAAACATGGACAAAAAAACCTACTAGCCTTTAGACTTTCTATCAGAAGTGAACAAGAACTCTCTAAGTAGTTAGGCATTTTGTGAAATGTTTAAGGCTCTCATTTTTAAACTTTCATTACAAATGAATGTGTTCGTAGTCATTTCAATTCGTTAAGTCTTTATTAATTATGGAGCTTCTTTTTACTTTTAACAGATATTATAGCCAGGTTCATACTTAATGTTTCATGTTCATAAGAACTAGAACAACTACTGCGTTTTTATCTGATGCTACAAGCATGCATTTTTATTTTCAAACACTTATTTTGTTGGGTTGTCTTTTATCATTGACCTGTTTGACTTTATAATAAAGGGTGAAGCAATACTGTTTGAAAATTTAAACTGGAGATTCTGAATTCAAATGCATATTGCCAGCATACAAGCAATTTACAAATATCATGCTAATACAGCTCTAAGTACTATGTACACAGCACAGTGACTGATTATAGCAATTGTAAATTTAGGGGTCATTTGGTGAAAGATGGAAGGAGAAATCCACTTAGTGGCTGCGGGTCACTAATTGATACCTTTGTAGAAAACTTATTGCCAGAGAGGAGCTTATGGCACAGGAAATAGCCCATTGCAAATACTATTCTCTGCCTATTAATTAAGCATGTGGGGAGTTTTGTTAAATAGGACAGGTCTCAAGAACACAATTTTGGTCAGTAGAGCAGCTATTACTTGAAAGCATTAATTTAATTCTGTGTAAACTAGCTTAACACCAAGTCTGCATTATGTCTTATCCCACTGATAGGTAGGTGGAGGGCAAAACTGTTGAGATGAAGTGTTTGAGTTCTATGATATTGTCATTTGAAGAACAGCCAAGGCAGCATGTGGGCCTTATTGAAGGTTAAGGCACATCAAATACTACCACTAGTGACCACTAGTGGGCACATTCCACGCCCTTTTCTCCTTACCTTTTACAGCACTTGAGCCAGGTGACCATGCCTTCTGACTCAACACTCCCTTTCATAGTCTGCATCTCTTGGTTTCCTGTTTCTGTTCTGCCCTTTACTGATTCTTTGAGGCATCGGTTTCCTGCTTCTGTTCTCCTGCCCTTCACTGATCCTTTGAGGTGTCTTCACAGACTTTTATATCCTCTTTGCTGCATCTGCTACACTTAAACCCACATGACTTCATGGGTACTTTATCCTCCATCTCTTTTCCACCCACATTTATCCCAGGGAGCTTCACTGTCAGTTTGATGGGCTGACTCTTGGTGAACACCATCACCCTTCTGTCTGTTGAGCCACAGGCTCAGTTGGTATTTTAGATGCAAATTCTCTGAGTATGTCCCATAATTCACAGTTTCCTACCTTGTGGTCATATTCTCTCTAACCCAGGTTCAAAAGCTGTGTTCTAAAAAGTGGATGCACGAGGCTAAAGAGATGGCTTAGTGACTAAGAGCACAGGCTGCTCTTACAGAGGACGTAGGTTTGATTCTCAGCATCCACATGGCAGCTAACAACTCTGTAACTCCAGTTCTAAGGGATCTGTCAGACATTGCATGACACAGATACACTTACATACATGCAGGCAATACATTCATACACATAAAAGAAAGCGATACTGCCACTCTGAATACTTTTCATCATCTTTTACTCCTGCCCCATTGATGTCATTAGATGCTGTTGGTTATATAGGGGGTGGATAATGTACAGGCGGCCTATGGTTTATTTAGTATGACTTACAATATAAATTTTTGGTTATAGGTTAGAGGTGGGTGTTGGGAGTACTTGAAGTTGCCAGTTACAGATAGTTTCTATCTGATTAAAGATGGTCTTTCAAGTCCACATTAGTCTCTAGCAAAAGCTCTCAGCCTTTCTAGATTTAATTTATTTTATCTTTCATAAGAAATGCTCTTGGTGCAGCAAGGTCATTCATTAAGAATACTGTCAGAATTCTCTTTCAATGGTTAAGGGCTCAATCTTTTTATTTTTCTTTTCATTTCTACCATTAAAACCCTAATTATTTTAAATTAAATGTCTGCCTGTGGTTAAAAGGGGGGAATAGAAAGAAAAGAATGAGTATTAATACATCTCAAAATATAACTGCAAAAGAGATGTATCTGAGGTGGCTCCTGAAGGCAATTCATCCTTTTGATTCTTTCCACTCTTGTCTTGGAATTCTTTGAAATTCCTAACTAGTTACCAGCAATCAATTCTCTTCCTAAAAAGGTTATCCTTCCATATTCTCTTTGAAAAGAATAGTCATATGTAATGCTTTGTTCAGTTAAATTTAAAAAGCTAAGTATTGTTCAAAGTGTGAACTCAGGTTCCTGGGAACTAAAGCCATGTTCCACAGTCAGGACTCTGACCCTTGTGGCCTGGAAAATCTACTTGCTCTGCACTTTCAGAATAAGAGTGTTTTCAAGGCTGGCATGATGGCTCAGCGGGTAAGAACACTTAACTGCACAAGCATAACGTCCTGAATTTGAATCTCTAGCACTCACAGAAAAGGTAATCAAAGCCTTGTAGGCATCTTAGTTCCAACACCACCAACACTACTGGGGGTAGAGACAGGAGTAGATTGCAGGCATTTGCTGGTCAGGAGCCTAGCTCCAGATTCAAGGAGAGACACTGTCTCAAGGGAATAAGGTAGAAGGTGATACCTGAAACCTTCCTCTTGCTTCCAAAGGGGAGTACACACCTGTACACATACATGTGAATACACAATACATACGCACATAAAAAAGTATTCCCTTCTCCATAACTGCATGGGATGATCATTGCCTTGGCTACATTGGTACTGCTGCTAGAGTGAATGTGGTCCCCAGTCAACTGCCACTCTATATATTCAAACTCAATATTCACAGGTTATTTTCTTCACAGGCTATTTTCAGACTTTTTATCAGAAACAAATTTCACTGTCCATGTTACTTTTTTTCCTGTTCTATTGTGTCATTTTCTCTTAACACATTTCAATATAATTTATAGTGTATTTCGTTTCTTAGAGTTGATATTAAGTTCCTTCAGGGCAGGAATCAGGAAATGCTTATATCTCAATATTTGTTTGATATTTTATACCACACAGAGTACCTTGATATCTTAGATCCTCGATGGTTATGAGCTAGATACAACCATATAAATGTTGGAGATGTGAAAAGTCAAACACTTTCAGTTTACTTTCCCTTGTACATTGAATATATGCCCTTAAGATTACATTGCTGGCACATTTTATGGATCTTAAACTTATTCCCAAGAGGTACTTAGATAAACAGAAAAAATAGCCTTTTCACTATTAGAATGAATATAATGACTTGATCAAGGTGTTTATTAATGTCACTTCAGATTTCTAAAGAAGAAACTTTGGAAACTCTGCCAAAGTCTGGGATGCTTTTTGTTGTTGTTCCTTCACTGAGATTAAAAATTGGTTTCTTGCTAAAGAAGCTAAAACAGGGGTTAGAGAGCTGGCTGAGTGGTGAGAGCCTCCTCCAGAGGACCCACGTTAGGATCCCAGCACCCACATGGTGGCTGAAAACTGTCCTGTAACTCCAGTTTAGGGGAGCCAACACCTTCTCCTGAGCTCTGTGGACATTGCATGCGAAGATGCATTTACATACATGCAGCAAATACTCACACACATGAAATAAAAATTTAAAAAAATAACTAAAATTCCAGAAGCTAAATACAAGTAATTCTTTTCTTCAGATAAAAATGAAAAAAAAAATTCAGGTAGCCAACCAGCATACCAGCTGAATGCAACTGAAGAAGTTCTAACGAAAAGTCATTTCCTTTTTGAGTTCAAATAGCAAGGTGATTAATTATGTGCATCCTAAATTGATGTTTTGTCAATAAGTTAGAATCATTTGTAGGCAATAGTATCCTTTATTTCCCTAAATGCCGATCACCTCTGAAATTCAGCCTAAAGACTATACTTTTATCTCTCCAAGGTCCTACCCCAATTCTTACCTTCCTAAGACCTAATAATAACGCTGTGTCTTATTCATCATGCCTTATGGACATTCACACTGAAAACATAATGATGGTTAGCTCTCCCAAATTCAGGACTATCCACAGTGAAATCTATCATCTCCTGAGTTGTAGTTGGGAGATTTTCTACCAGGCAAGGTAAGAAAAATGGCTTTTATAAAGCTGAAAATTATGATGCTTTTGGGGGAGACATGTGAAGAACCCATGTATTTTATCAGCTTATTTTTCAAAGCCTCTTTTTAGATGTTCAGTGACTTTCTTAAAAGAATGATTTGCTCTCATTGGAAAAAAAGTAAAGTTTTCAACCCTTCTGGTTGCAAAGATAGGCCCCTTTACTGTAAATCAATGTGTCGCTGTCTTGTTTGTTGTGTGGTAAGAAAGATGGACAAGCCACTGAACCAATGATGCTGTCTCCTTGCCTCATTTATCTTGTGGATCTGCACACAGTGCAGCCTAGCCTTAACCATTTCAGTTCCTGTTGGCAGCCCTTGCAAACCAATTCTGCATGCACCTGTCTAAGGAGGTAGAATGAGGCTTGCTTCCTCATTTCTCTGACAAGTGTCAAAGACTAGATTGGTTCCTCCTGAGCTCATGATAATCTATCTTTACTGCTCCACATTGAGCTTCATTTTTGTTAATATTTTGTTTGTATTTTCATTTACTTATTTTTCACACCTACTCTTTATATTCATTCTCTTCCACCTCTAAACATAAAGAACATTTGGGTACCTATCTTTCAGAATCTGAGTTCTCCTGAAGCGTTGTTTGTCTTTATGAAATCTGAGTTTACTCAGATAATAGGTAGATATTTTGTGTTTCTTATTTTCTGTTAGTCATATGTTAAGATCTGTCCATATTGAAGTGTGCCTTCATCGTTGCTTCTACTGCTGTTTTGTATTTTACTGGAAGCATCTCTTTTGATTGGAAGGATGTTTTAATTGACCCCAACTTCCTGGCAAAGTAAGGTACACTGCAATAAACATTCTACAAGAGTTTCTTATACATAAGATGATATTTAGGACAAAATTTTTAGTATGGAGTCTTGGTTCATAGGACATGTGTATGTCTTATGATCAGAACACTAAGTTAATTTATCTTTTTTTGTACACTTCTATGGTGTGATTATTTGGCATTTTCTATTTCTTTTTGCTATCATGAATGATAAAATTTAGAGAGAGAGAAAGAGAGAGAGATTGATTATACATGTGTGCATGTTCTGGTGTCTGTGGCTGTATGTTTGAATGTTCTAGTACTTCCATACATTTGTGTGGAGGCAGGAAGAAAATCGTGGGTGTCATTTTTCTCAGGCATTGTTCACCTTGATTTTGAATTTATTTTATGTTTGCATATTTATTTGTACTTGTATGTGTGAACAGTTATGTGTGCTTCTGTGTGCATTTGTGTACGTATATATGTGCATAAGTGCCAGAGGAGGAGGCAGAGGTCAATCTAAGATGTTGTTTCTCAAGTACTACCATTTTATTTTTGAGAAGTGTCTCTCTTTTTTATATATTTTTAATTTATTATTTTCATTTTATGTGTATGAGTGTATTGCATGCATGTGTTTAAGTGCGCCCGTGTCATGCAGTGCCCACGGAGATCAGAAGAGGGAGTCAGATGCCCTGGAACTAGAGTTACTGATGGCTGTTATTTACCATATGGGTGTTTGGAACCTAACCTGGGTCCTCTGCAAGAGTAACCAGTGTTCGTAACCACTGAGGCATCTTTCCAGCCCTGAGATGGAATATCTTACCTGGGACCTGAAGCTTGCCAAGTCAACTAGACTGGCTGGCCAGCAAGCCCAGGGATCCTTCTGTTTCTTCTTTCTCAGCGCTGAGATTATAAACAAATGTCTTTCTGAGAGTGATGTAGATTGCAACCAGGTCTTCATGCCTATTTGTGAAACACTTCACCAAATGTCTATCTCCCCAGCCCTAAAGGATGCCACCTGAGATGTTTTAGAAAATAAATGTTTCAATTTAAAGTTATATCCTATCTATCTGTCTATATCTATTTATCTATCTATCTATCTATCTATCTATCTATCCATCCATCCATCATCCCTGTATCTGATCATTCATTTCTATTCATCTACTCATCTTATCTAGTGATAACTGTTCTAAGTGTTCATGTTCTTAGTGATCCTCATGTTGAGAGGTGTGAAAGGAATGAACTCTAGTATGAACTCTAGTATGTAGATCTAAATTCACCATGGAGTCCCTGTCAATGGTTCTACTTCCTAATTTTCAATCAGGAACTACTGTTAGAGCTGGATGCATAAAGAAAAGACAGTCTTAGGTTATGATCTTTGAAACGTGGATGGGGGCAGTGTGGAGGAGAAGATACAGGGCTGGGAGTAGTTGTGATACTCAAGGGCAGAGGGTCAGCCTGGACCAGTTTAAATCAACTGCATTGCAGTTAAGAATCTCAGCTATCTAACTTATCTTCAATGACACTCCCCAGCCAACAAGGAAGAAATATAATTCTGCATAATAATTAAAGCTTTAGTAAAAGTAACCAATCAAAGCAGTTTAAAAATGATCACTAGGGAAACTTTCCTGAGAAACTGACATTTGACCCAAGACTAGAATGGAAAGAAAAACCACTGTACAAAGTACTCTAGGGAACCTATGCCAAACTAAAGAAAGTAGATGAGCAAAGTTCCTGCAGTAGGAAAAAATGTCTGCTTATTTAAAGGTGGTTTGCTCTCCAACGGATGTTTGTAGATGTGGTTTTGAGCTTTGTAGGACTAAATTGGGGTAGTTTTAAATGTCAGAGCATGATGCCTCTGATTTATCACAAATGTAAACAGAAGTCATTGATTGAAGAGTGCTAGGAGATCTTTGGTAGCCATGATTATATCTGGAGTTTAGTGACAATCTCGAAGAGAGAAAAACATGCAGAAGTTTAAAATACAATTGGTGAAAATAGTTTCTAGCATAAATCATTCACTTGCATCATCTTTCATGATTGCTGCTTTTTAAACTTCATTTTATTCTGGAAAATTAAATCAATGTCTTCAGCATTTCAGCATGCTGACATTTAATCTAGAAGTCCTTCCATTATTGTCTTCTTGTCAATCTTTATGTTTCCAAAATCTTTACATGTCACATCAACTGATGGTAAATTATTTACAACAAAGTTTCAATTTTTTCCAATTTAATGTTTTTATTCAGGCGCAGAACATACATGTTTTAAGCAACAAAGGAATGATTTTTTTTTTCCTTTTCATCATTGAGGAATCTCTTCCTTTTGTAGTTGTAGAGAGACTTATATATCTCCTGGTTAACATGGTTCTCCTGATTGCTCCCAATACAGTCCTACTGTTTTTAATCCACCACCCCTCACAATAGACAGAACCTCTTTACAGAGCCTAAGGCTGAAAACAGACTTCATATCATAAGAGAATTATGATGCCAAAGTGGATAATTAAATAGGCACCAGATATCATTGCTCTTAAAGCCAGTGACCACAGTCTATAGTAGAAAATCCCCTAAGGGGAGCTACTCGAGATCTGTGAACTAGTCAATGATGAGGGTCATTTTCTATAATGAGTAAAATTAAAAGGCTATCCTAGTGTCCTTTCCCAAAGTCATGTTTCATAGTGGTGGTGTGCTGTTTCTCTCATTAGCAGCTAGCAACTTTTCAATGGAGTTACTTTGTCAAAATAATTTAAAGTCCTTCTATAAGCACCATGGTGCATAAAGTTTTTATATAAAGCAAAGCACATTCTAGATATTATTTTATTTACAACTTCTAAAAATATAGTATTGTACTAGGAACATTAAGAAATGTCAATAAATACATTCTTAAAAGCATTATGTTCAATAATAATAATAGCTTTTGGCCTGACTGCATTACATTAATTTATTCATCTATTTTCACAATATATGATGCAGATGCTATTTCTATATCCAAAGCTGTGTAATTAAAATAGCCATGTTTATAATGCCCAATAATAATAGTCAATGATTTCAAAATACTTATAATGAGCAGGTCACTGTGCTGACCGCTTAATACAAATTCACCCATCTTTCGCCTAGTAATTCTATGATTTTTTTTTCTCATTTATCAATTGAGAAAAATCATTTTTAGAGGTAAAATAACTTGAAGAGGCTAATAAGTAGTGAGTCTATCATTCAAATCCAGGCATAACCCAAGTATTTAAAAACGTTGTGGTAAATTTGCTGAAATCTGCCATCACTTCAGTGTCCAAGCTCCAAGGGATCTGACTCTATCTAAAAGCGAAAAAGTAATTGGGCACCTGGCATCAGGAGGTTTGGGAACATGAAAAAGCAATGTTGTCGATGTATATAATATGTAGAATGATCCTGTGGTTATTATGAATTTGCCTGCCTGCCAACGGAGTCATTCTCCTCCTTTCCCTTCTGGGTGCTTGGAGGTTGGTGCCTAGTTTTCCCAGTGTAAGAAGGGTAAATTAGTAACTTTCCTCATGGCTATAACAAATTACCTGACAGAAGTAACTTTAGGAAGGAAGCGTTTATTTTGGCTCATGCGTTAAGGGAAGCCGTGGAGGCAGACTTGTCAGGTATCTGGTAACATTGCATCTGTCAGGAACCAGAGAGGGGTGGAGGCTGATGCTCAGCTGGCTTTCTGTTAATTCAGTCTCATAGGTAGGAAGGAGGTGCCCACATTCAAGGTGGTCTTTCCTGCTCAGCTAACCCACACCCAGAGACGTTTCAATGGTAGCTCTAAATCCAGTCAAGTTGACAGTGAAGATTATCACAAAGGATGGTGAAGCGAAGGAGCTCAAAACCTTCCTTCGCCCTCCCATCTTCGCTGTTGATGCCTTCTTTTTGGCAGCTGTGTTCTTACACACACAGTTCCGGCCCTGGAGACTCTTTTCTAATTTCTCTCTCTTCTCTGGAACTGCTTTTCCTTTTCCTTCCTCTCTGTCTTGGTTGTGGCAACAGCTTACCACTGTTGTTAATCTCCCCAAGCCTCTCCAGTCATTTTACTCTTTCAAACCTGCTTATCCTTTTTGAAGTAGACAGTGTCTCAAAGGCTATTGTTTGGAAATTTCAATGACTAACTTGTACTTCCTACCAGGGCCCTATCTCACTTGAGAACAAAGAGCCAGTGGCAAACAAACTCAGTGAATCAGCAGCTGGCATTTTCTAGTATAAGAGATGGTGAAGGCAGAATATTTTGACAATGGTGTTTGGCTGTTATGATGGTCACCCAAATAAGAAGAAATCTGGTCATATAGAACAAGAGAGAAATGTTTAGCCAGAAAGTCCCAGGATTCATCTGTCATTGATAATATCCATAGTTCACCAAAGTTCTCATAAAAACTTCTCTGGGAACTGTCAATCAAGGTCAGTTTCTAAAATAACCTGAGACTAAGAAAATAGCAATGTCAAGTAATGAAGACACTGCAAGACGCTCCATAGAGACATTCCTGCCCTTTAAGCCAGAGGTGGCGATAGATCTAACAATATAGCTAGGAGAGATGAAGTATGAAATTGCAGACCTGACTTTCCCCCCGGGCTAGCAGGAGTGGAGAAACATCTCTCTTACACATGCAGCACTACGACATCGTGAGGTTAGGGGATACAACATTACTGTCATCATTTAAACTCAGAAGTCATTCTGAAGTGTGTTGAGGCTTCCGCTCAAAGCAACAAGTTTGAGAAGTCATGTGATTTTGTTCTGAATAGAGTCCCACTTGACTTACTATATTGTATCAATGATTACTTTCCCACTTAGGAATTTCATCATTTATAATCCCTCAAAGCTCTGTACAAAAACCTGGTTGAATCTTGTAATACTACGAAAAGTTGTAATCTCTCAAATTCCTATGTGGTTTTGCCAAAGTTTATGGAGATCTCCTATTTTTACCACCCCAGGCGATCTTGACATGCTTTCTTTCTTTCAAGATATTGCTCAGGGGCTGTGCAATGAAGTCCCTCCTGACACCTCCCTTTCTTATATCCCCGGTTTAATTCTCTGTTTTTTCTGTCATGGCTACTAATCACCGCTTCCGTTTTTGAAGTCTCTCTCTTCTCAAACTGTAAGTGTCTTAAGAACAGCTTTCTGGCTCACTTATATCTTTAACCTTGAATAGAGTATCTATTCAAATCTGCATAGAATAATGCTTCCAGAGTGAAGCAACATCACTTTGGTCCTACCCATGATCTAAAGAATAAGTGAGTTTGGAAATCAGATTTTTCTAGAATTTATACAGTTATGTTCTTAATATTTTAGAGACATCTTCTAAGTAGATTCTCTTAATAGCCTACCTAATATCCATTTGTTCCCTCCTGATTTACAGATTTCTGATTTTTGGAAGAGCAATGCTTATTTATTTAAAATAGTTTTCTATCCACTTCCCTAAGCTAAGGGAAGCTGTGCGTCCTAGATTTAGTCACTATGGTAGGAATGCAGATGCTTTGGGGAAAGCCAGGCTTTCTGGTAGCACTTTATAAGTATGATGGCATGTGACACATGTACACTCCCTTGTCTCCCTTCTTAGTTCATTAAGCATTGATGCTATGCTTCTAACAGTCTTTCTGATTCTTATGTAGAAATAGACTGGTCCTTCATGTATCAGTCTTAAATGACTTTGAAAATTATTCTTTGTTCTCTGAGTAAAGAAGGAAGAGAAGAAGGAAAGGAAGGGGAAGGAGAAGTAGTAAAAGAAGAAGGAGGAGGATGATGGGGAGGGGGAGGAAGGAAGAAAATGAGGAGGTAAACGAAGATAAAGAAGAAAAAGAAGAAGCAGTAGTAATAATGCTCACTAGTCTGAACCATTGTCAGATTGCTGTAATGTGTAATGGATTGTAATCCTGAAATGTTTTAGCAATGTATGTTCTTTTTGAGTTCATTCATTTTTACTTGTCATCACTTCTGTGGACAGGAAAATGGCTATAGGCAAAGATGTAGGAGATGAATAGAGTCTTAGCAAATACAAAATAATTCCAAGTATTAAGTTTCTTTCTCTGCTTAAAAAATTATAGTCAAATCATCTGATTCCTTTTTCAGATAAAAAATATTTATAGGCCTCTCTGGTAAGAGATGGCTGCTTTAATAGTCTGAAACAAATATGTCCTTAAGACAGAAGTGATTCTGACTTCTATTTGCTATGTAAGTGAAGGCAAGGCAATAAGGGAACTTAAGTATAGACATTGATTGGTGGTCCCTAATATGCATTTGTCACCTTAAATAACTATATCTGTCTCTATAAAGCGTCTTTGGTCACCAAGATAGTAGATATATATTGGGACAATATAATCCCTCTGCTTAATTTTGTTAATTATGATGTTTAGATATAATTGTCGATGAGATACTATTGACATTACCCTAGGCTAAAAGACTATTGTGGTAGCACATCCTCTAAAAGTGTTCCAAGAAAAAAAAAATTGCTGTTCATAGTCTCTAGTGTAGAATTTCTTGATCTTTGCCAAGCACTTTTCCCAACAGCTTATTCAAAAAAGAATCCTTGGGTAAGAACCAATATTCCCTAAGAGAGTTCCTAACAGATTATTTTTGTAAGATAGGAAGGTGGATTTTTGCTTGGTGAGAAAATTTCAGAAGCAACTGACAACCATTACTTGCTTTCAACAGGCTTTCAAGACTATAGATAAAAAATTTATAGAATTTGGACATCTAAGCTTCTTATTATGAATGTATCCTTTAATAATTTGCTGCCTAGTCTCTAGAGTGAGTTTATTAGTACAATTAACAACTGTTAAATAAGAAAGATTGTTTATAACATTACATAGAACCCTATGTCCTGTGTTTCTCTGCTGATAGATCTTGGAGTATAGTGATTTCCTCTGCCTCTGATTCTTTGCCTCTAAAATATTTGAATCTATATAATAGAATTTTGACTTTGATGGTCTGATATTTTACTTGTAAAAGAAAACACGAGCCAACTGGGTGGGCAGTTCATGTCTATAATCCCAGCACTCCAGTGGATGAGGTAAGAGAAATGCTGAGTCACCTTGGGTTTGATAGACATTTCTAGTCAAAGAAAATAGCTTTAAATTTATTAACTTAGAAGATCTTAGCTCAGTTTCATGTGAACAAAGATAAATAACCAGGCCAGCCTTGGCTGACATGACCTTACGAGCCTCTAACTTCTAACAAGCTAAACAGGAAATGGTCAAATGAAACCCATCTTTTTTATTGTAGTAAACCTGATGATGATAACATTCTCCATTAGAGGATTACAGTGGTTATGATAGTTAGCCTATGTCAGCATCATCCATCCTTTTTTTTTTTAAAGCTAGTTGTGTTTTAGAGCTGGCTATAATCCATAGAGTATACAAATATTAGAAATTAGTGAATTTAAGAGTCTAAGGAAGAACATACTCAATGAGCTGTGCCCTGAAGAGGCATGTTTTCCAGATTCCTGGTAACGGACCTCCTATTTTATTTTTGTTTGATCAGGATGTTTGTTATTTTTGAAGCTATATTGAGTTGGTTTTCTGTAGAAGGGATTGTAACTAATAAAGTCACTTGCTGTTTCTCAAAATTTTCTTCCTGAATATAGTACCAAAAAATAATTTGCATTCTACTATCTTTCTGAAAATGAAAGCTTTTCTTCTAACCTAGCTTTTAGACTTTAATACAAAGAGAGCCATTCTGATGTTCACAACTACATTGACCTTTCATATAAACCTTGTAACTTCTTTTATTCCTTTTCTAATTTTCATTTTTTTAGAATTTTATATAGGTGCTGCATTTAAACCATTTCTGCCCCTCGCTCTCCCTCTGCCAAGTCCTCTTATGTCGCTTTGCCATTCCCTACCAAATGTATTGCCTCTTCTTTATCATTGCTCTATCTGCCTATCATCTGTCTATCTATTTATCTATCATCTATCATGATATCCTATTGAGTTCATTTAGTGTTGGGCATATGTATATATCTATAGAGATAACCACTTGAGGTTGTCCAACCTATCAGGAGCGCATCCCTGGAGAAAACAGATTCTTCCTCCCTTAGCAGCAATTGACTGCCTGTAGCTCTTTATTTAGGACCGGGACTTGGTAGAATTTCCCCCATTCACATTATTAGGTCAACTGATGTCATTATGTTGGTCTTGTCTAGTCACTTATGTTCTTGCGATTTCATGAGTACAGGTTCCCTGTAATGTCTAGAAAACATTGTCTTGCAGGGGGCATTCTGGTCCTATGGTTCTTAGAATTATCCCTTTGCCCTTTCCAGTATGTTTCCTGAGCTTTAGGTGTAAAGGGTTTGCATTGAGATGTAACAACTGGGGTTGGGTATCCCATGATACTTGTTCTCTACATCTTGACCACTTGTGGATGTCTGTAATAGTCTCCACATGTTGCAAAAAAGAGACTTCTTTGATGATGTGTGAGAGCTATACTTATCTGGTGTGCAAGCTGGGAGACCTCAGCTAGGCCTAGAATGTCAGGCCTGTAAGGACAGGCACTCTTTTTATTCTTAATCTTGCAGTTCTTCAATTTCTTACCTATTTAATTTTTAATTTTTATTTTTATTTGGGTTTTGTTTTTAAAGACAGGGTCTCCCTGTAGACTTAGCTGTCCTAGAACTCACTATATAGACCAGGCTGCTTTTGTTCCTAGAGATCCACCTGCCCAGGTCTCATGACTGCTGTAATTAAAGGTGTGGAGCACTACACCTTGACAATTTTTCCTTTTCTAAAGTTAGATTTCTCTTATTTGTGCCTTGTAACAATCCATATTCTTATTCAGGTAATAATAAAAGTTTATAATTTAGGTAGATTTTTTTTTTTGTCTTTTGAGACAGGGTCTCCCGATAGCCTTAACAGGCCTGAAACTTACCATGTAGTCTGGCCTGGTCTCAATATCACAGATATCTATCTGCCTCTGCCTCCCTAGTGCTGAGATTAAAGGAAGGCATGTACTACCACATCAGGCATGTAGATTTAATTTATGAAAGATGATTCTGAGAATTTCATTTCTTCTCTAAGTCAACATTCTCAAACTCTCTTATGAGCTACACAGATCATTTGTACAAAGAAGACTTTATATTGAATGCTAAAATGCACATGAATTCAAATATTTTAGTAGAAGCTTCACAGCTAGGCCCTGAGACTTACTCAGTTCTATAACATACCTGTCTACAGACACAAAGCTTCTTAGTCCTACTGGAAATTTTTGGATTCTTAGAAAATTCTTGAACATCTGTTTCTTTTTTCTTTATTACAGATATACCATGTCCCAGCAATGTTAGATCGTAGTCAAGTTCTGTAAACGAGCTGTCAGTATTCATCCTAAAATCACTACGATGATCCTTGTACAAGTGTCATGTCAATGGCCATTTTAGTCATGTTGCCACATAAAGAGAATTGATTCACCTGAATGTTGTAGCTCGATTAATGTAAAGACTTTCGACTGACAAGGCATTAAAACATCTATAAATGGATTCAGATTTAGTATTCGAGGTGTAAAGGAAGAGTTTTCCAAAGAATGCAGTTTTGCCTTGTATGTGTTTTTCTTGTTCTAGGGCCTTTATATATATTTATTTTTTTGAGTCAGGATCTCAAGTAGTATTGAGCAGGCTGTCCTCAAGCAGGTTGTCCTCTAACTCCCTCATATAGTTGAAAGTGACCTTGAACTCCTGGTCCTCCTGCCCCCTCTCCCCAAAAACTAATATAATAGGAGCATGTCAGCACATCTGGCTTACATTGCTTCATCTTAAAGATAATAAGTTTTAGGGTTTATCTTTAAGTCTTTGCTTTTAATAAAATGCAACTTTGAGAATGTATATACCCACACATAGCTGTGTGCAAAAAGCTCTCTCACTCTCTGTCTCTGTCCCTATCTCTGTCTCTCTCTCTGGATATATACCATTTATTAGATAAGTGCTTAAGTGCTATCATATTTTTTCTTGCCTCCCTTTTCACTTAACAATATACTCTTGTTATTACTTCATGGAAATATATCAACAGATGCAACACTTCTCCACTGCACGGATTCTTACAAACTTTTCAGTCCTTCCTTTGTTGTTGTACATTTAATTTATTTCAAGTCTTTTACTTTCACAAATAATGTTGCTATGACTTTACTTGTCTATACCTTGTGAATATCTGTTTTTTGAAATTTTCCTGTATAATTTTTGGATTAATTTTTTACAGTTAACTCTGAAGGTCAAAAGGAAAATGCATATGTAATTTTCATAAACACTGCCTAAATTCTCTCTACTTGTTATATATGTTTTTGCATCTTTATCAACAATATGCAAGGAAGTTTTCCAACAAACTTCCTAGAAATATGTCATCAGAATTTAAAATATTTGTCTAGGTAAGGTATGAAAATTGGTATCTTGATGCAGCTTTAATCTATAATTTACTTCTTAAGAGCAAAATTAGACATATTTTACAGTTAAGACCATTCAGTTGAAGTTATTTGTGTTTGAGTTGTGTGTTCATAACCATAGCTAAGCATTCTGCAAGAATCTTGGTGATGCTATGTCCACAATCTTTTCATACACATTTATATGTGACCCTAATTGCCACTATTTCTCTAAAAGTATTATTGTTTTAATTTTGCTTATATTTCTTCATAATGTATTTTAAAACATTTATGTAACAATATGTATTTCTTTGTTATTACTGAAGTTTATGTAAAGCTATGAAACACGTATTCATTGTTAGGCATACTGAGAAACTGTCCAAGATTTCCTTCATCTGTACAGTTCTGATTTGTTTGAAACTTATCCAGGCATATATTTTATACCATATTAGTTTTTAAAAGTATATTTTCCCCACTAATTTCAGTTACTACCTTTATTGTACTCTAAATTTACATGTAATTGGACCTAACCCTAATTTTCCTCTTTTCTTATATTAAAATCAACTCTAATACTAGTATATTTTATGATGTTGGAGAGTAAGTTCTCATTTTTCTTCCTTTGAAGTATTTCTAGTTCTCCTTGCATTTTCTGTAATTTCAGCCTTATGAGAGATGCTAAAGAACAGGGATACAGGAACCGGAAAGATTGCTCAGTGGTTAAGAGAACTGGCTGCTTTTGTAGACGTTAACTTTAACTCCTAGCACCCATAAGGTAGCTGACAACTGTCTATAACTCCAGTTCCAGGAGATCTTATGTCCTCTTCTGACCTCTGTGGACATAGTATGACACTGATGCACTTACATACAAGCAGGCAACACATTCATACACAGAAAAAGGAAAAATAATAATAAAATATTTTTTAAAAGAATAGAAATGAAGTTCAGCTTGCTCAAAGTCCTGTGATTGATCCCCAGCCCTGCAAAAATCAAAACTCCAGGAGAGATGTTGTTGGATGTTTGATGTAAAAATTTCTACTAACATTAGTAGAAATTATTTGAATTGTAGGTTTTTACATCATGTTATGACTTTCTTGCTTTCTTTTAGTGTATTTACTTTGTCTTGAATTCTAGGTTAGCAGAAATCAAGAATGAATGAGTCTATGTGTGTTCATTTGGCATGGTTTGGTCAGTCTTTAAAGCAGAAGTATTCTTCCTAGTTACTTTAAAGCGTATTGTATAATTTATTTCCTTTTCCGTCACTCTAAAAATTTTCTTTTACTTATTATATAGGTTTTATACAATATATCTGTGGCATGGTTTTTATAAGCAGAAGGCACTCTCCAAATTGTGTGTGTGCATATTTGTGTCTGTGTGTCTGTATGGATGTATATTTGTGTGTGTGAGGGTATACGTCTGTATATGTGTGTGCATGTATATTTATGTATATGTTTGGCTGTGGCTGTTGGGAAAAACATCACAGTGGTGGAAAACAGGGCAGAGGAGCTCCTTCACTGCATAACAACCAGAAAACAGTAAGTGTAAGAGAGAGGCCACAGACAAGAAATTCCTAGTGACCAACTTCCTCTAGCTAGACCAAGTTTCCTGCTCCCAAAACAATGCCACCAGCTGAGAACCTTAACTTTAATACATAATTTACTTGGGGCATTTCACATTTAAATCATCTTAAACAGTCTGTTGTTCAACGGAATGCTTTTCCTATTCTGTGTGTGTATGTGTGGGGGTGGGTGGTGTGCATATGTATTTAAGTCTATGTGTGCCTGTGCTTATTTGTGAAAGTCAGAGATCAGCAGTAGATGTCTTACTGGATAACTCCACATTATTTTAAGAGATAAAGACTTTCACTGAATCCATGACTCACTGATTTAGCTAAACTGGCTGACCAATCAGCTCCACAAATCTTCCTGTCCATGCCACACTCAACAGTGGGGTTCCATCCTGCACAGCTCCATCCAGCTTTTATATGGATGCTGAAGATATGATCTCAGGTCTTATGCTTGTGCACCTAGTACTTTATCAACTCACCATCTCTCCAGCAACCCCCCACCCTTATTCTCTGTGTTTAATAGGTATATTGCTTTTTAAGAAGATATGTGTCTGTGTTCCGATGTGTACTTTTTATATCAGTATTACTCTTTGTGAAGACCCATTGGTCTCTTTTTTTCTACCACGTTTTTCTCTTTAGGTTATTACATGCAATATTGAAATTAGCTGAAAATTCTATCTTTTATCTACTGTTTTAAATCATAGAGTTTGACATACTTTCTCTTTCTCTCTAGTAATTTTTCAGTTACTTTCTATTTATTTATTTATTTAGATAGATAGATAGATAGATAGATAGATAGATAGATAGATAGAGAGATGAGTCTCACTATGTAGCTCTGGAACTCACTATGTAGGGCAGGCTGGCCTCACACTGTGTGACTCTTCTGCTCCCCCATCTTTCTAACTGCTGGAGTTCCCCACATAAGCCCCCAAGCTCAGTTCCTTCCATCATCTTTAATGATTGTGTTTTGTCTACATTGTGAGCATACAGCAACTTCCTACATACTTACTTCATAATAACCATTATTAATCCTAGTTCTACAATTAAATGTATTTATGATGTTATGAGCTCTTTAAACAGTTGTTTTTCATGTGTTTTATGTTTTTGAATTTAATTCTCTACTATCTTCTCCCATCCAGGTTTATGAGAATTTTGATTAAAAAAAAAACACAAACACATTTCTATGGCCTTTATATATGACTGTCTGTTGGGATGAATATAGCATAAATTTTAAACTTTAAGCACTTTCCCACACGATTAACAAAATGATGATTACTGTATGACACATGATACCTGGAGATTTACTCTGTCCTGGTGTATCTGCCTCGTAATATTTTTGAGCATTCTTTGGGAACAATGACTTCTTTCTCAGTCCAGATGTGTGTTACGTAGAGTGCTAAGGCACTGGACACTCGATGCTCACCAAAGGATAACTTGAGACAGTGACTCTAAGTTCATTGTCTCATGCAATGGAGGTTAAAGACATAGATTTTCATAGGAATGTGCAAAGTGGAAGCAAATTTTATTAAGACATTTCCCCAAAATTTGAGAAATAAGGAAAAATCAAAATTAAGGAAATGTGAGAGAAACTCCTAAGAGTGAGAGGAGTTCCCAGAGAGGAGCAAGTCGGTGGCTTCCTTTGTTCAGGGGAGTCCAAGGGCTATGGCTGACCCAGACAAAGGCTGAGGTAATCTGTATTGATTGCTTGGTTCTGGAGAGAAGGAGCTCGAATGAGGAGGAGAGTAGGATGCAGGTGCTGTCAAGGAGGAAACAGGAAAGTGTAGGGGGCTTTAACTGGGGAGAGAGAGAGAGATGATAACAGAGAAAAAGAAAGGAGAGATTAATAGCAATAGGATATATAAAAAAGCCAAAGAGAAATGTATTATTTTATAAGCTTACTTAAAAATACATACATACATACACACACACACACACACACACACACACATATATATATATATATATATATATATATATATATATATATATATAATCGAGAGAGAGAAAAAGAGAGAGAGAGAGAACTAGCTGAAGGCTGTCTAGCAAAAAGTCCAGTGCCTTTTATGGCACTCTGAGTCAGAGTAATCCAAGAGACTCCCCAAAACGATATAGACTATTTCCATTGCCCTTAGGTGCCTCCCACAATTTGAAGGTTAAGACCTTAGTTCTAAAGGCACTGTACTCTCTGGATGCAGGAATTTGAGGAACAAAACTGGAACTGACTTGGAAACCTCCTCCTGAGGACCAGCTCTCATAGTATCAGAAGGTGCTATGCAAGCTGCCAAGGGAGGAAAGCAATCAGTAGTCCCACCCAGCTGGGAACCTATGAATCTCAACAATAAGCAGCTCAGTAAAACATTCCAAAGGGAACAATACAATGGTGGCACTTTTATCTTGGGAGTAATCAATAAATGTCTAATTGTACTTAAGCCCTACTAAATAGGACAAAATTCATGTGTAAAACTACAAACCTAGCCAACTCTCAGTGACCCTAGAGGAGAACCTACCACTGCCATTTTCTTGTTGTCAGTCACTTCCTACTGTAGTCTACTATTTATCCTTCTACCACAGCATCTCTCACTGCTCATCAAAGAAGTTTCCTGATGCATAGGAGACTATTACAGATATCTGTTTAAAATGCAGAAAATTAATGACCACGGGGTGTGAGCCCTAACTGACACATCTGCAGTGAAAACCCTACACTTCTGGTTCAGGGAACATCATGCAACCAGAGAAACAGGAGCCTGCTGTGAGATGGTGTCTTCTAGATATCATAGAGATGCTGCACCCTTCCAATTCCACCAATAAAGTTTCCTAAGCAAGGCCTGCATAATGACAGCACCAGGGACATACTCACGTGAATGGAGGAAATTTCAAATGTCCTGTCTAGGCAATCAGTTGCTGTGTAGAGAGGGATAGTCATCTCCAGAGAGGAGCTACCTAATAGGCTATCCAGTCCCAAATAGGTGATTATAAACACATGTATATATGAGTACCACTAAATGTATACATATAAGCATAATAATTAAATAAGTAGTCAACAAAATTGGGAATGGGGACATGGGAAGAGTCAGAAGGAGCCAAGGGAGGTGTGGGAATTATGGAAATACAGTAAAGTACTCATGTATGAAATTCTCCAAAATTTAAAAAGAATTTTTAAAAGATTTGTTGGTTCTCTGAGCTGTCAAAGGCCAAGACAACTGAGGGATCCCACACTCTATGAATGTCTCCCTTGTCCAAACAGGGATATGATCCTGGGCTGTTCACACGCTGCTCACACAGAGGCTTTTGAACCCCTCTTCCCTGGTCTGTCTCTGACTCCTGCTTTGTTAGTTATTGACGCTGAGTGTCTTATAGCTATTAGTCATTGTCCAGCATTACGACCCTCTGATCTTGCAGATGTCTCAGGTGCTATTAATTATACCAAGCGTTCCATGCTCTCAAAGCCACCAAGAGCTAGTTGTAGTGTTTTTCATTAACTACTCGTCTATGGGATGTTCTAGAGTCTTTTTCCTGAACTGGATACAGAGTTGTTAGAAATGATCTGTGCTTGTAATGTAGCCGTTATATTTAACTGCATTAGAATCAAGGATATGTGAAAGGACTACAGTGTTACATCTGTTTCTCAAGGACTTCATGGGTGAGGGGAATTCAGGCTGCCATCACTTCCCAGAGGCCCATCCTTCTGATTTGATGCACTTAGCTATCTTGTACCTTAAATAAGCTGTCCTTTTCATCTTCTTCAATATTCCAGGCTTTGTGCTATTAACCCTTAATCTTCCTTTTACCCGGGTGTCTATTCTCATTGTACCATGTGTGAGCAATTTAGAGTTTTCTCCATGGCCCCATTTCCCTTATGATCTGTAAAGAGCTAACTCCTACAGAATGCTTATAAAAAAATGAATGGCAATGCACAATCTGCTGACCTTGTGTTAATGGACAGATGCACACATTTTTAGTATGTAGAATGATTTGAATTTTTAAGGACAAGTGGATCATGAGTGCCTGGTTAGAAAAAAAGCTAGTAGTATTGATTTTCTATTTTATCTAAACAAAAGTAAAAAAATGTTGCTGTTTTTTGTCTTATAGAGAGTCTCTTTATTTCTTTTTCAATTTCAAATAAATAAGTTTTGCTAAGCAATTCACATGCTAAGCAGAAAATATTTGACCACCAATATACATTTTCCATTTAGTCAGTTAAACCATTTCATAATGGGTTGGCTTTTTAGAAATTAGTTAGTCATTCATTTTTTGGCCCAGCAAGTTAAAATGCAGGTTACTCAGAAGCTTTAGTAATAGTTAATGTGTCTGTTTTCTTTTTTTGCGTGCTTATGTATATGTGAATGTATGTGTGTATATGTCTTTGTGTTTATGTACATGCATGTGTGTGCGTATGTGGAGGCCTGATGACAACCTCAGGAGTCATTCTTTCTCTGGTGCTGTATTAGTAACTTTTCGGTTGCGGTGATAAATCACCATGAACAAGGTAACTTGCAGTAGGAAGAATTTATCCAGGCTTACATTTCCAGAAGGATGAGACCATCTTGGTGGAGAGGCACAGTAGCAGAGACAGCTGAAGCAAATCACCGAGAGCTCCTGTCTTCAAGCAGACACAGGAACCAGAGAGTGTAAACTAGAAATGCAACCAAACTACGGACTTGCACAGCCCACCCCCTGTGACAGGCTTCCTCCAAACAAGGGTACACCTCCTAAACCTCCACAAACATCACCACCCACTGAACCCGTGCATTCAAATACTTGGAGTTATGGGGGACATTTCTCATTCACATCACGTGTGTTTTCTACCATATTTTTTGATGTAAGTTCTCTTACAGATCTGTGACCTGCCAATAGGTGAGGTTGTCGGCAAGTCCCACCGGTCTCTACCTCTTCCATGCTAGAATTACAAGGGTGTGCCTCTATGCCTGGCTTTTTTAATGTGAGTTATGGCGGTCAGATGTCAAGCACTTTATGGAATCGGATATGTCCATAGCCTACCTGTATCTATTTTCAATATGAAAAACTGCTATAGCAACAAATGATATCTATAATAATTCCATTGATTGTAAATTCATAGAGGAAAGGTCGTGACAAGTTGTGAAATGGCCAGACAGTAAACTTGTCTTGCTCTTCCTCCTAAATGGTTGGTCAGGAAATACTAAGAAATAAAATTTCAGCTTAGAACAGCTCTTAGAAGAGTACTTATTCTTCTGGCTAAAGCTAGGAGGTGTAAAATCCCTTCAACTACCAGTGTGCGTGAAAGCTACACTGGGAGCCAGGGAAAGAAAGAGAAATTGTCCACAGGAAGGAACAAAGAATGAATAGTCGTGAAATGCATAATTTAAAACCCGTCCCAGAAGGAATGTGCACAGGAAGAACCAGCACTTCTCTGGTGCTGATTATTGGCGGACAGGGTGCTTGACCTTCAATAGCTCACTTAGCTTTCACAAGACCCTTGAAGTAGGTATCATTATGGTCCTCATTTAACTGACAAGCAAACTAGCGGGTCAGAATTTAAATGAAGTGTCCAGGGTCACAAATTGCTAAATAGCAGTGCTGGGAGGTGTTATCACATTCTTTCTTTACCTGCTACAAATATGAAGAGATATGAAACTGACTCAGTCGACATCTTTGTAAAAGGGCTTTTGTTTCCCTCAGAACAATGCAAGAGTGGCAAATCATATTTTTCACCTGAAAACTTAGGTTTAGTTTCATCAAAAATCGTTAGATACAGAAAATAATTTTTGCTAAAATATATTTTATCAAAATTTGGTGACTAAATATAGAAAAAAATTAAAAAGAAGCGGCCATTATTTCCACCTCAAGAATACCTTTATCCCCAAAAGAGACTAATAACCACAATAAAACTAATAGTGATAAAATTTAAGGAACAAAAAATAATATATAAAGTTGGAGCTTCTATGTAATCATTGTATCAAAGAAAAATCTAAAATAATTTCAGGTGACACTGAATGTAAAGAAAATGACATGACAGCCCATTATCTGTCCAATTTATTCCTTTATGCTTCCTAAAAGAGTTGAGACTAAAAATATATCAAGTAAAACTTTAGAGAAACAAAGATTTACAAGTAGAAATAAGAAATCTCAAAGAGAATATGAGTTGGTAAGTCAGAACAAATAAAACAGTAAAGTAATAAATTCTAATATTTTCAAAAACTACATGTATATTTGGAAAAATATGATTCAGAGCACTAGATACACCTAATAATGCAGAACTTAATCCAAACATAATCAGGAATACTAACAGGAATCAGCTAAAATAAAATTTTAAAACATTTGTCAATATTTTTAAAATATCAAGTATTTATATTTTTATTAGGAATGAAATTCAACTTTAGAAAAAATGAAAAAATAATTTAAAAGTTGTTAAATAAATATTCAAATGATTGTTGGTAAGTTTTTTGAATTCTGAAGAAGCAATTTCCATTTTCCATATATTGTCCCTTATTAGATGAAGTTTAGAATGAATACATAATTTAATTTAAATTAAATGTCAAAACTAAAAAGGACAGAAGTATCTTTTGTATTTAAAGCTATTATGATATTTAAGGGTCATATGTCTGTCTGTCACCTCTGACATGTACTAATTCTTAATAAAAGTGCAAATGCCATGATCCTAAGTAACAGACCTAAAAAATGAATTCTATGTGAAGCATACACAAAATAGTTCTCTGAACTAGTTTTCTAATGCTGGCTCCAATAATAATAAGATGGCTTTCTAAAGGGAGGGAATCCATTACATGGCAAGGTGTGCCACGAAATGGATTGGGAAAGGAAGCAGAATGGGAGACAGAAGTTGTGACTACAAGGATAACAGGATGCATTGTTAAAAAGAATTGGCAAATAATAATAAAATTAAAATCTCTGTGCTTCTTATTAGAAGCAGTCAATGGAGAGTGTAATTGATGTCAGTGGTAAAATATTCCTCCCAGACAAAACACTTTTGTTGTTCTAAATTTTAAACAATTGCCTGTTTCCAGGCCAGACAGCTTCCATTGCCTGCCCTTGACACACTACTGCTCAAGAGTAAAATTCGAAAAGCAAACCAAAACACATGTGAATGTCAATTAAAGGACACAAGGTCTTGGATGAAATTCAGAATCTCTGCCTAGCTTGTTTTTTGGAAGTAGATATAAATAGATAACACAGTATGATAACAGTTGTGATCTCGAATTTACACTGTAATTGATTTAAAATATTAGACATATTTCATGAAAATCCTTAAAGCAGCAATCCTTGTTTACAGATTATGACTTTTATATTGATATTAAAATTCTGATGAATATGATTAAATTGGTGATATAAATTAGCTGAATACTGATACAAAAGAAACAACATCTTTATCAATAGATTATATATATATATATATATATATATATTAAATACAGAAAAGAAGCAGCAAACTCATTTAAGTAATTAAGAATGTAATTTCTACACTTATGAAAAAGTGCATTGTTTTCCCTGTCTTATAAACTAGGAACTAAAATCTGTGATGAAAACACAAAACAATTAAAAAGCAATAAACGAAAACAAAACCAAAACACTGAAAATCACAGATAGCAGAAAATACACATGAACTATGTGATGAAAAGGAAGTACCTCATAGAGAAATATGAAAGATAAATTTTGAAAGTACATGCTTGCCATATTAGACAAAAAGATTGAATATCTGAAAAATAATTAATTTAGTGCATATGTTTAATGACATCCAAATAAACTTCTTGCAGTACTTTCTTGAATGGATTAAAAATTTAAATCTGCACTGGATGAGGAATCAACAGATAAGAATATTTTTCTGAAAAAAATTGTTTCATATGTTGAAAGAAGGGACTCTTGCTCTATCAGATATTAGAAAATATTATAAAATATTAATAAATAAATGATGCTATTAATACACAAATTAATTGACTAGAGGCAGGGGATATAGCTCAGTGATAGGGTACATGCTGCCCTGAGTCCTACCCTCAGTACTACTAAAACAAATTGACAAAGAAAATCAATAGACACACACAACACAGCTCAATACCTAAGAAATTAGAATGTGCATGAAAGTTTGGGAAGCAAATAGCTCTTGTAAAAACCATGACAAAACAAGAGCATTCTTTCCTTACACCAGAGTCACAAAAAAAACAGTTCCATTTAGACAAGAAAAATGTGTGAAGAAAACTGAATATTATTACATGATCTTCATGATCAGAAACAGCAACAGTGAAAACAAAACGCAAGACACAAATCACAAAGTTTAGTTGCATAAAAAGTAAAAGTTCTGTAAAGTAAAATAAACTATGAGAAAATTGAAAAAACCTTCAGCTAGGCATGGTCCACAATTCCAGCTATTTGGAAGGCTGAAGCAGAAGGAATGTGTTTGAAACTAGCCTAGGTTATATAATTAGACCCATCTCAAAACCAAACCAAACCAAATTAAACGGTCTTTTCTGATTTAGAAAAAAAGTGATCATTATAATTGACAAAAATAGTTATTCAAATATGTAAGGTGCCCTCATATATAGAATAGTATTAATATATTCATTTATTTTGTAGTTTTTGATGTGTACAAGTGTTTTGCCTGCATATGAGTAAGTGCATCACATGTGTATAATGCCATGAACGCCAGAAAAGGGCACTGGATCCTGTGGATGGTGTTTACAGCCATATGGGTGCTGGATATCAATCCTGAATCTTTTGCAAGAGCAGCCAGTGCCCTTAATCACTGCACTATCTCTTTGGGCCCTCAATAAAATAATTTTAAAAATTAAATAAATGGGCCAAAAATATGAACAGGGAAAGGAGTGGTAAATAAAAATTTTTAGAAATAGTAAATGCAATGCAGTGCGATTGAGCCACGACGGACTTTTTAACCCATCAGGCCTCAGATTCAAATCCCCTTCAGTGAAACTATGGACCTTTGCATGGCTGTGTTTCATTTACAGACAAAGCAAAGTTGTGTACAAACAATGGAGTGAGGAGTAAGGACAGATAAACTGGTTAGTCTTGGAGTCTGTCTCACGTGAAACTGAATGGAATATTTTGCTGCCTGTGGTTAACTAGACTTCAATCGCTATCGTTGGCTTAGCCCTGGATGCTTGTGACAACGGTAGGTTACAGTCTTTTCACAATTTCAATTATAATTCACAATGTACAGAAAAGGTTTTAAGCCAAGTTTATAAAATCCAGGGAGGCAACTGTTGACAAAACTTATTTCAATTTCATATGGGAGGTAATGAGAAATAAAATGGAGTTTAAAATACTGTGGAAATGCACTGTGTGCCCCCTTAAGGAAATGAAACTGCTTGAGACATGAAACTGCCTAAGACAATGGGAAACTTTTAAAACCGTAGAATGTATAAGAGCACGCTTGAGAAATCTTGTGATAAGATCATCTGGATCACCTGTAACCTATTGCTGTAAGCTGTAAACTGTTACCACCCCACCCGCTTTGCTTTGTTTCCCCCGAAACTCTGTAAGTTCTCAGAAAGTAACAATGGCTCTGGAATTCTCCGCCTTCGGTTTTTAGCTTTAAAAGTAGACAGGCCACTGTAAGCAGGCGCGCTTCTGTATCCCGAAGCAGGCCGCCCACTTGTACAAGTGCTTTAATAAAAACCTCTTGCTTTTGCATCTGGCGTTGGTCTTCTTGGCCCTGCCTTTGGGCTCGAGTCCTGGAGCAGGCGGCCATTGAGGGTTTGAGTCCCGAAGCCCTGGTGCCATTGGGTTCAAGTCCCAGGGCAAGGCCTCGGGTTGAAGTGACGGGGGTTCAAGTCCCACGGAACTCAACAGTAAGTTGTTGTAATATTTGTGCCTGAGGAAGAGTGAACTGAGTTTTTGCAGACACAAAAGGACAATTTCTGAATAATACTACAAGACTTTCCCAAAATTTATGAAGGCCTTTTCACTGTGCTTTCTTCAGTGGAAAGGGACTAGATGGTTCATCTTGTAAATGAGTTGCATTGGCTGTGGGAGAAGTATGACTTCCAGCTTCCAAAGTATGGAGGGTGTGCTGGTACATGGTATACCACACACCACACTGCCATGGGGAACCCATGACACCAGAGTGTCATGATGTCCATAGAGGTAAAGGAGTCATAATTCCACCAAGAGAGAGAAAAAAAGAGGGAGAGAGAAAGTTACAGTTTTGATAGAGAGCAAGTAAAGAATGTACCTTGGAGTGCAACGGGAACACTGAGGAAATCCACCAAGTGCCTAGAGCCTTTGTTGTGGTTTTTGCTGATGGGGCATAGATTTGACCTCCTTTTAGGGTGACATGTGTCTTGGATATAAAATCAGGGACATCATCTTTTTGGGATAAGCTGGGAGGAAATATTTCATCTTAAAATCATTTCTTAGTCTTGTTCTAAGATAAGCTTTGGTCTAGGTGACCTAGAATGTAGACTATGTCTAAGAATCTTCCTGCATCTCTTTGCTGTCAGTTTACCTTTTAGCATTAGCTTTGGACCAGTTTAAAGTCCCTGTCATTGGTTTAGCATTAACCCTGCAATTATTTACAAATAGCTTATGGCTCTTTACCATTATCATTTACTGAAAGACTTGTATACTGCCTGAAAATGAGTTGTAAGCAGTTTCAAAATTTCTCTTATAGTATTTAAAGTCTGCTTCCTTTTAAAATGTTTTAAATTCCTATCTAGCAGGCCATTAAGCACCAGCAGTCATGCTCTTTGTCTCAGAAGAAGCTGGCATGATGGTATTTCAGTTGTATCAGATGGTGCTTGGGCAGGAGATGGCTGTAGAGAGTCTTTTACTTTTTTTCCTGCCTGGTCATCCCAGCAATTAAATTGAAGCATTCTTTAAAATCAAGCTTAACACTGAGTACATCAAGGCAGGAGGTTCTAGGTCTCTGGTGGGTTCTCTATGAGGGGAAAAATATGCATTTATTTACTGGGCTATTAGGGATTTCATTACAGCCAGTATGCATAGATACAAATGTGTTCTGATCCTTCAGTTTTACATATATATGTATATATAAAATGTGAAAATATTTTTGTGGTTTTATAAAAAGATTCTGCATATCTAAGAATGTTGGCAGTACAGAAGATCTTCGGAGCATATCCCATGGCTACAGAGGAAAACATACGTAGTTGATGGATTAAACAGATAAGAGAAAATAACAAACTTTCAAACCTGAAAACATTTAAGATCTCAAGTGAGGTATGACTCTCTAAATATAACAGAGCAAACTCAATCCAGATGAAAAATAGGTCAGACTACTATTAAATCACTTTTATTCTTTTTTTTTTTCTTTCTTTCCTTTTTTTTTTCTTTTTGCCTAGAGGTGGGGATCAAACCCAAGACCTTGTGCATGTTAAGCAAGCACTTAGCATGGAGTTACATCTTCAGAAAATAATATTTAAACATCAAAAATCATTACAAGCTGAAAGAAAATTAATGGCATACTGGGGGAAACATAGCGTTTTTTAAAATAAAGGGCTACTGTAATTTTTAAACTGAATTTTGCAATTTTTGTACAATGTAATTTAGTAGTATTTAGCACCCTTCCCCTATCCACACATCCCCTTGTTACACCCTCTCCAGAAGTAATGTACTCTATTATATATGTATGTATATATACATAATAAGGTCTATAGAATCTAATTTGTGTCTTTAAATGTCCTTCAATATGGGTCCATCCACTGTGGCTTGGTTTTATGCTTGAAAGAGACTGTCTCTGAAAGAGCTCATATCTTAATATTTATGAAGATATAAATGTATGAGTTGGAATGCCAACAGCTATAGATTGAGTTTAGTGGTGTGATCTATATAGTTAGAATGGCATACATAATTTCTACCTTTTATGGTGAAAATGATTTTGGAGCCTAGTTGCAATCTATTAATAAGCCATTATGATCCTGTGAGTTTTTCTGTCCATAAGATTAACACCATGTTTGAGGAAGCCTGTGTGTATTTTCCACCTTGTAATCTTACATGAAGAATTATTTTGTGCAGTGCCACAGGTTAAAAGCATATCATGAAATTCACTTTCCTCCCTACTGCCTTTTCTGTCATTGAATTCAATGGAAGTCCACAAAAATGTAGTATGACTCAGAATATTGGAGCTGTGGCTAAGCAAGAAAAGTTCATTCACAATTGATTTTCTTTCAGAAATCTTTGATATTCTTCATTTCAATTGTTCACCTCTACCACAGGGCTCAGTAAACACTTAGGGAAGTTGCCATGCGCTGCAGCCTGCTGGAGACATGAAGGAATGTAGAGCAGCATAATCACAACATCATCAACCCAATTCTCCAAGGTAGCTGGCCAATAATGCTATTCTAATTGAATAACTTATCCACAGCGATTTCCCCCGGGAGAGCCGAAGGCTCAGCCTCGGCAAAGAGGCAGATGGTGCCGCATATACAATGAAACCTGTAATTTTCTCTTGCCATTGGACATGTGAACAGTGGGCTGTTTCTGCTTATTCTTTAATATTTTATTTTAATAGTCCCTTCCCAAATTATAATGTGCCGTGAAGCAGTCAAAGATGGGTTCAGTGATACATATCATATTTAATTTATCATACCTCTAGCTCACCGAACAACTCACTCGGTAATCAGCTGCCGTATATGTCAGAGTCAGGTGCAAACTGAAATGAAAACGACAGAAACGAACCCAATTAAAACCAAAAGGGGAGATGAGTCTTCAGGGTGGTGAGGCATTAACTAGCAGCAAAGCACTGGCTAGCTAAAGCATTTGGATACTGATGTTTTCAGCCGGGATGCTCTTGGAACAGTGCGAGCCCAAGGTTAGGGAAACAATGGAGAAGTCCTCTTTGCTGCTACAAGAGACTGGGATCTGGATCAGGATCAAGGGTGGCCCTTGATTTTCATCCTGTTGTGAGAACCAAAGCTCGAAGCCAGGGAAGTGCAGGCTTAAAGGACACGTTGAGACAGCCCATCAAGCAGGGTAACAGCACAACAGATGACAGGCCTGGAGGCAAACCCAGGGCCGCCAGCCCATCAGCCTGCACAGGCTTGCCAAGGAGCAGCTGCAGCAAGAAAATGGAAGAGAATCATCCAGACTTGAGTACTGGGGCCTTGCTGGACACTTTGTGCCGAAGCAACAGCCTTCTGGTACAGAGACCCCTTCTTAGGAGCGTGAAAAGGAGGTAAAGTTGAATGTGGTCAGAAAAAGACCACTCTATTGCTCCGGTGCAATGTTTTCTAGGTAGCAGCTATTTCATAAAGGGCTCCATTCTTTTTTTTTTTTGGTTGCCTGCAAGGAGAAAAGCTTCCATAATCACAGCCAGTTAGTGCAGCATTGGTGATGTTTATTAGCCATGCAGGGACCCGAGATGATAAGCCTGGAGGTCACAGGGTAGCCTAGGTCTGCCGGCAGTCATTGAAAACAGGTGATGTTACTGGGTTGATTTTCGTTTGGAAAGGTAAATCAGAGTGGCAGCACACTGACATGGATAATTCATGAAGCCTCTGGTTTGTATTAGACACTCAACATGCCTTTCAGAAAGAAATGACACAACAATTAATGTGTCAAATAATAATGCGCCACTTGGAGGAAGATAATTGTACCCAGCGTTAGATAGTTATTAGGTCAGAGCGAATGCTCATCCTTTCAAAGGCAGCAGTCTCTATTCAGTCTGGCATCCTACTGTAAGTACAGTATTGTGTTCATAATCACACAGGCTGCAGCCAGGAACACTGGGTGTTATCTGATTTTTCTCTCTTTGGAATAATACCCTGATGATTCCCTACACAGCAAACTCAGTCATGTGAAACGCAAATGAGTACGATGAAAGATAGATTGCTACGTGTGGAGAAGACGCTTTCTTTGTTTTCTGCATAAAATAAAACATGAGAATGGTTCCTCTGAAGGTTGGAGAGTATGTAACAAAAACTATCAGACCTGCGCTTGCTCATGTGTAAAAGAGAGTGTTCTCTAATGCTGATCTTATACGTGAGAACATCAGTCACACTGAGGCCTCTGAAGTCCTTGTTCAATTTTTGGTGCCATAACTTCCTGGATGAGAGATTTAGACAAGTCATTTAACCTTACTGAAATTCTATTTCCTTACTTGAAAAATAGAAATGGGGAAAAAAATCTATACATTTAGCTTTCAGAACTTTTGAGGAGGCTAAGAATAAAGAAGATGAAAGATTTTGTAAATATATAGGACTATTTTATTAGAATTAATATTATTAGTTGTTCTGATTAATGACAAATATCAATTCAAAATCAAATATTATGTCATAAGCTGAGAAAATTTTATTTTAATAAAAAGAAAGAAATGCTTTAGGTCTTTAAATCAATGGGCTTCAGGATGAAAACAGAGATCTCAAGACCAGAACTGCCCAACAGTGAGCTGTTCCATCCAAACAAGAAGAGGAGCTGGTTTATATGCACTTGATTCTGCTTCATTCTTAAACATAGTTGTGGTGAGATATTTTTTAAAATGAACCATGTTACCCAGGTATGGTGGCAAACACCTGTTATTCCAGCACTAAGAGGCGGAGGCAGGAGGATCAGAAGTTCAGGTCATTATTGTGAGTTTGATACCAGGCTGAGCAACAAGAGACTTGTTCAAAATTTAAAACAACAACAACTAGGGACTGGAGAGATGGCCTAGTGGGTTAAGTTCTTGCTGTGCAAATGTGAGGACCTGAGTTCAAATCCTCAGAATCCATATAAAACTGAAGCCCAGTAGTACATTGATATCCTAGTGTTCCTACAGGGAGATGGAGACAAGAGAGTCCCCAGGAGCTTTTGGATCAAGAGAACTGACATGCTAGGCTGTCTTCTGACCTCTTACATACTCTGACACACGTTTCTGCACACACACACACACACACACACACACACACACACAAACAAACAATTTTTAAATACAGCCACTTTTAGAAGGAAAGCAATATTGTTTGGGAGCATTTTATCTGCACAGTCCAGTGAATGCCTTATTGATAAAAGATATTTTAAATCAATAAAGCATTATGTGCTACACAGAATATTAAAAATGTTCAGTAATACTGCATGGATAAGTAGTTTCACCTCTTGGTCCATCTGGGAGGACTCACATTCTTAAGTGACATCTTGACCAAGTAGTAATGATTTTAGAAGTAAAATAAGGTAGCCCTTGACTATGGATAACTTATGTCAGATTTTTGCCTGTTAGGAGAAATCAAGCTAATATATAAGTTGAACTATACTGAGAGGGAGGATGTGATGACTGACCGAGTAAAGATAAATTGTACTAGTTCAGACAGGAAAATTCAGGTATGCCTGTGTAAATATGTTCCCGAAATCCCTGTGATCTGTGAAGAATGCTTAAAACTTTTCACAGGGCTTATAGGCTGAATAAGATTGCCAGTATAAATCAGTGTGCCACTTGAAGTCTGTGTAACCCTATCTGAAAAGTGATATCATTTATCCCTTTTGATGCCTAATAGAAATAACTCATTAACTTAAGACCCCATCAAGGTGAGGAGAGTCAAGATCAAAGAATTTGTGGACCATGCCTCTTGACAGTCCAGAGAACATCAAGAAAGATGTAACAGTGTAGGTGGAGATGCTTAAGGGTTGAGATGCTAAACTTATATCCCATAAACCTGTGGTCCTGGGTATCAGTGGATAATGGAATTGACAGAGGGAGAAAAGGATGAGAAAAATGAGCATTCCAACAAGTCCCATGAAAGTTGAAGCCAGGCGAAATCCCAGTAGAGCCATGGGGAGTTGAATCAGAAACACCACCCCCACCTGAGGGAATACTGGCATCTGATGGCTGCTGGCAGGGGAAGAGTCAGTTTCCTTTAAGGATGAGACACATGGTAGGTTGGCCAGGTTCCAGTAAATGAACCCACACTGAAGGACATTTGGGAACACAAATAAAAGTCTCTCTCTTTCTCTCTCTGTCACTCTTTCTCTCATCTAAGGCCTATATAAACTAGAGTACATGAGGGGTCTAATAAAAGGAGTGCAGATAGGGGAAGGAATCTAAATACTATCAAAATACATAGTGTGGAATTCGCAAAAATTCAATAAAGAAGAACATCCCAGTACCAGTGCTGTTCTGTGTATCCACAAGAGTCTGAGTTGTTGACATTGGTCCTATGTTTTACACTACCTACCTTTAGTTGAAAGAGGTTTAAGCATAACTTAAGACTGGAGTTTTGTAGCAATACTTAGTCATTTTCTCTCTGTTATTAGCTTTCCAGACTTGGGAATCACCAGTAACACCAGGGTTGTCATGTATCTTTACAGTACTCCTTGCTATCGAATCACTGAAGTGACCTCGTGTCCTGAGACTCCCATCACTTGTTCCCATGACTTGTCCCTGTTCCAAGATTCTGACACTCCAGCTCTTGGGAGGACCCCTCAAATATTCTGACTATTTGCCTGTCCTCCACAAATTTTTATTTCTTCCACTGAACCTCCAAACATGTTCATGTACTCGTGGTCATATGTACCCTAAAAGAATGATTTTTACCCTGAGATTACACCAATTCCAGGTACCCATTACAGACCATTAATTCAGAATCCTGGTGATTCTGGAAGGCAGCTAGGGTTGGGAAACCTTATTCTCTAAAATCTTAATTTTAAACCTTTCACTTAGTAGCTATAATTTCATATCATCCTCATTCAAAGATTCACCATTTCACTGACTTTGTAAACCCATAGTGACCTCTCATCCATTGATCCTAAAGGTATTACCTCTCTTTAATTTTTCTTCAGTGTGATACCCTACAGTTCTGCAACACAGCTGTTTCCATTCAAGGTTCATAATATACTAACTCTGACTACATTTGCTTTCTACCTAGATCATACTGGCATCAAGTGGCAGATTATTAAAGAAAGGCACACGGTTCTGGTTTCAATTTATTATGAGAAGTTCAATGGCTTCTTGACACTGCCAGATAGTCCCTCTATACTTCCTATTATGAATTGGCTTTCATGAAGATCATATGCTATAGGCTTGGTTTTGCTGCTGCTGAAATCTTGTAAAGGTTTGCGTTTAATAACAAGCTAGGTCATTGTTGGTAAGTCTTTGAAAGGGATATGGGGACCCTGGTCTCTTCCTTTTTATCTGTTTGATTCTTAGTCACCATAAGTCACGAAAGATATCACTCATCTGATCTGTCCTTCTACTACAATGTACTGTGCCATCAAAAGCTCCAAGTAAGAAGGCCAAGTGACTATCAGGGTAAACCTCTGAACCATGAGTCAAAATAAATCTTTCCTCCTTTTAAGACGTCCATCTTTGGCATTTGTCACAGTGATAAAAAAATCCAACAAACATATTTCCCTAGTCCTCCTACATATTTATAATGTATCACAACTATAGTACTTGAATAGTGCCTCCCCCACAATATGCCCGCATCCCTAGTGCCTTGAGTGTGAACCTTCTTAAAAACAGAATTTGCAGGTGTAATTAAGGATCTTAAGATGAGATCATGCCGGACTTAGGGAGGACCCTGTGTCCTATGATGTGTTCTTATAAGAGATAGGAGAGGGAAATTGGGAACCCAGAAGCCCCCAGAAGAACATCATGTAAAGATGGAGGCAAGTAAGAATCTCACTGGCACAAGCAAAGAAATACAAAGAACACACAGAATGGAGAAGCCAAGAAAGCTTCACCCCAGGAGTCTTCAGAGGAAATGTGGTCCTACCAGCTTCTTGATTGTACATTTCTCATCTCTAAGACTGTGCATAAGTAAACTGTATTTTAGCCCCTACACCCAGTTTATAATATGTTCCAGCAACAGAAGATTAATACACGAAAAAAACCTTTTACCCCAACTCCAGTTCCTTTCCTTCTTCCTGCTTCTTCAACCACAGATGGTCTTGCTTAGTATTTTATTAATAAGATGGGTACAATCAGATGAAACAGTCTCACAATCCCTCCAAGTCCAGAGTGACTCCCATCTTCCTTTCTCTTCAAGGGTCATTTTCTCATCAAATGGCCATGCCCATTTATCTACCTTCTTAAGTTTATAGTCAGTTAATCTCCTCTTCTGTCCATACTACTGGGCGTATCTACTGGATCCATACCTATTGGTTCAAAAGCAAGAATTCAGTGTACATTAAAAGTGTATGGTGTGCCTTCTTCTCTGACCCACGTTTTGTAACCCTTTCTAAAAGCTGCTTAGTTTTTCTGCCTCTTAAAAAACTAGGCCCATTATGAGGACTCTGAAGACCCAGTAGTTCTACTTTTCCATTTCTGCCCAATCTCCTAGAATCTTTTCTTACAACCATGATACCTCCTATCAAAACATAAGATACTTTCTATTTTGTCAAATGCTACAGCCAATTCTGTGTTCTCATTTTCCCCAAACTTGAAGGAGCTGACGCAGTTTACCACTCCTTCCTGCTGACCCTTTTCTGCTTCAGGCATCTGGAAATCTTATTATCATTGCCATGACAGGCTAAAATAGTTGGAGAATGATACTTGCACATAGCTACTAATTCTCTGTCTTTTCTTTGTGCTTCTGACTGCATTTTTAAAGCGCGATAGAGGGTTTGAGGTAGATTATTTTCTTTTACACTCATCACAGTCATTTACATGAACTAAATGGTCTGGGAGAGCATTTAGAAGTGATCTAAAAAGTCACAGTCATAGCAAATGTTCTTAATGCAAAATGGAATTTCTCTTCACAAAGTTCACTGATAAGGCATACATACAAATTAAGATTACCAAATACTACAAGGGAATGAATTGTACATTTCCCCCACATGTGTGCTTGTTTGTTTTTCTGTCTGTGACAGATAGTGAATGTAAAATAGATAAATGCTGTACTTTGTTCTCAGAACAAGAGTCTAAGTTGAGAAAACATGGCTGGGTAGTTAGCATGGGGGTTTGGCTGCAGAAGGATTTGTCATGTCAGATATGAGACTAGAGACAGACTCTTGTTTAACATGAATGTTTCCAAGTGTTATCCAGATATGTCAAATGATTTCTATCAAGGACCCAGACTGGGCCTCTGAGAGCAGAGCTGGAAAGGAGGACGGTAATGATTTATATTTTTCTCATGAATATGTATTCTCCTGAGGGACAGTTGATCTAGAAGAGAGAGAGAGAGAGAGAGAGAGAGAGAGAGAGAGAGAGAGAGAATAAGAATATATAGCAGAGAGAGAATACAGCAGATACCTATCAACATGAAGGGAAATTGAATTGTAGCCCCCTGTTCTTTTATTTCCCGGAGGAGTGCCGATTTCCTTCTCATGTTTCCCCCATGTGATGCTGACCTCTGAGGCTCTGACTTAATTATCTCCCTTCTTTCTTATTTTCACTTAACACATAACAATAGATTCTATCATAACCATGAAGTTCATACACATACCTATTGTAACTAATTTCTAGGTCACTTCTCTACTTTCCTGCTCATACATGTCCTTCTGTTTCTCAAATAACTGCTTGCTCTTGTCTAAGACTTTCCTTGGGATCTGCCTATGGGAGAATAGAACTTTTGGACATCTTGAGTATACAAAGGGAGTATACACGTTAAGGGTTGAATTGTACCTGCTGCAAACATATGTAAGTGTTGAAATTTTTCCTTTTTCTGGTGCTCAGGAGTGAACCCAGGACCTTACAAACACTAGGTAAGTGCTCAGCACTTATTTTGATATAAGGTCATTGCCAATGTAATTAGTAATTAGTTAAGAAAAAACTGTACTACTAATCCAATCTGACTAGATTCTTTTAAACTGGAAATGCTGGATACAGACATATATCCACAGAGAACTAACATGTGAGCATGAGGTCACATACTGGGACTACTGTGAATTGAACTGTGTCCTCCAAAGAGAGTTCATATGTTACTCAATGTGACTATGATTAATGTTAGACAAGGTAACATACAAGTGATGGTTCCATACATTTGATGGGATTAATGTCTCTATAAGAAGAGATACCAGAGACCATTCTCACTGTCTCTGCCTGTCTTCCCTCCCAGGCTCTTCATTTGATGATACCTGTAAGAAGGTAAGCCCCATAAGCCAGGAGAAGCCTTGGCCAAAAATGGAATCAACTTAACCTTGAACTTCCTATACTCTAGTCTTGTGAGAAATGCCTTTATGTTGTTTTATACAACCAGTTTGCCATCTCTACTAGGGCAGCCCTAGTATAATGAAAGGGACACAAACTCAGGCATGGTCTCTGTCAGGAGTTTGAATAAGTGGGCCTACATTTCAGTGTGCTACCATAAAGGCCCCAAATTGAGTCAGATCTTGGACTCATTCTTTTTATTTGTTTGTTTGTGTTTGGTTTTGTTTTTTGAGATCGTCTTGTTATATGGCTCCAATTGACTTGATGGCCCAGGCTGGCCTCAAGTTCTTGGCACTCCCCCTGCTACAACTTCTAGGACCTGGAACAGCAGACATGTATCACCATGCCCGGCCCTTGGACCTAATTCTTAGGGAGATATATGTGGCTGTTACAACCCAACATTTGCTTTTGACTTTCTTATGACATATACCTGCCTCCTGTTCAGATCTAGATCTCTCATTGTTTATCTTCTCATTACTTCCTTAGTAAATGGCATACAGAAATCACAATACTTGGCAATTATAGCAAACTTCTAGGAGTAAAATTTTACTTCCTTAAAAAAGCATATAAATAAATTTGATGCTCACAAGTATCTTTTTTCTTTATCCTCAAGTAGAAATATTTACAAAATAAACTTCTGAAGAAATCTAAACCACTTGTGCACAAACAAATAAACCCATTAAACTTAAAGTAAATAATAAAACATGTACACAAATAATTTACATCTTATGGAAGAAAATACCTTAAAACAGGGATGAAAATATTTGGTTTCTAAGCCTTGCTTTATTGCAACTCATTAGCTAAATTTCAAAAGTCAATCTGCCTTCCTCAGAGCCCTGTTTCTCAGCTGTGGGATGATGGAATATGAATCATTTACCTCTAAGGCACATAGACTTTTCCAATTCCAGGTTTTCTATGATTCATCCTCACCTGGGCCAGGCTCTGCTCCTTGCAAGATTGGAGGGCTGTGAAGCTGCAATGGACCCTGGTGGGGATGCAAGCCTCTGGCTTTCCTGCATAATTAGAGTGCCAGCCCCAACCAACAACAATGCACTGGCCAGCAGTGACCTGAAAAACTGCAAATGCAGGACACTTATACCCATGGGTTTTTCTCATTATTTTCAGCCTCACTGGCATTTTGTTTCATTTTATTTTTAAAATTGTTTTGGAAAATTCTTATTACCAGGGACGTTGACAATACTGGCACCCCGGCACCTTCCTCCATCCTGTGACTGCATGAGTTCACTACTTTCCAGAGCATTCACCTACAGCAGATGTGTCAGATCAGTTTTTCCATATTCCTAGCTCAGTCTTCTCCTTAGACATAATGACCCAGTAAACTGATTAGCTTTAAAATATGCTTGATTCTATATTTCTCGGACTCTATTATCATGAAAATAATAAATTGTAAAAAAATCCTTTGTTAAATATAATTGTATGAAAGAAATTTTTAAAAAGTCATTTTTTATCATTGTGAGCCATGTTGATCTGGTTTTCAGAGGAGGTAGAAGATCACATCCGAACTAGGGCTGTGTGTACACTTTATGAATGAATGACAGCTTGGCTTGTACCTTAAATAAATTGTCTACTCAAGGGCTGTAATGGAGGGAGGCATTACTAGAAAAGGAACAAGTGAGGGAAACACAAAGAGAAGTTTCAGCCATGTTAGAAGACATGGAAAGAGTTTGTGCGAGATTAAAAGGAACATTAACTCTTTAATGAGTTTTCTTTAGGTTGATAAAACTGTTTGGAATCAGACAGCACTGTGAATGTACTAATGCCATCAAACTGGGCTAATTTACATGGGCTAATTTTATTTCCAGTGATCTTACCTAAATGTAGAAGGAAGAGGAAGAATATGGGGGAGATGTAGAGGATGAGGAAGAGGATGTAAGGATGATGAGGAAGAAGACTTGAAGGAGGAGGAAGAGGAGGAGAAGACTTGAAATAATAGGTCCTATGTAAGTTTCTATTTCATCTGATGATCAGAGCAGGTGGAGTCTTTGAAGCCTATGGAAGTCAACATAGGTTTCATGTTGATCACATGATGAGCAAATGTCCAAACATGCATAACCTGGTGAGAATTTGGGGAAGGAATCTTCTGGGAAGAGATGACATGGGGAGATCAGCTACGAGGTTATTAAATTGCTCTCCTTGTTTCTTAATAGTTACATCTCCTTTGTAGAAAAATAACAAGCTTTTGTGGAAATTTCTAAAGATACAAAAAATTAGAGAAATGCTTTGATGAATTATACAGCATATTGTCAAACTTCAATCATTTTCAGTCAATTAGTTGATTCCACAATTTACTGCAGCTGATCTCCATGCCTTCTTCATGTCATTTTGTGTCCTGTATCATTCTAAGTCAAACTCACACTTCCTGGCATTTCAATAGAGGCAAACAAAGAAACAAACTTCAGGATATTTTATGTCCTTTTAAGGACATTTTTCCTTTCCCCTCTTATTTTTCTTCCTACCAGCCTATTAGAGAGGACTAAGGACAGATTTGAACTATTTGCTAAGGTTTTCTTATTTATATCAACCATGAGCTTGGTTGCTCCAGTTATTTTAATTAGAACTAAAGAAATGTATATTGCATTTAATTATTGCATTTCTTGTACATAATACAATGGTCTTTTTTTCTAAATGTCACTGATTTGTTGGTGAAAGTGTGCTATTTGTCTTGCTGAATGCTCTATTTCTGAGATGTTTGCTTACTGCAAAGTGATCATGTTTAGTCCATTGAAATCACTAAAGTGTGGATCCTGTTTTCTACTGACATGAAAACCACAGTGAAAGAAAGCTGGTGTGTTCACGGCTACATTATCATTGCTTCTGGGCATTTTTCAGAGGACAGAAAGAAATCTGCATATATTTATAAGAACAAATAGTTCTTGTAATGATTTAAGATAACATGATTTTACTTTATTTCTTTGGTTAAATGCTTATATTTATTGTTTTATAAACCAAAATGTTCATTTTAATTTCATTACTGAAATTATTTCTGAAGTACTTTTGCCATAACGATATTATTTCCAGTGACAGGGTAACTGAAATCTTGCTGGCATTTTCATTGCCAGGAGTAGTCTTTGATAGCCTGTTTTCCAGCATCACTCAAATTGGAGGCATGCCAATTTCTTTTGACTTTATTTGTGAATGCATGTCAAAACTGTCTCTCCATTTCCACACCTCATGTCAGTGCGTTCATTCAGTTTATCAATGCTTCTGAACCAGGTAATTTCAAGTCTCAAAATATCTCTCTATTCTAACCTGTTCTTCTAGAACCATTGGAACATTTCTGACAGAGGTATGCTTCTAAAATAGATTTGATTCAAGCAAACAAACCACAATTCTTGTTCATTGACTCCTCACTGTCTGCATAGGGAGTCTGTATCCAGTTTCCCAAAGGTTGAAATCGTTCTTCATAGAGTAACAGGAAGTTAGTGCTCAAAAGTTGCAGTTACAGAACTTTGGCTGGGATAAATATCCCTATGGATACAGAGTTCCTATGTATCCACTATAGAATGTCTTGGATACAGGACAAACAGCAAGAATTTAGAAAATAACTTGACATACCTCATTAGGGGTTGAGGAAGATATTCAGTGGGTCAAAGTAAATCTAAGAGTTTGAGTTCTGATCCCCTGAACTTATATAAAGTAGTGCACAGTCGTGTGCATTGGTAATTAAAGTGCTCATACAGTGAAGTGGGAGGTAGAACCAGAAGAATCCATGAAAGCTATCAAGTCAGCCAGCCAGACACTGAGAAACAAATGGTCCTGTCCCAAACTAGGTTGACGTAGTTCTCTGATCTCCTCAGGCAACATGCTCACACAATCATACACACACATCATTAATACAAACCATCCACACACATCACACATACACATGCATATATATACACACATCAACACACACAGTGATTTTATAAAAAAAAACTGTCTTCATTAACTTTAAGCATTTTATATACTTTTTTCTTCCTTTGACCGTCTTTCTAAATATACTTAATCTCACTGACTCCTCTGAATCTTCTTTTATAGCTTTTAAAAATAGAAGTTTGCGTTTTCTGTCTCCTTCAGAGAATAATTAATTCTCTCTCAGTTCACACTTCGACACTTACACTAATAAAACTACTAGTACATGTAGTAAGATGCTTCTTTCCAAACAACAAGACTTATTATCTTTACAGTTAAACACCGTGTTTATAATTTAAATATATCTGTTTTTCATTCACTCCTCCATGGCTTCTGTATATTTTATAAAACTAGTCCGTAGGATATCAAAATTTTCTGCCTTTTTTTTCTTTTTTAACACAGTCTTATTCCAAATTGCCTTGCTTTTTAAAACCCCAAGTTTGCTTTCTAGTCCTTTGTGGAATTTTACTTTGACATTAGAACTTCTCACAATTGCAACACATTGCTATTTCTACTAACTGATATTCCAATCATCATTCAAATGTCTGGTCTGCTTACATGCTATTTTCTTCAGTTTCTTCCTCTGAGTTCTATTTCTTTCTTCTTAATGTTTCAGAAATTGATCCACATCACATCTGAGTCATTTATGTTGTGCTTAGAAATATATTTGCAGTGTCCGTATAGGTCTTCCTTATTAGAAAATGAATTTGCATTAGAATTATACATTGAAGCAGATAATACAACTTACTAGTACTCCTGTTTAAATAAATGAAAATCATCTTTATTCTCATTATATCTCCTGAATTTCAATAATGAATACCACAAAAGAGAAGGCAATGAAAATTATCAAGATGTCAGTGTACACTGTAGATCTCCCTATGAAACAATCACATTTCTCATGTTTTCTAATCAACTTTACAGTCACACTTGATTCCTTTCCTGCCTCCGTGTCACTAGAGAGTCACTGTTCCCTATGTGACTTCTGTTGTCATATCTGGGTTACTGAACTCTTACCAATGAGGTCTGCTTGATTGTTCCCCCATTTAAAGTTAGTGTAACTGTTGATGGTTAATGCAAATCATTTCATATTAAAGAAGAGTTTATGTATTGGAAAAATGTGTACTGCCCAACAAAATACAGGCATGCATTATGGAACTGAGTCTTATTAAATCCTCACTCAAGTGTGCGTGTTTGTGAAGGTAGGATGCATTGGGAGGCATCATCATTCAAGTCAGGTATTCAGAGGAAAATAAAACAGAACCACTTGGTACCTGAGAATATGTGGGTGGTGTACAGATGTGCAGAAAATCACGCATAAAATAAACTGTTAATAAATGTAATTATTCTGCTGCTTCCCTTGTAAATCTTTTCCTTGGGGAAGTATGAAAAAGCCAGATGCTGATCTGGGAAATGTCCCAAAATTATTCTTTTGAAAAATATTAACACTCTCATACAAAAGGTCTTGCCTGGAATTAAACTGAAATTCAGCTCTGACAATTAAAAATGTTTACAATCAGCAACATATTGGAGTAGAAATTGTGATTTTTTAGGGTGAACATTTTACAATGGATTAGGAGTGATCTGAGCTTTGGAATCATCTTTAAATAGAATTTTATTTCCAATGGCATAGATAGAGCTCTTCCTATGCTTGGAGGTTTTAAACATATCTAAAGCTGCTTACATAGACCCCTTCTAGGTCAGCTGGTGTGGCTGTCAGATAATGTTACTATTAATAATACTGCAGTTCCTATGCCAAGGACAAAACTGTATTCTCTACCTGCTGATGACAATCACCTTTTGAATTTTGTCTTAATTGAGGGATGGAGAGAAGAGCAGAGTCTTTTCCTTTTATTGCTAATGCAGAACCCTTCTGTGAGAAGAGATCTTCAGAGATGCAGCAGAGCTAATGCTAAAACACCTGTATTTTATGGAAGCTCAGCATTGAGTTTTGTTTATCCATGGCAATTATAGCATTTGGTTTAGTGCCTTGCCAGGGTAAGAACTTAGGAATATTTTTGTAGATTAGAAAATTTTAAAAATTTTAATGAAGACCATGCAGCTTGGGATAAAATGGCATCGCCAAGCCCCAGTGCTCTGGAGCTTTGGGAATGAAACTTTAAATATAATAGGAAACATGATTTCTGGTGTCAGTGTTCCTGTGCTCACTGGAATCAGACCTGAGTTGTATAGCAAAGGATTTATGTGACTTAATGTTATACTAATGATCAAATCCTGAGGTATAAGCAATATGATATGTCTATAGTAAGGGAGAGATGATATGTCTAACTCTTTTTTATATAATATAAAAGAAATATATTAGAGGAGGCAAGAGCCTTATGAAAACACTACAAAAGCTATAGTAATCCTCCTACAAATCAACCACCTGGTTCTCATTAAGAACTAACCACTCAGTAAATTACATTGGGGTCAATGCAGTCTAGTGAGTTTTCAGAACAAAGGATCTAGTTGCTTAACTATGTTTAAAAGACATACTATTCATATGAAGAAAAAATTAAATGTAATGAGTAATTTTACACTGAAGGACACAGAGGACTTTGTTTTGTTTTGTTGAAGAAAGATTTATTTTAGCTGTTGGTTTCGTAGGTTAAGTACACAGATTAATCCCAACTCACTAATATTAAGAGATTTCAATACCCCACTATCTCCATTAGAGAGGTCACCCAGACAGAATAAACAGAGAGACATTGGATTAAACAACATCACACATCAAATGAATCTAACAGTCATCTACCACATATTCCACTCAAGCACAAAAGAATACACATTATATTCGGCATCCCATGGAACTTTCTCTAAAATCAACCACATACTGGGGTGCAAAACAAATCTCAACAAATATAAAAAGTTGAAATAATTCTATACATTCTATCAGACCACAAGGCAATAGAGCTTAAAATCAACACAGGAAGAAGCCCTAGTAAGTTCATGAACTCATGAAGACTAAATAACACATTGCAGAACAAATGAATGGGTCACAGGAGAAATTAAGAAAGAAATAAAAGTATATCTGGTATTCAATTAACAGGAAAATATAACCCAACAAAACCTGTCAGACAGGTTAAAAGCAGTCCTAAGAGGGAAGTTCATAGCTCTAAGTGCCTACATTAAAAAGTCAGAAAGAACAAAAATAAATGATTTAACATTACAACTCAAAAATCTTGAAAGGCAGCAACGAATGAAATCCAAAACCAGCAGACAAGAAGTAACAAAAAATCAGAGCAGAAACTAATGAAATAGAAACAAAACAATACAGAGAATCAGTAAGTCCAAGACTGGTTCTTTGAAAAGATAAACAAGATAGACCCAGCTGACAAAGAGATGAAAGAGAACTCCAAAGCAACAAAATCACAGATGGTAAGGGAAACATCACAACAAACAACAAAAAGATCCAGAACATTATAAGACAACACTTTAAAAATCTATATGCTATTAAATTTGAAAACCTTAAGGAAATGGATATATATCTAAAATAATGGGAACCACGAAAACAAAAGCAAGAAGAGATAACATATAAGGAAAATGAAACAGTAATACAAAACCTCCAGAACAAAAAAAGCCCAGACCTAGATAGATTCACAGCAAAATTCTACCAGACATTCAAAGAAGATCTAAATTCAGTACTGTATAAATTATTCAAAAAGAGAAACAGAGGGAGAACTTCCAAATTGCTTCTATGAAGCCAGCATCTCTAAGACCAAAACCAAAATAAAGGTACAACCATAAAAGAAAACTATAGATCCATATCCTAAATGATCATAAATGCAAAATTTCTCAACAAAATACTGGCAAACTGAATACAGACATACATCAAAAAGATCAAATTGTCTTTTTCCAGTGATTCAGTGGTGGTTCAATATACGTAAGTCAATAAATGTCATAAAACACATAAGTTGACTCAAAGACAAAAATCACATGGTCATATAATAGATGCAGAAAAGTCATTTGACAATATTCAACAGGCATTTATGTTAAAAGCACTAGAAGGAATTAACTGGAGGGAACACACCTTAACATAATTAAAGCTATATACAAAACCCCCACAGCCAACATCATTCTAAATGGAGAAAAACTGGAAGCATTCCATTTAAAATTGGGATCCAGACAAAGTTGTCCACTATCATCACTCCTTTTTAACATAGTGCTTGAAACTCTTACTAAAGCAATTAGACAAAGGAAGGAAGTTAAAAGAGTACTCATTGGAAAAGAAGAGATCAAATTATTCCTTTTTGCAGACGACATGATACTATACCTAAGAGATGCCAAAACTTCAACCAGAAAACTCCTAGAAATGATTAACACTTTCAGTAAAGTGGTAGGTTACAAAATTAATAACAAAAATCAGTAGCCTTTCTATATCCCAATAACAAGCAGTTGGAAAAGGAGTACAAGGAAGCCTCTTAGTCACAAGAGCCTCAAAAAATATCTTGGTATACCTCTGACTAAAGACATTAAAGATGTCTACAATGAAATTTTATATCTTTAAAGAAAGATATTGATGAGGACACTAGAAGATGGAAGGACCTCTCAGGCTTGTGGATTGGAAGAATTAATATTGTGAAAATGACCATCCTACCAAGAACAATATATAGATTCAATGCAAGTCCAATCAAAATCCCCATAACATTCTTTACAGAATTAGAAAAAGAATCCTAAAATTCATATAGAAGAACAAAAGACCCAAGATAGCCAAAACAAAGCTGAGCACTAAACAATGCATGGGGGGATTGCAATGCCAGATTTCAAACTGTATTACAGTGCTATCATCGTAAAAGCAGCATGGTATTGGCACAAAAATAGACATGTAGACCAATAGGATATAATTGAAGACTCAAACATGAGTACATGCAATTTCAGCCACCTGATATCTGACAAAGGGGCCAAGAACACCCACTGGAGAACAGACAGCATCTTCAGCAAATGGTGCTGGCAAAACTGGATCTCCACCCGTGGAAGAATGAAACTAGACCCTCTCTTTCACCTTGTACAAAAGTCCAACTCCAAATGGATCAAAGACCTCAGTGTGAACCCCGAAACTCTAAAGCTCTTAGAGGAAACATTGCAGTGAGCCACAAGATGTGGGTGGAGGAAAAGACTTTCTAAATCAGACAGCAGTTGTTCAGGAATGAAGATCGATAATCAACAAGTGGGACCTCATTAAACCATAAACGTATGTACAACAAAAGTAACAACCAAGGAAGTGAAGAGAAAACCCACAGTACGGGAGAAACTCTTCACCAGTGAGACATTTGGCAGAGGTTTAACATCCAGAACATATAATGTACTTAAAAAACATAGAATCAAGAAATCAAGTGACCCAATTAAAAGATGGACTAAGAATCTGAGCAGAGAGTTTTCAAAAGAAGAAATAAAGATGGCTGAGAAACATCTTAAAAATTGCTCAACATCATTAACAATTAACAATTAGGGAAATACAAATCAAAACAACTTTAGGATTTCATTTTACCCCAGTCAAACTGACTAAGGTTAAGAGAACAAATGATACTAAATGCTGGAGGATGTGGGGAAAGAGGAACGCTCATTCCGTGCATGTGGGATTATAAACTCGTGTAACACTTATAGACATTAGTGTGGAAAACTCTTAAAAAACTAAAAATGTCTTGGTGTGCTGGTGCACACCTTTAATCCTAGTAGTCTGAGAGAGAGGCAGGTGGATTTCTGTGAGTTCAAGGTCAGCCTGATGATCATCGTATGTTCCAGGCCAGCTGTAGTCTACAGGGAGATGCTGTATCAAAAAGAACAAAACAAAATTAAAATTCATCTACCATTCGACCACATTATACCACTCCTTAGCATATAACCAAAGGTCTCATCAAATTGTAGATATACTTGTACATCCATGTTAGTTGCTGCTCTTTTCACAATAGTTAGAGGGAAGCAACCTAAGTGTCCCTCACAACCTAATAACAAATTCTACATACAATATGTCATTCAATGGGAGGAGACTCATATGTTGTATTGTAATCATAGCCAAATATGCATGGGTGAAATCCCCAACTCTGTCACATCCCTAGGCTAATATAAACTCTTTCCTTCCCCAAGTTGCTTTTGCTCAGGGTTTTTATCACAGCAGTAAAAAGCAAACTAGAACAAAATTTTGTACCAAGAGGGGGGTATTGCTGTGAAGTACCTGACAATGCTGTTTTCAGGAGGATTGTGGAAACATTTGGAACTGTGGAATGGAAAAGCTGTTTAATGTTTAGACCTTAATGAGTTGTTAGGTGGAGTCTTGGAAGATAAGAGACATGTAGGTGGTGGAGGCCTGGCTTGTGACGTTTCACAGGGAAGTTTGAAAGTCTGTCAGATACTCCAACAGGGCTGTTTGTATGACATTTCAAGTTGAGACTCTCTGGTTTCTGATCAGCTGGGGCTAAAGAATCTTCAGTAGTTAACAAGACACTATAACCACAGACATGAAATCTTTTCTTTACTGGGACAATGACTGTTAGTTGGGGCTGAAAAGTCAGAAGAAGAGATCAGCATCATTGAGGAAAAAAATTCTCCTGATAAGTATTTCTGCAGAGTCAGCATGATGACCATGGCTGCATCTCACACTGGTATCCTAACTTAGTAATATGTAAGACTCTCCTACATGAAACTAGGTGAAGGAATGAAGGAATCACTGAAATAAGCTGAGACTAGACACCATTTAGCAGGGTTGGAGTCTCTGCAGAGAGGCCAGGAGGCCATTGGTGAAGATGCAGTCTCAGCTGTACTGGAGACCCCAGCATATCAGAAAAGTCAGGGCCATGGGATGATCACATTAAGGGCAGTGGCAGGTGTAAAGTAGAGTCAACCTATGCCTATATGACGACTTGTGTGTGCTGTGAATGGCAAAGTCAGAAAAATGGAGGTTCCAAAGCCATTTACAGTCAGAAGATTGTTCATGAGTCCTAAATGTCTGACTTTAAGGTACATTGATAGACTTTAAGTCTGCTGAAATGTACCTGGTTATTCCCTTTTGAAATAAGAAAGCATGAGACATATATTTTACAATGTGATATTAACGTGAGATCTTAGGGACAAAGAAAGAAAAGGTTATTCTTTAAAGTGATGCAATTAAAAGGTTATACTTTTAAGTGATGTATTTTGTGTTAAGGTTTTCAAGGCATAGAATGTCATGGTTGGCTTTGGTTGTCAATTTGATATACCTGGGAAGAAAGAGCTTAAATTGGAGAATTGCCTCCATTGGACTGGCCTGTGGGCATGTCTGGGAGACAATTTCTTGATTGTTGAGTGATGTGGGTAGGCGTAGCATGCTATGGTGCCACCATTGTGCGTGTTGTCCTGAGTTGTATAAGAAAAACAGGCTTAACACAGGCCAGAGGAACAAGTCAGTAAGCTGTATTCCTCCATGGTCAGTGTTCAGTTGCTGCTTCTGGGTGGCTTCCTGATTTTCCTCAAAGATGGACTGCTACTTGGAAGTGTAAAATATCATAAACCCTTTCCTCAGCCAGCTTGTTTTGTGTTAGTGTTTTACCACAACCCTACACACACATCAGAACAATGCACAGTAGTTGGTGTTAGTGTTTTATCACAGCCCCACACACACATCAGAACAATGCACAGTAGCTGGGAGTGGCTTAAATTTCCTTTGATACAAATTCTTATGCTCTCAGATATTTCTTTCTTATTTATTTATTTTTGGTGCTGAGTATCAAATATAGTGCCTCTTCAGTTCTAGGTAACTGCTGTACCACTGGGTACATCTCCAGACCTCATATCCAAATCTTAAGTCTAAACAGGCTAAGTATGTGGGAACATGAAGGTCACAGTTTGCATCCTTTCATCGAACACAGGACAATGGAAATCTAACTTCTACACAGATAAAAATTCTTCAGTTAATGATACAATTTGCACAATTCTCATCTGAGATATTCCATTTAAGAAAGCCTATTTAAAGGTATTTCTTAACTGTCTGAAGCAGGCTGGAAAGCTTCCGTTTCTGCCCAGGGATTGCACAGGCAGGGGAAACAGACCCGGGCAGTAGGAGGGCTCTGGGCGGCAAGAGCTGCTTGGGGAGGTTGAGAACCTGTATGACTCTATCAGCTGTTAGTTAGGTTTATGTAAATGCTGTCTGAAATTTCTGTCTTCCATCTACAGTTAGTAGTGGTTGGATAAGTGGGACTTTATACTCCAAGAGAAGACATGTTTGGAAAGGTTAAATGCAGAAATGTTCCCATCAGTATGATATAAAAACTGTGAAAGACTGAAATTATCAAAGAAAACCTATGCAGAATAAAGAGAAAAGGGGAAAGATTGCTGTTTTTAGAAAAGATACTTAAGAGATGAGATGAAGAAGAAGAGGGAATAGAAATGATGAGGTATACATGACGGCTGTGGGAAAGTACTCCCAGTGAGGACCACTCATGAAAGGGAGGATGGTGATGAAAATAGTGATAACGACATCAATTGTGGGAGAAAGTACTTGGCAGAAACTGTTCTGGCATGCCACTTTAACTAACTCATTTTACCCTCAGAGCAATTTATGCAATAAGTATTAGTGTTATCTAGGTTTCACAGAAGCAGGCATCGCAATTTGCTCAGTCACACAGTTGAATAGTGGAGAATGCAGGAAATGAATCTAGTTATCCTGACTTTAGAATCTCAAAAGGGAGCTGCAGGAAACTGGCCCTTTCCTTGAATTCAGAAGGTCACCAAATAACTGTACCAGGACCTACTATGACATCTTCAACATTCTAGCCACTCAGGAGACTATTGTAAGGCTTATTCCATTGAATTTCCATACATGTAAAGAGACAAACCCAAAATTACAATAACAGATTTTCAAGAGGCTTTATATGTCAATTTGAATTAGTCAAAATAGATAGCAATTGTTTCTATATCTGGTAGATATACTCACGGGCACCTTACTTCCTGCTATTTCCTTTCCTTGATCACCTGTTTATCTTGTTTCATGTTACGTATGTGTGGGTATACGAATGTTGATGTGAATGAATTAATCTGTGCATGTGTGTATACATGCATGCATGCTGTTGTGCATGAGTTCTTGTGTATGTTTTACATATGAATGTTTCTTAGCTTCATAGTGAATAGCAGCCTAGTATTGTAATACCAGGTATATGATTTTCTATATATTCTATAGGATATGTATGGTTATATGGAATCATGGTAGCTCCTACATAAAATGATCTTCACAGCAGCCACATCAAAAGCTGGTAGATACCTTAAGGGAAGGAAAGAGGCGAGGCAATGTCTGTGTGCATTCCTGACCACACACTGAGCAACTACATGGGGACATGGGCATCTATCCCCCACCCAAGAACTATGAGTAGCTCTGTCTTGGCCCTGCATGCTAAGTATTCAGAGCTTGGGAAATTAATATCGTTTTCTTCCCTTTTAATCCATAAGTATAAAGTACATTCTGAAAACCTTTTGTGTTTTTGTTTGTTAGGATTTTGCTTGCTTTAAGCATTGGCTAGAACATTTGTAGGCATATAGGAACTGAGAAATACAGAATTTTCCACTTTCCCCACCATTCTACGTTGGGTAAGAGAGCAGTGAGAAACATACTAACAGTATTCAGTATTTAGGAAAACAGGCCCCTCTCTTGGGAAACATTGAGATGAGGACCAAAGTAGAACTGTGCATAAATGTGTCATGTGTTAGACTGTCAGGAGACAATGTCCCGGCAGGCATGTGATAAAGGACAAAAGCTGGTTTCTACATGCTGTAAAATTTAGGTTTAATGTCTTATTTGTTCACGTTTGTATTTTTGTTTATATGTGTGTGAATCCTTTGCCTGCGTGAGTATAAGTGCACCCATGTGTGCAAAAATGTCAGAAAGGGCATCTGATCCCTTGGAACTGGAATTATGGGTGGTTTCTAGCTGCCATGGAGAAGCTGGAGATTGAACCCAGTCCTCTGCAAGAGCAGCCCGTGCTCTTAACTGCTGATCCATCTCTCCAGCTTGATTGTTCATTTTTGAGCCATATCTGAGTCATCTTTACGTTTATAGCATATATCATCTTGGGACAACTTTAAAAAGTTTGCAAAACTCATAAGCATGCACCAGGAACCTTCAGGAAAGTTATCTAAGCAATAGGAAACTGTTCATATTTCTCTTCAAGGAAGAGAAAGAGAAAGAGGGGGTGCTTACAGACCCAGATTAGGCTGCACCTGGCTTTGCTGCAGAACTCTGTAACTTTCTGTTTAATTAGTTTATACTTCATGAAGAAGTTCAAAGATCCAGGTAGCAATAATGGAAAGACGACTATAACAATCCAACATTTCAAATCTTCCTTCATCTTTGGGGAATATTTGACTATTTATTTTCATTTCAAAATCTGCCTGATAGAAGTTGAAGACAGAAGCATTTACTTAGGATTGCTCTCTAATTATATCATCTGGTTGAAATGCAAGTAAGATCACTTATCTTTGCTTTAGATCTTTAAAAATAAATGCCTTTGATATTTTTATGTTGGATTCTCACAAGGCATCAGAAGTGCTTATTGACAATAAATAAAAGTATTTCATAGAATTAACTGTGTGTTAATCTTGTTTTCCTTTTTTGAGACAGGGCTCACAGACTGACATTAACTTGAGACCCTTTTGCCTCTGGTTCCTGAGTGGTGAGACTACAGGCTTGAGCCGCCATGCCCAGATCACATAGTATTTTACGTTTAGTTCTTTTAAATGTATGAAGAATATAAACCAGGAAAACCATAAATAAAATAGGAATAGATATAAGGAGGTCAGGTTTCAGAGTTAAGCATGCTCAAATCTTGTTTCTCATTCAACTAGTTCACAGATAACCCTTGGCAGATGAAGTAACATTAAGCTCCTCCTCTTTAAAATAGTGATAAAAATATCTTCCTGCTTAGGTTGTAAGGATGACAGCAGGCATGTGAATTGCCACAGGGCCTCACATGATGCCATCCCCTCTCACATGTGGACAGGATTAGTCAAGTCACACTTCAGTTCTACAGTGACTCTTTCATTATCTTGGATGAATATTTGTGTCCTGCATCTGTTCCTTCACCAAGCTGGTCAGACTTTTGTTGTTGTTGTTATTGGTAGTAATGCTAATATGCAACATCACTGCAAATTGGAAAAACTGACTACAAATTGGCCAAGTGTCAGTTTCAAGTTTATTTGTTCTACCTCATTTCAGGGGGTTTGCCCATAACCTGGTTCTAGGTCTTCATCTCCTTGTTTTCTGTTGGCAGGCACTGTCGGGTCCCTCAGGGGAGGGGGCAAGGAGTCATGGAGTCAATGACACTGACCCTGGGAGAAAGTGGAACCAACAACCTCTTTATTTTTAAAAATGAATAGACTTCTGCACTTTTGCCGAACTTAGGGAAGGTCTTTATCTGGTCATGTGACGTGCTTCATTCTGGTAGGTCCTGAATGCAAGTAACTCCCATTGGTCCTGGATGGCTGCTAGGGCCTGAGAACTGCCCCAGGTTAGGTCCCAGGAAGTGTTCACTGCGCATGCATGCTCAATACTGGTTCTAGCCATTTTGAGCCAGCAGGCCAGAATGCTGCCTGGCTTGGCCTGAATCATCCTACAGTTTCCCTTGCACATATCCTCTCTTTCTTCATAGACACGATTATTTGATGCAAATCTTCCCAAGCTAATGGACAATATAGTGTCCTTGTCACAGAAGAATGAACTATTTGTTTGTCTCAAGTTAGGAGACACTCTAATAATCGACTGCTCTGTAGAAGATGCTTTATCCCTCTTCCTAGCCTTTCTTTGTGGAAATGTCTGCTTTGCCTTATATATGACCTTGACAGAAAAGTTAAACCATATCTAACCTTCTTGAACAACAACAAAAAAGCATAACTGTAAAGCACCTACAGGGGCTGGAGAGATGGCTCAGTGGTTAAGAGCACTGGCTGCTCTTGCAGAGAACCTGGGTTTGATTCCAAGCATCCACAAGGGGGCTAATCAGCATCCATAACTCTAATTAAAGGGGATCAGATGCCCTGTTATGACCTCTGCAGCATTGTGTGACATAGGTGCACTTACACACATGCAGGCAAAACAATCATACACATAAAATTAAAATAATAAAATATCTTTTAAAAAGAAAATAAAAAATAAAGCACCCACAATGCCTACCACTGGTAGATATTTCCACATATATCATATTTTTTACTCTATTTTATCTTATTCTTCTAGAAGCCTCACAGGAAAAGGTGTTTATGTACTAGATACTATAGATGCAGATATTAAGGATCAATGCCTTTTAACTCTTTCAAGACTACTGCACGTTTAAGATTTTACTGTTGCTGAGGTGAATGAAAATGGTCTTTAAAGGTGAGGAGGTAGCTCAGTTAGTAAAGTGCTTGTCTTATTGCATCAGAACCTACAAGCATCAGTCCCTAAAATCCATGTGAAAAAGATAGGTGTAATAGTGAGTATTTGTAATCCCAGCAACAGGGAGACAGACAGAAAAATCCTGAGCTTTGCTGGCTAGCCAACCTAGCCTAAATGGCCAGGGAAAGACCCTGTCTCAAAAAGCAAGGTGGCATTCAGGACATAACATACAAGGTTAGCCTGAAGATTAACATCCATGCACATGCACCTATATGTGCATGAATGGGAACACATAAAGAAATGGTCTTTTCCAGATATCCAAAGCAATCTGGGCATAAAAAGCAAGGCTTGAGGGCTTATCATACCAGATTGCAAACTACATTACAGAGCTATAGTCATAAAAACAGCATGGTACTGGCACAAAAAAAGACGCACAGATCATTGGAACATAACAGAAGACCCAAACATTTGTGCATGCAACTTCAACCACCTGATATTTGAAAACAGTTCCAAGAACACACAATGGAAGAAAGACAGCATCTTCAACAAGTAGTGCCAGAAAACCTGGATTCCACTGGAGAAGGATGAACTTAGACCTTTATCTTTCACCATGCACAAAAGTCAACTCCAAATGTATCAAAGGTCTAAATATGAAGCCCGAAACTCTGGATCTGCTAGAAGAAAACACAGGTAGTACCCTACAAGATATAGGTATAGGAAAGAACTTCCTAAGCAGAACTAAGGTCAACAATCACCAAGCTCATTAAACTAAAAATCTTCTGTACAACAAATGAAACAACCAAGGAAGTGAAGAGGAAACCCAATGAGTGGGAGAAAATCTTCACTTGCTATGGCACCCAATAGAGGATAAATATCCAAAATATACAAACTCAAAAAACAAAGAAACAAGCAAATAAATGACCTAATGGAAAGATGGGCTAAGGACCTGAACAGAGAGTTCTCAAAGAACTAAAAGAAGCTAAGAGACATCTTAGCAAGTGTGCAACATTCTTAGTAATCATAGAAATGCCGAGCTGAACCACTCTAAGAGTCCATGTCACTGCAGTCAAACTGGCTAAGATCCGGAGAACAGAAGACCTCAAATGCTGCCGAGGATATGGAGAAAGGGGAACGCTCACTCGCTGCCGACAGGAATGAAAATTCGTGTAGCCATTACGGAAAGCAGTGTGGAGAGCTCTTAAAAAACGAAAAGTGAATCTACCATAGGATCCACCCTACTGCAGAGACACCTGCACATCCATGTTTGTTGCTGCTCTTTTCACAATAGCTAAGAGATGGAAACAGTCTAAACAGCCCTCAACTGAAAAGTGGATTATGAAAATGTAGTGCACTTACAAAATGGAGTTCTACTAAGCAGTAAGGATGGACAAAATTACGAAACTGTAAGGCAAATATATGGAAATAGAAATTGTTATACTAAGTGAATCAGCACAGATTCAGAAAAGCAAGCAATATTCTCCCTCATTTGAGAATCTTAACACCAGTCTCATATATGTAAGTATATATCCCGATACAACAGCGGGAGCCAGGAAAATGGAAAGGGAGCATGGAGATAAAGGGAAAGAAAGTGCAAGAGAAAGGTGGGGGGTAGGAAATACGTACCACCGAGAGGAAGATGGGGTTATTCACCTGGGAAGGAGGGAGGGAAGGACAAAGGGAGGGTAGTAGGAGACAGGTATCATCAACAGGGAAATGAGGAACACGGGGCACTTAGACTGGGGATGGAGGGAGGTTAGACAGGGAGGAAGGGGAAAGAGGAAAATAAAGCTCAGGTGGCGTAAAAAGCCACAGGGATATATAGCAACTCCAAAAGCTCTTGAAAAACACATGTGCAATATCTGAACATAAGCGCACATGTGACCCTGAAGGTTATTTAACAAGAAACACAGTGCCAGAGAGGAGAAACCTCTTTTCGAGTCATTAGTCAGGCTAGTCTAAGAGACTCCCAAAATAACACAGGATATTGCCACAGCCTTTGATTGCCTCCCAGAAGTTGAAGGTAGGACCCTATTACTGAAGACATGATGTACTTCAGACACAGAACTTCGAGCAACAGAGCTGGAACTGACCTGGAAGTCTTCTCTAATATTTCCACAGGATACAGTGCAAGGTGCTAACGGAGAAAATCAATCAATGGTCTAATTTAGCTCTACAGACTAACCACCACAATGCCTGGCACAGCAAAGTGTCTCTATTGGTGCAGTAGTAGCACTTTTATCTAGGGCGTAATCAACAGTTATCTAATTCTACTTTAAGCCTTCTCAATGCAAAGGAAGTGGTGGGTAGCACTATACATATAACCAAATCCACATGACTGGAGAGGTGATATATCCTAGAGAAAAATCCTTGCCCTGTCAAAGCTCTAGACAAATGAAATTCCTTACTGTATGCTAAATAGGGATCTTTATATATTCAGACAAGCAGACCATGTACCACTTAACAAAAAAGCTTCTTTTTGCACCAGATGGAGGTTATTACAAAGTTCCACAACTGGTCACACACAGAGAATATATGTCTGAGAGATGTCTAGTTCTAAGTGACACATCTACAGTAGAACCTCTACACCTAAGACTCATCGAACATAGTGGAACAGGGGAAAGAGGGACTACTAATACATCCCTCAACTCTCTGCACTAAAGCTTTCTCATTCAACAGAGTGCAATGCATACAGAAAACTACAACTGGCCAAGTTTTAGAGAACAAGAGACTGCAGAGTGCACATCCCTGGACAGGACTCATATATTAAACCTCACCCACCCATAGCTCAAGAACCATTGCAGAAGAGGGAGCAGAAAGATTGTAAGAGGCAGGGTTACCAAGGAAATAGGCTTTCAGGTCACTGGGAACTTGCATAGATGAACTTGCAACAATGGTGACAGCATGCACAAGACACATTTTGACTCACTCAGACAAAAACTCACTACAGAATGAAGGTAATCGACAGCAGGCCCCAACCCTAGCTGAGGAACTATTGACAGCTGATTATTGATGGGTGAGCAAAACTAGATCTTCTTTAAAGGAGAGACTCTAGATAGGCTGACTAGACTCTAGTGGAGAAACTTGCAAGGAGGGACTTCTGGGTACAAATGTTTGACTGGATAAGATTTAACATATATGATAGGATGGGAGGGGTCTAAATTTGATTAAGATACATTATATGAAATGCACAAATACTCAATAAAATATTTTTTAAAAATAATGAAATCTTAAAAAAGGAAATGGTCTTTAGTGATCAATACCTAAAAATTATACTTAAATCATGGAGAGAACAATAATAATTGTGAACTCAACATGCTTCACATTTTTACATCCCTCTACTGGAAAATGCTGCATGAGAAAAACAGACATTCCTGTTTATGCTGAGATCCCAGAAAAAGGCTAGGATGTGTTTGTGACAGGAGTCCATCAATAATGACAGTGAATTTGAGTTGAGGGTGCCATCTTCCCTATGCTGATTCCTAACTGCGTGAGAGTCCCCAGTACTTCAGACATAATCTCAGCCGCTGAGCAAGGATATGACTCTTTTGCATGAAAAGAAGTGTGCTGTTGCTAATTTTTGCTGTTTTGAAATTTTCTTTCCTAAGTACAAAGAAAAAATGTACTTAGAAATTAAGAGAAAGCTTAGTGATTCATTTCAGAGTCACATCATTTGGGAAGATTAGCTACTCAAAAAACTACTTACTGATTTTTCAAAAGCAATTTTCAAATCAGGCCCCTGAAGATATTCATAGGTAAAGTCACGGGTGGGGCTCAAACATATAACTACTTAGGTAAAGGGCATTTCTGGGTCATTTTTACTGACTTCCCCTCATGTTATTCTGACTTCAAGCTCTCTATGAACAAATGAACAACTCTCCTTGTCAAGAATAATGACCTCTTCTCAGGCACAACCAGCTGTTGGTCTGGGGACATCTCAGAGCCCTGTAGGTAAAAGCTATGGAATGTGCCCTGCCTGGGATTCTCTGCAGGAAATGGAAGAGGAGCAGAAAGAGCCAGCCTGTGATGAATGGCCTTGCTCTAACTTCCAGGTTAGTAGAGCCAGATTTCTGCTGCCCCAGGCAAGGTGGCCTCTCTTCATTAATATACTCGAGACTGGGGAGCTCCTAAGAGCAAACAGAGGTGCATTGAAAAACAGCCAGCGATGTTCAAAGCATAATTACTGTAAATTAAAAACTCTCTCTCACTCTCTTTGTATGTGTGTGTCTCTCTCCTTTCTTCCCCCTTTCTTCTGTTCATGCCATAAAAGGATAAAAGCTTACCACTGGACATAAGCAAGTGACCTTATTCTTTCAAAACACGGTAAGCTAAGGACACATTCGTTTCCATCAAGTAGGATGACTCTCAGTGGGAGTGTTGCTCCCAGGCCCACCCAATCTCTATATAAAAAGAATTGTCAATGTCCAGAGACCCAAAAATTCCTACAGTGCCTGGGAATGCAGGAGAAAGATGGGGAAGAAAATGCACTCAGAGCTCTTAGCTGTTCCTGGAAGATTGACGCAGCTTTAAACTTTACACTGTTTCTTAGAACCAGCCAGTAAGGACTGAGCTAGAAGGATGCTTGATGTCACTGGGAAGCTTTGTGCTCAGCATGTGCCTGTGTGTGTGCCTGTGTACCTGCATGTGTGTGAGTTGGGCGGGCTCTGCTTATCCCACCTCTCAGAGGATTCAATTCAATCTTTATGTGGCATTTGTTTCTCTTGCTTCAAAAACTGTCTTGATATTTTAAAAATCTTTTAAACCAGTAGTCTTAATTTGGCTTATTTGAGAATGTTCTTTTTCATTTACTTTGCTACTTAAAAGACTGGAAAATGCAATGAATAATAGAAGAAAATCTTTTTTTTTCCCTAATGAAGGAAATGAAGAGAATTAAAAACAGCACAGTGACAACTTCTTGACGCTGCCTGTTGTCACTGCGGGTTCTGGTTCCTCTTTCCTGGAGGAGGCCTGCTCTACAAATCCTGGCACCTCATTTACACCCAGAAGCCATAGGGAAACTGTACAAAGAAGGCAATAACATATTGGGACCTAGCTGGCCAGTAAATGTGCTCCTTTTACTGGGGTCTAGAACAAAAGAAGGATTGAAAACAGAAGGGGACAGAAGCTAAGGCCTGCAGTGCTGTTTGCCTCAGTGACAGAAACCAGCCTTCCCCTCTGCACTGGGCTTTCCACCGTCCCACTTCCCTATCAAACTCTCAGAAGCCAGGCTCAGCTTGTATTTCAAATCCATGGCTCGACTGACAGCTGGGAAACACAATATTCTGTCTGGGAATTAGCAATCTCTTAATGAAGAAGCGGGGGACATTTCTGGGTTTTTTTCCAGGAAGGTGATCACATTCTCAGAGAACAACAATGGAGAGTTCCCAAGTTCACTTCACCATCCTCACCTACAACCCAAATATTCCTTTTGCCTTTTCATGTATATTTTTAAAAATCCATCTATCTTTAGGGACTCTTAACCACAAATACTAGAACTCCATGATATGTTTTTTACAACTCTCGTGGAATCCTTTAAACATTCCCAATATAACTACATTTCATACGATTATAGATGAGAGATTGAGAGCCAGAGACCTTAACTAGCTTCCCCAGGGCCCACCATAGAATAGACAAAACAGGAGGGGATCCCGAGCAACCTGAGGTCCAAGTGATAATACACCATGCTAGATTTTCAGAAGTGTCCTTCACAGATGTAGGCATCTCGTCAATGGTTGGAAGGCCTCTTGGTTTAAGTGTCTTGTCTGTACCGAGCTGGCACCTGCCGAGCCCTGCAGCTGGGGGTGATCTGGGCTGCTGCAGGCTGTGACCGGCTCCAGTGGGTGTGGTTTGCGTGGTGGCAGATGGCCTGGGAATGGGAGGAAGCCCTACCTCGGATTTATTTATATATTGACTCAAATTTGTAGTTTTGATTTCTATTTTTTTTTTCTATGTCGAACTTGACGCCACCATCACATAGCCTATTGTTTCCTCTGAGGGTTATTAGTATTTAATAACATAAGTCAACTCTTGTGAGAGAATAGAAGAGTCAGTAATTCCTATCAATAAGAAGAAAAATTCACCAGCAGAGCAGTAATGGAAGAAGGAAGCTGTTTGTCACACATAGAAAGACTTTATTCATTTATTTCTTTGTGGCTCTGACAGGGGTTTTCCATCTCCCTAGTAATACTGGCCAAGTCTTAAGATATGTATTTATTTAATTTTAATTTTTTAGTATCTGCTCTGCCTATCCGAATTTGTTTAGAGAATTAAGCAAAATAGTAGACGTGTAAGGATTCTGGAAACTAGAAATACTCCAATTGTCGCATAGACAACACTTTATCTTTTAGGAGCACAGCTCTAATGTGCCCCTTTGTTGCCCACAGAACTTGAAGAATGGCACGGCACCTGTAGAACATACTTCGTGTCTGATGCTCCCATCTTAGAGTCTGTACCCGCTAGTCTCCATTTCCTAGTCTTCAACCATTTCCTAGCATTCACCCTCTGCACCAGTGGCCCCGGGTTACAGTGTTCTGTACATGTGTCCCGAGGTTTGCTCTGTCGGTACCTTTCTCCATGCTTTTCTCTCTAGAGGAGGCCTGTCCCGTAGCTGTTCTGCAGAGATGAGAGTGGTGAGCGTGCACCACCCAACATGGCAGCTGTGAGCCCGGTACAGGGGGAGCACTTGAGTTCTGGTTAAGTGTGACTGAAGAACTGAACTTTAAGTTTTATTTTAATTGATTTAAGTTTAATTTTAAACAGCCACTTGTGGCTAAAATTATTGTGTTACATAGTGTAGGCCTAGAATATTGATCACCTTTATCGTTTCATTTCTAAGAGCAGCACTTATTTTTCTAAAACACAGGTCACTTCAGTTTGGAAGCCAACACTTGTGCCCTTCTTTAGCCATTTTCCCGTCTACCTTCTGTCTAACTCTACCTAAGCTTGTGTTTTCTAAGTTGCATTTTCTTCACCTGCTCATATCTTCTCTACTACCTGCCAGGCTCCATCTGGTAATAATGCCTCAAGTCGTTTTTGTGTGGCTCTCACAAAACATCATAGACTGGGTCATTAAAATGGCCATAGTCATAGTTTATTTATCATTGTTCTAGAGTCTATAAGTGTAAGGTCAAGGCAATGGGCATGTTCAGTGCCTGGTGATGGCTGCCCTCTGCTTCTGAGGTGGCACCTGGCAGCTAGAGAGGATGAAGTCTGTGTCGTCACGTGGCAGGAGGAATACAAAGGGTGAACTTGCTGGGACCACCTGACCCTCGGCGTACACTCTTCTGCTTTTCTTTCTGTATTTGAAACCCTACTCAGTGATGCCATTGTAACAAGGGGTTCTGAGTGCAGTTGCCTTATTTGCTGGGCACGAAGAATGGAACTAAAATTAGAAAACTGATAGACTTCTACCTGGCTTTGGTAGGACTTCCTACCTGGACTGAGGAAGGAGGCCATTGCCAACTCCACATGCAAACAAGGGCAGGTGGTCTATCCTGCTCTGTCCTTTCCCCACCATCCTCAGAGGCTCGGCTGTACAGAGTCCTTCTGAGATGAAAAGCACAAGGCCACTGCCTATGTATCTTTTCTTTCTAGCAATAGCATTTGAAAGCATAGACCTTGGTCAGATGGGTCAGATTTGGCAAATATTCAGGCTCCCAAAGTAACAACTGACAAACATTCTTTGTGGGACTCGGTCTCCTGAGGGCAAGGGCAATTGGAGAGTAAACAATCAGATGTTGACTGCGCCAGAGAGGCTCTGCTGTTGGCTGGGCACCGCCTCTGAGGGATGTCAAAGCCCATAGCACTGTCGGGGCTTGTGAATATCAGAGCTCACCAGAAGCACAGCCGCCAGCACCCAGTTCTGCAAGGCCAGGAGGGAGAGGAGTGAGCAGCGGGAAGGGGGCGGCTCAGGAAGCCAAAGAAAAGTCGCCAAATCTGTTTGAAACCGGGAGTGAGGACAGCTAGGGGGAGGGCCGGGAAGCAATGAAGTCAGAGGCTCAGCAGAGACTGCAGCTGAATCAATTTGGAGATAAAAATAGTGCCTTGCCGCCTCTGCCTCCGCAGTGATTTCCTAAAGGTCTCAGCTGTGCCGGGGAGAGAGCCAGCGTGTGTCCCCTCCCCTCCTCCCAACTGGGGAGCTGAGCAAAATAGCAACAACCAGGGGAGGAAAAGCAACTTCCTCATCTTCTCTAGGGTCTCTCCGGACAGCAGCCCCGCCTCCCTCACCAAGCCCCCGGAACGGAAAGGCCTCTTGCTTCACCTGTTTTCCTCCTTAGTGGGATATTTAGAGATGAGCTCTTCAGAGGTTGGAAGGAGGTAAAGATTCCAGACATTCAAAAAGAATTCAGCTGGCATGGTCTCTTGACTTTCAAACCCGGGGCATCACATAGATTGTCCACTCTAACTGAAGCTCTTCACCAGACCCAGACACGAGGCAGAATTCCACATCTGCAAGGATGACTCTCCACAAGCCCAACCGGCCTATGCTGTCCACAGATGAACGTGTGAGCCTTCAGAGACAACAAAACCTGTGTTTGCCAATTAGTGTGAATGCCCCCAGGAGAGGCGGAATTAGGGATTAGTTTATGTGACTGATGCAAGGAACATACCCCCTCCCTCCCCCCCACTCTAACCCCCACCCTCGCATTGGCTCAGGAAAAGACAGAGTGGATAGAAGTTTGACACACTGCAGAGTGATTATTCCTGCAGTGTGGGGAGGTAACCTTTCCCTGCTACATTCTGACATTTGCATTGAGGAAAATGCATCACTGGTAATTGCACCTGAGTGTCAAAACCAGTTGATTTGTCTGTTCCAACCAAGGTATGAATGAGGAATTTAGCGCTGAGGGATGGAAGGCGAATAAGGAGCTCACACAAATTATGGGAGAACAGATAATGGGATTGGCCATAAAAAGTAACAGCCTCGATTGATGTTTCCTTCTCAGTCCTGCAAAAGGAATCTGTTCAGATTAAACAACACAGTTTGTGAAAATGCCTAAACTAGTTTTGGTCTTAAAATGAGTATTAGTGAATACTGTTGTGCACTGTTGATTTGAATATACATCATTCAGGAGGAAAAGTGAAACCAGAGACACCACACTGAAGCCAAAAATCCCCACCCACATTAAGTCTAGGTACCCATTTTAATCCCTGATATATATAAGTGTATATATATATAAGTGTATATATATATACACTTCTCTCTCTCTCTCTCTCTCTCTCTCTCTCTCTCTCTCTCTCTCTCTCTTTCTGCCAAATTTGTACTATACACCTTCAACTGTGTAGTATTAGATGGAAGACCTGGAGGCATATTAAAGATACAGGATGCAAAGATCTCTCGAACTGTGGGGCTCCATAGGTGAATCCTATTATTCATTTTACAGATAGCTCTGAAATAGTCTCATTGTCTTAGAAGGAAGAAATAGTCCTTGTCAGAGAGAGGAGTAGAACATTGCCAAACTTGACATTTTGACAAACACAGCAAATAGTTATCAATCACATTGGGAAATGGCTTTCTCATGGGGACCTATTGTTTACAAAAATATCAGTTGAGGAAGAAGTAAACATTCCTCCTGAACTACTGTGATACCATTCACATGGCTTTCCAAGCATATTTATAACCTTTGAGAGGAAATTTGTAGGAGATTTAGAATTGTTACATTGGTCCCCTTTGACTCTTCTGAATTTGTGTGTGCGTGTGTGTGTGTGTGCGCATTCTTTCAATATCCTGATGACTATTTTCCCCGCTGACAAACAATGACATTTGAAGTGGAGCCAATTTATGTTGCATTGGGTTCCTAATACAAATAAGTGCACACAGAGCGTAGAACAAATGAAGTGTACTTGATAAAAAACAAAAAAACAAATCAATACTTGTAATGTAATGTAATTATATTTATTTTCTTACAAAACACATTTTGAAACACGAAATAGATTTTGAAATTTATTCAAACATTAATCCTATGAGTGTTTAAAACACAGCTGATACTTTGCAGACCATGATAAGAACATTCTGGTGTCTTCCTGCTTCTGGGTCACATTAGGACAGAACCAAAAGTTACTTTACTTACAAAGTACTGCCCTTTTGCTTAGAAAATAAAGATGCAAATAACTCTTTAGTCCCAGTCAGTAGCCAGGACCTGCACTGGCTGTGGAGAGATGAAAATACCTGCGTTCACCTGATAGGTGTTAGAAGTGAAATGAACCAAGGAATTTTCTGAAAGACAGAAGTGCTCTAGGCATCTGGGTCCAGGATGGCAGCAGGATAGGATAAAGTGCACTGCCCCATCTGTAACACATTGACAGACGGTAGTTGATGTTCATTCTATGTATTTATCTAGGCTTGAAAGGAATAATGGCAGAGTACACATGCTTGAAGCAAACAGTTAAATGCAAAGCCTGGAAAATAAGCATGTGAACTGACACAGGAAGTTCTGGAGAATACCAGTTTCTGTCCCAGGCCCGAATGCCACGGTCTAAGATTTCAAGTCCAAAGGCATGGCAAAGAACCTACAAAAGGATGGAAATGATGGCTTTGCAGAAGGTCAGGTCCTGTTTTTCCTTGGAAAGTGGGTCAGAACATCCTCCTCTCTGGATGTCAGAAGACACATGTAGTTTGTGAGATACTGAAGGAGTAAGAAGATGGGAGAAAGGAGGACCAACACCTAGTAAAGTGTGGCTTGTCAGTCTCTGGATGCTTCTGTAAGGAGCATCAATTCAACTTAGTGGCTATGTCCAGTAAAGACAGCCGTTCCAGTATTCATTCTTTAGACCTAAATGTAGTAACAGCTTCTGGCTCTTATTAATCCTATGATATTTTAAAGTTCCTTTCAGTTTCCCTTAGCTTTCCCCCCTTAGCTTTGCAAACAGTCATTGAAGAGTTCTTTAAACTCTCTTTGATTATTTCTTTTGAAGTAATCTGTTTTTTGGCTCTGTCTGGACCCATCCAGTGGTTTCCAGTTTACTTATCTACCTGTTTCATCCTTGATTAGGGAAAATCAGCCTGACAAATGACTGAAGGAACTAACCAATTGCTCACCCTGCCTTCCCACTCCAGGAGGGAGAAACATCTATTTCAGAAGACAAGGCCACTGGTTAAAGACATCTGATTTCTTATCAGCCTTTTGTAGATCTGGTTCCTTATTAAATGCCATATCAAAACTTCCCATCTCTCCTTCCTAGACCCCAGGAAGGAGCAGGACAAAACCCAAGAAGGCACACCCTAACTTCTGGGATTCCAGGAAAGCAGAATTTCCTTTCTGTGATTTTTTGGGCCCACCTAGAAATCCCAGACCTCCCCCAACCCTGATGCATGACCTCCATTCCCTCGAGAATGTTGCTAGCCACTCATAACTAGTAAAACTATCTGTATCTATTGAGGTTGGATTCCGTTTCTACTTCTTTATCACGTTGCTTTCTCATCCTGAAGTCTAACACATTTTGCCAATAGGATGAATGTCAAATGTGAAATTTCATGATTATCTTAATTCTAACTGTCAGATTTGTAGAAATAGAGCATCTTTCTAAACTTGGCTACTTAAATTTCTTCCCGCAGAGAATCCTTTCTTCATCTCCATTGGTCATGCTATTGCATGACCTGTATCTTTTTCTAGTTGACATTAAGAATTTTGATATGTTCTGAAATCAGTGCTTGTTGGGCATAATGTAAGGTGGGCTTAGCCAGGCCACCTGCTAGGAGGAATAGAGGAATGATTCCTGTGGATGTGGCGTTCTGCTCTGGCTAGTTGTGAGACCAGCATCTGTAAAGTGCCTGCCTACCTGTGGACAAACTTACTATTGGCTGTATTTGGGACCCCACCCCATAAGGTCATTGGCTATCCAGACCTATAAGAGCTTGTGCACCTATTCAGTAAATGAGTATGCAGTGCCACGTGAGTTGGCCTTGCCATGTGCTTGGCCTGCTTCCTGTCCAACTCCTGGAGTCTGCGGCTTGACTCTGCGTCTACTCACCCCCAACCCTTCCGTCTGGCCCCCCAAAGTCCATTCAGGCTGGCCCCTAGTGATGAGACACGATGGTAATGGACATGATGATAAATGCTGTACCAATCACAGCTGTTGGTAACATCTTTACAAAGTTTGTGGCTTTGAAATGTCACTATGGTGCCTTGTGCATTGTAGTATTCTTAATGACATCTGATTTGTCCACATTTATGTCTTCAAGGTTTTTGCCTGACTGAGGAAATATTTCCCCAATCCGTATCATTGCTATTCTTCTAACTTTTCCAAATTAAGAAAAATTCTCTTGCAAACTGTATGCATCTGGAACTTATTTCTGCTTTCAGTATGATGTTATAATGTTATTATTTTCTATGTGGATAGACCATTATTTAGACATCTCTCAATGAATAGTGCTTACATTTCAATGAAGATATAAGATCACAGTCTCCATTTTTTTGCATCAGTCGATTTTTATGCTCTGTAATATTTCATTCCACTTTTATATTTGACTGCACCAGTGTCAGAATATGAACCATTCTAGCCTTGTTGATTTTCCTAATAAGAGGCCTTCTAGCTTTCTATTTAGTTCTTTTTAAAATTGGTTTTCATAAGTTTAAGGTAGTTACTTTTCTGTGTAGATTTTGGAATAAGCTAGTTAAATTCTCTAAAAATAAAAATCTTGTTCATTTAAAATGGATTTCATTGAAGTGCATTTAAGTTCTCTATAATACTGACTCTTCCTATTTTTGCATGAATATTGTATGTCTATTTGCATATACTTATATTGGTGGTTATATACATATATGTGCCATATTTATTTCTCAAGTTTGAGCAGTTATCCATAAAAAAATGAATTCTGATTTGTTCCCGAATAACCTAGATTTTTTGGTACTGTTTGGAACAGGGAGGGAATCAGAGTGACTTGATTTTTGTAATGGGCCTCCATTTTGTCTTACCTTTCATCTGACCTTGGGGGGGAACTAGAACTCCAGATAAACTTTCCTTGATATTGTCATGCAACAAGCATGGTTGAGTTCCAGGGAGTGCTTGACCATTAAGAAAGAAGGGTTCTAATCTTGTGTAAATACCCTAAGCCAATAACCATTGTTGACTGGCTTCTGTAAGTTGATTGCTCACTGCTCACTCAAATGAAGGTAAGCATTGTAACTGTGCATTTTGAATGATCTGTGGTCCCCTGTCAGGGTATAAAATCTTAAGATTTGAAGATTTGGAACTGGGCGGGGCTGCTGTCAGAATCCAGGGACAGCCACAGCCTGCTATAATAAATGTTTGCCTTGCATTCCATCTGCATGTGGTGACCTCTGATTTGCAATCTACAACACTGGAACATAAGTCTGTTGTTACCTTCTCTAATGGCTCTCCTTGGTGCATGGGCATGCTGAGTGCAAAACTTCTGTTTTGAGTCAAAATATATTAAAATTTATGAACAATATTATTAATTATTCAAATACTTTCTTTAATTTTATTTGGAGGCAATCGTTTCATCAGAAATAAATGTAAACTTTATTTCATCCTTTGCCTCTCCATATCCTGTGTTAGGTCAGCCCTATTACTGAGTTACATCATACCCCTTTGCAGGTCTTTATTCTTCATTACTCTCTATCTCTCTCTCTCTCTCTCCCTCCCTCCTTCCTTGCCCCCTTTCTTTCTTATCTTATTGGGTTGTCCTTACTCTCCAATAAAATGTTGACAAGCAGTAATGAATGCGGGATTCCTTGTCCTAGCTCTGCCTTTAAAGAATCCTAGCTCTACTAATCTCTCAACCTTGTGAATGTGTTAGTAGACATCTTCTATAAAACTAGGGTTCGTATTTTCTTTTTTGGAATACCAACAATCTATATCATGAATCTAGATTTCATTTTTCATATATTTTCTGTATTCCTCATTTTTTCTTGTTATCTAATTAATATATCTGATATGAGTTACAGAGAAAGATTAAACTATTTCATTCACAGGGTAAATGGCGTAGTGTAGTTTTTGCTGATGTGTTATGATTTCGTACATCTTGTAATGGCCTAGGAAAATGGGTAAAGACTTTCATTTTGCAGTTTTTTCCAGACTCCAAAGTCTACTGGTGCTTGACCTTTGTCCAACCCCTCCCAGCGGTATTGGGCCTCCGTTGCCGCCTCTTGCCAGCGCCGCCGTGGCTCCAGGCCGCTCTTTTAGGGCGGGTATGCAGTTCCCCCTGGGCTGCGTGCACCAGTTCCTGCGGCAGGGCAACTACACGGAGTGCATAGGGGCTGGCACGTGGGTGTACCTGGCCGTGGTGCTGAAGTACTTGACAGCCCAGGTGATGCACGCCTGTAGTCCCAGCTACTCAGGAGGCTGAGGCAGGAGGATCGCTTGAGTCCAGGAGTTCTGGGCTGTAGCGCGCTATGCGATCGGGTGTCCCCACACGACCCACCGGGACCTGCAGGCCAGCACGGGAGGAGCCTGACTTGGCCTTAGCACGGGCCTTGCCTCCCTGCTTGCCACGGCCAGACTTCTCACCAACCGTCACAACCCACTTCTCACCAACCATCACAACCCACTTCTCACCAACTGTGCTAACCAACCGTTTCGAATGCAGCTGTCTGAGCCTCACCCGAGTCTTGCAGCCTGTCAAAATGTCCTCTGCCTGGCTGCAGCCTACGTGACAAAAAACGATTGGTCCTTCACTCCCTTCAGCCGCGCCCCTACCCTATATAAGACATCCTGTAAGCTGCAATAAATGAGATCCTGCTTGGACAGTCTCCCGGCTCAGTGTGGTTTTTTCTCTGGAGTGGAGAGGGTCCGGGCCGTCAGCACTCACCATCCCGCTCAGCCCCTGGAGGAGGCCAGCTGGACCAGCTTCTCCACCTCCCTACCTGCCAGCGATCCTGGCATAGCGGCACACACAAAAATGAGTGACCATGGCAGCTCCAAAAACTTGCTCTACCATAGCCCACATGATGTTCTAAGCTGGGAGGGGCATGTGCAAATAGATAACCCCCTGGTCCATTTTTGTTAGGAATGTGCACACAGGAAACTTTGTGAAATGCTTAATTCTTGGATGTTGCAAATTGTAACCAGACCCTATGAAAGCTTCTTTCTAAGTATGCTGAGGATTTGCTGCAAGTGACCCGGCTGGTCGAAAATAAAATACCTTGTTATTCCATCCACGTGGTGGTGTTGGCTTTTTATCTCAAGCCATTACACATCTGATCATACATGAGATTAAGCCACCACTCTTCTTTCCAGTTTTTCCCTAGTCATGTTTGATAATATCTGCTTTTAGACTGGGATTAGGGACTTCAGAATATTTTCTGTCTTTTTGTTGCTGTTGTCATTTGAAAGTTTATTGAGTCAAGACAGAAACTTGTTTTACTTTATTTTTCTTAGTATTAACAAGTCTTGATCAATATGATTCAGGTCTCTGCATCCTAGAAAATTCCTTGCTAATAGATTGTAATGGGTTGAGATGAAAAGTCAACAAACACCGCATGGATGGAATGGCAAGATATTTTATTTCCAACTGGCTGGGGGCTGCATACAGTAAACCCTAATCATACTTAGGGTCTCGGAGTGGGGACTGGTTACAATTTGCAGCATCCAATAAAAATTAAGCATTTCACAAAGTTTCCTGTGTGCACATTCCTAACAAAAATGGACCAGGGGGTTATCTATTTGCACATGCCCTTCCAGGATCAGAACATCATGTGTCATGTGGTCAGGCCTATTTTGGAACTCTCAAGGTCACTGCTTTCTGGGTGTGCCACTAGGAGGGGTTGGACAAAGGTCAAGCTTTGAAGTCTGAACAAACCACAAAACGAAAGTCTTTATCCCATTTTCCTAGACCATTGCATTGATCATAGATTAGTTTACATCCTTTGTTATATTTTTCTCTCTGCCATGCTTTTATAACTCCAAATTTGGTTATTATTTTCTACCTCAAGCCTTTTGACATATCAAATGCCTCAACTTTCTGTTTATGCACCAATTTCGAGCTAATTTTTTAGGTCTGTTTTCCAGTTCACATTCACCTATGTTAAATGTGCTACTTATCAAACTCCTTGATGTATTTCAATTATTTTTCATTAATAGATGTTTTTTAAAAATATTTTTAAATATTTTTCATGACCTTTTATGGTTTATCATATATTCTACGTTTTCTTCATACAGTTTTTCAAATATCAAAATTTTTATGTTTTAAGGATTTTTATTACTTTGTAGCTGTTCTAATTTAATTTTTTTTGCCAATTGTATTCATGAGTTATTTGTCTTACTCATTTAAGCATCCTTTGCATGCTTTAAGTATGAATTGTATATGTATTTGCAAAAGTTTTCTTCTAGCTTACAACATACCTTTTCACTTAATACAGATCAGTAGTTACTAGGAGGTGGGGAAGAAGGAAGGATTCAGTTGAAAAGGGTAGAAGAGCAATGTTATGGAAGTGACTAAAAATATGCTGTACCATTACTATGGTAGTGTTTACATACTAGTATACAGTTATCAAAGTTTATACTTAAAGTGAATTAGTTTAATTATATGTAAAGTATACCTTAATACACCTCCTTAAGTAAATATTTTATTTATCTTAAAGTTCAGCCTTTTTTAAAAAATGAGAGATGCATTCATGCTGTGATAGTTAATCTTCATTGTTAGCTTTACTGGACTTAGAATCACCATGGAAACTGGCTTCTGTGTATGTCTAAGAGGATGTTTTCAGAAAGGTTTACCTGAAGAGAGAAGAAAGCTATGTAATGTGGGTGGCACCATCCTGTGGAAGAAAGGAAAAGAAGAAGCCAGCTGACTGTAGGCATTCTGCTTCCTGAGTATGGATGCAATGTGACCAGCTATTCCATGCTCTCATGGTCACACCTTCCCCACCATAAGAGACTAGCATTCAGCTGTGATCTAAACCGAACCCTCTCTTCCTTAAGATGCTCTTGTCATCTATTTTGTTATGACAGTGAGGAATGTACCCAATACAAAAGCTATATTGAGGCTTGGGATTTTTATATATTTGAATTACCTAAAATTAAAAAATAGAGGGGACAGAAAGTTATTGTAGGTCTAATTCTGTAAATTTCTCTTTACAGAGAGAATCAATGGGGAAACCATTTTGGAGATTAGAAGAGAAAAATGATCAAAATGGAAATCAGGCTCCTCCTTTCGGTATTGAAGATTAATTGTCCTATTCATTTGGAAATCTACAAACTTCTGAGTTTGAATTTGTCAATAAATTACACAGCTCTAAGTAAAGTTCTCTTCCACTACGAAGATGGCAGTCACAAAGCATCATGTATAAACCTTCATAAGTATATTAGTTATTTTTCTCATTGCTACAACAGAATACTTGACATAAACAACTAAAGGACTATGCGTTTTAGTTCACAGTTTTTATGGGGATACAGTCCATCAGAATCAGAAAGAATGGATGTGGAGCAGAAGAAGAGTGAGGCAGCTGATTCATTTCTCCATGGACCAAGAAAGAGAGACAGAGACAGAGACAGAGGGAGAGGGAGAGAGAGAAAGAGACAGAAAAGATACACCAAGAGAACCAGAAATGGGGTCAGATTATATCTGCTCAGCTCTACTATTGAGCATCCCAATTCCTGTAGCTAGGCTCTACCATCCAAAGCTTCCACTAACTCCTAAAACAGTAATATCAACTGATGACTAACTATTCAAACCTATGAGCCTATGGGGGACAGTGTGCACAGAGATAACATCCCACTCTGACACCTACGAATTCATGGCCATTTCATAATACAAAATACATCTAGTTTAATTTCATTTAAGTTCTCATAATATTTACCACCACCCACCATCTTTTAGAAGGTACCTCCCATATTAAGGATAGGCCTTTTCCTCCCAGTCACCATGCTACACATCATTCAGAGCCCACTCTTCTGATCTCATTTATCCTTGGTTACCTCCTTCCTCAAGTCACAGTGATATTGAAGGTTATCTTTAAGTATGAATTGTTGTGGGACACAAGTCAATAGTCAGCATTCTGATCCCTTTTAATAACACTCTTTCTAGCTCTTTCAATATTTTGTATCCCAGAGCTTTCTGATTCTAGCTAGAAAATGAACTGGAAGGATATCTTTTTTTATTGACTCAAAGATCATTTAATATTCTTCTACTCATTTGAAGGGGGAAAAACTCACTGCCTGATTCCACAGTATGAATAAGAGTCTGTGCACTTAACCTTTAGAATCAGAGAACAGAGTTCAAATCCTCTGTCAGTCTCCAATGAACTGGCTTCCTTTGGAAAAGGCAATTTCCCTATTTATGCCTTAGTTTTCTGTCCTAAAAAAGGGACACCACAATACCTTATAAGTCTCCTTAAGTACTTAAATCTTTGAATATTTTCATCTGAACCACTTATTGGAGGTGCTGCCCACACTGGGTCTTTCTATGGCAGTCACTGTGCCACATGTCAGTCCTCACTAGACATATCCCTAGAGTCCTGGACATATTTTACTTTGGTAATATTGACAAACAAGACCATCTACACAACAGATATTTGTGCTTGGTGAAGGCATTTAAAAATCTCTGCACACTGCCCGTATTACACATATAAGATAGATAAATGACAGTGCTATTTTTTTAGTATAATAATTATTTATTCAATGAATACCTGCTGCATTCTTTTATAATCTAAATCTTCATATATTATTTTGTATAATTATCAATAATAATTAAAAGTTGACAATACACTATTTCCAAGTTAACGTGATAAAAACTACTAAGATGAATGTGGCAAAAGGAAAAGAACATGATGTAGTAATGATTGTGAACAGTCAAAATACTTCAACTCTAAAAGAACATGTGACTCGAAATTAGGAATACTGAATTATTCTTATTTTTTTATTCATGTACTTTTAAAAGTGTAGCCTAGGCCATATGATTTATGACAGCACTTTGTAGTATATTAGTAAGTGCCCTGTAGTATATTTTGTAAATACAGTGACATTTTAGTGATAAGAGCTCTCATTACAAGTCTCTGCTATTAAATCATTCCTCCGAAGGCAGGTTAAACTGCCAGGTTTGGGGTAAGAATTATAGGGTTTATGGATTCATGAAGTGAAAATCAGTATGCTAGGGCTGTATAATGTGTATTCACCATGAAGGTGGGACACCGAACAAGAACTGATTAAAATACTAAGTGAGCGAAGTTGTGAGCAGAAGAATTCTATGATGTGTGTGTTTATGGTTTCCTAGAGTGACTTTTAAAAAGGGATCCTTTTTTTTTTTTTTTGCTTTGGTGAGAATAACATGTTGTTATTAATGTTATCATTTTTATTTGACCTAATAAAAAATTATAGCACTGATAGCAGTAATTTTTTTAAAGATTGTAACTCTGTTTGATAGTAGTATACCCTGCTGGCCTGACTGGCAGAAAGGGGCCAACTGCTAGATTTGAGCAGGAATTCTGGCAGTTATCAGAAGAAATAAAGTCAATTAAGGATACATTTTGATGAAATAGCACTGTTTCTAACACAGCAGCAGCCACAGCTCTATTTATTAGAAAATTGAACCAAAAGAAGCCCATGGAATGATAATGGAGTGATCCGGGCTGATTCTCTCTATCTCCTACTCAATGCAAGTCAGGTCTGTCCCTCAAGGAGTGGTGAGGGTCAATTGCACTTCCCAGAAGAGTCACTGAGTTGCTTCCATTAAATAAGAACCTGCTCATAAAATATAGTTAATCAACCTGTAGATCTTTCATAACTAGGTAACTATTGATTATTGAAATCTCTACTCAGAACAAAAATAACAGAACTCACTTTCTATCACTCTCATACTGTACTGAGAGGCTGTGGACTGAATGTTTGTGTCCCATTAAAATTCATGTGCTGGAATTTTAACTCTCAATGTGAAGTTATTAGGAAGTGTGGGTTTTGAGAGGCAATTAAACCCTCATGTAAAGGACTCCAGAAAGCAATCCTCCCATCTCTTCTCACAGTGAAGACATCACAAAATTTGCCAAGCTGCATCCCAGAAGAGCAGGTCTGCATAGAACTCAACCATGCTGCACCTGATCTGGGATGCTGAGCTCCAGGAACTGTAAGAAGCACATTTCTGTGCTTACGAGCTATCTAGTCTACAGTACTTGTCATGTAGCAGCTCCAACTAAGACATCTTGTCACTACACAGAATCTCAAACTAAAACACTTATAGATTTGATAAAACAGGATTGAAGGCACCACTCAAGGACCTAAGTCATATGGTCTCATAACAAAAGCCCGAATTGAATTATATTGATATTGTGTCTCAGCTTTCACTCGTATCAGAATGACTTGGAAAGTTAGTTAAGGTGTCAACCCCTGGGCCTAAAACTAAATTTTAATTACTGATTTATTTTTATTTTGTATTTTATGACTGTTTTGCCTGCATGTATTTAAGTGTACCGAATTCATGTGATGCTTAGGGAGGTCAGAAAAGGATATCAGGCTCCCTGGAACTTGAGTTACAGATGGTTGTTAGCTGTCATATTGGTAAGGAGGACCAAACCTGTGTCCCAGGCAAGAGCAGTCAGAGTGCTTAACCACTGGGCCATCTCATCTCTCCAGCCCCTCAATTCAGGTTATTGATTCCGCAGGTTCCAGGTGGCGCCCATCAGTATGAATGCCCTAGCAACTCCCGGGTGGTGCAGCTGCTCGTGTGACCCTTCCTGAGGTTCTGTGGCGCCTGTTACAGAAGTCAGTAAACAATCAATGTACTGTTTCTTAAGTCGGTGGAAGAGGTGGACAGCTGCCTGGGGGGTCTCAGATGATAGAATTTTTTAATTTTTTAAGACAGTCTCCTCGTAGCCCAGGCTGGTCTCTATTTCTCAGGGATCTGCCTGCCTGTCATCTGAGCACTGAGATTAAAGGTATGCACCACCAGACCCAGCTCAGATAGTAACTTACTCATTGATTCAACACATACATAGTGTGAATTAAATTACCATTGCCATCGAGGTGCCTAAGAGCTGAGTGTATAATTCTGGTTAACTGCGCAATGAGTGTGAGTGTACATGAAGCAGCGTAGGGAGCCACCCGGCCAAAACTGTGGAGTTGTTTGGAAAGACTTTTGTGGAGAGATGGCATCTCCACTTTATTTTCTGATTTCCTGCCAATAATAGCAAAAGGTCTGTGACATTTGAAGCTGGAGGTTTTTTGTTTGCTTGTTTTGTTTTATTTATTTGTTCTTTTGGCCTGGAGCTACGGAGACCAGATTGTCCGCAATTTCACAGAGATCCACCTGCCTCGGCCTCCAGAGTGCTGGGATGAAAGACATGGACGACCATGCCCAGGACAAGCTGGAATTTTTAACCCTCTGGAATAGCTTGAGGCGTCCTTATAATGTTATACTGTCCCGTATCTTACTTCTCCACCACAAACCCCACACCACACCTCTCTTCTTACAAAATCAAAAATGAGATTACATCATCTTGAAAGATAAAATTTCCTGTTTTCAAGATAAATGCCAAACTTCCTCCTCCCAGTTTGCACTGTACTGTTATGTGTCCCAACACTTACTCTCCAGGCCTGTATCCTCTTGCTCAACCTGAACGTGGCTCTTATTCATCTCTATGATATGGCACGTGCTCTTTTTGCTAGTTGGATATTTTTGTCTTCGTACTCCTTACTCTCATTTGATGAAGCCTGAAGTTCTTATCTTTTGTTGGGCAGTCCTGAGCCACTTATTTTTAATTGTTTTTCTCTTTACCGCAGGATGTAGGCAAGTTAATCACCAGCAATGAGTGGAGCCTGAGTAAAATGACAGATTCATCTTTTCCCTTCTTTGTAAATCCCCAGATCTCACTGACACTAGTATAAAGATAGTAAACTACAAGAATAAGACCTAGAGAGAAGAGAAAAACAGCAGATAAGAAACTGAAATTTGGGAGAGGAGGAGAACAGAAATAAGCACTGAATACTGGGAGAGTTTAAATCTGATTATAGAGGAGGGTTGTCCGGTTAGTCTACTGAACACTGAGTCCTTCCGCCACTCGAGATACCGTGGGCATGGAGAATGTAGGTTAAGCATCCATGAATGTTTTTCTACAGGGGTTCTTTTCTTTTTCTATTCTTTTTTTTTTCTGTGAACTAGATATGATTCTCTGAAACCAGTGAGAGATCACTTGAGAAAATGGAAAAAAAATTATAATCCTCTACTAGAGTTAAAATTAAATAATCGCCATTGAAGTGTATGTGACTCATTTGAAATAATAGACTGATATCAAATTTACATGAAGAGCAGGAAACCCATGCACAGATGGCAGAAGGAACAAGCTGGCGATTCTCGAATCAGGGCCAGTATTCAATGCTCTGGTGGAAGTGAAGAGGTTAGGATCTCCTCACTGACTGTCCATGTCTGTGTCGGCCGGTTACCCCATTCCCTGCTAACGGTGAATCAGTGTTGGAAATGAATTAGTATTAATGTATTTATATGACAGTATGCTTTATACAAATCCTTTGAATGTTATTCTTAGAAATAAATTCTGGGTATCAAGTAAGTTGTTAAACTACTAAGTTTGTCACTTGATCTTGGGTAGGAATGCTGATAGTATTAGAATAGGAGAATTTAATGTTATCTTTTTTCAGAGGATGCAAAGGAGATGCAATGCTGCTATGAGATGTTCTGGCATACCATTAGTAACTGATTTAAAATCTGAAGCAGTACAAGCAATGCGCATTTTAATTGTAACCCAAATATTTAGAGAAAAAAGTGAAATGCTTTCCCCATTAAAAAGAAGAAAACCTTTTATATGAAGCAGTGTACTCCTAATGCTCTGCCTGAAGATATATGGACTTATTCCACCAAACCACTGCAAAGTGGAAGGGATGTTTCTGTGATGCAGAACATTTGGTCAGAATTGTTGGATAGGAACATTAATGTTTTATCTGCTTCAAAAATGTCCTTTTGTGAATAAAAGTATGTCATATTTTTGTGGTGTTTTCAGTACCTTGGAGGACCTTTGTTTAGCACTTATTTAATTTTGTTTCCTTCTTTCAGTCTTTCTTATTATACACTATGTCAGAAACCATTCTTACATTATTAAAATAAGTAATATCATAATAATATCAGTTCATAATAATCATAAGACGTATATTTACTAATTATTTTTACTCTTACCAAACAGATCTCTGCCAATTTCATTTGGCCCCCATCATAGAAAAATGATTTTATGGTTGTGACTGCCATAATCATTATTATTTAAACAATAAATAAAGCCTTATGAAAATATAGCTTGATGTATGATTTGAGGAACTTCCAAAAATTCCTGAGAATTCCGAATCTTGCAGAGAATTTAGAAGCACAAGTACGCAACTGAACATAAAATAGATATTAGAAGTTCTATAGAGAAAACATTCATCTTAGTTTGTTAAGAGAGCGTATCCTTAGACTTAGAGAACTTGAAGTTGAGTTCTAGGCTGATTAACATTGATTTAAATTGAAGTTTTCGTAGTCTGCTTTTCTATATGCTCTTATTTAAGCCCCAAAGTGTTCCTAGCCAGACTGTTTCTAATTTTTGCTTTCTCCCCATTCTGTGAAATTCAGGTGCATCAAGAATCAAGAGTCTTAATTTAGGAAATAAATGCATTCATAAAGTAGATGCTTGCTGGTCATTCATTCCTTATACATATTGTTTCAAAACAACAAGCAATTTTACTGACATAATTTTATGTTAGAGTGAAAACCTAGATAGAATTCTCAAATATTTGAGCAAGACCCATATTATAAAGAATAAAATACAAGGTGAGATATGAAATAAAGAATTTAATGTACTATTTGGGTAAGATTGAGAAAATCTTAGATAAAATAAAATGTATGATTGATGGAATAGTCTATGATAAAATATTTTTACCATAATAACTTGGAAGTGACAGAGACAGAATATTTAAAATTAATGATTTAGTAAGTAGAATCACTATTTAACCACAGGTGCCTCAGAATTATGAAACTTGAGAAGACAACATTACAAAAATCAATGAAGAAGTGACATGACACAGGAAGAATTTTCTGGTTTTTCAGTTAAAAAATTTCAGGGCACAGTTAGCACCATGGAATCTGTTCTTTAAAAATAAATGAGCTTCAGAATATCAAGGATAAAAGGAAATTCTGAAAGAACCAAGCCAAACCACAAATGTTATAGAAAGAGTTGGAAGGAAATGGCTTTGAACTTTTCCAGAGCAGTACTGGAAATTACAGGTCACTGGAGGATTGTCTTCCAAGGGCTTCTCTGAGTGAAGGCATTTCCAAGCTAGAATTTCATATTCAATGTATTAATTAGGTAAATGGAAATGTAAGAAAGTTGGAGATCTTGTGCTGCTTCTTAGAAAGTCCTGGAAAATGTTCTTTTAAAAAAAATGGCTGGCATGGTGCTGCACATCACATCTTCCATCTCAGCACTTAGGAGGCAGAACCAGTGGATCACTGAGAGTTCTAGGTTAGTCTGGTTTGCATAACAAGTTCTAGGCAAATAGTAAAACTGTGTCTTAAAATAAATAACTATAAATTTAAAAAGCTATTAAAAAATACTTGAGACCCAAAGAGTGAAATATCATCCAACTGAACAGACATGGAGGGAAGGTTTTAGTAGCCAATGGGATCAAATGACAAAGCATGGTAGGAGAATATCTCCCAAAACAGACAGAAAATATGAATGACAATTGACTTAATATATCTGAGCACGTGGAGAACTCTGCTGAAGCTTTAGAAAGAAAGTGAAAACTTTATAGACAACAATAAAATGGAAGAGCAGTAGTTAATTTTTGTGGTATATTGCTCACTCTGTTTTATAAAATGTTTCTTGTCCTAATAATGTAAACAGTTGAGAACCCAAAAGTTGCGATGAGCTGCTACTGAAGAGGCCCATATGGCAAAGAGTAGCACTACAGCTGACCACCCGCACCACAGGTGAGTTCAGAAGGGGACTTCTCCCACATTCACTTCGAAATGACTACAGCCCTGGCGGGTGCCTTGACTGCAGCCTAATCAAACACCCAAGTGTGAAATGCCCAGTGAAGCAGCTCTGATTCCTCATCCACAGTCACTGTGAAATAACAGTTGCTGTTCCAAGCAACTGCTTTATAGTAATTTGTTATGTGGCATAGTCCTTATTAATATGCCATTCTTTTTATGGGTAAGATTTTGTCACTAATGAGGAAGATAACTTTCAATTGAATAAACATTTTACTTGGTATAGGGCTATGGATTTTTTTTTTAATTTCAGAGTGTGTTTAGGAGTCAGAGAAGATGCTTTGGTTCCTTGATTTTGTGACTGAGAAAATGACTGAAAAATCAGAATTACACAGCCTGTGGGAGAAATATTTTTAGTGATAAATTTCTCTAAATATCTTAGAGAATGCTCTCACAATGAGAGCTCACAGCAATCGTCATGCTAACCTTATCCATCAGCACTGTGGCTGATGAGAGTCACATAAATAGTATCCCAGATCTCAAGATAACAGCAAGTTTCACACAAAACCCACCTTTAGCTCATAAATGATTAAACGGATTGGACACATGACTCAAGCTGAGACAATCAGATCTTTTCTCCCATACTTTCATAATCACCATATATTGATAAAACATTTTAACTGTGGAGGCCTAGAACAAGTTATTTTTAGACTTAAGAGTCTAACAGAGGCCAACATGGTAAATGTGTATCAGACAAATAGGAGGAATAGAGAGCTTACAAAGTGATAATCCTAGACCACTACATAAGCAAATCCAGAGCTGCATGAGTATACACACATACACACACATACACAAATATACAAGTGTGCACACAATTCACACACACATTCACTTCTATACCTGCATCTTGATGCATACAGCTATTTAAGTTCAATTCGTTTTTTATTCTTTGATAATTTATATATTGTTTTAGATAATATCCACTACCCACTCACCCCCTGTAACTCCTTTTGGACACACTCCACATTCTGCTTCCAAATATATGTCTTCGTTAAAAAAACATTGACACTTATATGCACAGGGGTTTAGTGTCAGCCACCGGAGCGTGGGCAACCTCCCACGCACCACAGCAATGAAGTGAAAGAACTGCCCTTCCCATCATGCGTCAACTGCCAATAGCTCCTAAACTGGAGGTAGGACCTCCTGAGTCCCTCCAGCACCCACACTAAATTTTGATTGCTTTGATCTTGTGCAAGTCTTGTGTAGGCAACCAAAGCTGCTGTGTTTATGATAAAATGACTCTGCTAGATCCACAGGACACTCTTTTGTAGCAGTCCTCTCCAACTTCTGACTCTTTGTTTTTCTGCTTCCTTTTCAGTGACATTCCCTGAGTCATTGGGGGTAGATATATGATACTAATGTCCCATTCAGTCCTGAGAACTCCACGGACACTTAGTCCCCATTCTTTGACCAGTTGTGAGTCTCTATAGTAACAGCATCTCTAAAAAAAGAAGCTTCTCTGATGAGGGATGAGAACCGCATTAATCCATGGATATAAGAATAAATATTTAGAAGCAAGTTTGATATTATGTCCACTTAGAAAAATACTAATAGTAAGTTCTCCCCTAGAGCCCATGACCTTCCCGTCCAGGGTTCCTTGTCAGGTTTACAATATCAGGCACGAGTTCCAACCTGCGGAGTGGACCTTAAATCAAATTACAAAGTGATTGGCTAACTCCTCAACATTTATGCCACCGCAGCACTCATGGTCATATCTTGCCAAGCCAGTCAGTATTATAGTATCCATGGTATACAGATGGGTAAGTACACTGATAACTTTTCTCTTCTGGCAGCCTACATAGTGCTTTCTGATACTATGAAAGTGAACCAGTCCATTGAGACTTCCAGATAAGCATCAGCTTGATGTCTTCATTTCCTGTGGCCATCATGTGTGGTATCTGCAGCAACAGGGTCTTACCATCAAATTCCGGTGGACAACCCAAAATCAATGACAACAGGTATTATTTTGTCTCTATTATAGGTCTCTTGGATCTCCCTAAATGGCATCTTAAAGTAGGGTATACCACCCCTGGGAATGGACTTTTTGTTTATTTTAAATGGCTCTGTGAGCATTCTTTCTTATGTTAGTATAACTTTGTTGTGTTTTCTATTTCCTGTAAATTAACCAATGAGATGGAAGTCATAGGAAGATACTCATTGGGTACACCTGCAAGATTCTGTGCCAAGGATCTTTACTTACTGACCCTATAAAAGAAGAGAACACTGTGTCAGCAAGCTTTTCATAAACCCCACAATATAAAAAATAAACAAAGGTGCTGTGACTTCTCTCTCTTTTGAAATTAAGCTTTGTAGGGATAAGTATTTTAATGGAAAACATTCAGTCTCATTCAGTAGCAGTGGAAAAATGGCATTTCTGAATACAATGTGCTATTATAAAACTACCTATCACAACAGATTGTTTATTTGTCATATTCACAAGAATTATAGGTGCATACCCAAGATTATCTCATTTTCTTATTATCCTGGATTGTCGTGGATTATTTTCAGACACTGATTTTGAATCTCTTTTAAGATATTACTGTTTACTAAATCAATTCTTGATGCTATCTCTATAATAGAAAGTACATACGTTTTAAATGAAAACCAAAGATAATCTCAAGGCTTACTTTCCTAACTTCACTCTTCCCATTCACCCTCTATGTTTTGAAAACATCTGGTGTTTTGAAACTAGACTTCATAAAACATTTATTTATTAAGGAAATATTTGCTGTGCATCTCCTATTGGCATGACCTATTATCTTAAAATGATCATGCAGATTAGTTTTTCCTGGGTTTATAAACATATGTTCTTTTCTATAGCATCTCTGAGCCTCAGTTTTATGATCTATAAGATACTGATAAATAAATTCTCTTATTTTTGAAGTTTCTGTATAATCAATTCAGCTTATTCCTAGGAACATGGTAGATACACAATAACTTGTTCTTATAATTATACGCACACATGAACACATTCATCTGAATTACTAGATGCCCATTTTGGCACTGGAATTACAATAACTTAACAATAGGGCAATATAATATACAGCAGAAGAAAAGGAATCTGAAAACTGGGAATAAGTCAAATGCAGAGACTTCAGTAGTCATTAGGATAACATACACCTCAATGGGTTCTTTCTTAGGTGCATCCATGCAAAGCAACGAATCAAAACTAAACTATGGAAGTTTAGTTACTGATCCACAAGTCAACCAAACCTATCACTAAATTGCTGACATTTTTCTGATTATTTGCATTTTCTTTGAAAATGCTCACTCTTACTGGATACAGAGTATCAATAAATTAAGAAGTGATTCTTGGCCCACAGCAAATGAACAAAAGTGGGTTAAAAGTATACTAACTACACGATTGAGACACAGGGATACACTCATGGGGGAGCTGACAATCTAACAGGAATTGAGAGTAGGAGTGATGAAAAGAGCTTCAAATGCACCACAGCAGGCAAAGCCGTTGAGTACAGTAGTCTGGTGAAAATATGGTCCAATAGTTAATGTACAGAGTCCCAACTATAACTAATCAAAGAAGTGGCAAATCATGTTTGAAATACACTGTTTAAAAAGGTAAAGTAGTGATTCATAAAAAATGACCCAAGTTTTATTTCTTAACACAGAAAAAGAATGGTAAAAACTTGGAATTCTTGAATATTAAATTATAATCTTTGATATTCTTTGAAATTAAATTACATGCAATACTGTAGTCCCTGACAATGCTGAATAATAGAGGCATTATTTAATGTATCCTGTGCCAAGTTGAGCCAAACTTTAATAGTATAAAATTGTTTATTTCTTTTGGAAAATACAAAAATATATCTAATAAGAGGCTGTAAGAGGATATATCCACAGGCATCTATTCAACCAGTCTTTCACTTAAGTGATTCCAGCTCTGAAGCTGGTACTCAGGACTATAAACTCCTTTCAACATTCATTTAAAGCACCAAAAGTAGACACGTCAGGTAGCAATGTCGAGAGCATATTCAGGTTGCTACATTACAGGACCAGATCCTGAAAGACTGTTACACAGCATGGCCTGCAGTCAAGTCAAAGTATGAGAATACATAAAGGTCAGGGATCCAGATTTGTAATTAGAGAATGGAGAGTAAAAGCAGAACAATTAATGATGACTGCCTCCCCTTGTTAATATCAGGGACCCTTGCCACTTTTTAAGTGAAAAGAAAAATAAAGATGTATCTATTTGCAAAGGTTAGAGAAAATGTATCAATTAAATAACTTTGTGTTTAAAGAATAGCAAAACAGATTCTATATCTTCTTGCCTCTCAAAATGTGATTTGAAGAGGACAAGGGCATTAGAATCAGAGTACCAAATGCCAGTCCTCCCTGCAGATCAACTGAATTGAGCAAGTCTGCAGGTGGTTGGAATGCATGTGAAAGACCCAGACACACCTCCAGACTGACCTCTATAAACGCAACCCTGCAAAACCTGGTCAGATAAATGGCAGCTTCACTGAATGCAAGATACTAGAAGTGTGAATTGCTTACAAGAAATATGCTTGTAGCTGAAGAATGATCAAATTTGAGATCTTTTAGTAAAAAGAACCTAGTAGAGTTAAATTATACAGAAGTGGAAAGTAATTGCTATGGTAACCCAGGTTTCCTAGGTGTTTAGAATTAGGAAATTGAAAGGTAATCAGTAGCAGTTGCTAGGGGACAGTCACAACGCGTAAAATCCTTTGCCAAATGGCAAATGAACGAATGGCTACAATTTGGCACCAGACTGAGATTCCAGCTGGGTTTGCAATGGCAACTATAAAATACTTGCTATCAATTTTAAAACTGTAGCTATATGATAAAACAGAAAGAGCAATCTCAATATCTATGGGAAAAAGTGTCTAAAATGGTGATCTGTATAGCACAAGACTGACAGTGATATTTATCTAATTTATAAAGATCTAGAACTCCCAATAATGGTGTGCATTTTGAATATTAAGCAACAGTAATCTGTATGGAAATTACTCTCTGGAACAAATGAAACATGATGTTTAAAATACTGTTTAGATATTTAGGTTTGTTCAGTTCTAATATCTGTCTGTCATTTTTCTATGATCTATCTATTTATTAATCCATCTGCTCATCCACTCAGTCAATGCATCTGAAATGGTTAATCATGATTGTCAACTAGTTGAAATTTAGAATATCCATAAAGACACACCTTTGGATACATCTATGAAAGTATTTCTGCAAAGGGTTACTGAGGAGGGAGCACCTGTCCTGAGTATGATTGGTCCATTCCAGGGGCTGAAGTGCCAGACTGAACACAAGTAAGAAAGCAAGCTGAGCACGAGAACTCATCTCTCTCTGTTTCCTGACTGTGGACACAATTGATCAACAGGCACATATCTGTATCTCCTCTTCTGTGATCAAGGAGAATCTTAAACTGTGATCAAGAATGAAGACTTCCATCTTTAAATTAGTTTTGTCATGTATTTTGTAATATCAAGGAGAAAAGTAATTGACATGATATCTATTTGTTATCACTCAAATCATGAAATAGCAGCAAGTAAAACAGACTCCAAATATTTTGCACTTGTATTGTGAACAGTCTGACTAAAGGATTAATGTCTTAAGCAAGACATAAGCTACTAACTCTCTGAGTGCACTCAAAATCAAACGGATGAGTTCTTTTCATGTAGAAAGAGTTAGTCTCTAAAAATATACAGCCCTGACCAAACATTTTTTGGTGCTACTGTTTATAGTGACTGAAGAAGCAGAGTTTTAAGCATTGACTTTAAATTTCCTTCCCTGTTACCTCATATCTGGATGGTTTACTTTTCTAACTTTTATGAGCCCCTCGTGTGTGTCATGCTCTAGAGTGCATCCAGTGATTTCGGGATATAGCACATTCCTTCCAAAGCAGGAACCCAGGAAAATGCCGTGACATTCCCTCATTACCCACCCGTGTTTAAGAGTTGACACCAAGCCCACTGGGGCTTGCCTCTCCTATAGCCTGATCAACTCCAGTTTCCAAGCCCCACATTCTGTTCCCTGCTTGTAGCCTTGGGCACAGACCCAGTTTTGCTCTTAGCATGCTAGATCACTGGACTACTCTCTTGGTTCCATGTGATGGTGAGCTCCCTAATTCATGCCATGCCCATGCCCCTACCCTGGGACCATCTGCATCCCCTCCCATTGTGCAAGCCTAGGCTTCTCGGCCCTTTAGTAGAAACTCAAACCTTTCCAGATCTCCTAAGAATGCCTGAATCTGGTCTCCTCCACCTGGTGATGAGCTCTCCAAACTGTGCTGTGTCTGTTCTCTACACTGGGACCGTCTGTAGCCCCTCTCACTCACTGCTGCAGGACTAGGCTTCTCAGCCATATAGTAGGGACTCAGACTACCCTACCCGAGAATGCCTGACTCCAGCTTCCACCTAGCAAGCTTCCCAAACTGTGCTATGCCTGCTGGCTAGTAGGGACACAGACCTCAGGAGGGAGCCCGAGAGTGTGTAATTGACACCTGACTTGGGTCTCTGTGGGAACTCCTGAGTAGTTGGACTAGAGCCATCTGATTCCTCCAATATAAAATCAAAAGAGAGAACCTGAATCGAGACCAGCCAGCTTTTCATACCCAATAAGAAAACAGCCAAGGTACATCAGCTATACACACAGAATCAGACTTTAACTGAACTCCTTTCTTTAGGCTTGAGTTTCACACCAGAATTACAAACAACAAAAGAATTCCACATGCCAAAATCACAACAACAAAAAAATATAAAATATCAAAGAATATGTCCCCACCAAACACCATCACTCCTATCTATAGAAGAGTTCTACAATGAGAACCCCATAGAGATAATCCAGGACAAAGAATTTAAAAGCACAATCATAAACATGAACAAAGAATTCAACAACTTTAAAGAACACACAAACAAATCAAAGAACTAAAAGACGATAGGAAAAAAATTCTTACTGAATTCACAAAAGATATAGGAATATTGAAGAAAACTCAGGCTGAAATGAAGAGGAAGTAAAACACTCAATAAGCCCATTTAAAATGACAGGAAAAAGCCTCACCAATAGAATGAATAAAATGGAAAACAGAATATCAAGATTAGATGATAAAACTGAAGAACTGGACTGTTCAAGCAAAGATTATGAAAACAAAAAAAGAAACCTACAGCAATGGAATATGCAGGAAATGTGGGACACCATGTAAAAACCAAATTTACCCTTCATAAACATAGAGGAAGGAGAAGAGACTCAGGTAAATGGTATTGACTAGATCTTCCACAGGATTCTAGAAGAAAAATTTCAAAATTAGGGAAAGACAGGCCCACACAAATACAAGAAGCTCTGAGGAATATCTGAGGACACTAGCTTGGCACAGTGAGTCTTGGTACAAATGACAGAATGTATGAGTTCCAGTGGGGGGTTAATGGGGAAGGCCAGTGGGGAAGGGGTGTAAAGATGATTAAAATTGATTGAGATGTTCTCTATGAAATACACAAATATTCAATAAAAAATTACCAAAATATATTGCTAACAATGATATGTATCAGCTGATCTCTTTAAGGATTAATTAATTTCAGGAGCATTCTTTCTGAAGCAACATGGTGATAGAGTCGATGTGAATGGATAAGGAGGTGTCGATAAATAGGGGTTTTTCACAGGCAAAAATAGAGGTGATACTAAAGTTAGCCATAATATAGATAGATGGGAAATAAGACTTCTTAAAAATCTTGACCCTGCCCTTAAACTTAGTTTAGCAGGTTCTAACGTCTCATAATAAAGATCACTTAAATCCAGATGGAGGAAACCATTGAAAAACAATTTAACACAGCAAAGAGAATATTCCAGCATAGACAGTACCAGCTCAATGCTACTAAAGTCAGAATGATGAAGATAACAGCTGAGTAATATTCCATTGTATAAATGTACCATACTTTCATTATCCATTCATCAACTGATGGGCATCTAGGTGGTTTCCATTTTCTAGCTATTGTGAACACAGATGCTAAGAAAAACAAAATTATGAAATTTGCAGATCAACTGGAATCAATCATCCTCTCTGAGGTAACCCAGATATAAAAAGACAACCCTCACATGATCCCTCTCATAAGTGGACTCTAGCTTTGAATCTTTAGATAAGTGTGTTACAACTGGAAATATTTTAGAGACAAGGAGACTAATAAAAGACCATGGGGAATGGTTGATGGGAGAGGGGCGTAGAATGCACTAGTATAAATGGGAGAGTTGAATAGTGAGTAGGAGAGGCTTAGTGGGTGGGGGAAGGGAAGGCAGGGAAGAAGAGGGAATTGGAGTAGCCATAGCCTAGAGCAAAGGCCTTTTGAAAGAGTCATGTGGAAACCTACGATAGGTGTGGGCAAGAAGCCCCAGCCCTAGCTGAGGATCCTTTGGCAATTGATAGATTCTGGAAAAAGGAAAGTCAGTTTTCCTTACTGGTACAACACCTGGTGGGTTAACCAGATTCCAAAGGATAGACCTGCACTGGAGCACATTTAGAAAACATAGATTAGACTCAATAGGCCTTTTTAAAAAAAGACAACTAAATAATATACATGAAGCCAGTAGGGGAGCAGTAAGGTCAGAGTGAGGAGAGGAAGGGCTCTGGATATTATCAAAATACACTGTATAAAATTCTCAAATCAATAAAAATATTTTAAAAGATTAATGAAGATGAGAAAGATACTGACTCATAGTCTTTTAGTTTCTGAATTGGACACTAAGCTGGGAGATTTGAAGAAGAGTAATAAACTACTTATAGACAGAGACTATACGAAGTGAGACCAAGACAGCCCAAATCAGCTCCGCTATGTGTCATGACTGCAGTCAGACTGCCATCTCTCAGTGAAACAAAGACTAGTATGCACCTGCAGATCGTGAAGGCTGCTGTCCTATTTCCAGATCTCCGCAGCTGCCCTGACTGTGCTCACTTGGTTTTGAAGGAGAGGAGATGGTACCCTGATCTTCCTTCTCAGGGTGCAAAGGGGTTCAGATGACATACATTTCCCACTCCACTTCTTCCTCTGGTGCTTTCAAGCATTTAAATTGTTTATGTGATTCCCCGACTGAGTTAGGACAAGCAAATATTAGCTAAAAATGTTCCTTTGGAAGCTCTTGTTCCTTGACAGAATGCTACAGGCTTGGTTTGTGATAGCAGGACACATTGGGAATTCTCTAAATGCTGCATTCTCCCCGAGACCAGTCCTTGGAGTGGGAGCCCTGGGCTGGTGGGCACCAGATCACCAGTTGGCTCCGTACCCTAAGCACTGGCTTCAGTTTTGTGTGTTTTCAGGAAGTTCCAAACTTGGTTTCTGTAAATCAGGTTCGTACGTGTGGTCCCTCCCAGAAGAACATTTTGTCTGCCCGGAGATACAAAGCCAGTCAGCACAGCCAGTGTAGTCCAGCCAGGCTACTTGCCGTTTGTGTTTAGGCACTTGGGGGTTTCAAGATTACATTTCCATACTTCTTGAGTGTGGCAATCCTGGTTTTGGCCTTGGGTGACTGTTTGTTTCAGTTGGGGTTGGTGTAGCATAATGAAGAAGGGCTGGGTTTGATCCTCTTGCATAGGGACTGTCTTCGAACTCTGCAATGGCACTGTATGGAACTTTGTTATTTTTAAGAAAAGGCACGTTTAAAATATGAAGTCTATTGAGTTCCACACTGAAATACTTACTCTTTAAGTATGATTTCTATATTTCTAAGGTTTTATCAATTCTGTGATATGTGATCTCTAAAAGACTAGATTCCTATTTCTACCTCATATTTTAAATTCAATGTATCTTCAGATTAATACTGTAATTTAATGTGGACTCAAATTTGAATAAAACTAGCCTAATTTGCCTTAAAATTACCTTAATAAAGCTTTTTTGGTATACAGGAAAAAGTTCTTCTTTTGCCCCTAAATATGCACATCAAAACATTACGGGTTCTCTTTACTTTGTTTTCGAAGCGTCTTCGTGAGTTTTGTCATTCTGGCCCTCCCTGCTGCGTCTCCCCACTCCAGCTGCCTCCTTGTCTTTCCCTAGATAGACGCCTCTTCTGCTTTCCTATTGCATGTGGGTACATGGATCCCATTACTCTTTCTAATTTTTTTTTTTTTTGTCTTTGTTTTTGTTTTTTTTGTCTTTCCGAGACAGGGTCCCACTCTAGCCCCAGATATGAGACCAAGCTGGCCTCGATCTCACAGAAATCCTCTTGCCTCTGACTCCTGAGTGCTGGGATTAAAGGTGTACCCCATCATGCCTGGCTTCTAATTCACCTTTTCTTAAGATCTCTTCCTGCTCTCCCACTGTCCCCTTTCTAGTTTGTCACCTACAAACTAGATAATTGAAATCTAAGATCTGCCTATTAGAGAAAACATGAAGTGTTTGTATACATTAGTCTGGATATTTTTCTTAATGTAATGCTGTCTAGTCTAATCTATCCTCTTGAAAATGCCATCATTTCATTTTTCTCTATCGCTAAATAAAGTCCACTATGTACATACCCCGTATTTTCTCTATGGGCATCTAGACTTGCCCCGTTTCCTGGCTATTGTGAATAGTGCAGCAATGAATATAAATGTGTGAAAATCTCTGTGGTATGTTAACTTAAAGCTTTAGCTATTTTAAGGTCATTCCTGCCTTTATTCAAGGTATGCATATTTAATGGAATTCATATTTTTATCACACAATATAAAGTGGTCACTGATTTAATTATAACCAAAATAAATTACAATGGAGAATAAAATTACCTTAGCTAGTGGATAAACAAGTGCTTGTCAAGGAATGATTTAAAGGCCAAATAATCTAAATTAAAAAAAAAAAAACTGCAAAAATTTCTAAGTTGACAATTGCCAGGCAAAGACTTGTAATGTCCAATAGATTTATATATATTTCTTAAAAATGGTTCAACCTCACTAAACACCAGAAAGTGCAAATCAAAACCACCTCACTCCAACTGCCATCTTCAAAAAGATGAAAGCCAACAAGTACTGGAGAGGATTTATACTACCTGTGGGTGTGTAAAACGGTGTGCAACACCTTGAGCTTCTAACTTTGCTTACTCTATGAAATCTTTGTAATAAATCCTTTTAACATCTCCAAACCTCCAATGCTACATCTCAAATAAGTTCCTTATAATCCCATATTATCCTTCCATTAGCTTATCCCCTCCTTTAATATGACTGTATTAGTCTTTATATTTTCATGACAGTACAAAACGGCTTACACATAAGAGATACATGATAAATATCTTTAAGGTTTCATTTGATTTGCTCTCTTGGTAACCCAGTGCCTTGCATCCTAACTGTTGAGTTGGTCCAAGTGTTCAGGCACCTAGCACCTATCTCTTGACTCTGGGTACTTTTGCCCAGTACACTGATTACAATAGATCATAGTTCTGATTACCTGAGACTGGTACTTAGGACAAGAATTCCTTCAGTAACCTTCCTGGTCAGATCTTGCTCTCAGTTTATGTAACTCATAACTTATACTTGAACTAAATAGAAGTTGTTCAATAACTAGAATTTGCCTTAATCTACTGTAAGAACACATCTCCATGTTGGCTGTATCTTGCATACTTTTTTGATTGTATCCCTGTCACTGTTACTGTCTAAGACTGGTCCACAGCATACCTTAGCTAACCTACCCTAAAGCACAACTGCTTAAAATGTGGGCCACAATTCTGAATAGGCAATAACCAAAATTTAATTCAAATAAAATATGTAATGAATCCAAAGGTATTTCTGGCAGTGTTTCCCTGTATTAGTTACTGTTCCTGTGATAGAATCACTCACCAAGAAAACTTATAAAAAGAAGAGTTTAGCTTACAGTTTCAAACAGACTACAGTTCATCATGGTGGCAGAGGTGGCAGAAGCTAAGCACTCATATCTTCAAGCAGGCACAGGAAGCAGAGCATGACAAGATCTAACAAGGCTTAAAAACTCTCTAAGCCTGTCCCCAGTGATGTGCTTCCTCCAGCATGACCACACCTTCTAAGACCTCCCAAAACAGTGCTACCAACTAGAAACAAAATGTCAAAATAGTTGGAGCCTATGAGGGACATTCTCATTGAAACCATCACATTCCACTCCTTGGCCCCCAAAGGCTCATGACCATATAAAATGCAAAACACATTTAGTCTCACTGTAAATCTCCATAGTCTTTACCAGTCTCAGTACTATTCAAAAGTGCAGAGTCCAAAGTCTCTTCTGAAACTCAGGGCAGTCTCTTAACTGTAAGCCCTTTTAAAATAAAATTTTAAAAATTGCATACTCCTCACATACTGTGGAACTGAATGCACATTCCCATACCAAATGTAAGGAATAGAAGTTAGTGAGAAATCCTGGACTCAAGGAAGACCAAAAACCAGTTGGGCAGACACCAAATCAAGTAACTCTAGGTACAACTTCTGGGACTTTACTTCCAAAGGGCTTAAATGGCTCAGTCCCTCCAACTTTGCTGTGTGCAACAAATATCTCACTCTTGGGTTGGTATCACTCACAGCTCTGGCATCTCAAATGTTTTCTTGGGGTCTCCACTGCCAACCAGGCTTCACCTTCACAGCTTCCTGCAATGGCCTATGAGGGCCTCTTGGCCCATGAGGGCCTTCTTTATGCAGAGATGCCCTGCTGCACACTGCCTGTTCTTGGTGGTTCTCTAAAACTGTGACTAGAATTGATGACCCCTTCATTCTTACATCTGTCATGCCTCCAGAGTTAACACCAAGTAAATAACACTGCCAAGTTTGCAGGTTTGGGATGGACCCCAGCCTGCTTCATCCACTTTCAAAGCTTTTCTCTTCAGTGGTTTCCTAGTAGAAAACTCTCGCAGCATTTTCCTTTCACAAGTAGGAGGCTTGGCTGGGTGTGGTCTTGCCCTGGAGGTACTCTCCAGGCTTTAAGTGAAAAATCCCTAGGCCTCTCTTTAGTCACTTTAATCTTATCAAAATGATCCTCTCCTTCAGCACATGCCTTGGCTCCAACATTAATTTTCCTGGTGCCCTTTTTCAAACTAAATGTACATTCTGCATTTCCTCTGCCCCATTAGCTCTTTTTCACTGTAGATCTGTACAATATTCACCATTAATAGCCATGTCTCTATTTTACATTACACTTCTTTGAAATGTCCTCCTCCAAAGAAATTAATCCTTTACTTTTCAATTTACTTTCAGGTAAGTTTTTCGGCTGTAGGCAGACTCCAGCCAGAATCTTTGCTAACATATCCCAATTGCTGCCTAAGTCCTTATTTTCCTCTGCAACTACAATGTTCTCAGCACTACTTTCTTCCAGGATCCTACTAGAATGGCATGCTTATAGAAATCAACTGCTTTTCTAGCCCAAAGTTCCAAAGTCTTCCACATTCCTCCAAAAACCCATATGCAGGTTCTTCACAGCCAACAGCTCACTCTTTGGTACTATTTTCTGTATTAGTTACTTTTCTGTTGTGATAGAAACACTGACCAAAGGAACTTATAAAAGGAAGAGTTTATTTAGCTTATGATTCTAAACGGAGAGAGTTCACCATGGCAGGAAGGCATGGTGGCAGAGATGGCTGGAGTAGGAACAAAAGCTAAGCACTCACTTCTTCAAGAATGTGACTATAGATATGGCAAGGCTAAAGAACTCTCTAAGCCTGTCCCCAGTGGCATGCTTCCTCCAGCATGGCCACACCTTCTAAGGCCTCTCAAAGCCACCAAATACTCAGAGCCTATGAGAACATTCTCATTCATACCACCACATGCCCCGTGCTGTAACACCTTATTTAAGTGCAAACTTCGTTCTGAACACATAACAAACTCATTTTGCACTGTGTATGTCATCATTTAAGCCACAGAACGCCAACAAATATTGCCTAAAAGAGCTCAGTTTGGATTCAAGACTGTTGGTGGCATGAATTGCAGTGTTTTTAGTGTATTTATAAACTGTTCTGTTCATATGAAAACATCATGGCTTAATTACAGAAAACAAAGACCTAATATTTTCTTACTGTCATTCTTCAGCTTATAAATAGCAAATCAGCATATCTTTCAGTTCTATTATGTCAGAGTGTTTAATTTTAAAATTACAGATAGATTCATAAAAAATTATGCATAAATTTTGGCTTAAGATTAGGTCAGAATTTACAACCATTTTGAAATGGTCTTAAACATAATTCAGTTATTTTATATTACACATTTTAATGAGGCAGTGACTTCAGTAAAGGTAATTAAAAATCAAAACACTGACAAACTCTGAAAAATATTAGAGATACTCTATGTCCTGTAGTACCAAATATTCAGTCTAGATTTAATTAAAAATAATAAGCACATCTATCTCTTTAGTATTCAAATTTGCTTTATCTTTAATGAATGATAAAATTATATGTATACTAATTTTAAAATAAGTGTTTCTGTGATTATCAATAAATGTTTGCTTTGTCTACCTATTTTATTTTCTTACATACCTGAGATCATGCAAAAATTCCTCCCATTGGAAGGAGTCATAATTAGAAAATGTTTAAGAATGGTTGAACTAAAGGAACCAATAACTATGTTGTGATAATGTACCAGTCAGTTTTACAGACTGCTTTAATATTCTTGAGAAATATTTGAAGTAGATTATATGAAAAAATTGCTTCAAACACATATATGTTGTGTTCATTGTGATGAGTTACAGTTCATTCTGCTCAATAAAGTCAACTTCAAAGCCAAGTTCTGATGAAGATCTGTTTACTGGAGGTTGGTGATGTTTGAGGCAGGAAGAAGTGCATTCTGACTTTCACCAAATTCCTAGAATCAGTCAGATTGTTGAGTCATGTCCTGGCTCTGCCACCTACTAGGTTACTGAAGCCACTCCTAATTAGCATGATTTTCCTAGCTTTCAAAAGCAATATTCTAATCTAACAGATACCTTTGGAAGCTTCTAGCACAGTGTTCATCTATTATATGCTTAAAATGGTACTGGAAAGCTCTTCTTCAATTTCTGTCTTTCAGTTCAACTAATGTAACACATATTTTGTATCTGGCATTCATAAATTTAAATTTTATTTATTCATTTATTTATTTTTGTGTGTATGTGCATCAAAGTGTATGTGACTGTGGCCATGTGTGTGCCGCAATATGTGTGGAGTTCAGAGGACAGCATTTGGGAGTAGTGAGGTTTCCCCTTCCTCCTAGTTGGGGCAGTTTCTCTTCTTTGTCCCATGCTGTGGCCATGAGCTTCTGGGCACTTCTCTTGTCTCCATATCCCACCTCCCTAGAGGAGTTCTGGGATTTTAGATGTGTGCCACCATATCCAGCTTTTCATATCCAGCTTAGGTCATCAGGCTTTCAAAGCAAGCACTTTTGACCTACTGAGCCACTGTAGATATACATATGGATTTTGTTTGTTTGCTTTTTTCTCACATTTTTCTTTCCTTAGCTAGTTGAATATTAGAATGACCTGGGAAGATCTGTATTTCCTTACCCACAAAGATTTTCATCTAATATTTCTGGGAGGAAATAAAGGTGGAAGTAATTTAATTTTTCCAAAGCTCTCAAATGATTGAAATATGTAGCCACGGCAGAAAATTACCTTAATTAGACAATCAAATTTATTATTTTTCTCCCTTTTTGTTTACAATATTTTAACTCAGTTGTACTCTCTAGTCACAGAGCTCTTCTGAAAATCTTTTCTTCTTCAAGTCAGGGAAATGTCATCAAATCTGTCTCTCCATGTTAAGTTTCCACACGTGGAGGCCCAAAAAATCTGGAGGAGTGCCCAAAGTACAACTATACAACTGCTCCTCCCCAGAAAAATTTAACATTTCCATCAGAAATTAGAACTGAGTTCCTGTGGAACTTTTGGCAGATGAATGTAGAAACTCCTGATAAAAATAAAGATCATAAAGTGTTCAATGTGTGTCCTGTGTTCTTTGAGTTTTGGTACCCAGATGTGTTCTTCAGCAATGTCAGTATAAGTAGCTTAGAACTGACCCCTAACACCTGAAATACACGGCTGCCAGACACACAGGTTCTGAAGATGGGCCAAGTTCTCTTCTATTTGAGGGGATTTGTTCGTCTGTAAAATCATTTTTCTCTTTTATTGTGCCTAAGTATTCAATAACCAAGGAATTTCCTGTGCTCTTCTTAGTACTGTCTATCCAACATCATGAGCCAAAGATCTTGAATTATTATATTAATCAGTCTCTAATTTCACCTGAACCCTGACAGTTTAAGATGAAAGCATGTCATCAAAATGTGAAAAGCCAGCAGTTATAAACCTGGTACTAAATCCCAAAGCAATGATCTCTAATCTACAATGAAAAAGGGGGCAAAGGTGCAATGATATATGGTTCTGCCAATATCTAAGTTCTAAATATTTCCCTGTTTATAAGAAATTACTTGGCACTTTTTTGGAATCCAAGATTCAGGAAAGCCAATATTCATCCTTAATGATGGAAGGAAAGATAGAGTGAACAGTAAATACAGAAAGTTTTTAAGCAGAAGGTAGCAAAAATCTTTGTTGCTGTGGTGAATTTTAGTTTTTCTCTAGTAAGAAATCCTTTGTACAGAAATCTTCACATCATTCATCCTTACAGTCTGCATGGGGCCGATGCAATCTCTGATCCCATGCAAGAGGCTACATGACCCAAACCAAGGTCCTTCCCAGTAAGTTTCTGGGAATCATTTGAATGTATTATTTCCTTCTGTGATGATTTGGCTTATAGATAAGCCACACACACAGAGGCTGAAGGTTTCATTTAAAGATGATGGTGCTCACGGAATGGTGGATGCCATTGGAAGGAGGGAAGACGACAGGGGACGTGTGCTTGCAGGAGATGTAATGGGAAGTAGCTTGTCTGTCCTCCTCTCTCCTTTAACTTCTGGCTGCCACAAAGTGAGCAACATCCTCCACTGTACACCCTTGCCATGCTGATGTGATGCCATCATCATGGGCACGAGAGTAATTAGGCCAAGAAAGATCCAAATCCTGTAAAACTGAGTCAAAATAAATCTTTCCTTCTTGAAATTTATCTCAGGTATTTGTATCACAACAACAGAGAGATGGCTGACACTAGTGTCTTGCTTTAGGACGATTAAGCCTAGAACGACACATAGCCTTATTTTATATTGTGCATGTGTTAGACAAGAAAAAGGCTATTTTGAAAAACAACAAATCTTGAAGGGTAAAATAATAGAATTGTTATTTCAGCTTCTCTATTCTTCTTATAAAATATCCACATCACTCACATGAAATAGTTTTTATATAAATTTCTTTATTAGATTATAAATAGCTGACCTTAATTATTCCTCTCCATTGTGAAAGTCTAGTTTTGCATTGCAGTAACTCCAGTTGTTATTTAAGGAAGTTATTAGCTATCTCTACCCCACAGCATGGAGGATTTGAACAAGCTTATCTTAGTACTAATTCTCCAGGATCATTCATAGAAATTATTTTTGTAGTTATTTGTGGTTTATCATTAATTGAAATCAGTCTCCAACCTAATATCAGGTACAGATTGGTAGGTATGTAGAAAGGTAATAAAAATTATTCACACCTTTAGATACTGTTTCTCAAAAGCAATTTCAGTAATTTCTCCAAAACAAAAGTATCTTACAGGGATAGTTGGCACACAGAAGTGCCAGGGGAAGGGATGCTGAATAATGAAATAACAACCATCTGTTTAAAAAGGCCTTGGCAGTCTCATCCCATAAAGAGAGCATGTGTTTCCTGTGCCAAAACTGGTCCAAGTAATGCAGAGAAAGACCTGAAAGTACCATGACTTTATTTCACACATTAGGTACAAAATCTCCTTGCATACTTAGGGTTACTATGGACTCAAATCCTCTGAGAATGTCAGTTTCACCCTCTTTGTGCTTGCTATTTTTGGTCTCACTGAAATTGTAACTAGCTTACTGAATTACTTGGACTTTGTGAGATCCAAGCACAAAGTAACTCCACTCTTGCCCAACACAGCTCTATCAAATAAATCTACTCACCCACTTTATACCACACTTTCATCCTTTAATGTCTCAGGATTAATTTCTGCCAAATACCATAGGTTTCATGTTGATTTTAGCTAATAAATTATTTGGTCCCATCTAATCATCACAGTACTCCAAAGCATCTTTTTATTAGCTATATTCAGAAGCATGGGACATGGCTGAAATTTCTGTCTTCTCACCAAACTTTCCCACTATATCTGTTCCACCAACCAGGATCCATCTAGCTATTCCAGAGTTGGAGCTCAGAAAAGACCTTAACTCTTAGGTAGAATGGCTTATCTGTTGTACATTTGTAAACAGACCCTAAATCCTTTAAGTATGGAATATCCCAAGTGGTAGGTGTTCCTGGTTTTGGTGACTTTAAGGGTTCCTACTGATGATTTTCTGCAATCAGAGACTTAAACTCTATCTCTGTCTCTGGTTTTACTGTGTTTCATGACTGTGGAAATGCCCTTCCTTTCCTAGTATCCTGCTTCAGCAGAACTTCTTTCACTGTGAGAAGTCAGGTTTCCTTTCCCTGGGCTTACAGCTGAACACAGAGTAGTCATCTTCTATCTGTCCACCCGATTCTGCCATCAGAACAGTTCTTGCTTCCCAACTTTCCAGGTACAGATCGAGTATCTGGCATAGGTGCTCCACATATACTGGGAGAAAACAAATAAATCCACAAAGTGGGTCTCTCAGTGTTCATATTCCTGCCTCTCCACAAACAGAAGTTTGGCTTGAGATGTGGGTAAAAGAACTATTATACTCCATGAAGAAACTGGAGAAAACCACGAACACTGACACTCTCTCTCCAGACTTTTTAATTTTTGGGCTGAACTTTTTACTTGCTGTTGTTATATGATCCTCAACTGGTACCCTATCAGGTGTGAGGCAGCCTGAGGGCTCATCAGTGAACCCCATTGTCAGGCTCTGTCTGGTATTCCACAAGAGACTGTGCTGACTGCTAGAACACTTTATATGGTTCTTAAATCTTCAGTCCGTTCTTTTTTTCCCCTGAAGTTTCTTTGAAAATCTTCCCTTCTACATTTTATTTATTATTTAATTGTTATGTATTTCAAGTAGAAAATCTCAGTCAATCTTAACCATGTTCACACCTCTTCCCTGGCACACCCCCACACTTCCCAAATCAGAATCCATACATTCTTTCATCTGCATTAAGGTCTATGTGTCAAGTTAGTGTCCCCAAGTGTTCCTCAGTGCAGGTGCATTGACTGAGGTTTAGTCAGCCCATCTGGAGTCACTTTAGGAATATTAGCTCATCTTTACACAACAGTGATCACTTGCCAATATTCCTTCAAGAAAGATGGGTGTCTGCTATGCATTTCTCCAGTTCCATGCTGGGTTTTGTCTGCTTGTGTTTGTTATGGGTCTTGAGCATGCTGAAATCATGGCTGTAGGTTCATATGAGCAGGGTCCCAGAAACCTGTAGGAGTCTGTTTCCATATGGCCACACACCTCCCCACCAGTTCCTACAATCTTTCCACCACTTCTTCCACGATGGCCCTGAGGTTTGGGTGAGTGAAACTTAATATAGGAGTACTGTCCAGAGACCCACACTCTGCAGACTCCTAATCTTCATTCTTTGATCATTTGTGACCTTTTGTGTTACTGGCCCCTTTTGTTGCATGAGGGAGCTTCATTACTTAGAGTTGAGAGTTTCATTCGTGTCCTCTTTACCCCTCATTCCATGCTGAGTGAGCCTTGGGTGTAGAGCTTGTACTGTAGGTGTGCTGCTTAGGCATGGGAAGATCATGGACAATGTCTGTGTGACCAGTTGTTGTACTCTCTGTCTAGGGCAATTGAAGCTTCTTTGATGAGTGGTGACAGGAATACTTGACTACAAATATAAGGATACATATTTTGCACTTGGTAAGTAGTTACGGTAGTGTAGGGATGTGAAAACCTTGGGGATTTTTAAAAAATCCGGTATCACAATCCTCCCTGCATTGCTCTTTGTGCTCAGTGTTGTGTTGGCTGTCCTGTGTCTTTTCTGCTTCCACATGAATTTTAGGATTTTTTTTTTCCTAATTCTGTGAGGAATGTCCTGGGGAATTTGATAGGAATTGCATTGAAACTCGATATTGCTTTTAGTAGAATGGACATTTTTATAATATTAGTTCTTCTAATTCATGAGCATGGGAGATCCTTCCTTCTCCTGGTGTCCTCATCAATCTCTTTCTTTAAAGATATAAAATTTTCATTGTACATATCTTTAATGTCTTTGGCCAACTTTATTCTGAGATGTTTTAGAGGCTATTGTGAATGGGAGGGTCTCTTTGTACTCTCTCTCCAATTGCTTGATATTGGTGTATAGAAAAGCTACTGATTTTTATAAATTAATTTTGTAACCTGCTACATTACTGCAAGTGTGAATCATTTCCAAGAGTTTTTTGGTGGAATTTTTGGCATCTGTATGGTAAATACGGAGCTCTCTCTGAGGTTTGTTTTTTTTCTATTGGTTCATTCGGTGGCAAGTCCCACCCTCTGACCAATAAAAGGGCAGGAAGGTGGGGAGAAAGGAGAGACAACATGGCCGTGAGTCCTGAGGAGGGGCACAGATTGAATCCAGGTGGGAAGAAAAATGCCCCGGCCCCAGGCCCCCATGGAAGGCCAGAACTCAGAAGGCAGAGTTCCAAGTCCCAGCAGTCCTAAGGATCATGTGAGTGGAAGCGAAATTCTGGCCGGAAATGGACTGAGGCTTGAGCCTGGCTGTCTTGGACTTTGCAGGCGGGCGGCAGGTAACCAGTAACTTTGTAAATTGCTGGCCCTAAATAAATCAATCTCTCTGAATGGAAGATCAGTTTCCATTTTATCCAGCTGGATTAACCAGACCCCGCCCACTAAGGCGTGGAGAATAAATTTCATGAAACAGCATCTCTTAGGTATAATATCATGTCATCTGCAAAAAAGGATAATTAGACTTCTTTTCCAATAAGTACTCCTTTAACTTCCTTCTCTCGTTTTATTGCCCCAGCAAGAGTTTAAAGCACCGTATCAAAAAGGAGTAGAAATAGTGAAATAGTCTTCTCTGGGTCATGATTTTAATGGGAATGCTTCAAATTTCATTTAGAATGATGTTGGCTGTGGGACTGTTGTATGTAGCTTTAATTGTGTTGAGGTATGTTCCCTCCAGTCCAAATCCCTCTAGGACATTTAACATAAATTGCTGAATTTTGTCAAGTGACTTTTCTGAATCTATTGAGATTACCATGTGATTTTTGTCTTTGAGTCCATTTATATACTTTATGACATTTATTGACTTATATATATTGAACCACCCTGAATCTCTGGGATATGGGTAACTTCATCCTGGTGGATGATCTTTTTGATATGTGTATGTGGTTTGCAAGTATTTTGTTAAGAATGTTTGCACCTATATTCATAAAGAATACAGGCGTATAGTTTTCTTATTTGGTTGTATCTTTACCTGGTTTTGGTTGAGTGATACTTTCTTCTTAGAAGGACTTTGGGAGTTCTCTCTCTGTTTCTATCTTTCTGAATAAATTAAGCAGTATTGGATATAGGTCTTTTTTGAATGTCTGTTAGAATTCTGCTGTGAATCCTTCTGTGTCTGGGCTATTTTAGTCAGGGGTTTTGTATTACAGTTTCAGTGTCATTATATGTTATGGATTGGTTTAAACTGTTAATGTCTTCTTGGTTTTGCTTTGGTGATTCTCATGATTTTAGATATACATCCATCAACTTATTTATGTCAGGAAAGATCTTTCCCCTTCAACTATAATAGACATCTTTGCTAGGTAAAATATTCTAGATTGTCCTCTATGGTCATCTGGAACTGGGAATATTTTGGTCCTGGCTCTTCTGGCTTTCATAATTTGCATTGAAATGTCAGCTGTAATTTTGATGTTTTTTCTTAATGTGTGACTTGCTATTTTTCTGCAGCTTTCAGAATTCTCTCTTTGTTCTGTAGGCTTAGGGCTTTTAATATGATATTCTGTGGGGAGTTTCTTTTCTGGTCCTGTCTATTTGGTGTTCTATATGTTTCTTGTACGAGTATGTCTCTACTTAATTTTGGGAAATTTTCTTCTACAATCTGGTTAAAGATCTGGCCAATACCATTATCATGAGATTCTTCTCCTTCCTATATGCCTATGATGCTTAAATTTGGTCTTTTCATGCTGTCCCACATTACCTGCATATGCCTGTTTTTTTTTTTTTTAAATTATAATTTGATTGAGTGCTTCAGTCCTTCAACTTTCTTATCTGGTCTTGATATTCTGTTTTACATTTCATTCATTCTAATAGTGAGGCTTCTTCCTGTTGTTTCAAAGTGACACTGAATTTTTCACTTCCTTCTTCATTTCCACCTGAATGTTCTTCAATATTTCTAGCTCTTTTGTGAATTCAGTCAGAAGTTTATCCCTCTCTTCTTTTTGTCCTTTGTTTTGTTTCCTGGTCTGTTCTTTAAATTCATTGAATTACTTGATCATGTCTGTGATTGTCTTGTAAACTCTGTGTCCTGTCCTGGGTTATCTCTATGGGGTTCTCATTGTGTAACTCTTCTATAGGATTTAGTGATGTTTGGTGGGGTCATATTATTTGATTTTTTCATATAATTTTCTTTTTTGTGATCTTGGCATGTAGATTTCTTTTGTTACTTGATTCCGACTTGAGATTCAAATCTTCCTTTGTTGAGTTGAAGTCTCTGTTTGTATACTTGATGTGACTTAGTTGTTTGCTTATTGAGTATGAAAAGCTGGTTGGTTAAGGCTTCAGGTTCTCTCTTTTGATTTTATATTGGTGGGACCAGATGGTTCTAGCCCAGTTGCTTAGGAGTTCCTTCAGAGGTAGAACTTAGCTGAGATTTACAGCACTCTCAATATCTAAGATCCTCTAGCCAGCAGGCATAGCACAATTTGGAAAGATTGCTTTGCAGAGGGTGAACTGAGGCTTTCTCAGGCAGTCTACTTAGGTCTAGATCCCTACTAAAGGGCCAGAAGCCTAGCATGGCAGCAGTGGGACCGGGACTTGTACCTTGCAATTTGGAGAGTTCGCAGCCTGACAGAGTTAACAGGATAGTCCAGAGATCTAGGGGACTAAGATTAAAACTGTGCCTATGCACAAAGCTGGCTAGCAGAACAAGATGTGGTACAAGGAGTTTGGCTTTTGGGGAGTGTTAGGGAAGTAGAGACACAACGGGCAGGATCAGACTTACCACGGAAGAAGGCTGGTCTCTGGAATCCGAGTAAGTTGAGGTTTGGCACCGCCAGGGTGAAAGGCTGGTCTCAGGAACGCAAAGGCAGTTTGGGGTGGCAACAGCCTGTGAAGGCTCTAACAAACTAGACTGAAAAATTGAGCTGGACTGAGTTGGGGGCATCAGGACAGGTTGCAGCAAGCAGTTTTGGAATAAGAAGGTAATCAGGAGATCTGGGCTGAGAGCAAGAGCAGGCCTGTGCCCAGGTTAGAAAGAGAACAGGATGTGAGGTAGAGGAGAACCGAGTCGCTCTGGTGGCAGTGGAGTGGATCAAACTGACCAGGGAAGAAGACTGCCCACAGGAAACCAACACAGGTTGGGGTGCTAAGACTCAGAACCAGCCTGTGCCCAAGGCTAAAAAGAACTCATTACATTTCTTAAGGTCCACCATAATCCTGAGCAGTCTTTGTGGGCCAAGTACCTCTGAACTGACTTAAGTTCCTCATGCTTTGATTGTGTTTAATCTGGGAGCATGGACTCCATTCACTGATCATTGTCAGTGAAACACAGTCTCTATGATCTGCTGTCATAAGCTTCTTCAGTTAGGCATGTGTAGAAAAATGTTTTTCTGCTACTTATTTGTAGACAAGTATCAGTAAGTACTTATGAGTATTTAGTTGTGAAAATGATAGTAGTCTCATAAAAGAAGTCCTCTTTGGCAATAGTCTTTTATCAGTCATGCCCCTGCTACACAACCGAGAGTTGGAAGTGGTCAGTACTGGGCTGGATTTGGAATCACTCCTAAATGAACTGTAAGTAGATATTTGGTTCACATATATGCATAACTATTGAATAAACAACATTGTCTTAACTTTAGAAATTCATCCACAACTAAGGCAACAGGATTGCTCTGATTTAAGATCCTGTTTCATCTGCGTATGGAAATCCAACATGATTATCAGTAAAACTTAGGATCATCAATAGCCATGTGTATATATGATAACTTAGTGCATTGAGATTTCATTGCAAAACTATATTGGTGTAATTTTTCATTTCTTGAGGGCATGGTGGCCTTTACGTGTAACAGCCCTTGTGAGGCTGAGGCAAGGAAATGGGAAGTTTGATGCCAGCTTGCTCTATCTTATAATGTCAAGAAGCATGCATAATACTCCTGTGTACACAAGATACCTTTAAAAAAATGACATTTAAGGAAATTTCCATTTAAAATATCAATATGAAATGACCTCACAGACTCCCTTTAAAAACAAAAGTATCCAAGTTGAATTGCTAATGTTAAAAAAGTTTGCATCTCTTCATTTGCATCACAAAACTTGAACTTAATGAACCACCAGTGGTATAAACGCATTAGAAGCCAGGTTGCCAATTAACATCCTTTTGACTGTGCAGAGATAACCAAGCATAGAGAAAGTTAAACAAATTTGATTTTAATGTAATTATGTTCGAGACTAATTTAATCAGATATTTATCAGATTTCCCCAAGGATCCTCTGCTGCAGAAGCCTTCATATTGTTTTCCTAAACATTCACCACAGTCAGTTCTTCCACAGAAATAAGAAAAGAAGAGCTCTTGTAGAACTTGGAACTCATCTCTCACACATTCTCATCCTCTGCAAATGGCAAACCATGTTATGGTCATCATGTTATTCCCTCCACTGGCTGTTAAATGCCACGTTGTCCAGCTACTGTTGAGACTGCATCATGGTAATTGGTAATTGTGTGTGTCTGATTGTTCAGAGAATCACTGATATTCCTAGAGAAACTAGGGAAATGGGAACGTACAGGCAGGTGCTCAGGAGCTTGGGAGAAATCTGTCATCACATTAAGCAGTGCTGTGGTGTAGCAGGTGAAATGCTTTGCTCCCATTTGTTCTCTTGTTACCTTTTCAGCACTCCAGAACAAGTTTTTTCTCTTCTTAGAAATAAATGTGAATAGGTTTGAATAGGTTTGTGTGCACCATAAAAATTTGTGGCTGCTCTGTTTTTCACTGTCTCCTGTGTGTTAGCATTCACAAATAGTAATACATTGGCAATGAAATGGAAGGCAAGCTTAATACTTTGACCAGGAAATTTATGCTATGGTTCTGGTTTTCACCTACTATCAAGACCATTCAAATCTCCAAGAGTGGCGATAAATCATCATTTGAATATTTTCAGCCACAGCTCCACCTGCTGTGGATCCAAAGTCAGGTGGAATACAATCTTCCCTTGAGCAATACTGTATTCACTTTCTGAGATGTTTCCTAAATATATTATGGACCATCTCATCCACTTTCTATTGCATTGAGATTTCAAATGGAAAACATGATAAATACTGCTATTGAATCAGTGTAACAGTCCACAGACACCTCGTACTGATTGTTTGGGGTGTGGAGATAGATGGTTCTGACTTCTCATTCATTTATTATGCTCTAATATAACAGACAAAACAGACGCTGCCTTGGATTTGCCCTCCAAAAAAATAAGCTGAGGGAATGTAAATGGGGAAAAAGATACCAAGCCCGATCACTTCCAGTGATCACCTTTTAGAAGGAGGTAAAATGTGAATGCTCAGTTTCTGTTCTTCTTGGCAGATTATTGCAAAGTGGCTGTTCAGTGAGGAAACGGCCTTTTAAAACTGTGCTTGTGTCCTAAACAGACTAGTCAGTACTACTGAGTGGAGAAAAAAGAAAATAGAAAAGCGTACAGCTCACTGATTTAGTGCTACCAGTATCTTCTCGCTCACCTCTGGTGCTATCAACGGCCCTCTCAAGGCCAGCGGTCACTGACTCTCATTTTCTGTGTGTGTTAGTTTTTGGAGAAAAAGGTATACTCCATGACATATAGGGGAAAAGAGAGTCATTTAAATTCTCATACAAAAGATACAAACTTTTAAAAAATATATTTTATTGAATTTTGGGGCATTTCATACAATAGAACTCTATCTCTCCATCTACACCCCTCTATATGCCACCACGGGATTTCATGAATTCTGTAATAACATTAGGTCCTATCTGGTCAAGTATTTATACCCAGATGTCCATCCTTGCAAGTTCATCCACTAGCGTCTAGTCAACTTTTCTAGAATTATGCCCTTAAAGATCTACTCTCCCTTACCCCCCAGTAATCAGTTGCCAACAATTCCTCAGCTAGAGTTGGAGCCCACTGCCTATTTCCCTCTTTCTTTGCTAGTTTTTTTGCCTGATTGAGTCAGCATGGGTCTTGTGTGTAAAAGGGAAGAAGAATCTCAAGAGAGGGGACCATAGGAGAGTAGAATGCGGGAAATGGGGTACTTTAACGGAAGAGGGAGGAGGGAGGCTTAGACAGGGAGAGAGAGAAGAGATGAATGATGCCTTGCTAGTGTAAAAAATAGAGGGGAATGTACTAGTTCAAAAACCTACTGAAATATTGCACATACAATGTTTCTACATGAGTCCATGTATATAGCTGAAGGCTATATAATAAGAAACAGTGCCAGACAGGAGAAACCTCCCTTTGAGTTGTGGACCAAGGTAGTCTAAAAGATCCCTAAAATTACAACAGGCTATTGCCACAGGCTTTGATTGCTTCCCAGAAGTTAAAGGCAAGACCTTATTGCTGAAGACAGGGCATACTTCAAACACAGAACTTGGAGCAGCAAAACTAGAACAGCCTGGAAGCCTTCTCGTTGATGACTAGCTCTCATAGTTCTAGAGGATACTGTGCAAGCTGCTAAGGGAGAAACATCAATCAATGGTCCAACTCAGCTGTAAAGCCTAATAACCATCATGACTGGCACAGCAAACTATCTGTAGTGGCACATTTCTCTACGGGTAATAAATGTTTTATAAAAGACTTTATAATTTTTTCCAAGCCTTACAGAATGACTCAAATATATTTTTTTTCTAAATGGTCGTTTTAGCTTCTACTTATTTAAGTTGCCTGTCTGTTACACAGTGGTTCTCAGGAAGCCCAAGAAGACTGTAGTCCAATCCAGTTGAACAGTGGTGAAAACCATGCTTTCTCTCTTTGCCTCTTTGCCCAAGCTTAACGTTTCTTAGAAAAGAAAGTCATATCTGACTTCTTCAACTCCTTATTCCCACTTAACTATGGAATACCAGCTGTGTTTAGCTTGATGAATTTCAATAAGATGTAACAGATGTCGACGAGATCTATGTTCGTAATAATAAAAAAGAAGCAAGCAATCCAAGATTTCTGTTCCCCAGATATAGGTTCAAATTTTAACCATTTATAATTCACAGAGCTCAAGTATAATATAATGATAGAAATTTCCCCAAAGGAGGTTTGCTTATTTCTTGCCAAAGATAATATAAATACTTTAGATTCCTTTGGCACCCAGAAAGAGCCTCCCTTCCCTCCAGAAGTGACAATACGGTGGTTATGAAAGTTTAATGGAAATTAATCCTCCACCCTTTCATACAACATGTAACTGAGCCAGAAAATATGGAGAGTCCGGGATAAATGGAAGTGGCTTGTATTTAAGGAGTGCTTGGAAGGAGTGCTAGATTGCAAAGGTTGGAAATTGGCCTGCAAACAATTCTTCTCATTGTTAATGAGTTCTAATTGCGTTCCTGGCTAATTCCCTGCAAACTGATTTAAAAGCAAAGCTAAATGTTCTTTTAGCACCACCTCAGTTGTCCCCATATGATGTTATAGAAGAGAGGAAAGAAACTTTTAATGACACTACTATTCACTAAACATCTGATTCGCACAATACTTACTTGACTTGGTTTAATTTTTATTGAAAGTCATGTCAGAGCAATCAGAGCCTTGGATGGTCTCTTAGTTTGTTTGTGGTACAGTAACAAAATACAAAAGGTTGGACAGTTTACAAATAACAGAGATTCATTTCTCACAGATCTGGAGTCTGAGAAGGCCAATATTATGGCACTGGAAGGCTCAGTGTGGTGGAACTTTGCTCTTTTCTGCATTGATGGTGTATCTTTCCATATGTTCAGCAGTGCAAAGGGACAAAGAGCCCTGTCATACGTTTTATATCAGGATATAGATTCTATTCACAAAATTCTGCGACAGTGACTTAACCACTTCCTAAAAGGCCCCGCCTTTTAATTATCTTGCACTGGTGATTAAATTTGAACACACAGCTTTTGAGAGGCAGGGATTCAGATTCAGACTATAGTTCAAGGCTTCAGAAACCTGCATAGCTATGTTGCAAAGAGCCAAGGTATCTAATTTCTAATCTTCCTCTTTTCAAAGGAGGGATGACTGTACCGTACACTTTCAAATGATCACCGCATAAGAGAATTGGAACAGGATATTAAAAATCTTGTTTATGCTGGGTATGGTGGTGCACGCCTTTAATCCCAGTGCTCTGGAGGCAGAGGCATGTGAATCTCTATGAAATTCAGGCCAGTGTGGTTTACATAGTGAGTTCCAGGCCATCTGGGGTTATAAGGAAACACTGTCTCAAAAGCACGCAAGCAAGCAAACAGACAGACAGACAAAATGTCCTATCCAGCTATATTTGTATTAAGCCAGACCTGCCTGTTTCTCAGGATCTCAATCTAAACTTGAAATGTTTAGACATTTGTCCAATATATCATGCCTTATTCTTCAATTCTTAAAAAAATATATTAGCCAGATCCACCGATCTTGGCATTTTAATTCACTACTCACCTAATTTTCTGAAAACTTTGAATTATAAGAATTTCTTCTAAAGAAATGTTTTAAAGGATTTGGTATACATGGAAATTATAAGACTTGGTCATCTATATAGTTATATTTAGATTTGGCATAATTATGCTCTAAAAACTCTAACACATATTCAGATGATTCCCAACATGCATTTTCTTCAATTTTGTATCTTCCAAATGTATAAAATATGCTGCTGTTTAACTAGGGAAATTTATAGCACCAACACACAGTAATGAAGATGAGAGCTCTGTTAAGAAATTCTTATCTTACATACAAATCAAAAAACCAAGAGTCACATTGCTTCAAACACTCACATCTGGAAAGTACACATGCCAAACATTTCCTATCAAATGTATCTCAGTCCAGATGTTCAGAGACTATAACATGCTTTTCTGCCTGCATCCATGTCCTACTAGGAGTACCGAGGGCTCAGGCTGTCACAGCATCCAGATAGGGCATAGATTCTGTAGTGGTTCTTATTAGCACCAAACATGTTATCCATCTGGCATCTGTTCATTAAGATTTCTTATACTTGTAAAGAAAAAAAAATCAATGTTTTATAAATAGATAATATTTCTGAAAATTTTTCATATAAAACATGTGGGCACATCAATGTAGATTTCACATCCACATATTCATATGTTCATTTTTTTCATAAAAAATAAATACAAATGATCTATGGAGTTCCGTTATCATTTTCTTTATTTGAAGGAATAATTTAGAGACTCTTCACTTTGCTTTGTTTTTAACTTTGTTTCCTTTAGGTTACTTTGAAAATTCCTCTTCAAATACTTCATTCCTTGACACCTTTTAAATACCAGCTCCTTGGAAAACTTTCCCCAATCTCAGCTCTCTGAAAACCATGTGAGTACCATCCTTCTCTGACCTCGCCTTTGTATACGGCTCCAGTAACCTTTGTGTTTTGCTGCAATTCACAATTCTGATCATATGTATCTGCTTCACTGGAGCTGTTTCTTAGGGATGGGGTTTTGACTTGTCAATCATTCCATTCCCATACATAGAGTATTTTCAAGAAGAGTATTCCCCAAATAGCATTTGAGTTGGACATTCTTGTTGCCATTTTACATTTTGGAAGAACTAAACCCATACAAAATATAGACAATGTGGCAACACATTCCTAATCATCATCCAGACTTAGTCTAGACAGTCAGGAAATCTGTGCCTCTGTTTCCCCAGCTGCAGCCACAACTTTTTATTTTGTTTTCTAATTCTCCAGCTATTCAGAGAACAGGGGTAATCATGGGCTGAGTCATCCTCAGAAACAAACAAATCTTTACTGGGTTTTATGGCATAAATGGGTAGACTAGCATCCTGTGTAAAGTTGCGCTGCTCATAATTTTATCTGACATGAGGCAAAAGAGAATGTAGTCACAGAAAATTCATTAGTAGAAATCAGCTGTACTGATGTGCTTTTCTCAAAAGTGTCTATGAATAACATGCCGAGAAAAACCTTCAGTGATATAAAAAATGTCACTCAGCATGGCATTGACTCCTAAATGTTTTGAGCTAGGGGCTGGACTTGGAGCCCTATTAATAATAGGCAAGCACTCTGCCACTGTGTAAGGTCCCTAGCCCAGCATCTATGATTTGAACCAACTCTCTATAGTAGAATTGTGAAGAGCTTTCCAGTATTTTCTTAATGTTCCATTCATACAATGATTAACTTCCTCGAGCGACATATATAAAATGTATAAAGCACATTTTGTGCTTGTGGTACTTGTTTAAATTATAGGTAGATGTTAGTTATCATTTGCCTAAGTTCTGGCTCAGTGAAGGTGTCTAGTAAATGCATTATGAATATTTAATGGATGGCTTAAATAACCATACTTTCACAATGAGAACGTAAAGAGTCTGTCTATAGTATTTTGCTTAGTGCTAAAAAGTATTCATACATGAAAACCATTCTTAGTCAATAACTATCCTAAGTCCTGAAGTTTACACATACTCCTAATTACTATAAAATGATCATTTTAACTTCATAATGTAAACTAGCTCAAGGAAGAATTAAGTCTAAATAGTTTCTTGCTATCATTAAAGTTTCTGCACCAAAATTAATCCAGACAAAAGACCAATTTTTACTATCTTTAAAGTCATAGTGTGAATCATGGATCATTTTCAGTAACTCTTTTGAGGTCTCCTTACAGTGAATGTCAGGGTAGGATGATATCATCCCAAGTAGAATGGCTTGAATTAATGCCTTCTCTGTAGGGGAGTAATTAGGTTAAGTTAATTTCTTCTTTCTATAAGCTCTGTAGAGGCAGATTTTTTTTTAAAAGTAGAGGCATATATATTTAGAAACAGATAAACACATATTGAGTGTACATGGCAAAGGTCATATTGGGTCATGAAAATAGAATTTGTAGCTATAGTGAAGATACATTTTTAAAACTGTGTGGATTATTTTGTGAAAAATGAAATGCCATTGGAAATTTTTTTATTTAGACTTTTCATATGAGTCTTTACTAGTAAGATTAAGACTAAATAATAGCAGATTAGCAAAGGAATTCTGTCAGCAGTTTCACTTGTATTTTCCAGTGGGAGAGAAGTAGGGCAACAAGATAGGAAGGCAGTCCTGTTGTCTAACTGAACATTATGTCGATAAAAGTGAGAATTAAAATGAGGAAGCCAGTAGAAGCCATAGACATTGTGAAGAGCACATTGCTTCTTGGATCAAGGCAGATAGGCTTCTTTTTACAGTGGAGAGTATTAATCCAGAGACTCATAACTAACTGTTCAAAGTGCTTTGAATAAGTGACTGTGAGTGCTCAGTCATAGATGGATCACCTATACCGCCTAGACGCAGCAACATCACTGACAAAGGGGCAGAAAAATATGTAAGACAGTGGATGGGATGGAGATCTGTGAAATGTTTTCCTCTTGATATGACTTGGCTGATGCATACATCAACTCATAGCAACTGTGGTTGTTTTTACAAGGCCTGAACAAGGTCAGGCTAGTCAAAACTCCAGCTTGGATGGGGAGGGGCTACTGAAACAGGCAGATATTGGAGAATCACTTTTCTTTGAAAGTGTAAGTTGCTAATGCCCTAACAGATGGTCCTACACCCATGTATATTGTCAACACTAATTGGATTCAGGAAGTCATTAATTAGAATTGACAGTCTAAGGAGAATTTGAAAGGAGGTAGTGGACTGCAATACATTGTGTACATGTAGGTACATTCTGGAGAATAAGTAAAATATTTTTTAAAATAATAATTTGCATAAAATTAAAAAAAAACACAAAGAACTCTTATCCATCAAGTGAATATGTAGAGTAAAAAGGATAAGAAATATCTGCACATTTCTAAAGAAAAACAATCTTGAAGTGAATTCCAAGATGAAGGCTTAGGAGAAATGCACACGTGACAGACAGACTGCCAAAATACCGCTGCTTGGCCAGTGCTTGGGACTAGAGTGGGAAGGGAACCTCACATGATGCAAAAGTGAGAGAGAAGGCAAAAAGCCAGAGAACAAAAGTGAAAGAATAAGTGGTGGATGAGGAACTGAATCCAGGTATGAACAGAAATCCAGGTCCTAGGAGAGACGGTAAACAGATGTGAGCCAAGGGTAAGGAGAGGGCTCTGTGGGAAGTGCTGCCCTTACATCTCAGCTGTCCAGGGTAAACGAGCAGACCCCTGTCATGAACCAGGATGGGAACATTGCTTTTATATCCCTCAGGAAAGTTCTTGTATATTTAGAATGCTGGAAATTGAATTTGTAGTTCAGGGAAAAGATGCAAGCTAAAAATGGAGAGTGTCTGGATTCATCTTCATAGGAGTAAGGTGGATAAGATGCGAATGGTTATGTCCCCAAAGGGAAACTATAGAGAAGGAGAAATGACAAGCAAAATGATTGATGGAGTGGGTTCCAGTAGGTGGGAAGAGAGGAGCGGTAAGGCAGTGTTGCTGATTTTACAATCAAAAGACATAAATGTCTACCAAAAATAAGGAAGGAACACAGGGATGAAGATTAATTTTGCCTAACTGTTTCAAACTAATGTTTATTTTTCTGAAAGTGAATAGCATTATGGTGTCTTTAAAACTCAGGTATTTTCAGTCATTTCAGGATCAATGTTTAGTTAAGTCAGGATACTTCTATTCCGTCTAAGCCTCACCTTTGGAAGGCTCTTAGATTTAAAGATGTATCTGATGCTACACCCTTAGTGAAGAGATAAGAGCTGTTTATCAGGGTGGGCTGATGTAGAGAGCCGCGGCGTCTTAAAGATGGCGCCTGCTCCCGCCTTCCACCATCCCGAGGGTGGGTGCTCTCTGGAGCAAACAGCTCCATAATTGGCTGTGGCTGAGGTCTGGCCCTGCTTCTGCATGTGTGCGCCTATCTGCTTTCACCACGTGGTAGTTTGGGGTTGGCTGGCAGGAGGGGATTTAACTCTGTGGCAGGCTTTCCCCGGGAGGAGAAGTAAGGCAGGAGAAGTAAGTCAGGAGAAGTAAGTTAGGAAGAAGAAATTAGAAAGTAAAAAGGCCAGAAGGTTGTTCAAGGTTCCTGAATAAACTGCATTTGGAAGAGTCCGGGTCGTGTTTTCCTTGCTGGACGAGAGACAGACGCGACAGGCTGAAATGTTGGGAATAATGCAGGGTGGGCCTAGCTAGGCCGTCTGCCAGCAGGGATGGAGGAATGGCTCTTGTGGGTGTCGAGCACCCTGTTCAGGACCCGAGTGTTGGGGGTCTCGTCACTCGGGACCAGCCCGAGGGGCACCAAAGGGTCTCTGCCGTGGTGAGGGGGCGAATAGGTGCAGAGTCAAAACACCAACTCTGGGAGTTGAGCAGAGAGCCAGCAGTGGTGGTCTGCTGCAAATTCATTTATTCAAGAAAGAGCAGAGAGTCTTACAGGTCTTGTTAGCCAACAGCCTTATGTAGTGGGGTCCTGAACACAGCCAATCGCAGTTTGTTCCCAGGTGGATCAGGTTCCCTCCAGGTGCTTGGCAAAAACTGGCTTCACAATCAATCAGTCAATCTGTGTGGAGCACCACAACCCACAAGAGCCATTCCTACATTCCTCCTGGCAGGTGGCCTAGCTAGGCCCACCCTGCATTTTGCCCAACACTGAAATATGGTTTCTTTCGGATTCTTTTACATTTCAAGTAGAATTTATCCATCTCTCCCTGAAGGAGGCAAGAATTTGACTCCCTGTGAAATGTTTGGCTTCCTTTTACCTGAACATCAAATCACTAGTGATTCTATCTCTCTCTCAATATCTTGATGGTAAAAATGCTTCAAGAGCAGATGGGTAATCATTGGCATTGGCATTGGCAGGGGCTCTGAGAAGTTACATGAAATAGCATCGAGACCCTACCGTACATGCATAGTAAACTTGTTTAGGCTGGAGATATCTAGGCATTACATAATATATTACAAAAAAATTCTGTGCTCAAGAGTCACCCCCGACTTTTCTGAGGGAATCTTGTTTGATTGGCCAATATCTACTCTAACCATTACTAATGGAAAATACTAATGAAAATCAAAGTTGATAAAGAGGGTAAATAAATTTTGAAAGGTTTTCATTGGTTATAATGCTTAATTGAACATTATTTAAAAGTGGCAAATATAGGGGCTAGAGAGATGGCTCGGAAGTCAAGAGTGTTTTCTACTTTTGCAGAGGACCCAAGTTCAGTCCCCACACTCAAAACCTTTTGTAAGTCTAGCTCCAGTAGATCTGGATTCTGTGGGCACTACACTCAAATGCACATACAAACCCAGACACTCACTTTTACATGTAACTAAAAAAAACAAAAATAAAATGTTTAAAAATTGATACATATGTTCTGGGGAAATGATGCAGTAGGTAAAACATTTTGTGTGAATGCATGAAGACCAGAGCTCAGATCCCCAAATGTATAAAAAGCTGACCATGGAAGCATGTGGCTGTGATCCAGTTACTCACATGGCAAGATGGAGGTAGAAACAAGAGAATTTCCAGAGGCTTGCGGATCTGCAGTGGGGAGCTGGAGACACTGTCTCTGTCAAAGTGGAAGGTAAGAATCAATACCCAAGTTTTTCTCTGACCGCATGCATGCCGTGGCATGCACCCACCAACACATACACACATGAACACACACACACACACACACACACACACACACACACACACACCATATACAATTACCTAAAGGAAAAAAAAATACATTCATTTACAGAAGTATTTGTTCTGAGCATTAGTTTACAGTGGATTCTACGAACCTTCCATAAAATTCATGCTGACAAGTGCAGTGTGTTTAGACTCTGTGATGTACCTGGAGCCATTTTTCAGAATTCTTCATGTCTCTCATTACAGAACTCTTGGAGTTACCTAGCTGCATAGAGTCACAGAGATTGGGAGTTAAGTTACTTCTTAGATCAACTAAGAAAGTCATTCTGCTTTCAATCCAACTCATACTTTCCTTTCACTGTAAACTGGTGCTTTCAATTTCTAGAGCTTTTTAGGACACAATGATGAAAATTGGGTTTCACTGTATGAAATTATGCATCTACATTGTTGCTCTGCAAATAGCTAGGCTTTAACTCTCTCTTTTACTTTTTAAAAAATTGTGCTTATACTTTTTGTCCACTTTCATCTCTTTCCTCTCATAACTGTATTTTAAAGAGTTGCATACTTTTAAAATACTTTTATTCCTTTCATATAATAATGGAGTTTTAGGATAGATGATAAAAATATGAATGTGTCATATCTACCTATACAACTGAATCCCTCTGTAGCAATTTCTAAGTCACCAAGAACCTGTGACATTGAGTTAGGTATAATTGAAAGTTATTAACACAATTAATGCTCTATCAATGAGCAAAATCTAATATAGGCATTGGGATAAATAAAGGCAAATAACCATCAAAACCATCACTTATTGTGTGTTTTCTCTATGCAAGACTGAGTTTTTTCCCTTATTGATAGTAAGTTATATAATTATCACATCTGTGTGCAATATATTTTATTTTAAAGACGAGGAAATTAAGACAGGAAAGATCAGTATATTAGAGATATCACAGCCTCTAAATAGTAAAAGTTATACAAAACCCATGCTGCTTAAAAATTGACAAAGGAACATACCAATATCTACATTATGGGTAAGTCTTTGTTAGGTTAAGGCATAACCCAAGTAAAATTGCTGTGTTCTTCACCTTTCAATTATCTATTTTTAAACTATTATATGCAAGATCACTACATGGTCCATTAAGCCTGGTCTCTAGATTATATAATGCCAATTTGGCCTTTCAGAGCAGTCTAAACTTACCTCTATTCATGGCTTAGCAGAAAAGTCTTGCCCTGAGTGATACAGCAGCCCCCTTTTGTATGTGGTTTGTTTTTGCAGTTTCAGTTATTCATGGTCAACTAGGGTAGGAAAATATTAAGTAGAGGTTTTTAAAAAGACAGTTCATAAGTTTATGCTCTATTCCGAGAAGCATGATGAAATCTCACACTGTCCTCAAGACATGAATTATCTTCGTGTTCAACATTACCACACCATATATGTTACCAGGCCATTAATCACCTAGTAGCCATCTCAGCTAGCATCAGAAATGGGCTGTCATAGTCCTTTGTACATAGTTCCTTGCTGTGGCTATTTTGTTTTATTACTAGTTATTTTTGTTAATTTCATCCTGAGCCTGATTTATAAACTAAACTTTACTATAGTTACATAATCAGTGGAAGAGTATATTTTTTGTGCATAAGGAGCTTCATATATCCACTGTGGTTGAAAATGGAAACATTTTCTCCACAGGGAAGGAGGTAATATTGTGTTTTGTGTAGGACAAATGGCTACACCACCTAGGGACCTCATGTTCTCATCTTTGAGTTGAAAATGTTAGGCTAAGTGACAGCAATAAGTGTCAGGGATTATTTGGCTCATTTATAAGGCAAGGGTTTCTTTTAATTATGATGTAGCTTGAGATGAGATAAGTAAAATTCATCCAGTCCTTCCTGAAGTCTCTCTGTTCTAAGTTAAAGTGGGTAGGTATACCACAAACAGTACATCGTGACTAATACATCTTTTCATATTTGCTTTATTAAAAAAATTATAATTGTGTAAAGAGTCAATATAATATGTTGTTCTTCTTAAAAGTCTCTATAATGATTAATTTTATATTTCAAGTTGACCAAGCCAAGGAAAGCCTAGATTAAGTATTATTTTTATATATATTTGTAAGGTATTTCCAAATGAGATTAACTTTTGGTTTGGAGGAGACATTTGTCCATGTGGCTAGGCATCTCTGATCCACTGAGGTTCTGACTAGAAGAAAAAGTAAAGGGTCATTTGTTTCCCATGCTTCATTCCCTTTCTTCACAGTTACATATGGAATAACTCATCCTTTCTTCTGCCCTTGGACTGAGAAACATGCCATCATAAGCCTTTAGACTTAGACTGAGTCACTCCATCAGCTTTCTCAGGCCTCCAGCTGGCCCATGGCAGATTATGAGAATTCTTAGCACATAAAATAGCAAGTCAGCTACTCATATCAGATCTCTTTATTTTTGTTTTTATCACCTTATATATAGAGAATATCTGTATATTGAGTGATTGTCAGTGGATGTGATATAAGAAGCATTAATGAAATTAGACAGTAAAAGCAATTTATTTCTTCAAGAAAAAGAACCCATATCTAAAATAAGAAATAGTTTCATATTTGAATAATGATGACTAAAAACAACACATGAGAAGTTGTCAAATCAGACCATGTCTTATAGTCTTGATTCTTAGTGTCACTGTAAACCTGAATATTGTATAAGAATAGATTATTAAACAGAGACAATGAGTTTAGCTTGACTGAAAATTTTAAAGTTTTCAGCGAAATGGTTTTTAAATACAAGATTATCAACTTCCTATTGAAAGTTATGCCTTTTGTTTTTAGTTCTATTCTCTGGAATTTTTTTTATTAATGTATTGATGTTCACTTGATTTCTAAACCTTTCATATCACGTGACTTAAAAATATTTTTGACATAAATTTAGGATCATAATTGCCCAACTAAAATGTTAAATTCATTGAGCAATGATGAAAAAATTAATTGTGCGGGAAAGTATCAAGAGGTTTTTCATTCTTTCTCAATTAATATTATGTTTTTGTAATCATACAGGGAAACTAAAAATCACCAAGACTGGGGTTTGGAAGCATTGTTATAGGAGAGCTCTTTAATTGTATTTCTCTTACCTGTTATCTAGTAAGAAATTCTGGGAGACTCCAATGGGACACAGGTGGTTAATGTTCTTTTAAATTAAGTTCAAGGCACAGAAAAGACTGTACATTATTGTGAAAGCAAATGCCAAGTTTCTTAAATCTGAGACTAGCAAATTATATTACAGGTGCACCAATTTGGCTATTGCTCCAGTTTGTAAATAATGTTTTATTTGGACACAGTTATTATCATTTGTTTATATAAGTTCACTTATTCACATTGTATTCTGTTAGACTTGGATGAATCACAGATTCAAGAATTGGAAGTACAAGGCCAAGAAGGCTCAGCAGGTAAAAGCACTTACAACAAAGTCTGATTATCTGAGGTCAATATTTTGAACCCATATGGTGAAAGGAGAGAACTCTCACCAACAAACACATATACATAATAAGTAGATAAAAATGTTTTTAAATTATTTGGAAAAACAAGATTAAATCTTATACAAAAGTTCACTTCCATGCTTTTTATTTCAAATTCCAAATTATCAGGAAATTTCGATTATAGAAACCAAACCATGAATTTAAAAGTCACAATTTCTAGATTGTCCATGAGGAATACGATTATGGGATAAGGTGAATCACTTTCATTAACAAAACAGCTATGACTTCATTGACAACACTTCGTCAATGGTAGCAGCCAGGGTGTGCTGATGTGTATATCTATATCTAGAGAGCTATATCTGGAATCAATAGCTATTTTAACAAATAGTGTTTGCATAATTGCAGTTTATCATATCTTTTCACAATTGCCTGCCCTATAAACATATTCAGCAGTTCTAAAACATAAACCTCCATTAGCACATAATGTAAGAAAAAGAGAGAGTTCTGATGAATAAGTCTTTTTTGAAATTAGCTCCTTTTCACTTCAAGAGAAAGTTCATTGATCAACATAGAGTAACTCATTTTAGCCTACCAAGTTTACCTCGTCATTCATGAGTTGACTACTGTTTTGATGCATGTTCTAAGGAGACTTCTCCCCAGTTTTTATTATATACCACATCAGTTTTATTTGAAAAATTTGTTTCTGAGAAGTATATATGAGAAACTGAAATACATCATTGGGTTGTCATATTCAGCCCTTGTCTCAATCTATGTCAAAGAATTTGAATTAGCTCTTCAAACTGGCATATATTGCTAAAAGTCAAATGTGGATGATTCTGATTGGCAATGATGCAGGGGAATCGTATGGCTATTTTAGTCATGGTAGAGAAGCTAGCTGGCTTTGTTCTATAATTAGATCTTTCAGAAGGGTGTAATTATATATTACATTACATACTTCTCCAGGCCATTGCACACAGAGGGATCTCTGTGAATTTAGAAATAACTGTAATAACATGAATTTTAGTGATTGACAGACATGGGCCAAGATGTAATCCTGATCTCATGGCTTTGGTTTCATATGAAAATTTGTAATGGCTAGCAAATATATTTCCTAGACTGAATACTTTGGCTAAATGAAAGCATAAACATAGAAAAATAACCAGAAACCAAATAAAAATAAGTAAAATGCAAACTTTCATTCAGATATATTGCCTAAAGAAACAACTGAACTAGGACAGAAATATGTAGGGCACTTAAATCAGCTTATCCAAATATAATGCTCTGATTTGTTTTATATTTTCAAAGGCATTGCTTATCTGGATAGATAAAATCCACACGGTCTGTGCTCTACAGTCTTAGAGGGTAAACTTGAAGCTTCAGTCTCTAGTAAGATGAAGGAACCACAAGTTAATGCTATAAATTTTACTTAATGCTTAATTCTAAGTGACCAGTAGTAATTAGGCAAAGACTGGGTTGCATGGCTGTAATGTAAGGTCTATTTAAAGATCAAAAGACCATCTTTTCTACTGTATTACAAGTTTGACTTGTAACTGCCAGTTGACTTCTATTTTTTTAATCCGAAATGATCAGAAATTGAGTTGGCTATTACAGAAATAAAGCCATGAATTTACAAATTGTGCTTCTTTCTGATGTGGTAAACATCATAACCAAAGCAACACTGGGAGGAAAAGGTTTATTTCAGCTTAGAGTTTATAGTCCATTGTAGAGGGAAGTCAGAGCAGGAGCTGAAGCAGGAAATGATGTGGAAATGATGGAGAAGTGCTGGTTATTGGTTTACTCTATATTCAGACAAATCTAAATTGTGGCAAGTTTCATTAAAATCAAACATCATAATAATATAGGTTATTATAATGTTTATTGAATGTCCAGTGTAAACCATAAAACTGCCACCATTAGTCTCCTTAGATAGAACGTTCTCCTTTTAAATGTTATCTTTACCTTCCAGGTTGGAGAGATATTTTCCACCCTTCTAAAGCATTTGGGATTCTTCTAGCCCACCCCCACCCTGTCCCCTACCATCCTTGCACTCAGGCAGGCTCCAATTCCTCTACCTCAGATCTCTGAACTAGGTTCCTTACCTATGCTAGCTAAAAATCCTAGCATAGATTGCTAAGTCCCTCCTCAGGTGGTTCCCACAATCCCAGCTTCCCTGGTTCCGCATCAACTGGACAAATCTGCCCACCTAGAACTCTGGTAAGTCAGAGCTTACCCATCGCTTCTCTGTTCCACTCCTCTTGCCCACCTCTACTATGTCCCCTGTCAGCCTTGGACCCAGGCAGGCTCCAATTCCTCTCACTCAGATCTCTGAGCTAGCTTCATTACCCAGACTAAACTCCCTCATATGGACTCCATTGGCTCCTGATCTGTTTGACGCAGACCAGCCATCGTACTAACATGACCAACATACAACCCTGCAAGAACCTGAAACACACAATTTGTTTTCCATATGTGAAAAAAAATCAACCAAGTTTCACAAACAATATAAAAAGAATTAAAAGTAAATTAAACAAAAGCAGAGCAGAAGTTCCTACTGGACACATAACAACAGCAAAAAAAATCCATATGCCCAAACAGCAGCACAAACGCACAAATAATATGAAAAACCAAGGAATATGTCCCCAAGAAAACTTGCTAGTCCCATAGAAACGCACTACAATGAGAACCACCAGATGGAACCCAAGAACACAGAATTTAAAAGAACAATCATAAACGTGATCCAAGAACTTAAAGAAAACACAAACAACTCAAAGAGGAAAGGCATAAACTAGTAATGGAAGTTCAAGAATATACAAATGTGTGGTTTAATGAAATATCAAATACAATTCATGGCTTGAAAAGCAACCCATAAAAAAGATAGAAATAGTGAAAAAAATCAAAATGGAAATGAACATGGAATTGAAAATATCAATAAGCTAATAAAAACAACAGCAGAAAGTCTCACAAACAGAATGAACAAAACAAATAAAAAAAAAAGAATATCAAAGACTGAATGACAAAGTTGAACATATAGATTCCTTAAATAGAGACTATGTAAAATTTATAAAAATGCAGGAATGGACTATTCAGAAATTGTGGGACAATATGAAGGCCAAATCTACAAATTATTGGCATACAGGAAGAGAAGAATCTCAGGTCAATGGCTTTGACCAGATCTTCAACAGGATTATCGATAAAAGTTTTTCTAAATTATGGAAAGACTTACCTATAGAGATTCAAGAAGCACATAGAACATTGATTAGAAATGACCAGAACAAAAACTCCCCATGGCATATCAGAATAAAAAATTAAGTATACAGAAAAAAGAGAGGGTACTGAAAGCCACTAGAGAAAAACAAGGTACACATAAAGAAAAACCTATCAGAATTACTACTCACTTTTCAGTGCAAACTACGAAAGCCAGAAGAGTCTAGATCAAAATATTTTAAGCTCTAAATTACCATGAATACCAAACCAGAATACTTTTCAAGCAAAACTATCTACTATGGTTGAAGGGGAATGGAAAAATTTCACGAGTTGAACGGGTTGAAAGAACTCATGTCCACCAAACAAGTGCTACAGAAAATACTTAAATTAATACAAAGGACAGAAGAAAGGAATGAGTATACCCAAGAGGCTACAGAAAGAAAACAAAGAAAGATATAATAATGAAAGCACATATGAGACCATAAACAGCAAGAAATTAAAATGACAGTATCCAATGCACATCTTTCAATAATAACACTAAATATCTATGTCATCAACTCTCCTGTCAAAAGATACAGGCTAGTGTATTGGATCAAGAAAGAAAATCCAACTTTTTGGTGTCTTCAAGAAATTCATCTCACCTTTAAGGATAGACATTACCATAGGGTGAAAGAATGGAAAGAAACTGTTCCAAGTAAATGACTCTAAGAAAGTAAGCAGGTGATGCAGTGCTCACATATGATAACATAGACTTCAAATTAGAAGAGATAAAGAGGGTCACTTCATTCTAATCACAGGAACAATTGATCAAGAAGATATTACAGTCATGAACATATATGCTCCAAACTCTGAAGCCCTCAATTTCATAGAAACAGTACTCCAGGATTATAAAACACAGATTAACTCGAACTCAGTAATAGTAGGTGACTTCGGTGCTCCACTATCTTTAATAGACAGGCCAACTGGACAAAGAATAAACAGAGAGACATCTGAATTAAATGACATCTTACATGAAATGGAGCTAACACACAGCTACAGAATATTCTACCCAAGTACCAAGAATGCACTATCTCTCAGTAAATCATGCAAGTTTTTCTAAAATTGACCACATTATGGGTCACAGATTATAAAATTTATTGCACAAAAGTCAACTCTAAATGCATCAAAGACCTCAATATAAAACCTAAAACTTTGAAACTGGTAGAAGAAAACATAGGCAGTACCCTCCAAGATATAGGCATATGAAAGGACTTTTTAAATCAGACATCAGCTATGCAGGCATTAAGATTAGCAAGCAATAAGCATGACCTCGTTAAGCTACAAAGCTTCTGTACAGTAAAGGAAATAAATGAGAGGAAGAGGAAACACACTGAGTGGGAAAAATCTTTACTGGTTACATATCTGACAGAGGATTAATATCCAGAATACAAAAGGAAGTAAAAAATAAAAACAAAGAAGGACAAAAGCAAAAGTCCCAATAAAAAGATGGGCTACACACCTGAAAAGAGAATTCTCAAAGGAACAAATAAAAATGGACAAGAGACATCTTAAAAAGTGTTCAACACCCTTAGCAATTAGAGATATGAAGATTAAAAACCACTTTAAGATTTCATCTTGCCCCATCCAGACTGGCTAATATCAAGAGAATGCAAGACACTGAATGCTGGAGAGGATGTGGAGGAAGATGGAGAGGATGTGGAGGAAGGTGAACACTCATTCACAGCTGGGGAGGAATGCAAACTCATGCAACCTCTTTGGAAAGCAGTGTGGAGAACTCTCAAAAAACTAAAAATGAATCTACCATATGATTCAATTATACTATTCATTGGCATATACCCAAAGGACTCATCCTACTGTTGAGATACAGATGTTACTAAGGGGAACATAGGAAAAGTGGCAGTGTTTGAGAGGAGAGCAGTGAGGGTCATGCAGATGGACATATGGAAGGGGAAGGGGATAACGGGTGGCAGGTGTTACTGGTGAGAGAATGGGGATAATGGGAGTGTTGGGATGGGGAGGTAGGATAGAGGTTGGATGGTGGAAAACGAGTAGAAATGAATGAATCTTTGGGGGTTAGGGAACCCAGACAGAAATGTGATGCCTCTGAAACCCCCTGAGAAATGCATGAACAGTGTCTAAACATTAGTGCATTTGTATATCTGGGGATGTTTGACAAGGAACACAGTGCCAGACAGAAGAGTGTTTGGTGGTCCAGGAGATTCTCAAAATAACACAGGCTTTTGCCAAAGTTCTTGATATTTCCCAGAGCTATAAATTAAGACCCCACTGCTAGAGACAGGATATAATTCTGACACAGAACTTGGAACAATGGAGCAGGTACTGACCTGGATGCCTGCTACCTGAAGTTTAGCTCTCATAATACTAGATGATAATATGCAAACCTCTAAGGGAAAAAAAAAGCAATCAAAGATCCAACCCAGCCCTAAATCTGAATAACCTAGAAACATTGCACATTACCTTGTTGGTGCAGCAGTGGCCCGTTTATCTAGGGGTGATCAACAGCTATCTAATTGGACTTAAAGCCCTCTCAGTGGGAGTGAACTCATGGATAGCACTGTAGATGCATCCAAATACACATAGCTGGAGATATCACAGATCCTTGAGACAACCAAATCTCTGTCATATTTCTAGAGAAATGAAATTTCTTACCATACGTTTAATATGGATCCTTATTTTACAGACAAGCATACAGCACACCACTCATCAAAGAAGCTTCTTTTTGCAACAGATGGAGGCTACTGGTAGAATTCCACAACTGCTCAGAAACAGAGTATATATGTCTGAATGCTGCCCAGTCCTAGGTGTCACATCCACAGTTGAACCTATACACCTAAAGCTCATGGAAGATAGAATGAAGGGTAGAGGACAAAATTAATACATCCCTCAGCTCTCACCATCAGAAGCTTCCTTATACAACAGACTCTGATTCACACAGAAGGCCACAACTGGCCAAGTTTTACATAACAGACTGAAGAGTGTGCATCCCTGGATTGGATGCCTATATTAAAGCTCACCCACTCATGGTTCAAGGACCGTTGTAGGAGACGGGGCAGAAAGATTACAAGAGCCACAGCAAGTTCATGGGAAGCAAACACTTTCAGGCCAATGAAAACATGCGTATGCGAACTTTCAGTAATGGTGGCATCAAACACAGGGCTCATGCCAGCTCAATTGGACAAGAGAGATGAATGTTGGGTTGGCCCTAGACTGAGAATTATTAGTACTAATTACTACTGGATGAGGGAGAGTATGCCTAACTTATGGTCTCTAGTTAGCTGATTAGACTTCAATGGATGAATTTGCACTGAAGGACATCTGTGTACACATGCCTGACTGGATGGGACTTAACATATATGGTGAAATACATGAATCTGGTGAGTGGTTGGGGGGCTTGGGTTGGAGAGAGGCCTAAATTTGACTAATAACTGTTGTAGTAAATGTGCAAAAGTTCAATAAGTTTTTTTTTTTTTAGAAAATAAACATTTGGATGAATGTGTCTTGAACTTGTGAGCTCCACAGATCTTTCCTTCTCAGCCCCTTCAGTTGCTGGAATTACATGAAAGCATTTTCCTAATGAACACATATACTTTCTAACTGGCTTAAAATGTCAAAATGCTATGGTATAACAGCTTCAGTTTTACTTATATGCAATACCAAGTATCCATATGATAGAAACTCTGTGGGAAAACTTAGAAAAGTTCCAGAAACTATTGTATTTATACAGAGAGCAATCAAAAGTACCCTAAAAAGGCTGAGACAACTCTGAGCCCCACTCTAGAGCTATTACATATTTTATAAACATGAAAGCCTGATACTAAACAACCCTCATCAACATAAAAGATCTTCAGTTTGTTCTTCATTGAACATCTTTCGGTTTGATCCTTATTTTCTTTTCTTCATTTTTTTGTTTTGCTTTGCCTTTTTTGAGACAAGGTCTCCAATAACCACAGCTGGCAGGGAACTCACTGCATAGACCAGGCTGGCCTCAGTCTCAGGGAGATTCACCTGCCTATGCTGTGATTAAAGGTGTGTGCCCCAATACCCTGACAGTTTGATCTTCTTAAACCTAAGGTAAAGATCATTTTTACTGGCCTTATTTTCTTTGATTTCTACTGTTATTTTTCACAAACAAGAATTGTAAAGATAATAGTTATAATGGCTTTGTAAGTATGTAATAAGTCCATTCTGTTTCTTCTACTTTTAAGTGTCGTTTTAAGAATACAATTGCCAGCATTTATATTCCACTCATCATTTATAAGCATATAGCAGTTTGTAAATATAATCAACACAGTATACAAAATATAACATAAATAATTACATCTCCTCATATTAAAATTAAAAAATTATGAGAACCTGTCATAACTAAGAAAAATTAATGTATTTTAGGTTAAAAAGAATGATTCCATTAAAACAACAACAATATTATAATATGCATATTGGTTTTATATAGAATATTTATTATACATTAATACAGGAAGAATTATACTGATTTCTTATTCATGGAGAAAATAATTTTGCTATGCATTTTTTTTAACATAGTCAACCCAAAAGTTGTTTACTTTCAAGATTCAGTAAGAATTACTGCACTAACAATTCTTGCTTTATAGGTTTTTAAGGCAAGTTATGTGTATTGAAAACTGACCACTTGCCTTTATGCTTAATAATAATAATAATAATAATAAGTATAAATCATAAGAATGGAAGTCTACTTAAGTCAATGTGGATCTTACATAGTAAAAAAACACTTAGAAGCATTTTTCAGAGTTTGAAAACACAGCCTTTTCTTGGCTGAGCTCTGGCTTCATTTTTCAACAAATCATGTTGCTCAGCACCACATGACTGAAAATAATGAGCAGCAGCAGATACTGAACTTTCTATAACATTTATTATAAAAACCAGGACCCTGAATGAAAGCAATAATTAGAGCAGTGCAACTAATGAGGAAATATTTTAACTGTTATGGGTTTAATAGCACACAGACCTTGGCTGACACAATTTAAAATGACAGATAAAATTTAAGGACTAATATTTTATATTTATGATCAATAAATTATTAGTAGCTGTGTCATATAGGCCTACTCATTAATATCATTAAAAAACTTTGGTTCTAACATAACATACTTAACACATTAAGCCTAAAACTAATTTTTATCTGAAGTGTGCTGATCCTATATTCATATTATGCTACTGCATAGTTGGGGTTTCATTTCAAAAAGGCCTCCCTGTGTGTATGCATGTTGTATAACCAATCAGATACAAATACACATTTGTAAGAGTACATATGCTTGTGTACTATTTCTTTTTTTATATATTATATATTCTTATTGTGCATTTCATTCAATACATCTAAATAATATTTAGACCCACTCCCCTATCTGCACTCCCCCTATATCACCCCCACTAGATTTCATAAATTATATCATGCATGTTAAGGCTTATTGAGTGAAGTTCGTGTACAGATGTCCCTCAGTGTGAGTTAATCCACTGGAGCATCCTCAGGAGCCTGGTCAGCCTGTCTAGCATGACTCTCCTAAAGAAGACCAATTCTCTCTCACCTAGCAGTGATCAGCTGCCAATACTTTCTCAGCTAATGTTGGGGCTTCCTGTCCATTTCTCCAGCTCTGTGCTGAGTTTTGTCTGCGTTGAATTTGCATGGGTCTAGTGCTTGCTGTTACCATTGTTGTAAGTTTATAGGAGCAAGTTTTCAGCCACTCGGAAAACTCTGTTCCCATATGGTCATCTACCACTCCTGGTTTTTACAGACTTTCCATCCCTCATCTGCAATGGTCCCTGAACCTTCAGTGATAGAGGTTTAATACAGGAGTCCTATTCAGGGACACAAACTCTGAAGTCTGTAGAGTGGATTAATTCTCTGAGGGACAAGCTGGATGGACAAACTGTGGACAAACACCTCCTTTTCAGGCTAGGTGGTACTTTGACTACTTCGGGCAAGAAAAACAAGGAGCTGGGAAAGTCCTACGCCCCTCCCAACCAGCCCACTGGGCTTGGATGCAAGATGGAGAGGGGCTAAAGGCATATAAGCAGAGGGTGCCGTGAGGTGGGCCCTTTTCTTCCCCTCCTTGTCACTTTTGGTCTGACCGGGAAGTCACAAGATCCAAGCCTGATTGTGGACTTACTGGTGTAACTTATGAAGGCAGAGAAGGCACCCATTCTTCTGTAAGTAACCCCTAACCCACTGTTCTGTTAGTAAGCCCAAGTAAATTAGCTAGAATTTGCTTAACTGTGAGTTGGGGAATTTGTGTCTCGTTTGTTGTAGGACTAGGGATGGAAAAGACTAAACTTAGCACCTTCCAAGAGGACTCTTAGCCACAAGTCTCTTATTGTCTACATTTTGGATGGTTGAGCCTTTCTATGTTAATCACCTTCTGGTGCATGATGTAACTTTGCTGGTGAGAGTTGAGATATACATGAATATTCTTTCTACTCCCTGCCCCATTATGCTCATTTCAACTTGAATTCTCTCTTAAACATTTCTTTCTCTTTTATGAATTCACTTTTCAAGTCTTGAATTGTCTTTGTCATTTCATTCAGCCATATATTTGTATTTTCTTTAGCTGCAGTCTGGAGTTTATGCCCATCGTCTCTGAGTTCTTGTGCATGCGTGCGTGTTGTGTCCTTTAAAGTCATTGAATTTGTAATCATGCTTATGATCTTGTAACGTATGCATCCTGTGGTTCTTCTGAGTAGTTCTCATTATAGTATACTTCTGTAGGACTGGTGGGTTTTAGTGGAGACATATTTTTGTTTTTCATATTATTTGTGTTTTTTCATTTTGGTCTAGGCATGTACATTTCTTTTTTCGCCTGTGTGTCAAATATGAAATTCTACCCTGCCTTTTTTGATTTAAATTTGGTTCTGTTTATATTGTTGATGCTACTTGGTTGCCTTCTAGCTGGCTATAGATACTTAGTTGGTCTGTGCTTTTAGTTGGTCCCCACTTGTGATTTTGTGTGCATGCGTGTGTGTGTGTGTGTGTGTGTGTGTGTGTGTGTGTGTGTGTGTGACAGTCTGGTTCCAAGTTGACTAGACAGAAGGGCTTAGGGACCTAAACCAAGTTCACAACTGTGGGGATCTAGTGGCTAGATTCTGGCAGACTAGTCAGCAGTTCTTACCTGGAATGATCAGGAAGGTCTCTAGCAACAAGTTGGAGATAGAGTGTGGGGAAGGTCTAACTAGATAAGCAGAATAGATGCCATTCTCAGAGAAGGAGAATGTAGCTGGTCCAGGTGGGTTGGTTCTGGGTTAGGAGGATAATCTGGAGGTCCCAGGAAGAAGGATTAAGAGATGGCCTAGGCACAAGGTGGGGAAAGGATAGTGTGGGGAGGGTCTAACCAGATAAGTGTGTAGGTGTGTGTCTTGGAGCAAAATAATAGCTGGTCCTGGTTTATGGAGATCAAGATGCAATGGGTGGGGTCTAATTTACAGGAATAGTATGAAAGTCTCAGGAGAGGGCCTAGGCCCAAGGCAGGGATTGGAAATGCCAGCAGAGGCTCTAACTAGCTAGGCAGGGTAGGTGTGTACCCTGGAGCAGGAGAATGTTGCTGTCTGTGTGCAGGGGGATCAATGCATAGTGGACCTTGTATACTATTTCTATAGTGAGAATGCAATAGTTATAGTTTATCAAGTGCTTATTTTATACAGGAGTAACTTGACTCATCGTGTATATTATCCAGAAATTTCCGAGATATACTTTATTATTGTTATTGCTATTAATGTCATTAGTCGTAGCACCAGTAGTGCTTATACAAGATAAAACTATAGCTTGGGATATAATTTCCTCAGTATTACATTACTGTTAATCAATTGGTACCTATCTGTAGTCTGTACTATTAAGGTTCTATACACATTCCCACTGTTTTAACTTATCACCAAAATCAAAAGAAATTCTCCTTAAGTGGGCCTTGGTTTTGAAATTGCAATATGAGGAAAAGGATAAAAATATGTTACTCAAATTTTCAAATATTATCCATTCTCTGCAGGTGGGGCACAGATGTTCTTCACTTAAGGAAAATTTCCAGAATAAGCCTTGAAGTTGTCGAGGTAGAACATTAGTTAGCAAGAAGACTATAAATTCAGTGTAAGTCTGAATGCAAATGTGAACACTGTACTCTGAAAAAATAAGGTGTCTCAAGTATTAGTGAGTTAAAAACATGTCTCTAAAGCTAAGAGATATCATTTTCTTATATAACTGGGGTGAAGAATTGGAGAAATATTGGCGTTTGAAGAAATGTTTTTGCCACAGTTACAAATAGTTGCTTATTTTACATGGTTTGTGTATGTGTGAAGAAACAAGCTCAAAAATCAATGCAAACTCAAAAAAAATCATTTTACAAAGAAGAGAAGCATTACCAGCAGAATGACGTATGAGCATCAACATGTCATGTTTCATGGAAGATAAACCATCAATTATAACAATGCTGTATATATAATAACTAACCTTTGTTCAGATCCTCAGTGTACAGGACAGGGGCATGAAATTTTTGAGGATAGAGGAATGCTGCTCCAGGCACAAAACACTGTGATATTTAGATGCTTCCATAGTTTTGAAATGAATCAACAGGGAAGTGGATAATGAAAATGCAGTATGTATGCACAATGGCATACTACTTAGCCTGACAAACAGACTTTGGTTTTCACTGCGACAATATGCGTGGGTCTGGAGGTCATTCTGCAAAGAGAAACAAGCTAGGTACAGTAAGACAATTACCATGTCATTTGTATGTGGAAAATAGAAGAACCAAACACAAAGAGGCAGAGAATAGGATGCTGGATGCCAATTGCTGGTGAGGTGGTGTTTGGAGAAGTGAGGGGTTAGTTAAAGGGTAGAGAGCTGTTAGCTGTTTGGGGCAAACACCTTGAGGGAAAGTTCCATATTAATTTGCCTTTAATGTGCCCAGTAGAGCTTCTGCCCACTATGTTTATGATGAATGCTGAGCAGGCTCAAAAATGTTCCTGTCACTTTAACCCTTTGAACACATGCTCCACAATTCTGAGCCAAGTGTGCTTCTGCTCTCTTCATTTAACATTAAACTGGGCATGCTTAGAAGAGTACTCCTCAGTTCAGCATCCTCAGGAATTCCCAATGATCTCAGTATATACTAGCTTCTTGATAAATTCTCCAAGCTCTCTTTGTTAAAAGAGAACATTGCTTTCAACATGACTCCTGTGTCCTTCTTCTCTGCTAACAAATCCGATAGCAAATGTTTCTCTATTCTTACTCCTTGACTGTGTTTATTTTGGGCATTTCATGCATTGAAATACAAACACCTAAAGTTTGGTTACATAGGAGGAATAAAGTTTCCTGTTTGAGATATGTTGCATATCATGGCAAACAGAGTAAATAGTTTATTGGACATTATGAATCTCCAAGAGAACATTCGTACAAAAATCAATAGCCTTTCTATATACCAATAATAAGAAATTTCGGTCTTAATATAAAATAAAATATCTCAAAATAAACCTGACTAAAGACATTAAAGAGCTGTACAATGAAAATTTAGGATTTTAAAGAAAGAGATTAATTATAATACCAGAAGATGGAAAGGCCTCCCAAGCTCATGGATTAGAAAAATTAATATTGTGAAAATGATAATCCTACCAAAAGCAATATATAGATTGAATGCAATCCCAATAAAAAACCCAATAACTTTCTTTACAGAATTAGGAACTAAACAGCCTCAGATTCATATGGAAGCACAAAAGATCCTGGCTAGTCAAACCTACCATAGGCACAAAAAAAAAATGCAGGGGGATTTCTATACCAGACTACAAACTATATTATGGAGTTATATTCATAAGAACAGCGTGATACTGGCACAAAAATAGACCTATAGACAAACTGAATATAATTGAAGACTCAAACATGAATACATGCCATTTCAGCCACCTGATATTTGACAAAGGGGCCAAGAACACCCACTGGAGGAAAGACAGCAAATGGTGCTGGCAAAAAAATAGATTTCTACCTATAGAAGAATGATACTAGACCCTTATCTTTCACCTCACACAAAAGATAACTCCAAATACATCAAAGACTTCAATATGAAATTTGAAACTCTGAAATTGTTAGAAGAAACGCTGGCAGTAACTGCAAGATACAGTGTAGGAAAGACCTTTCTAAATCAGACAGCAGTTACTTAGGAATTAAGGTCAGTAATCAACAGTTGGGACCTAATTAAACTAAAAAGCTTCTTTGTGTATAGAAAAAGTAACAACCAAGATAGTGAAGGGAAATCCCACAGAACTGGAGAAAATTTCCACCAATAACAGATGTTTAAACCTGACAGACATTTAGCATCCAGAATATATAACTCAAAAAACATAGAATCAAGAAAAAAGTGACCAAATTAAAAGATGGGCTAAGGATCTGAGCAGAGAGTTTTCAAAAGAAGTAAAAATGCATGAGAAACACCTTAAAAGGTGCTCAACATTGTTAATAATTAGGGAAAATTCAAATCAAAACCACTTTAAGATTTATCTTACAACAGTTACACTGGCTAAGACCAATAGAACAAATGATACCATTTGTGTCATTTGTGAGGAAATGGAATTGAGTGAAATGATAATACAACACAACAAAACCTCTGGGACACTTTAAAAGCAGTTCTAAGAGAGAAGTTTATGGGCCCAAGTGCCTACATTTAAAAAGTAAAAGAAATCATATATAAATTACTGAAGAGTGAAACTCAACACTCTGGAAAAGCAAAAACAAATCAACTCTAAACCTAGTAGATGAGTAGAAATGACAAAAATCAAAGCAGAAATTAATGAAAGAAAGCGATACAAGAAAATCAATGACTCTAAGAGCTAGTTCTTCAAAAAGCTAAACAATATAGACAGAACCTTAGCGCAGTTAATCAAAATAATGTAGAGCAAATCCAAATTACAAACTCAGAGATGAAAGTGTAAAGATCACAATAGGCAGCAAAAATTTCAGAACAAGATAAGGGAATGCTTTAAAAACCTGTACTTTATTAAATGTGAAAATCTAAAAGAAATGAATGAATTTCTAAATTAATGGAAACCACTGAAGTTAAACCAAGAATACCTCATAACAAAGAACCATATTGTGTTGTAATTCAGAAAAAAATGCCCAGGCCCAGCTGGATTTAAAGCAAAATCCTACAAGACATTCAAGGAAGATCTACAACCACTACTGAGTAAATTATTCAAAAAGATAGAAACAGAGTGAGATCTACCAAATTCTTTCTATGAACCCAGTACAAATCTAATACCAAAACCAGGCAAAGATGCAAGAAAAGAAAACTATAGGCCCATATCCTTAATGAACATAGATGCAAAGATTCTTAACAAAATACTCTCAAACTGCATACAAACACACATCAAAAAGATCATCCCCACCACAATCAAGTTGGCTTTATTCCAGAGATGGAAGGTATGCATAATATGCGTAAAATTCAATATACATAAGTCAATAACTCAATAAATGTAATAAAACATATAAATGGACTTAAAGACAAAACCCCCATGGTCATCTCAATAGATGTAGAAAAGTTCTTTGACAAAACTCAGCATGAATTCATGTCAAAAGTCCTAGAAGGAATTGATTGAGGAGGAACATAACCTCAACATAAGTAAAGCAATATACAACATGACCAACATCATTATAAATGGAGAAAAACTGGAAGCATTCCTGTTACAATCTGGAGCTAGACAGGGCTTAAAACTCTTGCAAGGGCAATAAAACAAGAGAAGGGAATTAAAGGAGCACTAATTGGAAAGAAGAGGTCAAGTTATCTCTGCATACGGATGATATGATATTAAGGAGACCCAAAATTCAACGAGAAACCAGTTAGAAACGATTAATGCTTTCAGTAATGTGCCAGGTTACAAAATTAACTTATAAAAATCAGTAGCCTTTCTGTATACAAATAACAAGCAATCAGAAAAAAAAAATTCAAGGAAAACGTCCTTCACAATAACCCCCCAAAATAAAATATTTACAAATAAACCTAACCAAAGACATTAAAGATCTCTCCAATGAAAAATTTAAATCTTTAAAGAAAGCGAAAGAGAAAGACATTAGGAGATGAAAATACCTACCATGAACATGGATTGGTAGAATCAATATTGGAAAAATGACCATCTTACCAAGAGCAATCTATAGAGTCAATGCAATGCTAATCAAAATACCTGAGCTAGAAAATCTTCCTAAAATTCATATGGAATCACAAAAGACCCCAAATAGCCAAAGCACTCTTGGGCATAAAGAACATTACTGTGGAGATCACCATACAAGATCTCAGATTATATTACAGAACTATGTAGAAGCCAGGAAAATGGAAAGGAAACATGGAGGTAAAGGAAAAAGAAAGAGCCCCAAAGAGTGGGGTAATAGGGAGCTGCCGGGGGGAAGTAGGAGGTGGGAGAGGTCAGGAGAGGGACAGGCAGGGGACCATGGGAATGGCAGAGAAGGGAACTCGGTACAGGGGGATGGTGGGAGGCATGTGTTAGCAGTGGGGAGGAGGGAGGTTGTACAGCGGGAAAGAGAGGAGACATGAATGGAGCTTGGGAGGCTAGGGAAGTCAGCAAGAAATGTGCTGGCTAGGGAACCTGCTGAGAAGTGCATATACGGTGTCTGATTATCAGTGCACGTGTATACCTGGGGGCTGCATGGCAAGGACCATAATGCCAGAAAAGGGAGGCTTCCCTTCAAGTCGTTGATTAGAGTAGTCCAAGAGACTCCAAAAGTAACACAGGCTATTGCTAGAGCCCTTGTTCATCTTCCAGAACTTGAAGGTAAACCCTACTGCTAAAGACAGGACATACTTCAGACATAGGACTTGGAGCAACAGAGCAAGAACTGACATGGAAGCTTTCCACTTGAAGTTTAGCTCTCATAGTTCTGAAGGATACTATGCAAGCTGCTAAGGGAGAAAAATCAATCTATGGTCCAATCCAACCCTAAAACCAAATAACCATAACGACTGACATAGCAAACTACTCTATTGGTGCATTAGAAGCACTGTTGTCTGGGTGTGATAAGCAGCTATCTAATTGGACATAAAGTCCTCTCAATGGGAGGGAACACGTGGGTGGCACTGTAATTAGAGCCAAATACACATGGCTGGAGAGGTCAGAGATCCTGGAGAAATCCTGTCTCTGTCATATCTTTAGACCAGGGAAATTTCTTACCATATCCTAACTATGAATCCCTATATTTATGACAAGTATATCATCAACCACTCAGCAAAGAAGCCTCTTTTTGTAACAGATGGAGGCTACTGCAGATTTCCACAACTGGTCACACACAGAATATAGGACTGAGTGACGCCCACCCCTAATTGACATATCTACAGTGGAATCTCTACACCCAAGGTTCATGGAACATAACAGAACAAGAAGTGGAAAGAATACTAGTGCATCCCTCAACTCTCACTAGTGAAGCTTCTTAATACAACACAGTTCATGTACACAGAAGGTCACAACTGGCTAAGTTTTAGAGAATAAGAGACCGCAGAATGTTTGTCATTAAACCTTGCCCACCCATGCCTCAGGGACCATTGTGGAAGAGATTTTACTAGCTGGGATTGATCCATGAATATGGAAACAGAAGCTTTCAGGCTACTGGAAACTTGTTGATGTGAACTTGTGGCAGTGGGGCTGTCCATCATAAGACCCACACAAACTCAAACAGACAAGGACCCAGAGTGGAGTGAGGAAACGGGCAGCAGGCCAGCCCTAGTCTGAGAACTGCTGGAGATTGAGTACTGCTGCGTCAGGGAGAGTAGACCTTCCTTAAGGTCTACAGATAGGCCGACTAGACTCCAGTGGCTGAACTTGCATAGAAGGAAATCTGGGTATCAATTCTTGACTGGATGGTCTTAGCATGCGTGTCAGAATACATAAGGTCCTGTGGGCAGAGTGTGCGAGTGGGGAAGGGGGTTTAAATTTGATTAAGAACTATCGTATGAAATGTAAAAAGCTCAATATATAATATTTTTTAAAGCAAACATTTAAACACATATAAGCATTTGTGAGGATTTGGGTATTATGTTAGATGAAGTTTAAATTTGGCCTCATAAAACAAACAGGAAAAATTAATGAAAATCTGTAAAAACGGGGTTAATTCTGAAATAAGAAAAAGTTGGGCTTTGTCAGTATAGAGTTATTTTCATAAATTTCTGGATAACAGGAAGTAACCCCCCCATACACAAAACAAAAAGCAAGTATCTACTAATAGTATCCTCTTAGTCTGTGAACTCCCATTTATATCAGTTGAGAAAATCAAGCCAAGTAAAACTGATGTGATAACAGAAGCAAGTACATTTTCAGGAAATGGATGTATGATTACCCTATCATGACAGACATCACCTAAGGTCACATAAAGCATGTTTTCTGAATAGATGAAGAGGTGAAACAGAACTTACCTCTCCAGCTTACTGGTGCTAGTTTCTAGGTCTTTTGTCTGTCCTGGATGTTCTTTATCAAAGTTAACTGTTTCAGGCTTTATCCGAAGGAATACTTCAATTTTGGTAGATTGTACCTTAAATTATATTTCTTTAAACTTCTAATTAATTATAAAGAGTTTCTTAAAGCAGTGGCACAGACCTATAATCCAGTTACTTGGAAGGCTGGTCCAGGAGTTTGAGGCTAGTCTACACAAAATAAGGATATTCTATCTCAAATAGCAGCAGCAGCAACAGTAAACTGAAAGTATCTTGCTTAATCCCAGTTAAAGCAAGAGAACGAAACGCTTTGGCCTTATAAATGCAAGCCAAATTCAAAAGGTGTTTCCTCAATCAAGCTCTCAGGTTTGCTTGGAGCACTAGGATCATTACTTGTCCCAGACTTGCAAGATCCACTAACACAATCAGTGGTAGTTCTCTAACTCAAGACCTCCTCACATATGACAAACTCCACCCTCAGGCCTGCTCAGTTCCCTCGCATCTGTGCAGGCCACAAATCTGTGAGATCTGTCAGTTTAGTGAGTTTGCTGTCACAAGACTTCCTCATGCTGCTTGGTGCCGGATGAGGGGGATGCAAGATCTCCAATGAAGGTGGTGAGTAGGTACAGAATCAACACACAGACTCCCGGAGCTGAATGAGAAGCATGCCATGGGCAAGCAACAGCAAACTCGTTTAATCAAGGAGGTACATGGGGGTTTATAAGTTTGATTAGCCAACACCCTATGGGGTGGTTCATCTTGGTGTGGGCTCTCTCCCAATGCATGGCAGAATCTGGTGTCATCCCTGGCTGGAAAAGAGCACCACACCCACAGAAGCCACTCCCTTAATCCTCATAGCAGGTGACCTGGCTAAGGTCCATCCCACATCATGCCTACATCATGCCCTACCCTCTCAGCACTCAGGGCTCCTCAGTTCCATGCACGCCCCAAACCTGCGAGCTCTGCCCTACTTATCATCCAGAATGTTCATCTATCTACCACTCAGCCAACCCTGCCACTACAGGACCATGAGGACTGAGTCCTGGAAATTCAGAGTAAAAAACTGTGGCTCCTGCTAGCTGAACTGAGATCTCTTCTTATACCCCATTTTCTCAGCAACATTTAGTGGCCTCCAAACAGAACAAGAAGTATTACTCTGCTGGGCCATAATATGACAAATTGGGAAAATAAAAAAAATCCAAACACCCACTCAGTCAATAGATATTCGTACCAAATTCATATCAAGAAACATCACCACCCCTGATACAAGCCCAGATGCCTAGGTCTCATAAAACAACAAAAACAACAATAACAAAAACAACCTTAGGGCTGGAGAGATGGCTCTGCAGTTAAAAGCATTGGCTGTTTTTGGAGAAGACAAGGGTTTGATTCCTAGTACCCACATGGCGACTAACAGTCATCTGTAACTCCAGTTCTAAGGGAAGGTGACAGCCACTTCTGACTTTTGTGTGCACTGCATGACATGGGTTCACTTAGATACATGTAGACAATATTCTCTTCGACATAAAAATTAAAATATATAAACAATATATTTTAAATGAAATATATTTTAAAACAGAGACAAATTTGTTTAATAGGCCTTAACATATATACCAGAATGCATAAAATCTGGAGGGGAGCAATGGGGGGAACAGAGAGGGGAAGAGCTCTAAATATGATCAAAATGTATTGTATGAAATGCACAGAAACTAAAAAATTAATAAAAAGACGCAAACAATATGAATAATCAAAACAAGGTGTCGGCTCCAGAAATTAACACCCAAATTGCAATGTTTCCTGAGAATGGCAACCTAGCTGGTGCACAAGACAATGAGTTCAAGACAGCAACTATAAACATGCTCATGAAAATATGCTCAGATATACAAATGAAAGACTGAATGATGACTGTGAAAACAGACAGTGGAATGAAATAAATAAGGCAATTCAAAACATGAAATAAAAATTCAATAAAGAGATAGAATCCCTGAAGAAAAACCAAACTGAAATAAATCTTGAAATGAAAACTTCAGGAACTCAAAAAAAAAAGTTCAAAGGAAACGCTCATAGGGTAAAACAGAAGAAATGGAACAAAGGAGTTATCTTATAAGAGGGGAACATTGCTCCTACTAGACATTGAGGCTAGCAAAGAAAAAGCCCGTTTCCACAAACGAACTTCCTCTTTTGAAGCTGTTGATCAGGGGTCTCATAGAAACTAAAAAATACTGGTCATTACCCCCTACTCTTGGTTACCCACTAATAGGTAAGCCCTATTGTTGAAGATACATACATATACATATATATATATGAGCTGTAGAATAAACAAGGAGAAATCAATTTGGTACTGACTTTAAATCTTTGTCTCTACTAAATAAATTTCATACTGTTGTAAATGCTACATATGCTACCAGATGAGAAAAGTAATCATCAACTTTGTTTACCTGTGCATTCTATGAGCTTCAGTGACAACTGTTGTGGCAAGATATGCCCACTGGTGCAATTGTGGCTTGAATACTATGGAAGTAACTAACCAGTTTCTAATTGGATTTAAGGTCTGCTTCACAAGATGGAGCCCACAGCTGACACTGCTATCAAGTCTAGGAACCTGTGGCTAGATAGGACTCAGCCATAGGGGAGAGCCCACTGCTATTGCCCTGCTAAAGAGACATAGGATTCAGCTGACCTCTAATGAGATTGTTTTACACATAGCCAGAGGTGGTTAGTGACTCTGTGGAAATAGTTTTCCAGACAATTGGGCAGTTACTTATATGAACTAACATCAATGAAGATAGACTGTATAAGTCCCTCATAAGCTCAAACCAGACAAAATCCCAGCACAGAAGTGGAGAAGTGGGTAAGGAACCCTAACCCTAGCTGAGGAACTATTGATTATCAATAGCTACTTGAGAGGAAGAGTCAGTCTTCTTTAAGGGTGAGACTCTTAGTAAGTTAACTAGGCTCCAGTGGATGGACTCATACTGAAGGATATTGGGGGATACAAATTAGACTCAATAGGCATTTGTACACACACACACACACACACGCACGCACACACACACACATTCATACAGATTTCATATAACTAAAATTGGGTGGAAGCTAATATTTTGGGGGTCCCTGTGCTTGGGGCCAGACTGAGGGGATGAAGTGTCTCCTCTGTCAGGGGTGTCAAAACACACAGACCCTGGGGGCTGAGTGAGAGGCAGGTGGTGGCAAGTCGCTGCAAGCTCTTTTATTCAAGGAAATGCAAGGGGTCTTATAGGTCTGGTTAGCCTTATGGGGTGGGGTCCCGACTGCAGCCAATAGTAGACTGTCCCCAGGTATCAGATCATCTTGGTGCAAGTTCTTTCCAGATGCTGCGCAGAAGCTGTTCTCACGACTAGCCAGAGCGGAGTGCCACGCCCATGGGAGCCATTCCTCTATTCCTCATAGAAGGTGACCTGGCTAAGGCCCATCCTGCATTGTGCCCTACAATAATACAGGTGTGTGATGATAGGGAATGGGTTCTAAATATGATAAAAATGTATTTATGGAATCCACAAAATCCAATAAAGTGTTTTCTCCCTTCTTATTTTGAAAATGTCCATTCATGTTGGAATTTGTTTTTTTTTTGTGTGTGTTAAAATCTACCAGATGAATTCCAAAAGAACTTTTCCCACATTAAATTTTCTTCCTGGACTTTTCACTTCTCTTTCATCAGCAGCTATTTATTTTTTTCTCCTTTGTCTTCTTTTATTTCTTTTTGTAAGCACACAGACATAAAAGGATCATCTTCATTGTACATACATATACAAACAAACCCATTTTAAACTCTGACTTTCTCTTTGCTATAGTTCTATCCCCTAGTACATACTTTATTCCTAATGTTTCTAACTTTTTTCCAAGTCATGATACACACCAGATTTAGATAGTGACTAAAGCTGTCAGTGGCTATAGACACTACCCTAGAGGATTAGCTGCTCTAATCCCACATCCCCTAACCTTGAGTTTCTTACAAAGACCAATAATGGAACCATTAACCTCACTCCTATGCTTATAATAAAAGAGAGCTATGAAATGCAACTCCTACACACCTAAGTCATAAACCTCTTAGGCTTCATTCAGCCAACATCATTCCACATTCCTCTGATAGTCAACGTGACATACACCTTTCTCATCCTGATATTATGTAAAATAAGCATCTTAATTTAGAGTAACAACTGCCATGTGGCTAGTCCTGCAAATTACTGGGCTCCTTCTGTGATCCTTTTCCTTACTTGCCTTCTTGCCTTGTTTTGGACATATTCTGTATACCACCTTTTCTTGTTTTGGCTGACTTTGATTCCAGAAATTGCTGTGGCCATCAGCTGTGGATGGCCTCATGCCTGTAGAAAGGTATGGCACCAGGTCTTTTATCACATTTCTGCAGATCAGAAAGCAGAGACAGGACAGGAAGTGGGGCTAAGCTCTAAAGCATAAGACTCATCGACAGTGACCCACTCCACTAGCTAGGCACCACCTCCCAAGAGTTCCAAAGTCTCCCAAAACAGAGCCTCCAGCTGTGAGCCAAGTGTTCAAATACATGAGCATCTGGGAGATATTTTGTACTCAAACCCTAACAGTGGGGTAGGACAGATCTCTTTGCTGCTTAGATTTATTTCTCTTCTGTTGGTGGTCTTTGAGTGCTGGTTGCTATGTGGATTCAGCGTTGGTCTACTTGGTCTTCTCCATTCACCTTCCTGCTCAGATGTCCTTCCACTTCAACCATGATGTGGATAACCAAGGATCCTATCTATTCTTCTGGTCCACTTTACTCTTCTGGCCTGTATAATTTGCACTCTACATTCATGGCGGGTGGATGAGGGGCATGGTTATTAAGACAGAGTCTCACTCAGTAGTCCAAGATGGTCTGAGTCACACTGTACAGCCTATGTTGCTTCAGAGTCATGGTAATCCTGCCTTAGCCTCCCTGGTACTGGGATTGTAGATTTAAGCCACCATAACTAGACACACACCCTACAGTCCATTAGAATGTCTACAGAAATGTTCTAAACATATGGCTCACATTTGCCATTTCTGTTTTCTGTTTCATGACTGGCAGCACCATGCTCAGAGTCACACAGGTTAGAAAGTTGTAAATGGCTCTTCAAAGCTCTTCTTATATAACCAACCCTAGACAAGTGATAAATAAGACATGTCAATATCTCTGCCTTGGTAATTGCCTCCATTTTTGCTCTGATGCCCCTTGCTATAGTCTCTGATTCGTGAGCTAGTCTCCTTTGTCTCCATTTCTGCAGGAGTCCTATGGAAGGGAGCTCTTGGGAGTGATTTAGTGGATACAACAAAGGAAACATAAGAGAACTTGTGATCTGCTGATAATTTCCCAGTGTCAGGAAGAATGATGATCCCAGCAGAGTGTCTGGCATACCACAAATATCCAAAAGTCATTTGTTGAGGAACTAAATAGAAACTTAACTCTTGAGGTAGATGCTATAGTCAATACTGGACTACAGTTTAAGTGAGAAAAAGAGGAGGAATGGGTTATGCTAAGAGATTTTATACTTTTCTTTTATACTTCTTCAAAACACTAACTTGGGCTAAAGTATTTACTAATACTCTATTAGTAACATGTAGTTAAGTATTATTTTATCTTACATGATGGTGAATTGAACCCCAAAGTATTTTATGCTCATGAGCATACTAGGATGCGTGCCATAAATCTCTCATAGACACAAATCTCTGGAGAGTTCAGTGGTTGACAAATACAGAGGTTTAATATATGTGTTTGCTGCCAACAAGATGTCATAGAATTAGAGGGATAACACAGAACTATGGAAAAAAATGTGAAGCATCAGTTCTAAGATCCACCTGGAAATTTCCATTGCCATCCCTTCCAATCCCTATCCTGTTCATGTTCAATATTGTGCATATTTTTATATTGCTCTTTAAGTATTTTTTGCAATAATATAGGGAGATCACTTTTCTTCTTTATTTAAAAATTACATTCATTAGTTACATTAGATAACTATATTTCATGTAAGAAGCAAATAATTTGTAGTCATGAGTGTAATAGAAATAATAATTTTCTGTTAAAAACACTGTCATTCACATATCATTAGTTAACTTAGTACGATGGGAATTGTAGTTAGACAGATGCTAAATTATCCTCAGGTTATTCCTGATTTCATTGAAATTACTCATTTTCCAAGTGCAGTGTTCTATTGTCTTACAGGTCAGTCTGTTTTGTTGCAACCATTGTCATCTTTACTGACATAAAGAAAGACAAATTCTAAATGCCACTAGCTTTCCAGAAAGAATGATTTGATTTCAACAGAGCAGTACAGTGAAATTATTACTAAAAGTAGTGACTTTTTTGTGTGCCATGATAGTACAAAACACAGCTTTCTCCTTAAAATGTTATATTATTTATCTAAAACTTTCTCAATCAACTGGAGTATAGTTAGTGGGAATACTAAGCTCTTTATTTTTGTTCTGGACAGAAGCCAAACAACAGTAATTGCTTCTATGCATTGCCTAGAAGCAGGTGACTTCGCCATCTGGACATGTGTCCTCCACTTCAGTGAGCAGGATTGCTGATAAAATGCTGTATTCCTGGCCTCCAGGCAATGACTAGTAGGGGAGTAAGCAGCCTTATAGATCCTGGTAATAACTTTCTTTTCCCTTAGGGATTTAGAGCTTCCCTGCATTTTGTGACAATTTTAAAGAAAAGACTCAAGATAGGAGATTGAAATGTGGCTGTTGAATGAGACACTCAAGCTCTGTCTGTGGTTGAATGTTTCTTTATTTTCTGACTGTAAACCACAGTGTTCTCATCGTTATAGCTTCATAAAATTTTTTTGGTTAGCAAGCTAAATCTACCAAGTGTGGACCCTGAACGGGAGAGCTGTTGCCCATCTGAGAACTCCTATTCTTTCAAGTGTAATTTGGTGGTTCCAGATAGTAAACTCAAAGTTGCTCTACAACAAGCTATCCATCTTCTTTCTATGTTTGTCTTAATAATCGTTTCCTAAAAATTTCTACCCTTTCTCTCCTCAAAGCAGCAAGCATTGCACGTCTGGTAGTCTATCTTTCTGTGACTTACAAACTCTTTTCCTTATGTGTAATTTGTTAATCCAATTGGTTGAGCTCACCCCAAATCACTAGCAGGGCAGTCACTGGTTGCCTTGTAGGCATTACTTGACAACACTGTAATTAGTTGGGCCATTTTACACCTGCTTTTCCAGCTGGGCACTGCTCTCTGCTTTACAGTGATTTGTATTGGAACTGAAAAGAGCCCTCTTTCAAGCGTGAGCTCACAGTATTCAAGGACAACGTAAAACTGTGCACATTCCACATGGTAGAGACCTTACAACAGGAAAATTCATTCATTCTTCATTCATTCATTTTTCTTATAAATGTCTTTTCTCTAGTATTTTACTCTTTTGATATATTTAGTGAAAAGAATTTTATAAGGAAAATAATTATACTTTGTTGATATTTCTTTGTTTAACAGTTCAGCTGATTTTTGGAGGTGCTTCAGGTAAGGCTGATTTTCATAATACTTTACCACGACAAGTGAAACAAATCCATACAAATGTAATTTTCAAATAAGTCAGGGGATATTTTTGATAATGCCACTTACATAAGTTGTTTCTCATGCCAAATTAAGTCCCTTTAAGTGTGTAATATATAGATATTTTTTATTCAATGCCTGTTTCTAGTGCTGTTCACAAATGCTTGCCATGAAGGAATGTGGTCCAGAAAATTAATAAGGTCTTCCTAACAACTCTTGTTGCCAAAGAAGATGCTTAATAGTCTTTCTGCCTTGAAATATACTTTATTATGAGCTATTTACTTCATTTTCAATACAACATAGTTGGATTTAATAAAGCTATTTTAATACGGAGAAGGAATGAGGCACGCAGGGCCATAGGGGAACAGATATATTAAAGAACATGTCCGTGGGAGCTTTTCTAGGAGATGTCTCTACTATTTTTCTAATGAGGTTGATTGTAAGATGGTTTACTGAGATTAATTCATGGTTAACTAATATTTGCCCATAGGGAATTGAGAAGAATCTTAGAAATCATAGTAAGTTCCAGCAGGTCTTCTACAAAGATCTGATTGTGAACCTGATAGGCTGACCTTGGAGGTAGTATTGGAATAGTGTTTTAGATCTATGATATGAATTCTTTTACGAAAACACCATTAGTAAATCTATGTGTTTAGAAGCCCTAACTGAAGAATTACCAAGGTCCAAAAGCTTCTCGAAGTCAATTTGTATTTAGAAGATAAAAACCAATTTTTCTTAGCATGTTCTTTAAACAAATTAAGATGCAAAAGTCTTGTCCACAATTTTTAAAATATTTTTTTCCTGGGAACTTGATGTGAAAAGCGGTCAAATCTCTGTTTCTGCCTTCTTGTCTCTCTTCACACCTTTATTTTTCTTTTGTCTTGAGTAGTTAGAAGTAATTCAAAGTTTTAAATGATACCGTTTCTTTCATTCATTTCACCTTTTACCTCCTTGTTCCCTTGTCTGTCCCCACACCTGTCAGTCTAGTTTAGACTCAAAGCACATCAAGCCCGACTTTCTGTAAAATAATCACTTACCTTTTCTTCTTCTCTCCAGATTGTCCCACTCATGTTGCCAGACTAATTTCAGTGTTTTACTGTCCTGCTGAGGTGGTACCCTTTATCCCAACACTCTGTACCTAACATTCAAAGACCTCTACAATCTGTCACCAAATTGTCTCTGTAAAATTTCTGTTAGTCCATGCTGGATATTTTCTACTTGAGCAATAGAAGCTTTAGAGATGTTTTTGAATATATTTGATCATATATTTCCCAAACCCAGAATACATCAACATTTCCTTTGTACTAATTTTGATCAAATCCAGACATTCTCCCATCTCTGTCCATATTAACTCTTAATGCTCTTATGCCTTTAAGTCAAAACATACAACCTATATTCATACATTATGTAATGATTTCTTTTATTTAAATTTTTGTGTATTTTCTTAACATCAGTTGTTAACTTTTTGACCCATGCTTATTTAACTTAGCAATTAAAGTAGAAATCTCCTATAGCAAGAAACACTTCCCAAACTATATTCCTACAGCACTTGGAAAATGGCAAGCTTGAAATGAAGGCTCAATAAATCTAAGTTGAATATACTATTTCTTTTGAATTTTGGAAATTGGATGCTTATTGAAAATCTAGAAAAGGGGAGTTCTTTTATACTATAAAATAATCATAAAGAACTCTTCCTTTTTGTGAAACACTTGATTACATCACAAGAAATAAGCTTTTTTCAATTTAACAGGCTTTGGAAAAAAGTGTCTTACATATTCTTTTCAAAAGTTTTTTTTTTAAATAATGACTTGTTAAAATGTAACACTTTCACAGAAACCTGTATTGCACATAAATTGAAATGTTTCCTGTCAGATTCTGGTAGTTGCTATACTTATGCTTGCAGAAAGGACGCATGGTCATATTTTCTGTGGTCACTGTGGGGCTACACTTGCAAGCAATTTCTTTGATATAATTTTTGTTTTTAATTTTATCCACTCCTTTATCATTAAAAATACTAAATAAGAGCAACTGAATGGGTGCCAAATGACTCACGTTATTTACAACAATAATAATAAACACTGAAACAAAACTTAAGAAGTTTTTGATCCATTTCATCTATATTTGCATTTCCTCTGCATCGTAGATAATGTCATAACCTGCCATGGTTTTTGTTTCAAAGAGTGACTTTGGTTGAAAAGACCATCATTAGTCCATTGGCATTTTCTATGTTATTTCCTAGGTGCTTTTTCTTTCGTGATTATGAGGAATCTGATCAGATGCTACATATTTGATAACTTTGGGTCAGTCTAAATGCCTTATATAATATTGTTGAATTTTCCAATAGGAAGGAATCATAAAACTGAATTAAGTGAAGCACCATATTTTTCAGGTGAAATTTCTATGCCACTTATAGAGAATTGTGTGTCTTTATATTATACCAGGGCCAAAATCGTAGCATTGTATATCTCTAAATTTCTTGTAGCTATCATTCTTGATCTAAGTAAGAATGCATCCATCATATTTATTACTGTGACATTTCATTACAGAACTATTATCTTTAGGGAAAATATATGGCCATAGTTATTGATTTCGTTTTTGCTGATGACGGCAACAGAGATCACCAGTTTCCCAAACCCTTTGTCAGCTTTCTGATTCCTTAGCTTCCCAATCACAACAAAATTTCCACAGCAGCCATTTTTGCTAGTGATCTTCTTGGAGACAGTCTAAATTCTTCTACTTTAATCTTTTTAATAATTATCTTTCTAAGTAACACATCCTTTCTGCTGAAGGTTGGTATATTGGAGTCTGCTCTCTGCAAGTGAATCTACTTGATGCAACTACCTCTCCATAATACACTCTAAGTTTAGAGTTGAATATTAAACCAGGATTCATGGGTGTGTCTTATAGCAAGAAGCAATAATATTTGTTTACAATAAAATGTTTTGAGCATTGGCTATTTTTGGAAGATAATCCTTCTGTCACCATCCTAAAAACACTAAGATGATCTGAATAATTTATCATTCAGTGTTATCATTTACTCCACATGTGTTTATTGAGTGCCTACTCTAGACCAGAAACAGGTTCTGGTCAGCAGCACAGACAAAGCATAACAAAGTCTTTATTCACAAGTAACTTAGTCTTGCCCATCAAGTTACATATTGAATCAACTCCCCATGCAGTTAGGTCACCAAATCAATTAAAAGTATATCAGAAGCATATGATATTGGAAATATCTGATAGTATAAAGGGTTTATTTTGAAGGCTATATTACTAATTTAAAGAGTAGCCTGCTTACTAATCCACAAGAAGAGGATTTATTTTTATTTCTCACAATAAGCATGGCAAAAAGTAACACTGCATGCTGATTATGAACTATTTACATGTAGTTAAATCAATTTCAAACTTCCATTTGTCTGTAATGATGAGAATTGTAATTTTAATCTTTCAATACTGGTATTAATGTAGAGAGAACCTAAGGAGAAGCAACAAAAGCTTTCTTCAATAGATTTCATTTAAATGAATTTCAAGGATCCAGAGAGATGGCTTACTGGTCAAAAGCACTGACTGCTCTTGCAGAGGACCAGGATTTGATTCCCAGTACCCACATGGCAGCTAACAACTGTCCGTAACCCCAGTTCCAGGGGACCTGACTCCCTCTTCTATCTTCCACAGGCACTGCACAGCACGGGTGCACCTACCTGCATGCAAGCAATATACTCATACACATAAAAATAAAAGATAAATTATTAAAATGAAGTTCAAGTTGTTGTTATATATAACTTAAATTGTCTCATTTAAAACCCTATGAAATGGTCAATCAATTTAATATGCAATATGAATATGGTCCAATAAAAAAGAATATGAAGTAAGTTTTCTAAATTTTACCAAATTAATTTCAGTAACAAAAGTAATAATTCCAAAATTACTCTGCACATTATTTTGTGAGTTAAATTAGAAAACACTGTGTAGCTATTATTAGAATATTTTTAGATATAAATAATTGGATTACTTGTTATATATCAGAATGTATTCTTTGGACATTGTGAAGTTTAGTATTTGTTTCAACATGAACACAGGACACTATGCATACATCTAATCATGAAAATTAGAATCTGCATCTAATGCTGAGTATTGTAAAGCAGAAACAGAAGCATGAGTCTAGTTCTTTCATATGGAATGGATATGTATGGAATGAATGCTAAGTCAGTGTAGAAATAGAGCTCCTTATACTAAAGGACACTGTATTTGCTGTTGTCAGCAAAGACACACATGCGGCTGTGTGTAATTGCCTCTAAATTTTCCTTTGAAGAATGGAAGGTAATAAGAATTAAAAGATTTTCAGTACAGTAGCAGGAAAGGACAAGATGATGACACTGTGGGGCACATGGGAAGATAGCAATGGAGATCAGTACAGAGAACTGAAATCTCAGAGTTAAAGCATTATTTTCCTGTTGAAGCCAAAACAAAATGTAATGGAGACGATATTAGTGGTGGAGACATCTAGTATTATAGAACGGTCCTAAGCCTTGGAAAGGATGCAGCAGTAGCCAGTTCCTATCTGTTAATCAGACTTCCATTTTCTCTCAAATGATGTTGAGTTTTATGAAAGGTTGTATACACGTAATGGTGATTTAATAAGATATTTGACCCTGACATACAATTTGTAATTGCAACTAATTCTGAATGGCTGCAAATTGATCATAGTGGTCTTATTTCTTTAGAAACCAAGTGAATACAGAATTTCAGATTCAAAAAGAAGACAATTTAAATGTGTTTCTAGTCTTTGGAATTGTACGAATATTTTTATGAAGATTGTTGTTGGAAAAATTTAATAAGCTGTATTCAAAGAAAAGTAAAATACCTGGGACTTGGTATAAATTTTATACATCTTAGAAATCATGACTATAATTATTTAAAAAACAGAGCTAGCCCATATTTTGTCATCTGAGTTATGTCTAAGTACCCTTAGGAAAGATTAGGCATGCTCCATGTAAGCTCTCTGTTTATACTGTATGCCAGATTCCATCACCTAGTGCTTGTCTATATCAAGTTAAGCTACACTTTTTATTCATCAACCCCCTTTCTTCAAGCAAACTTTTCTATCTCATTAGGAGAGATGCTTGCTGTTTTTCTCCCTTTGCACTGCAAAAGATGATGGATCAACAATGTTTAAAATATCAATATAAGCCAAAGAGAATAAGTGCATTAATTACATTCTTGAAGTTCTATTCTTTAATTTCAAATTAACTCTTCTTTTGGATAATGCCTATATTATTTTTGTCCTGGTGTCTACTTTCTTGAGACAGAGATACAATAAATTGTTGTTTATATAGTCAATATATTGTCATACCAAGTTATTTGAATTTTTACCATTTTTTATAGAGGGTAGATTTTTATACTTTTTTTTTTTAGAGATTTTGCCTGCTATATTTTGTGGAGTTGTATTTGTGTATTCCTCATCTTCACCTTATTTGGATTACTTTTTAATCATTATGTCAATAGGAGTATGACAGAAATATTGCTCTGGTTACTTGTAACCCCAAGTAAGTCTTTACAGAAGAAGAAGCTATCCTTATCTGTAGGGAACCAATCAGCTTTAAAAACCAAATGCGCTTTGGAGCTCGGTGTCTGAGAGGAACTAAAAAACTGTGATGTAAAAAAAAAATACATTTTTGTTAGTTTTACTATCTAAAGAGTAAATTTTAATCCATTATTTAACTTAGCTCACAGCCTATTTTCTCATGTATATCATACAGCTCATTATAATATATATTTTTAAAGTTCAAATCATATTGATTCATTCTATGATATATTTCATAAATCCAGTATATTATCGTCCAGCAAAGACCTAAGACCTACTCACCAGCTGAAATCCACCAAAGATCATCAGATTATTAATCATTCTTTCTCTTTTCTTTCTATGTATTGGTTTTCTAATTATATTTAGTATTTTAAAAATTATTTTAAACATAAAATTAATACATGCTGGCAACAAGAGCTCAAAAAGAATAAAGAAGAAAAAATGTCCTCAAGCTTAGTGCCAAGTAATAGCCAATGTTAACAAAGTCTATGAGTGATGTTTCTAAGTGGCAAAATTCTATTTGAAGGTTGTAAAGGAGAGATTGTGCTTTGACTTTCATTTCTCTCAAGGCTTATTGACTTTTCCTTTAACCTTACCTCTGAATGTTAATTGTTTCTAATGAGAATACCAAACATCAGTAAAATAAACTGTTTAGCTATGAGTTCATTTAGTTTCAATCTGCTCCCTCCATGAATAAAGATGAACTTTGGCTATAACTTACATTCAATATAATAATACAAATATAATCTATTATATGCTTTCTTTAAAAGCTATAAAAACTTAAAAGTAGTTTACATTATCTTTTGCTTTTCTTCCCTGTAATTTTTCCTACTATTCAATATGTGATGTGTCTTTCTGGTTTTGTCCTCATTTGTGTGTTTAAACACTAATTATCAACTTCTAAGCTCAGCTACAATTCTTTATAGAAGAAAAAAATGTTGATCTAAAGGAGTTCACTAATTTGTGAATGAATAGAGAATAATGAGAAACAAACCTGACTCTATTCATTTTCTGTTATTTTTATTGTTACTTTATGTATATGAATGTATTGCCTGCATGTATTTAAGTGCACCCACGTTATGCAATGCCTGTGGAGGTCAAAAGAAGGCACCAGATTCGCAGGAACTGGAGTTACAGATAGTTGTTAGCCACAATGTGGGTGCTAGAAATCATACCCAGGTCCCCTTCAAGAGCAACCAGTGCCCTAAATCATTGAGTCATCTCTTCAGCCCTCATTCTCCATTTTTTACATTACAGTCTCTTGACTATATCAATACAGTTCAAAATTAAATAGATTTTACTTTATTTGAAATTCACTGTGTCTAAAGGTTATTTTTTCTTCCCATATATTTGCAAGTAAGGCTGCTGGGTATAATTTTGTAGACTGAAACTGAAACGTGTTTGCCTCCTATTCTTCTTACATAAATTAGGTGGGTGAACAAGAATGGAGATAAAGATATATGAGGCTGTTATTAAAAAACTGATAAATTTTGAGGAAAGTCATTCCAACAAAATTAAAGATTCAACGTGAGAAAATCACGCAATGATAAAACGTAAAAACAAACACTAGAGCTTGCTGTGTGGCTTCTTTAACACACTTCACTTTCACTTGGGATGTTTAATCTTGTCAACCTGAGAGGACTTGGAATCACCATAAAAAATGACTCCCTGGGCATATCTGAAATGGGTTTTCTAGATTAGGTTAATTGAGTTAAATGAACCCAAATCTTAATTTGGACAGTACCAGCTCATGGACTGGAGTCACAAGGCTGAATAAAAAGAAGAAAGTAAACTGAGCACAAGCACCCATTTCTCTGCTTCCTGATTCTGGGAGCAACCTGAGCGGCTATCTGAAGCTGGTGCTGCAATGCCTGTCCAGTCATGATGGATTGTATCTGAGAACTATAATCCAAGATAAACCCTACATCTTCCAAGTTGACTTCATCAAAGTATTTTATCACAGCAATAAGCAAGTGATGTAACTGTCTTACTCTATGGCGTCTCACACTCTTCCATGAGCTAGAATTGATATTCTACCTGCATGTGTTGAGTGGCTATAGTGATCAACACATGTCTTCTTTCTTGACCCCCATCAACTATCTCTTTTAGTGCTTTTACACATGCTGCTACATAATTTAGTAACTAAAGGGCTAATGCCTCCTGACAGGGGATCTCCAAGACTTTGTTCCAATGAATAAGTTGTTTATATTGCTATAATACATGCCATGCTACACTTTAGACAAAAATCACTCCATATACACTAATACCTGTGAAGCATTAATTACCTCCATGAGAACTATTAGAAGAGACAGTTTGGATAGAAAAGAGAGAAGCTGAATAGTATCTGTAGTTCATTTCCTATTGATTCTTCAAGGTGGGTAATTTAAAAAAATATGTATTTTATTTTGTATCAGAGATCTGTAAGTCACAGAGTATATAACCACATATGTTTGGTTTCTAGTAAGGGCTTTATACTGCCCCAAGACATGGAAGAATATAGAAGAGTAAGTGAATGCATGCAAAGACACAAAACACAAAGTATAACCTTGTTTTCTAACAACTCTCTCTGCATTAGCAATTTCAATACCATCAAAATGAAAACTCATTTTTGTGAAAGGTTTCTGCTCATATAAACAAAATGCTTTCTATTATGTGTGACACCCTAACACTGCTACACTGAGAAAATAAGCTCAACAAGAGGTTTGATGAGGACAATCTATATTCAACTACAGTAGATGAAAAGAGAGGCAAGACACAAACTAAGACTACTCTATGGGGATTTTGTGTGCTTATGAGTAAAATAAGATATTCAATGACACGGTTAGAGGATAGTATATGCCTGATATGGAGCCCTTTTGTATGGTAAATATGGGGTTCTCTCTGAGTTTTTTTCTTTCTATTGGTTCATTCCGTGGCAAGTCCCGCCCTCTGACCAATAAGGAGGCAAGAAGGTGGGGAGAAAGGAGAAACAACATAGTGGCAAGCCAGGGAGGCGCACAGGGATTACTCAAAACCACTCAGGAGGAAAAGTGCCCAGGTCCCAGGCCCACGCAGAAGGCCAAAACCCAGAAGGCAGCGTTCCAAGTCCCTGCAGTCCTAAGAATCATGTGAGTGAAACCGAAATTCTGGCCAGGAATGGACTAAGAGCCCTGCACCCAGCTGTCGCGGACTTTGTGGGCAGGCCACAGGTAACCAGTAACTTTGTAAATTGCCCTAAATAAATCAATCTCTCTAAATGGATGATCAGTTTCCATTTTATCCAGCTGCATTAACCAGATCCGGCCCGCTGAGATGTGGAGAATAAATTTCATGAGACACCTTCTTTCCATATGACTTGGACCCTTTGTTGATTAGAAATTAAGGGAGCATTCATACACTTAAATAATGGTAGCAAACTCACTGTGGTGATGCACACCTTTAATCCTACATAGCTAGTTCCAGACCAGCAGAGGAAAACCTGTCTCAAAAAGGTAAAGAAACAGACAAATATACAAATAAGACTACAGGTCCTTTGTTTCTCCCAGGAAAATCTTAACCTCATTTGTCTCCTTTTCTCATAAATTTTCTTCAAAAAGAAATTATTTGTATCAATAGAAGAAGCTTAGAGGCCATGCATTCCCTTAGGAAATCAAGTATAAATAGAAACTGTTATACTAAGTGAAGTAACACAGATTCAGATAAACAAACGACTTGTAGTCTCCATATATAAATCTTAGTACCAAATCCTTATGTGTGAGTAGTATCCTGATGTAAATGCAGGAACCAGGAAAATGGAAAAAAAACAGGGAAATAAAAGGGAAATAAGGAAGCTGAGAGAGAAGAATAATAGGAGACAGGTTTTACTAAGGGAGAAATTGATACAATGGGCATGTTTAAATGGGAGAAGAAGACAGAGAGTTATACAAGGAAACATGGGGTAAAGGGGAAGAAAGAATTCAAGAGAGGGTAGGACCACTGAAGACAGGTGTTACCAAGGGTGAAGTGTGGAAAATGGGAAATTTTAACTGCGGAGTGATAAGGGAGGGTTTGACAGGGAGAGAAGAGAAACAAATAGTGCTGAGCCAGTGGAAAAAAACAGAGGGAATTGTATTAGTCCAGCAACCTAATGACAAATTACACATGCATTATTTTTACAGGAACCGTGTGCATAACTGAAGGCTGCATAACAACAGTGCGAGACAGGAGAAACCTTCCTTTGAGTTGTCAGTCAGTCAAGAGACTCACCAAATTATGCAGGCTATTGCCACAGCCCTTGTTTACCTCCTAGAATTTGAAGGTAAGAACCTATTGCTGAAGACAGGACACATTTCTGACACAGCATTGAGAGCAATGGAGTTGGAACTGACTGGAAGCTGATTCCCCTGAAGCCTAGCTCTCACAGCTTTGGAGGGTACTATGCAAGCTGCTGAGAGAGAACACCAATTGATGGTCTGACACCAGCTTCAAGACCAAATAACCACAGCAATGATTAGCATAGCATATGGCATTGGTATAATAGTGGCACTTTTATCTTGGGGCAAACAAAAACTACCTAATTATACTAAAAGACCACTCAATTGAAGGACACTCATGTGTGGTACTGGAAACATAGCCAAATACACATTTCTGGGTAATTCATAGATCTTAGAGAAAAGCCCAAGACTGTCACATCCCTAGACTAATGTGATTTCTTGCCATGTGCCAAATATGTATCCTTAATTTATATACAAGTATCACAGTCACGACTCATCAAAGAAGTTTTTTTGTTTTGTTTTGTTTTTTGTTTGTTTGCCCCAGATGGAGACTGGGGCAGATACAGAGTACCACAATTGATCACATACAGATATAATCTGTGAATTTTCCAAACTTAAGTGGCATATCTATAATGCAACCTAAGGCTCACAGTACACAGAACAAAGGGTAAAGAGTACTATAATGAATCTCTCAATTCTCATTAATGAAGCTCCTCATGCAACAGAGGGCCAGGAACACAAAAGATCAAAGATGACCAAAGCGTAGAGAATAAGAGTTATGGAATGCTGGTCCTTGGACAGAACTCCTATATTAAACTTCTCCCATTCAGGGCTCAGGTACCATTGCAGAAGGTAGGTGGAAAGACTGTAAGAGTCAGGTAGGAGCTATGTGACTATATGGAAATGATGTCCTACAAATTCCTGGGACCCTGCTCATATGAACCTACAGCAATGATGTCAGCATGCAAAAAATAAAACCATGCAAATTCAAACAGAGAAAAAAGCACAGCATAGAACTTGGGAGGCAGGCAGAAGACCCCAATCTTAGATGAAGAAATATTGGAAGTTGATTACTCCTGGGTGGGAAAGGGCTGATCTTCTTAAAGTGAGGAACTCTAGATAGCCTGACTAGACCTTAGTAGATCAACTTGCATTGAGGAACATCTCGGGACACTAACTTTACACAGTAGACCTTAACACAAGTGACAGAAGGTATGAACTCCAGTGGAGAAGTGTATAGGAGGGTGCCTGTGAGGAAGTGGGTATAGATGATTGAGATTCATTGGGATTTTCTGTATGAAATACCCAAAAATTGAATAAAAATTTTATAAGGAAGAAAGGAAGGATAGAAGAAGGAAGGAAGGGAGGAAAGAAGAAATCAAGAAGTTAGGTAAAGTGCTGATAGCTCAAACATGAAGGCAAGTGGTTTGGATCCCCAGAACGCACATGATTCTGGTCTATCAAGGGTGCTGGCAGTTACTTTTAATCTCAGCACTTAGGAGGCAGAGGCAGGCAGATCTCTTTAAGATCTAAGCCAGCCAGCCTGGTTTATATAGTAAGTTCCAGCCAGTTGGGGCTCTATATACAGGGAGCCTGTCTTAAAAAAAAAAAATACTAGGTCTGGGAAAGGGAAAGGTGATTTGCAATGTGATTGAACCTATATCACCAATGATATGTAAGAATAAGAATTTGAGCTCAGTTAGACAACTAGATAACTCAAGGAGTAAAGGCACTTATTGCAAAAATCTGACAATGTGAGTTCAGTCCCTCGAACCCATGCAATGGTGGAAAAATAGAACTTACTAACCAATTTGTTCTCTAACCTCCACAGTCCTGCCACGGTGTATTTTCTCCCCTCCATCTTCACACAAACAACAAACATATACTACAAATAATAAAATCAAAAAATTTTGAGCAAGAATTGGGACTCAAGCTTTGAATTCCTCCAAACCCACAAGGCCTCTCTCTAATTCATGAACAAACATTTTCACCTTTGGAAAGAGATATTTATCTATGAAATAGGCCAACTCTATCTTTGGTCAGTTCTCATCAAATAGAATCAGCTATTTGACACAAATGTACTTTTCTTAGGGATGTAGACTACTACTTGTAAATCATCTTTAACCAAGCTGTACCAAAGTTTGTTGTATTATCACTTTAGATTGAATTGATATCACCTCAGGTTGACTACTGAATACATTGTGAAGATAATCCACCTACCAAAGAACTTTTCAAAGTAAGACTGTTATGATAACTCTGCTGCAGGCAAAGTCAATGTCTCTGAGAAATAAAGACAGCATTCCAACCATTATTTGCCTATTCAGAATCACACAGTTACTGCTGAGATAGAACCTACGTTTGCACCATCTTTAGATAAGTCCCACACGTTCTTCTGTCAAATTGAAATCACTCACCAAACAGTAAGCATGGAGAACATTTCTCTTACTGTGGGATCCTTTATATTGACTCGTGGTTTTGGAAGGGTCAGTTTGAAATTGCTGAACTTCAGGTCCAAACATAGCATCTACACCTGTGTCTACTGCACTGACTCCAATCTTTCCTATAAATCTTGAGAAGGTCAATGAGAAAGATTCCAAGAGCGAATACAGAGCTCTTTCTCATAGCTTGCTAGTACTTTCCCATGGAATATGAGCCTTATTTTACCCTTTGAATTATGTTCAAGCTTTATATGAATTATTTTTATTTGCTTCTACCTACTCCATTTTTTTTTTCTGGAAAAGATCAGATTATTTGTCAAGTTTATTCAATTGTCATGCAATGGTTAGGGATGGTCAAAGGAATTTGCCTTATAAATTCTTTAGGCTTTCACATTTGTTGCATTAAGGCAATTGAATAGAGTCAATATTATTTTGTAGGTTCTAATGTCTGAGTAAAATAGAATACATTAAGGCATGTTTCATAATTAGCTCACAAATAACACTGACCAGAATTAAGAAAAATGAGAAATTAGACTAATATTACAGGTATTTGTTGGCAAACAACATAAATAGCATGAATAATCAAGTCAGAGTGGCAGTCATAATGCTTACATCATCTATGATCAATTAAGGGCTTAGATGCAAAATCTGTAAAAAATCGATAAGGGAAAAACAGTTAGCCCAATAGAAAAATGCAAAAGAATAAATAAGTACTTTATAGATAATCATATCCAAATAATCAATAAATATTGTAGCTTTGTAATCTTACTGTCATCTGAGAAATGCAAAAAAAGCAACACTGAGCTACTATTACACTGAGAAAAACTGCTAAATTAGGAAGATTGATGGCATGAAGTGCAGAAAGGGCTTTCCACTAATGTAGACACTTTGAAATTAACTTTGACATCACCTGCAAATGCATTTGCCCTGATCCCATTCCTCTCCTATATAAATAACCAGCCTAAGGGTGTTTGGGTTTAGGTACAGATATTCATAATGCACTACTCTTAATAGTCATGCTCTGGAAATACCAAAATGTATCTCAATAGAGCGAGAAACAAATTGCAGTGAATTTATTCAATTGAATCCTAAGCAAAAGTGAGAATAAACTACTTTTTGATAATAAGTTGTTGAGCAAAAATGCCATGCAAAAATGAATATGTAATCTGCAAATTCATTCATATAGCATTAAAAACAATGAAAACTAAGGCAGAATGCTCAATATCAGGGTAAGCATTATCCAGAGAAGGAGAATGAGAGTGTAAATGGACAAAGAATTGTGGGGCTTTTGTGTAGCCAAAAGAAAAATAAAAGATACATTGATTGATTTGGGGGTTGGCTAACTAGCTGTAATTATTTTTTAATATTTTACTTACTTGAGTGCTTATTACCTTACTTATTATCTATGTATTTTCTCAATAGAAGATATTCTTCATTAGCTAAGTTTATTTAAATTATTCAGTTGCAACCACCTGAGGGAATCTAATCTCCCCAACTCCACATCCTGTTTTCCTTATAGCCTTGGGCACAAGCCCACTTTTGCTCTTATATCACAAATCACTGGACTATGCTCTTAGTCCAGACCTGCCCTGCCCACTGCATCTTGATCCCCTGCACTCAGACCAGCTCAATTTTTCAGTCTGGTTTGTTAGGGCCTTTACAGACTATCTAGACCTCCTGCTTCCTTTTGGAGTCCTGAGACCAGCCTCCTACTCTGACTATCCTCACCCCTAATTCCCTTCCTGAGAGTAATCTTCTATCCTGGGAAGTCTGATCCCCCCACTATGCCTCAACTCCCCTACCACCTGAGCAACCTCAATCATCCCTCTCTGCCCCCATTCTGTTCCTCTAGCTTTGGGCACAGGCCCACTTTTGCTCTTAGTCTCCCAGAATTCTGTACTACTCTTTAAATAGTGCCACAATTTCACCTGGCAGTTAGCTCTCCAAATCATGCCATGTCCCATTTCCCTACATTGCGACCATATGCAGCCCCTCTGACTGCTGCAGGGGTAGGCCTCTCTGCCCTTTACTAGAGACCAAGATTTTTGCAGCCTGAATCCAGCCTCTGCCTAGTAAGCTTCCCAAAATGTGCTGTGCCTCATGGCTAGAGGGGCCCAGACCTCAGGAGACAGCCTGAGAGCATCTGGTTCTCCTCTGACTTGCACCTCTGTGGGAACTCTTGAGTAGCTAAATAGAGCCATTTGGTCTCTCCAATATAAAACCAAAAGAGAGAACCTAATAATGGTACTGACCAGATCTTCAATAGGATTGTAGAAGAAAATTTCCCCAAATTAGAAAAGACATGTCTATACTAATGCAAGAAGTACATAGACTGTCAAATAGACAGGATCAGAAAAGAAACACCATGATATATCAGAGCAAAAAACCCCCACTAAACCTACAGAAGAAAGAGAATACTGAAAACTGAAAAAGCAAAACAAGTCACACATAAAGGGAAACTCATCAGAATTACAGTTGAATTTTCCATGCAAACAATGAAAGCACGAAGAGCCTGGATGAAAGTATTCCTAGTTCTAAGTGACCACAGATGCCAACCCAGAATTCTTTACGCAGCAAAAATTTCTATTATAGTTGAAGGGGAAAGAAAAATCTTCCATGGCATGAATATACTGACAGAATTCATGTCCACAAAACAAGGCCTTCAGAGAGTTCTTGAAGCAATACAGAGCTGAAGAAAAGAACAACTTTACCCAAGGGGCAACAAAAAGAAATGAAATGAAGCCATAACTGTAGAATCACAAAGTTAGACCAAGAATACAAATAGAAATTAAAGTGACAGAAAGCAATACTCATCTTTCAGAAAGAACTTTAAATATCAATGGACTGAACATTGAAGTCAAAAGACACAGGCTAATTCAATGAATTAAGAAAAATTCCATCTTTTTGTTGTCTTCAAGAAACACATTTTATCTTCAAGTACAGACAGTACCTAAAGGTGAAAGGATGGAAAAAATATTCTAAGCAAGTGGTATTAAGAAAGAAGCAGGAGTTGTCATTCTAATATGTGAAAAAGTAGACATCAAAATACAATTTCACTTCATTCTGATCAAGGGGATAATAACCAAGAAAATATTGAAATCATGAACATATATGCACCAAACTCTAGTGCACCCAACTTCATAAAAATAGTACAATGGGTCTTTAAGACACAGATTAATCATAACTCACTAATAGTAGGGAACTTCAGTGCACCACTGTCTCCATTAGACAGGTCAACCAGAAAAAGACTAAACAGAGACATCTGAATTAAACAATGCCATACATCAAATAGACCTAATAGAAGTATATCAAATATTCCACTCAAGCACCAAAGAATACAGTGATACACTTTCTAGTCAACACCTCACAGAGTTTTCTCCAAAACTGACCACATACTGGGGAACAAACTCATAGAAATTAAGCAACACACTCCCTAATGATGAATGGGTCAAAAAAGAAATTAAGAAATTAATGTATTCCTAGAATTAAACAAAAAGGACAATACAACACAACAAAATATCTGGGACACTTTAAAAGCAGTCCTAAGAGGGAGGATTATAGCTCTAAGTGCATACCTTAAAAATCAGATTGAGCACAAATATAACTTAACATTACAACTTGAGTATCTTGAAAGACACCGACAAATGAAACCCAAACCCAGCAGACAAGAATAAATAACAAGAATCAGAGCAGAAATTAATGAAATAGAATCAAAGAAATTAATACAGAGAATCTATAAATCCAAGAGCTGGATCTTTGAAAAAATAAGCAAGAAAGACAGACCTTTAGCCAATTAAGCAAAAGAAGGAAAGAGCAACTCCAAATCAACAAAATCAGAGATGAAAAGGGGAGACATCACAACAGAGAACAAAAAGATCCAGAACATTATAGGAGGAATACTTTAAATACCTAAAAGTCATTAAATTTGAAAACCTGAAAGAAATGGATATATATCTAAAATCATGTAAATCATCAAAGATAATGAAGAAGAGATCTACAGGTTCAACAGACCCATACTGTATAAGGAAACTGAAACACTAATAGAACACTTCCTGACTTAAAATGCCCAGGTCATGAGGACTCACAACAGAATTCTACCAAACTTTCAAAGAAGATCTATATACAATACTACTTAAGTTATTCAAAAAGTTTGAAACAGAGGGAGAACTCCCAAATTCCTTCTAAGAAGCCTGCATCACTAATATAAAAAAAACACACACACAAAGATATCACTGAAAATCTATAGACCAATATTTTTAATGAACACAGATGCAAAAATTCTCAACAAAATACTTGCAAACTGCATGCAGACATACATCAAAAAGATCATTCACCATGATCAAGTTGGTTATATTTCAGAGATGCAGGGATTGTTTAATGTAAGTCAACAAATGTAATAAAGCATATAAATACACTTAAAGACAAAAATGACATGGCCATCTCAATAGATTCAGAGAAGGTTTTTGACAAAATTCACATATATTTATTTTAAAGTCCTAGAATGACTTGAACTAGAGTGATCATACCTCAGCATAATTAAAGCTATATACAAAAAAACCATAGACAATATCATTTTAAATGGAGAAAAACTGGAAGCATTTCAATTAAAATCAGGAACCAAAATGCCTTTCCACTATCTCTATTCTTTTTAAATATATTTCTTGAAACTCTTTCTAGAGCAGTAAGGCAAGATTAGGAAATTAAAGAGTACTAATTGGAAAAGAAGAAGTCAAGTGATCATGTTTTGCAGATTATATCATATACATAAGAAATGTGAAAAATTCCACCAAAAAAACTAGAAATGATTAACACGTTCAGTAAAGTGGCAGGTTACAAAACTAATCTGAAGTTTAGTGACTTTTCTATATACCAATAAGAAGTAATTTGGTTTAATTACTCCCATTCACAATAGTCTCAAAAAAGTATATCAGAGTAAACCTAACAAAAGATATTAAATATCTCTACAATGAAAATGTAAAATCTTTAAAGAAAGAAATATAAGAAGACACTGGAAAATGGAAGACGGGTCTTCCTAGCTCATGGACTGGAAGAATTAATACTGTAAAAATGACAACCCACTAAAAGTGATTTAAAGATTCAATACTAATAAAATCCCCATGACATTCTTCATAGGATTAGAAAAACCATTTGAAAATTCATATGGAAGCATTAAAGTCCGTGGATAATCAAAGCAACCCTGAGCACAAAGAGCACTGCTGGGGGATTATTCAAACAGATTTCAGAGCTACAGTCATAAAACAGCCTAGTATTGGCACAAAAATATACTGGTAGTTCACTGGAACATAACTGAAGACCCAAACATATACTAGTAGTTCACTGGAACATAACTGAAGACCCAAACACGAGAAAATGCAATTTCATTCACCTGGTATTTGATAAAGGATCCAAGAACCCTCAGTGAAGGAAAGACAACATCTTCAGCAAATGGTGCTGGCAAAACTATATCTCTATTAGTAGAAAAATGAAAGTAGACCCTTATCTTTCAACTTGAACAAAAATCAACCCCAAGTGATTCAAGGAAATCAATATGAAGTACAAAGCTATGAATCTCCTAGAAGAAAACTTTGGCAGTAGCCTACAATATATAGTTATAAGGAAAGGACTTTCTAAATCAGGTATCAGTTGCTCAGGAATTAAGGTCAACACTCAACAAGTGGGACAACAAAAGAAACAACCATGGAAGTGATAAGAAAACCCACAGACTAGGAGAACATCTTCACCAGCAACACATCTGACAGAAGTTTAATATCCAAATTATATAAATAACTCAAAAAACAAAGAATTAGGAAAACAATTGACCCAGTTAAATGATGGGCTAGGATCTGAACAGAGTTCCCAAAAGAAGAAATATCGTGAAGAAACACCTTAAAAACTCTTCAACATCATTAGTAATTAAGGTGATGCAAATTAAAACCACTTTAAGATTTTATCTCACCACTCCCAGACTTGCTAAGTTTAGAAGAACAAATGACAACAAATGCTAGAGAAGATGTAAGGAAAGGGGAATGCCCACTCACTGATGGTGGAAGTACAAACTCATACAACCCCTATAGAAAGCAGTGTGGAGAACTCTTAAAAAACTAAAAATGAACCTACCATTTGACCCAGTTATAACACTTCTTTCATAAACCCAAAGGGCTCAGTCTATTGCACAGATACTTGTGCAGTCATGTTTGTTGCTGCTATTTTCACAATAACTAAGAGATGGAAGCAACTTAAGTGTCCCTGAGCTAATGAGTGGATAATGAAAATGTGGCACATTTACACAATAAAGTTATACTCCACAGTATAGAAAGAGGAAATTATGAAATGTGCAGGTAAATGGATGGAACTAGAAACTTATACAAAGTGAGGTAACACAGACTTAGAAAACAAATGATTTATGTTCTCTCTCACATGTGCATCCTAGCACCAAATCCTTATGTGTGAGTGCATATCCTAGTGTAACTGCAGGAACCAGCATAATGGAACGAAACCAAGGAGGTAAAAGGAAAGAAAGATCCTGAGAGAGAATAATAGGAGACAGCTGTTACCAAGGGAGAAATGGATAAAATGGGGGCGTCTAAATGGGACAGGGGAGGGAGGACTATAGAAGGAAATGTGGGGTTAAAAGGAATGAAGGAATCACAGAGAGGCGGAGCCACAGGAAACTGGTATTATAAAGGGAGAAATAGGGAAAATGGGGACACTTCAATGGGCAAGGCATGGTAGAAGGGCTAGAAACGGAGGGAGAGAGAGGAGAAACAAATAATGCCTAGTAAAAAAAAATCATATTAGCCCAACAACATAATGACAAATTCCATATAAACTATATATGAATCTATGTGCATAGCTGAAGTCTACCTAACAATAAATAGTGACAAACAGCAGAAATTTTCCTTTGAGTTCTTGGTCAGGGTGGTTCAAGAGACTCCAAAAACTTCAAGGCTATTGCCACAGTCCTTGACTGCTTCCCAGAACTTGAAGGTAAGACCCTATTGCTGAAGTCAGGACATATCTCAGAGACCAAATTTGGAGAAATGCGGTTGGCACTGACCTGGAAGCCATTTCCCCTGAAGGATAGCTCTTATAGCTTTGAAGTGAATTCTGAAGTCCTGAGGGAGAACAATGCATGGTCCAATACCAGCTTTAAGACCAAATAACCACATTGATGACTGGCACAGAAAATAACACTGGTTCAGTAGTGGTACTGTTTTCTTAGGGGCAATCAACAGCCACACAAGTAGAATAAAAGCCCACTCAGTGGGAGGAAACTCATATGTGGCAATGTGAATATAGACAAATACACGTTGCTGGGGAATCCATAGATCTTAGAGAAAACCCCAAGTCTGTCAGATTCTTAGACAGACTAATGTAATTTCTTAGTGTATATAAAATGTTCATCCTTATATTTACACACAAGTATCCCACTCACCACTCATCAAAGAAACTTCTTTTGTACCCGATGAAGACTATTACAGAGTACCATAACTGGTCATGCACGGACATTATCTGTGGATTTCCCAAGTCTAAGGGGCACATCTACAGTGCAACCTCCACACCTATGGCTCACAGAATGTAGAACAATGGCCAAAGAGGATACTAATGAATTTCTCAATTTTCATTAATGAAGTTCTGTCTTGCAACAGAAGGCCAGGAACACAAACGGTCAAAAGCGACCAAAGCAAAGAGATTGAGAGTCTGCAGAATGTTGGTCCTTGGACAGGACTCCTATATTAAACTTCACCGACCCAGGGCTCAGTGACCATTGCTGAAGAGGGGGTGGAAAAACTGTAAAATCCAGGTAGGAGATGCAGGACCATAGGGAAATAGAGTCCTATAAGCTTCTGGGACGTTGTTCATATCAACCTACAACAGTGGTATCAGTATGCACAAGACCTGTGCAAACCCAAACAGACAAATCCCAGCATAGTACTTGGGAAATGGACAGAAGACCCCAGTCTTAGATGAAGAAATATTGGCAACTGATTACTGCTGAATGAAGAAGTACTAATATTCCTGTGGGAAGGCACTCTAGATAAGCTAACTAGACCTCAGTGGGTAAACTTGGACTGGGCAATTACTGTGGACACTAACATGACACAGTAGACCATGGCACAGAATGACAGAGTATATGGATTCCCATTGGAGTGCTATGGGTATGTGTTGATTGGCGGTGGGGTGGATGAAGATGTTTAAGATTTAATAAGGTGTTCTATATGAAACATACAAAAATTCAATTAAAATTAATTAGTGGATAAAAGAATTTTTAATGCTTTTTAAAAAATAAAATCATCCAATTCCCCTCTCTTAATCTTAACCAGGGTTGAGTAAATGGCAGATGAAGGAAGAGGTTTCCTGGACCTCCCTTCTGACATACATCCATGAAGTTTTATTGGTATACATTAGTCATGTCCTAAGTTGGGTTATGTTCAAGCTCTCTTATGACAGATTTAGATTGTCAGCCTCTTCTGCTGCTATAAAAGTCACACAGGATCTGCATTATTCTAACAGTATCTAAAGGCTTGTTTTTCCAAATTCACAGTAAGTTTCTCAATTCTGTGTTTCCTGAAGCATGTCTCTCCAATTTAAAAAAAAACATGTTTTTTCATGGTAATCTATTCTGATGAAATCAGGACTTGTCAGTGAGCATGTGAAACATTATCATGATAACTAGAATGCTGAACTAGTAGTATAGCTCTGGTTTTAAGCTACTGTTTTCCATAATCTTTATGCGGCAATACAAAATGAAAACATCCTTCCAGATAGAGAGTCATGTTTTCTTTGATTTCTCTACTCAAATAATACAGCAAATAAATATGTCTGAAGGACAGTTTGGCTTTTTATAGGCTTTTAAGAAAATTTAAAAGTTAATCATTAGGGAAATTATAGCAGATTCTTGTAAAAGCTAAAAAAAAAAAGTAGAAGGTAAGACTGTTCTTTCAAGGTCACTGATTAAATAAACCAAATCAAACATTACCCTAAACACTAAAGATTTCCTTTAAAATTACTTCTTAGCATTATATTCATTAGCCAAGACTAGGAGTCATCTTTTAACTGCTAAATACACAGCACCTCTTCTTACTACATAATCAGTTTTCATGCATTATCTGTTGTATCATTATGACAATCCTGCAAGGTAGTGATTGTTATGCTTAATACAAAGTTGAAAAAGTCGAGATCTAAGACATTTATAATTTATGTTCAAGGTAATCTATTTAATAAAACCTATAAATTGGACTAGAAACAGTCACTTCAACACTAACATTCCAGTCTTAATTGTCATACTTTGCGGGCTCCCTGATCAGCAGTAACTACCCAGTGAATGTTACATCTACTTTCTCAAATCTTTTGGTAAAATTGCAACTGACAGAATGCTTATTCTTGAACATTGTGTCAAGCTGAATAAAGTTAATGTAAAAACCCCTTGAAAAGCTTCATATCTCCACATTATATCTATTAAGAGTTTTGAAGATTATTCATTTAGCAAGTATATTTTCTGCTCTGCTGGGCAATGGAGCTATTCTAGAAGTCAGATGCATGTCTTCAGAAAGGCTTATATTCTCTTAGCTCAGTTGCTCAAAGTAAAGAATTCCACTCCATCTGCTTGTGGATATGCTTGCATATATTTTGAAAATAAACATTTTTATATTTGAATAAAGTAAAAGTCATTTTGCATCAATCATTAGTCTCATTATTCCCACCTGGAAAGAACAACTTAAAAGGAAATTTTATTTTAGTCCATAGTTGTGTTACAGGTTATTACATTTCCCCAGATCAAGAAGCAGAGAGTTCAGGTGGGCACAGATGCCAGATTAACCAATCCACAAGCTTCCAGTGATGTGTTCCAATTAGGTCCTCACATCTTAAAGATTCCACAGCATCCCAAAACATTGCCACCCCCTGAGGACCAGTGTCTAAACAGCTGAGCCTATGGAAACAATTCACACTTAAATCACTATATTCTGCCCCTGGCCTCCATAGGATCATGCCTGTCTCATGCTGCAAGAATGCTTTCAGTCAAACTTCAAAAGTCCCCACAGGTCTTAAAGTTCCTTCACTCTTCCAAAGTTCAATCTAAAGTTTAAGATGCAAAACTATCTCTCTATTGTAAGCCCCTGTAATTTTTTTAAACCAAGAAATTAGTACTTCCAACATAAAGTGGTACAGAAAAAAACACTCCTATTCCAAAAAGAGAGGAGTGGGACACAGCAAGGAAAGATCTGACCAAACGAGACTGAAACGCAACAAGACAAACACCCAAACCTGCAGCTCTAAGTCTACAGCCTGTTATGGCATCATCAAGGCTCCAGTAGGCGCAGACAAGCCCACCTTCCAGCTGTGCTACCTGTGGTACCTGCTGATGGTGAACTCCATTAAGTGCCTGCAGAATTCCCTTGACACAGGTCCCACATTTCTGTCATCTCCAAAATCCTGGAATAATTATTTGAGACTTAGGCTTCACTTCCTACTGCTTTCTATACATCATACTCAGGGATGCAGCATTCCCATACTATGCAGGGAATCCAATTGTAGTACAAGGTGTATGACCTCTGTGGATTTCCAAAAGCTTGGCACAAGCTTCCATGACTCCTCCCTTTTGCATCTTGCATACCTGTAAAACAAAAACTAAATTCTGCTGCCAGCTTGAAACATAGTCTGGTTTATTTGAATCACAAATGCAGATTGCTCTGTGTACCTGAGGCTGGGAAAACACTTCCTGATTAAGCAGGGTACCCTGGACGGGCTCTCTTTTCAAATGAAAGCTTTTCATAGGAGATGGAACTGTAATTTCTTAGATCTCTCCATGGATCAAATTTGTCCTCTGGGTACCTTGCCTACTCTCCTAGTGCAAAGAATCAGGTTTCTCCTAAATGGCACTCATCAACAGCTAACCTGTCCACAGCTTTCACCCCACTAATGCTTCTTTCCTTGCCAAACTGTGTGTTTTCATATCTTTTTGTCTTCCTTTTAAGTCTAAGAGGAGTTAGTGATAATCATACTACAGCTTGAATGCTATTCTGTCTTGGAATTTCACCAGCTAAATAACTGGTTGATTTAATTCAGCCTCATTCAAAGTTTTAAGACTCATGCAGAACATAATCAGATGGCTTTGTCAGAAAATGACACGAATGAACTATAGCCTAGTTCCAGGTAGAGTCCTTATTCCTCTCTGTAGTTTCAGGAACTTTACTGTGAGCTAAAATAAAACCTTTCCTCCCGCTTAGTTAATTCTAATTATATAGTTAGTTACAGTGATAAAATAACACACACACACACACACACACACACACACACACACACACAGGAAAGGGATGTGATAAACTTCACAAAGTGGCTCTTAGGCTTTTGGAACTGGTTTTTAGGAGGAATGTGGAAGTTTGTGGGCTAGAGAAGCCTTAGAATGGTATAAGCACAGTTGATGGGACACTCTGAAAGGTGTTCAGGACATGAGAATATTTATAGAAAGGTTTTATTTTAGCTCACAGTTTTAGTTCTGGAGAGGCAAGGTGGTTGGGGTTTCAGCTATGGTAAAAGAAGATTACAACATAGCTTGTTAAACTGTTAGATCTTGCTTTTTCAGATCAAGAAGGAAGAAAGAATGACTTAGGACACAGTTTGAAGCCTGGCTCTAACCCATATGTCCACCCTAAGAGACCCACTTGCACCAGTTTTAAACATCACCTTTTAAAGGTTCCACAAAGTCCCAAAACAGCACCATCAGCTGGAAACCAAGAATTCAAACACATGAGCATATGTGGACAATGCACAGTCAAATCACCACATGACATAAAGTGCAAAGGGGCATATTTTAAACAGGTATAGTTTAAGTATCTTCAGAAAGGTTCTGACCCTTTAAACTGTTTCCCTTTTATGAAGAATAGATTTTCCCTTGTTGCCTCAGTGGGCCAGATGCCTGGAAATGTCTTGATGAGATCCTATTCAACTGAACTAAGTACTTTAGTCAAGACTGAGACCTAGAAATTGGCTATGTGACTTTACATGTAGGGATGATGCAGGTAAGGATGTCACTGACACTTTCCTTACTTAAGAGAATGCATTGCCCTATTCATTTATTAGATTTTTCCAAAGTTACTATCCATGTTCTCAACTTATGAAATATTTAAAAGATATTTCATTATCACTTTTATTTGAGTGTATTGCCTGCTTGCATGTAAGTACACCCATGTCATGCAATGCCTATGGAGGTCAGAAGAGATTCCTTGGAACTGGAGTTAAGGATGATTGTTGGCGTCCATGTAAGTGCTGGGAACTGAACCCAGGTCGTCTGCAAGAGCCTCCAGTGCTCTTAACCACTGAGCCATCTCTATAGTCCCACTCTTCTGAAATGCTGAACAGCACGTAATATGAGTTTTATAAGGGACTTAAAATTTTGGGAACAACAAAGGTGTATAAACAAATGCATGTATATAAATGTGTCCACACATAAACCACATGAACTCATTTTATGACTACAGATTATACATTAGACCCTTGCTTGTTAAATGGGAAAACATAGAAGAATTAAAAGTAAATATTGAAAAGTAGGGTAATTAGAGCCTATAGAGATGGCTCGCCAGCTAAGAGCACTGACTGATCTTGGAGAGGACCAGAGTTCTAGTCCCAGCACCCACAATCACTGTAATTCCAGTCTCAGGGGATGCCATTACCTACATGCAAGCAATACAGTCATACACATGAAATTAAAATAACAATTTTTTTTAAATTGAGGTAATTAGAATTGAGAATTTTTCTTTTTGTTCAGTTTTATTACTAGGAAATGAATATCCTGAGAACTAAAGCAAACTTTTCCAAAATGGATGATGGTGATTGTTATTTACAAACTAACATTGCTATTAATTTATTTCTCTGGATAAAACAAAATATCAATTAGTTCTCTAATCCTTGAAGTACGTTTCTGCAGTAGTGAAATACATCCTAAAATATATTAATTTTTTAGCTATTTTACTACAATAAATTTCTTGTCTTGATATTAATGAATACTTAGGGGTATGTTTGAGTCAGAATTTAACGATGATTTGTGAATATTGAGAAAAACTCTAAATAGTTGAATTATGTAATTCTTCTGCACTTTTATTAAGCTTGAATTATAAAATGAGGTATTAATCATTTATATCCAAACATCAACTGTCCTCAAACTCAACTCAATTGAGGATGAGTAAAATTTGAAGTTTTAAATTATTCAGCTGGGTTTTTAAAGATTTCTGTAACATTTTCCTCAGTAGCTACATTCCTTTGCCAGAAGACCATTACTGCTCTTGAGAGAGCACATGCCACAGAATGGTTCATGTCCACAGAAGGAATGTTCTTTATTACAAAATAAGTAGCTCTCATAAGGGTTGGTTCGCTATTGTTTCTTCACTAGAACATTATTTATTGACCTTCACGTATTCTATAATAAAAAGACTACTTCACTCTAAATACCTGAATGTGATTTAAACTCTTATGTATTGTAATTTAGATTAATTTTTCCTTATTTATAAGCTTCTTTTTAACAGAAATTATTAATTGAAGGTTGAATTCCTTTAAAGTCTAATTAGCACTAGTTACAATTTGGGAAAAGTGTGAGTATCCTGAAACCCTGAAATGAGTCTCATCGTTGCCCATTCAGCAGCAATCCTCCTTGAAACGAAAACTACTGCTTCAATGGTTAAATTGAGTTATCGTAGCAAAACTTAATATGATAGGCACTCTACACCACTATGACTTAATTAATTTAATTCGATTAATTTAATTTTATGTAGATGATTATCTGCTGATTTAGCCCTTTGGGAGCCATTATGCAATGTAAACTTAAGTTACGTATACAAAATACTACATGTATGACATATTCTACATTCATAGAAGAAACATTACAGATTCCCCAAATAGGTAAGTGAGGATAAAAACAGATTAATAAATAATACTATGGTGTTAGACACATGGAACACATTGTCATCTAATGAAAGTATTACTAAGGTTCTCTAAGTTGGTTTCATGTTAGAGAAGGTGGCCAGACTCTAGTTTAAAGCTACCCACATAATTGTGAAGAAAGAAAAACTCTGAAGCCCTCCAACCTAGAGTCCCTCACTCTACTTTTCCAACTTAAGAAATTAGTTCAGTGTTTTTTGCTCCTGTCTGTTTACCACACAATCTGGTACCTCTGCTACTGTACAATCTCTATGAATACAATTTAAGTAAATAATGTTAGGAGAAAATCTTCCTGGTAATATTTGTTCTCACTTTAAAATTGTAATCTCCAAAACATAATTTGGGGAAGGTAGCGGGAAAATGTCACATTTTATGCATCATTTCTTTTGGTCAAAAATTTTATTATTTTATGTGTATGAGGGTATTGCCTGCATGTGTGTAAGTGCAGCTGTGTCGTGCAGTGTTGGCAGGAGACAGAAGAGGGCGTTGAATTCCCTGAAACTGGAGTCACAGACAGTTATTAGTCCCCATGTGGGTGCGGGAATTGAACTGTAGTCTTCTGTAAGAGTAGCTAGTGTTCTTAACTGCTGAGCAATCTCTCCAGCCTCTATGCATTGCATACATTTTAATTCAAAATAACATTCATATTCCCAACAGGCTTCATCCCATTTGAATGTTTCCATCTTCTTGAAATATTCACATCCTTTGTCACCCAGAATATCATTCTTCTAGCTTTCCCCTTGCTATTGTCTGCTCCTTCACACTGGCCCTAGCTGACTCTCCCTTTGCTATATAGATTTCTACACAACCCATACTTTCCTCCTGAGAACCAGCTTTCCATCCAGACCTCCTACCTAAATACCTTTCAAATGTGGTCTGTTTCTTTCTACCACTGAGTCATATCTCTCTTGCCTATTTGGGCTTTCTTACAATGCCAAAGTGTCAAATTTTACTTTACACCCCTCTTTTTTATTTTTTGTTTGTTTGTCATTGTTTGCATGTTTTCTGGTAGGGTTTCACCTTAGCCCCAAATGGCCTGGAACTTGCTATGTAGACCAAGTTGCCTGACCTTGACCTCACTAGAATCTATCTGCCTGCCTCTGCCTCCTTAGTACTGTCCACTGGACAGAACTTGGTTTCATATATCATGCACATACTTATTATGAAAGCTTTTCAATGATACCCTAACATCCTTAAAAATCTTTGTTTTTCAATATGACACAGTAAATAGTTCAAAATACAGTGTTTTCTTCTTTTGTACACTGATTATTGAATTTACATGAATAAAAATTTTTAACAGTTCAGGAAATGATTGTTTTACTGTAGGAGCATCATCTGTAAAATCTTGTAAATGAGGATTCAGTGATTAAATAGCTTCTTTAGTACCAGGCTTATGGAATATGTGATACTTGAGGCTAGACCCAGGTTTAAGGGTACTGGATTCATGATGCTGATAGTCCATGACTTGGCTCATAAAAGATTACAAGTTAAGTGTACACAAACTATGCATGTAATAGTTAACTCTGTCTGTGAACTTGACTGGACACTAGGAGGTTCAGAAAACAGATTAGACACAATTCTGGATGCCTATGTGTGAGCGGATTTGGATGGCATTAATGTTTGAATAAATATTCTGAGAAAAGAAGATTGGAAGGGAGCTGACTGGGTGGGACCCTTGCTTAGAGTTGAAACAGTTTCTGTGGGAATGCTGCCACTGCCCCAATAAGCCTAGTGGCAGGATATTGAGTCAAAGGATATTTAATGAACTCCCAAACCAATGGAATGTGCTTTGATGGTTTTAGAGTTATTTTGGACCTTTCATCTCTTGAAATTTCTTCCTTTGGAAAAGAAATACCAATCTAATTCCTGTTCTGTCATTGCATTTGAGAAACATAAAACTTTCTATTCACAGCAAGAGGGAAATTTGACTTCAGGATGAGTCCTGCCTCCAACTCCATATTTGCATTATATGTTAAATGAGACCTTGAACTTTAGACTTGGGGCCAATGACTTAATGAGTTAATTTGAGAGACTGTTAAAATGGAATCCCATCTTTGCCATGTAATCAACACATATGAATGGGGGCAAGAGGCTTAGATCAAACTGTGTCCCTTGTCAATGCCTTAAGCCCCAATATAACTGTATCTTTATATCTGGACTGGAAATAGGGACTTTAGGAGGAAAATAAATGTACATAAGGGTAGAACCCTAACCAGGTAGAACCCTAACTAGATAGAACTCTTGTCTTATAAGAAAATCTCTCTCTCTCTCTGTCTTTCTCTATCTCCTACCTTTTTCTTCATCTCTACCATTTCCTTCTATCTGTAAAGTGATCTTCTGTAAATAAGGAAGTCAGTCCATACCAAAACTTGACCTGTTGCTCCTTTAATGCTGAGAAAATAATTTCCGTTGTTCAAAGAAAGCTGTCTATGGCACTGTGCTGTGGTAGCCCGAGCAGACTATAGGAAACAGTAAAGTGGAAGACAAATATTTCCATAGCCAGAGGAACAAAGGTACCTGAAATTTCTTGTGAGAACTGTGCTATCCTTAAGTGATATAAATAACAAACCATCACAATTTTAATTGTTTTGCAATGTATTTTTACTTTGCAATAAATTGTTTTGATGACTAAATCATCATTTTTCAAGGTAATTGATAATGAACAATAAAAGAAATGCTGGAGCTATCACCATTCTTGATTTCAAACTAAACTATAGCTCTATAGTCATAAGAACATCATCGTCCTGGCATGAAAACATGACCCATTCATCAGTGGAGTAGAATTAACTCCACACACTTATACTCAAATAATTCTTTTACAAAAATGCCTAAAACACATATTAGACAAAAGACAGCATGTTCAAATAATGGTTCTGGTCAAACTTGATAGCTCCTTGTACAAAAACAAAATTAGATCTCTGTCTTTCACCATATATAAAACTCCACTTCGTATGAATAAAAGACTTCAATATATGGTTGATTCCCTGAATCTGATAGAAGAGAAATACAGAAATACATTGGAACCTGTTGGCACAGAAGAGGACTTTCTGCACAGAACCCTGATCATCAATCTTATCCAGCTATGAATACTGCAAATTACAATAACAACTGTTTTGGCAAAATATGCCCACTGGTATAATAGCGGCATGCATGTTATAGGAGTAACTAACCATTTTCTAAGTGGATTTAAGGCTTGCCTCATAATAGGGAGTCCATACTTGACAGTATCATCAGGACCAAGAACCTGTGGTTTGACAGGTTACAAGCGATAGTGAAGAACCTACTACTATCATTCTGCTCAACAGACATAATATTGAACTGACTCATAATGACCTACAGTTATACTATAGATTAGTGCATCTTTCCGCTCTCACCAGAAAAAGATTCTTCTTGTAGCAGGTGGTACTTAACACAGACACCCCCGAGTGGTCAGCATTCAGAGAATAAGAGATTATAGAGGGCTCAGCCCTAAATGGCACACCTACATTACACCTTCTCCTCTCAAGGCTCAAGGATCATTGCTAAAGAGGTAGGTGAAGAGAGTGTAAGAACCAGAGGTAGGAGATGAATACAAGGAAACTGTGCTGTCTGGACAAGACAAGGTACTTGCATATGAATTTGCAGTATGTATGATAGCATGCACAAGAGCTGTGAAATCGTAAGTCAGAGAAGGGGCAGCATGAATGGGGGATGTAATCATGAAGCCCCAGGCCTATTTGATGATCTACTGGTAACTGATGGACGATGCTGGAGAAAGAGAGGTATTCAGTTTTCCTTACTCGTTTGATGCCTAATAGGTTAACCATGCATTAGAGGATAGACCCATACCAGGAGAACTTTGGTGGTAAAGACTGGATTTGATAGTTCTTTTAAAATACAAAGGGTAAATAAAGAAAAAGCAAATAATACAAATAATAATAGAAGACATAAAGTCAAGGGTGGGTAGTGGAAAGGGGAGGGGCTCCAAATATTATCAAAATATAGTATAAAAATTCTGGAATCAATACAGTGATTAAAAATGTTATTTTGCTACAACAAGATGGTTCTCTTGAAAATAGGAGTGATAAAAGATAATTGACACTACTATTGGCAATTTTGTAAAAATTTAAGAAAATTAAAATAAAAGACATATTTCTGAAAACAATAGTTGATGTTTTGCTATTAGATGCAGCTCTAACTATGTCATTGATTAAAGTTCTTTACTCTCCTCTAATGCTTGATCAAGTACACTAAGCCCTTCGTATATTCCAGGGCTACATTATTATGTAACCAAATATAAAGAATGCTTAGATTTCATTCTTCATTTGGTCACTCAGTGTATCTCTCCTGACTAGGTCTACTCTGCACTGACATCTTTGAGGTTGGGAACTTAAGACATATGAAATGCACTCTGTGGGACAGAGACTAAAAATGAGACAAATAAACTCAATAAATCAAAAATTAATTCCGTGTAGTGTTGAGCATCACATGCATTATGAGATTGTGATGTGATAGGCTTTTACTTCGAGTAATGGGGAGAACAGGCTGTTTTAGATGGCATTAGTGATGACTTCTCTGAGAAGATGGCATTGAACTGACACTGGGAAAGCAGGAGATCATCCATTCCAAGGATAGCAATCTTTTTACACTGGAAGGGATTGTGTATGAAACATACACTCATCGGTTTGTTTCAGAACTGCTTATTCTATAGAAGGGCCCTGAGAGATTAAAATTATTTCCAAAGATAAGCATCATCTTTAAATTTTACACAAAATACATTTACTTTACTCGAACTGAAAGTGTTTGTCTAGATTTTTACTACTATAATTATTATTAAAATATTATTACTTGCCTTTATTCAGTTGGTAATGGTTTTGAATACAAATGTGTTTAGCTGATTTGCCTTCAATGTACATTGTAAATTTAAGCCATCTATGAGCATTTAATATGCCAATACATGCAACTTGTGGTGACTCGGCTCATGAAAGTACAGTGTGAATCACCAAACTCAGAGCTCAGAGAGACTGGAAAAACATTTCCTCTTCCTTGAAGTTATTCTGATATATTCAGACTGCTCAAATAATGATATTCAAAAATACAATCTGAACTCATTGATTTTAGGCTATACACATAAAGCTGATACTTTTGACACACATTTTTTTTTTGCATTAGTGAACACATTTACTGTATACTCTGACATGTATTTTGTATAAAAATAAGCCCAAACTGTAATTTCAGATTCCTGAATATAAAACCGCTAAGATTTAACTAAGAAAGGAAGACCCTCCCTGAGTGGGGGTAGCAGGAAGCCATGGACTTTGTATTCAAACTGAGTAAAAAGGCTAAAAAAGAAATCATGAGCACTAGCATTCCGCTCTCTCTGCTTCCTGACTGTGGACATAACATAACTAACCACCTCACATTTTTGTCGCCATAAGTTTTCCTCTCTTGATAGACTGCCAGATTATGAGCCAAGATAAATCCTTAAATTGTAAAGTGTTTTGTCATAGACATGAGAAAAGTAACACAAAGGCTCATTGCATTTTAAGAACACAGACTCTATAGAAATCTAGACATTGCAAATGATTTTTTTGTTTGTAACAACATTGGAAGAGCTTGGATTGTAAAGAGATCCTGCAGAATCATAAGAATTATTTTATAATATGAACCACTTTTCTTTGTTTCCTCTACAGGAAAAACAGTTTGGCAGGGGTCAAGTTTTCTTAGAATATAGCTGTGGTACCATATTCCTTAGGCACAGTTTTGTGACTTAGAAAGCACTTAAACGCCTGAAGTATTAGGTATGTGCTCTGTAATCATGCTGTCTATTTTAGAAGTCAACAAAGATGATGGAACACAGGCTCTGTCTATGTTACTTTCAAAATAATCTCCACAATTATTACTCTGTGGCCTCTGGCCCTTCCTAATTGCTGTTGCATCTGGATAGCTTTAGCACTCCAAGTGAAGACAATCATGTTAGGTCATTTTTGTAATTACTTCAATTTTTAAAAAATGTGACTTCACAGTGTCTATTGGTTATCTTTTCTTTCATCCTGTTTTTGGTATGGTGATTTAATTTGACAAAAAGCAGGTAGCTCTTTACATACTTGTAAAATGAATAAGGATTTTTAGATACAAAAACCACATGTCTTAAAAATGTTTCTGTTCTTTGCAAATTGTGTGGACTGCAGTAGTTTAATTTTATTTTCTGAACTGTTCCCTCATCTGAAATAATGCTTTTATTTAAATATTTTATTTATTATTTTTGTTTTATGCATATGAGTGCATTGCCTGCATGTATGTAAGTGCACCTTTGTTGCACAATGCTGGTGGAGGTCAGAAAAGGGTGTCGGATCCTCTGGAACTTGGAGATATGGATGGTTTTTATCTGCCATGTGGGTATTGCCCAGGTCCTCTGCAAAACCAGTCAATGCTCTTAACTGTTGAGTTATCTCTCCAGGCATTGAAATAATTTTTTAAAATAAAATTTTAGTTGAATTTTTATTAATGTCATATAATATATTTTGATAACATCCCCTTCCATATCTACACCTTCTTTTCTTAAGATTCCACCAAACTTCTGTATAGCCAGTTTTGTGTCTCCAAAGTTTCTTTGGGGTGGGTTCATTCACTGCTCTGGTCAAGCTACTGAGTCTCACCCTTAAATGATTGTTCCTTTTAAAACCCAATAGTTTGGCTGGATACAGCGAAAGGACAGAGTGCTTCTGTAGCATTCACATTCAATGTTTAGTTTCATAGAAAGAAAAGAAAAGGAAATCCCAATAGTTTACTGTACTTTGATTCTTTAAATATAATCCTGTAATCTAGTACAGAAGTGTTCTATGTAAAAGGATTCTAGGAATACTTATATATGGCCTTTAATTTTAGTCATGATCATGAAAACTCAGTTAATTATTTATACAATGATATGTAAGCAATATTAAATCCATATGTAATAAGATGCAAAATAAACTAGAGCTTAAACAATTGCACAGATAGGAAATCTACTGAATAATGACAGGATTTTCTCTACTGAAAATATTAATAATTTTGATGAAAACCAGCAACTATAAAGACATTTTCATGGAATTTTTAAGTGGGGTTCTAGGATCATAAAATAAGATTGACCCTCTAGAATAAAACACTAAAAATAATAACAAAAATTCTCCTGTATTTTTTAATTTTAAGATTTTTAACTACATTTTGTTTTAATAAACTCTTCCAAGTTTATGTAGTATGACTGTTGATTGGCAGACTAAATCTTGGTACTTTAAGGTTGTTTACATTTTTTCTTTGTATATTTTTTAATTGAATCACTGTGTGTTTCATACAGAACATCTCAATCAATCTTAATCATCTTCAAGTTGATTTCCCCACCGGCACATCCCATTGTCAGAGAACTGGAATCCATACATTCTTCCATCTGTGTTAAGGTCTATTGTGTCAAGTTAGTGTCTGCAAGTGACCTTGGTGCAGGTTCATCCACTGAGGTCTAGTCAGCCTGCCCAGAGTCCCTTGCTTTAGTAACACTAGTTCATCCTCACCCAACAGTAAACAGTTGTTAATACTTCTTAAACAAAGGTTGGGTTTGCTACCCATTTCCCCAGTGCCATGCTGGGTTTTTGTCTGCTTGAGTTTGCATGGTTCTTGAACACGCCAAAATTTCCTTGTATTAGCCTCCCAACCCCTTTCCATTTAAGTAACCCTCTTTACCTCTTTCTCCATTAGTAACACCTGTCTGCTCTTATTCTCTTTCAGGTTCCTTCTTTCCTTTATTTCCTTGGTTCCTTTCCATTTTCCTGGTTTCTGCAGTTACATTAGGATACAGATTCACAGAAAAGGGTTTGGTAATTGTTTTGGTAATTGATCCATAAATGAGAGAGAACATGCCTCATTTGCTTTTCTGATACTGTGTTACTTCATTTTTTTTTTTTTTTTTGTATTTCATACAAGACATCTTAAACATCTTTATACTGCCTCTCTGAAGCATATTCTCCCTTAGCCTACCACTGGAATTTTTGCATTATCTCATTTATGTTAAGGCCTATTGAGTCAAGTTAGTGTACTCAGGTATTCTTTAGTCCAAGTTTATCTATTGCGGTCTAGTCATCATATCTAGAGTCACTCCTTTAAAGAATATCAGCTCTCCCTTACCCAGGTAGCAATCTGCTGCCAAGAGTACTTTGGCTAAGATTGGGGCCTGCTGCTCATTTCTCCAGCTCCATGCTGGGTTTTTGTTAGCTTGAGTTTGCATGAATCTTGTGCATGATGATACAATTCATGTAGCTTCAGATGCACACTGTCACAGAAGCCTCTAAAATATGGTCATGCACATCCTCCCCTGGCTCTTAGATTATTTTTGTCCCCTCTTCAATAATAGACACTGAGCCCTGGGTGGATGTAGTTTAATACAGGATTCTTGTCTAAGGACCCACAATCTGCAGACTCAATTCTCTACACTGTGGCCATTTGTGGTCTTTTGCGTTCATTGCCCTCTGTTGCATAGGAAGCTTAGTTGATCAGAGTTGAGAGATGCATTAGTATTCCCTCTATTCTTTGGTCTACTATGCTCCTTGAGCCTTAGGTGTGGAGGTACCATTGTCAATGTGTCATTTATGGTTGGACATTTCACAGACACTTATTCTGTGTTGAAAGGTGTGGAAATCTGCAATAATCTCTGTATGTTGCAATAGAAGCTTCTTTGATGAGTGGCGTACTTGTCTGCAAATATAGGGATCCATATTTAGAATATAGTAAGAAATTACATTTCTCTAGGGATCTGATAATCTTATGGTTTTCTCTAAGCTCTATGACCTCTTGAGCCATATGTATTTCAATATGTTTTGGTACCACACCTGAGTTCCCTCTCATTGAGTAGGCTTTAAGTCCAATTAGGTAGCTGTTGACTACCCTGAAGATAAAGTTCTGCTACTACTACAACGTAGTTTGCTGTGCTAGTAATTGTTATTGGGCCTTAAAGCTGGGTTTGGACCATGGATCGATATGTTTGTTCCCTTAGCAGCTTGCATAGTTTCTTCCATAAGTATGAGAGGTAGCCTTCAGGGAGGTGACTTCCAAGCAAGTTCCAGCTCCTTTCCTCCAAGTTCTGTGTCCAAAGCAAAGTATGTTCTGTCTTCAATAATGGGGTCTTACCTTCAAGTTCTGAGAGGTAATCACACTAGCCTGTGTAATTTGGGGAGTATCTTAGACTATTCTTGCTAACAACCTGAAGGGCAATTTCTACTGTCTGGCTCTGTTTCTTTTTATATAACATTTAGCTATATACATGGACACGTGTAGAGATTTTTTTTTTTTCAGTAGGTTTTTGATCTAATACAGCAGTAATCAGCCAAGAGTTTCCCTTTGACTTTTCACACCAGCTAAGCATTCCTTATCTCTCCTGTCTCTCTCCCTGTCTAACCCTTCTTCCTCCCTCCCCAGTTTTAGTGTCCATGTCCCGCATTTCACCCTTGATAACGTCCGTCTCTTATGGTTCTTCCCTCTCTTAAGGGATGAACTAGCTTAAAATTTTTTCTCTAAATAAAATAATGGAAAATATTTGTATCATTAAGGTTTTCTTCTCTTTCAATAAAATTCTTTTATTCTGATTTATTTAATTTTAATAATTTCCTTAGCTTACTTATAAATAAAAGTTCAAAGAATGTACTATTGTAGTGCATTATTTCTTTTCTATTCTTGATATGAATATAAAATAATTATGTTATATGAATAGAAAGCTATTAAAATTGTCCACGAGAGGTATCAAACACACTCTGTAAAGAGGAATCATCTTGGGTGATCACTAAGAACTGCTTTTTAAAGAGCTGCTGTTACTATGGTGGAAAAGTCAGTGATAGAGCGTGAACTTAGATGTGCCTTATACCTATTATAGAATAACAGATAGCCATTAAATCCTTAAAAACAGATAATATTAACCCACAAATGAAACTGGCAAAAGACTTAACAGGCACTTGCAGAGTGTCCAAATACTCAAAACCTATACATCGTTGAGTGCAAGCGACATTCACATTGAGCACCCTGGTAGTGCCAATAAAATTAAAAGAAGTGTTGTTTCTGAGAGATGATGACGTTGTGCAGCCAAAAGGAACTGTGACACAGAGAACTGAACTTGCATAGCCACACAGGGAAGGTTCTGGACTTGAAGTCCTGCATTTTCCATAGATTGCAGTTGGTCTGAATGATACACCCAGTATACACCACCTATTTATCAGAGTACACATAACAAGTGCAGGGGCATTCAAAGCAAAACCATTTCTAATAGTGCCAAACTAGAATCTGCCCACACAGCCATCAACCGTACATTTAGTTAAACTGGGCGCAAGAGAATACTATCTAGAAACGAAAATAAGTGAACCATGGCTACAAACAACATGGGGTCATCTTACAATCAGAACAAGCAGCAAATCAGAAACTAAGTGTGTACTGTGAGTTTCTTTTCCTAAATGCAGATGAAGTTAAACTGGAATCCTTGAGCACCCTATGTAATAGCACTTTAAATGAAGACAGCGAAGGAAACTAAAAATATTAAAATATTTTAAAATAATAAATATTAAAATGTTTCTTTGAGAAAGGGGATATTAAGATTAGAAAGGAGTACACAGGGAAACCGGAACTCAGGAAGTCAATTTGTTAGCCTGCATGTTACAGTAACTCAATGAACTATCCTTTGTTTTGAATGCTTTTTTATTTCCCAATAAATTGAAATTTATTTCTTTTTACAAAAAGATTTACTCCTTATATATTTGACTTTCACTTCTTGGCATTACTTTTTGTAATGCTGACTGAAAGGTAGCCATGAAGCCATGACTGACAGCCAGCATAGTGGAGAAGTTTTATAAAATTAACAATTAACATCAATCAGCAAAACACAAAACCATAACATCTGGAAGACATCAACAGACACACAAACTCCTTGGCACTGTCCTTCTTGTGGGATGCCTGAAATGAAACTAGACTGACTTAAGTAAGCTTTCTGCTTCCCAGTGTGTAAGGTGTGGGGTATTTGGAGATAAGATCATGAAAGATTTCAATTATAAGCATCTTACTACTGATATGCTGTCAGGCCAGACCCTTTGGTCTGTAGCACTGGCCCATGGGATTTTGTATCACTACAGTCCTCAAGAGTGGAACATGAAGTTACTTTACTGCCAAACACTGTTTACCTGTGGATAAGAGTTTCCTACAGGCTCTTTACTGAACCATGATGATATCATAGTTTCAGTCATTTATTTTGCAAAGATACCTGTATCATCAGGCATGTAAGACGGCATGTTCTCAAAAGTAGACTTGTGTTATTCTGTATCATTAATAACTGTATCAGTAAACAAAGAAGCATTTTCTGTGACTGAAAAGCAACCCTGGAATCCCCTAAATCACTGCCTTTCATAATAGAAAAAATGGAATCCTAAAATTTGACAAGAAAATGAATGGATATTCATGTGGAAAACTTCAAATTAAACTTTAGGTATAAAATAAAAAGTGTTAAGCTTCAAGGTTAGATGCTAAGTTGTTGTTTTGATACAGCTTAGGCTGGCCTAGAACTCATGCCAATCTGACTTCAGTTGCCCAAATACCATGCATTTTAAATAACATTTACATTATAATGATAAAATTATTAAATGCAAAACAGTGCCGTATAAAAAACCCAACTGTCAACATTCCACAAATATTAACAGCATACGATTAACTTTTACAGATAAAAAAATTAATTTTTCTTTTGGTTGAATAGTCCAATATTTTAAAACAAGGTCTTTAATTTATGACCACAAATAGAACAAAAATTTTGGGAGAGAGAAAATGCAATAATTAAAAAAAACTTACAATAAATAAAAAAAAGTTTGCCAAATGCACAAACTGAAAACTAAATGTTCTCTGGATATAATGAGAGAGCTTAATCTTGCTTTAATGCTTAAAGTATTTCAGAAGTCAGTCTTACTATGAGAAAGTCGACATTGCGGGCTAAGCAACACACTCAACAATAGAGTGGGGCCCATAAGTTTCAACAGCCTGCTTCCTACCAGGTTGAATAAGAGTAATTTTGGCCATCTGCAGCGATTGCTGGAATCTATCTGCTGCCAATTGCAGAATCTTTGCCCCAACTGCACCCCTTTGTGCACCCTGTAAACACAACTTAACTCCTGCAGCATTTTTCTGTAGTTTCCAAATTTAAAAGAGGTTTGCATGAAAGGAGAGGAATCCATTTATTTTCTTTTACCTTTGTTCGGTGTAAAAGGCACATTAAAATTTATGTTCTTTTCATTATAAATGATCTCACTCATAAAAATCAACATGGCTATATTATTCTTTCTGCCTGGAAGGCCCTGGCCAATATTTCTAGCATGATATTTTCACCATTTTCAGTTTTGATAATGTATTATCACTCAACCTAAGTGTATTACTAACCCAGTCATCTTATAGTCTCATATTTAAGTGACTATTAGGATGTACTTTATGAAGTTTGAAGTGACCCTCTATTCCTTTTCATATAGAATACCTATCAGATATCAGTGACAGACAGATACCATTTCTGGGGAAGTCTACTTTATTTCCTCCAAGGTCATAATTGTACTAAATCATTCAAGGGCAATGTTTTCAGACTGAATTCTATTTTTTCCCTGAGACATACAAAAGAGGATTGATAAGCCCATAATTCAGAACCCACTTACAGACTTAGAGGGAAATTATGTATTTATAATGGTCCTCATGAAAGAACACAGGTCAAAAGGAGAAAGAATCAGGAACAAGAAAAGTACAGCATAGAAACAAAGATCTCTGAATGTTTCTGGAGTATTGGATAGTGTTCCTGGAATGTAAAAGTGTACTTCTCAAGGTTTATTTTTGCTTTTATGTGTGTGTGTGTGTGTGTGTACCTTTGTGAGTGTATACCATGTGTGTGTAGGGACCAAAAGAGTGTGTCAGATCCTCTGAAACAGGAGTTACAATGAGATTCCAAACTGAGGTCCTCTGGAAGAGAAGCAGATCCTCTAAATTGCTGAGCCATCTTTACAACTCATGGAAGTATACTTCTGAAAGACAGGGAGGGGTTGGCTTGATAGGCTGCCCACATGACATCTGAGCGTCATCAAAATCTCTCAGTGAGCAATGAATAAATCAAAGCATCATATTGAAATGATGGTTTCTGGAATCAGAGAACAAAATAATTGGTGAGCTGTACAGACTACATTCTAAGCTAGTACCTTGGTGAGGGCCATGTCACAGGGCTTAATATAATGGTTTCTGGAATCAGAGAACAAAATAATTGGTGAGCTGTACAGACTACATTCCAAGCTAGTACTTTGGTGAGGGCCATGTCACAGGGCTTAATATAATTTCTCAGGACTGGAGGCTTCCCTAAGCTGGTGGCTTGGAACATCCAGATATTGTATACATTCTGTGAGAAGGTCTTCCAAATCACTGAAAATACATGCATTTGGATTCACTTTAATTCTCTGGGGGAGAAGTTTCCCACCAAATTTTTGTAATCTTTCTTGATTTTACACAGAATATTTTTAATATGAGGAGAACCATTTAAGCTTAAAGTAGGTCCACTTTTCAGTTCCTCGTGTTAATCCCCGTCAATTCCATTCATTTCTGGGCTAACTCCAGTCCCTTTCCCTCAGATGGTGGAATAGTTAGACCTCCTTGCTAACACTGGATCCTTAACCTTTGCTATTGACAACACACATTACTATCCACTTCATGATCTTTCTATACCAAGTTCTGAGCTTCTCCCTTTCCAACTCAGTTTTACCTGCCTTTGTGCCTAGACCTCAAAGTCTTCTGTCCTGAAAGACCTTCTCCTGCCTGTGTATATATTTACTTCATTAATGCACTCTACCATCTACCACATCTCATCTATATTCTTCAAAGTACAGTGCCTGCTGCATTCTCCTTTATGTTTTATTCTCAAATTGTGTTGACCAGTTTCATAATTTCCCAAATATCCAATCCACTGGATGATTTAAAATTCTATTTTACACTTATTTATTGATAAAGCATTTGACTACTGTCTTAAAAATACATTCCCTCCTCAAAGTAACGCAAAATAAAAGATTGTAAAAATACATCCTACTCTTTGTTTTCTTGTATTTTATATCATTCTGTAAAATGTCACTGTTTCTTTTTTAGCTCCATAAATTCTTTTCTTAAGAAGATATGATTAGGTAACTATGTTCCAAACTAATTTTATACTAGGTATTATATAAAAGTATGATTGACAGTTATTAAGATATGTAAATGAATCCTTTATGGGGGAGAATCATCAGATATAATCAGATATTCCTTTAAAATAATTATATTTATTTCCTCCTGCGTAAAATCTCCTGAGAGGTATTCATTCCATTCCAACAGTTACTTGAACAACTATCAACTAATAAGGACTTTGATACTTTGAACTACGTGTCACATTATTTCTAAATACCATTTATTTTGAATTTCCATTTTTTCAATGGAGTTTGAGATAAGCCTTATTTCCTAGTAAAGTACTGTAAAAGTATTTATATTGTTTTTCTAAATTCCAATAGGACTGTTACTATTTCTGTGCTTACAACCTAATTCTTCATATTGCTCAACTAAGATTATTCCATTACCTGTGGTTTCTTTCTTTTTTAAAATATTTTATTTTTTATTTTTATTTTATGTGCATGAGTATATTGTCTGCATGTATGTAACTGTACTGGTGTCATGCAATGCTTGCAAAGGTCAGAAGAAGGCACTGGAAACCCTGGAACTGGAGTTACAGACAATTGTTAGCTGCCATGTAGGTTCAGGGAACTGAACCTGGGTTATCTGCAAGAGCAGTTATTACTCTTAACCCCTGAGTCATCTCTCCATTCCACTGGTTGTTTCCATGAACTGAACAGTGAGACTAGAACATGCTGAGCATAGTGACCCCATGTATCAGACCTAGTCCCAAGTCCCAAACCTATATTACTGTAGTACCACATAGCACCACAGTCTTGTGACCTGGTCTAGAAATAAGCCAATATATAATGATAAAATCTGGAGTGGTTAGATCACCACAAGTGATGAAGCTGTGTTCCTATAGCAGCCTTAGCAGCCTTCCTGTCTTCGGGGTACACCACTATTGTGCTCCCTGCTGCCTCTACAGCTCAGTCACTTCAGAATGAGGCAGGCTGTACCCCAAACCACTAAAACCAAGTAAAGGGCCTATTGAAAGTTTAAACCTTGCAAATACCATCACTTCTTGATCTACAAAAAGCATTAACAAAAAAACAAACAAAAATTATATAAAACTTGTTTCCCATATCCAAACTCTAAGACTTAACTAGTGTAGTGATGATGGTACCCATCACATAAAGCTAAATAATGTTACTAAATAGGTAAATGAGCACGTGATTACAAATTAATGAATATTACATTTTATATCCAGGGAAGTATATTACATTCACAGAAATGTGTTCAAATATATGCTAAATATATGTATATTTAATGTGTATTTATATGTATGCATATTTATAATTAATATATTTTCAATAAATTTAAATTATTAGATATCTGCTTTGTTTTTTCCTGAAATAGTTACTTTCCAAGGGGCTTATGCTTCAGCAACCCTTGGGATGATAAATTTAAATCTGAGGGCTAGAATGTGCTTCAAAGATATCCCAAATCTACAATTTATTCTCAAACAGAAGGAGTCAATATAAATCCTGTGAGTTTCATAGTCTGCTGCCAGAAAATTTTATTTAATTATTAATGATAAACACTTGGAAATGTTTTCTTACCTGGAGCACAGACCCTGCAAACCCTCTAACAATCACCCCTTGTAAGGACAACACTGTCTCTGTACATTATGAGGATCCTCTGCTGTGGAGCATCACAAAGGCCCCCTGGAGTATTGAAAAGAGGGTCCCAGAGGCACTCTGTGATTTCTTTGCATTTCAGAGGTTTTGGTTACTGGATCAATTTTGTTTTTTCTTTTCTATTTTTTTTCTTCTTGAGTCAGTCTGATGTGATTTCCATATTATAAAATAGATCCAGCTGTTCAAATAGTAACTTAGATGTGGACCTTATAGTTTTTACTACAAAGGTACAGCGTCTAAACATGTTGGCTTATCATGATATGCCAAAGTAAAGAATTTAAAACCTTGGTTTGAGTATAGAGATAAGATATCTTATTCCTTTTGATTCTAACATTCCAGATGTTTTTCACAAGACCAAGTTATTGCCAATCCTTGCCTGAGCAGAACTGTCAGAGTAGTAAAATCTGAATTTTTTTTTATTAAAAAAAAACTGGAAATCACTTGATAAGCCAGCTGTTTAGTCTTAAGGAGAAGAAAGATTCTACATTGTCTTAGTCTGCACTTGGAGAATATTTCAACTAAGATGAGTTCAAAAGCTAGCTACAGAGTACGTCTGAAACCTGAATTTCTCTGCTAGCTAAAAGTGCTATGTGCCATTACAGGTAGTGAATTGCTAATCTTCACCTCCTTGTGGTGATAAGGAGCTCCATGAAGAAGCTGAAGTCTCCTTGTAACTCATCTGTTCCTGCCAGGACACTGACCTCTTTCTCCAATGTACCATGCTAAATCAATTTTATATATAGGCAGACTGTAAAAACTGAAAAAGAATGACTTGGTAAAAGGCATTTACTTTTTATAATTAAAGAAAGGTAAGTGCCAGAATTGGGATCTGTTGTATTACCTTTCCTGGGGAAAGAACCAAGAGACTAAGGAAACAATTCCAACCAAATCTACCTTGATGTACTAATAAGTACTGGCGTTACTACAGGAGCATGGGTGACTTGGATAGCTTCACCACTGGAAAGCTCATCCCACTGAGGATGCTCACAAAAGCAGCATTACTGGCAGTTTGAAGGGACTTATACCATTGACACATGCCTCAGCTCCCAGCAATTGTGTATTGCTTAAGTAACCTCAAGGAGAGTCATGGTTCATGATTCTTGTGAGATCTAATGAGCTTCATTCTTCCATTCATAACAGAGTAATCTGTGGCATAGCCGCATATGTTAGGAGATTTGACAGGTAAATCACATTCACCAAAACCCAAGCATTCTATACACAGTAAGAAACTCAAACAAAAACCTGCAAATCAAGATGGAGCCTCCACTTGCCCTGCATGGCCCTCACCTGCAAGCGAACTTTCTCACTTTGTTAGGGGAACAACTAGGTAGGTTTCACTCTCCAAGCTCTCCCCGTTCATAGAAGTTTGGACAGTGGTACCTTCTCTGTTGTTCATGCCTTCAGCAAACTGTTGTTCCTATTTTAAAGGCTTCCCAAGGTCCACAAGCACATTTGTTTTTCTGGCAATATTTCCGCCTTAAAACTCTACTTTTGCTTTTGAATGACCAAGCAGCTTCCATTTTTTTTTCTTCTTTTTTTACCTTCTTCTGAGTGTTTCAGCACTTTACAAACTGAATATACATCCTGATCCAAATCATTTGGAACCATCAGAGTCTCTCTTACCCCCACAGAGATCATGCCTACCATGGGGGATCAGCAAAGTCACTAAACAATAGCAGCCCGAAAATCCCTGCTGAATTAAATTTGGTCTTAACTTTCCTGTAAACACAGTCCTACCTGGTCTGGTGAATTGAGTATGAAATATTGTCTCTCTCATGTCCAGAGTGCTCATTAATGCCTGACCTTTTCTCTACTAATCCCAGTACTTATGGAGACCCTAAGCCAGCAATAAGCAAGTGTCGCTAATTGCTCATCAGGGTCAGTTCCTTTGTGTTTGGTTTTGATTTTTTGTTTGTCTGTTTTATATCAACTTGATGCAACCTAGAGTTGCCCTAGAATACAGAACTTCAATTGAAGAATTTCCTCAATCAGGCTGGCCTGTGGCCAAGTCTGTGAAATATGTTCTTTGTTGATGATTGATATGGAAGGGCCCAGCTTGCAGTAGGTGACACTATTCCTCAGCCTGTGGGCCTGGGTTGTATAGGAAAGATAGTTGAGCTTGATCCAGACAGCAATCTAGTAAGCAGTATTCCTCCATGGTTTATGCTTCAGCTCTTGCTTGAGTTGCTGCCCTGACTTTCCTCCAAAAAGGACTGTGATGTGGAAGAACAAACCAAATAACCTCTTTCCTCCCCAGGTTGCTTTTTGTCATGAGGTTTATCACCTCAACAGAAAGCAAACTAGGACATGCTGTATTCCTTAGATTATTCAGGCTTTGCTCAGATTATTTGCTTAGATTATTCAGAGTAGTTATACGACTCATTTTCTTTGTTTCCATGGCACTCAGACTAAACCCATCCACCTCCATGTCCTCTGTCCCATAGCCTTACAAGCCAGCCCAAGACAGACGCTGTCATTACATGTTTAAAAGTCTTTTATAATTCAAGCATTTCAGAGGCATTGTACTCCCTGATCATCATTTACCTGTACTGAGTTATTATTAAGATCCCATGTGCATAGTGAATTGTGCTTTTTGTTTCTCATCAATGTGCTAAAAATCAGACCTGAGATATACCTTCTGTTACTTCTACCTCATTGTCCCTCCAGATCACACAGTTCTTCCTATTGGGTCTGTGCTGGTTTGAATAAGAAATGTCCCCCATAGACTCAAGTATTGGAGCACTTGGTATGTGGTCCCCAGCTTGGTAGCATGATTTGGGGAAGGTCTTGGAAGCTTTAGGAACTGTGGCCTTGCTGGAGGAGGCATGTCCACTGTGGGGGTTGGGCTTTGAGCGTTCATAGCTTCCTTCCAGTTCCTGTCACTCTCTCTGATCCTGTGTGTGCTTGAAGATGCTCAGCTTTCTGCTCCTGCTGTCTCTGTTGCCATACCTCCCTGCCATGATGGATTCTCATCTCTCTGAAACAATAAGCCCATCTAGACATTTATTGTATAAGTTTCTTTGGTCATGATGTTTTATTATAGCAACAGGAAAGAACACAAGGTCCAAGTTTTGGGATCCCAGGAAGGACTGCTTGCACGGATCTAATAGGTACTCTTTCCCTTACACTCTGCCATCTGTAAGAAATGACAGTCCAGAATCTCCATTTCATCCTTCCATTTACCTGCCAAATTAGAGACTAGAATAGAAGATAAGGTCATCATGCCTTTTCTTTAGTAATTCCTCTCTCAAAGCCACAAGTTGCTTCTGGGCAGATTGCTCCACTTCAGTGACTTGACTTACCACTCACATGTTGGGGTCCCTGTGCTCAGTGGCGGTCCAAGTGGGACGCAGGGTCTCCGCTGTAAGGGGGTGAGAGGCGCGGAGTCAACACACAGATCCGGGAGCCGGGTGGAAGCATGCCTAGGGAAAGCACATCAAACTCATTTATTCAAGGAAGTGCAAGGGGGTTTATGAGTTTGGTTAGGCAACCCCCTACGGGGTGGTTCCCAACTGCAGCCAATAGTAATCTGTCTCCGGATGATCATCTCAGTGCAGGTTCTCTCCAGACGCAGGACAAAAGCTGGTGTCAGGCCTGGCTGGAGCAGAGCGCCATGCCCACAGGAGCCACTCCCTTAATCCTCATAGCAGGTGACCTGGCTAAGGCCCACACTGCATTATGCTATTCATACACAGGAGCCACTCCCTTAATTCTTGTAGCAGGTGACCTGGCTAAGGCCCACCTTACATTATGCGCTACACTCACAGCAGGGTCCACATACCTCCCACCACAGTCTGCTCACTTATAGTGCTACATTTCAATATACTCTCTAGGCCACTAACCATTCTGAGGGCATTCCAATATTTCCATCATAGATGGTGTTCATCGTTGTAGGGTGCTACCCTCAATAACAGAGGAAAACAACCACTCTGGGCTTCCCCCCCTCTACTATGACACAGCATGGCTTCAGATGCATGCCTTCATCATCCATAACAGCAGACACACAACTACCAATACAGCAAGAAGGGACACCATTCCATACCACACAGGAAAGGATGGCCATGTCAAGGTTGACTCAATGGATGCATCAGCCTCCATGCACATCATCTTCCAATAGCAGGAGCCTTGCAATTGTTCCCTCAAAACTTTGGTTTTGTCGAGTTCCTGCTTAGAAAACAACTGTTACATACTTTCCCTGGAAAGATTTTCTGTTCACCCCAGATAGAGACGACAGTGGAAGGCCAAAGAAATAATCCCAACAAAGTCTTGATGAACAAATGAACTTTTAGAGGCATGGGTGACTGGAAAGAACACCACAGCATGAGTGTTGTCTTGTGAATGCTGTGTAACTAGAGCCCTCTGTGCAACCTACAGGCAGCTGTACCACAGAACAGTTTCCTGCCCACTTCTCAGCAATTGTACACTGCTTAGATAACTTCCAGAAGAGGCCTCTTGATTTTTTTCATGCTTATGAGTCTTCTAACTTCCCTGTGAGTTTAGTGAAAGTATCATCATTTTAAAAATCTTCAAATTTGTCCTTACTTTGAACACTCTACAAAATAAGGACAAGTATGATAAAATATCATGCCTATTATACTGTTCATGTATTTTTAAAATAACATCATATTTGAAGTAATATTACTTCCAAAAATTGAAGGTCTATCTTCTTTCACAAAGGACACTTACCTGATAGACTGGATGGAAATATTTCCTGTATTACAGTCTAAATTTGAAGACCTATGTTTTCTGCAGACTGCAAAGCCATTGCTGAGGTAGATGTGGAAAGTGGAAGAACACGCCTCCCACAGCTGGAATGAACACAGTCAGGTTCTAATCCTGTTATTTTCATAACCTAAGTAGCAGTTTCACCTTTAGTAAATATTATCCATCTTACTTTTTTGCTTGAAAAAAAATGAAGTGTTGGATAAGATGATATGTTACACTAATGGAGCTCAGAAATGCTCTATGCATTCCTTTTTCTTCTTTGAATAGCAAGTGCCAGGCATTGTGCATTGGGGCTGGCTGAGCTGGTCCCGACCTTTATGTTAAGCAGCTTGCCTTATGATGCTGCATGAAGAGGCCATGGCCTGTGTGGAGAGGAGCGGAAATAGTCCAGAGCAATTGTTTCCATATGCATTTCCAGACTGAGACACAAGAGCACTTTGGAACCAGCACAACGGGAAGCGATTTGTCCTCTCACATCCTTCAGAAGCTTCCTGGGGAGTTCATGACCTCAGTCTCTCAAACACCTTCAGCATATTGATTCTTGAAAGGAGTTAGAAGCAACCTTAGGAGTTAAGGATATTTATAAACCATGCACACAGGCTTAACAAACAAAGTAGGATTTGAAATTTTCCCAATGATATTTCCCAATGATATCACAGAGTGTGTGATTATTATGCTTCACTTTGCTACAAGTAATATTCATCCTGGCAATAAATTCTAAAATTTTTCCAATTGTAATGTTCCAATTGCAAATCAGCAAGTAAAAAATTAGTAATGTCCCTTTAGCTTTGATTAAAGCATATAAGTATTTGATATTATATCTAAATATTATATCTAATGGAGGAACATTTATTTTTTAATGCTTTCATTTTTTTTCTTGACATAAACTTATATCAACTCAGTCCCCATCATCACAGAGATATAAAACTGGATTCCCACAAATAATATTTTAAATACTACCCCTTATAGCATAAACATAAATTTATACAGAAAGAAGAATAAGGCAGCGATGGCCATGGGCGGCCTACTGACCACTACTACTTGTCCCCACCATTCAGTCACACTGACTTTTGATCACCACTTGGGAAATTTATTTGAAGTGATGCCTGAAGCCAACAATTATGTTTTTAAACTGTATAGATTAAGTCCATAGCTCACCCATGCCTCAGACGGTCACCAGAAATTTTTGGCCATTGCTATCACCAGCTTGGTCTTGTGGGGGTAACCAAAAGATAAACACTACCACTTTCACATCTGAAAATCTTTCACATTGTTGTTAAAACTAGGATGATCATCTTTACAGCCCAGAATACAGATAGTTTATTGATATACACCAGTAGCTTATAGTGTTGGGAACAATGGAATGTGATTGTTTGAACATAACTAGAAACTGTGGCTTTTCTCTTTTTAAAAATAAATACATATACTAGACAATACATATACACACATATTCACACATGTACAATGAATTTCTTTCTTTGAAGACTGAGAATGGCCTAATTGGTATCATATTCAATATAGGAAAGGACATTTTTTTGTCATCTGGAAGTTGTATATTTAAAATCTTTCATTGTATTATAAAACATCTTCAAGTAGGCTGGATAAGTTACTTAATTCCTTTAAAAATCATCCTTAGAAAGTATTTGAAAAATACTGTAAGTTTTGCATTGAATGAGTGTTATTAAGAAAAGAGTATCAAAACTAGTATATTATGCTGGGCTGGAAATATAGCTCAGCAGTAGAGAGCCTGCTTAGCATGCATGAGGCCCTAGGTTCAATTCTCAGCACCATAAAGCAGATTGTTTTAAAACTAAAAATCACAAAGCAATATTTAATGTATGGTGTACAATAAGTATTCCCATGTTTTATACATAGTAAATCTCTTCTTTTGAAAGAATTTCCGGACTGAATCCCAAGAAGCAGGACATCACTGAGGAGGAACAGAGCCTATGTTACTTTCTGCTAATCTCAGGTTTTTGAGGAAGCTGCAGAGGTTTCACTGAACTCTTCTCAACCCTCAGGATTTAGAAAGAGGTGTAACCAGGTATAGCATTCGACAGGCTGCATTAAGGGAAAACCTAAGTCTCTTAATATATTTTAAACAGGATGTTGCCTTCCTACATTGAGCATGTCACTTAGCTCAAAAGCTATACTGTTCTCTGCTGAAAGCTGACTTACAAAGTAAGGGTCGCTAAGAAAAAACATAATGGGTCCTGACAACTGGAGAACTGGATCTTCCTTAGTTACCAGACGTCTCCATTTTATTTCTTTTTTAATGTGTTGATTCTTTACAAGATCAGAATCACATAAAAGAACTTGATCATTTTTAGGAGAATAACAATGATCTGGTTGTTGGAATACTTCTCAAAAGGAATTATGGAGTTTTAAGTCTTAATAAAAATGAAAATGTAATGATACAAAGTTATTAATTGACAGGGGACTGTAGATCAAATTTGTTGTTATTTACTTTAAAAATATTCTTTATTATTTCCTCCAGTAATGCATGCATACTGGTGCCATTTGAATATTACTTCATTAAATACTTAAGGTCTCTTTGTCCTCTCATCTTCCTTACACATATACATGCATGCACCTCCCCCTCCCCCAACACACACATAGGAAGAGAGGAAGAGACCTGATGAATGCATATAAAATCATGTTACTATAAAAGGCTGCTTCAAATTTTGTAAAGAAATTCACAAATATAGGTTCCTATGAATTAAGTACAATGATTGGTCATATTATTAGAAAACTTTTAAGTTATTACTGTATTGAATTTATCAAAATTATGTTTCATTTCTTGGAAAGAAAAAGAATTCTCGTGCATTCATTAATGTACCAGCTTGCTAATACCTAGATGCAACCATTATGCAAAACTATTCCAATGATTTTGAAAGATAGATCTGGCATAAAAGAAAAATGAAACATGCATCTGGGTTTCATTTAAAATAAAATGTCATGATTCAAAAATAAATAACTAGAGGATATGTTATTGATGAAGTAGTCTCAGAAAGGAAAAGTTCACAAATACTAATTTAAAAGCATTTTCCTTTATACTTGTCATTTGAAGCTTGTTTTAGTCTGTTTGAGTAATAGTATTAATTTATTTTGATTATATTAATGATTGTATTGGTGCATTTTCACTGATCATTCACAAAATATGAGATAAATATTTAAAAACAAGAGAAATTAGATAAATTGCATTTATATATTGAAATGAAATGTCATCAAGTTCATGAAATCATCCCACCTTTATTGATTTCATTGACATTGCTCCTAGGTAACTTTGCCATAGCAGCCAGGGAGAAGGAGCCAAATGGGTTGTCAGAACGCAGAACATGTCATAGGTATCACGGACAGGAGGTATAATTAAAATATTGAAATTGATGTGACACTTGTTGGGTTAGTCAGAGCTTGTTTTATGTCCTGTGAGCTTCCTGGAGGTTTTGATGTAGCAATTTGTTTGTGAATCTCTAAGAGAGGAAGAAACTATAGTGTGGAGTTATTGTCAATGTTAAATACCCACAAAATTGTTTCCTTTCCTATATTGAGGCAGATCTGGTGTACTCTACAGCGAGCAGGAAATAAGCATGGGGTCTGTAGGAAACTCATTCACAGTAAAAGTCATGCTTTAACCCTTACACAACCCTTGAGACCCATAGTTTTATCTGATTAGACTGTAATCCAGTTCAAGATACTTCAGAAAGTACCTTATGATCCGAGAGAGAGAGAGAAAGGAGAGAAAGAGAGAGAGAGAGAAATTAAGGCTTCTTTGAAAGTTTTTAAACATTGTAACTTCAGAAAAAAACAAAAATTATATATATATATAATATATATTATGTATATATACCTCCGTACACATATGGCTATGCTGAGGAACTTGAATTCAGTTCTCCTTGAAGAGCCACACCAACAGGACTTTCCTTTCTCTGAGCATCTCTCTTTTTCTTAACTGCCACATATGCCTATTTATTCTTCATAAATGTTAACTTTTCTTCATACCGGCTTGTCTTAAATACTTTTCTAGGGCACAGGCAGGAGTCTTGGCTACATCTGAGTGAGGGTCTCTGAAATCAGCTCCTCAGGCTGTTAGAGCTGGCAGTGTGGAAATCTCTGACCCCACCACTGTCTCTCACTTCAGCCTCCTTCACTGAAAGCAGACTTATCTTTAGATTCATCAGGCTTCTCCCCTCTTCAAAATTTGTTTGTGCTGTATTGAAAGATTGCCAGAAAGGGAGGGCAGAGTGGCACATGGTGTCTCACCTGTATGGTCTTACTAAGGGAAAGTTACCATTTCTCTTATCACATCCTGCTCACTAATGGAGACAGCTTTCCTGGTAAATCATAAATCATAAGACACATTGCCATCCTGCCATTTACTTTATCATCTAACATACTTACAGATATATTCTGCTTGTGTCTGTCCCTCTCATGTCAGAAGATGTCATAATAATAATTTATACACAAAAGCCTAGTATAAGAGATAACACTACAGTTTGTCTCATCAACCAGATTTGATGATTATATAAACACTGCACTAAGCACTTCCACATATAAAGACCAAAAACTCATTGATGATAAAACAAGTTGAGGAGAACTGATTTATCTCTATTTCACAATATCTTTCAATCAGTTCAATGACACTTTTCCAATAAATTCTTAGAAATTCTGTGTTAGCTCTTGTACACAGTTTGCATAACTTGTTTTGTGATTCTTGGTTAATTCAAGCTCTCTTGGTTTTGTATATTGGTATATAATTCTGATTACAGGGAATACATAAGCTTTGAAACAGGAGATAAGGTAAAATAAATCAAGGTGTGAGAGGTAGGCACTGAGGGGGATGATGATTCCACAGAACTTTTCTTATTTATATCTAGCAGAACTGCATCTAAAAGAAACACAGAGTCTGGAAAGATGGCTAAGTCAATAAAGCATGAATTTCAACCCTCGGGACCCACAGAAAAATGCCAGGTGCATGTGGTGAGGTGCAATTTTAATTGCAGTGGGGGAGAGAAAGAGACAGCAGAATCCCCAGAGCACTGGCCAATTTTGCCTAGTTAGTGAGCCAATGAGAGACCCTGTCTCAAAGAAGGTGGAAAATCCCTGAGGAATGACACCCAAGGTGGTTTTCTGGCCCCCACCAGCATGATACACATGTGGATATGTATCACGCCCCTCCTGACACACACACCACAGGAACAGGAGCATACATGCAAGCATATATTCAGAAAAAAAGAAACTAAATAAATAATAAATTTAAATGAAGTTAAAACTTGTTTCTTTAGTTTGGTCAGTAGGCCCAGATTTTAATCATGAGTTCTTTTTCACTGATTTAGTTTCTGGTTTCACTATGTCGTCCAGGCTGGTCTTGAACACCTTTTGTAGCTCTGGCTGATCTTAACCTTGGGATCTTCCTGCTTTAGACTGACTCCTGAGTACTGTTATTACAGGTGTTTATCATCACACCCAGTTTCAAATGAATTCTTTAATGTTCATTTTCTATCTTAGATTATGTGCCATGCTTCACATAAACTGACATGTCACTAAATGTAAACATTTGTTGGGGCAGATGTAAACAAATGCTCAACAGATTCCTGGAAACCAAATGATAAATTCACATAATTGAAAAGTGTGGACTCAGTGAACTTGAAATACTATAGAGTGATTTTAGCTCTGCTGTGTTTTCTGATAAGTGAGATATTATATCCATGTATGTCCACTGATGTTTCACAATTTATTACTGCAGAGAAATAGCTTAATATATGTTTTATCTCTCTATATACTCCCCCAAACTGATGATCGGGAAAAGAGATTTTATTCATGGTCTGATCTCAATTTCTGAGCTCATCAACTTATCCTTATAAAAGATTTTTTGCAACAAATGTCTCTGATATTTCTTTAGTGCACTTATGCAAAAAATATATCAATATTTTATTTTCTAGGAATTTTTCTTTCTAATGCAAAGATATTTTTATTGATACAGTTTCTTAGTCCTTTAAATCATCCATGAATTTTCATTGTTTATCTCTATTCCTCCATCCCACTGAATTTTGACATGTTACTTAGAACAGTATTCTCAAAGGGATTTTTTTGTAAGTCTCAGTGTTTGAATTGGGAAATGCCACTATAGTCCTTCTGGTTTTATATAGAAATCTTAAAATGCAGCCCTATCAGAGCTGGAGAGATAGCTAAGCAGTTAAGCGCACTGGCTGCCTTACAGAGGACCTGAGTTCATTTCTCAGAACCCAAATGGTCACTAACAACCATCCATACCTCCAGTTCCAGGGCATCTGATTTCCTCATTTGGCCTTCATAGGAATTGCATGCACATGGTGTACTTATATATATTAAGGCAAACACACATACACAATAAATAAAAAATTAAGCAAGGCCTTACAAATGTAGTGCTGTGAACAACAGCCTAGGCATGAACTGAATGCTTATTAGAACTTCAAGTTTAGAAGGGCATGACGGCACAGACCTATAACCATAGCACTCGGGAGGCAGAGGAAGGATGATCTCCATAAGATGGTGGCCAGCCTTGCTTGCATGGTGATTTTGAAGCAAGCCTGGATAGAAACCTAAAATAAAATGTGAGTTATTGTGAAAGACCTCAAGCATACTGAATCAGCATTGATATTTCAAGAGTATCAGTATGTGACTTGTATGCTCATTAAAGTTCTCAGAGCACTGTCTTGGGATATTCAGGTTATAAAAGTCACTAGCATACCACTTACTAAAGATTTCAGAAATACTTTTCAGTGTCCCTGACAGTCTATTGTCTATACTCCTTCTTATAGGATCAAGAGAAGAATTTAATATCTATTTCTCTAAAGCCACATTAAGTTAAACTTAATTCAGATACTACTCTATCTTTTAAGCCTTTTCCATATGACCAGTTATAATTCATTGAGGAAATAATCTCCAGGCTGTCATTTGTTTCTTTTTTGATTGTTCCTCTGATCTTTACCTTTAACCTATATTCACTTCAACATTTTATTTATGGATGAAGTAAACTTTTCTTCTTAGACCTATTTAATTCCTGCTTTCCATAGTCTGGTATGTAATGTGCATATAAATGTTCATAATAGTGAGGTTGAGGATTTGCATAGCAGGTGTTGAACTGGTATTAGAAATATAACCTTAAAACTGATAGCTTTTTATACTTCTTTTCCTAAAATTATTCTCTCTCTCTCTCTCTATCTCTCTCTCTCTCTCTCTCTCTCTGAGTGTGTGTGTGTGTACACGTGTGTTTATATGTTGTATGAAAATGTATGGGTGACTGCACCAATATGCACTGCTGGTTAGGACAGAGCAAAATTTTGTATGTCTTCCTCTATTGCTGTCCTTATTGCCTTGAGACAAAGTGTCTCACTGAACAGGAAGCTTGATGTTTGGCTAGGCTGGCTAGGTATGGTGCTCTCAGAATCCATCAGTGCTCTGCCCTTCAGGTTTTTACATAGATGCTGGAAATACAAACTTAGGTCATCATGTTTGCAAAGCAAGTACTCTTATCCACTGAGCCATCTGTCTAGCTATCCTTCCTTCTTTATATCTTAAGTGGACAGTACTATATATCATTATCATTCATATAGATGTATATATGTATGCATACATATGTTCCCTAATTATTATGTCTATGAAATCAAAACTCTCATCTGCATGAGCAGTGGTTGGTTTTTGAGTAAAGACTGAAAAAATAAGGTGAACAATATCTTCTTTTCATTCTAGGCCACAAAGGGTTGAAGTATGCAGAGTTAAAGATAATAGCTATTTTGAAGTTTGCAACATATGTGACCATAAGAAACCCAAAGATCATTTGGTGACAGTATCATATACCCAAAGCACTTCTGAGGTAAAAGAATAAACCTGAAAACAAGGACTGAGGAAACAGTTTTGCTAATTGCTTCTCCCTGACATTTACACACTGACTAACATCACAGCCAGGTAGTAGGCTAAATTAAGCTCCTGGAAATATCAAGTTTTAGCTGCAAATAATCTAATTCCCTCTCAGTCTGGAAACTCGCAATAGAGAATTGACAAAGTATACCTGTAAACACAAGTGACTCAGCAGACATCAAATAAAAACACCCACCAGCGCCTACGTAGAGCTCAAGTCTCAGCTAATAAACAAGGCGTCAAGGGCTTGGTGGCCTCCAGCAGCTGGGAGAACAGAAGGGGGTGGAAAGAAAAATGTTCCCATCTACTTTCCATAACCCTGTTCAATCCTTTCCAATGCTGCCCACCCACTCGGTTAATATACTAGGAACTGTCTTGATGGAGAGCGGGAACAAGAAACCCCCAGTGCAACACAACTCAGACTGACACAATCAGAGGAATATGCAGAGCTTCATCCAGAGGTAGTGCCATCTCACACTTGTGGAAAATCTTCTACCAGGTGAAAGCTCCTTACTGCCTCTTATATCAGCTTTGAAAGCAACCAGCTGGAACTGGGCTAAAATCACACATCACAAAGTGACAGCACTGGCTTTCGGCTACCTTGGCTGAGCCTTGCACAGCTGGAAAGAGTGTAAACCAAGTATAAAATATACCTACCACTCCTAAAACCCCTCTGCTTTTATTCATTTTATCTCCCAAGCATGTCCTATCTCCATAACAGATTATTGGAGTAGCCGGTCTAATCACCTCCAAGCATGCACGCAAATCCCAAAGATGTCAGTGTGTGTTTTATTATCCACATTTCCACTAGAAATCCTGCCCAGGTAGCTGTATATAAAAATGCTCCAAACTCTGTTGATTTTTTTTTCTAAAGAGTCATTGTGAAGAGCACTTTTGTGCAGCAAATTCCAGAGGGATTGTTGTGCCTGTTTTGTTCATTAGGGTCAATTAGTTTTATGTTCTGCATCACTCAGGATGCTTATGTGATAAGAGTGTTTTCAGCTCATCCTGGGTAAGGCAGGACAGGAAAGTAATAATGTGTATCCATATGGCCTTTATTTTCTTCTGCAGATCATAGAGTAAACAAAATGACCCAATTCGACATTCTTGTGTGCCTGTGAATTTTTTTTTAATGAAAAGATTATTTTCTTTTAAGGAATAAAGATGAAACAGAACAAAACACAGCATGGGGTATGAATCTGCCTTGTTTGTAGTCTGTCTGCTATCAGGGAATCCTGGGTGTCATCTTTGTTCCTGTAAAACTCATCTGTCGCAACTGTATTTCAGTATGTCTCAACCAAGTCGAGGTCCAGGATCTCTTCTCTTTCAAATATATCTATTTTTGTTTTGAATCCTTGCCAGTTTCTTAACATACTACGCCATTTGTCTTGTGTGTCTACCTGTACTCCCTCACACCTCCATTTCTGTCTCTGGGTATTTATTATGAACATCTGAGAACTCCCAGGCTTTGACACCTTTGCCCTTTGGCTTAATGCTGCTTACATAAGTCCACTGAGATCAGACCTTAAAATTCAGCACATGTGTCTAATTAGAAAAAGCTGTGATGCAGACAGGGTGACGAGCTTAGGAAAGTCATAAAATAAGTTGTTCTGTCTGCTATTGAATGAACAAGCCGTGTTGCTTTGGCACCCTTTTTTAAGAATTGCAGCTCTTACTAGTTTGCAAGGGAATTATTGCTACTAAGAGAAGTCATCAGACTATTTAGAATAAAAGCTTTTCATTTTAGCTACTGATAAGATAACCTAAACTTTCATTCCCTCAGTTCACTTTGTTTAGTTTCAGAAAATATCATGTACAGCACAAAAAATAGCTTATATCTTACACTTTCAGTACTCTGACTGTGCAGCTTATCAATTAATTATGCTGAATCATTACATTAACTTCTATTTGAGTTTTTAAAGAGCACTGATGATCACTAGACCCTTATCTTTCACCTTGTAAAAAAGTCAGCTCCAAAGGGATTAGAGACCTCAATGTGAAGCCAGAAACTCTGAAACTGTTAGAAGAAAATGTTGACAATAACGTACAAGATATAGGTATAGGAAAGAACTTTCTAAATCAGACAGCGGTTACTTAGGATTAAGGTCAATAATCAACAAGTGGGACCTCATTAAACTAAAAAGCTTCTATACAGCAAAAGAAGCAACGAAATGAAGAGAAAACCCACAGTATAGGAGAAAATCTTCACCGGTGACACATCTGACAGAGTTACAACAACCAGAATATATAAAAAACTAAAAAGACAAAGAATCAAGAAAATAAGCAACCCAATTAAAAGATGGGTTAAGATTCTGAGCAGAGAGTTCTCAAAAGAAGAAGTAAAAATGGATGAGAAACATCTTAAAAAGTGTTCAACATTGTTAATAATTAGCGAAAGATGAGTCAAAACCACTTTAAGATTTCATTTTATCCCAGTCAGATTGGCTAAAATCAAGAGAACAAATGATACCAAATGCTGAAGAGACTGTATGGAAAGAGGAACTCTTACTCACTGCTAGTGGCTCATTTACGGTAAGCTCCTGCAACCCCTATGGAAAGCAGTGTGGAGAGCTCTTAAAAACTAAAAATGTATCTGCCATTTGACCTGATTATAACACTCCTTGGCAAATACCCAAAGGACTCATCCTATTGCAGAGATACTTGTGTATTGATGCTTGTTGCTGCTCTTTTTACAATAGCTAAGGAATGGAAACAACCTAAGTGTCCCTCAACTGATGAGTAGACAATGAAAATGTGGTCCATTTACACAATGGTAATCAGCAGTAAAGAAAGATGAAATCATGACATTTGCAGGTAAAGGGAGAGAACTAGACACTGTTTTGCTAAGTGAAGTAATACAGATTCAGAAAAACAACAGATGTATGGTCCCTCTTATTTGTGGACAATAGCACCAAACTCTTATATGTGAATATGTATCCTGCTGTAACTGCAGGAACAAGGAAAATGGAAAGGAACCAGGGAGGTAAAGTGAAAGATTGAACTTGAGAGAGGATAGTAGAAACAGGTGTTACTAAGGCAGAAATAGATAAAATTGGGGTATTTAAATAGAAAAGGGGAGGGAGGGTTATACAAGAAAATATGGAGATAAAGGAAAGAATGAGCTCAAGAGAGGTGGGGCCTTAAGAGACTAGTATTGTCAAGGGATAAATTGGGACAATGGGGACACTTTAAAGGGAGATGTCATAGAGGGAAGGAAGGAAGGGAGAGGGAGGGAGAGAGAGAGAGAGAGAGAGAGAGAGAGAGAGAGAGAGAGAGAGAGAATAAAACACCAGAGGGAATCATATTAGTCAAACAACCTAATGACAAATACCACATACAATATCTCCACATGAGCCCATTTACATAGCTGAAGGCTACATAACAAGAAACAGTGACAGACAGGAGAAAACTTTGAGTTCTTGGCCAGGTGAATCAAGAGACTCCCAAAATTACATGGGCTATTGCCCACAGCCCTTGATTGCCTCCCAGAACTTGAAGGTAAGACTCTATTGCTGAAGGCAGGACATACTTTGGAGACTGTACTTGGAATAACAGAGCTGGAACTGATCTTGAAGCCACTTCCCCTGAAAGCTAGCACTCATAGCTCTGGAGAGCACTGTACAAGTAGCCAAGGGAGAACATCAGTCGATGGCCCAACACCAGCTTCATGACCAAATAACCACATCGATGACTGGCAAAGCATTCAACCCTCATGCAGTAGTTGCACTTTTATATTGGGACCAATCAACAGATACATAATTTGTCTTAGAGCCCACTCAGTAGGAAGAAACTCATATGTGATACTGTAATCATAGCCAAATACACATGACTGAGGTGTTCATAATTCTTAGAGGGATCCCCTCCCCAGGGCTATCACATCCCCACACTAACAACTTCTTACTAAATGCAAAATATGTATACTCATATTTACAATCAAGTATCCCAGTCATGACTATTAACAAAGCTTATTTTGCACTAGATGGAGATTAATACAGAGTACCACAGCTGGTCACGCACAGTGTCTACAAATTGCCTGTGTCTAAGTGATTCATCTACAATGGAGCCTCTACACCCAAGGCTCATGCAATATAGAACAAGGGATAAAGAAGATACTAACGAATCCCTCAACTCTTATTACTGAAGCTCCTGCATGCTACAGAAGGCCCGTAACACAAAAGGTCACAGATGTCCAAAGCATGGAGATTAGGAGTCTGCAGAGTGTGAGTGTGCTTATCTCTCAACCAGCCTTCATTAGCTGCCAATAGTTCTTTGGCTAAGGTTGGAGGCTTCATGCCCATTTCCCCAGTTCTGTTCTGGGTTTTTGTCTGCTTGAATTTGCATGAATTTCATGCATGCTTAACATACATGACAGAATGCACAAATCTGTGGGTAGGCTGTTGGGGGTACAGATAGGTGAAAGACTCTAAATATGACTAAGATATACTGTATGATATGCAAAAAATTCAATTAAATATTCAGTAAAATATGCATTAAAAACTTTGATGATAATCTAAAAAGTTGATATGTTGAAGCACTGTAAGTGCAGCGCCATTTGGACACTGAGTGAATTCTCAGAAGCTGCACTTGCTGTCACTTTCTGTTATTGCTCTCATTTTCATGGGATGACTTCATGATGTCTTGTTTTAAGGTGGACAACTTATAAATTGACTTTGCTACTGTGTCTCATCTTTTCTGCACTGTTTACTCTTCTGGTGGATTTGTTACATGTTAATTTCAAAATTATTGAAACACCTTAAGTGAATAGATAAAGAGAAACTAGACACAGGAGGTCCCAAATCTCACTTTCAGTGGATAATATATAACCAGGAGAAACAGCCATTGGATCTGATTTGCCACTTTTACAATTGTTTAGTGGTGGTCAAATAAAGTGTCTTGGGTGACTAGGTTGCAGTTTTTTGCAGTGCAGTATAGTGGTTTTAAATAACTTTTTATATGGGGACCTTGAGAGATACAAAAGAAATCTTAATGTAATGGAAAATAAAGAGTGCATGTAATAAGAAGGCAGAAAGCGGGACCAACTCGGGGCCAGTTTGAGGGAGGAGAAGCATGGCATAGGGGAGGGAGATGCATGAACACAATGAATACGGACACTCAGGGGTGAGGATGGCATGATGGAACACATTGCTTGGTATGCCAAAGTAAAATAATTAATTAAAAAAAAGAAAGATATGGGAACTGACAAAAAGTAGAATAGCCCTTTACATTGTGTTCCACATTCCTAGTAGATTCTAGTCGACCAAAGCAGAGAGTACGCAGGAGTATACCTAAAAGCTTCTCAAGACAGTGCCTAAAGCATGGTTTGATGCTCCACGGCCCTGGTGTACCCTTTCGCACTCCATTTCCTTGCATTAATTTCTCTCTTTTGTAGCTGCCTTCCTGAATTACTTTCCCTTTGTTCACATGTTCTTTGTTCTGTATTGCTGGGGTCCTTGGACTTTGGATTTGTTTCTAATACCAGGCACTGATAAGATATCATGATGAATAAAAGAAGATGAAAAGGATGAAGAGGAGAAAAAGAGAAAGATGCATTATGATACAGTAAGCCACTCAACTTACATAAATATTAAAAAACAATACATTATGTGTTTTAGTGTGTACATGGTACACTTATTTTTTTATTGTGCATATGTGTGTACATATGCCTGTGGATGATGTGTACATTGTATGTGGAGGTGAGACGTCAGTGTTGGCCTCTTCAATAATTGTAGTCCACCTCCTTTTGGGACAGGGTCTCTAACTGAGTTGGCCAGACTGCCTGGCTAACGAATTTCAGGAATCTGTATGTCTCTCTGCCTCCCCAGTGACAAGATTGTAGGCACATGCTAATTCATCCAACTTTTAAGTGGGTACTAGGGATCCAAGTTCATATTTTCATGCTTGTGTAAAAACCATTTTATGCACTAAGTCATCCTTTCAGTCCCAATATATATCATGTTATGCTTAACTTTCAGTGTAGAATTTTTTTTTCTGAAGGAATGAAATTGTGTATTGATAAATGAATGCATTACTCTTTGCAAGGACTACATTGAGCTCAACTTAATTCCGTAATTAGCAGAAGTGGCAGGATGCATACTCCTCATTAATACTTCTTGAGAAGAGAAGTAAATGTAGCCATGGAGATGTTCATCTCAAATGTGTGCATTTGTAAAGCAAGGAGCAAAAGAGACAATCAGAACTCTTTTATTTGAACAGATGTTATTTGCATCAAAATCCCATGAAGAGGAAATAATTGTCACTAAATTTCTTTATAACTTTGTAATCAGCAATGAAAAGTTATCCAGCTACATGCACCACTTAAGAGAATGTAAGGCCATATATTAATAACCTAATAACTTCTACAATAAATTGAAAATAAAGTTAAATATTTTAATAGATAAATCACTTCATATTTCAGTATATAAAGCAGTATTACTATTCATTTCAAATTAGTATTATTAAAGAGCCATTTTCAAATGCATGTTAATTTTTAAATCCCTTCTCTCTCCCTCCAACCCTCCTCTGTGTGTGTGTGTGTGTATGTATACTATTTCAAAGTCAATAGAAAATCTAGTTAGACAGTTTTCACGTTATAGAAAATCTAGAAATCAGTTTTAGATTTACTTCTTGATGCAGTGAATTGTATTTTATCATTTAGAAGATGCAACCTGTAAGGTGACACATTGTCACCAGATAGAGCAATAACATTTTTCAATTGGTATTGGCAGCAGTTCTGTTTTTATTAACCCTCTTGCTGGTAAATCTGAATGCAAGCTCTGTGGAATCAGATGGGAAATAATAACTTTGTTTAGAGCCATTCAGGCAATGGAGAATGGAGAATGATTTTCCATTTGTGGAAATATCATTGAGGAAATAACCTGCTATGGCAATTTGTCAAGAAAAGAAATCCGTCACTAAACTTGATAAGGCTGGTAGAAAGAGAGGCATGTATGTGCAGATTCACAGTTACCATTTGACCCTAGGAGTCCCGGGGACTATCAATCATTATGTACATCTCCTTGACTCCTCAGCTCTTCTAATGTTGCAAAGAGGCTAGCAGGTATGGTTTTTCCATTCAGCATGGGGGTGGGGTACATGCAATAGCTTCCAACACACTTTTCCAAATATATTCTGCAGTCTAATAATCCTGGGGGACTGACAATGAACAATTAATTATATAAAAGACAAAATGAAAACCACAACTGAGTGTCTAAGATCCCACATCCAGAAAGAGGCAAATATGGAAGCTTTCTGAATTACGACTTTATGGAATATGCTGATGTACAATAAGCCACTGAGAGAAATATGAAAGGGAACAGAAAAAAAGAAGCCTTGAGCCCATGAATGCCAAATGTTTTTCCACTTTCCTGTGATTAAGTCATTTACTTACATGACTTTGAAAAATTAATCAGATGAATTCAGGAACTATAGCAATTATGCATCCCCACATGTCATCAAAATGCAGTGGTCTGGCAATTATAGAAGAAATAATTATAAAAGAATAAACTTTTTTGCACAAGGAATTAGCAAGTATTCATGAGTATCATACATAGTATTATGCATCCATATGCATCATTTCAGAGCAAAACTTAAATAAATCCTTATTCCCATTCTTCCCCTTGGTTATTTTCCATCTTCAGGCTCCTGTGGTTTCTGTCAGGACATACTCTCACACTAAGAATTTGGAGCTAAGATTCACAAGTAAGAGAAAACATGTGTTTCTTATTTGTCTGAGTTACCTTAGTATAGCAGTTTCTAGTTATACCCATCTGCCTGAAAATTTCATGATTTCATTTTTCTTTCCCACTGTGTAGAGCTCCATTGTGTAAATGCACCACATTTTCATTACTCACTCGTCAACTGACAAAAATTTAGTTTTTTCTATTTCCTAATATCTCTGTAGTAGGAAACGGAGTCCTTTGTGTATGTATAAGTTGTGTTGTAACTGGATCATATGGAAGTTCTACTTTTAGTTTTTTAAGAGTTTGCAGTCCTACCAGCAGTGAATGTTCCCCTTCCTGTACATCTTTGCCAGCATTTTTGTCATGTTTTCTTTTTTAAAAAAATTATTTATTTATGTGTATGAGTATGTTGCCTGCATGTATGTAAGTGTAACTATGTTGAGCAATAGATGCAGAGGTTGAAAGAGGTCATCAAATCCCCTCGAACTGGAGTTAACAGATAGTTATTAGCTATCATGTGAGTCCTGTGTTCGAAGTATGTCCTACTTTCAGCAAAAAGGTCTTACCTTCAAGTACTGAGAGATACTCAAGGGCTCTGGTAATAATCTGTGTTATTTTTGGAGTTTCTTGGACTGCTCTTATCAGAAACTAGAAGGGAGGTTTCTCCTGTCTGCCACTGTCTTTTTTGTCATATAACCTTCAAGGTTACTCAAACACTAATGTTCAGATATTGTGTGTGTGTTTTCAGGGGGTGTTTAAGTCAACAAATTTCCCTCTGGCTTTTTATGCTACCTAAGCTTTTTGTATCTCTCATTCTCCCTCCCTGTCTGACCTCTGTCTTACCCCCAGTTTATGTGCCCCCATTTTCCCCTTGATAATACCTGTCTCTTGTTAACCCCTGTTCGTGAGTTCCTTCTCCCGATACCGCCACAGTTCCTTCCACCCTCTCTTCCCAGTTGGATGCCTCCGTTTCTCCCATTCCCTCCTTAGTAGCATCTGTTGCTACCACCCTCCTCTCTTGGGCTCTTCCCTTCCTTTTACCCCTGTGCTTCCTTTCCATTCTCCTGGTTCCTGCTGTCACATCAGGATATACACTCACATATTAGGGAGTAGTACTAATATCCACAAATGAAGAGGAAAATATAGTGCTTGCTTTCCTGAGTCTGTCTTACTTCACTTAGTGTAACGGTTTCTAGTTCCATCCATTTACCTGCAAATTTCATGATTTCATCTTTCCTTACAACTGAGTACAACTCTGTTGTCTAAATGTACAAAATTTTCATTATCTATTCATCAGTTGCAGGACATTTAGGTTGTTTCCTTTTCTTATCCATTGTGAAAAGAGCAGCAACAAAGATGGAGATACAGGTATTTCTACAGTAAGATGAGTCCTTTGGGTATATGCCAAGTAGTTATATAAGTAGATAATATGGCAGATTCATTTTTAGTTTTTTAAGAGTTCTCCATATTGCTTTCCACACTGGTTTCATGAGTTTGCTTTCCCACCAACAGTGAATAAGCATCCCCCTTTTTCCACATCTTTGAACTATGTTACAGAGTTATAGTTATAAAAACAGCATGGTCCTGGGACAAAAACAGACAAGTAGATCAATGGAACACAACAGAAGACCCAAACATGAGTCTTCTCATACAATTTCAGCCACTTGATATTTGACGAAGGTGCTAAGTACAAAAAAATGCAGGAAAAACATCTTCAACAAACAGTGCTGACAAAACTGTATGCAAACCTGTGAAAGTAAAAAAAGAAAACACTTAACTTGCACCCTGCACAAAAGGATCAAAGACCTCAGTTTGAAACCTGAAACTCTTAATTTCTTAAAGAAAACATAGGCATTACCCTACAAGATTTAGTTGTAGGAAAGAATTTTCTAAATCAGACATCAATTGCTCAGGCATAAGGTCAAAAATCAATAAGTGGGATCCCATTAAACTGAAAAACATCTATAAAGCAAAAGAAACTACCAAGGAAGTGAAGAGGAAAGCTACTGAGTGGAAGGAAATTTCACCTACTACACATCTGACAAAAGATTAATATCCAGAATATAAAAAGAACTAAAAACCCAAAGGAACAAGAAAAATAAATGACTCAATAAAAAATAGGCTGAGGTTCTGAACAGAGAACAAATAAATAAAAATGGCTAAGAAACAGCTTAAAAAGTGTACTTAAACAGCTTAAAAAGTATACTTATGTCCTGTAGGGTACTGCCTAAGTTTTCTTCTAACTGTTTTGCATTTCAGGTTTCAGATTGAAGTCTTTGATCCATTTGAAGTTGACTTTTGTGCAGGGTGATAGCTAAGGGTCTAATTTTATTCTTCTACACAAGAGAATCACTTTTGCTAGCACTGTCTGTTGAAGATGCTTCTTTTCTTCCAGTGTGTATTCATGACACCTTTGTCCAATATCAGTTGGCTGTAATTTTGTGCATTAATGCTTGTGTCTTCCACTTTGTTTCTTTGGTAAACTTGTCTTCTTTGTTTATTTGCTATTTTAAGGATTTTAACTCTGTAATATAGTTTGAAATCTAGCATGGTTTTCCACCAGCATCCATCTTATTGGTCGTTTTATTTTGGCAAAAGACCCAGGGTCTTTTATGGCTTCATACGGATTTTAGAATTTTTTTTTACTACTTCTGTGAAAAAGATCATGGGGATTTTGATCCAGATGGTTTTGAATCTATACATTTCTTTTGGTATGATAGTCATATTAACAACACTAATTGTACCAATGCATGAGCACTGAGGGTCTTTTCCATTAGAGCCTTCTTCAGTCTCTTTCTTTGAAGAGTTCAGTTTCCATTTTAGTGATCTTTGATGAATTTGGTTAGATTTATTCTCAGATATAGATTTTTTACTCTATTGCAAATGAGATTGTCTCTATGATTTCTTTTTTGACTACTTATTGTTGTATATAAAGAGGCTAGTGATTGTTGTAAATCGGTTTGGTATCCTGTCATTTGCTTTAAGTTCCAATAATTTGTATATTTTTTCTTCTTTAATTTTGGGGATCTCTTCTGTATAATATCATATTACTTGAAAATAGATATAATCTGACTTTATCTTTTCCAATTATCACTACTTTTAGTTTTCTTTTTTATTATTGGTTTAACCAGGATTTGAAGAACCATATTGAAAAGAGGTAGGGCTACTGGGCAGCCTTTTATCATTCTTGTTTTTAATGGGCATACTTTGAGTTTTATTCATTTAGAAAAATTTTTGCCGTGGGTGTGTGATATATAGCCTTTTCTATGTTGAGTTATGCTCCCTCCATTCAAATTCCCTTTAGGATCATGAAGACATGTTGGATATTATCAAAGACCTTTGTGGTATAGAATGAAATGATCAAGTAACTTTTTGTCTTTAAGTTCATTTATATGATTTATTACAATTATTGACTTACTTTTATTGGACAATACCTGAATATCTGCAATAACTCCAACTTGATTATGAAGGAAAATCTCTTTGATATATTTCTGAATGTGGATTGCAAGAATTTTACTGAGAATTTTTGTGTTTATCTTCATTGGGGCTATTTGCCTGTAGTTTTCTTTCTTTACCTGGTTTTTGCACTAGAGTTCTTTGAGGAAGTTCTGGCAAAATTCTACTGTCAGCCTATCTGGGTCTGGACTTTTTTAAGTCAGGAAACTTTGCATTACTGTTCAATATCCTTATTTGTTATGCATCTGTTTCTGCTCTTGATCTCATCTTGGTTTAACTTTGGTGGTTTGATTGAATCTAGAAATTCTTCCATTTCTTTTAGACTTTCTAATTTAACAGAGTATAGGTTTTCAAAGTAATACCTTATAATATTCTAGATTACTTTGTTGGTATAATGTTTCCTTTTTCATCTCTGCTTTTGTGGATTTGGGTTTCTTCTTTTATTTATTTATTTTCTCTTGGTTACTTGGGCTAAGGATCTGTCAACCTTGTTTATGTTTGCAAAGAACCAGCTCTTAGAGTCAATAATTCTTTGCATTGCTTTATTTGTTTCTGCTTTGTTGATTTCTGATCTGATTTTCATTATTTCTTTTCAACTGCTGGGTATGGGCTTGGTTTGTTCTTGTTTTCATGAATCTTGAATTGTATCATTCACTCATTTATTTATGCTTTGTCTGATTTTTTGATATAGGCATTTAGAGCTATAAACTTAACTGTTAGGACTGCTTTTAATATGCTCAAGAGGTTTTGTTATCTTGTGTTTTCATTTTCATTTGTTTCTAGGAATATGTTATTTCTTCCTTGATTTCTTTTCTGACCCACTCATTCAGGGATGTATTGTTTAATCTCCATGAATTTGTGTAGTTAACTAGAGCATCTTTTGTTGTTAATTTTAAGGCTTACTGCATTGTGGTCTGATAAAATACATGGAATTATTATAAACTTTTGTATGTGACCCAGTATGTGAATTATTTAAATAAACTTCTATGAGCTGCTGAGTAGAATGGGTATTTTTTGGTCCTTAGGTAGGATATTCTGTACATGACTGCTCAGTTATGTAAAATATCCTTTAGTTCAGATGTTTTTCTGTTTATTATTTGTCCAGATGACATGTCTATTAGGGAACATGGGATATTGAAGTCACCTACTATTACTGAGTTGGGCATTTTCTGTTTCTTGAAGTCCTTTAGTACTGTTTTTATGATTGGTAAATCAGAGTTTGGTGCATATATGTTCATGATTGTGATGTCTGATGTCTTCTTGGTCAATTGTTCCCTTGATCAAAATAAAATGACCTTTCTTATTTGTTATACATATTTGCATTTTTAAGCTTCTTTTGTTTTTAATATGGATGAGTATATTGTCTGCATGTGTGTAAGTGTACTTATGTCATGCAATGCCAGCAGAGGTCAGAAGAGGGCATTGGATCCCATGGAACTGGAGTTAGAGATGGTTTTTTAGCCACTTATGTGGGTGCAGGTAATCAATCTTGGGCCCTCTTCAAGAGTAGTCAGTGCTCCTAACTGCTAAGCCATCTCTCCAGCTCCAGAGCTTTATTCTTATTAAGTTTAGTTTGAAGTTTACTTTGTCTGGTATTAAGGATAGCAATACCTGCTGATTTCTTCATCACATTTTTACTGAATAGTATTTTCCTCGTCCTTTCAGTCTATGGTGTCTCCTGTTCTTGAAAGTTATAATGAGTTTCTTGTAGCAAACAAGATAGATTTTGTGTTCTAAACAATTCAAGTAGCTTGTGTCTTTTGTTTGGAGAATTGAGACCATTGATATTTAAAGCTATGATTGCAAGATGTGTATTTAGCTAATGTCCTTTTATTTTTGTCTGTGTTCTTAGTCCTTTTTTTCTATTTCCATAGTTATAACATCATTTGTTTTCTTTTGTAGCCTCTTGGGTGTGGTTACTTTTTCTTTAGTCCTTTGTATTGCTTCTAGTATTCTCTGTTGGGCTGAACACGAACCTTTTCAACCTATTTATATCATGGAAGATTTTTCTTCCTTCTTTGCCTATGATGGACAGTTTTGTTGGACAAAATATTCTGGCTTAGCATTCATGATCATTGAAGTGTTGGAATATATTGCTCTAGTTTCTTCTGGTTTTTAAAATTTTCACAAAACTGTCAACTGTAATTCTGGTGGGGTTTTCTTTATATGTAATTTGTTGCTTTTGTCCTGAAGCTCCCAGTACGCTCCCTTTTTTTGTAAAATAGATGTTTTACTGTGATGTACAGTGTGAAGTTTTCTTCTGATCCTTCAGTCTGGTGCAGTGTGTGCTTCTTGTATCTGTATGTGTATGTCTGTCTTTAATTTAGGGAAATTTTCTTCTGTAATCCTCCTGGAGACCTTGCCAATTTCTTTGAGCTGAGACTCTTCTCCTTTCTCTGTGCCTGTAATTCAAAGATTTGTTCTTTCCCAACATATTACATTCCTGTGTTTTTATTTCTTTTCCATATTCTTTCTTGAACAGTCTCCAATCTTCTCATCTAGTCTTGATATCCTGTTTTCTACTTAAATAATTCTACTTGTAAGATTTTTTCCTGTCTCTTGTAACCGACTTAATGACTTTCTCAATTACATCTTCATCTCAGCTTGGGGCTTTTCTATCTCTTGTGAATGCACTTTTCAGATCCCCATTTGTCTTTGTCATTTTATTCAGCCGTACATTTGTATTTTCATGAGTTAAGTCAGGGGTTTATTTCTCATCTTCTTTGAATTCTTTAAGTTGTTTGTTTGTGTATCCTTTGAATTTCTTGAATTTTTTTATTTCTTTTTAAAAAATTCTGTGTCCTGGGCTTCCTTTGAGTAGCTATTATTGTTGAATAATATATATACCTGTTGCACTGGTGTGTTGGGAACATATCTTGGGATTTCATATTATTTGTGTTTTTGCAGTGTGACCTGGTCATATGAGCTTCTATTCTTAGATAGTGTATCTGATATGAAATTTTAGCCTGCCTTTGTTGAGTAGAAGTTCAGTTCTCTTTTTATTGCTGTCATAGCTCGGTTGACTTCTGAGCTTAGTTGATCTGTGCTTCAAATTCCACTTTTTTTTTTAATTGGAGAATTGGGGCATTTCCAGTCTGGTCCTATGTACCAGGTAGGCAATCACAACTAGAACTCTGAGTGTGGAGATTGCCAAGAAGTGGGCAGGCTTTAATGTGCTTCCAGCATAGTCCTAGTGGAGGAGCAGTAGGCTCTTTTATTAGCCTCAGAAAAAAAAAGAACAAAAGAGTGCTCAGGTTTTCACTAGCTCATCAAGATGGCAGACCAGTAGTTCCTACCCTAAGCCCAGAAAGGAACAATCCACTTTTGTGTTTCCTACTAAGAACCATAAATGCCAATATATTTTAATCTGGAACTTTATTAGTAATATTTTGTGATATATTTAGCCAGGCATCATTCCTAATAGATCTATAATGGTTGAGTGATCTGTTCAGTACTTATAAAGATTTTTCTCAATACTGATAAATGATATTATTGACCATATCATTGATTTCTCAATTTTAGTGTTATAAAGGTATTTTGGGAATATTTGATTACCAAGATTAACAAAGATTAAAACAGATTCAATAGTAATAAATCTTTACTTAAGATAATTATCATCAAATAAAATTTGTAGCTAAATGTGGCATAAAAGGCATTGAACAAGGGACATCTAATTCTACTGAATAAAAATATAAGCTCTGTCTTATCTCAAACTACACAACCTATTTTCTTAAGTTCAAAAGCACTGACATTGGACTTTTTAAAGATTAACTTTGGAAAGACTACTACTCATGTCCTAGTTGTTGATCTCTAGATCACACTGCCCTGAACCTTTGAGACTGACCACATCTGTTATCTCTAGTGTGCTACCTGCCACCAGTATCAACCAAACCAAAAACAAAAAGACAAGTGAAAACTAGTTACCAGACATCATTAAATTCTTCTTATTGGCTACATGTCTAGAGATGCCCATTGTCTTTCCAAGGATGAGCAAAATCAGGATATTTTTACCATTCTTCTTTCAAGATAATCTAATCATCCAGGGAATAGATGCTACAGTAGAAGTCATTTAATTGCCACAGGCAGCATTTATCTTTCCAGTATAAAAGACGTCAAAAAAGCTTCCTCTCTTCTCCCCAGCTATGGTAACACTGTGGCAGGAGAGAAGGCATTGTGATGTATTAGAGATGGAGTTGAATTAAATTCTAACAATTGGTATAGAGTTATTCACCTCCACCAATAAAGTAAGATATTTCTCAACTCTGATAGAAGTCTTGTTCTGACCTTGTAAACTTATTTAGGTAGCAATGCCATTTCATTTTTTTTCTTTCTTTCCTTGTCTCTTCTCTTTTGTTTCCCTTGATCATCTAGATTATAATCTCTGGTATAGAGAACAGTTGGCCACTTTGCTGTATAACCTTGCTTTAGAATAAACCAAATAACTACTTCTGAGTATCACAACAATCAAATCTGTGTTTTAAAAAGTACACCAGGAGGGATGGAGAGATGGTTCAGTGTTTAAGAGTAATGGCTGCTCTTGCAGAGGACCCGGGTTCAATTTCAAGCACTCACATGGAGTCTCACAACCTCTTGCAACTACTTTCCAGGGAATCCAATGCTCCCTTTTGACCTCGACAGGCAATAGCCACAAGTAGAACATGTACAGACAAGCAAGTACACATATGCATGCAAATAAAATTAAAGAATTTTAAAGTAAAATATCCTCTGAGTTTTCACTAATAGGGAATAGTTGGATAACCCTATTTATTTTTTCCTCTGAAGATACAGATGCTGTTACACAAACATGCTTAGAGCTCAGATGGATATAAGTGAGTTGGTGGCACATTCTCCTCTACATACCTATTCATAACACACACACACACACACATATACTCACACATATGCACACGTGTGCACATGCTGTTTCAAAGGTAATGCTACTGAGGCATTAGTTGCTATTCCTGGCATGCAAAGGTAAAGGATTACCTCTCCTTTGCATCCTTCTAAATTCCAGAGCTTCTGATACAAATTAGAATGCTCTTAAGATTAAGAAAACCATAGTAAGTTTATGAGATGAATTATAACTAAGCCCTAAAAATGCGTGACATAGAGTAATATGTATTAGCATCTTAAATAGTTACTGAAAAATTGTTTGGTCTGTCAATACTCTGGATTCAATGATCCAATATTTTTGTATAAAGCCTCATATAACTAAAGAACCCATATTTCCTCTTAGTTAAAGCACCATAAACTGATCTTATATATTGTTTATAAGAGGAATTATGTTTTTAGAAAATATTAAACTGAGGTTAATGTGCATGTTATAATCAAGGTAATTTCATCTAGCTTGTCTTAAATGTTTGATTTTTTATGATGCCTATTGCTATACATTACATGACAATTGTCATACATATTAGATAAAATGTGATTATACTTTATATTTTCTTTTATGTTACATAAATATATTTAACATTATGTGTAAAGGCCAGAATGCAATGATCTTTTGGATTTATTTCTTTATCTGTGAGGATGAACTGTTTGATGTTCAACAACATTATTTTAAAAATTTAAACTAAGTATTCTTAGACTACTAAAAACTTTCAAAGAGCCTAGACCCTGATCTTGGAAAGATGGTCTCTGGGAGATCAAGAAACCGTGGAATGTTCTCTGTAGAGAGTCTCTGCAAAAAATGGGAAGTAGAGGGAAGTATTGTATTGGGCATAGGGCAGTAAATTAAATTGATACATGGCCCAAATCAGGCTATTTTCCTGTAAATGAATCCTGGAAACAGGCCATGATTGGGTTTAGATCCTAGAAACCCACCATCTTTGTGGGTCTTATCAGCTCATGTAGAACCAAGTGGTTCTCAGAGGCTGCTCACTGCTTTGATGGTATCAGCAGCTCCTTGTTTGGCAGGTGGTCTAGACTTTTGACCAAAGTGATTTAGCAAACTTATAAACCATGGTCAGTGGATACTGCTTTTTAAAGCCAAGTACTAGGTCCAGAGGAGAGAAGCAAGAATGTTTCTGTTAAGTACCATTCCCCTTTTTAAGAATGAGGGCCTTCAAAGTACTCTTGTTTGTCAGCTTACTAGAGGCCAGCTCACCTTCTCTCATGATTCCCATTCTCCTCTTCTTATAGATTTCTTATCAGACCATGAACTTAGTTATCCTAATACTAATGAACCAAAAAGTGAGTTTTACAAAATGGTTGAGAATCAAGATGGAATTTGGAGAAAGGAAAGAAATTCAAATATAATCTTGAGCACACATATAATAATATAATTGAGACTGTACAGCATAAATTGTTTTGGTTTTCACTGTTCACTGCCCATTAAAACTATTATCAAAAGAAATCTTATGATTATGTTGTTTAAATGATGGGAGAAATAGACAAGGAAGGGGGTTACTAATGTCAGATGGTGAGAAACAGCTTTCCAAGAAAAGCCAATGGATGTGTCCAGAGAAGAAGAAAGGTGTGCACATATCCAACATGAGAGGTTGTGTAGCAAAGGAACTCAAGTCCAGGAAGAATCAGAAACTAAACACTGTATAACTGTAACACCTACGTGTTTTACTCAGCCAAAAGCAGCAGCACACAAGTGACAAGACTGACTTGATGTGTGAGAACAGAGGAATGGGAGTACCTGGCTCACGATGAACAACACAGGCAGGTCAGACCCAGAGAAACAACTAGAATATTACAGAGGAATAAAGACTGAAGTATCTGTTAGGACATTACATTGAAAGTAATGTCAAATAGAGCTAGAGTTAGGGTGTAGCTCAGTATTAATGTGCTTATCTAGCATAAGACCCTGGCTTTAGTATTTAGCAACACACACACACACACACACACACACACACACACACACACAGAGCAATCAAACAGAGAAACAGAATTCTGTTTTTTTTAGTTCTTATCCATTAGTACTTCCAATATGTACTAATGGATACATATTATATATTATCAATATGGGTATGAGAGGATGCTTTTAAAGTGTCTAAGAGGCTTTGAAGAATTGTGACACAAAAGTAGGATCTGAATATTAGAGAAAAAAGTATGAATTTGACATTGAAGTTTAATCAGTTGCACCAATTGCTTATTGAATGCCTACTCTGTGTTAAGACACTATTGATGTCAGTCATGCAAAACTGAATAAACACATTTCATACTCATGGACTTTGGTTTTCAAAAGAAAAAAAGGTTAGATTCCATACATTATGAAAGGTTATCTTTTAAATTACAATCATAACTTGGGCACAAAGAAGGAGTTACTCAACACAGCCGACTCCTGAACATTTCACAGCCATTTAAAAATTAGTAGAATTTCAAGGGAGAAAACAAATTAAATAGTTTTGGTCATGACCACATTGAGATCATTCTGACTTTTTATATCAGCATAATGAATGAATTCTATTTGACCTCATGTATGCAATTTATTTATGATTTTTACAGCAAAAGCCATTTAAATGCATTTCTCCTTTATAGTCATGGAAATGTTTGTCAGGCAAGCTGGCAAGTGATTTAGTAGTGTTTTATGATTAAAAATGATGCCCCAAAATTTATGTTTTAGCCTATTATTTTCCCACCTACACTATAATCTCAAGGAATCTAGCACAAATATTCCCTAACAGTTAATTTTATATCTATTTAAAATATCTATCATGGGGCTAGAGAGATTACTCAGTGGTTTAAAAGCATTTGCTTTCCAGAATTTGGTTTACAGTACCACTTTGGGTCGCTCATAACTTCCTGTAACTCCAGCTCCAGAGGATCCAACACCTTCTTCTGGCTTCCATGGGTAACCAAATGCTACACGCACACACACACACACACACACACACGCACTCACAAACACATGCTCACATAAAAATTAAATCTTAAATATGTATTTCATGATTTTATTCACATTAATTTGTCTCTCATAGAGCTGAGTTGTTTGTGTTATCATTATTATTATATGAGTTTATATAAGGCCATTTTCATTCAAATATAAACATATAATGTACTTGGAATATATTGCTTTGTTATCTCAGCCGGTAGGACAAAGGACTGAAGCTGATTCCCTGGAAAATTATCTGTTTTAGTACAAAACAGTTTCATGTTCTAATCCACAGTTCAGGTTGACCTTGAATCCTAACTCATACCTGATTCTGTGATTAGCATAATGTCTTCCTAGGAATCACTAGTACAAATGAATAACTGAGTGTCCTGTAATTGAATCCTTGAATATCCTTAAAGACAGAGCATTTGAGAGCCTAGGTATAATATACAGTATTTCAAAAGAAAAGGGAAAAAAAAAAGAATCCTTGAGTCCATGACTATACAAAATATAAATAAATAAATTGAGAGCGAGAAAAAAAAACTCTACTGTAGAACACTAATAAATTTAGAGTGGATGAATGATAGAAAATTAACATTTGAATTCATCAGAAAATAAGTGATTCAAGCAGGAAGCACCTACATTTCCTAAACATTCATATCAGTTTACTGGAAAATATGGCATTTTCTCAATCACACCCCCAGATTGCTGATTAACTACAAAAAAAAGAATGTGATGGTGTCTTAAAAGTCTTCAACTTTGTAGGACTCCACCTTAGTCAAATGACCAATGCTCATTCAAAATATGCTGCTTTCGGAAAGACAAAATATTAGATATGTTGCTCCTGCTAAAAAAATCTACAACTGATGCTTATTCATGAGAAATCTCCTGAACACACAAACTGATATATGTTTGACAGAAGTTCTGATTATATTTTCAAACATGTCAATGCCAAGAAAAACAGTAAAATCTGAGGAGCTGTTTCAAATAAAGAACAGCTTGATGCATCGTGTAATGCTGAATTAGGACGAATGTGTTATAAAAGATTGCATTGCAGCAATTACAAAGATATAAATGTGGATCTCACATGATGTACTAGCTGTAGTTAAGTAAATAAGTGATATATCAGCTAAGATTGTGAAATTCCACAACTGGTCAAAAACATAAATAAGAAGTGACCTTGGGATGTCTTGCCACCATTGAAATATCTACAAGTCAAACCATATACCTAATACTCAAGGAAAAAAACAGAAGATGTGAGTGGAAAGATTTTAAGAGCCAGGGGACTAGGACACCTTTCTGCTAGGTAGTGCATAGTAGACAGGAAAGGTAAGCTGCACCCATGAAATCTCAACATTACAGTTGCCTAAACAAGACCTACATAATGACCACACCAATGGATATTCCAATGTGGACATGGGAAATTTCACAGGGTCCCACCTCCAGATGAAGAGCTACAGGCAATCAGTGGCTGCTGAAGGAGAATCAGTTTATTTCAGCAACAAAGAGGTCATGAAGTTGAGAGGGAGTAGAGAGATGTGAGAATAGTTGGAGGTGGGAGAGGGTGAGGTAGAAATGATCTAAATACCATGCTCATGTATGAAATTGCTAAAAAAAATTTTTTTGAGAAAAGTTCTCTCTTTAATGTGAGCTGGCCTAGAACTGGCTATGTAGACCACACTGGCCTTGACTTCACAGAGATCAGCCTGCCTCTACCTCCCAAGTTCTAAGATTAAGTGTTCCACACCACACCTGGCAGCAAAACATACTTTAACAAAAAAATTAGATTTAAAGAAAACATAAGATCCTATACTATGGATGTATAACATAATGTCCTCTTAGGTCATATCATAAGCGACTGCTTCAATATTTTATTTATTTTTATTTTATGTTTATGAGTATATTGTCCCCATGTATGAAAATGCATCTGTTTCATGAAATGCCCAGAGAGGTCAGAAGAAGGTGTCAGATCCCCTGGAACTGGAGTTACATATGGTTGTTAGCTATCATGTGGCTTCTGGGAACTTCACCCAGGTCCTCTGCAAGAGCAATGAGTACCCTTAACTGCTTAGCCATGTCTCCTGCACTGCATACACCACGGAAATAGTTTCAAATAGTTAAAATAATGATTACAATGATAATCTGTGTACAACTTTGAAAAAATATAAAGACATAAAACCCAAAACTTGGAGAATATTAAAAATCAATGAATTTTGGAGAAATATATACACAATGAATTGTAATATTCTTGGAAAACCTTTAAAGGCTAATGTTTTACAAAATAAGCTGTTCTTCAATTGCAGTAATATTTACATTTATCCCAAAGTTAATATATCTTAAAGACTGAGGTGAAAATTTAACAATATCCTATCAAGTCAGGTGTGGTGGTACAAGTCTTCAGTCTCAGAAGTCACCAGCAGGTTAATCCCTCTGTGTTCAAGGCCAGCCTGGTCTACATAGCAAGTTTAGACCAGTGCAGGCTACATAAACAATATCCTCTTAGAGTTTCATATATTGATTTGCATGGTGGTTAAAATATGGAATACTATATCTATAATTAACATCTGTTAGAAACTAGGCAGAGAAGGGAAAGGGTAGATTGACGATGTCTAGTTTATTCTTACATCTCTTTGAGACTGAAAGAAGACAAGTGCATGAGCTATGGAGAGAGTTGGAGTCATAGTAGAGGCCCAAGAGCTCAAATGTGAATAGTGACACAGAACAGTTAAAATCCAGAAATAATCAACTTAAAAATTATCTTTTTAAAAAAGAACTCTAACAACTCTAACACTGGATATTTGTCAACATGATAGAGAAAAAGGAAACTCCTGCTCAGCAGAACCTTAAATAAAAGAGGAGAGGAAAGCTCAGTGAACTGCCCAGGCACGCAATATGCCACTCTGAAGAATAGTTTAAGGCCAGGGCTCTGCTATGCACACAGCAAGTGAACTCTGGGGAAGAACTTCCTAGCTCCCTCACTGATGTCATGACGAGAAACCATAGGAAGGAGAGTTTTCCTATCAAGCCTTAGTGCTGACAGGATCAGAGGTCTCTGCATTTTTATATCTCTAAGTCCCAACAGGCTTTCTTCTTTACCAGTTAATTGATTGGCCACCCTTAAAAAAAGCAGTGTGGGTTCAGGAAGCTGGCTACAGCTGAAGCACAGAATTACAGACGCTGCCTACATGAAGATAAGTTTGGGCCTCACTACACAGGAAAACGAAGGATGCATTAACTTGGAAACTATAACCTGGACCCATAGTAGAGAAGTCAAGTTTAGTGTCTGTAAACATCCTCTGGTGTATGTCCATTCATTGGAGCCTGGTTAGACTATCTAACATCACTCCCTTAAAGAAAATCCACTCTTTTCTAGGTAGTTGTCAGCTATCAATAGTTCCTCAGCTAAAATTGGGGTTTCTTCTCCATTTCCCCATTTCTATGCAGGGATTTTGTCTGGTCTGAGTTTGTATGGATCTTGTGCAAGCTGCTGTCATTGGCATGAGTTCATATCGGTAACTTCCCAATGGCCCAGAAAAACTGTTTCCTTATAGTCATCCACTGCCCTGGCTCTTACAGTGTTTCTGCTCTGTCTTGTTCAGGGATACCCACTTGACAGTCACTTGTTCTCTTTGCTTTTCTGGGTTAGTCTACAATCTGCTGCATGACGAATATTCACTGATGTGAGTTGATTCACTAATATATGCTTTTTACCCCCTGTTCCACTATGTTCCCTGAGCCTTATGTATAGAGGTTGCATTGCCAATATGTCACTTAGGGCTGGGCAACTCACAAACACCGTAACACTGTAAATATAAGGAAACATTTATAATACACTAAGAAATGATATTAGTCTAGGTGTGTGACAAATGTAGGATATAATTTTCTCTTGGATCTATGGCTGCTCTAGCATGTGGCTATGTTTACAGTACCATTGATGAGTTCTATACTACTGAGCAGGCCTATATCTAATTAGACAGATGCTGATTTCTCCAAAGGGCCACTACTGAGCCAGTAGAGACTATTTTCTGGGCCTGTCATTGTTGCGGTTCATAGACTTTACTGCTGAATGGGATTATAATTTAGTTTTCTCTCTCTGAAACTTGAATAGTATCGTCTAGGAGTCTTCAAGATCAGTTCCAACTTGATTTCTCCAAGTCCTATGTCTGAAGCTTGACCTGTTTTCAGCTAGAGAGTCTTAACTTCAAGTTATGGAAGGTAGTCAAGAGCCTTGGCAATACCTTCTGTTGTTTTGGGAGTGACTTGGACTGACCACTAGCTAGAAGGGAAGTTTATCCTGCTTGGCACTGTGTTTTTTGTTATATTGCCCCAGCTATACACATTTACTAATATATATATATATATATATATATATATATATATATATTACATTTTTAGTGGTTTTTGAGCTAATACATTTCCATCTGGTTCTCACAGCACGTTTTCTCCCCCTGTATAACCTTTCCTATCCCCCCCTCCAGTTACAGTATCCTCCATTTTCCTGCTTTCCCCCTTGATAACGCCTGTCTTCTTCTATCCCCCGCTCTCAAGCTCTTTCTTCTCCTTTACTCCATGGTTCTTTTCCATTTTCCTGGCTCCTGCAGTTATGCAAGGATATATACTCATATTTAAAGATTCCAAGCTAGGATCCACAAATGAGAAAGAACATGTCTTGCATGTTTTTCTGAATCTGTGTAACTTCACTTAGTATAACAGTTTCTAATTCCACTCATCTATGTGCAAATTTCATGATTTCTTTTTTTATTGGAAGAGTTATTAATCCTCACAGATCTGTAAGTCATAACATACAAACACAAGAAATACAAAGCAGTGTCTGCTGTGATTGCACTGTCCAGAAGATGAGGAATGAATGGGATTATGAGTTCAAGGTCATGGGCTTTACCTTTGGCTAGGCATGGTGTTCTATGCCGGAAATCCCTGAAATTTGGAGGTGTAGACTGGAGGATCAGGAATTCAATATCGTAGTTGACTATACAAAAAAGTTCAAGGCCATCCTGCTTAAGATGTCTCAAAGCAACAAGATAAAAGAGAGGTGGAGGGAGAAAGGAAAGAATGAGGGAGAGGCAACAGGACCCCTCTCAAAGTTCTGAAGTTATCAGAACGACTGAAATGCTAGAGGAAAAGTTCTCTGGACCACCAGGAATATTTGGGGGCAAATAAGGTATTATATATTGAGAAACTAATTCCAATATTTATTTTTCTGTTTGTTGTATGATTGTAGATACTTGTGTAAATCATAAACATAGGCTATAAATTGGTTACTTTATGTAAATAATCAATTTGGGGACAAAGGGAGATAAATAGCTAAAAATCAAACATAGAATGTTTCCTTTTCACCATGAGTTAAAACAAAGGAAAAATTTAGATATCACACTTTAGAAGGCAAAGGAGTTTACTGTGGTGGGGATAACAGCAGCAGGTATTCCAAAATCATATGGCAGCATGTGTTGTAGGACTATAGGAAAGTAAGCATTATAGATTCAATTGTAGGTCCTGATTGACTTGCTGCAGCCTTGGTGGAAAACCACTGCTAGACTAATGGGGTTGGGAGAAAGACGTAAGAGCCTCCTCTCTTCCATCAGTCTTCTGCTAGTGAATATCATATGCTCACAATGAAATGACCTGCTTATCTTCTTTAAGAGAAGTGAAAGGAGGAATGGAGACCAAATGACTATGGGACAAGGGGTATTAGCAACCTTTGACTCTCTTGAAGCTATGTGCTTTTCCTGACTACAAGCTTTTCATCAGGAGGAAAAGTTCCTCGTATGACAGTCTAGAGAGATTTATGGAAAAATCATGGACCTAATCTATCTTCACAACTGCAAAGATTTTAATTTAGTTTCACATGACATAAATATCTATGTTAAAATAGAGTCATTGCTATCATTTGTTGTACATATAACTCATGTTATGATTCATCCCATAAAATGTCTATGAATAAATTAATGGTGAATTGGAGGAGCATCAAAAACTGTTATTATACAGTGTTCTCTTCTGAACTGACTGCATTTGCATGTTTCCATCAGAGACTGGCTTGGGTGAATGTTTTGAATGTTCATAACTAAATTTGCAAAGAATGTTGTTCTAAGCATGTTCAGTATCTCAGGATCTAAGCATAGCACTGAAGCGATGAGTCTTGTGAACTTAATTAATAGAAAAAATTTAGATAAGATAATTGCTACATGGTGCAAGTAGTAAAGAAAGTACAAGAAAGCAAAGCACGGTTGATGGTAAGATTTCTTCAAGTATTCAGTGGAGCTCTGTCTGCAGTATAAATAGCAAACACCGTCATTCGATGTGTACCAAAAATTCATAAATTTCCCTAGACATTTATTTTGGGGAAAGTCAGCTAGAACATTATTGACATTCACTTACCATATTAGGAAAGCTGCAGAGATGGTAAAGAGGCTTTGAAGAAGAGCTGTAAGGACTCATTGATTATTACACCCAAAGAAAATAAGTCTTATTCTTTTGGAAGTTCTGGGGGTTGAGGGGAGGTGTATAGTTGACTATGCAAAAAAGTTCAAGGCCATAGGAAGTGGAGTGAATCTAAGAGGATTTGTGATAGGGGTTGAATATGATAAAAAAATATTTTATGAAATTCTCAGGTTATTAATAAATGCATTATTAAAAATTAAAATTAGGATAAACTTACTAATTATCCAATGGAAATGGGGTTGTGAAAGAATGGCAACAAACAACTCTTCTGTTCTGAAACTGATCAAAAATAAAATAAAATGGGCTTAAATTGTAATAGCCAAGAGATATTTATAATTATAATACTTCCCAACTTAGCCAAAGTTGAATAAAGATTCAATCACTTAGAAGGAGGTTCAGTTATCTCCTTCTAATATATACTTGATATATATATACACATAAATATGTAATTGAATAAGTGCCCTGGTCATATTATTCACATCTTTTTTAAAGTCCAAGTCCTGTCACATTAGTATTTAATACAATACTACATGCATTTAAGTCCTTAATATGGTCTCTGAACAGCATAATAAAGAATAAGGATTTTCCTGTCTGGTGAATATTGGCTAGATATAGACAATTGCTTCATTTTCTCATTCAGTTTACTGTTTTTATTTTTTTTTCTCTTAAGAAACTGTAACCTTTCTTGGATATTGATTTAGAGGAAGAAGCCAAATAGAAAATCTCCTCCCATGTGAATATGCTGCTTTTATGACAAAGTGCTTTGGACTAGCTGCTATTGTCATCTTTTAAAGTGGTAATAGCTCATTATGCAAATTAATCTTTCAGACTATAAATTAAACCAAAGTTTAACATACAACAGACATTATTTGCTATTTATACTGTGACTATTATAATATAACTAATTTACAAGGTTATACATATTGCCAACTTAAATGCTTTTTAAAACTGTGTTTGTGCAAGGATTTCTGAAGACATGTTAGCTCACTAGAGTATCTTTCTGGTTATCCTGAAAAAGGGAGTGGATGGTTATCATCTTCAACAGACCATAAAAAATGCATACTAGAGGGGCAAAGTAATATGAAGTGTGTGTTTCTCTGGATTCTGCATTTACCATTTCTTGAGTTTTAATAAACCCTGTTGTCGTTTCTTAAAATGTGTGTAGTAGAGATGACTGTTGATACAATGTATACATTATCATGAATATAAATAGATTATAGGAGATAGGAAGATTTTAGACATTTTCTTATCCAAATTCATTGACAAGGATGGAAGAACCAACAGGGTCAAACTGTTAGCCTAGTCTAGACTTCAGGAGTATTTACTGGTTGTTGATTTATCATCTCATGTGATTAGACTATCTTTAAATAATGTAGGAAATAGATTCATTAACTTCTATGTATCTTTGTGTCTATTAAGAATAGTAAAACAGTTTCTTTTAAATAGTAATACAATTCTAATCTTAGCATTTACTATTAAAATTAAATCCAGAAAAAAGACAACTTGAAAGAGTTTCAAGAGAGACTCTACAGTTTTAGCTTATGAGCTATTGTGATTGTCTAACCTCAACCCCCCCATACAAAGAACACAGTTCATTTATCTACACTGAAAACAACATTGGCCTGAAATGAAATCTTCCTACAACTTAACAAACTGCAACAATAAAATAGCCATGATTTATTTATAACATACATGACAGAATCATGAAAATAGCAGGTCGCCAAGAGCCAAGATTTCACATCCCTATAATTTATTAAATCATGTTCATTTTGTGAAGAGTTGTCAGAATAATTTTTCAAGATATCAATATTCATAGAATACAATGAGCCTACCAGTTAAGGTCTTCTAAAATATTTCTTGCAACCAACAGTAATATATTAAGTAATAAACCAGAAAGCTCATTAATGCAAAATCATTAATTTTCTTCTTCTAATATTATTATAAGAGAGATTCCATTTTAATTTCAAGTGTGAGTGGTTGATATAAGAGTGTAATTTTTATACCAGTAATTACAGAACGATCACATTTTGTTTCTGTCAAATAGTTCCTAAGACTTAATAATTTTTGGAATGTTACTCAGCATTCTATTAATAATAATAATGCTCCAAAAATTACTGATGCTTCAAAGGCATCTGACATGTAGGGTGGAGGTGAGGCTATGTGAAGAAACAAACACAAAGCTTGCTCTCAAGGTGTTTACAGTCTACATAGACAAAAGTTCAAATGCAATGAACACTGATTCCCTACATCCTTAATGATTAAAGCAGAACATTTATTATGCATGATATTTGGAACTATAAAGTGACATTCATTCGTGTGGCTTCTTCAGTGTCGGCAGGCTGGTATTCAGGTTTTGGCCCTCATATTCCTCCAAGAAATGGCTTTTGATCTCAAACTCCTGTCATCTATATCTAAGTCCTTTAATCTTATGTAGTAATCACTTTACATATAGCTGGTGTTTTAATGTTCTCAACAAATACTGATCTAGAAACTTATCTTAACATGCTCCAGTTTGGAAGTAGGTTCTCACCCCTTCAGAATGTAAATCTGGTAGAATCCTGAGAAGTGTTTCCTGAAAACTCATGTGCACTAGAAATTAAAAAATATGATAAAGTAAAGGACTGATGACTGCTCCCTCCTGTGTCCTCAGGGAGAAGATACTCCTTCCATTCATCTGTGAAGAGAAAGTCAAGAAGAAAGTAAGTTTTAATTATTTCACTTCTTGGTTTCAGTGAAATAACTCTTCCTGCTAGCTCAACCACACACAGATTAGATAAAATAAATTTATCGTATTTTCCCAATCCAATACCTACACTATCCCCTGCACCTTACTCTATGGTCTTACACACACACACACACACACACACACACACACACACACACGAGAGAGAGAGAGAGAGAGAGAGAGAGAGAGAGAGAGAGCGCACTTGGGGAGTTGAAGGAAAGGAGCATTGGAAACAAGGAGATAAGACTAATATGCATGGCCTCTTCCTCTGGAAACTTGATTATAAAGTCAGTTTGATGGATTTTTTCCTAAGCATTTTGAATACATAACTGTTTCTTTCCTGGTGTCTGGTGTTTAGTAAAAGCCTGGCCTCTCAGAATGGCTGGTCCACACTGAAAGACATGGATATACAGAAGGTCTCCACCTTCTATCTAATGGATAGAACAGGAAAAAAAAAAAAAACAGACTACATTATTGGGCTTTGGGTTGTGCTTCCTCTCAAAGTTGCTGCTTAAAACTGTGGATAGTTATGCAAGGAGAGCCTGAAGCCTAGAGAATGCAACTTTGAACTGAATAGTATCTACCATCACCACGCTGAGTGTTAAGTGGAGTATGCATGAATTATAGCAAGTTTATTGAAATTGGAGAGGAAAATAGGAATGTTCTAAGCAGATGGGAGGTGCCTCAAGAGTCAAGGAACTAATGTCAGGTGCACAATAAAGCAAAATCCTTGTTTGTAAACATCTGATTCTTGAAAGTAAAATTTATACTCAATGTTTAGTGCTGGAGGAATATTCATTGCTTCATTATTGGAGCATATGGGAATTAACTATTTGGAAGACATAATGCAGAAAATGTTAATGATCCCCAATTCTAAAGGAAGAAGAGGCAAGATACAAATATTACCAAGGGAACGATTCGTAGCAAGCTAAAAATACAAAGTATTGTTTTCTATTGTAGGATGCCACACTAAATTCTCTCTCCAGCTCAGTAAATTCTCTGGAATGAATCCCAAAGGCTAGTTCTCCTGCCCTTCCAGATGCCCCTGTCCTCGAAATCTTTTCACAGCAAGCATTATGATTATAACCACATTGGAGAGAACAAAACCTGGCAAATACCTCTCAGGATTTTAAACATATCTCCATGGCCAGTGTTGTTAGAAGAGACATGCAATGACTGAGAGATGCCAAAAAGGAAATCCATATAAGGTAGTATACGAATGTCTTATAATCCAGGAAGCAGGAAACTTGGAGACTTGCAGACAGCTGACTCTGGAAGCTTACTCTCTTCATGTTGCTCCTGGAGGCAAGTAGGAAGACACTTTTAATTTATATCCGTTATCCAGAATACTGATTCCAAATCTGTAATGCCTAGACCAGGAACATCAGCAAGCATTATCTAGAATCGTGTTTAAATGTACATTTTGGGGGCCTAACACCGGATCTCTGAAGTGGAAACACTGCATCAGAGTCTAGCAGTTAATGTCTAATGAACCTGGGCATCTTCCTGATAAAGCACTGCTCTGAGGATGTTGGTGACAAGGTCTGTCAGATACTTCCCTCCCATCTCTGGCATGTTCTCCTAATGGCTGGTAATGCCTCCACGTTTGCTATTGATGCTTTCATGAGCTAACTAGGAAATGTCATGATCTTGTCTGACAATGTTGAGACAAGACTTAGGACTCAAGGGGCTGGGAGTATAGCTCAGTGGTAAAGCACATACTGGCATGTGTAAGACCTGGATTCATCTCAAGAACTAAACCAAACCAAACAAGAGCTAGGACTCATATTTCAATTTTAAATGGTCCTACATGACTTGTTGACTGAATTATAAAGCAATTGCAATTATCTGGTCTTTACCCTAGGGATACTAACCAAGTCGGAGTAATGATAGCCATGTCATGAATGACACCTGACCTAGATATATCATTGATTCTGACACAAATGAAAAGATGAGGAAAAATGTGTTAGAAATGATAAATGTGACAAACAATAAGGGAAGCATGCTGATTTAAAATTATAATTAATATGGTCCAAGTATTCCTAAGGGAAAAAAAATGTTAGTATCGGTGTACAAAGTCCCCCTCCTGGAAAGAAATGTGGATATTAAATAAGATCTAAAGAAATTCAAACTGAATGAGTGCTGGAGCCCAGACATGTTTCCTGGGGCCTGAAATAAGTGAGAGTAAGAAGGCAAAGCGTTTCATCTTGGGAATTAGAAGAATGTCTTCAGACCAGTGTGCAGTCAAGAACCAAAACCCCCAGATTTTGGAAGACTGGAAAAGTGATGCACTAAGAGAGAAAAAAAAAATGAAGTCCTCATAAGTTCAGTTGTAGATTGTTCAGTTATTGTCCCATGGGCCCAAAGAAGTGAGAACTACAAAGGGAACTTAGTTTTATACTGCCGTACAAAAATCTCCATACATCACCTATAAACAGGGTGGTATATGTTGACAGTAAAGGCAACAACACTCTGGAATGTTGGTCTTTTGAGATTGGAAATGGGGTCAAGAAAGTGTCAACTGAAAACAAGTTTGACTACCTGACCTAATAATCAAAGCTGTTTTTTCGTAAGCATATGTCTTCAGTCCTGGCAATCAGTGCCTGTCCCTTTAACAAAAGCATATAACTAAAGCTTTGGTAACCAGTATCTGTTCCTTTAGTTCTTCATGGGTTATACCATACAGGGCAATGAGGAGCTAATTTTCTCCTTGTAGGAGATTTTTGAAACAGGTTTATCATAAGTTCAGATCTCATTGTTAGCTTCTGAGGAAGCCTAAAATTTTTGAACATTAAGGCCGGACTTAGTGCCATGAACAATTCAATATATTACATTTTAGCTAGCTTTGCATGTGAAAATAGATACTGCACTCCTTATGGAAACTTTATGAGAACTTTAGAATGCATGCTGAAGTTTTCTACTGGGTAATTTTTAAATGTCTAAGTATGACATAAATTAGTTCAATTAAACAAATAAAATCATTGAAAACTTACAGTTAACTTAAAATGCAGATAATGTTTCATATCCTTCCTATTTTGTGAGGAAATAATCCCATGTTATATGAGGGTGATTTAAGGACAACTATACTGAAAAGGCACAACTGAGCCCATATGGAACATATTAGAAGATAAGTAAATTATCCTAAATGAAAACTCTTAATGACTAGCTATGTTTGGCAGCAACATTTTCCTGTAGAACAAAATGCTATGATTCTTAATTGGTTGCTCATGATTAGCCAATTAATCTTTTAGGCCAACTTAGCATTTCTAGCCATGTTCCAGGACATTCTCTGTGAACTTTAGCCAGAGGGCATTTTGTTTTAGGGTTGAATTGATGGATGTCAGATATTTCCTCTTTGCTTTCAGGAAAGGATTGACTTTGAAGAGAGATTTCTTAAATCTGCTAGTCTCCTAACATCAACATTATCTCTCTTCTCTTCCAGTTTTAATTTATAAATGTACTCACGTGAATTTTTCATTTTAGTAAAATTCTCTTCCTTGGGGTGGATGGAAGGAAACATTCTGATATAAATATCATCTAAGTGAAGAGTCATTTACACCCAGGAGAAAGTCATCTTCAGAGAAGCTCACTTATATGAGGCACCCCTGGACGGAAGGTAGGACAGAGAGGAAAAACAGTATGAGATCTGGAATCAGAGGGACCAGGGCATGAAGCTTGACCCTGCCACCTATGACATACGCATATACTATACAGTACTAATTGGCTAATACTTTCAAGTCTCTATGTCTTTATCTGTATAATAGAACTTTTAGTCCATATATTTCCAGACCAAATGAAGTCACATATAGTCCTGATAGAGTGTTGAGCATGATATTTTGAAGCCCTGGACATTAGGGTAGTTATGGTAACAATATAATTTGGATTTTCTTTCTTAAAGTGATGGGCAGATTGTATGAAAGCTATAATTGGATAGTTGGACTCTGGAAGAGATAGTCTCTGGCCCACCAAAGATTTCTATCATCTTTCTATGCGGCAGAAATGTAATTAGAGGGTATTTTTCTAGCTCCTCTTACATCTAAGTGAACCACTTGAGTCACTATGGTCACAAGCCAACAGCAACATGGAAAAGAAGGAACAACAGAGGTAGCTATGTACTATAACCAGACTGGCAACAACATAGATTATTCCAGAAGACACAATACCTGCATAAATTACGAAGGAAATACAAGAAATTGTGTTGTTTAAATCAATAAATTTAAACGGTATCCTTTCCCAGCCTTTCTGCTAAGTATCAGTAAGTCTTATCAACCCGTTCACCTGACACGCAGCTAGGTACTGAGTCCAGGTAACCACAGGAGCAGCAAAGGCAGTAGAGGTAAAAAGTGAGGATTTGAGTTACAACCTTAAAATAAGGAGCATGGCTTATATTATTTCCACTACTTAAACAATGTGTGGAATCTAATAATTGCTCAATTTATTCAGACTGAATTTATGCATATGAAAATGTATGTATGCATGAAATGTATTATGCATGTAATATTGTAAGTGTAAGATCTTATCACATGCTGCACATAAAACAGGGAACAAGTTTTATGTTATGTCTAGCAGTGTACAGAAACAATTATAAATTTAGTAAAAATTAAAATAAGTATAGTATTATACATCAGATAAACACATAGTTGGAAATACCAAACTCAGATTAAGGGGATGTTTCTACAGACAAATAGCTCCACATCACTACCTAGAGACTAGGAAGTTAGCTGAGTAAGTAGGGCTTCTGTGAAGGAAGGCTCAAAGCTCCAAGGAATGCTCTGAGTTTATCTACTATGCAACCTGTTATAACTCAAGACTATGGTCACAAGCCAACAGCAACATGGATAAGAAGAAACAGCAGAGGTAGCAATGTACTATAACCAGACTGGCAACAACATAGATTATTCCAGAAGACACAATACCTGAACAAAGCTTTACCAAATAATACTAACAAGTCATTCAAGATATGCAATACAGACACACCAACATGCTCTTGAACATGCAGTGAAGCTCCACCCTCAAAAGTGGAACTTAGGGATAGAAAGACAAAGGTGGAGGGATAGAAGCCATCAAAACCACAGAATGGCTGCTACTGCTCAAGTGTTTGCAATAGGGACATAGTCTGTGGGCAAATCACGGGAAGAGAAACCGAGGTGTACATCCAAGTCTGGTAACTCGGATGCATGAGGATGATTGAGGATGCAACCAGCAAGAAGCAACAGCCCGCTAAGCTACAAATCTTGTAAGTGGCTGAAAATGAGACTCTGAGTGTCACATGAGGATATTTATCTTCTTTAAATGTGAAATTTTAATGATCTGCTAGCATCAAATGCCAGCTGATGGGGCATGAAGGGAACTGAGATGTTGAAATAATCCTTGTATCTTCTCTGGACCTCCTGAAGAGAGAGGGAAGTAGAAACACAGGAAAGGGCAGTGGGAAAGCTTCTACTTCTAATGATTAAGGAGACAAGGAACTTCACCAGACTGGGTGATTTAATCTCTTAAACTATGACCGATATGAAAGCAAGATTGACATTCAGCTTTGCTTTTCCAACAGCCCCCACCGTACTGCACCCATGGAGAGTGCTTAATTATGACAGTATAATACATGAGTGCAAAACCAGTGATGGACCTAGTCAGCAATGTACTATAGTGTGATTGTTTTAAAAATATGACCTCTGGGCCAGCAGCATTACCATCACTGACAAACTTTTAAACACACAAATTCTGAGTTCTTTAGACTCACAAAACATCGAGCAGGATTAGGCTAACTTGTGTTTTGTCAAGACTTTCAGGTGATCCTAAGACACACCAATGCCTGGGAAGCACTGTATTTATTCATTAAATCTTTTCTTAAGAATTTCTAGGTTAAAAACTTTACTCCACAAACTATAAGTGCAAATGTATTTTCTTCTAAAGTAAAGCCTATTGAATTTGATAAGTAAGGAATTTCCTTTGGTATTTAACAACTATTGTTATCTGTTTGGCAGTATGTAAATATTCCATGAGTTTAAAAAGAATGTGTTTTGAATAGTTCCTTTCAGAGTCCTGAAATCTGTAACTTTTCCAGAAACATCCTGCCATTGTTTCATCTGCAGAATTTCATTGGTTTGGGGTCAAGTTCAGAAAGTAGGTCAATAGCAGGATGTACCATCCAATTACAGGGGTGGGAACCACATGACCTTCCTAGTGCTATGTTCATCAGTTCGTCATCAGCATTCATTTTGTGCTGAATTCTTCATTTCTTCATGGACAAATCTCATTCTGCTGCCTTACCATAACACTGATGCTTGAGTCACTTTTTACCATCATTTGAAGAGATTTTTGCCACCAAGAAAGACAACTACACTGTTTTATTTCCGGTTTTATCTAACAGTCTGAGTTAAACGGTTAAATAACCCATTTGTCTAATAGATTAAATTTAAGATCAGCTAGAACCATGTTATCTGAGACTTACAGCTTCAATTTAATTGACACTGAAATTGTCACTGAGCTGACTTTATGACAATGAATCAATACTTTAATGAAACACATGTTGGTATCATTATTTTCTTGAAATAAATATCTCAGAGTAATGAAGCAGAGCCTATTATAACTAAAGGAAACAAGCTTAGACTTGAATACCTCAAAATGTATAGATACTGGTTTGTTTTTATTATGTGAGCCAAATTTTTATATCATCGTCATCATTTCAGGTTGTGACTGATGGTTTCAATACCTAGCTATCATAGATACATTACAATCAATATTACCTCTGATATTAACAACATCTGCAACTACACAAATTAAGTTTTCCTGCTTGGCCTGCAAAGTAAGCACTATTGGAAGATTGAAGCAGAAGCACAAATTATAAGTTATCCAAGATTGCATAGAGAAATCCTTTAGGAGAAGGAAGAGAAGGAATGAGAAGACAGTGGGGAGAAGGTGGAGAAGGACAGATTTCCTGATGCACCAGGAAAGACAGTGTTCTGGTTAGCCTCAGTTGTCAACAAGACATGGTCTAGAATCGTCTGAGAAGAAAAACCCCAATTGAGGAATTTACTAAATAAGATTGATTTGTGGGCCTGTTGTGAGAGATTGTCTTAAGTGATGAATGAGAACCCAGCCCACTATGGGTGGTACCATTTCTTTGGCAATTGGTTCTGGAATTTATAAATCATAGCAATGACTATCCTAGAAAATAATCTCTACTGATGCAATAGTGGTACTTTTATCTTAGTGGTAATCGACAACTGACTAGTTGGACTTAATATTAGCTTAGTGAGAGAGAAATAATGTGTGGTGCTATAAATGTAGCCAAAAACACATGGTTGGAGAGGTCATAGATTTTTATAGAAAAGCTTTCTTTTAGTCATACCTATAGATCAATGTAATTTCTTTCTATTCTGTAAATATGTATCCTTATATTTACAGACAAGTGTACCTCTCACCACTCATTAAAGAAGCTTCTTTCTGCAACAAATTGAGACCATTAATAACATTTTTCAAGTGGCCAAATACAGAGAATAAGAAACTGGAGAGAACTTATTCCTGAATAGGACATCTACATCAAGTCTCTGTCATAGGAGGATCAGGGACCATGCAGAAGAAAGGGTGGAAAGATTGCAAAGGCCATAGGCAGTGGATGGCCGTAGGGAAACAGAATTTTACAGATAGCTGGTCAGTTACTCATATAAACTCACAGAAATGGTAATAGCACACACAAGAGCCATTTAAGCTTAAATCACACAAAATCACTGCATAGTAATAGGGAACTGGGAAAGAATCTTAGCTCAGGAACTGTTGACAATGGATTACTACTGGGAGAGGGAGAGTTGGTTTTCATGGAGGGTGTGATAAAAGATAGGTTAGCCAGGTTCCAGTGGATCAGTGAACACTAAAGGGCATTTGGGGATGCAAACTTAGCTCAATAGCTTTACCATTTATGTCAGAGTAGATGAGCACTGGAGCAGTTGTATAAGAGGGATATACATGGGGAAGAAGTCTAAATGTGAGAAAAATGTATTTCATGAAACTCACAAAAATTTAACAAAAGGTTATATTAAAAAATAACCTAGCTGAACATGAAGGAGTGAGCAAGCCAGTAAGTAGAGCTCCTCCATTATTTCTGTTCAAGTTCCTGCCCTGACTTTCCTCAATGATGAATTGTGAGCTGGGAGCATAAGCTGAGGAAACACTTTCCTCTCCTAGTTGGCTTTGGGTGTGGTATTTATCATAGCAGTGGGTCAAACTTGAACAGACAGTCTCTCAGATTTTACTGTGTATACAAAGCATCTGAAGACCTTGTTAAATACAGAGTTGAGTCCATGGGGTCTGCAATGGAGCTGTAGAACCTACATTTGTAACAAGTTCCAAGGAAATGGAGATGACGTGACTATAAAGTCAGTTGTCAGATGTCAAGCCTGAAGGCATTCTGCTAGGAATGGAAGAAGTCCATATGCACAGTACAACATTGGTAGCCATCCAGTCCTGCCTGTCTTTATGTGAGAAGCATGCTCATATAAAATACTACCACTAATTTTACTCTTTTAGATTGCTGCAATGACTGTATTTGTAATCTTGCTTCGATTCAATGTTTAATCTATCCAACTTTGTCTGCCTTGGGTTTCTTCTGTTGTGATAATCACCATGACCAAGAGCAAATTGGGGAGGAAAGGGTTTATTTGGCTTACATTTCCCTATCACAGACTCACTGCTGGAAGTCAGGGAAGGAACCTGGAGGCAGCAACTGAAGTAGAGACCACAGAGGACACTTCATACTAGCTTGCTTCCCTTGGCCTGTGCTCAGTCTGCTTTCATATATTACTTCCCTCTCACATCAATTAGAAGTTAAGAAAATGCCTCACAGAGGCGACCACAGCTGTTGGGCCTCATGGGTCCAGACATACGGCCTGGTGCAGCTTTCTGAGCCTCACTTGAGTTTTGCAGCCTGTTTCTGACACCTCACTTCTGAATAGGAGTGGTTCAGCAAGGCATAACAAAATGGCCTCTACCTGGCTACAGCCTACGTGTTGAAAAATTATTGGTCTTTCACTTCCCATGTTTTTGGCCCAACCCCTACCCTATATAAGACTGTGCCTGATGCAATAAAACAAGTTCCTGCTTCGACAAGACTTCCGGCTTGTTGTGGTGTTTTTCTCCGAAGTGGAGAAAGGTCCGGCCGACGACACTCACATCCTGCTCAGCCCCTGGAGGAGGCCGGCTCTACCAGCTTCTCCACTGCCCTACTTGCTGGTGTACCCGGCACAGAGCTAGTCCAATGGAGAAAATGCCTTCGTTGAAGCTTCCCTCCCAGGTATGCCAAATTGACAGCTGAAACTTCCAGTACAAACTTATAGAAATGTTAGAATACTGTGTTCTTTTAATAACACATTCTCACATTTTTGAGGAGCATAGAATAAGGAAGCTCATGCTATTTCTTCCTTTCAATTATAAAATAAAAGTGGAGCTTAGGATGAGTATGGTTGTGAGGTTTACTCCAACAATGAATAGTCCTTTGCTGATGACCACAAAGCTGTTCTTACAAAGAAAACCATAAGTGACACATATCTTGGCTGGTTTTATTTGGTCTTCCTGAACTCTTCCACTTCTCCAAGATTCCAACAAGCCTGTTTCTTACCTTCACATTCTTTTCCCATGTCACCCTTCCCTGCTCTTTGGGGAGTCCTCGATGATCCTGATTGAACACAGAGGACACAAATCTGAAAGCAGTCTTCGATTTTTATATTGACTCCTATTTTAAACTTGGTGGGACCACTGCCCATTTCTTCAGGAAGAGAACATCTGCTCTCAAGATCTACCTTAGCCTGCTGAGAATTATACCAACAAGCAAAATTTTGGCATGGGGTCAGTTTGGACTCTGGGCTTCATCTTCACTGTGGTTTTCTGGTACCAGGAATGGATATAACACCTACTGAAAGAGAAAACATCAGCTCCATTGCCCTAGGCCATGCTGCAGGTACCTTGGCTAAAGTTTGTTAAAGAACATATGGACCTCATGAAAGAAACACGTGCTTGCTCAAACTAGAAAATAAAAAATAAAAGTTGTCCCATTGCTGCTTTGAAGCCCCCAGAAGGGCTGAATATGGACAAGTGGAAAAGGCCACCAGAGGCTCTTTTCTTTTCATACCCTAGACATCTTTATTCCCCTGAGTTTTAAACAGATACTATTAAGGGCCTGCTCTGAATTTAGATCTGGGAGTGAGCAAATTGAAGAAGTACGCATTGTAGCAAGTTCTAAAATTAGAGAAAGGTGTTTTTTTTTTCTTTTTTTTAATTTAAAAATCCAAGATTTAGGGGCTGGAGAGATGGTTCAGTGATTAAGAGCACTGGCTGCTCTTGCAGAGGATCTGAGCTTGATTCCCAGCACCCACATGGTGACTCACAACCACTTGTAATTCCAGTTCCAGGCAATCAAACGCCCTCTTCTGATATCCGTGGGCATTGCGTGGTGTGGGTATACTTACATACATGCAGGCAATATACTCATACACATAAAATAAAAGTAATAATATAAAATCCAAGATTTATATTTATATGAATGAAACATATGATAGTATCCTTATATCTGTTCTCAAATTTGGGAATGATTTTAAATTTCTGCTATTGCTTTCTCTTAAAAAAATAAATTAGATAGATAGATTATATATATATATATATATAGACAGATAGATAGATAGATAGATTCATATGCATGACCAGAGAGAGCATCCTACAACATACATATGGAGGTCAGAGGACAGTCTCTTCCTCTGCCATGTGGGTCCCAGGTATCAAACTCAAGTCATCAAGCTTGGCATCAAATGCCTTTGACTGCTGGACCATCTTGTTGGATCTTGTTATTGCTCTCAAAAATCCAAATTCAGTATCCAAAATGATGTGCTACCAGGGAGAGATACAGCTTTAAAATGCATTCTAAAATACCTAGTATCTGACCCTTTACACACATAACATATGGACTTAGAAATGCTTGCAAATAAAAGCATACTGTGAGAACAATAAGTCATTTTCTAGTTAGAGTCTATGATCAAACAGTTCATTCATTCATTTTTATCTTTATATACACACTAACAATTTTTTTATATTCACAGTAACAATTAAGGGTATGTGTGTCAAGTTCTCCTTGACAATAATGGACTATCTCAGAAAATCCACTATCACACAATTGGTCAAGTAAGAGTACTGGAAGGTGAATGAATTTCATTTTAGCCTATCAAATAGGTATATGCAAATCATTTCAACAAAATGTGTTTTGGGAATACCTATTTAGTGCTCAAAAATATACCCATATCATGCCCAGATCATAGAAGATGTGCTGTGTGCTGTGCTTCTTGTAGAGAGAATCTTTTTCAGACCTTAAAAAGAGTTACAATTGAACCTGAAATGGGCATAATCAAATATGTCAGAGCACTTTCATTCTCTTTAAAGATGAGTAAGAACTGGGCCTGATAAAGTTGGCTTCGGATGGTATTTAAAAATTCTAGCATAAGGGATTTTTGTTTCAAGAAGATACACTCCCTATTTATGATCCTTCTTTACATTTTATTTAGCTTGGACATGGATATTTATAAAATACAATTTTATTAATTTAAAATAATCACTTAAAATGTACCTGGCTTCTCAATACTTCAACACTTCAAATCCAGAGCATAGGGCCAGAAGGAAATAAGCCACAAATCATCCCACAAACAGCTAAATTAAACTAGCTCACATTCTTCACTCTGTGTAGAGCTAAGAGACTGGTTCAAAATGTAGGTGTTTCCATTCTAACCCATTCGGGCCCTAGAACTCTGCATTCTTTTATGATATTTCAGAGACCACCCTGAATAATCAGAACCTCTTATACTTATCTGTTCCTCTTAACATAGCATCCCTTCTGTCTTAATTATGTTCCTAACAAATCAAGGAAGTATTGTCCAAGCCTGCTGAGAAGGTTTAATATGTATATGCTTGCTCCTCATGATAGTTACTGTACCACCTAGATTAGCCCCGAGCTTATTTGCTGTAAAACTCTGAAGATTGTGGAATTACAGGGATGATTTTTAGGGAAATATTTTGGTAATATTAGTAATGAGGCTCTTATGGAAATTATTAATAATAATAAGCATTGAGGTAGGCAGTTGACAAAACTTATCTTCTATATTCTATCCAAGTATTTTGTGAATAAATTTCTGACATTATTTTTTTTTATGAGAGACTTGAAAAGATTTAGTGACTTTCCCTAAAGATCAGTAACAATAAAAGATAGAGCAGGCACTCAAAGTCAGGGATAGCCAATTGGATTGTCTTTGTTTTACTATCTCACAAGACACTTTGGAATTTTCTGTGGGTACTCATCCCTGGTCAATTCCATATTTTATTTTTATTATAAGAAATGTCTGTTAGTTCTAGAAAAATCTTTGAATAAAAGCACTTGGTACTAGAAATAACTGGGAAAGTCTGAGATGCCTTAATAAAAATTTAGCTGCAGTTTTATATTTTCACCATATTGGAAGTCTAGATGGAAGAGACAGGATATACTGCAGAAAGACGTGAACTGGAGCTTTTCCAAGTGTAAAAGCATCTGCTTTTGAAGGAATATGTATTTTTTTTCCTCTTTATGTGGGGATCACAGTTTATTGATTTATTTGGGAAATTTGCTTAAATAGGAATTTAGTGGAACATAATTAAGTTATGAAGCCATGCATTCATTGAATTGACCTCCAGCAGAAACTTCAGGCTGAGGTGTTCAGCCTATATTCTGTGAGAAAAATACATTCACCTAAGAGTTAGACGAGTTGATCCATTTTTTTTTCAATTTTGTATTTCTACTTTTTTGTTGAAGTTTTGTGAATTTCATTCATCTTCATATTTAGACTTCCTCCCCTACCCGCACCCCTATGATAGCACCCCACTAGATGTCATGCCTTCTGTCATATATGTTAATGCCTATCACTACAAGTTTGTGTCCCCAGATGTTCCATGATGTGAGTCCATGCCCTGGAGCTTGGTCACCCTATCTAGTATGGCTCCCTTACGAAAGACCAACTCTTCCACTGCTAGTAGTCATTAGTTGTCTATAGTTCTCAGCCTAGGGTGGGGCTTCTTACCCTCTCCCCACTTCTATGTGGGGTTTTGTCTGGTTTGAGTTAGCATAGGTTTTGTACATGATGTAACTAGTACTATTCACACAAGCAAATTTCCCAGCTGTCTGCAAACCTGTTTCTTCTTGGGCATCTGCCACCCCTGGCTCTTACACTCTTTCCACACATTCCTCTGCAATGGTCCCTAAGCCCTGGGTGGCAGAGGACTGATATAGTGCCCTACTCAGGGACATGGAATCTTCAGTCTCTTATTGTCTCTACTTTGGCCAGTTGTGAATTTCTGTTTCAATAACCATCTACTGTGAGGAAGATTTGTCGGTGAGATTGACATGCATTAATATCTTTCTGCCCCTGTTCCTCCATGTTCCCTTACGTGTAGAGGCTGCATTGTAGAGTGTCATTTAGGTAGGGCTGGACATCTCACAGATACTTATTCTCTGAGCTTGACCAGTCGTAGAACTCTGTAAAATTCTCCAACTGTTGCAAAAATAAATTTCTGATGAGTGGTAAAAGGTAATCTTGTATCTAAGAATTGGAGTTAAGATCCAAAAGAGAGAGAGAGAGAACATGTTGCTTGTTTGTCAGAGTTTACATTACGTCTCCTATTTCAACACCTTCTATTTCTATCCAGTCTGCTGAACATTTCATGATTTGATTTTTCTTTACTGCTGAGTAGAACTACATTTTGTAAATGTACCATGATTTCATTATCCATTCCTCAGTTGGATGTTCAGGTTGTTTCTATTTCTTAGCTTATATGAAAAGAGCTGCAAAAAACCTGGCTGCTCAGGTATCTCTGCAGTAGGATGAGTCCTACTGAGTAGAACCATTCATAGGGTAGATTTATTTTTAGTTCTTTAAGAGTTCTCCACACAGACTTACACAGGGTTTCCACCAGTCTGCCATTCCACCAGCAGTGCATGAGGGTTCCTCCTTCCTGGCATCCATGCCAGCATTTGGTATGGTTTGTTCTCTCAGTCCTAATGTTCTGACGAGGGAACGGTGAAATCTTGAAACAGTTTGATTTGTATTTTCTTAATTATTAATAATATTGACACTTTTTCTTCAAAGAGAAACATTTATTTTCCTTCTTTAATAAAATGTTTCTTTTTAAAAAGTTTTTTTTCTATTGATTCAATGTGCAGGTATTGAAGGCTTTTTAAGGCATTTCTAAACCATTTTTATGTCTTCTTTTGAGAGTTCTCTGTTCAGATTCATGCCTTAATCAATTTATTAATTGGATTATATAAGTGCTTACTTCTTTATTTCTGAGATATTTGAATATTCCAGATAGTAACCCTCTGTCAGAAGGATGATGATTATTTTCCATGTTCTGTGGATTTCCTTTTCATACAACTGGTTCTTTCTTTTGATACATAGAAGCTTGTAGTTTAAAAATGGCATCCCATTTGTCAATTTTTGGCATGAATTTCTGAGTGACTAGCATTAGAATTAGAAAAGGTTCTATACCTGTATCTTGCAGGATATCGCCTGAGTTCTTCTTCTAATAATTTCAGTATTTCAGGTTTTGAGATCTTTGATCCATTCGGAGTTCAATTTTGTGCAGGGTAATAGATAAGTGTCTAATTTCATTCTTCTACTCATGGAGATCTAGTTTTCTCTGCTCCATTTGCTGAAGATGCTGTCTTACCTCCAATGTGTGTTATTGGCACTTTTTTCAAATATTAGGTGGCTGCAATTGTATACTCTCATGTTTTGGTCTTCTATCTTGTTCCATTGATCTATGTTTCTGTTCATCCATCATGATCTAGTTGTCTTTTTTTCCAGAGATTCAGAGATAATTCATTATACATGTCAATAAATGTACTAAAGCATATAAATAGACTTAAGACAAAAATCACATGATCATATCAATAGGCATTAAAGAATTCTTTGATACAATCTAACATGTATTTATGATAATAAAAGTCATAGAGGGAACTGTACTGGAGGAAATATGTCTCAGTGTAATTAAGGATATATACAAGAAACCCACAGCCAAGGGCTAAATGGAGAAAAAATAGAAGTATTCCCATTAAAATGAAGAACTAGACAAGGCTGTCCACTATCTCCACTCCTTTTCAGTATAGTGCTTGAAACTCCAGCTAGATCAATAAGACAAGACAAGGAAACTTAAGGAGTACTAATTGGAAAAGAAAAAAAAGTCAAATCTTATCTATTTGCAGATGATATGAAAGCATATATAAGATATCCTAAAAACTCCAATCAGGAAACTTCAAAACTTCTAGAAATGATCAAAATTTCCAGAAATTGCAGCAGAAATCAGTAGCCTTTTTATATACCAATAACAAGCAGTCAAAGAAAGAGTTCATGGAAACACGCTCATTCATAATAGCGTCAAATATATGGTATATATATATATATATATATATGTATATACCTAATCCAATACATTAAATACCTCTACAGTGAAAACTTTAAATTTGGAAAAAAGATGCTGAGGAAGACACAAGGAGATAGCAAAACCTCCCCTGTTCATGAAATGGTAGACTATTGTGAAAATTCTACCAAAAGGTGCTTCTTTTCCATCAGAGGCTTTGTATTATTACTGTTTTGATTTTCTTATTTTTTAAAGGATCAGTTTAAGTTTTTGTTCTTTCCTTGGGAATATATTGAATTTAGAAATTTGTCCATTTCTTAGATTTTCAATTTAAGTAAAGCTAGGTTAAAGGTCTGTCTATCTTGTTTCTCTTTCAAAGAGACAGTTCTTAGACTCATTGATTTTTTTGTTGTTGTTGTTATTGTTTATTTTGTTTCTATTTCATTCATCACTGCTCCAATTTTTATTATTTTTTCTCATCTGTTCAGTTTGAATTTGTTTTTATCCTTTTTTTCCAGACTTTTGGATTGTACCATTAAGTTATTTACTTGTGCTTTTTCTGATGTTTTAATGTAGGTTCTTAGACCTATAAACATTCCCCTTTAGCACTGCTTTTAATGTGTCCCAGAGCTTTTATTGTATTGTATTATCATTTTATTTAGTCTTTTTTATTGACTCCTTCTTTGACCCATTCATCATTCAGAAGTGTGTTGTTTAATCTCCATGTGCTTGCATAGTAACTAGAAATTATTTTGCTATTAATTTTCAGCTTTATTGTGTTGTGGTTTGATAGAGAACATGGAATTATTTAATGTTTGTGTATTTGTTGAAGTTTCTTCTGTGCTCCATTATGTGTTCTATTTCAGAGAAACTTCCATGTGCTATTGAATAGAAATGATAATCTTTGGTGCTTGGATCAACTTTTCTATAGATGTCTGTTAGGTCTATTTAATGTATATCATTTAATTCAGATTTTTCTGGTTTTTTTTTGTGCAGTTAACTTGTTAATTGGAGAAAGTGGGGTATTGAAGTCACCTACTTTTACTGATTTGAGATCAGTCTGTGTCTTGAAGTCCAGTGATATTACTTTTATGAAACTGAGTGCACCAGAGTTTGGTGCAAAAATGTTCAAGATTATTTTGAATTTTTGGTTGGCATTTTCCTTGATCAGAACAATTAGACTTCTTTGTCTCTTCCAATTAATTTTGGTTTAAAGTCTATTTTGCCAAATATTAGAACTTTTTAGGGCCGTTTGACTGGAAAATTTTTTCCATCCTTTCACATTAAGGGTTGTATCCTTGAGTTTCTGGTAGACAAAATAAAGATAGAATTGCTTCTTTATCCATTCAGCCAGTCTATGTCTTTTGACTAGGAAGTTGAAGCCATTGTTATTTTAAGTTGTAATTGAAAGATATATATTGGTTATTTGTGGGGACTGGGTCTATCGTAAAAGGTATTGAGCAAAGCCAAGCAACCTCTGATACCTTGAAGGGATGGTAGGAGTATGGCCTGCTCTGCCTGATGTGATAACTTGGCCCCAGGAAGTCACTGTAGATATGAATCTTCTTTTCCCCACAAAAATCACCCCAGACCAGAACCAGCTTTTTGGGTTTTGTTTCCTCATTCCTAATTTCCACATCAGCCCTATAACCTTCCTGCCTTTACCTAAAGACCCCACCTTTAACTTTTCTGCCTTCTGTAACATTCAGAAAGGCTTCCCTATATAAACTTCTGCCTTGGTTTTGATAACCAAATTGCCCACCAATGTAGTATCCCGGGAGCTCCTTCCATTGCACTCTGAGCCACCTGAGGCCATGTTCAATCATCCTCCATTCTCTGGGACTGCTGGAGCACAACAGTTATTAGCATTTTATATTCTGTTTATGTTCTTGGCCCTATTTTGTGCTTCCATAAACATACCTTCATTTTTCTTCTTTTCTGTAATCTCCTGGGTATGGTCGCTCCTTTCTTCAGTCCTTTGTATTACTTTGAACATTCTCTATAAGACTGATTTAGTGGATGTGAATTTTTCCAGCCTATTTGTGTCATGGAATATTTTTTCTTTCCCTGTTGACTATTATATGCAGTTTTGCTGTGTGAAGTATTCTGGGTTGGCATCTATGATCATTTACAACTTTTCTCCATGCTCTCTGACTTTAACAGTTCGCATTGAAAAGTCAGGGTAATTTTGATTGCATATGGTGTGTGTTTGTGGTGTCCCTCATTCCCACATACTCCATTGCTGTGGGTTTTAATTTTTTTTCATACCCTTTGTTTGAGTGGCCAGTTCTTCAAGCTTATTTTCTAGTCTTGATATTTGGTTTCCATCTGATTCATTCTGCTGGTGAAGCTTCCTCTTGACATTTCAAATTGGCTTATTGAGTTTTACAATTCCATCCTCACTTCAGCCTGAAGTTTCTTCAGTATTTCCATCTCTTCTGTGAATTCATTGTTCAAATCCTAAACTGTTTTTGTCAATTCATTCAGCCATATATTTGTATTTCATGAGGTTTAGTCTGGCATTTATTCCTAACCTCTTTGAATTCTTTGAGTTATTTGTGTTTTTTTAAAGTCATTGCACTCTTGATCATGTTTATACTTTTTCTTTTAAATTCTCTCTTCGGGATACTTTTGGTATAACACTTCCGTAGGAACTGGAGGGAATTATTGGGGACTTATATTTGGTTTTTATGTTATTTGTGTTTTGTGTTGTTAGTCCCTGGACATATGTGTTTCTGTTGTTAGTTGTGTATCAGGTACAAAATTCTCACCTGTCTTTGTTGAACTGAAGTTTGGTTAATTTTTTATTGTTGATATATCTTGGTTCCTTTCTGGTCAGGTATGAACATTTAGTTGGTCTGTGCTTCAGGTTCTCACTTTTGACTTTTTATTATAGGCACTGAGTGGTTCCAGACTGTTGGGAGATCTACAGCAGGGTGAAGGAGTCTATGTCGAAGTGGGATGAGGGGACAAGGTGGTGGTTCTAATTAGATATGCTGGAGCAGAACATCACTTTTATTTTTGTCTGTAAGAATACAAAGTGACTGGTTTCAATCACACCATCATCATACCTACACTTTCTCCATTCTTAATTTGAATATGTAGTAGTCTATGCGAAATGTAATAGTCCATGCTTGCTTGCTGAGCATGTATGCAGTGGGGAATTTGATGCCAAGAACTGTGGAAGATAATTTGATGGACATATTTACTTCCCATCATATTATACTAGAGAAAAGGAAAGGACAGGAATTTGATCGAGTTTGGTGTTGTACAACTGATTAACACAGATTAGAGAGTAATGTGCACTGCTGTTCATGAGGCTGTGTAGAGCCATGGAGCCTGATCAAGTGTATGCATTTAGGACGTGGAATTTTTTTCCTGTGTGGATTTTTCCATCTTAATTGTCCTGGGAAATGCTTAGTGATGTGGTATTCCTTGTATTGGAAGGAATATTTATTTCTCCTCTCTTGAGCCAAATGTTGAAGAGTTCTGGAAACTGGGGAAGTACATTGTTGACAATGGGGTCATGGTAGTAGGTATGAGCTTTCCTTGATACATGGAAACACTGTAGAAACTGTCTATGGTGCTAGACCTGAAAGGAAATCTGATCCTAGTTTGGAATCCAAGGGTAACCATATGCAACAGGGGTTGTTGTGGTTGAATCTGAAATGTCCCTCAAAGGTGCCTTGCTGAAAGGTTAGTGGCCATCTGATGGGGTTTTTCAGGAAGTATTGGATCATGAGAATTTTGGTTTCATCAATGGGTTCATCTGCTGATGGATTCCTTATCTGATGGCATTGTCAGACGATGGTGAAAACTTTCAGAGGTAGAGCAGAGAGGAAGTAGGTGACCGAGTGTGCTCATGAGAACTCAACCTCATCCTAGGTCATTTTCTCATTGATACCTCTTTGTACTTCCTGGCTGTCACAGACTACTATGCCCCATTCTGCCCTCTGCCCTGATGATATGGCTCACAACAATGCCCACAGTGATGGGGCCAAATGACCATGTACTCAAACCTCTGAAACCACATTCAAAAATGTCTTTCTATCTTTAAGTTTTTCTCTCAGATGTTTGTCACAGTGATGAAAAGCTAACATATTTATTATGATAAGTGACTGTGTGTACAACATTTACAGTTGTCTGTGAGGAACCATCGAGGGACCTCTCAGAATTTGATGTGGTTTTCATTCTTTGGTGTGTACATGTATTGAGAAGGATAGAGTACAGGCAGGGGCCTTGGGGTAAGTGGGAATCATTAGATAAAGCCTTGGCTCAGTAAAGAAACAAAGTGATAACAGTAACTAAACATGAAGTGGAAGGGAAGTAGAAGAGGAAAAACCAGAGAGTCTTGATGTCAAGTATGCATGACAGAGCACCGTGGAGACTCCTCCAAATAGCTGGGGGACACATTTGAGAAAGGACAGCTTTCAGCAATTAAGCTATTGGTGGTTATGTATTGAAAGATTTGAAAGGAAAATAGAAGTCTGGTAGTGTATACCTTTAATTCCAGCACTCAGGAGGCAAAGGCCATTAGATCTCTGGGAGATGGAGGGTAGCTTGGTCTACATAGCTAATTCCAGGGTCAGTTGGGGCTACAGGGATACTCTGTCTCAAAATAAAAAAATATATAAATATTTGTTTTGAAAGGTTAAAGAAATGATAATTCCTTAGGTAATCATAAAGTGTTGAGAGTTAGGATTTATGTGTTATAATGGATGGTGAAAATAGCAGAAACAGCCTCACTTTTAAGCAAGATTTCTGGGGCCACAGTAGTAGGTATGGGACAGAATGCCCTGGCTTCTTTTACTTCTCACCCGCCGTTAAGTGAGGTGTTCCACACAGTTCAGTGTGTTCAGTGTTATGTTACATAAGAAGTGGGTTACTTACTGGAATGAAAGGCAAATATAGTTCTAAATAAACCCCTGCTTTACCTCCCACATTCATCAGTGGCCTGTCTGCTGCTACCTCACATTGAATAAAAAGTGTCTGGGCTCTCTTTCAAAGAATTCAGTGACTGAAGTAGAACATGTTCCTGATTACATGACTCTTCTTCCCACTCCTTGTCATAGCAAACCACATGCAATACTTGCTGCAATCAGCAGTCTTAGGCATGAGAAAGTTTTATCATTGTGTGAGAATCCTGGTTATAAATTCCAGGCTATAAAAATGTTGATATTGCTTATTAATTTATTCAGTAAATATTTATAGAGCCCCTCTTTAAACTTGGTGCAGTGTTAAGACCTAAGGGGATCACAGTTTTCATGATGCTTGTTAGATATTTCTGAAAGGATTTGAGAACATACACATACAGAAAGAGAAGAGAAAGACAGAAAGTGACACACATGTAGAGCAAAACAGACAGATACACAGGGAGAACTGTAACACACAACATGGTAATTTGAAATCACAGTAATATAGAGATCCTGTAAAACTTGAAATAAATTGTGACTGATTTTATGGAGAAAGTTTCTTTCCATCCAGACATTAGATTTTTTTAATAAGAATTTACACATGTAAAAAGGATTGGGGCTGCAAATATATGGCATATATATTTGAGTAAGATTTTTGACCTAAGCTTGTAGACCTTTATGTTAAAAACCTGAAACTAAACTGGACATTATTTTCAACTACAATTTTGTAAAATATGAAAAATATTGCATAAGCGATATTTTCTATTCCTTCTTTTCTATTGACTTCATAAAAGAATACTTAGCCATGAATTAAGAATCTTGAATTTTATAGTTCATAGAAACTGTAATTATAGATAATTAAATATCTAATTGGATCATCTATTCTTCTGTGTAACTAACAGATATCTTTTCAGATTTCCTGGGATAAAATCACAAGAGTTCATCACCAAAACTCTAAACATTTAAAGGCTGAATTCATTTGCTCAGAAGAGCTTCTATGTTCAACCTAGGTTTTTCAGATTAATATAAAGCTTATTCAAAATCTGCCCGTATTTGAGAGGAAACGATCTCTTAATCTTTTGACTAGACCTTAAAATTCTGTTATAAATTTTATTATTAGAAAAATATTATGTTGATTGTGTTAGCTATTAAAAACAAATACATACACAAAACCAAACTCAAATTGATAGTTTGACCTTTGCAGAACATTTAATATTTATTATTTGTTTCAGAGGCCAGAAGAAGATACCAGATCCCCTGGAGCCAGAATTACAGGTATTTGTGAACTGCCTGACACAGGTGATGAGAACTGAGCTCAGGTCCTCTGGAGGAAAAACAAGCACTCATAGCCACACAGGAACCAGTCTGAACAAATATCAAAGTACACTATTCAACTATCTGCAAGAAGCATTGACATCCTGATTCCTTAAAACAGCTTGTGAATACCTACAAAATAAAATAATAGCTTAGTATACTTGACTGAGAAAAGCAGACACAAAAATGAGTAGTCCTATGACGCTACTTTTCTTTTAAAGCCATAACTTAATTTCTCAGAGAAAATGAGCTGATTTTTAAGTTTTCCTATATTCCAAGTACTGTTACAATGGACATGCAATGATCAAAAAGTTCATTCTCCCCTCAACGAACGTAAAATTACCCTAAGCACCTTTCATTTTGCTTCCACTGAACTCACCAAACATTAATAAGGTGAGTTATAAGTAGCCAAATTTCCACTCCTAATGACTAAAGATTTATTTCACTTTTTTTGGAAGGTGATGTTAGCAGAATAAAACAGCACAATCACAGCATAAATAACATTCTAGTGTATAAGGTATGGCTGAGTCATTCCTTGATTTTACACAGCTTGTTTTGTTTTGTATTGGGGAATAAGTCTCATTATATACCCCTGGGTATACTGGAATTCACTATGTGGAGCAGGCTGGCCTCTAACTCACAAACATCTGCTGGCATCTGCCGCCCAAGAACTGTGATTAAAAGCCCTTGCCACCACGCAAGGCACATGACTTATTCATAGAACTTCTCTTCCCCCTACTTTCCCTCCTCTCCTCCTGCCCCCTCCTCCTCGCCTTCACTGTTTGCCCCTGCTCTGCTCACTCCCTCCATCTTTAAATAAGTGGAGCCTCTCCTACTACTTTCTTGAACACAGTTAGTCTTCTGTGCAGTTCTTTAGATTATTGCTCTGTCCGTTTTGGTTCAAGACCCTCAAACAATCCACACCTCACAGGTTAATTCAATTTTTCCGTCTGATGCCCATCTGCTTCTGCCTTTCTTAACTCAATCTGTTGTGTATTTCTTAAACTCTTGGGAAAACCCTTCTCCTCTTTTACACACACAGTCTGTCACACACACACACACACACACACACACACACACACACACACACATGTACCTTCCCTAATCCTCTAGTGAACTTTTAAAATTGAACAACAAATACGGCTATACTAGTCTATGAATTTACACGAGTATATAATGTCTACAGTATACATAGCTTCTCTCAGTCAACACTTTGCATTCATTTTGTGTGGAAAGAATTTTAAAGAAAAGTTTTTAAGATGAAGGGAAGACTCGAAGAAGCAGTAACTTTTGTCTTAAAAGACAGATTAGGAATATGCTGTTGTGAACCAGTGCCGGAAACAGGGGTTCTTAATGACACGGTAGCTTCCAGGCCTCTGCCACAAAAGAGTTTCACAGCCACTAAGAATACAGCTTGTCTTGCCTCACTGGGAAGGACTTAGCAATATTTGTTCTTCATAGAAATTTAATTATTTCAATGGTCACTTTTTTTTCTTTTGAACAGTTGCAGAGGGTGTGTTCTTTGTTTCTTGTTCACCATGGATACCTAAAATAAAATAAGTATCTACCAATGAATTACGCATAGTGGCTTTATGATCTTTAAATTATATAAAAGAAAGACACAAACTCTAAAAATTTAGAATAGAAAATAAATAAAAGGAATGTAAAACAATTTCATTTTTGGTGAACTTTAGAGGTAATATACAGTTAGTCTTCTTTATTTTGGAATCTGAAGAAATGATACACTTCACCAAAGAAAGAGAAAAAAGGGGACATTTTTTTACAAGTATAAAGATACCATTGCCACTGAAAATAATATATCGTGGTGTATATGTGGAGACCAGTGAGTACGCACATGTTAAAACACACACAGAAAGACAACTGTAGATCTTAAAAGAATCAACTGACAAAATATGCTTGGGAAGAAAAAAATTATTTATAAAGAAGTTCATATTGTAATGATTTCTTTTAAGTCTGCCCTGTCCACTCCTGAGCACATCTCACCTCCCATCTATCATCAGTGTTTCTATCAACGTCTGCTTTGTGTAAATAGAAACTAATCTTCAAAGAAGCCTGCAAATGTGCACTACATCCAAGTCTACTCTCCTCTTCTAGGCAGCTAATAAATTGTAACTCTCTACCGGGCTCCCTCTCCCTGACTGCTCTAACTTTCACAATGTTGCCAATACCACTCCCCAGATCCAGCCTTCATCCATGTCTCAGACTAATTTGGCCTCCTGGAACTTTCAAAGAACTGAAAAAGAACAGTACTCTGTCTTCCCATCTGTTCAGAATTGTTAAAGGTCTGATTCTGACTGTAGAGTCTACTAAAGAATTAGAGTTCACAAGTTATTTTCTTCTTTTCCCATTTCACTAAAAGTTCCCCAACTTTTTCTTTTCCCAGTGCCACCACACAAGCTTCAAGTACCTGCTGTTTGCTGCCTGCATTTCCCCAAACTCATCCATTACTAAGTGTTGAAGCCCACCCTTCTTTCCTTCATCTTCTCTGTAAGCTTCTCTATCATTTGTTGTACCTGTGACGTTCTGCCTAGTCTCTACATTCTATCTTTCTACTGAGCTCTTCTGTACCAATGGCTGAGAAACAGAATCTCTCCTTAGAACCATTGACTCAACCATCCTGGGCTTTGCGCAACCTGCCAAGGGTTGATACATAAGTCTTCTTGTGATTAGGTGTGCTAAAGACATGGAAAGGCTCTGAGGCATCATGTATCCCAACTCGAATACAGGGAAGATAAGTCATTTAAGATTATATGCCTCATTTTATGCTTTTTAAACAAAGCAATAGTAGATATATAAGTATTACTATGCTTTCTCTCTCTGGAAATTTTCCAAACCTAGTACCTCCCACTCTAGACTTTGATATTGCAAAACGTATGTGATATGTTAACAAATATTAAGAACTGCAAAACAATTTATTAAACTTAGATTTCTAAGCTCCTTTCATTGTTTATTTTTATAGGAATCCAAAAGATATGATAAAATTTCCAAACACTCTTTAGGAATAAAAGGATGTTAGTTATTCATCTGGGAACAATATATGATATGTGTTTAGAATGACAAAATAAGAATTATGAGTTATAGCTGTCAGCCAATGGAAGATACCAGATTAGGCATTTTCGGATACAAAAAGAAAAAAAAACCACACACACACACACACACACACACACACACACACACCCAAAAGGATAATAGAATGGAAAGGTTAATTTCAAAGAGAAGAATATTTAGGGTGAGCTGAGCTCAGGCCAGGCTGATTTCAGTAGGACCTTTGATTAGACAAAAGAAGAATCAGTGACACTGACGGAAGCTTATGTGTCAAAGATCTTACATGGGGCTAAAGGGGAAGAAAGAGCACAAGGAGGGGAGGGGAGCATGAGAGATAGGTATTATCAAGGGTGAAATGGGGATACTTTAACTGGGTATAGAGGAGGGATGGTGAAACAGGGAGAGAGAGAAGTGAGAGAAATGATGCTTAGCTGGTGTGAAAAAACAGAGAGAAACAGTTCAAAAGCCAATTGAAAATTAGACATACAATCTCTCTATATGTGTCCATGTGTATAGTTAAATGCTATATAACAAGAAAACCTGACAGACAGGAGAAATCTCCCTTCAAGTTGTTGGCCAGGGTACTTTTGGACTACCCAAAACTACAAGACACTCAAAATTACACAGGTTATTGCCATATTCCTTGAAGGACTCCCAGAACTTGAAGGTAAGATCCTACCACTGAAGACAGGACATGCTTCAGACATAGAACTTGGAGCAATGGAGCTGGAACTGACCTGAAAGTCACTTCCCTGAGGACTATCTCTCATAGTTTGGAGGACACTATGCAAGTTGCTGAGACCATCAATCTATGGTTCAATCCCAGCTTTAAGGCCTAAGAACCACAACAATGATCAGTGCAGCAAACTATATTGGGGCAATAGTGGCACTTTTATCTTGGAGGTAATCAATAGTCACTTAAATAAACTTAAAGTCTCATATGTGATACTGTAAACAGCCAAATACACATGACTGGAAAAGTCATAGTTTTCTTAGAGAAAACTCCAAGGCTGCCACATCCCTAGAGAAATGTAATTTCTTACTATTTGCTAAAGACAAGTATGCAGTCACCACTTATCAAAGAAGCTTCTTTTTCAACACACTGAGACAATTACAAAATTCCACAACTGGTCACACACACAGATTAAATGCCTGTGAAATGACCAGCACTAAATGACACCTCTGAAATGCAGTGTTTATACCCAAGATTCATTGAACATGGTGGGACAGAGGTGAGAGAATACTAATGTATTTCTCAACTTCCAGATATGAAGCCCACTCATGCAACAGAGCATTGAACCCCAAAGTTCACAAATAGCCCAAGTGTAGAAATAAGAATCTGCAGAATGTGGGACCTTATACACGATTCCTATATTAAACTCTACTCACCCTGGGCTCAGGGGCAGTTTTGGAAGAGGGAAGGGAAAGATTGTAAGAGCCAGGGTAGAAGGTACATGGCCATTTGGAAACAGAATCTCACAAGCTCATGTGACCTTGCTCATATGAATCTACAGCAGTAGTGTCAGCATAAATACCCATGCAAACCCAAGTGGACAAAAATCCAGCATAGAACTGGGGAAAGAGACGGCAGTTCCCAACCTCAGCCTGAAGAACTATTGGCAGCTGATTACTGCTGGGTGAAGGAAAATACATTATTTTTAATGGCATGACTCTAGGAAAGCTGACTAGACACCACTGGATGAACTAGCACTGAGAGATGTTTAGGTACATTAACTTGACTCAACAAGCCTTAATATGAATGACAGAATGCCTGAAATTCAGTGGGGGACTATGGGAAGGTGCAGGTGGGAAGAGAGTATAAAGATGGTTAAGATGTTTTATATGAAATACACAAAAATTCAATAAAATATATTTTAAAAGCAGCATTTGCATTATCCCTGGGGTAGTGTCCATTATTCTAAAGTTAGAATTGAATTAAAAATTGGCCATATGACCTTTAAAGATCTTTCCTAACCTTTAGATTCAATTCAGCTTTAGGAATCTAGCCCCGTTGCTGCAATTCTTCTTTGGAGTTCTTTCTCTTAACCCAAGGAGAGCCACTTAGGCTTCTGTTTCCCCCTGGTCTTCAAGGGAAGATCTCAAATGCTCACATCTATCCATACTCAGGGTCAAAATAGATCTGTCCTATCTACATGAGTTTTGGCCCAATTCTGTTAAGAATGTAAGGTCCAAGTCACAACGTGAATTTGTGCTATACCTGTGATTCCATTTAGTTTGAAATAAAAATATAATTTTACATTTTACCCTTTGATTTTGCTGAGAGATATTTTGTTTTCTGTGCAGTTTTCTGTCCATTGAAATTAAACCTACACATTCAGTGTTTAGACAATAAAACTTTCAGATAATCTTGGTACTTACAACTCAGCAGAACACTTTTAGTTTAATTCATTCAGGTGCCATGTTAGATACACATTTCAGTGTTTGCATCTTTGTATCCGGGACAGATCTCAAAGTCAGAAGGTTCTAATCAGATCCTGGCATCTGAATTTTCCAGGAAACTGAAACTGACTTACAATTCTCAAAGCCTTTTTGTGTAATTTTTTCAAATCATTTTAAAGACTTTGGATTCTTAATTGACACAACATTCTCAGGAAATTTTTGATTATAACATTTCACTACCTCCCAAAATAGCTTTCACAGCTCCATGTTTAATGTCAATTCAAGAGAAAACATGAACAATCTTTAAGAAGCTGCAGAAATTGTTCAGTCAGTGAAGTGTTTATATCATGCACAAGCATGAGGACTCAAGTTTGGAAATGATATAAAAAAGCCATGCCTGCTGGCCTTATGCATATAAACCCAATGCTGCCTGGGGTGAGGCTGTGACTGGCAGATCACTGAAGCTCATTGGCCAGCAGCCTAGCTGAATGTTGATGAGGTTTGGGTTTAAAGAAGAGACTGTCGTTAAAAATAAAAGTAGAAAGCCATCAAGGAAAGACACCCAGCAGTGATCTGGAGCGCCCACCCTCCTATCATACACGTACACACAAACACATATGCACACAATCTTTGTTAATTAAAAAAAAATGTCTCTAGAAAAACTCCTTTGTCACTTGATGTAGTTTTATGTGCCAAAACTTTTTCAAGTAAGAATTTCTGATTTAGTTATGTGTGTGTGTGTGTGTGTGTGTATGTGTATGTGTGTGTCTATGTGTGTGTGCATGTGTGCATCTGTGTGTTTGGTGCATGCATGCATATGTGTTCATGTTTATGAATGACTTGTATGCACATGTATATGCATATGTAAGATTGATGATGAGGAAGCTAGAGGTTAATGTCAGGTGTCTTATATGATTTCCCATCTTATTTTTTGGGAGGTCTTGCAGAGAATCTGGAGCTCACATATTCAGTAAGACTAGCTGGCCAGAAAGCTGTGCTGAGACGCTCCTCTCTCTGCTTCCCCAACACTAGGAGTATAGGCCCCTGTGATTGCTTGTGTCTTTTTAAGTGCATGCTGGAATCCAAACTCAGATCTTCCTTTACCAACTGAGCCTTTGTTTTAGTTGATTTTAAATCTACTTCATTTGATTTATATGGTGGAGAAAGACAACCATTTTGCTTTCCAAAAAAAACAAATATCAACAGCTACCTTGTTGGACCTATACATAAGTACATTTCTGTTTTTTAAAAAATGTATTTTGATGTTTCACAAATGTGGTATATTTCCATTATACTGAGCGAAATTTCACTTTAATACAGTTCATTTTGTTTACAAAAGATGCTGTTTTTGAATTGTAATAAACCATCCATCTTAAATACAACACAAAACTATCTTGTAAACTCCATATATTATGTTAGCCTCTGGGTATTAACCTAAGAAAGGGAATTAGTTTGATTTAGAAGGCTTAAGCCAAATCCAATTTTTAGATTTGTCTGTAAACATAGAATCACTAGTGGGTTTTTTGAAGATTTGCTCTGTTTCTACAGTTACCATTATACCACAGCGAAATTACATAAGATAACAAGACAGGGAAAAATAAATCTCACATATGAAATTGATCTAGATATTTATTGTAGGTTTGAAACTGAACAGCCCTCTTGTCAACTTTAAATCCTATTTTCTGTTTGATCTGACTATGGTGCTGTATACTTAAAAGTGGGACACAGCATTATAGAAACGGTATAGCGCTAATAGCTCCATTCTAGCACTTTCGGTTGTGAAATGCTTACCCTCAAAGGATCACACAACCATACCCTGCAGAATGGACACAATGATTTATGAGCATGTGTTAATAAAATATCCTATGGAATTCTCTGAAAAATTCTTTTAGAGTAGTTGTTATAAAACTCCATAGATCCCCCACTATTAATATTAAAATGTGCTTTATTTTAATATAAAAGTGTAAGTCACACACACCACTTGGATGTAGCAAATTGGAGGTACTTGTGAGTTCTAGAGACTCAGAGACCTTGTCTGGAGTTGATTGTAGAGACAGCCGATATTTTAAAGGCATGGTGTGCTTTACCAAAAATCAAATAATAAAGTTCTTGCACAAAGGCAACATAATGATTCATCGAAGACTATTCTAAACATGAATACAAAGCTGGAGTTATGCTTTTTTTCATTGAAGTTTTCTACAAGTCCTTAGACATTTCCAAGATTCTCCCCACAAATTTAAACTTCTTTATTTTACAGCCCTAAATACTTGATCCTAATAGTAAAGGAAAACACAAAATCCATGCACATTTGTCATATGAAAATTAGAACTCAACAAAGGGTAGGTGGGGTTCAGGCACTTCTGCCAACTGATTGCCAGCGTAAGAGATTCCAGAGCTTCTCCCTGGGAAGACTATGGAAACTTCAAGTAATTTACCAGTGTGTCTTCTTTTAAGAGGAGCTACATGGAAAACAAAGTTTAACTGACTGGGGAGATGGCTCCATGGATCACTTGCCTCGCAAGCATGAGAACATGAGTGAGTGCACATTCCCAGCACCCACGTAAAAATACCAGGAATGTAATTCCAGCATTGGGTTGGAGGGACAGATGGATCCTTGGATTCCTGAAACTTACTGGCCCCCTAGCCTAGCCAAGACAAAATAGAAGGAGCTCTTGGTTCGGTGAGAGAGTGATGGAGAATCATACTCTAAGTTTAGGAATATTTGCCACCATGAAGTAGCAGAATATGTTTTTTCTGGCATAAAATGCCTGATTTCGTAGTTCTTTTTGCTTATTGTTTTCCTACTGTGCTTTACTACTTCCTGAGATAGTTAGATTAAGCTAAGTTTGGGGTTGAGTAGGCCAGTGCAATTAACAGGCAAGTAAGTAGCCCAGGAAATAAGGCAGGACCCAGAGAATTTGCGAACAGAGGACCTTCAGCAGCATGAAAGACCATCGAGTTACCTTAGCCACATCCACATCTTCTTTTTATTCTTTATTTTCTTTTTCATAGAATCGTATTATCCTTTTTCTGATCACAGAAATTTTCTGTCTCCAAATTTCTTTCCTTCCAATTACATTCTCTACCATTTGGAGTCTCAAGAAATCCTCCATCTCTACTCATCTTACAGAATTACAGTGTGTTCATCACACAAAGAATAACCATAAATCTCTCCTTTCTGACATCCAGACATCCAACTTGGTTATGTGAGATTTCCCTTCGTCCGTATGTCATATATATATATATGAGTGCTAACATCCTTTGTCAGAGGCCAAAGGTGAGACACCCACAGGACATGAAACACAAATGAACCATTGTCTGCACTCAGAACTGAAAACATCATCTACCTCAAACTGAGAGCAACCTGTGCTTTCCTACAAGGAAACTTACTGCCTCAGCAGGATGGAAACCCCTACTTCTCTGTAAAAAGTAAGAGCAAAGTCTTCTAGTGGTTCTAGGGCAGGAACCCCGTTCAGCAGTTTCAACATTTTCCCATCAGCAGTTGCACTCTGGTTTATCATGAAGTACAGCTTCAAGGGAAATGTTTACACTAGTTCTTTGCTTGGCAATCTTGGGGTTGGTCAGTGTGCAACCTGAGTAGTTCAAACTAGTGGCCTGGCGGGACACAACAGATTCAGGCCTGTATTTCAGAGCTAAGCTGTTTGACTTTCTGATGGGGCACTCTCTAAAATGTTCAACATTTTGGGGGGCATGTGGAAAAGAAATAATCAGGCGAACTACCACAACGATAGAGCTCCCAGTCACTGTCAGGGTCTTCGTTTGTCACTTGTCTTCATCAGAAAGAGCTCCTTAATCCTTTTCACTTTTCTGAGTCTACATTTCAGCATAAGGCTGATTTTGTTTCATCTTCTGAAAGGAGGAAAAGGAGGTCACAAAACAGCTCTCCCATCTCCACACACCCATTTTTAGTCATTTTCAAGGTTCTCAGTCCCAGAAGTCTCTCATTTTTCTCATATCTAAGACCTAGCATCTGGGGTCTGAATCCAGTCTTATCTCCCAAGTCAAGCACTCATCCATCAGTATTCTGCTTCTCTCCCCGTTCAGGCTCTGAACAAGTCCCATACAAACTTGCCTCATCCTTCAAATGAATCCTCCAGTGTCAACGTCTCCATCTTCCTATTTATTTTCCTGCCCTACTCTAAAATATCTTTCCAAACAGTTTTTAATCACATGGATTCTTCAAGGTTTAACATTTCATTCAAGAGACATCATGATTTGTTAAATCATCTCCACTCACACCTCTGTGTTTTATTCTGTATTGTCTACACTATGTTCATACTGCCACACAGGGATAGGCTACAGATCATCAGAGGGCCTCACAGTGTGTGTCATCTTGAGGGCAGACAGTGCGTTCTTTATTCCAAATTCTGAGTGTTGGCCCATCATCCGATGGTTCTTAGACTAATAGATACTGACTTGAAGTCTAGTCTCCAAATTTGTTTCCTTCCAGTTGCATTGTTTACCATTTGGAGTCTCAAGAAATCCCCAATTTCTTCTCACCTTACATATTTACAGTGGGTTCATCACACAGAGAATAACTATAAATCTCTCCTTTCTGACATTCAACCTAATTGTGAGCTTTCCCTTCATCCATATGTCCATTCTATTAAACCCATTTTGCCATCCTTGTCTTTCCTAATCCCATACAATTTAGTAATACCTGAATATTAAAAAATTTCATACCTGCCATGGTTAAGGCCATTATCATGTAACTATTTTTATAAATATCCACTATTACATTGCTAATATTCCTTTAAGGCTTAAATCCCACTTCAACTATGAAGCTGACCTACATTTTCCTGTGCAAAACTGAACTTCCTTAACCTGTGCTACCTGCCATAGAGCTTTGTCTGGACCCTTTTTTTTTTATCGAGCAATTTGTACCTTGAATTAGAATAAATTATTTATGTCTGTCTTCTCCACTAGAATATAAATTACTTCCTTGCAGAAACCATATCTTATCTATATATACCTCAAAGCACTTAATACAGTACTGTGAATATAACAGTCTCTTAAGCATTTGTTGGTTTGAATTAAAAAAAAGCATTAAGCCTATTAATATCAAAGTACAGTTGTTGGTGAGAAGAGTAGTACATGTTTTATCACTTCAATAAACTTGTAAGATTTTCCCAAAGAGTGCCAAATAACAAGAGCTAATTTTCATTTATAAAATCTTGAGACATAAACACTTGAACCTGCTTAAATTTGAATGATTCAGGGATACTAGATTTTGGTTAGTATTAATGACAACAATGGAAATGTGTCGATAATTTTCAGCATGATTCTATTATCAATGATTAGGTAGCATGACTCAGCACTCTACTGTCCAAGTTGGAAGATGTGCTGACACAGCTCATTAAACACAGAATGTACACAGGACAATAGAAAGAACAGTGAGTTAATGTTATGTGTATGTATTTTAAGACTGGATATGGCTGAGTTTAAGAGTACTGCCCACTTTTGCAGAAGACCAGAGTCCAATTCCCAGTACCCACATGATGGCTAACAACTGTTCATAACAGGTAAATCCAATGCCCTCTTCTGGCCTCTGTGGGCACTGTAAAATATGGGTGCACTTATATACATGTAGTCAATACATATACAAAAAATAAAATGTTTTTAAAAATAAAAAGTGCTTATATGTGTGTACTTGCAACAGAATTTTCTCCTTTATTCATTTACCCTTTGTTTATTCAAAAAGCAGTGAAACTAGAGACTGATAAAAGCATTCTTCCATTATTCTTCCCATTATCATCCTAACAAGTAAAAATATTTCTATTGGTTGGCTGTTTTCTCCACAATCTCCTTATTACTCACAAGTGCTTCTTCTGTGTTATCTCTCTTCATAGATCACAGCCCTCCTCAGGGTCCTCAGTCAATTATTTCCCAGTGTAACTGCATCTAAGAACTCTTATTTGGCCTTTTATCTTGCTGAGTTGTAGTAGGCAAATTTTTAAGAAAATTCTCACGATTCTGTCCTATATTTACATCCTTTCTGTAATCTCTTCCCTCTTACTGGGCAAAGGACTAATGAGCACGAAGGGGTGGGGTCTCATTTGACGTCAATGATAGGTGTGAGATAATAATAGTAAAAAGGAGAGACATTCTCCTGCTAGATTTGAAGAACTTATCTGCTTATGTTGAACTTGGGCTGTGATCAGACCATATGCCTAGGTCTTGTGGTAGTGTCTAGGATTTGAGAATAATTCTCTGTTGATAGATTTCACGATATTTAGTCCTACAACCACAAAGAATTAGTTAATGTGAACAAGCAAATATGCTTAGAAGATGACCATGAGGCTACTAAAACTCTGAACAGAAGAAAAATGTCCCAGGAGTAGGGTTTTGATATTGAAAAATATTGAGTTATCAAATGTGTGTGCTGATTTAAGCTACCGAGTTCATGATGATATTAACAGCCCAGTAAACTTATTCTAAGGTGCAAGGGAGTATCATTTGCAAAATAATTCCAGTACCTGTTATAAGTAAAGAGGCCATACCTTGGGTACGGCATCTCATTTAATTAATACTCACAAAAACCTTCTCAAGTAGGTTGTTAGCTCCATCTTATTTAGTAAATACGCATTTCTCATTTTGTGAAGTGTGAAGATGAGACTGAGAGGTGAGCAACACAGAAGGGACACAGAGCCGTGAAATGGCTAGGCGTAGGAAAACACGTTTTCTTAAATGTCTTCTCCATTGTTATTTCTACTGTTGTAGAGTCACACACAACTCTGACAAGCCAGCAACATAAATTAGTATCCGATGAATCAGCCAATCAGAGCCAAAGGGAATACAGAAAAGAATGATGTGCCACGACTAGAAGGGAAGCTGGGAAATCTGGTACAGAAGATGGGATTTTAAATGAGCCTTAAATGTAGGTTGGAATTCCATTCCTGAGGTGAGAGAACGAGTGAACAGCCCGAACAGGAGCAGTGCAGGTCCCAAGCTCAGAGTACAGTTCATACACAGTCATGTTCAGAGAGAGGTTTGGAAATGCCAAGCAGTGGGAAATGGACAAGAATGTGTACATGTATTGGGGGTGGTGTAGGTCTGCAATCTCAGCACTTGAGAGGTGGGAGGATCAAGAGTTCCAGGTAATCCTCAGCTACATAAGGAGTTGAAGATCAGGCTGGAGAGATGACTCGAAGGTTCAGAGCACTGGTTGTTCTTGCAGAAGACCCATATTCGAATCCCAGCCCCTACATGGCAAGTAATGACCGTCTATAACTCCAGTTCCATGGAATTCAGTGCCCTCTTCTGTCCTCCATGAGCACTGAATGACATGGCTACACTTACACACATGCAGACATAATACTCATACACATAAAATAAAAATAAATAAATCAAAAAATTTAAAAAAAAAACAAAATATGAGAAAGTAAATTAAGATGTAGGCAAGTTCGTGGCACTATCATGAAAAGAATATGGACAGTGTCCTTAACTCCAGTTTCAGGGGATCAGACACTCTCTTCTGACCTCCTTGGACATTGCATGAAACAAGTGTACTTACAACCAGGCAGGCAATATACTCATACAAATAAAATAAAAAATAATAAAATAAAAATAAATAAAAATTTTAAAAAGGAAGAAAATTGAATGTAGAACATACAGATCAACATAAAATATATAACCCCGCAGCATGGTGCACACACAGGTGAAGACTGGAAGTTTTGTAATTTTCTTTTTTTAATTCTATCTCTTTTTAAAATTTTTAGGCATATAACATATTGCCTGTATGTATATAAGTGCACCCATGTCATGCAGTGCCCATGAGAGTCAAAATTCCTTGGATCTGGAGTTACAGACTATTGTTATCTACCATATGAGTGCTGGGAATTGAACTCAGGTCCTCTGCAAAAGCAATTAGTGCTCTTCACCACTGACCCATCTCCAGTCCAGAAAGTTTTGTGAATTTCTAGGCTATGGGTAGAATTAAGGCTTCCCCATCACACTTAAATGAAGTGTGCATTTGGCTTGTTCTATCTACTTACCCATTTCATTCAGAACAGTGACACACTAGAAAGAAAAACCCATACTGGCTATAAAATCCATCATTGTAGTCTTTATTTGTTACTGCAATAGGAGCACCAAAGCTCACTAGGCATTGGGAAAAAAGTGGCCCAGAAGAAGGATCAAGTGAAAGATGCAGCATAGGAAAAAGTGGAAAGATCAGAGCTTTTACCTTAAGCAGTTTGGTAAAAGTCAAGGATATACTCTCTCTTTAAAATACAATATGCTATGTTTGAGAAAGAATTAACAATAACAGTGTTCTTAGAAATTCGAAAAGAAACTTTGAATTCTGCTCTTGCTCGTGATAAAGAAAGTGACAGCAGAGTATTGCTTTCCCATTAACAAGAAGCGTGGTCATCCACAGACTCAAAATTTTGTAGCTCACCTGGGAACCACAATAGTAAACCAGTGGGTGAACTGAAATCCCTAGAGTAGAAAATCCCTCCATCAAGAAGTGGAGCACAGACATTCTTTCCTTTACGCAGCCCAGATATTGGTTAAAATAGAAGTAGTGACAATTTTACAGACTTCCTTGAGAGCTGTGCGTGTTCTAGTATGACAGTGCAGAATCTCTGCAGTTACAAGCACACGTGGAGTCTGTATGCATTGATAACTGTTTTTTTTTTTTTTTTTTCTGAGACAGGGTCTTCCTACAGTTTCAGCTGGCCTGGAAATTGCTATGTAGGCCAGGCTGACCATGCTCTTACAGAGATCTGTCTGCTTCAGCTTCTTGAGTGTTTGGATTAAAAGCATGTGCTATTACATTGGCTCATTTAAAAAATATTTTTCAATAATTTTAAGAGAAATTTACACCTGAGTCTACTGTATTTAGATCATTTCTACCCCTCTTATTCCTCCTCCAATTCCTCCAGTTTCCCCCACATAATCCGTCTCAAATTTGTGGCATTTTCTTCCACAAATTTACATATATATAAATTTATATATAAATATATATATCATAATATAATGTAATAAATACACGCACACAAAGTCTACCAAGTGCATTTACTATTGCTCTAGGGCTGTCCTCTGGGGACTAGATAACCTATCAGCTGTCTCCTCAATGAAGAATCCTCCATCTGCCGCCGAAACAGCTCGATCAGCAGCACTCCCTTAACTTCTGGACAGAGTGATCAGGAGCTGGCTATGGGACTGGAGGGAGATCTACTCTTCATTTCAGTAGCCATTGACCTTTGACCTCCTGTACTTCAGCTGAGCCTGGGACCTTGTGAATATTTCTCCTTCTCTGTTGGCATGTCTGGTGGTCATTGTGCAGGTCCTGTTTAGGCAACCACACTGTTGAGATTTCATGGTTGCAGCATCCCCTCGTATCTAGAAGATACTGTCTAGCCACTGTTGTCCTGGTCCTGTGGTTCTTGCAATCTTTCTACCCTGTCTTCATTGACGGTCTCTGAGCTTTACATGTTAGAGATGGACTAATTAGGGTTGGGCATGCTATGGCCATTTATTCTCTACATTTTGACCAGTTGTGGATCTCTGTAGTGGCCTCCATCTGCTGCCAAAGAAGCTTGATCTGCAATACTCCCTTAAGTTCTGGGCAGAGTGATCAGGGGCTGGCTATGAAACTGGAGGGACATGTCCTCTTCACTGCAGGATCAGAGCCTGCCCAGATGGAGGGTTAAAAAGGGTGACTTGAGAGCATCCCACCTGACCCATATTTCACACTATAAGGCAGTCGTCAGCTGCTACTTGTGGATGGCTGAGAAAGAAGCCTATTCATTCAACCCTGTGTGGATACCAGACAGAAGCCACCGGAAACCACCATGCCTACTGTGCTCTGATGCAAACTATTGGAAGGGGCAGAACTGCTGACAGCCCTACCTCTGATGCTCAGACTGGCAGGACCATAAAGAAGGAAAAATGAAAAGGACTTAACCCAGACATATTTTACCAAACATCAGAATACTCCTCTAAAAGACCCTAAAAAATCCACCTGTAAAGGAAGAATCAGATTATATATATATATGTATATTTGTATATACATATAAATATATATTTCTGTTGTTTTTGTTCTATATACTTGTAGAGTATTTATACCATCTCTGGCATTTTCCAAGCTGTAGCAATCAAAACTGTCTTCATGTTTTCAAAAGTCTCCCAGGAAATAAAATTGCCCTTGGTTGAGAATCACTATTCAGAGGGCTAATGACCTTTGCCACAAGCTTTATGAATTATTTGACAAAATATTCCTGTAAAGAAATTGAGACATATTGATCTGCTTGCTATCGGTCATTTTCAGATCCCATTTACCACTCGTGGAATTTATTCCTAGACATAATTTTCAAAGATAATTAGTTTCCTTGTGACCAAAAGGCTGGGAAAGAAACAGTGAAGAAGCCATAGAGAGAACAAGACTCTTTTCTTCTCCCCTGAAGTTAATATTCTAGAAAACAGTGTGCTTTCTAAACCTTCATAACACCCCATACCTGAATTCTACTTCTTTAATTTTGCTCTGAGGTCAGCCACTTTTTATTTAAAATCATCCCATTTTATGATATCATAGTTGATATTGACTAAAACATGCATTTATTCTAACTCCTCCCAACCACTTCCAGCAAGGTTTAGGCTCAGTTGCCCTTTGGTCCCTTCAAAATAATCATAAGTAACAAATGAAATAATTACTGTGTGGTGCTATGGGTCTTAATGGGCTCCAAGCCTTCCATATGATTTCTTATAATCATCTGCTAAACTGATTTACCATAAACTCTCAATTTTGCATTTCTGCAAGTGCTCGATTCAAAATACCAGTTTCTATAAGGGCAGAAGGATAAGTTGTTCCTAAATCCCAATCACTCAGTACAGTATTTGTTCATTTCCTGCTGGGTACATACATTTACTTTTACAATATATGTACTATAAATTGATATCTACAGACTCCCAGAATTCTTCCATCTTGAAACTTCACTCTTGGTTGTTCAGGGACTTCTAGTCTTCAGGATTCAGGTGATGAAAAGAAAGAAGGAAGATTATTAAGTAGAAGAGATCCAAATACCCAGCTAAGTGTATATATCTCCTGACAGTCTTCTACCCACACCTCTGTCCACATGTCCCTCTAAGTGCAAGGACCCAGCAGATGTATTTATGTGCCAAAGAGGAGGAGGATATAAGTATTGGCAAGACCTAGCAGTTTCTGACATTAAGTCCAAAGTAAAATAGAAACTCAGAAGGCTCCACGAGGAATTCATTTTAAATGAGTTAAGTGTGTTCCAACTTCAAAAATCAGAATCTACAAATTTTACTAATATATCTCTGAAAACATACACTTCTTTCCTCAGTACGAAGAAAAAATGATATAAGAAAAATAGTCAACAACAAAATAGGGAGTCTCAAGAGAAAAGAAAACTATACTAATTGTTTATTGGTCAAACAAAGCCATTTATAATCTGTATGAGTTTTAGCTGTTCACATAATGAGCCAAACAGAAAATTTTGAACATGTGTGAAACATGTCCTTACTATGGGTCAAGTTTAAAGATACTGTGAAACATATATCTCCCTTATCATACCTACATTTTATCACTTTGTGAATAATACTTATAGGCTAGAAAAGTGACAAACACAGTTGCTTTTAAACCTATTGCTTTTTAAAATGGTTAGACATGATCTATAGGAAAAAAACACAGCAGATTTCATTGTGTTATGGATTACAATCTACAGGTTTCTACACTGGGACAATGCAGAAAGATAGTACCACATCTGATGCAGATATCTTCCTGGGTAGAGGTACAGAAGTTTCCAAGATTGTGAACATTCTGGTGTTTGAACATAGGCATAAGAGTCTCCAGTTAAAATTAAAAGAGAAGAATAGAGCCAGTGGCACTTTCACTAAGCACTGCCACTTCTATGAATATTAGTATGTCTAGAAAAGTTCTCCAAGCACATTCCCCTTCAGTGTTTTGTTTATCAATGATTATCTACTATTACCTGAATTTAGCAATCCTAGGACTATTGTGAAGAGCATGTAATTTTTCCACCAATTACATTTTTGTGTGAAAATGTAGCTAGTTCCTAGGAGATAGTAATACCATTGGATTAGAACTACTTTCATGAAAGCATCACTCTGTAGGCCCCTTTCGTGGTTCAGGTAATGTATCCTGGTTACTTAAGATCTGAGGCTTATCAGAAGAGTCAGAATTAAGCATGCTGGGCTGTGATACGGTTTGGAGAAAGGACCTGACTCCTTTAAAATAAAAAAGGCAAAATAATTTTCTATGGGCTTTTGAATCCTAAAGTTGTTGCCCTTGTGTCTCCCTGTCGTTCATCTCCAGATTACACACTGGAACAACCACCGGATTTGAAAGTGAGCCAGGGGGAAGGGAGTCGTGGTTTGCACCTGGAAGCCATTTTCCTGATTTGTGCTGGCTGCAGTCCTGGAGATAAAACAGCAAAAATTCCTCCCTGGGATTTCTTTGAAATCTGGGCAGGATGGTTTGTCTGAAGGGAGGAACAGGGTGGGACACTCATTCCATCTTGCCACATTGTTGTTTTGCAGTGGAGGAGCTTGGCCTGCCTTGGGTTGGAGTTGAAAGGAACTCAACAAGCAGCTTCAAGTATGCGGGAATTTGTTACCCAAACTTGCCAATTTTTCAAACATAACTGGGCATTGTATCCGCCAAAGGGGGCTTGCCAACATCAAGCTCACGTGGTTCAGTGTTGAAGATCTTCCAAGAGATGTGCAAATTACAATGTGTTTTCTTCGGCACACTTAAAGGATGGCAAATAATTACCCCTTTGCTTACATTACCTGGAAACGCACAGTAATAAACTTGCTTTAGAAGCATCCTTTGTTGTATCATTTAGCTTACACAAACTTAACTTTTTCTGACTGTGAGCTCCAAAATGTATTTTAGTAAGAATGAAGACAAAAAAGGCAACAGAATAAACCCAATATTCTTAGTTTTCACAAACATTTATATATATTTTGAATATGTAATATTTGAATTAATTCTTTGAGAACTTCATACATGCATGCAATGCATTTTGATAATAGTCACCTGTCCTCCTAACTCCCTCCAGGCCCATCCCCGCGTCCCTATGCCCTTCCTGTCATCCTATTGTATTTTTTTATAACCTACCCACTTCAGTTAGTGCTGCCTATATATGCTCACGGGTGTGGGCCATTCACTAGAGCATATGGTTGGTCTACCAAGGGAACAATCCTTAAAGAAAACTGACTCTCGCTCCCCCAGAAGCCATTAGTCATCAGTAGCTCCTTTGAGGTGGAAGCTTGTTAGCTCCTACCCCTTTCCATGGTAGAATATTGACTGGCTTAATCTTGTGCAGGTCTTGTGTGGGCAACCATAGTTGCTGTGAGTTCATGAGTACAATGGTCCTATCATGTCTAGAAGACACTGTGCACTCTGATCCTTCCTAACATCTGGCTTTTGCAATCTTTCTGCCCTCTCCTCCCTGAGTATTGGGAGGCAAGGGGTTTATAGAAATGTCCCATTTGTGACTTAGCACTCCACAGACACTAACTCTGCCTTTTGATCAGTTATGAGTTTCTGTGTTAACCACTATCCACTATATAACAAATCTTCTATGAAGAAGTCTGAAGATATACTAATTCATGGGAAGAGAGATACAAATTTATAGGGCAATTTGATACTCTATCAATTTAGTAAAAGGATAGAAATAGGTTTATTGATGGAGCCTAGGAGCTCCCAAACCATGGGCACTTGGCCAGATTTATAATACCAGGCATGGGTTTCCTCCTGTGGAGTGGGCCTTAAATCCAATCATAAAGCAGTTTGTTACCCACATAATGTTCATGCTTTGTTATACCCATAGGCATATGCTGTCATTCCAGTCATTATTGAATACTTGTACATATGATGCAATATTGAGCATTGATGAGCTTTTCTTCATGTTTATATCCTTATACAGATCATATATTTATATAGCCAGGTTTTAAAGTAGGAATACATGAATAGTTACAGATATAAGCATAGCATATTATTTCTGAGTCTCATAATGACACTGCTCAGTATAGCTAATTCAAATCAATAATTTTATGATGAGGAAAATGATGCTGCAACCAGTGCACTGACATCCCTAAGGTCATGCAGCTGGGATTTGCTCCTGGATCTGTACTGTGGCCTCTGACACATCGGAGTTCAGTGTCTATAGCTGGACTGTTTAGCCTGCATCACTTTTCAAATCTAACTTCTTCCCTCTAACAAAGCAAATCTTGTCCCAAATATTATTATTCACATATGAAAGAGGTCACATGTACTGACATTTGGATCCAAAAGGCCTGTGTATTGTTACTTTTCTTGTTACTATGACAAAGTATTTGACAAAAACGAGGAAGGAAGGGTTTATTTTTAATAAACTAATGTTGTTGTAATGAATTCACAAATAAAAACATCACCTAAGTAGATTAAGACAATCGCTCAAAAAAATATTGCCCAGTCCCAAACTCTCTCAGTGAACATCTATACAGTTAAAGCAGCCATTCTGAAGACATGGAGCTTCGCGTAGGATTTTATACTTTCAATATACATTTTTATTCACTTCTCTACCACAAAAAGGGAAAAAAAATCTATGACACAGTTGGTTGAAATGAGAAAAACAATTAGCTTCACATCCTCTTTCACAACTCACTAGTCCTTTTGCTTCCACAAAGGATTTATTTTGCCATAGTTAGAGGGTATAATCCATCACAGTAGAGAAATCATAGCAGGAACATGAGGCAGCTGGTCATATTGCATCACAGCCAGGAAACAGGGAGAGATGAATGTGATCCTTAGTTCCCTTTCTACTTTTTATTCGGTGGAATGACAACCCCTGAAGTGGCTTCTTCCGTGGTGAGTGTGGATTTTCCCTTCTCAACCAAATCCAAAATATCCTTCATAGACATAGGTGTGTCTCCTATGTGAGTCTAGATACTGCCAAGTTGACAATCAGAATTAGCCATCACAACTTGGTTTTAACTTTGACTCTACCACTACAACTTTGTGACACAAGGCAAGGCTGTTTTCTCCACTTGAAAAAAATGGATATAATGGATATGTCTATATTATAAGATCACTGTTTAACTGAAAACAAAGTAAAAAAAATCAATTAAGTCTAAACTTTAAGTATTTTTATCACCTAAGGGAGAGAACATCTAGTCCAAAAAGTCTATAGCAAATGTTAGACAAATCGTTTCTGGATAATATCTACTCATATAGGACAATATTTATATATCATCACATCCCTTTGCTTTTCAATTTTCTTAAGTAAGAATAATTTAATGTTTAGTCATTAAGAAAATCCAACTATCACCTGAAGGACTTTTGGCCCTGCTTTTTAATTAGTGGGTATTGATTGTACAGAGTAGCAGGCTTCATTGTGACATTTTCATATGTGCATAAAGCATTCTTCAGTCATATTCACCATCCCCATGCTCTGCGCTCCATGAGCTCTTCCCCATTTGCTAATAGCATTCATTCTACTTGCATATGGGAGGGAATTTGTCATACTTGCATTCTAAACCTGGTTTGCACACCTAGCATGAAGATTACTAGTTGTGTCCAGTTTCCTACACTCAACATGACTAATTCTACCTATAACTCTGTTATCTGCATAAAAAGGCCACCTTTATTCATTACTGAACTTCACCCTTCCCTGATTTGCCACAACCATCTACCCTCAGAAGCCCCAAACTACTACTGAATCTATAACCTAGGTCAAGCATTGACTGACCACTTCTTTGAATACCATACTGTGGGAACCTCATATATATGCATCTATGTACATGTGTGTTTACAGATATATACATTTCAATCTTTTCTAAAATTTACTGTATTTTTGTGATTTTCTTAAAATATAATTTGATGGTATTTAGATACCCTCCCATGCCCCCAGCTCACTATATCCTGCCCAATTTAATATACTCTATTATATATAATATGGCCTACAGAGTTTGACTTGTGACCCCAAATGTCCTCCACTGTTGGTTCATCCACTGGAGCCTGGTTAGCCTACTAAAAGTTCCATCTTTGAAAAAGACTGTCCCTCTTCCAGCAGCCATCAGTTGCCAAAAGTTCTTTAGGTTGCATTGAAATTTCTTGCCCACTTCCTATAGTCTATGCAGGATATTTTTTTCTGGTTTGAGCTTGCATGGGGCTTGAGCATGCTGCTGTCATCATTGAGTTCATATGAGTAACTGAAGAACTGTGTTTCCCTGTGGTCATACACCATCTCTGAGTCATCATTGAGTTCATATGAGTAACTGAAGAACTGTGTTTCCCTGTGGTCATACACCATCTCTGACTTTTACAATGCTTCTGCCCCCTATTCAGCAACGATCCTTAAGTCTTTGAAATAAGTGTCCTATTCAGGGATAAGGCTGTAGCCTTTTCTCTGAACACTGGCCACTTGTGGATTTCTGAGTTAATCACCATCTGCTGCATAAGGAAACTTCTATTTTGAGAGTTCAGACATTCATCTTATATATAGAGGCTGTGATGAAGATGTGTCTCTTAGGGTACTTATTCTCTGCATTTGACCAGTTGTGGAATTCTAAAAGTCTATCTGTCACAAAAAGAAGCTTCTTTGATGAGTGATGAGATGTAAATTTGTCTATAAATATAAAAATGCATATTTAGAATATAATTAGAAATTACATTGGTCTATGAATGTGTCAAAAGTAGGTTTTTCTCTATGAACTAGGATCTCTACAGCCATGTGTATTTGGCTATGTTTACAGTACCACACACATGTTACCTCCCATTGAATAGACAGACTTTAATTGTAATTAGATAGCTTTTGATTACCTCAAGATAAAAGTACCACAACTATACCAATAGAAATTGTTTTGTGGGTCAGTCATTGGTTATATTAGGTTTTACAGCTGGGTAGGACAAATGGTTGGTTTTCTCCCTTGTATACAGGGTATCCTCTAATACCATGAAAGCTAGTCTTCAGGCAGGGGAGCTAGCCTTCAGGCAGGTCAATTCCAGGTCAATTGTTCTTTTTATGTGTCCAAAGTATAGTCTGTCTTCAGAAATAGTGTCTTACCTTCAAATTCTGGGAGAAAATCAGGGGCTTTGGCAATAGCATGTGTTGTTTTGGGAGTCTCTTGGATTACCCTGACCAAAATCTCAAAGGGATGTTTTTCCTGCCTGGCACTGCGTTTTGGGTTATGCACACATGCACTCACATATTTATTGTATGCATATTTTAGTAGGCTTTTAAGCTAATACATTTCCCTCTGGTTTTTCACAACACCTACGAATTATCTGTCTCTCCTCTCACTCTCTGGTGTATCCCTCCAAACCCCTCCCCGGTTAAGGTCCCCTTTCCAGTTTCTCCTTTGATGACACCTGTCTCCTACTCGCTCCCTCTCTTGAGTTCCTTCTTCCCCTTAACTCCCATAGTTTTTTTTTTCTTTTTTCGTGACTTCTGACTCCTGTGGTTACATAATGATATATACTCACATCTAGCAGGTTAGAGCTAAATTCCACAGAGGAGAGAAAACATACCTCACTTGTTTTCCTGAGTTACTTCATTTAGTACAACTGATTCTAGTTCCATCCATTTACCTGAACATTTCATGATTTTTTTTTCTGTTCTGCTGAGTAGAACTGCATTGTGTAACTGGACCACATTTTTATTATCCATTCATCAGCTGAGGGGCATTCGGGTCATTTCCATTGCTTAGCTGTTGTGAAAAGAGCAGCAATAAACATGGCTGTGCAAGTATCTTTGCAGTAGAATGAGAAATTTGGTTACATGCCGAGGAGGGATATAACCAGTCCATATGGTAGGTTTATTTCTCGTTTTCTAAGAGTTCTCCATACTGATTTCTGCAGTACCAGGTTTCAATCCCACCAGCAGTGGATGAGGACCCCTTTTCTCCGTATTCCCACCATTAGGCACTATTTGTTTCCTTCAACTTACCCATTATGAATGGGGTTAGATGAACTCTTAAAGTAGTTTTGATTTGGATTTCCCTATTTACTAATGATACTGAACAATTTCCAAGGATTTTCTTAACCATTTTTATATGTTTTGAAAACTTTCTGATTAGGCCTAGTGACCATTTTTAAATTGGGCCAATTATTTTCTTGTTTCTTGGATTTTTTGTGTTCTTTGTATATTCTGGAAATTAATCCTCTGTCAGATATATAGCTGGTGAAGGTTTTTTTCCACCCTGTGGGCTCCCTTGTCGCTTGATCTGTCTGTTGTTTCCTTTGCTGTACAGAACGTTTTTAATTTAATGAGGTTCCATTTGTCAGTTATTGGCCATAATTCCTGCAAAACTGATGTCCAGTTTAGAAAGTCCTTTCATGTGCCTATATCTCATAACATACTGCCTATGTTTTATTCTAACATTTTCAGCATTTCAGGCTTCACATTGAGGTCTTTGATCCATTTGGAATTGGTTTTTGTACAGGGTGATAGGTGTGGGCATAATTTTATTCTTCTACACAGGGAGATCCAATTTTGCCAGCACTATTTACTGAAGATGTCTTTCCTCCAATGTGTGTTTTTGGCACCTTTGTCAAATAACAAGCGGATGAAATTGTATGGATTCATGTTTGGGTCTTCTGTTTTATTTTGTTGATATGCATGTCTTTTTTTTTGTACCAATACAATGTTGCTTTTTATGATTATTGCTCTGTAAGGTAGTGTGAGATCTGGTTTGGTAAACACCTGACACTGCTCTTTGTTCCCAGAATGACTTAGCTTGTCTGGATTCTTTTGTTTTCATATGAGTTGGGGGACAGTTTTCTATTTCTATAAAGAATGTCATGGGGATTTTCACTGGGCTTTCTACTCTGCCTTCAATTGCTGTGACAAAACACTCTGACCAAAACCAACTTGGGGAAGAAAGGAGTTATTTGGCTCATATCCCCCAGGTCACAACCCATCACTGAGGGAGCCCAAGGTAGGAACTCAGAGCAGGATCCTGAAGGCAGGAGCTGGAGCACAGGTCATGGAGGACCGCTGCTCACTGGCTTGCTCCCCTGGTTCATGCTCAGCCTGTTTTCTTACACAATACACAACAACCTGCCCAGGGGTTGCACCGCCCAACGTGGACTGAACCCTCCCACATCAACAATAAAGAAAACATGCCATAGACATGGCCACAGTCCAGTCCAATGGAGAAAATTCTCCAATGGAAGCTCCCTCAACCCAGGTATGCCGAGCTGACAACTAAAGCTACCCAGCATAATTAAACCCTTGTCAACTTGACATACAAACACATCACTATTAAGCTGTAAGCTTTCTATTTCTTGTCCCCAAGATATGTTAATATTAATATCACAGCATAAGACAGTACAACCTTAAAAGTCCCACAGTTCTTAAAAAATCCAAACACTTAAAAGTTCACAGTCTCTTTTAAAAGTCTCTTATCTATGGCCTCTTGAAATATCCAAAACAAGTACTGTCTTATTTCAAAGGGAAGGATTGGACACACCTAAGCGAAACCGAAGTGGAGCAAAGCAGTTCAGGCTGAACATCTGGGATTCACTCACTGTCGTCTGGGCTCCGAAGGGATTAGGCAGCTCCACTTCGCTTCTCTGGTTCTGCTGTTCACAGTACGCACAGCTCATCGCAGCTCAGGCTCAGGCTGGCTCCATTCCACACCCGCTACTTCCATTGTTGGCATTCAACGGTCCTGGCATCTCCAAAACGCTGGAAACGCCACTGAAACCGAGGCTGTACCCTCATGAATGGGCTCCCCTGACTTCTTCTGGTGCAAAACTTTGGATTCTCTCCACGACCCCTGCAATCCTGGGGATCTTCACTGCAACTGAGGTTGCACTTTCTCCACTTGCCTTTCCTGGCCTCTCAGGGCGCCAAGTCTCAGCTGCTCTCTGTGACTCCTTCAAGCTTTCAGCACCAGAACCATGCAGGAGACTCTTGTACATTACCAAGTCCTGTTTCCAGCTTGAGATGGAGATTCGGGGCCCCTCTGGACCACAGCTTCTGTGTGCTGACCTTGAGGAAATACTTCCCAGAAGATTTTGCCACAGTGATGCTGGTCTTTTGCTACTTACAGCTGATTTTTAGCCTTAGCTAACCAGCATCAATTATCCCAGTTTAAAAAGAAAAGTTTCACTTCAGTGGCTCTGTTTTCTTAATCACAACTGATTTTTCTGCTCCAACTGACTAGAAACCAAAGATTCTCAATTTAAAATATACAAACAGCCCTGACAGTCTCTACTTCCCTTTGAAGCTTCACAAGCCAGGTCTTCATCCTCTACAACTCTTTCAGCATAACTGTTCCAAGCACCATAGCAACAAACTCTAAGCACTCGATGACTCGATGACTTTTCTTGCTCAAGTTTCCAAATATTTCCACAATCCAAAAAAAAAAAAAAAAAAAAAAGGTCAGGTCTGTCATAGCAATTCCCCACGATCCTGGTACAAATTTCTGTCCTACTCTGCTTTCAAGTATTACAAAACACTCTGACCAAAACTAACTTGGGGAGGAAAAGGTTTATTTGGTTTACATTCCCCAGGTAAGACATCATCACTGAGGGAGCCCAAGACAGGAATTCAGGGCAGGAACCTGGAGGCAAGTGCTGGAGCACAGGCCATGGAAGAAGGCTGCTTACTGGCTTGTTCCCCTGGCCTATGGCCAGCCAGCTTTCTTATGCAATTGACAGCAACTTCCTAGGGGTGGTACTGCCTGTAGTGGGCTGGGCCCTCCCACATCACTCAACAATATAGAAAATAACCCACAGACACGGCCACAGGCCAGTCCAATGGAGGAAATGCCACAATTGAGGCTCCCTCAACCCAGGTGTGTCAAGTTGACAGCTAAGGCTATCTAGCTCTCCGGGACACATTGAATCTATAATTGCTTGTGGCAGGATGGTCAACATCACAATATTAATTCTACTAATTTGAGAACATGTGAAGTCTTTCCATTTTTTTGTGTCTTCTTCAACCTCTTTCTTCAAAAATGGAAATTTTTCACTGAAGAGGTTTTTGGTTAGGATTATCCATCTATCTATCTATTTATCTATCTATAATATATTTGAGGCTATTGTGAATGGGAGTGTTTCCCTGAATTCTTTCTCTAATTGGTTGTTTCTTTGTATACAAGAAGGCAACTGAACTTTGTATCCTGCCATTATGCTAAAAGTGTTGATCATTTCTAGAAGTTTTCTGCTGGAAATTTGGGAATCTTATTATTTATTATTATATTATATCTTATTATATCATCTGCAAATAGGGATAATTTGACCTCTTATTTTTCAATGAATTCCCCAGTAATTTTCTTCTCTTATCTTATTTTTCTAGCTTGAGTTTCAAGTCCTATATTGTAAAGGAGTAGAGTTAGTGGATAGTCTTCTCTGGCTCCTGATTTTAATGGGGATACTTCAAGTTTTTCACCATTTAGAATAATGTGGACTGTGAGTTTGCTGTATACAGTTTTAATTTTGTTGAAGTATGTTACCTCTTGTCCACTTCTTTCTCTCTGGGACTTTTTACATGAATGCATGTGAGATTTTTGTCAAAGGCCCTTTCTTTTTCTTTTGCCATGATCAAGTGATTTTTGTCATTAAGTCCATTTATATAATTTATTATGTTTATTTATTCACATATACTGAACCACCCCTGCGCTTCTGGAATTCAGTCAACCTGATCATGGTGAATAATCTTTTTGATATATGCCCCTGTATGTGGTTTGCAAGTAGTTTGAGAATTTTGCAACTGTATTCGTTAGGGATATCGGTCTATAGTTTTCTTTGTTGTTCTTGTGTCTTTTCCTGGTTTTGGTTTTATAGAAATACTGGCTTCCTTAGAAGGAACTTGGGAGTTCTCCCTTTGTTCTATCTTTTTCAATAATGTAAGTAGTATTGGCTGTAGATCTTCTTTGAAGTTATGGAAAAATGTCCTGTGAATCTATTTGGAACTGGGCTTTTCAGTCTGGAGGCTTTGTATTACTGTTTCAGTTTCCTTACTTGTCTGTTTAAGCTGTTGATCTCGTGTTGGTTAAACTTTGGGGGTTTCAGTGCAGATCACCTGGGTTGGTTTTACTAGCTAAGCAGAGATGTGAGTCCTGGATCAGCACCACTGAGGCTGGTCTCTAAGGCGGATCGGCTAACTCACCCAGCTCATTGGATGCTCTCCGGCAGCCTCAGCAGGAAGAGTCAAGGGCCCAAGTATTGCCTTGTGGGACAGGATGGGCTGGTTCTGACTAGCTGACAGAGGAGATGTGAGTCCCAGAGCAGCTGCACTGGGACTGGTCCTAAAGCAGAGGGACAGTGACCCAGCAGATCTGGCTAAGTCACCCAGCAAATAGGTGCTCTTAGGCAGCTTCAACAGGAAAGCACCAAGCTACAAACCTAATTTATAGGCTAGTGTAAGAACATAAAATGTTAGAAGTAAGCAAATTTTCTTTACCTACACCATTCATTCATTTACTCAAACTTCACTGAATAGCCACTAAGTACTAAGCTTAATGATGGTCACTGTCCTTAAGAGGTTCACTTTCTGGTTACCAAGAAAGTAACACAACTGCTTATAAGGCAGGTTTACTTGTACTGTGACTGGGTCACCACAGTGCATTGAGTCAATACTGAATAGACCAGCTGACTGAAAAGCTGTTACTGAAAATGAGATTCAGTGGATGAGTGGAAGTAAATCAGGGAAGCGAAGGTGAAAGAGTTGCAGAGGGCATTGTATTAGAAGAGAGCAGTGTCTGCCGAGAAGCAGCTCTGTTGTTCAAGACCCTCTCCATGAAATGTGTGTTGTTCAAGCTGCTGGCCAAGTGCAGGAAACAAAGGCAACTGACAGGAAGCCTGAGGAAGTGAGTGCTGGTTCCAAGAGACCCAAACTGACACACATGAATTCCCATGTTCAGACGTCTACAGAGGACAGTATTGTCCTCTGGACAGAACTTCCTTTAAGAGGACTGGGGAGGGAACATTTGGGGTGTACTGAGGATTCTGATGAGAGAAATATTCTGCTTTGGGAGGTGAATCATGGCTTATGGTTGACTATGCCTTAGGATTGAGAGCAGTTAAATGGCTGCATCTTACAACAACTGCAGCATTTGGTAAAAAGTTGGTAAAAACCAACTAATACATTGGAGAAACTAGGTTAAATATAAACTGATTTAAAATATGAATAAATATTTCTTACCAAAGAGACATTATTATAGATTAGGCTGGACAGCAAGGAGTTTTTGATAAAAAATTTTATAAAATTTTTATGAGATAAGATTTTCAAAGTTGACCAGCGCTTCTTTAGCTTAGCCAAATTATGAAATAAGTATTACAGAAAGTGAGTAAAAGGAATGGCAATAAATTGACATTTTCAATGTATTTGTATTCTATTTTACCTGAATAGTTAAAACATTTGATTCCTTTAAGCTTGGATACATAGAATGTCTGTCTGAAGGTCCAAAGGGCCTTTCTTTACATGAGGTGAATGTGCATTGGATGAAATATGTCCTACCATGGAAATTTTACTGAAGGAGCAAGGCCAAAAGCTTGTGCAGAAGCTGACTCACCTATCTTTGACTTCGAAGTTGAATTTAAGTCTGTGAATTTGTGCAGACTAAGAGATGTTAACTCACAGACGTGAGTAACTTTTCGGAGAGAATGAAGCTGAAGAAGAGAGTCTACCATTGTTCAATAGCAATGTCACAGTTTTCAGTATAAGAGAAAAATGAAGAGGTGCTTCACAGCTACGTGCTCTTACATGCTAGACCCTATACTCATAAGAGAAAATGACAATTTAATAGGGATGAGTGACTAAACGTAAAACTGCAAACAATGGCTTTCATACCCCTGTCTTGAGACTTTAGGGATGAAGGCAGCATTGACTTGACACTTCACAGGCAGGTCAAATATCTGTAATATCATGTTCATTTCCAGATAGATTTTAAATTACTGAATCTTTACAATGATCCTTTGAGCTAGATATCATTATATTTATTTTTAAACATGTAAAGTAAAATATGTATAAAGAGGTAAAGAAACTGTTCTAAGGCTATACGAGTTGATCAGGAACAAGCAAGCAGGAAATCTGAGGTTTGAACACAGGCTCTCAACCTCCAAAGACCAAGTGCACTGTTAAGTCAGTTCTAAGGGGATTTGGATTAAGTACTCAAGAGCACATGACTTCAGTTGCCTTTGACTTGGGCCAAAATCAGCAACATGGAAAGTGGGAGAGTGGGGAAAGTGGAATAAACAGAGGATTCATCAAAAACCGGAGGAGGGCAGAAGGAAAATTAAAACAGACTGAGTAGTAGTTGAGAGCAGACTCATGGACTGGGGTGTGATTTTTCCCATGCCTCCTAAGAGATGGAAGAGACAGAAAGAGTAGTGAGCAGGCCCCCCTGAGAGCTGGGACATGACCCAGAGAACATTATTCATGAACGGGACATGCCCCAATCTTTGATGTGGCTGAGAAATATACAGTCTATTTACCGTTACCGACTACAGTTATTAAAAGTGCCTTAGAAGTCCAAATGATCTAGGGTTATCAAGTGGAAAATACTGAGAAGCAACAGAATGACAGAGACAATCCGACAAAACGTTGTCAGTGAAAGCAGCAAATGATCTGATTTTTTAAAAACATTACTCAACCATTCTCCTGCTTTTTGGGAGCCACCAAACTTTTTTTCTTATCACAGTTTTCTTATTGCAAAGAGCAAATGCAACTGTCATTCTCTAGCTTGTGAAGAGAAGTATAAGATTAGAGGCACCAGCAAAACAGAACCATGACAACTTAGACCTTGCAGTAACTTTTTTTTTTAACCACAGATGTAGTACATCGTCTTTTTGGTACTGATTTGCAAATCTAGTGTGACTAAGAGGCCTATATGCCAAACTAACAGATTCAACATAAGCAGTGGTATACATGTAAATATACACACATACATAAGAGGGTGATTCCATTTCTAGTAAACAGAATGCATTGGTACATGATGACACAGAACTGATCTAATGAAGCTAGCCATGCCTAGCAAATCATCACCAAAATAATAGAATTTAAAAAGAAAACCCCTCATTTAAAATATCAAAATAACATGAATACATCCTAAGTTATGCTTTCTCACAAAACATTAAAGAATCATGACAAACACAAAGGTACAAAGTACTTCCTAAGCAAAAGGATCAATAATTGGAAAAAGCTTTAAGAATTTTCCTCATTAGTCTTGGAAGGCAGTTATCCTATGAAGTTCTACTTAATCATATTTCTGGTGTGAAAGATTTTATGTCTTATATCAGTGAGTTGAGGATTCTAGCAGCTCATTCTTACTTGAGCTATTCAGTTGGATAGCTTTGACTTTCTGTATACAGTGGCCAAATGGATGCTTTTAACTACTATTTCCTTCATTCAAAAACAAGTCTGTCTCCTACTGTAATTTGCTATGCAGAATTATAAAATGTGTCTGAATGAGTCAACAGTGTCATCATAAATACTCTATTATGGTGTATTAATGCAAAGAAATACCAAGGTTCTCAGTAAGTTTGGTTACCAAAGGGTACGTAACAGAGTAATAAGTCAGGGGTTCTTCACAGTTGCTTTGAGGCATTTAACATATAGAATGTGGCTTGCATTAGATATATAACTGTGAATTTTCCTAGTTCATTGATAAGCTGATATACAGAACAAAAAGAATGGCAATAAGAACTAAACCCCAATCTGTTGACAACAGAATCTTTCTATTCTACTTGCCTGTATTTTCCCCTGGCTCCTCTCTATAAAAAGTCTCATAAAGCCACCAAACTCATAAAGTCACATCTGCTGGCCAACTATTGTCCTTCAACACATAGCCACTAGGAAGTACAGTGTAGAGCAGTGAACTTCACAAGTTATTAACAGACGAGGGTAGGTGCAAAGTATTCAAAACAACGGTTGCTGTGACCATTTCCAGAATACACCAATGTGTTTCAGGAGCAGATTCTTTACTTAGGTAACCAGCTTCATAATTGGTCACACGGCGGTGAGCCTGAGACAGCATGCGGTGTTTAGAGCCTTGTCAGTACCCTCTGGACCTCTTTTGAAGAGTTATTCTATATTCATCTTTCATCTCATGCAAATCACACCAAACAGTCTTTTACAGCCTGGCATTTTGTAGGAAACAGAGTCTCTTTGGGAAACTAAAGAATAAGACTCAGTGGGGATTTCTGCCCTCTGGCTGCTTTATAAAATAAATACTTCAACAGAACCATTTGCATAATGAAATTGTATCATCCATAAGAGATTTAGAAAATTGTATCAAATGAGGCTAAACTGCAGTTTGAGAATGTGTTTTAGGGCTAGATAAGGGAATCTTTTTAATCCCACATAATTTTATGTTTTGTTTTTCAGGGAGAGGGATCTTTACTCAGTTCTAGAATGGAGAATGCTCATTGGAAAACAAGAGCTGTTTGCTCTGGCCACATGTACCAATTTTCATGATTTATCTGAAGCAGCTTTGAAAAGTCTGAGAGTTTTTCATCTTTTTAACCTTGTAGATTATATGCTTTGTTAATAAATTGGTGGGAGATTGGTGTCTTGGGACACCCACTAGAGTAAAACAAAGACAATATCAAGAATCAAGAAGTTACCTTGAAGTTCTCTTACAAGTGAACTGGTTTTATTGAAGATTCATGTTTTCACACACTACACTTTGCCCAACCAAGAAGCAACAGCATTGCTATGAGTTTGCTCTCCTCTGGAGCTTCTGAGAAATGATATTTTATTGTTACTTTTTAGAGACTGTAAAACGAAATTTTTGACAGAATTCAAGAAAGGTGGTTGGAAGTCTTCATTCTTTTTCTGAAAATTATAATAACAATTTTTCTGAATCTCTTGGATCATATTCTTGGTATTTATAACTTGGCCTTCTTTGCAAACAGGAATATTTCTTGTCAAATTGAAAAACCTATATTAAAATTATAAAAAATAAATTTGTGCATCTTACTTAATAACACAGTGGGTGCTCAAATGCCCAATGAACATTTTAATTAATTTCTAATTACTAATATTCTCTGAGTACTTTGGGTATTTCCTAAGTCCTGAGTTATTTAGTATCATGTCCTCCTAATGTCCTAGCTACAGCCATCCAACACTTATTGAATACTACCATGTACAAGGAACCACAATTATTTGAGTTTTGGAACTAATCAGAGACTATTTTCTGGAATTGAATAACCATTTCTAATTTGTACGCAGATCTCTTCTGCCTTTTCCCAAGTTGAGCCACCTGCTTCGAGCTACTGAAAGATCTCAGGGAGTCTTTAATCTTTGCTTTCTGGGGAGGGAGATGATTACAGGAAATTGACTCTTTAAAAAAATCACTGATGCCCCATTACTAACTGCATCTGATTTTTCAGCCAGCAGTTTCAGTGGACCACCAATGGGAAGAATTTTGTGCCAGTGTCAAATATAAAGAGCCAAAAAAAGGAATACAAAATTTTCATATCTTTTCAACAGACCCAGGATGTTTCTGTTCCTCTAAAGCCATGAAGTGACTGGTTCGAGGTCAAACATGCAGTCTGGCACACAGCCCACACTATTAACCACCACCGAAGGCAATTGTACAGTGTCGCTATTAATTTTGTGTGGCATTTGAAAACCATTTTTCTTAGCTTTCTCATTTGTAAACTAAATGTTATACCTTACTTGTCACAAATAAACATATACATTTATGTGCCTGAATATATGATTAGTGTCCTCACAAGCCTATTCTGAACCTGAAAATTCCTATCATCTAATCTTTTTTTCCTGTATTTTGATATGTTTAGATATTTACCATTGTGTTATAGATAGCAACATTACTCATTACAGTAATATGCTACACTGGTTTGTAAACTAGGAACAATGGGATATACTAGATAATGCATATGTAATGTAGGCTATACCATCTAGGTTTGGGTAACAATATTCTATGGTGTTCATAAAACAGTGAAATCACCTAATGACATATTTTGAATAATACATCCCTGAAGCTAAGCAACATGTGAACATATATTGAGCATGGAGAACCATTATCATTTTCCTAACAGCAGTAGATGCCCAGGACATTATATTTTTGTCTACTATATTCCTCATAAAATGTCACTGATGAAGGTTAGAAAGAAGAGAAAAATTAAGATGATACTAAGAATGATGTCTTACATATATTAAATACTTAATTTCATGGTCTGTACTGAGAACATAGCAAATGACTCCAATTAATCCTTATTGTAATATTATGATCTTGGAAAGTTTATACTCCCACTTTATAGATATTTACAAGATCTTCAACAGTTTAATCAAGGACCACTGAGCTAGGATTCACATCTGATGATTTTCATTGAAAAAAATATTTTCTATAAAATGAATTATTAAATACTGAAATATTTAAAAATATTAAGTTAACTGAAATTATTATTAATAAACCTTAAAGAGAGCTGAACATGATGCCTTTAGTCCTAGCATTTAGGAAGCAGAGGCAGGAGGGTCTCTGTGAGATACAGGCCAGCCTGGTCTACATAGCAAGTTCCAGATCATGTGGGGCTACCAGGAGACACTGTCTCAAAAAATACTAAAGAGTACATGGTACAAAATCTGACTTTCTCTTCATTGATCTAATTCATTTCCTCATATGATAGCATTATATATTCCCTTAAACTCCTCTGTTTGATAAATAAGTGACAGGCACAGAAATAATAGAAGTTTCTTTTCTTTTCATTTATCTGGGTTTTGTGAGACAAGTTCTCATGGTCTCACTATGTAACACAGTACGACCTCAATGACCTCATTCATGCTGCTAAATACCCAGAATGCTGAGGTAGCAGGTATGTGGCTACCATTCCCAACTTCAAAGTAGAACTTAACTATCATGAATGGATTTGGACTTAGTCAACAGTTCCCCCATCCTAAAATACAGTCATGAGTATAAGAAATATTATCAGAGTTTAACAAATCATGAAATTTTCAGATAAGTGGATGGAAGTAGGGACTATTATCTAAATGAAGGAACATAGGCTCAGAAACGAAAGTGATATTGTTCTCTCTAATTTGTGGATCTTAGGTTCAAATCCTTATATGTGAGTATATATCCTGATATAACACAAGAGTCAAGAAAATGGAAAAGAACCATGGGGATAAAGGGGAAGAAGGAACTCCAGAGACCAGAGTAGTAGGAGACAGGTGTATCAAGGGAGAAATGGGAAAAAGGGGGATACTTTCACTGGGAAAGGAGTAGGAAATGTTATAGAGGGGGAGTGAGAAGAGATGAATTATGCTTAGATTGTTTGAAAAAAGAGAGAAAAGTGTGGTAATTCAAAGTGCTACTAAAAACACACTCTACACACACACATAGATAGATAGATGATAGATAGATAGATAGATAGATAGATAGATAGATAGATAGATAGATGTAACTGAAGACTTTATAACAAAAAACACAGTGCCAGACAGGAGAAACCTTCCTTCTAATTGTTGGTCAGGGTAATCCAAGAGACTCCCAAAATTCCACAGGCTATTGCCATAGTCCTTGATTGTCGCTTAGAATGTGAAGGTAAGACCCTATGTCTTAAGACAAGCCATACTTTGGATACAGGACTTGGAGTAATCAAACTGGAACTGATCTGGAAGCCACCTTCCGTGAAGACTAGCTGTTATGCTATCAGAGGATACTAGGCAAGCTGCCAAGGGGGTCGGGGGGGGGATGACAATCAATGGTCTTATTCAGCTGTGAAGTCTTATAAACAACAAGTAGTCCAGCAAAATGCCACTACTGGTACAGTAGTGAGACTTTTATAGGGGTGATCATCAGCTGTCTAATTGGAATTAAGGCCCACTCAGTGGAAAATAACTCATGTGTCACATTGCAAACATAGTCAAATATACATGGCTGATATATATATATATATATATATATATATATATATATATATGTACATATTATATATATTAAATTGGGAGGGGGAAGTAGGCAGAGGTATGGATTAAGGACAGACATCTAAACATCTAAATGTCATCAAATTGTATTTTATGGAAACTGAAAAATTCAGCAAAACTTTTACAGATTTACAGATCAGATTGGCAGAAACAAGAGTTAACAGGAAATATACTATAGGAACCATGATTTTGTTCCACAGACATACCTGCAAGTATTAAATCTTATTTGCCTTATCTTGAGATATTAAGCAGTCTGTTTGTTAGATAAATTCTTCATTTACTCAGTCTTCTAACTTCTGGGGTAAAACTGTAATTATTAAAACAAATCCTACACCCAGGACTCATTAGTGTCCTCATGGCCAGGAGCTATGCCTCAGCCTTGACTCAATCTCTGCTCTACCCCAATGATTCATGAACCCAGTGGACTCTGAGAAGATGGTTGCAGGTTCTTACAAGCTTTTAGAATAAAAGGGATCTAGGCAGTTCAGTATAGCAACAGAAGTGTTCTCTCTGTGGTCCACAGATGACTTCTTCTTACACAGGTCTTTCTTACCTCAGTTTTCCTTGACACTATTCTGTTACCAAGTATTACCTTCACCCCACGTTTAAACTAAAACTTTATAGCTATTTGATGAAACTTCATCAATTTCCCAGTTTGGATCCTAAGACTTTTCTACTTTGATCCCAATATATGTATATTGGAAGAAGAAGAAAAAAATCCTTCCTTTCTTCCCATTGGTAGAATCTTGTGGTATCTGCCTCCCTCCTCCCCAGGTAAACACCTGTGAGTCACCTACTTCTTCTCCCCAGTCTCAGTTGACTTTTCTTTGAAAGATGAAATACTGCTTTTCAAAGGCATATCTGAATATCCCACCTTGAACTTAAGATACCCTTTCTCTTCTTCCTTCTTCCTTCCTTCCTTCTTCCTCCCTCCCCCACCCCATCTTGGAAGCTCTAGGGATCAATCTCAAGGCCTTGTGCAGGCTGGGCAAGTTTTCCTGCTTTCTTTTTTACATCATGAGAATACATGTAGAAGGGAAATTTCTGTGAAAAAGGTTCGAAGGAAGAAAATAAACTATGAAGAAACAAACATGTGAAAAACATTATTCTCAAAATTCTATATCATGATGAGATTGGAAATTCCTCCTGGTGAAAATTTGAGTGTAGGTTCATTTGAAAATCTGTGTAATTCCTTGCTAAGCACAAGCAAGGCAAGGTCAACCACTTGCCTCATCTCTACTGCTTCCATTCATGTCAAAGCTTATTCATTTCGAGAATCCTTTATCACAGGACCAGGATTCCAGCATTTGTTCATAGAAATGTAAAATGCTGCAGCATCACACTAATAGAAGCAGAGTCGCATCTTAACTACTTTCTTTAAGATCCAATAATTTTCAATAAAGAATATTTTTCTTTATTCTTTGTACATATTATGCTTTGATCAACAAAACACACACTTGCATAAGCCTTATTTCTAGAATAAAAGTAATTCAACTTCTCTTGTCCTTTTCTTCTTAACTAAATTACAGTTTCCTTAAGTTTTTCTCCTGTGTTGTGTAGCAATTTTCTCTGAAATAAAATGTTCCATCTTGAAGGAATGCACAGGGTGTTCTAAAACACAGTGAAAAATTCCGTCCTTTGGGGAAGCTCTTAAACTAAGGAAGTGAACAACTCCAAACTTTCAGGAGGTCCCTGCAATTGACCAGGTTCATTAGGGCCTCCATCCCTAAGCCTTAAGGACTGCTGGGAGACATTCTAGTCTCATACAGGCCTAGATGCTAGAAGAGGCTCAGATCATCCTCTTCTGATCTGAAAGAGACACTCTCCAACGTGTCAAGCTGCCTCTATAAGCTGTCCAGTGAGCTCCAGGTTTCTAGCTTTCATGAGCTGCTTTGGATGCAGCTGTCTTTTAGTCATTTCTGCTCTTATAAATAAGCCCTCTCTCATATTCCTGTAGCTCCAAAATAAACCTCATTGATTCCCCAAGTTGGATTTTGATGATATCCTTACTTTGAACTGTTATCAATTTCCTGTCTGGGATGAGTGGTCTCTCCTGTTACCCCAGGAGTAGGGTCACATAGCATTATCCCTTAATCAGACCCTTCCCTGTTTTTCTTGACAGTAGCTTTCCATTCCTGTGTTGCACTAGTAGCCAAGGGAGGACTTGCCTTTACAATTTTGCCTGGAAATTCTCTCATGGATGCAGAGAATTCATTTACCCGGTGTCTTGACAAAGATATCTTCACCACCTGCCACTTTCTAGACTCTGCCACAGACACTGGGAACAAAATAGTCCCTCCGTCCTTGGGATTTAATAAATGGAACACACAGACAGATATACAGTATGAAAAATATAAAGGAAATAGGAGTTTGGAAGGAATCACTAATACACATACACACTAACATTATATAAGGCGGGGCAAGGGTCAAGAAAACCAATGATGAGCTAATACCAGAAGCCTCAACATTCTCTAATTCACATTAAAATTAGAATACTTGCGGGAATATGATAAAAATCACTTTTTACTATGTGGACATATAAAATATGGTATTTAAATTTCTAGCTTTTCCTACAAGTTCACAGCCTCATCAAAATTTAAACAAGGCCATTGTAGCAATGAATGAAAAGATTATATTTTCATAAATATATTTAGCAAATAGTAAGCAAAGAGAGAATAGTAAGCAAAACTAAGATACAAAATCCCTTGCTTGTGTCTTTATGTCTGTCTGTCTGTTGATCTGTCCATTCTTCCACAGATGCATTCACTACTTCATCTATAGGCCTGCTCATCCCATCCAAGATAGTATGCCCCAGGAAATTCATGGCCAGGACTGAGCTAAAATATGATTTAATCAATTATATGATTATTTAAACTTTTGCTTAGATTTGTCATGTTCCAAGCACTAGACTAGGGCTGAAGACTAGAAGGTTTCTGGTCTTATGAAACTGCTTACTTTCTTTCTGATTTTAAAAATTGATTCTTTGAAAAAGTTTTATATATATACATACATGTATGTATGTATCATGATCACATCCACCCTCTACTCTCATCCTCCAGCTCCCACTAGACACTCAACCCCCAAGCAAGCACATCTCCCTCTCAACTTCATGTCCTTTTTTTTTTTTTGTAAGATAACCTATTTGTTATATTTAATGATAAGTTAATGGTACTTTTATGTGGGTGTGGAGCCCACCACTGGGACAAAGGTAACTTACCAGAACAGGCACAGTTGCACCAAAAGTGATTCTTCTTCCAATAGCCTTCAGCTTCTAATAGTTCCTCAGCTGGAGTGAAACCTCCTCACTCCATGGGGAATTTTAATTAGCTTGATCTTGTGTAGGCTTTGTGCATGTAACCACAGCTTCTGTGAGTTTGTGTGTCCAAAAGCCAAGTCATGCCAAAAAGATAGTATTTCACCTCCCTCCATCCTCTGGTTCTACATTCTTCCCATCCCTTCTTCTGTAATGTTTCCCAAACTTTGGGGTGGGGCTCAGGACATTGATAATAAAGGACACAGTCATTTTGGACTTTTGAGCAGTCACAGTCACTTTCTTACCACTTTGACCAGTTATGAGCCTCTGCATTGACTGCAGGTTCACAGTATCAGGCATGAATTCCCTCCTCTGGAGCGGGCCTCAAATCCAATCACAAAGTGGCTGGTTATATCGTAACAGTCATGTCACCAGTGAGCTCATCTTGGATGATAAGTACATCAGTCTGTAGGGTCGAACCCTGGGCAAGAAGACCATTTTTTTTTCCAGCAGCTTGGTTAGCACCTTCTGGTGGACTTGTATTTGGATTTTCAATTCTATTTCCCCAAGTTATTTGTCTATTTTAATGCCAATACCATGCTGGTGTTATTAGTATGGCTCTGTGACATAGAAAACTAGGAATAAACCTAACCACAGACGTAATAAACCTCTATAATGAAAAATTTAAGACATCAAAGAAAGAAGTAGAGGAAGATACTAGAGGATGGACAGATCTCTCATGCTCATGGATCAGAAGACTTAATCTTGCGAAAGTAGGAAACCTACCAGAAGCAGTCTACAGATTCAATGAGATCAAAATCAAACCCAGAACCATTCTTTACAGACAGAAAACACAATCCAAAAATAAAGAGGGAAGCACAGAAAAACAAGAAGAGCCGAAGCAATCCTAAATGGAAGGAATCTTGTGGGAGCTGTAACCACACCTGGTTTTAATGATTCTCAAAAGTCATAGAAATGGAAACAGCATGCTACTGGTACACAACACACACATAGATCAATGGAATAGAATCGAAAACCCAAGGGTAAGTCATGGAGTTTACAATACTTTCAAGTTCGGCACCATAGTTCCCCAGAATGAAATCTCTCTGAGTAAAAGTTCCATGGGTCATAAACCAATGTTTTTAAAAAATATATTTTGGGTTTACTTTTATATTTCATTCAACCCAATATATCTAAAATATCATTTCCATATAAAATTAAAGAGGCAGATTTTATATTCATTCTTCATACTAATTCTTCAAAATCTATTGTGTAGTTTGTACTTATGACACTTACTAATTCAATTAACCCAACTCAAGTGTTGAATCAACACCTCTAGCTACTGGCTGCCATACTGAACAACACAGCTGTAGGAAATAGCATGTGGCCAGGATGTAGACACGGGACTGCTGAATACATCAGATATTGACACATAAGTTACAGTGTTTGAATGCGGTAACAGAGCTTTCTAGTTAACATTTTCCCCATGTTGACCTCTTTGGGGAGGAGTGTGGAATTAGGTAGTGGAAATGGCAGCCTGAGGATCAAAGCCTCATATTATCTCCAGTTTTCCCTCTCTCTATCTCTTCCATTTTTCTCATGCTGATCTTGTCATTCTGTTCTAAGTTTCTTTATGTCCCAAAATGAAATGCCCAAAAAGAAATGGGCAACTCACACCCATTCATACATGATCGAACTGCAAAAGAATAGAGAACTAAGAAGTATTTTATACATTTATGTTCCTGTCTCCAATCATAGGGCTAAGTTGAGCATTTTGACAGACTTATAGGAGATATATTTTACACCTTCTTAATGGATATTTGGTTTCAGAACTACTTATAGCTGGACAAAAAATACTCATATACCAAACCATGTTGATTTTGAATGACTTGCCTTTACATTCAGTCATTTGAAAACGGGAATAACATCAGGGCAAGAATCAGCCGTGAGTCTGACTTAATCATGAATCAGTGAAACTGATCATGAGCTCTGAGTTTTTTCACTCTAAGAGAGATTTTAGGGTGAGACCAATCCTAGAGATGGATAGTTAGATGTCTTTGAGTGAGGACTAGGGGTAGATGGATGAAACCATCCAAGGTATCAATACTAGTTTTAGAAACATGGATTACCAAATAAAAGATGTTTTTCTTTACTTTGTTGCAGATATAATGAAGATCTGCTAAAGTTGTTTAAACAAAAGAGTGACAATAATAAATTCTAGGCCAGTGCCCATATGAAGCCTAGGATAGTCAATGCTGAGTCTGTGGAGAACTTTGAATGTGTGCATAGCTTTACTGTGCACCCAGAACAAGAAAGAGCAAAATCTTCATGATATGGGCTAGACCTTAAGAATGACTCTAAGACATACCATAATGTCTCTCTGGAGAGAGGGTGTGGAGTAAAGTAACCTTTAGGAAAGTTCTAGCCTACTAAAAAGAAGAATCCAATCTTAAAGGCTGACTTCTTTTAAAGAGACTTCAGAGCTGAAAGTGATTCCAGGTCATTATACATCTGTGCTATAAAGGATTGTGTAATACGGGAGCACAAATGGATTCATGGAAAACTGAAGATCTGGAATTTAAGTAAAATACAGTATCTTTAAATGGTATTTAAAAAGATAAAATCTAATAAAATTAAGATATCACCCCTGAAATTCATATGTCATTTTAAGATGAATAGCTCTTATTCGCAATGTTAACCACAAGAGAAGAGTTATAAAGGAATACCAGTGAACATTTTTATGGTTCTGCCCTCTCTGTCTATAGGTAGAAAAAAATGAGCTTAATTATTCTATAATCATTACAGTTTTCTCAGTCCCATTGATCTTTGACCTTATAGCAGATTCTCCGTGGACAGCTTAATATTCTCTACCATTTTAAAACTGGATTTCCTATATCGCTTTTATTTAAGGTCACATAGCCATAGATATAATCTCCTGATTAAGAAACCTTGAGCTTTAGAGTTAAAAGTATCTTGTTTTTATCTCTTAATGGGATGAGTTCAGATGATCCCAAGAGGTATTTTCAATCTGTCACTTAATCCTTTAAAGATAATACGCTCTCTTAGAAGATCATGATGATTATCCACAATGTTGTGTAATTTATCTTAGAAAAGGTTTTCCTACAGCATAACTTATGTCAACAAAGCAAAAGTCTTCAATAATAGGATGTTAGTATCAATCTTTATAATGATGATATATTATCATAGGGTGCAAACCCAAGTTTAAAAGACTCATTTCCAGCCTCTCCTCAAAAAAGCAAAAAGAACATTTGCTAAATTATTAAGTCTATTTATCCTATCTGTATTAACTGGTCAGATTTTACTTTTGGTAAAGATCTAATGCATAGTGTTGGGTATAAGGAGCTGATACAGACTGACACTTAGAAACATTTGCTGAACAGTGATTTTTCTAGATTCTTTGTTTTTGTTTTTTATGATTTCTGACTTACTTTTTTTCAGTGCTAGGAATCCAGTCCATGGCTTTGTACTTGCTAGATACGCACTCTACCCCTGAGCTAAATCTCCAGCCCAGAAGTGACTTCTTTTTAAAACATGGAATCATGTAGAATTGTAAAGATAATAACCTATTAGTAATTATCACAATGTTGCAGTGTATCCATTAGATAATTTAGATTTAGCTCTAAATCACTTAACCATCAGCTAGAAATATGGCAGATGCTGAATCTTCCATACTTATCTTTACTAAAATGTGAACAACCTCTTTCCCAGAATATTACCAAATTTTACTGCATTTCACCTAATTTCTATTAGATCTAAAATCTGGGAAAATTACATATGAGAGACACGGGCTCAAATATTTACAAAATGCTTATGAGCTAGGGCAGAAAAATTCATCCTGGGTTATAGCTAAAAGCAAGTTCTGACAATGATTTGAAAGAGTTCATGCTAACTTGGTGTGCAAAAACAGAGAGAAATGAATTAGTTCAAAAGCCTACTGAAAACTACACACACAATATATACATATGAGTACATGTGTGTAGCTTAGGGTATATAACAATAAATACAATGTGCAGGGAGAGGAACCCCGCCCTTTTTTGTTGGACAGGGTAGTTGAAGAGAGTCTAAAAATGACACAGATTATCGCTACAGCCTTGCCTACCAGAACTTGAGGTTAAAACCCTATTTATGAAGACATAGAACATGGAGCAGTTGATCTGGAACAGATCTGAGAGACTACTCCCAAAAGAATAGCTCCCATAATATCAGAAGTTACTATGCAGACTTCCAAAGGTGAAAAACGATCAAAGATCCCAGCCAGCCGGCTGTAAAGACCGTGAATCACAACAAAGACCACAGTGAAAAATAATCTTCACTGGCATAGTAGTAGCACTTGAAATCAACAACTGACTAATCAGACATAAGTCCCACTCAGTGGGAAGAAACTCTCACAGCCAAGTATGCATGGCTGGAGAGGTCATAGATCCTAGAGAAAGAATTACTTTTGTCATATCCCTAGACCAACATAATTTCTTACTGTATTTAAAATATGTATCCTTATTTTTACCGACAAGTGTACCTCTTACCACTCATCAAAAAAGCTTCTTTTTGGAACAGATGGAGACTATTACAAAGTTCCACAACTGGTCAAATGCACAGAATAAGAAACTGCAGAATATTTATCCTTGACTAGGACATCTGTATCAAGCCTCTTCCACCCAAAACTCAGGGACCATTGTGGAAGAGCGGGCAGAAAGACTGCAAGAGTGAGAAGTTCTGGATGACCATAAGGAAGCAGAGTTTTCCAGAAAGGTGAGAAGTGACTCATATGAACTCACAGAAGTGGTAACAGCATATACAAGACCCATGCAGGTTCAAACCAGACAAACTGTCAGCATAGAAGTGAAGAAATTGGTGAGAAGCTCCAACTATAGCTGAGAAACTATTGGCAACTGATTACTAATAAGAAAGGGACAGTTGATTTTCTTTGAAAGTTTCCTGCTAGATAGTTTAACCAGGCTTCATCGGACGGATGAACACCAAAGGATATTTGAGAACCAAATTTTATTCCATAGGTCTTAATGTACACAACAGAGTACATTAAATCCAGCTGGGTGATCTAAGGGGTGCAGATAGGGGTCTAAATATGATTATGAAATTTGAGAAATTTAATTTAAAAAAGAAATTTGAACTTGGAAAACAACAACTTTCAATAAATGAATTTCACAGATTATTTTTAAATTTTTATGCAAAGAAACAGAATATTTTGTTTTCCTTTTCAATCTAACATGTCATGTAGCATATTTTGTTTGAATTTCTAGTTTTGATTAATGTCAATGCATTGTAACAAACAACAGTAACACACACACACACACACACACGTTTGGCTTAGCCTGAGAACTTTTGTTCATCCTGCTTCACATGTACAAAGTAACTGACAAGCTTGGCAAAGCCAAGATAGCATCTTGATCCCTGTCCCAAGATACAGTCCTACCCCAAACAGCTGGCGCTCCACCCAGGAGCAAGAATTTCAACTAGCAGAGGAGCGTCTGCCCCCGGCTTTCCCAACCCTGCACGTGTAGGATATAATTCTGAAATCTGAGCACCTTGGCCTCAGTTTCCTTTATTATTCCAAGTTTGTAAGGAAAAACAATTTTATTACCACAGCATCATTCTATTTTTTTTCTCTCCCACACTGGAATTAACATTTCAGTTGTGATACAACTCATGCTTAGCAATTTTGAGGTGAACCTGACAAGGACTGGATGAATTTCAGAGAAATTCAGTTTTTTTCTAGATTCACGAGATAAAAGACAACAAAAATTTCACTTTAATTCTATCCATATAGCAACACTAGAACATTGTTGAGAAGTTATTTCATATGATTTTTTGCTCTGTGCTACATTCACATCATAACAAACTCTATGTTATTATTGTTGTTATCATTATTAGTAGCAATATTTTGATATGGGGTCTCTCTGTAGCCCCAGGAGATGCTATGTGGACCAGGCTGGCATCAGTCTCAGAGAGGTCCATATTTTTGACAGTCTCATTTGTTGCAAGCAAAACAAACAAAACAAAATAAAAACCCCATGTTTCTTATCCTGAAAAGGAAGGAATTTTTCTCAGATCACTATTCTGGAAAGAACCAGAATTTGACCATTTTCTTAATTTTTCTCTAAGTATAGGCTTAATTCTCTGCTACTATCTCTGGCAGTGTCTTTTTCTACATACAAAACGTATATATGAACATGTCCGAGCTTACACTCAGAAAGCCTCGCAAAAGAAGAAAAAAGGAATATTCCCTGCCAATTTGACTCAGTTAGACAAAGCAGTAAAAATTTCTGTGTCCCGGCTTGGATTGAGTACATGCCTGGAACCAATCCCTGTAGTCAGAAGCTTAGATCACAGCCATCACTGTGTCCCTGGGGCAAGATTTTTATTGACAGGAGCACTTTAGGAATCCCACAAGTATGTATATTCATGACTTTTCTCTTTGCTATGACAAAAATACCTGACAAAAAAAGGTAAAGGAAGGGTTTTGGAAGTATTTTGGCTCATGGTCTGAGGGGATACTACAGTCCATAAAGAAAAAAAACTACACAAGGAACACGAGGTAGCTGGTCACATTGCATACAATCAGGACACAGAGGTGAATCTGAGGCTTTCCTCCTTTTCTGCTTTGTTCCTTTTAATTCAGCCTGGGACTTCATTTATGTTGCCCACTTTCAATATGAGATTTGCCCTCAAAGACACACCTAGAGGCATATTTCCTAGGAGATTCTAAAGCTAGTCAAGTTGGCAACGAAAAAGAATAAACATCACCATGTGAAGCCACAAATCCTAGGTTTCTCCTATCAGCGAATACCCAACAATTATGGATGCTTGTCATATCACTGACAATAGTCTAAGTGCCTTGATTTTATTAACTATTTTAATTGTTAATTTATCATGAGGCAGTCACTATTATTTACCTCTATTTTGTAGATGGGAAAAAAAACTTGAAGCTCACTGTTTAAAAATTTGTCCAGTCACTCAGTTGAGAAGCAACAAAGTAATAGTAGAATAACTCTAAGACATAAACTATTAATCACCATAAATCTCAGTGTATTGCCTTTAGAATAATGACATAACCTTATTTATACCCTACAAGGCCAAGGACCAAACTTTGGCTACATTTACTAACACAGAGATACTTATTCCTGGTACATCCTTATTCAGGTCAAGTCTCTGCACTTTAATTCTTTTCTGTCACCTTCTACATCCTTAGCAAGTGGTCCACTAACCATTGCTTCCTTTACCAGTACTTCCAAATTCCTCCTTCCGTATAGATGATCTCCCTCAATTCCAGCACTCTGTCTTCTCTGTGCTTTTATCATTAATGTGATATTTCTTACAGAGTGCTTCTTCTTCACCACTTTTCCCTGTGTTCTGGACATCAAAGTGCCTGTCATTTGCCTGTTTAATCACCAACCTATCTGTCTAGTGAAATAGTTTTATCGGTGGCTTCACTACCATTGAGTTCCCAAACATTAAATCCAAAAGAATTTCTTCAAGGCCTGCATTCTTTCTTTGCTCAGCATTCTTACTCTCTTAATTTATAAGGCTGTACACCCTCTGACTCCTAAGAATTTTTGTTTCTCAATGTTTAATGAAGAATTCTTTTGGGGGGCTACTTCTGCTCTGGTAACTTTCCCAAGGTTTTTTTTTTTTTACTCTGCTCTTCAGTCTATGTTTTTTCCCCTCTGTGAGGAAAGCCTTAGTGATTCCTACAGACGGGTAGACCTAATTCTCATCTCTATACTGGGAACTCTCATATATATAGCTCTACTTGTGAACACTCCCCAGTGAATCCTAGATCAATCGATCTGATTTCTTTAGGTATCTCTACCTGATCACATTTTATATGCCTTAAGAATTTAGTAGAGAGCTTTAAATAGCATATAAAATTATGTCATTTTTATTTTACAGAGCAAAGAAAATGCTTCTTATGAGGAAATGTGAAGTTGGGTCTCTCAGGAAGATCCTTAGTGAATATTTTAAAATATTTTTGATATAATGAAACACTAAATTAGAAGATTTCAAATAGAATAGACAGACGAAATATTTCAAAGATAAAATTTAGTAAATTTTATAATTTGGCATAGGTTTGAGAGAGGGAATGCTTAGGAGGACATAGGTGCTTCTGACTCAGATTCTCTGATGAATGCCAGAAAACTGAAAAACTGAGCTACAAAGAAAGAACAAGTTCTGAATGTGAAACTAATAGATTCACTTTTTAATACTGAGTCTTTCCTCTCCTCCTTTCTTTGTTTTAATCCAGTCTAGGAATGATCTACTAGGTAATTACAGCAAAATTCTGGTATCTTACTCAAAAACATCACTGTGCATCTTCACTGAAGGTGGCCTGTCTTTACTGTTAGGCTTAATGTAACAGAAAATATAAACTCCTTTAGCCTCATAACTCAACGTTTCTGTAATATATTCTTTTAATTGAAGAGAAAAAATAATTCCTTAAGAGTTTTATAATATGATCTAAAATTATTATCATTTACTTATTATGAAAGAAATAAATTAGGCTATGTTAGCTCCAGGATCATCTTTCTTTCTGAGTAGTAGAAACTACGTAATCCCACTTACAAAGCTGGGGTGAAATATTTTAAAGTGAGCAAATGTTGAAAAAAATATAACTGCTTCTGGAGGAATTGTCAGGGTCAAAGAAAACCACCTAGTAGTGGAACAAGTGGATTTCTACTGCCTCTGAGATGAGTTATCACGGTGGCATCATTCTGCCCAATTCTCTGGTCCTCTTCATGGGCTTCGATCATGAACCTCTGATCCCTCTTCTCCGTACTTTCTTCTTACTTTTTGTCCATTCTACAAAAAGTTACTCTTAGTGTCATTAATTTTGGTAAAGATCATATTTAGGCTTTGTGTTGAGGGACCACAACTTTTAAAGAAATATGCACTTAATCTTTATGATAGTACTTTCTTTCATAAATTAAGACTTTGGATTTTGTTTTGCACAGACTCAAGGAAGATGTAGTCAAAAGTTCCCTACCTTAGGAGAGTAATCCCTAGTTGTCTATACAGTCATTTATCACAGTGATGTTCTAAACTATTAATGTTAGTCATTTTATCATCAAATCAATGCTCTGAAAATCCAGGCATAATTAGCTCTTGATGTGTATGAGACACATAGTATATACTGAAATATTGAACTCTTTCTTCACATTATTGTAAATAATAAGCTATTCATTGCTTTTAAATTATGTCATAGGTAAAACATAAACAGATTAGAAAAGATAATTAGTGTTAATGCTACATAAGACATAGTTTCCTAGAACATTTCTAGCAAAGAGAACCATGCCTATGCCTCTTTCTTATGCCCAAGTCCAATGCTTCACATGAGGAGCTGTCAGAATAAATACCTTTTTACTGATCTTAACGCTAAGACTTCCATGGGTCGTAGATATCTGATCCCAGTATGGATTGAGTTATCTTGTGTTGGCAAAGTGAGTCAGTCCCCACCATCTCAGCTCTCAGCCCAACCTGGGTCTTAAAGACTTGGGTTTGGAACTCAGTTTGATCCCTGAGACTTACCTATGGCCTGCCATCTGAGTTCATATTTATGAACTCTGATGCTAACCTACCATTTAACCTGCTCACATAGCCACAACATCCCATCCTGCTGATCCAGGACGTTGTGTAGTCAATCCTGAGATCACAACTCAAAGCTGCACCTCCCTAACTGTTCCTGGGCTCACATTTACTTGGTTAGCTACTTAGGCCCTCTCCACCCTGGCCCTATCCCTGCCTTGGGTCTAAGCCCGGACCTCTTGGCTAGCCTGGCAAGTTAACTGATCACTGTCAGGTAAGGGAGAGTTGGTCTTCTTTAAGGGAATGATGCTATATAAACTGACCAGGCTCCAGTGGGTATACTCACACATAGGGACACTTGAGGTACAAACTTGACTCAATCGGCCTTAATACATATGGAAGAATGCATGAAATCCGTTGAGTGGAGATAGGGAATGGGTGCAGATAAGGAAGGGTTTCTAGATATGATCAAGATGTACTGTGTGAAATACATAAAAGTTCAATAAAAAACTCAAAACAACAACAACAAAATTTTCTTCTTTTGACTTGGGTCTAATGTTCGGGGACCTGCAGATAAATCAGTAACAGTAAAGTTAAAAAGAGAAAAGAGACAAGGCTTATTTATGCAGCATGTAATGCAGTTTAGTATATATGCCAAACTAACAAAGTGTGGTGGTGTGAAGACTTCAGTGGGGAGGTCTGGAAGGGTTCCTGGACACTAAATTTTCAGATATCTCTCTTGGGGGACAGTTAACTCCACTTGCATTGTCCAGAGATTCTGCTATAGTCAGATAAGGGAAGATCAAATATTAGGTCTTTCCGCATCTTATTGAACTCAAATGTTGCCACTTGAAAGTAACTACTACATTCACTTTGGAGGTCTGAATGAGTGCCCCCAAATGATTAATCTAGTCTCAGCTGCATATATATGAGGAGCAGAGCACAGTGCATTGACCTACATGAGTCTGCCTATCATAAACACAGATTTATCCTCAGGGTTTAACTGGTGACTGGGTTTAAGCCATATTGTGAGATGAAGATGGGGGTAGAGGCATCTCATGATCAGAGAAAGGAATGTGATGTCTCTCACAGCAGAAAAGCTCACCACGTATGTGGGTAGGTATTAAATTTTATATTTATCTCTTCATAAATTTGATTGATAGACTCCTGCTACAACATCGATCAGGTCTGAATCTTGCTGGTTTTGGCTTCTCCCCTTCAAGAATATTTTAATTTGATATAAATTTAATAGAAATATTTGGGAGTTGAAGGAACATACAATTATTCTGCAAAGGATCCTGTATCTCCCAATAGAAGGGAAATATAATTTAATGTTTTTCAAAAGAATGAACTATAAAATGCTTTTCATAAACTTTTGGATGATATCCTCAGGAAAAAAAGGAAATTAGTTTCTTGAACAAAATGCTTTTAAAAATTCAGTGTGAAAAATTGTTTTCTGAATTAATGATAATTATTCGATATAATTATAATTTTTATTTTAATAAAAGAAGTAGTTACCAATATTTGGATTTTTGATGTAGAAGCAATTAAAATGTGTAGTGCATAATATGAACCTAAAGAATCCCTCTTCAGCTTTACCATGCAGCCTCTTAAGAATGTAAAATATTTCACCTGCACCAAAATCACAACTCATTTATTTTTAAAATCCTCCATTAAAGCCACACCCATAAAAAGTATTAGTAGGAATCCCATAGCTCCTGAGCCCACCTCTAGAACTGTTTGAATGATTTATAATGCCCTGCGAGATTGAGAGCTATATATGAAATCTTAATTCCCACTTGGAGCCTTACAGATTTTATCCAAGAACTAATAGTGTTAGTGTAAACTTACCCTAAAGGGTCAAACTTGCTAATACACATTTAATTCCTTCCATGGAAGATCATCTCCCTTGAGAAAACTATCCAATCATAAAAGTAACAAAGATTTGCAGCAGGAGTCTGACACTGAATGTAGAATAACTAGAGAATGATGGGGCTGAGTTTTGATCACAGCCCTTAACAAAATCCCTTTACCACTGGGAGTTTGAGTTAACTAAAGCTCATCACTTCTAATCTGGAGACATGCAGGCGGCCCTGAGGCCCAAATAAGAGAAAGCCATGTGGCCCACATAACAAGCACACCTCTGAAGGGGCAAAAGCTGTTCCATGGGAAGTAAGATGGTAGGGTGTTGCAGCAGTTGTCTCAGGAAGAAACCATCATTGTGCACATTCAGGGAACTCTTTACTTACAGTTTTAATGTAAGTATGAAATTTATGAATTCCTTTAACAGCAAAAATCAACAGTTCTGCATTGCATTCTTTTCACTGAAGGAAAAAAAAAATCATTCCATAAGAGTTTCATAATATGGTCTTGAACTCTTGTTATTTATTAGGATAGAAATAAACAGTAATTCTTAATAAAAATCTGACCAAAATATCGAATTTTACTGGAAATTATGGTGAATAATTCTGACTTGATGAGGAAAGGTATAAAAGCATAGTTTTAAAGCAGGACTCTGAATTTCAGGTATTTATTTTCTTATCTGCAGATCCCGATGAAGGATATAAACCATTTTATTTCATCATGATCTTTTTATATTAGAAAGATTATGTCATTATAACAAGCTTAGATTGAGCTGGTTGCAGGTTGACCTGCACTTCATTGTATAATAGAAATCTTTGTGAGATATGCCATTATTTTTCCTCCAGGTCCTGGAAGGGTAGGGATAGTACTCAATTCACATGATGCAGGAGGCTCCAAGATAACTTTCTGACTTGGGTTTTATTCTGACTGAATTTAGAGTCATTTAAAGTACTATTCAATTGTTCATAATATCCATATTCCCCAACATGACAGCCATTTATATAACAGGGCACCAGGAAACTAGCTGTTCAAAGTAAGCTTTTCCACTTGAAAATTGACTTCGTTTACTTAAGGCCTACTACTGACAACTTAACTTCGTGTAGAGGCCATCACATTTAAGAAACAGCTTCTTCCTTAGCATACCCAAACATGCCTTGATTACCTTCTTCTAAGATAGTTACTTCCTGAAGTAGTCAATTATTGTATATAAGTTGGTAAGCTACTTTAAATAATTACAGCAGTGTTTTAATTACATTAAAAGTTTGTATGGATGCCTTCAGACTCTTGTCTACTTAGGAATAGATTACCAACCCATTGGAAAACTTGTTTTCCACCCAATGCTGTAGAGGTGTTTAATGGGCTCAGTGTTTATACCACTAAAGTAGAGTATTCACATTACAATCAGTTATCTCTGCTCTCCCACAGGTTCAAAATACAAACTCATAATCCAGTCTTCCTTGAGACATTGTGCTCATCCATACTCTGCCTCTTAAGACTTTGGCTTCTCAAATATCACAAGCAGACTTCTGGGATTTTAGTTAATGACTACAGCCAGTACTTATCATTCTAATCATTTTAAGTAAATATACACTTTATCTTTGAGTCTTTTTGTAATACTTAATCCTAATTTTCAACTGGTCTGGATTTAGGATCACCTAACAGATGTCCTTTTATATGTATCTGGGATGTCCAGAGATTTAACTGAGGAGGAAAGACCCACTTCAGATGTGGACTCCGGACTCAGACAAATAAAAGGGGAAAAGGGAGAAAGTCTGATGGGTTCCAGGATGCATCACTCTCTGCTTTCTGACTGTAGAGGCAATCTGACTTGTCATCTTTCCCTTCCTACCACTGTGTTTTCCCCATCATGACTGAATGCATGCCTCATATGGTGGACTGAATCTTCTCACACACTGAACCAAAATAAATCCTTGAGTCCAGGCAAGCAAGCCAATTGCCCAATGAAAAACAATAATTTCCAGTCATTTGTGATGTGTAGCAAATTTCAAAACATTAATTCCGTATAGTTTAAGAGAGCTAAAAAAGACTGGTGTGTTTATTCCTTAGAGTGTACTTTGTTTCTGTCAGAGGTAATGCATTTTTAATATACAATTAAATGCTATGATAAAAAATGCATAAGCATATAATTCTGAACTTTCCTATTGCTGAGTGAATCCTAAGTATATTTTCCATAGCTATTATACAGAATATAATTGTAATATTAAAGAAAGATTCTATTGAAACTTTCTAATGATCGGTCTGCTCTATGTGATAAAGGAGCCATCCGAAATACACATTTATATTTTAATTATTTATATAACTAACATTAAAAACTAATACCATTTAAAGTAATCACTAAGTGGAACTCAGCTTTATCTGCTGTAAAGACATCAGAGTACGGTTGGAACAGAGAATGGTTTCAAAGAAATCAGAACGGTGGTTTCTTAGGTTGCATATAGGTTTGAATAGCTCCTGTCTACCTCGGTTTTCCCTTTCAGAGAACAGAGTTGATACGCAGAAATAATTGAAATGTACTTCCTAAGGACTTACCCAAGAACAAGATAGATGTGCTTCATCCCTGGGACCTGCTCTTATGTTTTCATGAAAGCGGCCCTATGTAGGTCAGCAATTGGCCTTTGATCTCAGTAGTGCTGTGTTCAGACCTGGGTGGAACAGTGTCAGAGTGATGCCTTGAAGTCAGAGTGGAAAGTCAGGCCCCTTGAAAGAGAAGGAAACTCTGGCAGCTTTTTCCTCTCTTCTTCAAATTCTGAGGCTTCTCAGAACCAAATTCCACCTTCCAAAAATAGAGAGGAGAGCTAAGAGGAGTAGTTCATGCCTGTAATCCCAGCACCAGAGCAGACTGACGCAAGAGGATCACTGTGAGTTCCAAGGTCAGCCTGAACCTCTCTATCATGCTACCCACCCACAAAAAAAGATGGAAAAGATACCAAATGGATAAAAACATATACTCATAAATTAATAGTTTAAAGGCATAAATGAAAATAAAGTATTTGGAGGTTTTAAATTACTTCCATAGCATCTGTCCAAAACAGGTACCCAAAAGTACATAAAACAAAGGTCAAGAGAATTTGAAAAGAAATGCTGATAGATACTCCTGTAAAATGAAGGAATTTTCATTTTAAAGATGAGCAGATCACACAGGAAAATAAATAATTGTATGTCTACCTTTAAGGACAAGTCTACCTGTCAAAAGTGTATTGTTAATCCTCCTTCCAGGGAAGCATTCACTGCCTTCTTTTCAAAGGACTCTTTGTTTAAGCTTCTGGAACTTCTGTTTCATTCTTTAAGTCTTGTGCCTCAGTTTCTAATGGACAAGGTTTCTCTCCTCATTGCCTGTGTAGATTTTGAAAAGAAGAAAAATGGCACTTTTCTTTAACTGCTTTTCTTTACTCGTCCTGAGGGTGATTTGTGCTTCCTTACCTGAAACCTGTGCCTAGGATCAAGGATGGAGAATTGATGCAGGAGACACAGTCAGAACACCAGGATATTTGTGACTTAAAAATAAATTGGTAATTGTCCATTCAGGGCTGTATTATTTACTTTCAAACATGTAGTGTGTTAATATATAACATTCAGTAAAGTGTTAATTGGAAAAAAATCACCAACTATGGTACACGTGTCCAGGCACGACTGCGGTTACAAACACACCTGTAGAACGGATGAAAAGGAAGAGCGGATTGTGAGCAGCAAAACATGGAGCTCGGAGCGGCCTTGAAACTGAGTCTTCAACGCGGCCGTTCCCCTTGGAAACCTTGCACCCATGTCTTCGGGTGAAACTATCCACTGTTTAAAAGCATTCCTCTCTTCCCCTTAATGCCATTTATTGAACGTTTTTTAAAAATTTTTTTAGTTTATATGGATGAATGTTTTTCCTGGGCACAGAAAAGGGGGCCAGACGGGGGCGTTAGACGCTAGAAGGAGGAGTCACAGTCCCTGGAACTGAAGTCACAGATAGTTGTGAGCTGCCATGTAGGTGCTGGGAACTGAACCCAAGACCTCTGCAAGAGCAGCCAGTGATCTTAACCACTGAGCAATCTCCCCAGCCCCACTGAGCCTATTTTAAAACTACTGCTTCTCAATATAGTCCAACTTTGCCTCATGCGAAAAAGAAAGTGAATTTTAATTTCTTTAGAATATACTTTTTTGAACTGTAGCATTTCAATGGCTTGATAAGTTATTATAGACGTGATTTATTTAAAAGAAGTCACCTCTGAATGACTGAATCTATCAGTGGAAGACAAGCCTTCCACATAGGAGCATTTTGAAAGGACACTGAATACTCACACAATTATTTTGTATAAATATTTGTGAGCATAGGACATATTTTTCCTGGGCATCTTATAGTTTATCCCGGCAGCACTTGAAAATTCTAGAATTGCTTTTAATACCATGGACATTTTACATTTGAAAGAAATTTGATTGAAATGTAATAAGATTTAGAATAGTTAACTCTGAACAGTGAGTGTTGCCATGCAACACATTTTAGAAAGAGAGACATGAAGGTGGGAGATGTGAGAGTAGATTTCAGAGGAGATGGGGGAGGTGGTTGAGTGTGATCAAAATACACTGTATAAAATTCCCAAAGAATTAACAGTGTTAATCTAGAAGGGATGGGTCAATGTACCTGTGATCATTGTTAATAGAAGCATTGTTAGTATATCTGATTTGCAATTCCTGTCCAAAAAAGGGCCCAATACTTTTGAAAATCCTAGCATGCAGGAGGCTGAGGCATTAAAATCAAGGTCAGTCCAGGCTACATAACAAGGCCCCGTCATAAACAAACAAACAAACAAGAATTTAGCCTCATGTTATTTAATATATTTCTTACAAATACTTTATTATACTTAAAATGTTTTTAATTGGATCACAGAACATTAATTGTTCACACAGAACATCTCCATCAGTCATAATCATCTTTACATCCCTTTCCTTACTTGTACCTACTCCTATAACCCCCAGCTGGAATCCGTACATTCCTTCATCTGCGTTAAGGTCTATTGTGTCAAGTTGGTGTCCCCAAGTGAACTCAGTGCAGGTTCATCCACTGAGTCTACTCAGCCTACCGAGAATCCCTCACTTTGGGGAGACCAGGTCAACCACACCCAACAGTAATCAGTTGCCAATAATTCTTTGGCAAAGATTAAGGTCTACTACTGATTTCTCCAGTTCCAAGCAGGATTTTGTCTGCTTGAGTTTGCATGGGTCTTGAACATGCCAAGATCATTGATGTAGGTTCAAATGAGCAGGGTCCCAGGAACTTGTAGGATTCTATTTCCATATGATCATGCACCCCCTCATTGACTTTTACAATCTTTTCTACCCCTCTTCCTCAGTGCTTCCTGAACCCTGAGTAAGACTTAATACAAAAGTCCTGTCCAGGGACCCACACTCTGCAGATTCCTAATCTCCATGATTTAGCCATTTGAGAACTTTTGTGTTACTGGATCTTTGTTGCACGAGGGAGCTTCATTAATGAGAGTTGAGAGATTCATTAGTTTTCTCTTTCCTCCTTATTATTAATTGTGTGAGTCTTGGATACAGAGGCTGTATTGTACATGTGCCACATAGGCATAGGCAATTCACAGACAATATCAGTGTGTGACCAGACATGGTACTCTGTATTAGTCTCCATCTGGTGCAAAAGAAACTTCTTTGGTGAGTGGTGTCTAGAATACTTGACTGTAAATATAAAGATATATATGCTGATTTAGAAAGAAGTTACATTAGCCCAGGGATGTGACAGCACTGGGTAGCTTTCTAAGTTCTATGACCTTTAGAGCCATGTGTATTTGGCTATGATCACAATACCAAGAATGAACTTCCTCCCATTGACTGGGCTCTAAGACCAATTAGGTAGCCATTGATTGCCTCCAAGATAATGTCACTACTACACCAGTGTTGAATGTTTGTCAGTCATCAATGCAGTTATTTGGTCATGAAACTGACGTTGAGTCATTGACTGATGTCCTCTCTTGGCTATGTGCATAGTGCTTTCCAGAGCTATGAGTGTTAGCCTTCAGGGGAAGTGGCTTCCAGGTCAGTTCCAGCTCCATTGCTCCAAATATGGTCTCTGAAGTATGTCCTGTTTTCAGCAATAGGGTCTTACCTTCAAGTCCTGGAAAGCAATCAAGGACTGTAGAAATAGCTTGTGTAATTTTGGGAGTCACTTGGACCACCCTGGCCAACAACTCAAAACAAAGATTATCCTACCTCACACTGCTTCTTGTTATGTACCCTTCAGCTATGCCCATGGGCTCATCAGAGATATTGTATGCAGAAATTGTCTTTAGGTTGCTAGACTAATATGATTCCCTCTGGTGTTTTATACCAGCTAGACATTATTCATTATTTATCTCTCCTCTCTCTCCCCTTTCCTCCCTGTTTACCCTTCCCTTCAGGCCTTCCCCCTTTAAAGTGCCCCATTTTCTCCATTTTTCCCTTGATAATACCACTTATGGTAAGTGAAGTAACATAGAATCAGAAAAACTGATGACATATATTCTCTCTCATTTGTGGAGCTTATCACTAAGCTCATATGTGAGCATGCGTCCTGACATAACTGCAGGAACCAGGAAAATGGAGAGGAACCAGGGAGGTAAAGGGAAAGAAGGAAACTGAGAGAGAAGAATAAGAGAAGATAGATGCTACTAAGGGAGAAATAGAATGGGAGCATTTAAATGAGAAGGGGAGAGAGGTTTCCTCGAGGAAATATGAGGATAACGGGAAAGAAGGTGTTTATTATGCTTTTTAACAGGCTTTATACTATAAGTTCTTTTACACAAGCCATACAGTACCAACTAAAAATGGTTTAATGTTCTCTCACCCTGGATATAATATAGCCATAAATTTCTTTGACTCTAAACTTTATAACAGTGTTATCTACTACATATTTTTAAAAAAGGACTATTTTTAGAGACAATTTACATTCACAGGAAAATTGAGAGGCAGCTACAGAGATCTCACTATCCTTGTATTTTACTGTAGCTATTCGTGAATGCATGTTTGTCCACATTTCCATCAGTCCATCATGATCTATCAATGTCACTTTCACTGCTTGAAGAACATTCCATAGGGTAGTGAAATATGTCTTCTCTTTCTGGAGAGACTATATTGTTGTTCATTAACACTACACCTGAAATCAGCAGCACATGTTCAGCACAAGTTTATGGTCACCTAATAATAATGTACATTTATTATTGATAGCTCTTAAACTTGGCACACTCTGTGCCAGATATTCTAAGTTGTGTAATTTTAAAGATTGATTAACTTTGTGTTTGTGTGTGTGTGTGTGTGTATGTGTGTGCCCAAGCATATATATGTGCACCACATACATGCAGATGCTCATGGAGGCCAGAAGAAAGATTCCAGTCCCCTGGAGCTAGAGTTACAGATGGTTGTGAGTTGCCTAAGGTGGATGATGGGGATTGAAAAGCAGCAAGTGTTCTTAACAATCAAGACACCCCCCTTCACCTCCCCCCCTTCAGCTCTGTTTTTTTTTTATATTAGAGAAGCCACATTGCAGAAGAAATGAAAAGAAAGTTAACACAGCTAGTTATTGGAAATTTGTTTATTTCTGCACATATGTCACTCAAATTTTGTACCATTTTGGATTGTTCTGGGAACTTTCCATGTGAAAATATGTTGATCTGTCTTCTCTCTAATAACCTTCTTTAGCTGAATGAAAAGCACTTTGGTAGATATGTCTATTGCCAATATTTTCTACTAAGGGTTTGTGGAGGTTTTCTTTGGTTATATTTTGTTTCATTTATTCTGTTTTGTTTGCAGTGCTGGGGACCAACTGCAGTATCTTGTGAATTCTACATAAGCATTTTATCACTGACCCTCTGGCTTTTCATTTCATGGCTTTTTGTTGAGCAGAAATTTCAAATTTTGCTAAGTATAATTTGAGCTGTATGTGGTTGGTACACACCTCTAATCTTATCACTCAGGGGGCAAAAGCAGGTGGATCTCTATGAGACTGGGGCCAGCCTCATCTACATAGCAAGTACTAGGCAATTTTGGCTACAGAGAGATCCTCTCTCAAAAAGATCAAAAAGGAAAAAAAATATATAATATGAATGTTTTAGAGCCAATGCTTTCTTTTTTATTATTTCATTTTCATTTAGAGCTTCATAAAATTCATTTCAAATATAACCCATATTTTCTTTGTCCTTTGATGTGTTGATGGACATTTAGACTGGTTCCATTTTCTGCCAATTGTGAACAGCACAGTTATAAACAAGCAGCAAGTGCTTCTATGACATGGTGTCATAGAGTCCTTTAGGTATGTACCCCAAAGTAGTATAGCTGGATGGCAGTCCTATTTTTAGGTTTTTGAGAAACATCCACAGTGATTTTCATAGTAAAATTTTTGTGTACTTCAGTGTCAAGAAAATAATCTCATATTTCCTTCTGTAGCTTTTACATTAAAATTTTTAAATTCTGAATTTATTTTCTGGGTATGTGGCTTCTGTTTACTGAAACATTTACCATCCACTTTTGTTTTGTTTTTGTTGTTATTGTTGTTCTCTCTAGTGGACTATAAGAAGTAGAGAGGTTTATTTTCTTGTTCCCATTTGATTTAGGGCTACTTTGTAATTTTTAGTAGGTTCAATCCAGAACAGTGAACTTTTCCATTACTGGAACCTTTACATCAGGAAAACTGTCTGGTAACTCCTCACTAGCAGTCTCCCAGAGTACTGACAAACAAACTTCTCTCACACAGGTATGCCCTTTTCTGAGAGTCAGCTCCCCATTCCCCAGACCAGGCCTCTGAGGGTCTTTGAGACACATGAGAAATTTTAAGTAGGGTGACTGAAAAGCTATGTTCTAAGCAGAAAGCTAAGCAACCCTACTTCAGAGAGTGTACAGAACAGCCAGTGGGTCTCAGGAAGGTAACTTTGTCACTTATTACACAAGATGCTTCTAGAAGCTTTTACATTTTATTGCTTGGCAATAATTCTTTAGTTTTCAATAAACCTTTTTTATAGGAACAAGGTAAAAATGCATGTTCAATGAAAAACTAAGTAGTGATTTTCTACTTCATAGGAAAGCTGATGTAAAGCAAGCACTTTGTAGGTGTGTATTTATCTCCCAATGTGTGAACAATCCTAACAACAGCCACTGTGAAGGCCAGAACACTCAGCATCTAATGCAAAAATTACAAGTTCCATTGCCCATTTAACTCATGAGTCCAAAGACAAAGGCAATGCACCTGCAAGGGGCACCTGCCTCCTACTTTTTAAAATGTAAATGTTTCCTTAGAGCAAACCATTGTTCTAGATTAATTTTAGTTCCCAGATTTTTAATATATATTTAAATAAAACAGTATCTGTTAATGTGTTGGCTCCATCAGCTGCAGTGAAACTTTAAAAATATTTAAGAGGAGCCAGTGTATAATAATCTCTTCAGAGGCCTCAGATAAATAATCAGGAAAGTTTGTAAGTTGCTTGTTGTTCTTTTCACCGAAATTTTAAACTTTAAAAAACTTTTTGTTTGTTTGTTTTGTTTGCTTTGTTTATCATGTTTTGAATCAGGGTCTCTCACACTGTAGTCTGAACTGGACTGGAAATCGCTTTGTAGCCCAGACTGGCCTTTAACTTCTGATAATTTTTCTGTCCTGGTCTCTAACACCCCATCCCAAGCAACCTAATAATATTTTTTTTAAGTTTATCCTTTCAATTTAGCATTCATGTGGTCTGAAAGTTGTTACATTTCAATATAAAATTATGTATTTTGGGTGATATATAATAAAACATTTTTGTTAAATGAAGATATTTATGGATTAAAATCTGTTTGGTATTGGTGATTTGCCTCCAATATTTTTTGACATGCTGCTAATTGATAGAATTTATAATTATCCAAATTTATATTTTACATATACAGAGAACAGAGTACTATTTTGTTAGCAACACAATTTTGTTGCTATGCTGATCTTAAATATAAAATAGATAACTCTCATGATATTATGTACTTTCTTTTCTTCCTAATGTTAATCAAATTTTAATGTGTGAGAATCTGAGATCTACTTTATATTAAGTATATTAAAATACCATTGAACATTTGGCAAATGAATCTTCTAAATTTCAATGATGTTTTGGTGAAAGTATTCAAGAAAAGCTCACTGTGGTGGTGCTTTAATCCCAGCACTTTGGAGGCAGAGGAAGGTATAGCTCTGTGAGATGGGGGACAGCCTGGTCTACATAGCGATTTCTAGGCCATTTGTGGCTAAAGGGAGTTCTCAAAAAGCAAAGCAAAGCAAAGCAAAAGCAATCAAAGTATTCAATAAATGACATGCCAAGCCCTATAGCCTCTGAGGCTGTGGTAGAACTACTGATACTGAAAACACAGTTTGCAAATACAAAGACTTTAAAATATATTGCTTAATATTAAGGGAACAATCGGGCAGGCTAACAAATGGTGTCTGAAATAACATACAATATTAAAATGTATAATCCTATAACTATGTTTCAGAATCTATTTTCCAAAAAATTTATGATAAAAAGCTAGTTTTTGTTTGGTCATTCAAAATGTTCTAGTCCTTCATAAAACGATATTTTGAGAAAGTACAAAAAATGTGTTACCAGAAAAATGAGGTTGACAAAATGTGTACGAAAACTTCATTATTCATCATCATTATCTTAGATTGACATGAAATTAAATATTGGGTTATATATTAAATTAAATATTGTATATTAAATATTATATACAAAATTACTAATATAAAATTACAAATATATAAGTTGCTTATTAGACTATTTATAGGTATACAATATATAGATATAATTTTATATTCACAAATGTTTACCATTTTTCAATCATAATAAAATAAAAATGAAAGGACTATGGTTTGCTGTATGGAAACTGTATGAAAAGGTGTAATGACCAACAGGCATAGTAATATCAAACTTTCAATGTGATAACTAAGTTTGCGTCTTTATTGCTTAGTTATCAACTCTAGATTGTAATGCTGATTCTATTGGGGAGTTCCTATACCTAAATTGTGTATTTTTTTTCATTAGTGTACTATTTAGATTTTTTTTTTTTGTCTTTTTTTTGTCAACTTTACACAATCTAGAGCTACCTGGAAGGCGGATCCATCAACTGAAGAATTTCCTCTTCTAGACTAGCCTGTGGCTATGTTGTGAGTAACTGATTGATGTGGGAGAGCCCTGGCCCCTGTGAGTAGTACTATCCCTAGGCAGCTGGGCCTGGAATGTATATGACAGCTAGCAGAGACCAAGACAGAAGGAGCCTGAGAACAAACCAGCCAGCAGCTTTTCTCCATGGCTGCCGCCTTTGCTGCTACTTGAGGACCTGTCCTGACATGCTTCAATAATCAACTCTTACTACAAGTGTAAAATGAAATAAACCTTTCCTTCACAAGTTGCTTTGGGTCATGCTGTTTATTACAGCAACAGAAAGAAAACTGCACCAACTAGTATTAAAACACAGTAAAGAAGACATTGTAATAATGATATGATCAGAACAGAAGAGATGTGAAAATTCAGTAAGGCCAAATTATTATTCATCTGTCATCTGATATTAAATGAATGATACAGTATTCTCAAAGTTCATATGTAGTCCTTCATTTAATGGAAAGTAGAATTCAAAATATCTCATCTGATTTTTTTAGGGATTTAGTGATAGCACAATACAAAGATCATTCATGATCCTTGCCCGCTTCACACATAATTCATATGTAATTATCATCAAGCTATTGCAATCTTCAGAATCAATCTCCTAATTTAAATTTTTGCCCTTCAGTTTTATCTGGCATTAACAAATCTCTTCCATTCCTTCAGTTCATGTATCCAATGAGATGTTTAAAAATTCTGAAATGGTCAGACAAACACACAAACATAACATCCTATTCACATCTTTTAAAAATGGACCGAAATTGTTTTTTTATGCTGCAGAAATGCATTTTTAAAGAAATTTGCTTTCAGTAGCAATCATACCACAACAAGCATTATCCATTATATATTTTCTTAGAAAGAATATTCTCAGATTTGACACCATAATAAAAGTAGAATGAAATTCACTGGTCTTTTCTCTGAAATCTCTTCCAGTGCCAACATTACCGTCATGTTCGCTGTTATTATATTTGGCAGAGTTGGTTTATCTTTACTAGTAAACAAAACGATGCATATAATCTACAGATGTACTACTGGTTCTGAAATCCATTAAAAACTGAGGCCTGTAGGAAACCTTCTTAAACTAAACTCCAGAAAATGACAAGCCCTCAAATGATGAATGGTTTGCAGTTTCTGGCATGCCTAAAATAGTTGAGAAGGAGCAATATTGACTCATTATGTAGCTAAGGATAACCTTCAACTTTTAGAAAAAAAATTATACTGAAGTAACTCAGATGCAGAAAGACAAATACTGTCTATGCTCTCTTGTATGTGGATCCTAGCTTCAAATGTTTTGTTGTTTGTGTTTAACCTTCAATTTCTCATCCTCTCGCTTTCTTGGGTGCTGGTATTAGAGGTGTGTGCCACGACATCCATTCAAAAACTACTCTTTAGTCTGTCCCTAAGAAAATGTGAATTTGATGCTGGCAAAATATCTCCATTTTGGAAGAATATTTTTTAGATAAATTTAGTCTGTAAATAGAAGTAGGAGTTTAAATGTTCCAATGAAGAACATTTTCGTTGAAATTCTAGAAGATTTTTGTGCTGGATACCTTACTTGCCAACTTGATACAACTGGGAAGAGGAAACCTCAGTCGGAGAACTGCTTGTATTTATTGGCTGTGTGGGCATGTCTGTGAAGCATTTTCTTGACTATTGGGTGATGTGAGAAGTTTCAGCACACTGTGGGCTGATGATCCTGTGTTGTATGGGAAAGAAGGCTGAGCACCAGCCAGAAGAACAAGCCATAAAACAGAATTCCTCCATGGTCTGTGCTTTAGCTTCCTGCCTCCAGCCATAAACCCTTTCCTTCCCAAGTTGATTTTGGTCAATGTTTTTATCACAGCAATTGAAGGCAAACTAAGACAATTTTCCTTTTCATAATCAGGTCTTAGCTAATTTGAACATTATCTTACAGGAGAGTCATTGATTAAAATGGTGATAATTGGAAGGCCTTTGCAGGATATCAAGTTCTTCACGGTCTAAAAGCATTATCAGTATTGTCAGTCTTCAGCTGACCAGGCCCATCAAAGTTCAGGCTGACTTTACCCAAGTTTTACCCTAGTCTGTGGATTACCCTTTGACACTAGAACCAACAGAGGAAGTAAGACTGACAGCATAAGCTCCGGTAGAAATAGGATTCATGTGCTATGTAATGCTCATAGCCTATCTTAAAGAAGACTCCAAGGCCCATTACTATGGTAAGTACATCTTCTTTACATGACTGACTAATACTGAGCACAAAAGTCCAATAGTCATCATCTTATATAGGCTAGTCATTTCCTCAGCAGTGGCTCTTTTAGAATCTACAATATTCCTGTACTGCTAATCCTATCCTAGTCATGGAAAGAAAAATAGACTCAGATCTAGAAGAGCAAAGCATTCCTGCAAAAATTATTACAGAGAAGTTCATAGAGACTAGGAATAATAAAGAATAAATATTGGGACTATTATTTTTCTGTGCAGTTAAGTTTCTCCCTTCACATATGCCCCCTGGAAGTACTTTGCAAAGGTAATTCATCTCCAAAGGATCTGCCCTCCCCCTAGCAAGATACTGATGCACCCATCATGTTAGTCAATTCCTGCATCACCATATACTGTAAATGTCGAATACATTTTTTATAGAACCTGTTTTTGACTTGCTTGTTATAGGTAAAACTAGTTTTCTCTACCATATAAATATTACCAGTTTCCACATGCACACCTTGTTAAACAGGTCTCCTTATAGCAGGTACCCAGGATTTACACAATGAAGCCACATTCTGCCCTGCAGAATTATCCTAAAGAATCACTAATTTATTTTTATGTGTATACATTCCAAGAAATAATTCATGTAAGTTTTATATAAGTTTATATATTTAGAAAGAAGGGCTACCATAGATAATTGGAAAGGGTGGTAAGAACTTCCATCTTAGCAGGTTATATAAGTGGTATTTCATAGCTCTTGAAGTTCATTGGATGAATCTTAAAACATTTGGTGCAAATAGCAATGGCCAAAGTAATAGCTTTTGACTTCTTTCTTTGGCCTGTCAAAGTGTTATATTAATTACGTACAAAACTTCAGCTGTACTTGGATAAATTCTGCAGTCCAAAGAGAATAGAACTTATCAAAGTAGACCCAGAGGGATCTGGACCCTAATTTTATTTTTCTGACTTTGCAAGTGTTGAGATTACCAAGAATGGATTCTTAGAATGTCACATGCCTCTGCATAGCCACTGTCATTTCTCATAAGCCAACAGTTCTTCAGCTGATGAAGGAGAAGAAAGAACAACCCTGGTCTGACTCTGAACCATTTTTTTATGAGACAATGTACATCTTGAGATTGTGAGACCATGAGCAATGGAGACCAGAGGTTTGGCAGAAGGAGAGGAGTTGCAGAGTAACAGAAAAATCGGTTCCATTAGGGTTACAAGATTGAGAACAATCACCTTCATATGTTCAGACTGTCATAAGTTGAATAATACTTGATGCACTTATAGTATCTATTTATATTGACTTTTTCTTAAGAAATTAAACAAGGAGCTGGAGGAATGCCTCACTGGTTAAGAACATTGGTTGCTATTGTAGAGAACCTGGGTTTGGTTCCCAGCACCTATATGGTAGCTAACCACCATCTGTAACTCCAGTTCCAGAGGTTCACATGCCTTTATCTAGCTTCTCCAAGCATTGTGCTTACATACAGATAGGCAAAACACTTAACATACATAAAATATGTCAGTGAAATATTAAAAAGAAATCAATCCAGCCACAGGTCATCAATCGCTTGCTTTGCTTCTGGTATCTTACATAATGTCTAAGACTAATAGATGCACAATAAAAAAATCCTCTGCTTTATTTGTTAACTAATATTCGAAGAAATTTACATATTCTTTGTTTTTTCCCCTGTGGTAGCATATTAATAAAACTCTGGTTATACCATAGCAGTTTTATGTACTTTAGTAAAAGGCTTTTAACAGAGATTAGAATACAGAAATGTTGAAACATCAAATAGATAGAAAATATATGTAATTGAATTATAGATTAATATACATATGCACACTTGTAGAAGAAGCAAAAAGTCAAGCTGATTCTGAAAGGTTCATAAGTAACACATTGATGATCTTCTCATAAAACAAGATGCTTTATGGTTTGACAATCGCACTCTCTCAAAAGAGCTCCAGCTCAGAAGTACTTCAAAAGATGATTATTTAAGTCATCTGAATAATTATTAATAGCACACAATCACTTTCCTTATGATATTTTAAAAGTGTATTCCAGAATAATGAGGTTTAATGTACTGACACTGTACTAACAACCTTGGATTGAGGACAACCCTTCAAGTGACAACAGTGCCATGCAAAGATAATCATTCAGATGTTCAGACCTCAGTTTTAATACATGAAAGATATCTGTCTTGTTTAACTTCAAGGGTTACCAAAAGAATAAGAGTAAGTAAAGAATGCGAAAAGAACTGTGAAACTGCAAAACAAAACAAAACACAAACACAACAGCTATGACTGAGCATGTGCATTTCCCCGGATTCACACTGTCAGTATTCTTATTACACTCTGCTGTCCTCATCCTTCACCATCCTACTTTCCCATGTGGAAACACCAAAATATTGCTTCTAGAAACATGAAGTAACACGTTATGAACCGAAGATCCCATTCATTTTGAGTTACTGGAATTCCAACCAGTAGGAAGTGGGGTCAAAGGATTCAGACAGGGGTACGGCATAGCAAATCAACTTTGATAAATGTCAACAGCAAAAAAAAATTGACCTCTCCCAAAGCTTACGGTAGCAATATGAGTCAAAACAATTCATTTAAGATACAATTTTGTGTGTGATTAATCTATCATCTGTTCTGATTGCCTGTGTTACATTTTTATAATTATAAATTGAACAGAGAATAAAGATAAGTCTAATAATCTTATTGGCTAAAACACAAGGCACTAACTCAGTTTATAATAGCAATAATGACCTCAGCCCAGGACATTTCCAGGCAATTAATGACTGGCTCAAGACAGTTAATGACCTGAGTTTCAGCCAAGAACCATCAACTCTTTCTAGCTGGTCATTAATCCTCAGAAAATGCCCAGTGCCCCCAGCACAGTCAGGCCATTCAGAATTTAACACCAACTCAACTTTATGTTTCAAATAAGTTTGTTGCTTTAGTCTTTTTTCTATTTCACTTCAGTATGGGTTAAACTAATATTTATAGCAACAAATTAACTTTTTCAAAGAGTATAAGAGCAACTGAATGTCATATGGGCATAATACATTAAATAGCATTGTAGTAATGAAAACATAGTATAGACTGAAATTATAGTACCTAATTTCTAGATCTAGAACTGCTTCAAAGTCAGTCCTGCTAAGTAAAATCTGTGATATAAGCCCACACACTCATGTTATTTGTTTGCCTTTATCAGAAAATCAGATTTTACCCGAAATCAGGATACAAATTTTTACTAACTAATAAGGTGTCCTCCTTGACTTTAAAGCCTTTCCCATGACTAGTAGCACGCACAATAGGGAGCTGCTTGATGATTAATATGCAAACTCAAATGACAGCCTTGGCAATGCCATCAGTCATTTCAAACTTCTCCAGACCATCTCACATATTTTTCAATCTTACAGGAGGCATATGAAACCCATGATCTATATCACCATCATAGTAATGCAGGCATTTCATGAGTTTTGTATGTAGAGAGAGGGCTTTGGCCAGTGAGCCCCCATGTCTTCAGGGGACCCCCAGGATGCTGCTCTCACCAGGCGCCAGGAACTTCAGGAAATCCGTGCAATACATATTAAGTTTGCTTCTCCTACTTCCCCTATTTTTCTGATTCTTTGTTTCAATCTCTCATGAGAAAGAGAGGAGTCAAAAACTACACTGTGTTAAAGTAACATGTACAATTAGGGTCTCTAGCCTACACGGCATGGACTTAGACCACTGGTGGCTGTTAACCAAGAAGAAGACATCTCTCTCATTCAAGGATCACATACATCATAAATCCTGTAGTTAACTATCTATCTGAAAAAGTAAACCCTTTAAAAATATTTGTGGGACATTCAAGTGGGCATCTCATTATCATTATTACTTACATTAATAGTTAATGTCCACAATAGACCTCATGCAGGCTATGCAGAGACACTGTCAGTAAAAGGAAGCAGGATACCCATCACTAGCTGAACTGAGGCCTCCCAGAAGGGATTTCTCAACAGGGAATGGGAGATGCTGTGCCAAAGAATATAGTCTGTTCATCAAAGATGATTGATGATGAGAATGGTCCAAACAATGCTAATAGTGACAGATGATCACTCACTCTTCTAAAGAAAAACATTATATTCCTTGTTTTCTTACTGGGAAGATGAGTATCATTAAAAACGTTATTCCTGCTGTCAAAATGCAGACTCAGAATAACTCAAAAACTGTCAAAAATGATACTTACATATTTAGAGTTTGATATATGATGGAGTCAGAAAGAACATAAAAAAGGTCCAGGATATAGGATGCTCTGTACCTCAGAAGCCACACGCAGGCGTGAGGCAATGGAGATACAAGTATAAGCATCATATTGTGGGAACCGATTAAAAGATGATGCATCACATTTTACTGAGGCTAATTTGATGTACTGGGATAGTATACATCCTAAGATAATCAAGATCATATAAATTACTAATAAATTTGGAGACAAGTTAATAAAATACATAGAATAAAAATAAAGTGAGTATTTGAGCGGTAAGTACAGTAATTTAATATCAATTTACAAAAAAAATGATATTTTAGTATCAAGAGCCTTAATGTTTCAGAAGGATACATATTCTTCAGGTAAAAATATAAGTATATGGCTGGGGCTCTAACTCAGTAGTATTGTCCTTGTGTATGTAGCATGTGTGGAGCTCTGTATTCAATCTCCAGTATCACATAAAAACAAAGATTTAAATATATAGTTGGTTTAAAATTAGGTTTTCTATCTTAAACCTTACTTAACAGAGCTAAGAAGTGAACTTGTGTGTTTGGTAATACAAGTATGCTTTGTCCCCCACTGTAGTTCATATACTAAAAATTTTTCCTGAGTTCATACAAAACACTATATCACATAATGGGAATTCTTAAGACATTTACATATGTAAACAAGAGAAAAAGTGCTCCACAGTGTCTTCATTGCTAACCGTTATTAACCAAAAGAATTTATATGTTGGAATGCTAATCTTCAATAGGATTGTATCAGGAGGTGATGTTTGAATGGTGATTAGGTCATGAGAAAGGAGCCCCTACGATGGAATGAGTATTCTTATAAAAAGAGAGCTAATACACTGAATTTCATGTATTTATTATAATTTTATCTATTTTTGGCAATTTCATAAATGTATGCAATATACCCTGATCCTATCCACTCCTTGTTCTTGTCTAATTCCTCCTGGTCCTCTGCCCCTGCACATTACCTTTATCAACTTCATGTCCTTTTTAATCCCACTGAGTCCACTTAGTGCTGTTCATATATTCATGGATGTGGGACCATCAGCTGGAGTATGGAAAACCTGTCAGGGGTCACACCCCTAAGAAAATGACTCTCTCAATAGCCATCAATGGCTAACAGCTACTCAGCTACTATGAAAGACTATAAAAAGAAGTTGATAGTATGAAACCTAAAGAAGGTCTTCACTGGTATCCAACAGTGCTGAAATCGTAATCTCAGACTTCAGTGTTCAAAACTGTGGAAAATAAAGTTCCATTGTTAATAAGGCACATCATGCATGGTACTTTATTGAGCAGTCCAAACTAAAAACTTAGCATTGATCTAACTTATTTAGCAATAAACCAAGAATATAACACAAAGATAGTAAGATAGTACATGCCTTCAAAAACATGGAAAAGAAATTATGCCAATGGCCAAAGGGCAAAATAAATTTTAAAATATTCCTGATCAAAAATTCTGAAAATATGATACATTGCAGAATAGAAAACTAGTCTATCAGTAGGAACAAACTGCTATCACTTGCAACATGACTAGAATTGCTGTATTATATAAAATAAACTGGACACGGTGATGTGTAGGAAGGACCATGCTCCAACAGACAGACCCAAGGACAGAAGTCATCTTCCCAGCCTCAGTTGTGCCCACTTGCCTAGGGACATTATAACTAAGCTTGTTGACTGTCACATTCCCCAGGAAGGAGAAGGGAAAGTCATGTTCTCCCGACCGACCATTAGGTGCTACTTGCATGATGGGGGTGGCTTAAGGTATGTGAGCTGAAGAAGCCTGGGGCGGTCTCTTGCCATTTTGTGTGATGGTGGGTAAACTACTATCCACACTTGGATGAAGACTTTCCAGTGCAGCATTCTGGGGGTAGCACTAACACTTCTGTAAATAAACCCGCACCCATTGCTTTGTAAGTAAGACCCGTAAACTCATTGGTTTCCTGGACTACAGTTGGGTTAAATCATACCTCTGTTTGTTGTGGGACCAAGGGAGGAGGGGTAGATGTTGTTTATACCCGTCCAGAAGGAATATTAGTGGCACACAGAAAGGTAATTACTACATATTTCCCCATGCTTAACATCTAACCAAGAGAATCTCAAAGACTTTAAAGGTAGAAGAGTTATTTTCAGAAAGGGGAAAGCTAGACAAAAGAATAGGGAAATGCTGGTTAATGCACACTAAGTTACAGTGAGTTAGACAAAATAATTCTGTTGTGCTACTGAATAAGGGGATGACCATAGATAATTATAGTGGGCTATACTGTATTTTTTTTGAAAAATGAAAAAAAGCAGATGTTATGTGCTTTCACTACACAAAATGAATTACTGAGGAGACAGACATGTTAACCCTGATTTAAACATTGCGAAATATATAGGTACATCAAGAAATCATGTCATATTCCATAAATACACACAAAATCTGTGTCAGAAATACAGAAGCAAAGCTGTATAACTATTATTTGAACTAGGTATGCAAGAAGTCAAGTGGCTAAACGTTATTCTCATTTGAGTTTAAGAGAGAAAAAATACACATTATGTATATAGAGAGAGATCTATCTACCCATCTGCCTGTCTGTCAGACATCTATGTTTTTCTAGCTACCAAATTGAAAGCCTCCATTTTCTCGTGTCCTTTGTCTAAAGGGTCTCTAAACTGTGCTCATTTTATGATCTATATTTAATTTCCATTTATATTAATCACTGAACATTAATTGTTTCCCTCCATCTTCTGGAACTGGGGGCAGTGATTTTATCTACAGGGGCTTATGAGCATACCTAGCTAAGTCATTTCCCATTTTGAGAACCAAGTAAGAAAACATGAATTATGATGCTATCTGTCAAATGAATTGCTCTTTTATTCTTCAAAACCAAACAGTACTGGAATTTTTATGAAAAATGCCACAGTCTATCCCTCATTTAACAAAGAACTAAGATGATTTTCTTTCTGAAGTGAGTCCATTTTAAAGATATGGTGCCATCTTTTGAAAAGAGTTATGACCAGAAACCAACCATGAAATACAGGTAGGGGAATACTCAACTTTAAAAATTGGCTTTATTTCCCAAATCTAAAAAGCTTTTCTTACAATTGACTGCTTATACAAAGTGACTACACTAAAATATTGTCCAAAAGTGACCCAACTATTAATATAGTTAAAATGTGGAAAGATTTGTGTCCTGAGAGTAGATTCAACCATTCAGAGAGAAAAAAGGAAGGCTAACACAGAAAAGCTTTTCTTCTTCATGGCTGAGCTGGGACAACTTCAAAAAAGCTTGTTTTGTTTTTAATTAAGAATAGTTTTAATGATTTGAAGGAGGCAGACGCTACCTTAGGAACCCTCTCTCCACTTTTTATAGTTCCCTTGACCCATGGTGCTCCTCTCCACTAATGACCATAAGCCCCGGTTCTCTTCATCATTCCTGTTGTGCTCCCTCCTCCCCATCCTAGCAAATCATTTACTTCACACTCTCGAAACACATCTCATAGTCTCTTCATGCAGTGGGTTGAAGTTAAGAGAATCTTTGCTCCTTGTTTTCCTCTGATGAGAAATGGTTATAGTCCTTACTTACACAAATGGTGCTTCTAAAAAATGGAATTGTAAAACATAGACTATATGAAAGCATGGCTTCAATATCTTTGTATTACTACAGAGCACAAATTAACATCCAGAAAGGAAGCAACACATTTCTTCTCAATTTGGGATTTAATCCACATTAATAGTCCTACATACAAAGTTTAGTGGTCATTCCAAACTAGATGGAAGGTGATTCAGATAGGGAACCTGGGAATGGTCTGGAGATAATTGTTTCCATTATTATTGGTGGTGGTTTCATTTTTGGTTTTAGATATTTCAGTGTGTCCCATATCCCTGTGTGTCCTTGGTTTTATACTTAAACATGGCCATTCACAATGTCTGCACTCATTTTTAAATGTACAGAGTAGCAGTGGCAAACTTCCTCTTTATGGCTGGTTTATAATTAAAGTTTTATCAAACTCACAGTCACTTGAACATTGCTTATGGATGCTTGTGTGCTGTAACAGTAAAGCTGAGGCATTCTGACCCAGATCATGTGGCTTACACTAGCTAAGTTACTCACCTTATGGTCTTATTACTTTGCTAAATGTATTGTGGCAAAGCACCACAGACTGGGTAGCATAATCTGCAGAAATGTCCTGTCTTATAACTCTGGGGTCTACAGGTTTGAGAAATGAAGGGTGATGACAAAGTTGAGCATTGTGAAAGAGCACGTGCTGTAGGCCTCTCTACTTGGTTTACGCGTGCCCATTTTTCATCCATACCATCTTCCTTCAGGCCCTGATGGCTTCCATATCTCTTCTTATAGGTAGCTCAGTCATAGTGAATTAGGGACCACCAGAAATACCTCATTTTTAAAAATCTGAAACTCATATTATACAGGGTTGCATAGGCTTTTTTTCATGCGTGCACATAATGAACTTTGAGCACCCTGCCCCAACTCCTCCTGCTTCCCTCCTCCCTCCACTCTCCATTAGTCCCCTTCATTTCCCAAACAATTTGATTCTGCTCTCATGTCTTCAGTGCATTTTCTTTATGCAACTGAGAGAATGAATTCATTTTTAACTTGATTTTTTTCCCCTAAAGACCCTTTTCCCAAATAAGGTCATATTTTATGATACTGGGTTAAGTGTTCAACATCTGAATTTACAGACAGTAGAGGCACAGTCCAAACCCATAAAGGGCCCTTTACAGAAATGTGGACTGACCATGGTAATCTTGAATAGGAACATCTAACCCTTAAAAACCTACATTCTAGATTCAAATCTGCCTCTAGGAATAAACCACTGAAATGCTTGGATTCTCTTTCTCTATCAGTATTAGATCACAGGTAGTTGAACTATTAACCATACAGAGTGATTTATGACCAGTTTTGGGATGCTATACAAGAAAGTAAGATGTATCATCTGCAGGCTTTCAACTCTGGGCCTTTGTCTATTTGAACTCTAGTTTAGTTCCTGTTTAATGGGAATTCCAATAGCTTACTCACAGCTGGAGAAAAGCCGCCTGGCCTTTGTGCTCATCTTTGTTCATTGTTTCTGAATCATGTTGCTTAGCATAGTCTAGCCTGCATTTTCCTTATTTTCAGATAGCTTCCTTCAATTTTTTTTGATCTATAGCTTCTTTTCATATCTCCTACATGCCTGCTTTGGTTTGAAAATTTTTTGTATCAATCTTGGGTACCTTTTTTTTGGAACATGGGTAGAATCCATGTCCTTAATTTCCTCTGTGTGTTCTGCTACTGGATGGCACAGTCTCAATACCTGCCTTTAAGTAAAAATCTTTGTGAATTAAACTCCTGCCAAAGCCTGGCTTACCCTGGATCTCTTCTTCCATCTTGATCTTCTACCTCGTGTATATCAAATAAGAGGCTAAAAACTCAAGATTAAAGTGCCACAATTTCATCATTAGGATGATACTTTGCTGGTCTGGTTACTGTAGTTCATAGGACTCTTGATTGCTTTCTCCCTTGGCAGCTTGAAGATACTTTGAAAGTTAGTCCTGCGTGAGAAGGCTTCCAAGTCAGTTCCAGCTCAGTTTCTCCAAGTCCTATGTCTGAATCTGGGAGAAAACCAAGAGCTATGGAAATAGCCTATATTATTTTGCTAGACTCTTGGGATCCTGTGCTCAACAAGTCAAAGGAAGGCTTCCCTTGCCTGGCACTGGGGTTGTAGTGGCACTCTTACCTTAGAGGTGACCAACAGTTGTTTAAGCGAATTTAAGGCCAGCTCAATAGGTGTGAAATATTTGAAATCTAATCAAATACCTGTGGCTGGAGAGATCACAGGCCCTAGGGGAGAATCGACTATTACCACCCTACTAAACCAATATAATTTCTTACTTTTTTCTAAATACTTATCCTTGAATCCACAAGTAAGTGTAGCTGTTACCACTCATCAAGGAAGTTTCATTTTACAACAGTTGGAAACTATCACAAGGTTAAAAATGCAGAGAATAAGTAACTATGTAGTTCCTAGCCCAACTGATACATCTACAATGCAACCCATACACCTAAGGCTCAGGGAACACCATAGAAGAGGGGGAATGAGATGTTGTAGGAGCTGGAGGACAGGACACCTGATGCTAGATAGTGTCTTCTAGACATGACAGGGAAACTGTGTCTATGATATCTCAACAACGTGGGTGCCTCAACAAGACCTACACAATGACAACACTTGGACATGCCAATGTGAATGGGAGAAATTTCACAGTCCCATCTCTTGATGAAGAGATGCAGGCAATTGATGGTTACTTAGGGAGGGAAACTGAGTTTTCTTCAGGAACTAGTTCCCTGATAGGTTATCTAATCTCAGCTGGTCAGCCTGAAACATATATACACATGATGACCACTAAATGGAGTCAATATAATATACATATATGTGTATGTGATAATAATAATATAATAGTAATAATGTTACTAGATTGAGAGAGAGGGGAAGGGCATGGGAAGAGTTGGAGGGGAGAAAGGGAGGGGTAGAAATGATATAAATACAGTACTCATGTATGAAATTCTCAAAAAATAAAAATACTTTAATAATAAAAAATAGAAGCTAAAATCTCACTCTTCACATTGACACTTAGTTGCAAATGTCAAAACATTTCATTTCAAAGCAAAGCTTCCTATGTTCCCTTTCAGGTTAGTCCTTCTAAGACACAGTAAGGAAAATGTTTTAGTCTCTTTGAGCTATGGTGAAAAATGCCATCAATTGGATTCACTAAGTGGAGAGATTCAAGATCAAGACAGCATTTGGTGTACAGCAAGGGACAAATTGTCATACGTGGCAGCTTCTGTACCCTTCAAGAAGCAAACACATTCCCTTTGGCCTGTTTATAAGGGCACTAAGCCAGTCACTAAACTTCCATCCTGATGACTCTCTATCTCCCGAAGGTCCCACCTACAAACCATAATGCTGAAGGTCAGGACGGAGCATCTGAGTTCTGGAATCCAAACACTGAGATGACAGTGGGAGAACTCCCCGACTTCCTACGATCAGCACAGCCGGCAGTTTGCCGGATGTCAGACGTAGCTGATTTCTTCTTCCCTAGCATTTTCAACTCATTTATTTTCCAAGTTTAAAGACAATCTGTGAACTTTTATGAAAGGCAGGAAAAATGGTTCTGAGTTAAATGTCAATCAAAATGATAAATACAAATTAAGAAAAAAAGCCTTCCAGAAGAACAATAGGTAGGCCTAGCAAAGCTAAATAATTATTAAGTTTGTTGACTATACATGGTTAGATGGTTTCACTTAGTAGTACTAAAAAATAATTCACATTGGAATTTGCATTACTGAAGAAAAATAAAATGATGTTAATGTTATTTTAAAAATATTTTGTTTTTTAATTTTTATTTTATGTGTATGAGTGTTTTGCCTGAATTATGTAAGTACACCAATGCATGCAATGCCGCACAGGGGTCAGAAGAGTGTATCAGACCCTCTGAAACTGGAGTTATGAATGGTTGTTACATGCCATTTGGGTACTGGGAATTGAACCCCAGTCTTCTACAACAGTGAGTGTTCTTAACCGCTGAGCCATCTCTCTAGCCTCTGTTAATATATCATGATAAATTATGAAATATTGCCAGTCTCTTCAGGATTCATATTCTCTCTCTGTCTCTCTCTGTCTCTCTGCTTTGATCTTTGCAACTGAATGAGTCATTTCAGTGAATGAATCATAGCCTAACCATTTATGCATGGACTTTGTCTACTATGCCAGGTAGGTCCCGGAGATGGCATGCAAACAGATTCTGAAATGCTCAGCAGATAATGAAATGCTGCAGCATTGCCCATGACTCCTAAGATATTACTGCTTGTTTTGACACCTCAGGAGCAAAGCCATATGAATGAACTCAGTGTTCTTAGTGATATAAGGGACAATATTAGGGTATTGCGGACAGACTTCTTCAATGAAACTTCACATCAACTGGCAGGAAATGTTTCTGGAAAAAACTAGTTTCTTTGACTTCTAGATTAATCCTAACCAATTCATTAAGCTTTAACTTGGTGCTGCATCTGTGTTTTGTTCAATTGAAATTTATGGAAGAGATTTAGTTGAAGACAAGCATGAAATTAAAAAGTGTAAAATGAGCCGAGGTCTCTACTCTGTCATTTAAAAAAAACATGGGAGGTCTCCAATTATCCAATGGAATAAAATTAATAAAAGTTATATATAATGTCATATTAGATTTTATTCCAATAGAACAACATTATTATATCTGACTGTAAATCACATGAATATGTTGTGGCAACCGAAAGGAAAATATTCACACTGTTGATAATCATGTAGCCTCCCTCCCTTATAGTAGAATGTATGAGGGATATATACTGCTTGTATCATTAAATTCTTATTATATTATAATGTAGTAATCTAATTTCTTTAAGTGCCTCATTATTTTTCATTTCAACTGCCAAGTACACATATATTTTATGTTGTTAGCGAATTAAGTGGAGGCACACTAAACAGATTGATATTCCGGATTCACTCTGTGATTTAAATGCACTGGTTATAGTGTAAAATAAGACAAAGAAAAATGTGCTACTTCCTGTAGGTCACACCCTGTGGTTTATAATAAAGGCAATCTGTATTGTGTCCAGAAACATATTGTATGCAAACAACCGGTGTGATAAATATCATTTCAAATGAGTATGGGTTGCTTATTTGAGTCAGAATCTCTGAAATGCTGATGAAATTTGAGCTTTTAAAAATGTGTGTGGTTAAAAATAACAACAATAAAAATACCTGTGATTAAATTGTTGTAAAATGCCCAATACAACATAGCTAGAGCACAGACATTTAATAATTACCTCCCATCACCAGCGACATCTCTTTAAAATGACAGGCACAGTCAGCAGAGAAGGACAGAGCAGAGTAGCATTGCACCTGGTAGTTTAGATAAGAAAATTTAGTCAATAAAAATTAAAATAACTGCTCATTTTGGCTCATAATTTGGAGTGTAGACAATACTGGCTGAGCCATTCATCTGGATATAACAAGGAATCTTTAGGCATTATGATCAGTTACAAGTTACAACTGGGTCTGAATTCCTCTGGTGATCAGTCTCCCAATCCAGTGTGTCCTAAGAAATCAAGCAAATACACTTAAGGCCTACATGGCCCAGGCATGAAATTGTAGGATTATCACTCTCACTGGATTATTTTGGCTAAGCAATCCTTGATTTAATGGAGGGGTAACGGGCTCTAACTACCCCATGAAAGGAAAAACTGAAAGGTACTAGATCAAGGTACAGTATTCCAGCCATTTTTTGCAAGTAATTTCCTACAAATGATGACTTATTAAAATGATAGTTTGGGTTAACATATTAAGAGAATCAATCTTCTAATGCTTTGTTATGAAGACTGGCTCAGGGACTACATGTTTTACTGCCAAGGGGTAGGGAAAGCTGAAATGATGCTCTATAAATCCCTGTCTCTCACATCCTAGAGTAATGCGAAAATCTGATAGCCAAATGGAGTCCATGTATCATTTTATTTGTAGCTTTTGCCAGGTCTGATAATCTGTGGCATGCTGGGTCCAAGAAGGGCACTGTGAGAGCTGCTGTATAGAGCTCTCTGACTTGTCTGATGTGCCCATGCACATCACCAGCCTTGAGCCTTCCTCCTCACAAAACCATAACTCAGTAAGTTGTTGTTTTACTCATTTACTCTTATTGTTAACACTCACGTACACACATACACCACACACACACACACACACACACACACACACACACACAAATACTTCCTTACAGTTTCATAGTAATTTTAACCACTGAAACATTAGTTTGGTACTCTAGGATGATGTTTTTCTTCATTCTAATTCAAGTTTATAAATTTCATCTAAGGATAGTAAGACAAAAATTATTAGAATCCCCAGATTAGAAGTTAATACCAGCTCTATCATTCAATAGCTATTTTTATGAACACCAGGGTAAAGATATCTTACTATCTATTTTTCCTAATCAGCACTTACTTTTGTTTAAGCTTCTAGCAATTAAAAAAAAGGAATTTAAAGCTTTGTCTATTCCCATTCTTACTTATTGATATCCTCCCCCAGTTATTCCTCATAGTCAAACTTCCACTTGGATTCCCTCTATTTTACATGTTCCATCTATATTTGACTTCAACCCCCACAAGGCTACAGAAGTCATATTAAGACCACTGGTAACTTTTGTGTTGTGAACTCCAATAGAAAACTCAATCTTGTGACTTTTTGACTGATTTGAAATAGCTGATATTTGATTCCTTCTCAGAATCCATCACTGTTAGTGCTCTTTACTTGCTCTGTCTAACACCCAACCTTGCCTTCTTTGGTCTCTTGAATCCACATTCTCTCATCAATTCACATTTCTCACCATGCTGGCAGCTTTATCTATGTGGTAATATATTTCAACTTGAGCTGCACACCTATATTTCTAGTAATCTGCTTACCTTTCCATTCAGATCTTCTTATTTATTTAATTAAACATTTGTAAAGATTTATTTTAGAATGTGTGTATGTGTGTCTGTGTGTGTGCATGTCAATGTCTGTATATGTGAAAGCGCATGTAAGTACATGTGGAGGCCAGAAGAGAGCATCAGATCCCCTGGAGTTGTAGTCACAGGTAGTTATTAGGCACTTGATACAGGTGCTGGGAACCAAACTCAGGTTCTCTGCAAGAGCAGCAAGCACTCTTAACTAATGAACTATCTCTGCAGCCCTTGGACTTGGACCTTTTAAAGGCAGTTCAAATGACCTTATCCTAATTCAATCTTAGCATCTTTTCTTTCTAAAATTTCTCTTCTACAGTTTCTTTAAACCAAAATCTAGAGAGTGGTTCTAAATTCCTCTTCACCTGCGTTACAAGATCCCCCCAAATTATCTGAATCCCCTGAAACCATAGATTTCTGTCCATATTCCCTTCCATATCCTACTACAAATTAATCCTCCCTCCTTTACTGTGTGGCAAAAGTTTTGTTTTTTTTGTTTTTGTTTTTGAGACAGGATCTTCTTCTCTTTCTGTTTGGAAATCACTAGGTAGATAAAGCTGGTCTCAGTCCCTCAGAGAGCCACCTGCTCTGCCTCTCAAGTGCTGGAATTAAAGTCATGAGCCCATCACAAAAGTTGTTAAGTTGACTTCCACATTACATTCTTACCTTTTGCCACCCAATTTTAAATTTCCAGCCCAAGACATAAAAATCTGAATGCATCATCCCACAACTTCAAACCAGTTCTCCAACACTTTCTCCTTCCTTACAATAGGGTCGAGTGCCTTATAGGCACGAAAAATTTCATGAGGATCAGTCTCTTATCATCACCCTAATACCACTTCTTCTTGAGCGTTTGGTATGTCCACTTGAATTTGAGCTCTGTTAAGCTCCTCTGTCTTTCCTTGTTCCCCCCTTACCATTTCATAGGTTTTTTAAATTCTTTATTTAGATGTTTTTTTTATCCCATCCTCAAAGTAGACTATTCTTGCTGTATTGGCAAATGTGTACCTCCATAGTATCTGTAAATACCTGTTCAAGCAAAATCTCTGTCAAAAGTTCCTGCCCTGTTACACTACCTGCCATGTAACAGTTATTTATTAATAAGTGTTTCTTGATTAAATAAAATCATAGAGCATGCCAGCATGGTGGCACATGCCTTTAATTCCATCAGAAGGGAGGCAGAAAGGCAGGCAGATCTCTGCAATCTAGGCAAGCTTGGTTTACCCTGTGAGTTCCAGGCCAGCTGGGGCTACTAGGAAAGCCTGCCTCAAAAATATCAAGAAAAGGAAACATTCATAGACCTCTGCCTACCACCCCTATAGAAATTGTAAAGGGAAATAAGAAAGCTTATACCTATCATTTAAAAATATTATATCATTAGCTTGTCTGGATAATCCAGTAATTAACATTTTAGAAAAAATTATCCAGGCACTCTAGAACATATCTATTGTATGGTGTACTGCAGTATGGGCCTTAGCCAGGCCACCTGCCATGAGGAACAAGGAAATGGCTTCTATCCAAAAGACATAAGGAAATGGCTTTTGTGAATGGGACATTCATCTCTGGCCAGGCATGACACCAGCTTCTGCCCTGCATCGGAGAGAACCTGCATCAAGATGATCTACCCAGGGACAGATTATTATTGGGAATCACCACATAGGGTGATTGGCTAAACCAAACCCATAAAAGCCCTTGCACTTCCTTGAATAAACGAGTTTGCTGTGGATGGCCCTCTGCAGGCTTCCACCCAGCTCCAGTGTATGTGATCTGACTCCGTGCCTCTCACGCCCTCTCAGCAGAGACCCTGCGTCCCCCTCAGGCTGGCCCCAAGCAAAGGGATGGCAACATCTGGCGCCCAAACAGGGACCCTCTGCCCCCTGGCATTGGCGAGATGCCCCCACCTTGGTCGTCAGTGAGTAGGCTCTTCATTGTTCTGTGTGCTGATGGTCGCCCCAGTGTGAGCGGATGACCACCTCCTTCTCCCCTTTTCCGTGTTTCTCTTTCCCCACCAATAGGAAGGAACATCTCGCCACATGATCCCGGAAGCCCATGCTGGCCCCTTCACTCTTGGTTCATCCAGGCAAAATTACATGAAGGTCTGACCCCCCAATTTCAGAACCAAGGCAAGGCTATTGGCCAAGCATTCCGGAGACACCGTGCACATTTATGGCCATGGCGTAGCGGCCTACAGAAGTCCCCGACTAAGCACAAGACATTTGGGTCCTCAACATTCTGTCTGTATGTCTCAGTTGGCCCTGATATTAGGCCTCTTGGTTTGTGTAGTGATCATTGCAACTTTCAGTTTCCATTTCATTGGCCTTTACTCTCAGGGGGACTTTAATCTAGACTCCCCCCATCAAATGCTACCCTGCCATAATGGGCAACCCCCCAACCAGAAAGCACCACAATTGCAGGTTCTTTTCCTACAGCATGGCATGAAAGTGAAACAAAAGATAAAGAAACACCTACTCTTCTCCAAATTTACCCTTGGATGGAGCTTCCACTGCCCCACCTGCCCTGCCCTGGGCATGCCCCACCAACCACTTGCCCTCTGTTGCTTTGGGCAACAATTACTTAAATTGATTTCAGCCTTTTTTTTAACTCCTTAACTGGGTAGCCTGGAGTATTTTTTCTGTGGCCTTCTTGATAGAGCTGCTGATCTTTGGTTGCCTTTGAAAAGCATTACATCAAAGCAGTGCTTTTCATACATTGACGCTTCAAATTCTCCTGGCCTCCATCCAGGCCTCGGACCTCCCCCCAAATACCGAATATTCCCTTCAAACCTGGATATCAGCAATACAGGACAATCCCATTTAACTGTCCACTTAATAACGCCACATTCTTAGCAGTAGTTAACCTTGTTTCTACCTGAGTTTTTCACAGGGTACAAAAGCATTCTTCGACAGCAGCCTTCTTGAATGAACCTCCCCATGCCATCCTAATCACCCTCTTAAACAACAAGCATTACCCGTTGGGTCCTTTCACCAGGATGGTGGGTAGCCAATGATGGGTAAGACCCCGATGAATGGGGAAACCTAAGACAGGCACCGGGACTGAGATGATCCCTAGGGTCCTGGAGTCAACAATGGCTTGGCAAAGAACCACGCCTCCTAAGGTCACTCAATTAATAAAAACAAAAAAGAAGGATATGTATGGTGTACTGCAACGTGGGTTTAGCCAGGCCGCCTGCCATGAGGAACAAGGAAATGGCTTCCTGCCATGAGGTATAAGGAAACGGCTCCTATGGATGTGGCATTCTGCTCTGGCCACATGTGACACCAGTTTCTGCCCTGTATCTGGAGAGAACTTGCACCGAGGTGATCTACCCAGGGACAGATTACTATTGGTCACAGTTTGGTACCACCCATGGGGCAATTGGCTAACCAAAGCATAAAACCCCTTTCACTTCCTTGAATAAACAAGTTTGCTATGCCTCGCCCTACACGTGCTTCCAACCTGCTCCCAGTTTCTGTGTTCTGACTCCACACCTCTCACCCCTCTCAGCAGAGACCCTTGTCCCCCTCAGGCTGGCCCCAAGCAGAGGGACAGCAACAATCTATTTTCCTTAGCTACTCAGATATTCAAACCTACCCTGGGCATTTCCTTGCAAAAAAATATAATAATAAATAATAATAACAACAACAATAAATGAAGCTGACAGTTCTTTGAAATATATAAAACCTTTGGAAATACAAAAGATATTATAACAATCTCTATGTATTTCTAATACAAATTCACTTGAAATCTTGGGAAGAGAGAAATGGAATTATAGTGAAGGGAAAACCTATAAATTGCAGAGCAATCTTAGCTTCCTTGGGTCTGATGTTATCATTTCAACTATCATCTAATTATCCAAATCAATCATTTAACAACCTCTCAAGGTCCCTGGTAGCTTTCTATGCACAAAAACTCCATTTAGTGCCCAGTCTTTCTCTTGTTTTCAGCCTCTGATTTCATTTTGCAAGTATTTACTAGGAGATGATTATGGGACTAAGTAGTTGCAAATGAAAATAATTGTCATAACAATAGTAATTAAAGAAGTCACAAAACTGAGAGGGAGGGCATCAGAGAAGTTGAAAGGATGATTCTCAAAAAAGAATTAATTATAAAAACTGGCCAAAAATTATGACATAATTCTAAGCATTTGTATTTGCTATAAAACTATATTATTTGGTATAATTGAATATTGAATGTAAACAGGTTGTTTAAATAATACCATGTTACGTAGTGTTTATGATCAAACAATCTGTGATCAAGAAGGTGTGGTTCTGAATCTTAGGAGTACAATTTGCTAGATCCACTGTTCTGAATATTTTGCCTACATCTCTGAGCTTCAATTTCCTCATGTTTTAAATATAACTACGTGGGACATTTTTCTAGGATATCTTCTTGGATCCACTCAGTTCTACCGCTTTCTTGTGTATAGAATGACCAAAATGACTAGAATGTGCTAGAATGCAACAGTCTGACACAAGGAGCTGCTGTCTAGAACCACCTTGGCTCTCTGTTCCAGCTCCCTCCAAGAAATAAGGTGCAGTACTTTACTGCACCAACACTTGGTGATCCTAGGGTGTAAAACTCAGGGCGGGCTGCTTTCTGGTGCCCTTTGGCTATACTACATGCAGAATGCATGGAGATAAGAGCCCATCTGCCCTGGCCATTTTTTGTGAGCCTTAGGGAAACAGCTTGTCCCAAATCCTAAGCTTTTGCTGTTCTTTTCTGAATTCATTTCAAGTAGCTTGCACGTGTCAATGTTCTGTCTCACTAGAATCAGACAAATAGAAATTCAAAAGTCAAAGTTGAATGTTATGTATTTTTGCTAAAATTTTAGAGTTCACAAAGAACAGGACAAACCAAATTGGATAACAAATCATAAATTTAACTGTGTCATGAGAACGTAGAAATAGACAAGGCTAAAATGACAAGGAACTAATTTCTCACATATTTGCATATGATATATAAACAAGAAATGAAGCAGATGCATAAGAAATCAACTTGGGTGGAAATTAAAGCCTGTCTATTAATACTACAGTCATATATTATTTTGTCATTAAACATAGTAGAAAAAAATAGTATTATTGTATTTGGTAAAGGAAAAGTACACTGTAGTAAACACTCAATCTGTTGTTGAGACTGTCAATGAAGCATTTCAAGAAAGTAATTCTGGAAATAATTTCCAGAAACTGGGACTGCCTGAGGGTGCCTGATGCAGGCCTCCACAGAATGATTTTCCCAAATCCTGCAGAGATAATTTCCCTACATTGGGACCATTTTCAATCCTTCCTACTGCCACAGGATCAGCCTTCCCAGCTGGCATTTAGGAGCCCAGGCCTTAGGAATAAGTCTGAGAGTACCGAACTGGCCCATGACTTGGACTTCTGCGTGAGCTCCTAAGTAGTTGGACTAAAGCTACTAGACCCTCTAATACAGAATCAAAAGGGAGAACCTAAAGCCTAGATCAACCAGAATTTCACACCTAATAAGAAAACAACCAAGGCACATCAATAATACAAACAGAATCAGACTTCAATTCAACAAAGTAAGTCTTGAGTTTCATATCAGAGCCACAAACAATAAAAGAAATCTGCATGCCAAAATCACAATGGAAAAAATAATAATATAAAAAAAAACCAAATATATGTCCCCACCAAATGCCACCAGTTCTATGGAAGAGTTCTACAATGAGATGCCCCTAGAGATAACACAGGATACAGAATTTAAAAGAACAACCATAAACATGTTCAAAGAATTCAACAAATTTAAAGAACAAACAAACAAATCAAAGATCTAAAAGGAGATAGGGACAAAATTCTGAATGAATTCACAAAAGAGAAATATTGAGGAAAATTCAAACTGAAATGAAGAAGGAAATGAAAACTCAATAAGCCAATTTGAAAAGACAGGAGAAAGCTCACCAATAGAATGAATGAAATGGAAAACAGTGTATCAAAACTGGGTGATAAAGTTGAAGAACTGGAGCACTGAAGCAAAGAATATGAAACATATAAAAATAGGAATGGAATATGCAGAAAATTTGGGACACTATGAAAAGACCAAATTTATGCATCATAGAAATAGAGGAGGAGAAGACTCTCAGAATAATGATATTGACCAGATTTTCAACCATATTGTAGAAGAAAATTTCCCCAATTAAGGAAACACATACCCATTCAAGTACAAGAAGGACATAGACCACCAAATATCCAGGACCAAAAAGGCACTTCCCATGGCATATCACAGTAAAAACACTAAATGTACAGAACAAAGAGAGAATTCTGAAAGCAACAAGAGAAAAAAAAGTCATGTATAAAGGAAAATCCATGAGAATTACAGCTGACTTTTCAATGTCAACTGAAAGTCATAAGAGGCTTTACTGAAGTATTTCCAATTCTAAATTACTATAGATGCTAACCTAGAATATTTTACCCAGCAAAAAATTCTATTATAGTCTAACGGTAAACAAAAATCTTCCACAACCTTAGTAGGCTGAAAGAATTCATGCCCACCAAACCAATGCTACAGAGAATACTTGAAATAGTACAAAGAACTGAAGAAAAGAATGAATATACCCATGAGGCAGCAGAATGAAGTCAAATGAAGTTATTATTGTGGTAACACAAAATCAGACCAAGAATGCAAACTGAAATTAAAATGACAAAGGCAGCAATCCAATAAACATCTTCAATAACAACTTTAAATATCAATGGCCTGAACTCCCTAGACAAAAGACACTGGCTAGATGAAAGTATTAAAAAACAAAATTCATCTTTTTGTTATCTGCAAGAAACTCATCTCACATTCAAGGTTAGATACTACCTTAAAGTGAAAGGATATAAAAAAAAAGTATTCCAAGCAAAGGGCACTAAGAAATAAGCAAGGGCTGCAATTCCAACATCTGACAAAATAGACTTCAAACTAAAACTAATCAGAAGAGATAAAGAAGGCCAATACAATCTGATCAAAGGAACAATTGACCAAGAAGATACTACAATCATGAACATATATGCAACAAATTCTGGTGCAACCAATTTGATAAAAGCAGTACTACTGGACATTAAGACACAGATTAATCCCAACTCATTAACAATAGATGATTTAATACCCCAGTATCATGAATAGATGGATAGCAGGACAAAGAATAAACAGAGAGACATCAGAAGTAAATGACATCTTACATCAAATGGAACCAACAGACATATACTGACCAGTCCATCCAAGCTCTAAAGAATATACATTCTATTGAGAATCCCATGGAAATTTCTCTAAAACTACCCAAATACTGTGGCACAAAACAAAGCTCAACAAATATAAAAAATTGAAATAGCTCCAAGCATTCTATCAGACCACAACACAATAAAGCTTAAAATCAACACCAAATGTAGCTCTAGTAATTACACAAATTCATTGAGATTAAACAAAACACTTCTGAATGGTGAATAAGTCAAAGAATAAATTAAGAAAGAAATAAAAGTATTCCTGTAAGTAAACGAAAATGATAGCACAACACGACAAAGCTTCTGGGACACTTTAAAAGCAATCCTAAAGAGGGATGTTTATAGCTCTAAGTGCTTACATTAAAAATCAGAATGAGCACAAAAATGAAAACTTTGTAACTAAGGACTCTGGAGAGACAAGAACAAATGAAACACAAACCCTAGATATGAGAAGAAATAAGAAAGATAGAATAGAAATTAATGAAATACAAACAAAGAAAAAATTATAAAGAATCAATGAATCTAAGAGCAGGTTCTTTAAAAAGATAAACAAGATAGAACCTTAGCCCAGTTAACCAAAAGGAAGAGAAAGTACAAATCAACAAAATCAGAGATGACAGGAAAAATAATACAACAAACACCAAAAGAGACCAGAACATTTTAAGGGAATGCTATGAAAAACAATATTCTAGTAAATTTGAAAACCCGAAAGAAAGGGACAAATTTTTAAATTCATGGAAACCACCAAAGCTAAATAAAGAAGAAATCAACAGGTTAAATAGACCCATAACAAATAAGAAAGATGAAACTGTAACACCAAGCGTCCTGACTAAGAAAAGCCCAGGCCCAGATGAATTCACCCTAGAATTCTACAAGACATTCAAAGATTTACAGCCATCACTACTTAAAGAAATAGAAACAGAGATAAAATCTCCAAAATACTTCTATGAAGCCAGTATTACATTAAAACTCTAACCATGAATGGACAGCAAACCAACCAAACAAAACTATAGACCCATATCCTTAATGAAGAAATGATGCAATTAATAATAGGTGACCTATGGATCTGAACAGAGAATTCTCAAAAGAAGAAATAAAGATGGCTGAGAAAAGTATTAATAAAGTATTCAACATCCTTTTAATTAGAGAAATACAACATAAAATCACTTTAAGATTTTATTTAACCCAAGTTATACTAGCTAAAATCAAGAGAAAAAATGGTACCAAATTCTGAGGCTACCTCTCATATTTTTGGAGGACATAATGGAGAGCATCAGTCCATGGTCCAAACCCAGCTTTAAGGCCTAATAACCACAATAATGATCAGCACAGCAAACTACAATGAGACAGTAGTGCCATTTTATCCTTTATGTAGGGGATAAGTAACTGTTACCTAATTGGACTTAAAGTACACTCAATAGGAAGGAATTCATGCGTGGTGCTGTAAGCATAGCAAAATACACATGTCCTGAGCCCTGGATGGGTGAAGTTTAATGTAGGGGTCTTGTCCAGGGACCCACACTCTGCAGACTCTACCCTTTGGCCGTTTGTGACCATTTCCCTTTGTTGCATGAGGAAGCTTCATTGACAAGAATTGAGATATGCATTAGTATTCTCTCTAACCCTTATTCCACTGTGTTCCATGAATGTTAGGTATAGAGGATGCATTGTAGATGTGTCACTTAGGGTTGAACATTTCACAGACACTTGTTTTCTGTGTGTGACCAGTTGTGGAACTGTTTAACAGTCTCCATCTGTAGCAAAAGAAGTTTCTTTGATGGGTGGTAACTGGCATACTTGTCTTTAAGTATGCGGATCCATATTTAGCACATAGTACGGAATTACATTTTTCTAGGGATGTGACAGCCTCGGGGACTATTGCAGAAGAGGCAGTACAAAGACTGTAAGAGCCAGGAGAGGAGGTGCATGACTATAGGAAAATAGAATCTTACAGGATCCTGGTACCTTACTCGTATGAATGTAGAGTATGCACAAGACCCCTGAAAATATAAACAGAAACCCAGTATAAAACAGGTAAATGAATATCAGGCCCTAATTTTAGCCAAAGTAGTATTGGCAGCTGGTTACTGCTAGGTGAGGGAGTGCTGTTCTTTAACAGGGTGACTCTAAGGGTGACTAGATCCCAGTTGGTGAACTTGCATTGAGGGATGTCTGGGTACATTAACTTGACTCTATAGGCCTTATCAGAAATGATATATTTTATGAATTCTGGTGTGGATTGGGAAGGGTTATAAAGATTATTAAGATATTGTATATGAAATACTAAAAATTTCAATAAAAATACAAAAGAAGATTATGTCCAGACACTAAAAAAGTGTTTATGAGTTTTGACTAAGTAATTACATTTCCAGAATTCTAATTTAAAAAAATATCTCCACTACAGCCTTATAACAAAAATCTCAAAAGACTATAAATGTGCAGCAACAAGGGATTAATTAAGTACATTTATGGCTCCTACATTATATTATGCAACCATTAAAATATAATGTTTTAAAAATTATAATCACATAGTTAGGTGCTTGTTATATAATATTAATGAAACACAATTTAAAGCTTATATCTACTATTAAATCACAATTTATTAATATTTAAAGCCAGAATAAAATGTGAGAAAATAACAATGATAAAAGATAAGAATAAATATTTGTTTTAATGGTTGCACTGCTTTCAGAGTATATTTGTAGGCCTTTTAAAAGTTACCTGAACTCCTATTTATAATTTAAAGTCATATGAGTTTTGTAATTCACATCAGGAGTTCGTTTAACCATATTCCATACAATTATTCCCTCTGTTTTGATTAGATTTAGAATCTTTAATCAAATTCCTCCCTTCTGGTGTCATGTTAGATTAGTTGAATCTCAGCTTTGGTCTTAGTTATGCTTCTCATAACATTTCACATTCAAGGATGAAAACATTTCATGTTTACTTTGGTGATCAGTTAAACTAGGTGTTTTTACTACACAGAACACCTGAAGCCAGAAATACTATTCCCTATTATGCATTCAGCCTAAAACAAAGTTTGTTTGTTTGTTTTAACTGCTATGTTCCTTCTTCATCTGGTTCCCATTTTTGGTCCTCTCTTTGCAGTGTTTTATGACAGTTTTATTAGTTTTCCTCCCATCTATCAATTTCAAGTTAAAACAAGAGATTACATCTTGTAATTTTTCTTCCAAATATGCTTCATGGCTCTCACTAAGTGTATGCTAAGCCCTTACTAGGATCTCATTTTATTTCATCCAATAACATTCACATACTCTGCTCTTTACTTATGGTTCTATTTTCAAATATCATAGTTACTAACTAGAAGAGCTGTCCTTCTCTCCAGTCCTCATCCAATCCTTGAGCTTTCATAGTGTTGGAAGGTCATATGCAGGCTATGGGGGATGAAGAGGCATCTTTAGTCTTATCCGAAGCTAGACCCTGTATGCTCCAATACTAATCGGCCAGTAAAGGTGTGCCCACTGGTGCAATGTGCAGTATCGCTTATGGGGTAACCAACTACTCTCTTGATTGGTTTGAATCTGCTCCACATAAGGGAATTTATACTTAGTACTATAAACATGGTCAAAATTCATGGATAGAGAAGTCATAGACCTTGGGAAGAATCTAATGTTTTCATTCTAAATGGATTTATGCTACTCTCAATCCTTGGTCAGAAATGCTTCTTAATGCAGTGGATGACAGTTAATGCAGAAATGCATTGATATTCAAAGTGCAAAGAACAAATGACCATGAGCTGTAAATTGGACATCTCTATTACCCCTCTCACACACAAAGGCTCAGGGAACACTCCCTCAGGGAGAGGGAAGGAATGTATGAGAGGTGGAGAATGGGAAGAAGTGCTTGAAATGCTGTCTTCTAGACTCAACATGGATGTTGAGCACATAAATGACAGCAGCTGTGGGTACTTTTCACAAGAGCAAATTCCAACAAGAAAAAGAGGAGCTCCTGAGGATCCACCCCTTAGCTAAGGAGCTATGGCAGTTAATGGCTGCTAGAAGAGGAAGGGTCACACTGTTTTAGGGTTACGATCACTTGTAGCTTTGCCATGAACCAGTGAATGACCACCTCCCATATGCATATATTACCAGTGGTTAACTAACTAACTTAATTAATTAAAAAGGAGGATGTGAAGTCAGAAGGTAGCTATGCTGGGGGAGTTGGTGAGGAAGAGTGAGGAGCAGTAAATTCTATTTTTAGTTATAGGAGAATATTTAGATATTGAAGACTTTCTCTTATAAATCTATTTTCCCTCTCTTTTATATTAAGTGACTGACCATTTGTGTAGAAGGAAAAGTTCATGGTAAGGAAAAGAAAAATAAGCTTATAGTATTTTTAAAACACCACAAAATATAGTTATTTCTTACAAATATACATTAAATATAGTTGAATATTCTCCATTAAGCTATGCACAGGGCCATCTTATCAATATCATTTACTAAGCTAATCTACTCAGACATTTCTTGGTAGAAAAATGACTTCTGTGACGAATTTTAAACCCAGTAACAAAAATAAATTGCATTTCCAAAGCACATGGAATTTCACTTACATGTATCCCAACTTAATACTTAGTGACCATAAATATGACAAATACAAAACAAGTGGGAATTCCTGTCCCTTGCAACACAATTTAAAGTAGAGATTATCTCAATATGTCTAATTTCTGAGACTCATCCCTAATCTGCCATGAGATCAGGAATGAGCTATGGCTTTGATGGCCAGAGGCTAAGCATAACATCCTGGTATTTCTGTGGTCTTCACTCCCTCTGTATTCACATCTCCTTCTATAACCTGAAAGAAATTACTTAATCCGGTGTTGCCTCTGTTCCTTTGTGTGTCCAATGAGCCTCAGTAGAGTTTCTGTCTCATAGAGATGGTCAGAGGATTAGATGAAAAAAATAATGCAACCTATTTGTGTGTATGTGTCTATATATTTTTGCACATGTGTATATAGGAAAAAATGAATATGAAGAAAAGTATGCAAGGTATAGTGGTGCATACCTGTAGCTCTAGATACTTAGATAGCTGAAGCAGTAGGATTGCTTCAGATAAGGACTTCAAGCCAGCCTAAGCAACATAGCAAGATTCCATGAAAGAAAGAGGAGAGAGAGACAAAGGGAGAAATAGAGGAAGAAAGAGGGAGAAGGGAATGGAAGAGAAGAGACAGGAAGAAAGAAGGAGATAGAAGCAAATGGAGGGGAAACTTCTTAATAATTTCAACTATGCGTTTATCATCATCATCATTATATAGTCTTTGGCTATTAAAATGTTGCTAAGTCATTTAAACTTGTTTTCTTGTAAAGCAGGTATTTTTCAACTATCTAAACTAACTAGTTAAGGTATCTAAACTTACTAAAGTTATCTAAAAGTTTAGATAACAAGTATATAAGAAAATGCTAAGGCAAAGTACTTTTTAAATTAGACTGTCGTCTGCATGTTCTTAGGATTATTATCAGTGATGACGGTGGTGACAATGATGGTGACTACATGCTCTTGAAAAGGCTTAATTGTCTTCTGGATGCTTCCATTCATCCAGGAAACTATGGTTTAAGTCCTTGTCCTGAGTTCCTACCACTCAGGACTTGCTGAGAAGTTCATATAGAGGACACTTCTCTGGGTTGTTTCTCCTCAAATATGTACTCAGACTGCCCTTATACCCCCAGTTCAGCCAAGACCAAGAGGAATGCATAGGCCAGTGGAAGGTGTTTTTTTCAGTGAATATTTTACTGAATTTTTGTAGATTTTGTATAATACATTTTAATCATATTTAGACCCCCTTCTCTTTCTGCACGCTCATATCTCCCCTACAGGATTTTATGCATTCTGTAATATATATTGAAGTCTATTGGCAGATGGTTTTAACAGAAGAAAAGAAAGCATAACTCCCAATCCATTCCTTCATGGGGGTCATTGTTCTCTGTAGTTTGTTAATTCTTAATAGTTTACCTTACCTTAATCTGCCTACAATAAATGTCCTACATCTCCTCAAGTGAAGTTTCTCTAGACCATGTCTTTCCTATCCTCCTTGATATAACATCTCAGTATGAGATATGTATTCTTCCTTGCCTGTACAGATTATAACCAAGTGCTGCTCTGAGGTTTTAGAAAAAGAACAGCCATCATAGCAATACATTTCCAAAATTTAGAGACCATAAGAAAGTCAAAACCATTTCTATCATACATATTTTTCTATATTTTAAGAAAAGCCTGATTACATATCCTTCCAATCTCCTGATCATCAGGGACCAAACATACAGAATAAAGAAGGCATGGAAACTAGGCCACCTATAAATGGAGAAGTTAATTTTTAAGAGAAGTCTAGTCAAAACCCATATTGAGAGTAAAGAATATTGAATTCTTCCTGGGAATACCCCTAATGAATATGTATCCCACTTAACAGTGCAGTCTGAGAAGTCTGTATTTGAATTTTTTTCTATGGCCTGGTTTCTCAAATATCATGAATTAATAAATTAATACTTGTTTTATATCTGTTTGTTAAAAAATCAGTCTATCCTAACAAAAGAAATTAAAAATTATTTACCACCTCCCAAGTGCAATTTTCCACCTTTAATTACTTTGTGACATGAGTATTCAGCTTTCCAAATACAAATGTGGTTTCATATTTAAGTAAATATATTATACAAAAGGCCACTTTGGAAACTGTTGTTTAGAAAAGGACACATGAAACACAGACATACAAATCATGAGAGGCTTTTCTAATAGACCGTGAATTCTGATTCCTTACTAGATTATTAATCTGGGATTTGTAGCTCAAGAGGAGGAATTACAAATAGCACACATGCTTTCTCTCCAACCCCAAAACAAAACTAAGACTGCAAATGAAGTAGAAAATAATTTCAAGATAGCCTTGTTGAAGAACATATTGTTCTTCTAATTCTTGGTGAAAGAAATTAAAAGGGAATGCAGATAACTTATTAAGTAGAGGACATATTTAAGAATTATTAAAAATAGAAAATAGCAATCTGAGAAATAAAGAAAAATCATTGAGGTATTTTCTAGGTATCAAACCCTAGCATGCTCAAAGACTTGGCTTCAAGTTCAAAAAGAAGCGCTACTTTTATATAATTAAGTTTAGCTATATGTCAAAAGGTACTATTTTATTAATGAGCAATAGAAACTTTTCCTTCCTCACCAATTATCAATAACATTGCATTCAAGATGATGAGCCTGCCATAAACTTATTTCTTCTGTGACATCAGAATCAAAAGGAACAGATTACATGTAAAAAGATACCTACATATCTATAACAAACATTTCCAGATCATGTGAACTTGTGCCTTAATAAATTGTAATTTTTAAGAAAATGTTTTATAAAATTATAGTTTCCTAACTAAAGTGAATTGTGCTTTCCCTCTTGTACTACAAAGCAAATAAATTGCTGTATCTTCTCTCGGGAACATTTCTTTTTTCTCTGAAGGCATGTTTCAAATTTACGCATTGTTGGCCATGGTGGTGCACGCCTTTAATCCTAGCAGTTGGGAGGCAGAGGCAGGTCTCGGTGAGTTCAAGGTCAGCCTAGACAAATAGCAAGTCCCAGGCCAGCTGGAACTGCAGGGAGACGCTATCTCAAAAAGACCAAAAAAAAAAAAAATTCTTATGCATCATCAACTTTATAGGAAGAATGGAAAATAGGTAACATGAAGTTAGAGAACATTAAACAATTATGAAATGAAATAGATTGTCCTAATCTTTTGCCAGTACAGTCAGATTATCAAGATGAAGACATGATACAGATCTTTATGATCATATCAAAATAAACTTTATTTACAAAATGATCTCAAAGACCTTCCTCAAAATTATGGAACTGAGAAAATCTCGGTCTTAAATTTCATTAGAACATGACCACGAACTTCACTTTGCTGCTATGTAAAACACTTAAGTGACTTTTCTAATTTTGAATCTAATTCTTATTGTAATATCATTTAAAGATGCATTTATGTATAAATAATCAGACTTCTTTTTCTCTAATTTTTAGGGTTTCATAATAAGACAGTGTTCACTATCTTTCCCAGGAGAAGGTCTTGCCTTGTTTTGATTGATTGATTGACTTTTTACCTATATTATGAATAATATTTTTATAGATGGCAAGCAATAAATTTCTTCAATCATTTCTTTATTAATGTCATTCTTTCCTCATGTAGCTGTCTTTCTCTATCTTCTCACCAGCTTCCCTTTTATAATCCCAATAAGAGTTTTCTGTCATTTGATGAAATATTTACTGTGTTCACCATACTGAATTGTTGTTTTATTATCTTACCTAAGGAACCTTCAATGGTATTTTTGTTTATATTTTTTCTTGAGGGTCTTTGTATGAGATTTTCTAAATATAGTCATGTTTCTAGTCTTGGCACTTTATATATACATTGGCAATAATGTTTAACAACTCTCTTCCTTTCAGAAAGATGTAGAGCAGCCATCCCAAAAGACTGACATAAAATATACTTGGTATATACAAATATTAATGAGGAAATGAAAGAAATTAGAAAAAATAATGATCAACTGTGTATCTACGAATTAGCTCTCTTATTTGTTTTTTTTTTCATTATTCATACAAAATAAGCATTATTTACTAGTATAGTTGGGGAAATAGATATTGAATTATTTTTCAAAAGTCTTATCTTTATTCCAAAGACACACTCCTCTAAGACTGTGAAATTTTATTGTAAATACTGTCTGTAGAAGTAAGAATCAATATATTGGGTCTGTCTCTTTCTGAAACATTATAGCAATATTTCACCGATACTTCATTATAGAAGAGGATGTTTCAAGGATCCTAATATTTTATGAGTTTTAGAGAGGGAAAGAAGAGAATCATTTCCATTCCAAAAAAATATTTTCATTGAAATTTATTTTGACTACATATTTCGTACCCACAAAATTTGTGTGTTGAAATAATAATCTATAGAGTGATAGTTTTAGAAAGAAGAGTTTTGGACAGGTAGTATAACCAAGAATGTAGAGCCCTCAAGATGGGATAATTTTTTAAAAGACATATGAGTGAAGCTCTCATCCCTTCTAACATATGAAGTCCTAGCAAGAACGTGCCATCTACAAACTCAAAAACAAGCTCTGGATCATGTTCATAAGCCTCCTAACTCTTGGTTAATTGTCATAAAAACTTAACCAGACTATGATAAAAAGGTGTAAGAATCTACACATAATGAATTTTTTGCTTTATTTTTTTAAAGTCCTGATTACATATAATCTTTACAAGGGCCTGCTTATTTTGGAAGAACCTGAGAGACAAGAATATAGGAGACAGGTTATTACTAAGGGAGAAAAAGATTAAAGGAGGGTATTTAAATGGGAGGCTAGAGGGAGCGTTATACAAGGAATTATGGGGATAAAGGGAATGAGGAGCTTAAGAGAGGTGGGACTAGGAGACTGAATTATCAAGGGAGAAATGGGGTAAATAGGGACACATTAAAGTGAGAAGTCATGGAGAGAGAGCTAGACAGTGAGAGAGAGAGAGAGAGAGAGAGAGAGGGAGGGAGAGGGAGAGAGAGAAGATATGAATAATGCCTAGCTAGTGTAAAACACCAGGGGGAAATATATTAGTCTAAAACCTAATGACAAATTCCACAAATTCCACATGCAATAACTCTACATGAGTCCATGCACATAGCTAAAGGCTATATAACAAGAAACAGTGCCAGACAAGAGAAACCTTTCTTTGAGTTGTTGGCCAAGGTGGTCCAAGAGACTCCTAAAATTACATGGGCTATTGCCACAGCCTTGATTGCCTCCCAGAACTTGAAGGTAAGATACTATTGTTGAAGACAAAGCATACTTCAGAGACCTGATTTGGAACAATGGATGTGGAACTGACCTGGAAGCCACATCCCCTGAAGGCTAGCTCTCAGAGTTCTGGAAAGCACTATAAAGAAGCCAAGGGAGAACATCAGTTGTTGGCCCAACATCAGCTTCTTGACCAACTGCCACATCGATGACTGCCACAGCATTGGACACTGGTGCTGTAGTGGCATTTTTTTTTTATCTTGGGGGCAATTCAGTGGCTTCCTAATTTGTCTCAGAGCCCATTCCATGGGAGGAAACTCATGCGTGGTGCTGTAATCATAACCAAATATCCATGGCTGAAGACGTCATAGAGTTCAGAGAAATCCCTAAAGCTGTCACAACCCTAGACTATTGTGACCTATAACTAAGTGCAAAATGTGTATCCTTATATAGAGAGTCAAGTATTCCAGTCACCACTCATCACAGAAGCTTCTATTGAACTAGATGGCAACTACTACAGAGGACCACAACTGATAACACATAGACATTGTGGATTGCCCATGCCTAAGCTGCACATCTACAATGCAGCCTCTGCCTCAAGGCTCATGCAACATGGAACACAGGATAAAGAGGACACTAATGAATCTCTCAAGTCTCATTAATGAAGCTCCCTCATGCAACAGAGGGCCAAGAATGCAAAAGATCACAAACGTCAAAAGAATGGAGATTAGGAATCTGCAGCATGTGGGTCCCTGGATAGGACTCCTATATTAAGTTTCACTCACCGAAGTCTTAGAGGTCATTGCAGAAGAAGGAACAGAAAGATTTTAAAATCCAGTGAGGAAGTGTGTGACCACATGAAAACAGAATCCTACAAGCTCCTGGGACCCTGCTCACATAAACCTATGTCAATGTTTTCAGCATGCGGAAGACCCATATAAACTCAAGCGGACAAACCCCGGAACGGAACTGGAGAAATACATAGAAGTCCCTGATCTTTGCTGAAGGAATACTGTTGGGCAAAAATGAACTAATCTTCTTAAAGCAACTTTAGATAGGCTGACTAGATCTCAGTGGATTAACCTGAACTGAGGAATATTTGGGGATGCCAATTTGACACAATATACTTTAATACAGATGAAAGAACTATGGATTCCAGTTAGTGGGTATAGGGAAGGGTGGGATAAAGCTGATTGAGGCTGACTGAGATATTCCTATTGAAATACACAGTGCTTCAATAAAAATTTATACAGTATAAATTTGATACCATTAGTTCAAATTCAGCATACATTTATTAGCACCCACCAGAAAAATCTATAAATAAAATACCTTAAATTGTTATCATTTGGTGCTATTACAATTGATATCAGGAGAGTACTTGAGACAAATGTAAAAACAAAATCTGTTTTAGCAGAATGAGACTACGGTATAATTAAATAGAGATGAATAAGAAGTAGGAGTCAAAGATGGCTCCTGTGTACGAGTTCATCAATGATAGGGTCTTCATTTTATTCTTTTAGAGAGTGAATACATCAGAGAAATAAATTTTTGGTGAAATTAGGACATTTTTATAACAGGTAGAACTCAAATGTCCTATAAGATGTACAGATGAGATTTGCAAGTAGACAGATTATAGATCTTGAATTCAGGGCTAAAAACAAAGCAAGTACACAGGAATTGAAAGCACAAACACAGTTGAAGAGCAGAAAGAGAAGAGATGATAAAGGCTACAGGAAAAATATAAATATCAAGCAATGGGTGGGAAAAATAATGGTTCCACAAAACAATCTAAGAAGAAAAGGACAGAGAAAGTGCATGAAATCCAGGACAAAAAAAAGTCAGGATGATATGGAAATATTTCTTGCTTAAAGGGGAGAATGGTCAGCAACAAATCAGAAAACAATAAAATGGTCATCTTATAGATCATTGTTAATATATGAAAAGACTAGGAATAAATTTGTGCCAAAGTAGTAACTATTAGTTTTTATTTTTCTCTAAGTACGCTTGATTGTTAGACCTAAGATATATGAAAAGGAGTTTTGATGTCAAGAAAGGTCTTGTTAAAGATATGCTGATCAATCCTCAGTGATCTTCATTTGTGAGATGATAAAGATGCTGTTAAATCAATTCAACGTAACAGTCTTACATAGAAGGGTAAGGACATTGACAGAAGAAGGAGGAAGAATAGAGGCAAAATAATAAATAATACTGACAGAATGATCAAAATGACAGACTGTGAAATCTAGGTTATAAAAAGAAAGTATCTGGGCATGGAGTCACATGATGACACATAGTTACATCTTAGTCTATGTACAAAATCCTGTCTCAAAAACTGAGAAAAGGAAGAGGAGAAGAAGGAAGAAGAGGAGAAAAAGTTAGAGAAGGAGATGGAGAAAGCAAAAGAAAATGATAAAGAAGAGAAAGGGGGGAAGAGAAGGAGGAATTCAGAAAAATGCCAGAATAATAGGAAATAGGGAAATCCAGAGCCTATGATTTCCTAAGCTCAAATAGTAGGTATATTAGCGTTGCAGCATTGCAAGGATATCTGATATAAGAGTATGTGATTAATTTAAGTTTTATATGTAATATATTCTTAGGTTTTAACATAAGCTTTAGATAAGTAAATTTAAGTAGAAGTAAAGATAATCAGCATTAAAGTCATAAAGTCTTGGATTGCATCATCCACAAAGATATTCAGGTTGCCTTGTACATTATTAAGTTTTAGTAGTTAGGAACACTCCAATCCATATATTAATATAATTTTAAATTCTTGGCTAGACAGTAGGAAGATGGCAACCTCAAGGAGTGTAAAGTAACTATAGAAGCTTCCAAAGGACTTGGGATTTTTATAAGCCATTGTGGTAGCTGGTTTCTAAAGAGAATTTCCCAAAGAACCATAGCCCCATACAAAGCCCCTTATGGATTTTTCCTCTTGAATCTAGCAGTAGAATGGCACAGAACTTACACTGCTTGATTTCATCACCTCTTATGAAGACAGCTCATAGGTAGCCTTGCCATTTGCCACTAGGTTTCTTATAATTCTTTCTGTGGAGAAATCTAGCACCATGTAAGGAAACCAACTGTGTAGTAACCATACACTGCAAGAAAGCTAATCATACAGAGAGAAATGTCCAGCCCAACCCTCCCTCCTGATTCACTAGATATGTGTATAATGACATCCAATCTAGTCAAATCAGCAAATGACCTTAGTACTACACACCATTTGAATATAACATGAAATAACCATTCAGACAAACCCAGGCAACTGATTGCACCTTAAGGAAAATGTGGTTGTGTGTTTGTTTGTTTTAACGTTTTACTGAGGTTTTTTTTGTATTTCATACAGAACATCTTAATCAACTTTATATTGATTGTGTTTTAATATATTCATTTTCAAGGTAGTTTGCTACAAAACAATATGCAATAATGGAAACACCGGGAAATTAAGTTAACACATGGACTCACACATAACAACTCCTCCCAAATAACAAATAAGAGGAAAGCTTAGAAGTATATGAGACAGTGTGAACTGATGAACATTAGAGGTTTGTGGAAGAAATGAAGGGTTTCAGAAGAGTGGTATAGCTTGCAATTGGTTGGAATGAGAACTGAAAAAGGAGGTGAGAAAAAATAGTTGAAGATGATATAGCCTTACTTGGGCTGAAATCCATCACTGCATATTTGTGTCATTTATCAGTCATTAATTGCCTTAATAGCTGTTGTTAAACTCACTAATGTAAAAAGAAATAAAAATCTATCAGTATTAAAAACAGAATATATAAGTTATATAGACATCAAAATAGCAAAATAGCTCAAAATACAGGCACCAGTTGGAATGGAGTGGAAGAATGTGGGCCAAGTTAAGTTCAATCAAAATTTTAGAAGTCAAGTATGAGAAAGTAGAAAGAATAAAGAACAGTGAAGTCATGTGGTTAGACTCAAGGCCTACCCAAGAGCAAAAGCATGTCATCATCTTTAATGACGTTTGTGCTTTTTTCTAAGCTCTGTTTTGCAAATATTTTTATTTACATATTTGTTTGCATGTTTGTGTGAATGTATGTCATGTGTGTGTGCACACAGAAATCAGAAGAGGTGTGAGATCACTGGGAGCTGAATTTACAGGCAACTGTAAGTCACTCCACATGGGTTTTGGAAACTGAACTTGAGTCCTCTGGAAGAGCAACAAGCCCTTTTAAATGCTGACCCATCTTTCTTAGCCTGGCAACTGTTTTTTAATGGAGATGTTCCCATGAGTGGGTTTATTTCAGGAAAGAAGTCTTTATAATGCACTTAATATCAAATTAATTTTTAATAGATTTGTTGGTGTTCTGGTTCTTTATTTTGAGTTTTAGGATAATTATTTGACTTGCTATCTCATAGCAGATAAAAAGGATAATATTAATATTTGTTATACTTATACAGCTTCTTTTTTCTTTTTCTTTACTTAAATCATCTATGCACTATTCTTTAGAAGAAATTTAATGATCTGAAATGATTAAATCCCTTCACTTTAGTATATACAATTTTTTTTTTTTTGAGACAGGGTTACCCTGTTGCACAAAATGCCTGTTAGCCTGAAATTTACTGTGTGGAACAAGCTGGCCTCAATGTCACAGAGATCTGCCTGTCACTGCCTCTTAAGTACTGGGATTAAAGTAAAATTCTTAATTATAGAGTGGAAAAAGAGCTAATAAAGTTGAATTAAATTACTTAATATGATAGATGATTGAATGACAATTTGGGCTCCATGGAAATTACATGATGTGTAAAGTTTTTCCACAAAAGAAGGAGAGTCAACTTTCTAATAGCTAACACAGTACTTTTTTCAACATTCTAGGCAATTAGTAATACAAACAAAATGGTCTTATCAGCTTCACTTATAAGCAATTATAGCTGAGAACTTAATTTTCTCAAAGCGAATTTCAAGCAAATGAGTCCATTTCAGCTTTGAAAAGTGCTTTCAGAGTGGTCATTTTCCAAACTGAAGCATTCTAACACATATTCAGAGCACATTCCCTTGGATAAAAGCACTAAAGATAAGCTTTTGCTCCTTACACATCACTTTTGCCTTTCAAAATAGAGGTTTCTAAATGACAATGGTTAAAATATAAGCTAAAATTTAGATTAAGTTCCTTTCACATCACAAAGGCCATAATTTTCTAGTCATTCACAGATGTTTCCTGCCACAGCCGCTCTGCAACATTCCCAAGACCTCTTCCCAACTTCCACCAACTCTCTCTGGAGTTACATTCAAGAATTGCCAGAATTAGAGCCATATTATCTTTTAGTTTCCTTCCTTTTCAGTCCTTTGCTTGCATCTCTCCCTTTCTTTTGCTTTTCTTCTCACACACTGCTGCCCATGGTGTTTTCTAATTGAAAAGCATTTTCCTTCCCATCTGATAAGCCATCATCAAAACTTGTCATCAACAAAAACTGCATGGACTAAAATATTTCAAAATTCATAAAGGTTTAAAATTACATATATTAACAGTTGAACTGAGTTGTAATTGGCAAGCAACAAACTTAGTACATGAGTATTTGCATATAAGGTACACACTCTTGAAAATCATCACCACAATCAAGGTAATAGACATTCAGTCACAGCTCAAACTTCCCCTATGTCTGCACAAAATGCTACCTCTCACCTCTTCTTAGATCCTCGGTCACTTACCAGTGATCAGTGATCTGCTTACTTCTTTTTCAGGAATTTTGTATCAGTAAATTATTTCATTTTACTCTATTTTGATCAATTTATTTCATGTAACATAGATATTGGAAGATTCATTTACATTGTAGCATGTATGTCTGTAATTCATCTGAGTAGTATTTGATTGACTGGACATACAAGATTTTACACATTGACTTATTGATAGATATATGAATGGTCTCCAGATTTGAGTTATTATAAATAAAGCTAGAATGAGCATTCATATACAAATCTTTTTAAGGATGTATCAATTTTCAAAGGTAGATGCTTAGGAATGGAATGGCTGGTACATGAAGTAAATGCATCCTCTTTATGAAACCTTTGAACAGTTTTGTCGTGATTGCACCATTCAACACGCCCGATCATGAGGACTCTTGTCTGTTCACATCCTTAATGACACTTGGTAAGATTTTGTCTTTTTGGTTTCATGCATTCTCAGAGGGATGCATGACATCTCATTATGATTTTAACGTGCATTAGTCGAAGAGCTAGTCACACCGAGCACGTTTTTTAACTCTACTTGCAGCAACAGTGGGAACAGTCAGTTTGACTTCCATCCAAATATGCTGAGGTCTCAAAAGCATTGTTCTCTACACATAAATGTCTGAACTGGAGAGACATAGAATTCACTTGTCATGAAACATTAGAAGTACATCTCAATCAGGATGGTCAAAGCGCATGAAAACGTGACAGTACAGAGGGAAGGAAATGAGAGCCGCTCTAAAATTCAAACTGAAAATGTTCTTTGGAAATTATTTATTATAACAACCTGAACATTTTTTTTTCAGGAAATGGTTTGATGGCTTATAATATGATAATATGTAAAATGAAACGTTCAGAACAGAGCAGGCACAGGAACCCACAAGAAGAGTCCACATACTGAGATTAAAGAGCAGCTGACAAAATGGCGATGGAAGCGACAACTCTAGACATTTGAAGGGAGCTGTTTATCCTGTCAGCTTTTCAGACTCACCAATTAGCTTTCCCCAGCAATAGCAACCAAGAAATTCAAGGTGTTCGTGGATACATGGGATGCATCAAATATAGCAAATCACATACTGACTTTTTCTCACTAAAATGAACAATAAGTTTATTGTTCATTTATTAATTCAATAAATATTCACTTATTAATTCAATAAATATTTATTGGATGGTTGTCACATCCGAAGTAACAATCCAGTTCTTGTGAAACAAGAGAAAATTTTATTTCATTAATATGAAATAACAAAATGAATCTTTAAAAGCAAAAAAGTAATAAATCCTGGTCCCTAAAAAATTAATTATGAATTCTTAAAATAGTACATCATAATCCTCATTTAAAAGATAGGGAATTTGTAGCCTGATAACATGTTTTATGGTTAATGCTTTTATTTGATAAGGTCACTGGCAGCCATGACAAATTCAGTACCACAGTTAATAGAAACTTTGTGGTAATTTACAACTTATATTAACTGGCAGTAACTAAGTACTAGATGAATGAATAAATAAGTAAAATCATTTGACTATAAAATCATCTGTTGCCCTCAAAATAAAATTTAAAGGCAACTTCAATATAGTGAAACATTTGTTATTAAAATCAGGTGCTTTCATTGAACAGCAGCTATTAGAAATACCTATTTCTACATTTCTAAATAATTCACCATTTACTCCCAATAGATGCCAGATTTCAACTTCTCAATCTGTTCTAAACATAATTAGACGAGATAACATGAAGGAATATATTATCTCTATAAGTCCTCGGTCCCACTGCCCTTGGCTAGACATACCCTTGGTAATCCACTGAAAGACTTGTATGGGTTTTGTAAGAATATCAATAAATTTGAAAATGTTTGACTTATGATCTTTTCTGGGAGAAAGCAACTGAAAGCGGTCTCTGGGCATTATCAAGAATGTTAATTGGCTCCAAAACAAGTGTAAGAATGCTAGAGACTATTCTCATCAAGCCCCCTGGAAACTGAATATCTAGTATGCCTTCTTTACAAACTCAAGCTATTCTGAGCACCTACTTCATATAATGGAAGGCTTTATTAGAAGTACAAGGCGGGGGACAGTACTCTGAAAGAAGACTCTTCAAAAAAAGAGCATAAATTTCTTCACTATTATTTTCACATTTCTTGTTGACTTACATGCCTCTCCTGCAATAAATAATTCACTGTAATAAAAAATTTACTACACTAAAACTATCATTAAGGTCACTGAAAGAATAAATCATCGTGTTTTACAGAGTATGCCTAGCTAACAAACTTTATTGCTTGGATTTTTATTTGCTGGATGATGGAATGAGCAAGACAGTTAGAAGAAGGAGGGATTTCTAAATAAAAATTAAAACATTCCTACAGAAAGACACTAGGATTGAACTTGACCTTTGGGAAACAATCAAAGAACCTCATAAAAGTTGTGCTTCAAGCCATATCAGAGTTATTTTTATGTACAAAATGTCTAGTGATATCCCTGGCAATGTGTGTACTCATGACTCTCAAAGGAAATGAGCCAGCTCATTAGCATCCTTCAGACACAATATGGACACTCTCAGGTCATTCTGTATCCTGGAATACCCATAAACTCCAAGATAACACAGCTCCCTTTAGCCTGTGTCTATTTATGTGGCTCTCTGTGCATGTATGCACATATATAACTTGTATTATGTACCAAGACTATAGAAACAGCTTTAGAACACAGTTTTGATTACTGTAATTTATCTCATAATTAAAGTAGCAGTAAATTCCATTTCATAATTGTCAAAATAAAATCTTAAATATAATTCAATTACTTTGGAAACATCTTTTTAAGGAAATAATGGATGATGTATTGCTCAAAAGTTAAATGGTATTTTGAAATTTTAAAAACTACTGATTCTTTGAGAAATTTCATACAGTGAATTTTGGTCATATTCAAGCTCCTTTCCCCATCTTAACCTTCATCTTACTATCTTTCCCCAACTTCATGTCTTCTGTTATTATGTGTAAGGCCTATGAAGTCTATGTTCCAAAATTCTATTCCATGTGTGTCAACCTACAATTTACTTTTAAAGTAAATTGACTTTCTCTTCCCTAGTAGCTGTAATTGCCCTCAGCTAGGACTAGGCTTCATGTTCAATTCCCCCATCCATGCTGAGGCTTTGTCTTGCTTGGGCACACGCAGGTCTTATGCATAATGTCACAAGTGCTATGGGTTCATATGTGCAACAGTCCTTTCATATTAGGAACACATTGTTTCCTTGTATTCAACCCCATCTTTCTGCCCCTTCTTGCACAATGATCCCTGAGTCTGGGAAAAAGAGGGTATGATATGCATATGTCTTTTAGAGCTGAGTGATCTGCAGTGTCTAATCTTCTGCATGTTGACCAGCTTGGTTGGGGGTGGTTTTTGGTCTCTGTGTTAATCACCATTTGTTTTAAGAAGTTTCTTGCTCTCACTGCTTCAGGGCACTTGTTGCATAGGATTGTCCTCTGACTGGAAAGCTATGGACAGACACCTTGTTCCTAAGCTTGGTTGTACCTGATTGCCTAGGATTATAAACTTGTTGAATGTTAACCTTCCTCAAAAAAGTAAGGGAGGCAGAATCAGCCACCCCTCCTAACCAATCAGTCAGCCATACCTGCATTATGGGGAGGCACTAAGGATATATAAGCAAAAAATGCCATAGGGAAGGTCTCTTCCCATTTTGTGAGGCTGTGTAGTAGTCACAATCTATGCCTTCATGGAAACTTTCAAGTGTGGCTTTAGGGGAGTGCTCCCACACTTCTGTGAGTAAACTTTCACCCATTACTCTGTAAATAAAGTCAATAAACTCTCTAGTTTTCCAAACTGCAGTTGGGAGTTGGTTTGTCATAGGGACAAAGGGAGGAGGCAGACAGACATAGTTTGCATCTCCCAGAAGGAATTTTAGTAACATCTCTCAACTACTCTGCTTAGCTAGTTAGACCCCGTCCCTATTGCTGTCTTGGGGCTAGGCCCCATCCTGCTCATCCCCCCTGAAACTTCCTGCATTAGCTTGGCAAGTCAGATCCAGTCCATTGGGTCTTGATTCCCACAGCTCCAGGAGCAGTTCCATTCTCCTACTCCAGGGCTCGCATTTATTCTGCTTAGTTTGATCCTCCCCACACTGACCCAATCCCCACTTGAGGCCAAGGCCTCCTGCTACTCCCTCCTGAGAGCTCCACACTAGCCTACCAGAATTCTGCCACTGAATCTCCAAAGACTCACATTAGGCCTAGTCCACTTTGCCCTGCTGGAGAGCTCTTAATTAGCCAACCTGGACCCATCCTGTTCCATCAATAAAAAAACAAAAAGTGAGAATCAAAAGCATAGATGAAATAACTATTCACACCCAATCAGAAAGCAGCCAAGCTACACCAATAATATAAACAAAACCAAATTTCAATTCAACAAATTCACACTAGAAATCCATATCAAAAATAGAACCAGGCCACAAGGCAGAAACAAAAATAATATGAAAAACTAAGATACTAAGTCCCTAGCAAAACCCACCAGTTCTACAGAACTGTGTTACAAGAACTACCTGGAGGAACCCAAGGACACAGAATTAAAAGTAACAACCAAAAATAAAAAAGTCAGTACCTTTAAAGAACACAAAATTACCTCGAACAACTAAAAGAGTGAGATATAAACTTCTGACTAAAGCACAAGAAAGTATGAGTATACAGTTGAATCAAATAATGAAGACAATTCAAGACTTGAAAACTGAATCCAAGAAAGAGATTGAACTATTGAAGAAAACACAGCTGAAATAAAGATGAAACTTAAAATTTAAATAAGTAAATCTGAAATGGCAGGATAAAGTCTCACAAGCACAGTGAATGAAATGGAAAACAGAAAATCAAGACTGGCGGATAGAGTACTTCAACTTTGTCCCACTGGACCATTCAAGAAAAGAATATGAAAAAAATTTAAAACACAGAAATAGTATATGCAGCAACTGTGGGATACCACAAACAGACCAAATGCACACACAGGAGGAGTAAAGAAAGGAAAGAATCTCAGGTCAATGGTAATGAGCAGACCTTCCACCAGATTATAGAAGAAAGCTTCCCTAAATTGAGGAACGGTATACCCATACAGATACAAGAAGCACACAGGACACCAAAAAGACAGGAACAAGACAAACAGAAATTCGCCACGGGCTAGGACAGGAAACACACTAAATGTACAGGACAAAGAGGGCACAGAAATGCAAAAGAAAAACAAGTTACAGATAAAGAAAAACACATCAGATTACCCCTGACCTTTCAGTGTAGACTGTAACAGCCAGAAGAACCTTAAGCAAAGTATAATAAGTAATAAATGATCATAGATATCAACCCAGAATACGTTACCCAGAAAAACTGTCTATCACAGTCAAAGGGGGAAAGAAAAATTTCTGATGATAGAAATAGTCTAAAATAATGCATATCCACTAAACCAACCATACAGAGAATACTGGAAGCAATACAAAGGACCAAAGAAAGAAGTAACCATGTGCAAGATGTTACAGAAAGAAAACAAGTAAAAGTGTAATATGGAAAACAAAATAAGACTAAGAACCAAAACAGAAAATAAAATGACAGTAAACATCTTTAAATAATAACTTAAAAATATCAATGGCCTCAAGTCCCAAGTCAAAAGACACAAGCTAGTAAGTTGAAGAGATTAAGAAACAAAATCCACTTCTATCCTTGTACACAGGCCCTCTCTTGCTCTTAGCACCCCAGGTCTCCAGACCACTCTCTTAGTCCAGACCCACCCACTGTGTCTTGAAACCCTTACTCAGACCAGTTCAATTGTTCAGTCTAGTTTGTTAGAGCCTTCACAGGCTGTCCCCACCCTGAATTTGCCACTTCATTCCTGTGACCTCTCATCTACTTTGGCTGTCTCATCAGCCAACCTACTCGCTGAGCAGATTTCTTCCTGCCTGTTAGGGTCCCTCTGATTGGGGCGAGCCCGATTAGGTTGCAGGGTCTCCGTTGTGAGGGGGGAATGGTGTGGGACCATGGGAGCTGGGTGAAAAGCATGCGGAGGGCAAGCCACAGCAAACTCAGTTTATTCAAGGAAGTGCAAAGGGTTTTGTGGGTTTGGTTAGCCAGTTGTCCTATGGGGTGGTTCCCAACTTCAGCCAATAGTAATCTGTCCCCAAGTAGATCATCTCAGTGCAGGGTCTCTCCAGACGCTTGGAGGAAGCTGGTGTCACCCCCAGCCAGAGCGGAACATCATGTCCACAGGAGCTACTCCCTTATTCCTCATGGCAGGTGATCTGGCTAAGGCCCACACTGCAGCATGCCATACATAGCTTTCTTTATGTTTTTATTAATTGAGCAACCCTGGGAGGCATGGCTCTGTGCCAAGCCATGGTTGACTCCAGGCCCCTAGGGATCACCTCAGGCAACGGGGTGCCAATCTTAGGTTGCCCCATTCATCGGAGTCTTACCCGTCATTGACTACCCGCCATGCTGGTGAAAGAACCCAAAGGGTGATGCTTGTCACTTAGGAGGGTTATCAGGATTGGCATGGGAGGTTCATGCAGGAAGGCTCCTGTGGCGTACGTGAGGGTCCTTTTTAAGAATGCTTTTGTGCCCTCTAGACGACTCAGGAAGAAATGAGAATAGTTAAGTATTGCGAAGAAGGTGGCGTTATTAAATGGCCAGTTAAATGGGATTCTCCTGTATTGCTGATATCCAGGTTTGAAGGTAATACTCGGTATTTGGGGGGAGGTCTGAGGCCTGGATGGAGGCCTGGAGAATTTGAAGTGTCAATGTCTGAGAAGCTCTGCTTTGATGCAGTGCTTTCCAAAGGCAACAAAAGGTCAGCAGTGCTATGGAGAAGGCCATAGCAAAAATACACCAGACGCTGGGCAGAAGCTGTTGTCAGGCCTGGCCAGAGCGGATCACATCCACAGGAGCCACTCCTTTATTCCTCATGGCAGGTGGCCTGGCTAAGGCCCACACTGCGGTATGCCATACACCTGCCCACTGCCTTTCCACTCCCCTCCCACCTGAGCAACTCCAGTCTCCCCAACCCCACAGCATGTTCTTCTAGCCTTGGACAAAGCCTGCTCTTGTGCTTAAGCATCCCAGACGTTTAGACTAGTCTCTTAGTCCCGAACTACCTCCTATGTCCTGAATCACTTGCTCAGACCAGCTCAATCGTTCAGTCTAGTTTGTTAGCGCCTTCACAGGCTGCCCCCACCCCCAGCTTCCCTCTGCCCACCCTAGACTCACCATCTAACCTGGCTGTCCCTTCCTGAAACCTGCTAAGGATTTCTGTGAACAGCTTTCTTCACTAGTAAGTCTGATCAGATCAACTGCCTTTCCACTCCACTCCCACCTGAGCAACTCTATTCCCCCCAGCCCACATCCTATTCTCCTGACAGGCTCACGCTTCCTCTTAGCAACCCAGCTCTTTAGACTACACTCAGCCCAGACCCACTCACTGTGTCTTGATTCGCGGTACTGAGATCAACTCAATTTTTCAGTGTAGTTTGTTGGAACCTTCACAGGTTGTTCCATCCCTAACTTCCCTTTGTCCCCCGTAGACAAACCATCTACTCTGGCTGTCCCCTTCCTCAACATGCCTTAGATTTCTGTCAATAGCCTCCTTCCCTAGTAAGTCTGATCTCACCCACTTCATTCCTTCTCATCTGAGGAACGCTATTCTCCTGTGTCCCACATCCTATTCTCCTCTAGCTGTAAGCCGTGGGCACAGGCCCACTTTTGCTCGTAGCACCCCAGATCCCTGGACTACCCTCTTCGTCCTGACCCGCCCACCGTAACCCAGTCCCCTGTGCTCTGATCAACTCAATTTTCAGTCTGGTTTGTTAGAGTCTTCACAGGCTGTCCCCACTCCCAATTTGCATTAGATTCCAGAGACAAGTCTTCTTCCCTGGTAAACCTAATCTTGGCCACTGCATTTTGGTTCCCATACAACTTCAGGTACTCCTAACTGCCCCCACCCCACATCTTGTTCTCCATTCCAGCCTAGTGTACAAGCACTCTTACACTTAGTCCCACGATCTCTTTACTACCTTCTTACATCTGGCAGGCTGTGAGCTCTGCAATGGCACCGTACTCATTTGTCTGCATAGGAATCATCTGCAGTACCCTCCATTCCTGCTTCAGGGCAGGGCTTCCGGGTCCTTCTGTGGGGCCCAGACCTTTGAAGACTGCCCGAGAAAAACTGAATTCAGACTCTGCATAGCAATTTACATAAACTGTGTTGTACATGCTGGCTAGAGGCACCTAGACATTAAGAGAGAGCTTGAGAGCATCTGATCTCACCTAACCTGTGCCTCTGAGGGAACTCTGGAGCAACTGGACTAGGGACATCTGGTCCCTCTAATGTAAAATCAAAAGAGAGAATCTGAAGCCTTGAACAACCAGCTTTTTATGCCAAATTAAAAAAAAAAGTCACATCAAATATACAAATAAAATTGAGTTCAACTGAATCAAGGAAGACTTGAGTCTCACACATCAGAATTACAAACAAAATTAAAGACCATACGCCGAGATCACAACAAAAAAATAATAATATGAAAAACCCAAATAATATTTAGGAAATCCTTCCTAAACATCATCAGTCTTAGAGAAGAATTCTACAGTGAGAACCCCATACAGATAGCCCAGAACACAGTTTTAAAAAATCACAAGCATTATCAAAGAATTCAATGAATTTAAAGAGCATACAAACAAAAAAAAAATCAAAGATAGAAAAGAAGATAAGGATAAACTCAAACTGAATTCACAAAAGAGATGGAAATATTGAAGACAACTCAGACTGAAATGAAGAAGGAAGTGAAAAACTCAGGAAGTCGGTTTGAAACAATAGGAAAAAGCCTCCATTAGAATGAATGAAATGGGAAACAGAATATCAAGACTGGACAGTAAAGTTGGAGCACCTAAGCAAAGATTATGAAAAAAATTTAATGCAGGAATAGAATATACAGGAAATGTGGGACACCATGAAAAAAATCAAATTTGTACATAATAGGCATACAGGAAGGAGAAGAATTTTAGGATAATAGTATCGATCAGATCTTCATCCGGGTTATAGAAGAAAATTTCCCAAAATTAAAGAAAGTCATTCCTATATAAAAACAAGCACGTAGAACATCAAATAGACAGAACCAGAAAAGAAACTCCCCCTGGCACATCATAGGGAAAAAAAAACTAAGCATACAAAACAAAGAGAGAATTCTGAAAGCTGCAAAAGTAAAACAAGAAGTCACATATATAAAAAAAAATCATAATTGCAGCTGACTTTTCAGTGCAAATTTTGAAAGCCAGAAGAGCCTGGACCAAAGTATTCCCAGTTCTAAATGACCATAGATGCCAACCTAGAATACCCAGAAAAATGTCTATTATGGTTGAAGGGGAAAGAAAAATCTTCCACAGTATGAATATCCTGAAAGAATTCATGTCCAGCAAACCAGCCCTTCAGGGAATATTTGAAGCATTACAAAGTACTGAAGAAAGGAATGACTATACCCCAGGGAGGAACAGAAAGAAACTAAATGAAGGTATCCTGGAGAAGGACAAAATAGAACAAAGATAAAAACAAAATTTAAGCTGATGGGAATCAATACACATCTTCCAATAATTAAATATCAATGGACTGAACTCCCCAGCCAAAAGACACAGTCTAGTTGAATCAATCAAGGAAAAAACACATCTTTTTGTTGTCTACATGAACTCCTTCTCACCTCTTTCACTTGATTAGATTGCAGACCCATGCAACCCTGTAGAAAGCAATGTGGAGAATTCTTCAAAAACTAAAAATGACTCTATCATTTGACCCGATTATACCAGTCCTTGGCCAAAGGACTCATCCTGCTGTAGAGATAATTGTAAATCCATGTTTGTTGATGCTCTTATTCACAATAGATAAGTGATGGAAACAACCTAAGTGTCCCTCAGCTAACAAATGGATAATAAAAATGTGGTACATTTACACAATGGAGTTCTACTCAGTCATAAAGAAAGATGAAATTATGGCATTTACAGGTAAATGGATGGAACTAGACACTTATGCTAAGTGAAGTAATATAGAATCAGAAAAACAAATGATTTATATTCTCTCATATGTGGATCCTAGTAGCAAAATTTTATATGTAAGTATGTATCCTGATGTAACTACAAGAATCAAGAAAATGGAAAGGAACCAGGGAGATAAAGGGAAAGAAGGAACCTAAGAGAGAAAAAGTAATAAGAAACAAGATGAGAGAAATAGATAAAAGGGAGGTAATTAAATTGGAGAAGGGAGAGAAGGTTTTTACAAGAAACTATGGGAATAGAACTAAAGGGAAAGAAGGAGTCAAGAAAGGTGGCACCATTGAAGACTGGTGTTATCAAGAGAAATGGGGAAAATGGGGACACTTCAAATGGAAAGGTATAGAGGGAAGGTGTGAGAGAGAAAGAAAGAGAGAGAGAGAGAGAGAGAGAGAGAGAGAGAGAGAAGGAATGCCTAGATAGTTTAAAACACCAAAGGGAATCACATTAGGCTAACAACCTAAGGACAAATTTCACATACAGTGTCTCTAAAAGGGTCCATGTGCATAGCAGAAGGCTACATTACAAGAAGCAATGCCTAACAGGAGAAAATTTCCTTTGAGTTGTTTGCCAGGGTGGTACTCCCAAAATTAAACAGGCTATTGCCACATCCCTTGATTGCTTCCCAGAACTTGAAGGTAAGGCACTATTACTGAAAACAGGATCTATTTCAGAGATCAGAATTGGAGCAATTTAGCTGGAACTGACCTGGAAGCCACTACCTTAAAGGCTTGCTCTCATAATTCTGGAAAGCATTATACAAGTATCCAAGAGAGCACATCAGTTGATGGCCCAACTCCAGATTCGTGACCAAATAACCATGTTGGTGATTGCCAAAACATTTGACCCTGGTGAAGTAGTGGTACTTTTATCTTGGGACCAATCAAGAGACTAATACAGAGTACCTACCACAGAGGGTCACACACAGGCATTGTCTGTGAATTGCCCATGCCTAAGCAGCACATCTACAATGCAGCATCTACACCCAACGCTTACACAATATAGAACAAGGGGTAGAGGACACTAATGGATCTCTCAAACCTTATTAATGACGTGCCCTCATGCAACAAAGGGTTGGTAACACAAAAGGTTACAAATAGCTAAGTCATGGAGATTAAGAATCTGCAGAGTATGGGTCCCTGAACAGGATGTACTCACCCAGGGTTCAAGGACTGTTGCAGAAGAAGAGGCCAAAATATTGTACTACCCAGAATGGAGGTAAGTGACCATATAGACATAGAATCCTACAACATCCTGGGATCCAGCTCATATGAACCTACAGAATGGTTTGGGCATGCTCAAGATCCATGATTATTCATGCAGTCAAAAGCCCAACATGGAGCTGAGGAAATTTGTAGTAGACTATGATCTTTGCTTAAGAAATATTGACAATTGATTACTGTTTGATGAGGATGAGCTAGTCTTCCTAAAACAAGGGACTCTGGGTAGGCTTACTAGACCTCTGTAGATGAACCTGCACTGAGGAACATTTGGAAACTCTAACTTGACACAGATGAAAGAATGTATGGATTCCAGTTGGGGGCCATGGGAGGTGCTGGTGGGGAAAGGGCTATAAAGTTATTAATAATGATTGAGATGTTCTATATGAAACACATAATTATTCAGCAAAAATGATATTAAGGAAAACACTCAAGTAACTACACAAACGCATGGAAACAGCACACTCCTGAATTGTAAATGAGTCAAAATGACAACAAGGGAGAAATAAATATACTCCTGGAATTAAATGAAAATGATAACACAGCACAAAACACTTCTGGGACACATTCTTACCAGTCCTAAGAGGGAAATTTATATCTCTAAGCACCCACATTATAAAATCAGAAAGAGCACAAATAAATGACTTAATGGTACAACTCAAGAACTTGAACATTCAAAAACAAACCAAACTGAAACAGAACACTTGGGAAGACATAATAAAAATCATATCAGAAATCAATGAAACAGAAAAAAGAAAACAATACAAAGAATCAATGAATCTAAGAGCTGGTTCTTTGAAAAGATATAGAAAATAGATAGAACCTTAGCCTACTTAACCAAAATAATATAAATTCAATTCAATAAAATCTGAGACAAAAGGAAAAATATCACTATAGACAACAAAAAGATGCAGATATTAAGAAAATACTTCAAAATCAATATTCTATTAAATTAGAAAACCTACAGTAAATGTTCATCCAAATTCGATGGATACACAAAACTTAAACCAAGATAAGAGCAATAATTTAAACAGATCCATACAAATAAGGAAATGAAAACTGTAAAACAAAGTCTTCCAACTAAAAAGTTCTAGGTCCAGGTGAATTCACAGCAGAATTTTACCAGATCTTCAAAGAACATCTACAAATCACACTACTTAAATTATTCAAAAAGGTATAAAAAATAACATTCAAAGTCCTTCTATAAAGCCAGTATTACCCTACTACCCAAACCAGGAATACATACCGCAATAAAATAAAACTACAGCTCATATTCCTGGGCATAGATGAAAATTATTTCAAAAAATACTTCAAACTGTATACAGATCCACATTAAAAAAATTATCCACCGTGATAATTCGACTTTATAATCAAAATGCATGTGTGGTTCAATATATGAAAGTGAATAAATGTAATAAATCACATAAATGAAATTAAAGACAAAAAAATCACATAATCATTTCAATAGTTAGAGAAGAGATCTTTGACAAAATCCAACATGTATTTATCATAAAAGTCCTAGAGGGAATTTCACTGGAGGGAACAAAACTTAGTATAACCTAAGCTATAAACAACAAACTCACAGCCAACATCTTTCTAAATGGTGAAAAACTTGAAGTATTCCCATTAAAATCGGGAACCTTCCAAAGTTTTCTACTGTCCCCACTCTTTTTCAATATAGTGTTTGAAATTCTATCTAAAGCAATAAGACAAGAGAAGTAAATTAAAGGGGTGCTAATGGGAAAAGCAGAGGTCAAATTATACCTATATGCAGAAGATATAACATTATATATAAGAGATTTCAAAATTCTACCAGGAAACTTCTAGAAATGATCAACATTCTCAGAAAAGTTGCAGAATACAAAATCAATTTACAAAAATCAGTAGTCTTCCTATATATCAAAAGCAAGCAGAGAGCATGTTCATGGAAACACTCCCTTTCACAAAAGTCTAACAAAAAAAAATATAGGAATAAACTTATCCACAGATGTTAAAGACCTCTACAATAAAATCTTTAACTCTTTGAAGAAAGAGCTTGAAGGAGACTCAAGAAAATGTAAAGAGCAGAATTAATACTGTGAACATGACCATCTAATCAAAAGCAATATTCAATACTCAATGCAATCTCAATAAAATCCCCATCACATTCTTCACAGAAAAAAAAATCCTAAAAGTCATATGGATTCTCAAAAGACCCCAGATAGGCTCAGCAATTCTGATTACAAAGAGCAATGTTACAAGGATAACCATAACAGAGTTCAAACTATATTACAGAGCTATAGTAAAAAAAAAGATGGTATTGGCAAAAAAATAGAAATGTACTTCAATGAACAAAATAGAAGACCCAAACATGAGTCCATGCAATTTCAGCCACCTGATATTTGACAAAGTTGCCAAGAACACACAGTGGAGGAAAGACAGAATCTCCAACAAATAGTGCCGAGAAAACCGGATCTCCATCTGTGGAAGAATGAAATTAGACCCTTATTTATCACCCTGAACAAAAGTCAATTCTAAGTGAATCAAAGACTCCATTGTGAAACCTGAAACACTGAAACTGGTAGAACAAAACCTAAGTAGAACCCTACAATATCTAGTTTCAGGAAAGGACTTTCTAGATAAAAGAGCAGTTGCTCAGGAATTAGTCAACAGTTGACAAATGGGAACTCATTAAACTAAGAAGCTTCTGTACAGCAAAGAAAACAACCAATAAAGTGAAGAAGAAGTTCACAGACTGAGAGAAAATATTCACTAGCTGTACTTCTGACAGAGGATTCATAAACAGAATATATAAAGAATTAAAAAACAAAGAATCTAGAGAACAAATGACCCAATTGAGAAACAGGCCATGAATCTGAACAGAGAGCTCTCAAAAGAAGAAATAAAAATGGCTAGGTAACACCTTACAAAACTGTTCAACATCTTTAGTAATTAGGGAAATGAGAATTAAAACTACTTTAAGATTTCATCTTGCCCTAGTCAGAATGCTAAGATCTAGAGAACACATGACAACAAATGCTGGTGAGGGTGTGGGACAGAAGAACTTTTTGCTGGTGATAGGGCTGCAAACTAGTGGAATCACTCGAAATCAGTGTGGAGGACTCTTAAAAAACTAAAAATAAATCTTCCACACAACCTGGTTGTTCCATTCCTTGGTATATATCCACAGGACTAATCCTTCTGCAGAGATGTTTCTTCAACTATCTTTGTTGGTGCTCTTTTCACAGTAACTAAAATGTGTAATGTTCCTCAGCTGATGAATATTAAATAAAAATGTGGTACATTTACACAATGGGGTTTTACTTAGCATTAAAGAAATGTGAAATTGAAATTTGAAGGCAAATGGATGGAACTAGAAATTGTTATACTAAGTGAAGTAACACAGACTCAGAAAAACAAGTGACATATGTTATCTCATCTTGTCGATCTTATGTCCAATCCTTAGATATGGATATAGCTATTAATGCAACCATAGTACCTAGAAAAATGCAAGAGATCCATGGTAAAGAGGAAGAATGAGTTGGAGAGAGGAATAGTAGGAGACATGTGTTGTCCAGGGGAAATTCGTGGTATTTAAATAGGAAGGAGGATTATACGAATATCACTGTGGTAAAAGGAAAGATGGAGCTCAAGAGAAGAGGATGGTAGGAAACAGGTGTTATCAAGGAAGAAATGTCAAGAATGTGTGCACTTTTACTGGGGGAGAGGAGAGAATGTTACACAGGAGGAGAGAAATGTGAGATAAATAATGCTTAGGTCCTGTAAAAAACCAGAGGAAATTGCTATTTCCAAGGCCTATTCAAAAATACACTTAATTCTGAACTCTTTGTAACAAGAAACACAGTACCAGACAGTAGAAACCTCCTTTTGAGTTGTAGGTCAGGTAGTCCAAGAAACTCCCAAAATAACACAGGCTATTGCCAAAGGCTTGAGTGCCTTCCTGAAATCCTTAGGTCTCATAGTATCAGAGGTTGCTATTCAAACTGCTAACAGTCAAAAATAATCAATGGTCCAACTCAGCTGTAAGCATAATAACCACGACAATGACTGACACAGACTATCTCTATTGGTGCAGTATTGGCACTTTCATGTTTGGGGCAATCAACAGCTATCTAATTGTGGACTTAAGGCCCACTCAGCAGAAGAGAACTCATATATTGAACTTTAAACATAGCCAAATATACATGGCTGGAATTGTCATAAGTTCTAAAGAAAAATTTATGTCTTTTGCATCCCTAGGTAAATATAACTTCTTACTCTATGCTAAATATATATTCTCATATTTACAGATAAGTATACCTGTCACCACTCATCAAAAAAGCTTCCCTTTGCAACAAATGGAAGCTATTACGGAGTTCTACAACTAGTCACACACAGAGAAAACGTGTCTGTGAGATGCTCAGCCCTAAGTGACACATCTACAATGCAATCTCTATATCTAAGGCTCAGGCTAAATAGCAAAACAGGGGGAAGAGAATATTAATGCATCTCTCAACTCTCACAAGAGAGGCTTCCTCATGCAACAGATGGTGATTAACACAGTAAGCCATACTGGCCCAAATATAGAGAATAAGAGACAGCAGAGTATGTGTACTTGCATAGGATTCCTATAGGGGCCATTGTAGAAGAGGGGGTGGAAAGACTGTCAGAGCCATAGATAGTGGGTGACCATAAGGAAACAGAATTTTCCAGGCAACTGTGAACTTGCTCATATGAACTTACAGCCATAATGACTGTAGGTACAAGATCCCCACAATCTCACACCAGAACAATACCCAGCCTATAAGTGGGGAAATGTCTAAGAAACTCCAAACTTAGCTGAGGAAGTATTCACATCTGAACACTACTTGGAGAGGAAGAGTTCATCTTCTTTAAGAGAGTGATGGTAGACTGAACAGACTCCAGTCAATGGACTTACATTGAGGAATTGTTTTGGGACACATACTTGACTTACACATATGACAGAATGTAGGAGATTTTCTGCGGGCATTACCGTGACTCTCATGCCATTTGTGCCACTATTACACCAGTACTCATAATTTGCCAGGCCAGTCATTATTGTAGCTTTCAGGGTTTAAAGTTGAATTAGGTTGATTACTTTTCTCATCTAGTAGCATGAATAGCACCTTCCACCACCATTAAAGATAGTTGGCTATTTGTTATATGACCCACATACATGATGTCTCTGCCATAGTGTCTTACTGACAAGTTCTGGTCAGTAACCAGTAATAGCCAGTATTGTTTGAGGGTATATACCGCCCCCAACCTCTGGTCAGCAACTCTAAAAGAGGGAGTCTTTTCCTGGAATTAAACTTTTCATTAGCATGTCTGGTAAGGCAACTGAACATCCATTACAGGATAACTATATCTTTATATCATATCTATGTAACATTTTAAAAGTTTCTGTATTAGGCTTTCCTCTCCATAATCACTTCTCTACCCTACAATCTCATTCCCTACCTCATTTATCTTTTCCAATTCCATGACTACTTACCTTTCCCGCTTATGTCGCTGTATCCTCTCCCCTCTCTTATGAAGGCCCCACCCTTGTGACCCCTTATTAGTTTACTGACCTCTATGGATTTTCTAATGAAACACATGTATCTAAAGTTTCAAATTAGCATCCATTTATGAGAGAGAACATGTGAATGTGTTTAATTTGTCATTCTGGATCTGGGTTGCCTAATTCTAGGTGTTTACTTCAGTTCCATCCATTTAACTGAAATTTTCATTTTTATATTAACAATTGAATGATATTCATTGTCTAAATGTACAGTGTTTTCATTATCCATTAATCAGTTGATGGGCATCTGTCTTGTTTCCACTTCCAGGCTATTATGAATTGGCCATCAGTGAATATAGATGAGCAGGTATCTCTGTAGCTGGATAGTGAGCCCTTTGAGTATATGCTCAAGTGTGATACAGCTAGATAATATGATCATGCAGGAGATCAATTTCTAGCTTTCTGAGGATCCTCCACACTAATTTCCATAGTAACTGCACCAATATGTGCTCATACCAGCAATGAATAGGTATTCTCTTCCACATCCTCAGCAGCATTTGTTTTTTGTTCTTTGGATCTTGGGTATTGTTCCTGGGATAAGATGAAATCTCAAAATAACTTTAATTTGCATTTACCTAATGGATAAATATGTTGAAATTTTAAACAATGTGTTGAAATTTTTCTCAACCATTTTGCATTTTACTTTTTGAGAACTCTGTTCATTTCCTTGTCCCAATTTTTAATGGGAATTTTGGCACGGTTTTCGTCATTGGTGTTGTTTGGTTCTGATATTTAGTTTTAGTTATTTTATATATTCCAGATACTAAACCTTAGTCAGATGTTAAGTGGTAAATACTTTTTCCTATTCAGGAGACTACTTCTTCACTTCAATGACAGAGGCAATATTCAGTAAGCCCACAATCAACATCGACGAAAGAGAGACAAGTCAAAGCAGTTCTAGTAGTTTCAGGAATGATACAAGAAGCCTACTCTCTCCATTCCAGGTTGATAAAGTCTTTGAAGTTCTAGCCAGTACAATAAGAAAAGTGAAAGCCATGAAGAGACTGGAAGTTGGAAAGGAAGAAGTGAAAGTATCCTTATTTACAGATAATATTATTCTATACATTAAAGACCCTAAAGACTCAACCAGAAAACTCTTAGAGATTATAACATGCTTAGGAAAGTAGCAGGATATAAAATTCAGTAGACTTCCTATATACCAACAACAAACAAACCGACATAGAAACCAAGAATTAATCTCATTCATGATAGCCTCAAAACAAACACAGTATCTTGGAATAAATGTAACCAAGGAACTGAAAGACTTGTATATTAAACTTTAAGACATGTAAGAAAGAAAATAAAATGCCAGAAGATGGGAAGACCTCAACTCCTCTTATACCTGTAGGGTTAATATTGTGAAAATGACCATCCTACAAAATGCAATCTACAGACTCAGTGCAATCCTCATCAAAATTACAACACAATTCCTCACAGAAATTGAAAGAACAATCTCATATTTCATACGAAAACACAAAATAACCAGGAAAGGAAGAAATTCCTGAACAATAAAAGATGATCTACAAGCATCACCATGTCTGATCTCAAACTGTACTGAAGAACTATAATAATAAAAACATCATGGTTCTGGCATAAGAACAAATCCATTCTTCAATGGCATTGAATAAATGACTCAGATTTAAGTCTATGCACTTAGAGTTATATACTTTTTGACAAAAGAGTGAAAAATACACATCGGAGAAGAAAAATATACATCCTCAACAAATGGGTCTGGTCACACTGTGTGGCTATATGTAGAAGAAGGAAACTAGGTCTGTATCTGCTCTGCCCAAAATTCAACTCCAAGTGGATCCAGGGCTTCAACATAAGACCTTATACCCTGGATATGATAGAGGCAGTAGGGAATATATTGGAAATTAAAAGCACAGGAAAGGACTTTCTGAACAGGACCTTGCTAGCACAGACATCATGACCAACAACTGACAAATTATCAATACGAATAGGCACACCTGAAATTTAAAATGAATGATCATCTGATAAAATGTCTTCCTGATCATCACTTCCAAGGATAATTCCCAAGATACAATCTCTTTCCAGCCTCATTTTTTATTTCTGATTTTATAGCTACATTGTTTACAAATTGACTGATTTATTTACTCAGCAAACATTTACTATGTGCCTAAGATGCATTTGAACCATTGGGCTATTCCTGTTTGAAGTATAAAATGTCTAGGTCATTCTTCATTTCTGGTCTATGAGTAGCAACCATGGTCTATGGGACTGTGAAGCAGAGTGGAAAACATTTACTACAGAAGTTGATGTCACGCTAGGGAAGCCAGACTATTAGTATAGTTACCAATAAGAATGCTGAAATCCCTGGAAATGTTTCTAGGAATTAAAAGAATATAGTGCGAAAGTCTAAAGTCTTAGGGAATGCCAGAAACTAGCAAATTCTTTACCTTCACTTTTTTTCCCTTGATTTCTTCTTCTATTGAAATTTTTTTCTAAATTCTCAATATGTAGAAAATCTTGATTATTTCTTTGACATAAGGCTTTTGTGATTTCCTCATGGTAACCAAAGGAGATAGCAAGAATGATTAAGTCCTTACTCAGATGAACACTAAGACTAATCTAGGCTGGGGGAAAAAAAAAACCCTTAGATCAGGTGACATAATGCTGGAGTATGTAGTTGGGGGTAAGGCACAATAGCTGGGAGAGGTGATGAACCCAGTTACCCCGGAAGATAAAGACCCAGAAATAAGTACCCTAGAGGTCGCATTATCTAGCTCTGATTATCCTAGCCTAAAACCCACTCAGGCTCAGAAACCAGGCAAAGTCTGCTTTGAAGAAGATATCTGCAAAAATAAGGTAGGAATGAAGCTTAAAGAGGAAGCAAGGATGGCCAGACTGGACTGATTGTTGGCATGGGACTTAGCATGGCTAAAAACAAAGGGATAACCCTACAACCCAGATTTATGCCAATGTAGGGACAAATCCAAAAGCTGCCAGGTAAACACGAGAGCAGAGGGAGATAACATCTGAATTCTAGGGCCTATGGCTCATGTAACTCAGTGTTCCTCAAAGCAAGAGAACATACAACCCTGGATGACGTATTCCCCAACAAAACTTATGAGTCCTTCCAGAAACTTGGAAATAGGGTTGTGTGGTTTAAATCCTTTTAGCTTTAGAATATGTTCACCAGTGAGTGCAAGAAGAGGAAGAAGAAAGGCACTCGAAAAAAGCAATATGAAACCATGGAAGCTGCCCTGGAGCATGCTTTTACCTGTTTCCAGATGAAAATACTGACTCTAAAATGCTTGTGTAGTTTTTCCCTGTCTAAATAGCCTGGATTCAAAGGAAGTCTGCAACTACTGATCACAGAGACTTCCTTAGTAACATGGAAAAGATGGAACTGAGAGAAATGAAGCAATAAGATTTGCATATGAGATTATTTTATTTGCAAAAGTGAGAATTAAAATACGTATTTCCCTTACAGCTTTCTAAAGATGACTTCGTATATCAAAAAATATTTATATGGACATGTATATGCATTATTTGATGAAGGGGTCAAAAATACACATTAGAAAAAGGCAGCATCCTCAACAAATGATGTAGGTAAAACTGGATAACTCCATGTAGAAGAATAAAACTAAAATAATGAGCATATTTTATGTAAATAAAATCAAATCTAAAATGTAATATATAAATACTATATATCAGAGTAGAGTAATAATGTGCAAAGGTTTACAACATTCTATAAAATTATAAAATTTATCTGATAACCACATTACAAAAGAAAATAGAAATAAATTGCTCTCAACCCTAATACATTCATTCAGTGAAGTCCTCTCAGATTTTAACTGGATGTACAGCTGCCTGTGTAATCACGTCCAGTGTCCTTTGAAAGGAGGGGAATCCTCCTTGATGTTAAAATTCACCTCTGTTACTTTCACTAACTTCTCAACTGCATTCTTCTTTCTTTGAAACTGGTGAAGCCATGCTTCATACTTTAGCCATCATTTTCATGCCTATTACTAACTGCTTAACAATAGCTAATGCAGCCCTCAATTTCATTAATGGAATTATAATGCCAGGAACATGAGTGTTAATAGCCCCTCTCTACCCTGGGCTGACCAGACCACATGTAGATCACCATGTTCCTGTTCAGAAATGCATTTTGTAAGGGTCATTGACAAATGGTATTACATCTATTCAAAGGAGGATTATCAGGATGCTGAATGCCAAATGAGGGACATTAAAGAAATTGTAGGTGTTTAACCTTGAGAAGAAAAGCCCTAGAATGAAATGGGGAACTTGATGGGTCCCATCAATCTTGTGAAGTTTTGTTATGTGAAAGTGGCATTGGTTTTGTTTCACGGGCCTCAGTCTTTGGGTGTAAATGTCTGTTAATCAAGTTGTTGCTCAGTCTTAGAGAACTTGATAACAAGGAAGACTTCGTGAAATTCTACTGAATTCTCTGTTCACCTTCTGGAGAAGGTTCAAATAGAGACTGAAGTACCACCAGGCAGATATGCTTAATCATACTGGTAATCAAGGTAAGTTGAACTGACTGTTATTACAGTCTAGGTGCCTTCAAAATCCTAAGTTGGTGTTTGAGATGAAATTGATGAGAACACGGAGGGTGGAGCAGGTAGCGTGCTACAAAACGATGCATTCCCATACCATTACCTTGATATCATCCACAGTCATATCTGAAACATGCAGAACACACTCATGCACAGAAATACACAAACATACTCTCTCATGTACACTCTCTTTCACTCGCACTCACAGATACACACTGATTCTCTACAGACACACACACTCTCACATGCACTCATACACAAATGCATCTACTCTCACATACATGCATGCACACACACTCTCATTCACATACACAAACAGATATACTCTCTACATACACAAACACTCCCATACACACTTTCACACACGAACACCATATCCAGCCCACAGATGCCCTTCAATCTATGTTATTCCTGAGGCTTCTTACCAAGCTAAGACTCTTCCATTCCAAGACTCTATACCCTAGTGAATATATCATATTCTTATAATAATGATCACTAATAATTTTCATTGATTTAAAATGTTACCATAACTGCAAGGATCTAATTGATATTTTACACTTCTAAAGGAAAACCATGAACTTTTATAATGAAAAGTATTTCAGTGTTTACTCACTAATCCCTGAAAGCCTAAGGTTAATGAAAAGTTAATAGCAGTAGTGCTTATTAATGGTGCTATCTGTCATTACAGATCTAAGTAAACAGGATTTTTAAATAGCTAAGCATTTGGTTGAGATTTTCACATTGAACTATCAGTATTTCACAGTAAGTGTTATGACTATAATTAATATGGAAAAAGCAGATCAAAACTAACGCCTAGTATTTGAACAACTGCCCCCTTGGCTACACAGCGGAATCAAAATTTTAGTGATGTTTTGAAGAAAATTGGGCATCACATAACTATGGAAATCTAGACTGAGAGATGCATCCATATATAATTAACTGCTATGAGAATATCATGGAATATATTTGCAGAAATGAGGAAGGTATGGCCTACTACATACCCAGGTTAGCTGATATGTGTGAAGGTGCCACATAATGCAGTTGCCTGTTGATATTACAGTGCTAGCCTATTACTCCTAGAGTAAGAGAAGCAAAGGAGAATACGACTTAGTCAAGAGCCTTGAAAACACGAGATGCATGAGGCTGCTGCTAGTACAGAATAATGCAGAGGGCTGCTTTTACAGAGAAGCTTTTAATAAGTAGGTGTACAGTCTAAAATAGCTATGAAACTATGATAAATATACAAGACAGAACACAGCTATTTATTATTAAATATCATACCTTACACACTATTGTATATGATACACTTTTATCGAACTAACAGCGTAGTGAGATTCTTTCAGCAACACCCCAACATATAAGCAGTGTACTTTTCTATGATGCTATGAGGGCTATGGCATTGCTCATTATTTCAGCTTCATTATATATGGTACATATATGTATATGGTATATATATATATATGATATACAGTCTGTAATTGCACATAATTGCAGCTAAGTACAAAGTCTAGTTTGATATAAATTTATAAAATATGAAGGACATTTGTGTATGCAAGTAGACATCAGACAATAAAATAAAACTTTTCTGAGTGGCAAAATTATTTTTGAAATCATAAATAAATAATAAGTTTGATCCTATTTGAAAGGTACAGACTACTATTTTAAGCACTTCTAACGTTAAAACCCTAGTTTGTATCTCTGCTATTTGAAGTACCTAATGGATGCACCTATTTTCAGGGGAAGATATGGTGAATATAATTCAAACCATAAAAGTCACTGTACTTTGCAAAATGTGAAGCTCCACGTTTTGGTCACTTTAGAACTGCCCTTGAGTAGCTGGAAAGAACTACAGAGAATCAAAACAGTTAACTAGCCTCACTTCAATGTCTTCATCAGTAACTCCCAATGAAACTCGGGTGCCATCTGGCAATCCTACTGTCCTTTCCTAGTCAATTCACTGTCTCACTCTGCTAAATGTCTGTCAAGCAGTCTATACTTTCTAAAAAACTCCAAGACTGCTTTTTTCTCTGCTAATCCCAAATAGTCTGTTTCTCGTAGCAAGGAGGAAAGAGATACAATCAGGAGAGAGCTTACATGCCCTTCAGCTCTGACCTCTAAACAACCTAACCCACATACTGCGCCTCTCTCCTGAATCCAATGGATGAAGTTTCTATGCTCTTTACTTAAAGCCACCCCTCCACTTGTGTACTGAGTCCTAAACGTTCACTTCTTTATTCCCATTTTTCATATAATGTTTGTTTCTCTTGATTGTATCCTTTCCATTTTTTATCAAGATTTGAAAATGCCGTATATTCTATCTAAAAGGAAAGAACAGGCTGGAGAGATGTTCATTGGTTAAGAACACTGGCTGCCCTTGTAGTATATACTGACTTGGTTCCCAGCACCTACAACTGTCCATAACTAGCTTCGTGAGATCTAACACCATTTTCTGGCCTCTTCAGGCATTGCGTGCATATAATTCATTTACCTGTATGCGGGCAAACATTCATACACATAAAAATAAATAAATGAACAGAATTTAAAATTGAAGAACAAAGAAAACTTCTGTAGCTATATCTTCACCCTCTTCCAGCTATTTACGTGTCTTTCTTTTTCTTCCATTATAAAGCTGACAATTTTTCTGAGACTGTCTTAGGTCCTCTACTGTCTATAAGCTATTACAATAAAACTTTGTAGTGTTTAAGGGTACAGACTCTGGAATCAAAATACTTAGATTCAAACTCTGACTGCATTGCTTACCATTATGTGCCCTTGGGACAGTCATTTCACACCAGTGTGTCCTGGTTTCCTCATCCAAAAGCAAAGACAAGTCCTCATAGGATTATTGTATGGTCAGATGACTTCATGTTCTGAAATTATTTTTAGGACTTCTTGGCTTGATACCAAATGACATCTAAGTTCTTATAAATAGTCTGCCTTCTAATTAGCATGAACATTTCATCATTATCTCATCTCATATGTAAAAATAAACTTAGGTTAAAATTGTAAACTAAATGAATAAATTTATTGAAAGCATTTGAAAAATATACTTCTTTTATACTTACAGAAATTAAATAAACCATAACACGTTGTAATATTTTAATGAATTTGACACTAAATCAAGTTTTAAAATCTCCCAGTAACTAAGAGAAAACAACAGACAGAAGGCAAATAATGTTTTGATCATTTATAAAGAACTCCTAAAATATTAAGAAATTATAACCCCAAAGATGATAGATCATGAATATGGAGAAACAACTTATAAAAGACATATTAATGTTCTACTTTTGAAAAATATAGTGACTTAAGACACTATCCATCTCGCTGGTTCTTTGTAAATTTTTTACATTTTTATTTACTTTATTTTGCATGTGTGGAGGTCAGAAGACAAGTTGTAACCGTTTGCTCTCTCCTCCCATTTTGTGGGTCCTAGAGACTGAACTCGGATCCTGAGGTTTGGCAGCATATTCCACTGTTTCCAAGATCAGGATTCCAAACAAATGCAGGGAGGTTTAACTGGGCCCTCTTCACAGCGTGTTGGCCTGGCTTTGTCTTCTCTGCAGACCTGACTGAAAAGGAAAATATGTCCATGCTCATTCAAGCTGATGACAAAATTCCTTTCCATATGGTTTTTGTTTTGTTGGCTCTGTGTCTGCTAGAAGCTGCAGCTCAAGTCCAATAGGCAACCCACAGCCCGTGGGGGCTGTCTGCAGTTCCTTTCACATGGACTTCGCCAACATGGCCGCTTAATTTATCAACACCATGGGAGAGTCTTTCACCCAAAGGAAGGTCCAGTCTATCATGTAAGTGCTCTGATGGGGTTAGTTGGGCATATGCACAGGTTCTTTCGTGGACTGTAATTGCATCAAAGTTACTTTCTCTTTCTCATGTTTATTAGCTAAAAGCAGTCACAGAGACCACCACACTTGAAGAAAGGATAATTGTGTTTGTGTAGGTGTGAGCACCAGGACTGGGATCCATAGTACTACTGGAGAGTACTCACCACAGAGAAGAGTACATGAATAACTGAAAGACTGTCAACAGTAAAGTACAATTTACTGCCAAGCATTTTAAACAGTAAGCTCTGGCATAAACTGCTGTTATGTGTTTGCATGTAAGGTTTCATTATGAAAGGTGTTTGTCAGCTTCTGTCAAAGTTCAATATGCACCTACTGCTTAGGCTCTACTAAATCCATTTCTTGATATCCACTCTGCAGGAATGTGAAGATCAAAAATGTTCAAATAGTATTATTATAGCAATAACATGTGGAGAGAACTGAAAACATCCCAAATGGAATCAAAATTAAATAACACATGGTACATCTGCACTGTAAGTACACACCTGTTAAAAGTGAATGAGATGGGGCTGTGTCTCCTAATGCCAAAGGAACCTAATAATATGTGGATGATAAAAATTTAAAACAAGTTGCAGAGCAATAACATTGTGTAACATTATTTTTAAAAATGTATGCCTACACATCTACTTACCTATACATCTATCAGCTATATTTTAATGTTTTAATAACTAAGTTGACTATGTAGCAGATGGGTAACAATTTCTTATTAGTTGAATATTTAGAGCATACAAATACTATTTCCATATTTTATAGAACTCTCAGTTTCTACAACACAGTGATTTTTGCATAGTTTATGTAAAGGTAATGCCTGTTTATTCACTAACATTATATTCTTCCATTCCTAGCTTCCCCCTTTTACAAGTGAGCATATATTTTATTCACATGCCTTCTTGAACAGTAATTATACTCCCTAATATCATTCATACAGAAATATGAACACTAGGATATGTACGAAAGTGTTTAGCACTACACTACTATAATAGTCGATGCTAAGGGAGGGAGAATTGAATTTTTTCAGGGATAAGCTCCCTGATAGATTGTTTAATCCCAAGTGTTCAGCCCTAAACACATGTACACATGAGCACCATTGAATGGACTCAGTGCATCATGTGTGTATATTTATAAATGTATATATGTTATGTAACAATAATATTTAAAGAAGAGAACAAGAAATTGAGAGAGTTGGGGGGTAATGCAGGGAGAGGAGGCAGAAGAAGCAGAAAGGTTGAAAATAAAATATTCATGTGTGAAATTCTCAAAAACTAAAATTATAAAACAGGAGACTTGAACAGGAGCTGAGAGATTTCCATTAATTGTGGTACACAGACATGATAAAGAGGACAGCCACTGGAAAGAAAGACCTTTTCTGCAGTTACAGTTATGATGCTCTTTAATAAACGGTATTTGGCTTGGAGAGATGTCTCAGTTGTCAAAAACACTTATTGCACTTCCAGAGGACCTCAGTTCGATTCCCGATACCCATCTTTAGCTCCACTTAAAGGGCATCTGATGCCTTCTTCTGGTCTCTGTAAGCAGTAGGAATGCATGTATTACACTTACATATATATAGGCAAAACATACATGTAAAATATAAATAATAATATATTTAATGTAAAATGTAAATAAAAGCTTTTTAAAAACCTGTGTTTTCTGATAGTTTTGCACCTTATATATAAGAAAATTTGGTTTGTATAGTATTTTTGCTAATGTCATTATTATTAGGTTTGGGTATTAAAGTTAATCTGATTTCACTGAAAGGGGGTGCATCTTTTAATTATTTTCCCACAACTTTGTGTTGCAATACATTATAAGGATTAACTTTTCTTTAAAGTTGTGAAAACTCTAGCCTAAAACCTGCAAAACTTTGTACAGTTTCAAGTCTGCTAATTTGGTTTCACAGTTCCTTCTATAATAATGGTGAACAAAGAACACACTGAATAAAGTGAGTGTAAAGTTCTGATTCTGTACAAACCTTATTTTATAAAAAGTCTGGAAGTGGGGGCTGGAGAGATGGTTCAGTGGTTAAGATCACTGACTGCTCTTGCAGAGGACCTGGGTTCAATTTCCAGCAGTCACATGGCAGCTATAATAATAATATATAATATATAATGGAGTCTATAACTCCATTTCCAGGGGATCTGATACTCTCCTCTGACTTCCTTCAGTACTGCATGATACACATGCACTTACACACATGGAGGCAACACACTAATAAATTATTATTATTATTATTATAAGTTTGGAAGTGAAGGGGACTTTCCGAGTTTGAGCAAGCAATTCACTTGTAGAAAACATCTTAGGACAGTGAACAGAGTGAAAATGATGCATGGAGCCTTAGAAGGATTGGGGAGACATGCCCTAAAAATTAGACAAAACCCAGGAAATATGTGTGGAATCAGCTTATTTGGGGGCTCTGGAATTTACCTCAAAAGTACTTTGCTTTAGTATTAGAATTAGTTGAGCCATCATTAGATGGCTAAGACTAAGACTAAGAATTCTGTCTTAGTCAATAGAATAGAAAAAAAAAGATAATTGGGACAAAACTTCATGCTTTCATGGAATCAGAAACTGAGTCTGAGGTTCTTGCCATCTTTAAGAACTGTCACAGACCTCTCCAAAGCAATCTGCACTTACTAGACTGATCTTCCTTTTACCCTAAGGCTGGGAGCTCTTTGTCACATATCTTTGAGCAATGATGGTTTTAATAAATGTTTAGGCTTGGAATAATTTTAGATTTAAGGGAAAGTTGCAAAATTAACTCAGAATGCATACTTTTTCTAGGTTCCTTTAATGATGCTCACAAGGCAGTGAAACACTTTTCAGGGAACATTTTTAACCTATATGTTAGGTGGCTTCAGTGAGAAACATAATCTACAACAAAGCCACTGGGAGATCAACCACAGAGGGCTCAGCTTCAAGTCTTAGAAAAATAACTTAAAAAGTCACCTAGAACCATGTGTACCTAGAGGCTTCACATAGGCCTCTCCTTGTTACACTTTCTCAGAATTGCAGTGAAATTTTAGGAAGAAAACCACAAAGAGCATGTTGCCTGTCGTCTTATAAGATAGCTGGCAGCCCATGGGATGTACTCGATTTGTCCAGGAATACAAATCTTGATTATTTGGTTAAGCTGGTGTCATTTGGTTCCCACTTTGAATCACGTTTCCTATGTCATCCTGTTTTTTTGGAAACCAGTGTCCTGGTTAGCATTAACTGTCAACTTGATACAGCCTAGAATCACAGGAAAAGAGATCTCAGTCAGGTAATGGTCTTCATAAATTGGGTTGTGGTCATGTCTGTGAAAGGCTATTTTAATTTTTTTAATTGATTTAAGAGGGCCCAGCCATGTGAGAGATGCCATCTCTGAGAGGTGATTCCCTCTGTGTAAGGAAGCTAGCTGAGCATGAGCCTGTGAACCAGACAGGGCCAGATGACAAGCAGCACTTCTCCATGGCTCTGCTGTATTTCCTGCCTATGAAAGAGTTCCACCACGAAAGGAATCTACATGGAATAGCAAGCAGTCCTTCCTGCAGGCACCCGCCTTGAGTTCCTGCCCTTACTTCCGTCAGTGAAGGACTGTGACGTGGATGTATACAATGAAATAAACATTTCTGACAACTAGTTGCTTTTGGTGTGTGTTATCCCAGCAACAGAAACACAGCTAGAACAGCCAATCATGAATGCATATTGCAGCCCCTCGGTGAGGAACTAAGCTCCACCTCCTGAAGGTATAGTTATACTTAATATTTACCATTTTTCTACAAGGTTCCCATCTCATTGATTTATGTATTCAGTCATATTTATGAAAGCAGAGTCTCATGGAATCGCTCTTGTTCTTTGGATTATAATTAAATTTTGTTTTGATTAGTTTCTGGAAGTTCAAGTTCTTTTAAGTCCTGTGTTACAGATCTACTTGCATACTCACACAGTCCTTATCCACCACTGTCAAGCTGAGCACCTGACTCTATGCACCTGGGAATGCAGTTCCTTTGTTTTTCTCCACAGAATCTAGTGTAAATAATTGAATATAGGAAAATTTATTATGCACGTGTGGACAAGAGATAAGCAAAGAAAGAAATGCATGGACTCTAGTCTTCTGTCTATGATTTAAACCTATATAAAAACCATTTCAGCCAGATAATTTCCTGCTCTAACTTTCCAAATATGAGGATAAATGATAGCTAATTAATAGAGGGCAAAGGCTAGGTGTGTTTGTACACATGTGTAATCCTAAAACTAAGCCAAGGAAAACAGCTAACCTCAAAAATAATGAACTTGAACTGATTTAAATTTTTAAAAGCCAGGCATGGTGGCACACACATGTAATTCCAACACTCAAGTTGTGGAGGAAGTTTGAGCAGGAATTCAAGGAAGGTAGGGAGGGATGGGGGGAGGTCTTAGGGAGGGAAGGAGGAAAGAGGGACTGAGGGAGGAAGGAGGGAGACAGTGAGGGAGGGAGGGAGGGAGGGAGGGAGGGAGGGAGGGAGGGAGGGAGAGAGGGAGGGAGAGAAGGGACAGAGAAATGGAGGACAGTGTAAGTGCATATCAGAAAGGAAGGATATTTTCAAGACAGTACTCAGGGGTAAAGAACTGTTCTTGTCACAGCTTGACACAACCCTTGACTTTCCTTGTTTTACAGCATTACATGTATGACACTTTGACCTTTCCCATAAAACCATCTAATTATTAGAACCATCGATTTTAGAAAATCAAAGCCTTAAAAATTATTCTAAAATCAACTTATATTTTAAAAAATAACATTTATCCAACATAAAAAGAAAAACTTGCAAAATATAATTACGTTATTTTTTAAAGGTTATTATTTCAATAATCAATTCCAAAGCTGCATATACTAATGAGATAAACACACTATTTTGATACTTGAGAGCTCTTGACCCTAATGTACTAGGGATGTGAGACTGTCTAATTAGGATTCACACTGTCATGTGCTATTACATTTATCAGCCAAGGGAAGTGTTTGTTAATTCCTTCCTGTGAGCAAAATGCCAAGTACTCAAAGGCCAAGTCTAAACAGTTGGAATGATGCAGAATATTAAATAATTACATAACAAAATCAGACATTGTAGACAATAATTACTGGGACCAAAGCATTCATTGTTGGCTTTTGGACTTCTAAGCTATCTATTTAAGTACTGGCTCAAGTCCATATGAAATGACGCTAGGTTAAATGAATTTATTAAAATACATTTGAACAGGCTTGGTAGCTATTTATTGTAATTAAGAAAACAAAAGCTAACTAACTGTACAGAAGTTCATCATATTAGAATCAGAAAATAACTACAAAGGGGACTAGAGTTTCAAACTGCATTTGCAAGATAGTTGGAAAGTACATGCACATTTTGGGGATGAGAGTGTACCCATAAAAAAAGTTTACTTTTTAACTTTTCTATTTGAAGTCAAAAGATTTTACAAGGTACCGGCCCAAGAAAAGCTTGATTTTCTAATATATATTGAAATAGGCTCCTTGTTTTTTTTCACAGAGTCAAGCGTAAAGGGTACATACACCACACTGACAGCCTCGATGGACACTGCTTTCTTTTTGCTTACCTCTGGGACCCCACCACCTGATCCCCAGTTAACACAGTGATTTATGTAGAATTAAAGGCCTCAACTCTTTGCTTCACTGTTATCCATCTGTGGTTTTCCCAGACTACGGGGCAGCTCTGAAGGAGCATCTGACAAGCATGACTACTAGAAAGGAAGCCTGCCCACCCCCAGCACTGACAGGGCAGAACACCATCGTTCTTTCACAAATGTTCGGGCGGTCAGCATGGAGAGATGGAAAAGAAGCTCCAACTTCAAACATGTCAAACACTCAGCACTTCTTGCTCCTTTCCTTGCAGTTATGCCAACCAGAGTTTCATTCCTCAACTGGGGGACATTAGAAGAGGGGCCTGCATCACCACAGAGGTACTGGCTCTTTGATTCAGAAAAGCCTCAGGGATGAAAGAGATCCTGTTGCCCAGTGTTTGAAATTTTAATTTGTTGCAGTGCGCAATAGAAAGAAAACTGCTAGTGGAAACCAGGAGTGATAGAGGAAATGTCAGAAGCGAAAAGCTTGTGACTCTGAGCCAGTTACCCTGCTCCCCTGCACTCCTGGAGTAGATGCCAGGAGAGAGCCTTCTTGGGGGGCCACCTCTTCTGCACTAGTCCTATGACTTCCAAAGCCCTCTCTTTCAAAGGGTTCTTATGAAAGGTGAAGAGAAAACCTGATTATGATTGTTTAAGAATGCAGGTGTAGTCCATCTTCCTCTGAAAATAACTTGATCAAATATATTAAGCAAGAGTCCGTTGATGATCAATTAATGTTGATCAGGCAAAGCTTGTCACTATGTGTTTTTCCGATGATAAATCAAATTAAACAGGAGCAACCAGAGGTGCAGACTTGTGTCCCTTTTATATTTTCAATTACCCTTCACCAAGGGCCAGTCTTTTCTCTCTCGTAGCAGTTCCCTGCTGCCTGTAATCACCATGTAGCTATTACGACTAAACAATTTATCTTGAAGTTTGGGGGACTGTAATTTAAATGGAAATAAAATTCTCTTTTTGCACAAAGGCACATAATGTGAGTTCAAATTTTAACTGCATTCCTTCAAATATCCAGCACATTTAAGTTCTAAATTTGAAATTGTGAAGGTATCAGAAGCATTGATACTGAAATAGACTTGAGATATCTTTGTCTCTGGAAAAACAGAAATAAATTCAATATTCTTTCCACTAAAAACAAGGACTGTTTATGTACTTATAACAATGTAAATATTACTACTCTGGAAATTTTTCCATTAAAGAAACATACTAAAAAAAAGAAGGATAAGACATCAGAGATAGGAGATCTGGGATAAATTTAACTTCAAGCATTGGTTTAATGAGCGAGAAAGCAAAAAGTATAAAAATATTCTTACTATCCTTCAATATAAAGAATAAAGAATACAATCATAAATATCTCTGGACTGTAAATTCCAGAAAAACAGCGAGGAATTTCCTCTGCTGGGGTGTGCCATGCCCAGCAGCAGTGGCTAAGAAACAAATGCACCTAAAAACCATGGCTCAATGAAAATCCATAGAGACAGTCCTTGGTGGACTCAGCCAGCACTGAGATCTAGCCAGCTGCACAGTGTTAAGTCACAGTTAATTCTTCTAGGGAAGCTCAACACTCAAATTTTCATAAAAGAACTTTTTTTAAAACACTACAAATTATTTTCCCTTTGGTAAAATTTCAGCCAAATGGATTAAGCCCCCAAGAAACTAGTTTATCCTTTAGATTTGGACAGGTTTCAAGGGAGTAAAGGGAGACAAGGCTAGTAGGTAATCAAATGTCAAACCAAATTGGGTACACTGGTATGGACACTGCACAGAGGGTTCCAATGAAATCTTCAAAGATGATTGATTTAAAACTACTGAGGGATTCTTGGTGAAGCTCGGTATCTTCATTTCAGTAAATGAATCTCACTTTTAGATTAGTGACTGCGAAGATGATAGAGCCTTATTTTAGAAACCATTTGGTTCCTAGGGAAGAGTAGAAAAATTCACTTGTGTGGCTTGGTCAGAAGAGTCCCCACTTGGATCTTTTGGAACTTGGATCATGAGCATTGCACACAAATATGGGTTCTACTACTAAATCAAGCAGCATTCTTTCTTGCCCTACAGTTCCAAAGATATCTCTTACTAGAGAGGAAGGGGAAGGATTAGGCTTCAGAGAAACAAACCAGGAATAGAAAATCAGACATGCAATGTGTCAGTGTTTCAAACAAGATGAAGTAGACACAAATACAAACAATAAAAAATTAGAATTAAACATGAACAGTATGTCCTGAGCAAAATACCTCCTCCACCTCTCCCCACTGGAAGCTTTGCAGATCTTAATACTACCCATCCAAACAGAATCCTCTAAACAGGTGACCATCCTCAATCACACAGCAGAGACAAGGACATTTAAAATAGGTAGAAAGCAAGATATGCGAAAGGCCGTGTAACTCCAGGAAAGAGTAACTGCAGATTAGCAAATATGAAATACAAATGTAAGACATTGGGAATTTGTATTTCACATATTTGATGCCATTAAAGATGTTTGTTTATTTTGGGCACAGTTTCAGACAGATTAAGTTGTGACTCTATAGTACTTCAAAGTACTTCTTAAGACTTTGCCACTGAATGTCAATTTGAAGATACAGAGTAAATTATTACTATTTGTAAAAGGATTAGAATAAAATATAGAGTAGAAAATTAACTTGTGAAATTTAGGGATCTAGGTCACTGGCAGAACACCTGCCTCACCTACATAAGACCTTGGGTTCAATTCCCAAACTGAGAAAAGAAAGATAAAAGACAATTAGAATCCAATAGGCTCACCCTCCCAAGACATACAAACAACATAACATAACCCTTTTTTGGTGGTATATTTCCCCAGGGTCACCACAATCTTAACATGGTCTTTAAAAAGATTTATTTATTTATTTTTATTCACTTTAGTGTATGTGTATATGTACCATGTGCATGCAGTGACCACTGAGGGCAGAAAAAAAGGAATGGGATTCTCTGGAACTGGAGTCACAGACCATGGTGATCTGCTTAATTTGGATGCAGGGAACTGAATTCAGGTCCTCTGTTCTTACAAGTCAAGAAGCAACACACTCATAAATGGTATAAAACCACAGTATGAAACTAATGTGCTGCATAAGATAAGACAATCAGCCCTTTAAACTCTAAGATGATTTTTAAGAGATTTTTATGGAGTCATGCAATCCATTTCTTAACTTGTGAAAACACCAATTAGTACTTTCCAATACCCCTTTTGGATTCTGTGCTTCACAACAAGCAGTTATATATTCTATATGGGAAGAATGACTTGGGGGCAAACTTTAATGTACTCCATGATATATCACTTCAGGTAGCTATACATGTCAGAGACTTCTACTTACATATAAAGGCTTACTGAAAGACCACAGAATGCAGTACCATGAAAAGACATTCACAGATTACAACGTCATTTCAATGGGTCAGAGTGATTTAGAAATGAAATTTTGATTGTTATATATTTTATTTTATTTTTTATTAGTTTTTCTTTCTTTAAAAATTAGCATGAATTCATTGAAAATCTTTGTATAGGTTGACAAACTGGAAAGTGTGTGAGTGACAAACTCATATCACAGCAACAGTGACAAGTTCACGTTATCAATGAAGCTTGGAATTGTAGTTTTGTCAGTAATATTCAAAACATATAGTAGATATATAGACTTGCAAATTTACATTCCAAAATGCAATTACATATTCTTAGTTTGAGAATTTTATCAGTTTAGTTATTAAAGTGTTTTTTTTAAAACTTTCCAGACTGTGATTTTTATTTCAAGAAGTTCAAATAGGTGTTTTACATTTCCTGTAGAGCACATGTGAAGGCACACTGAGGCTACAGATGAGTAATAGAAAAATAATGGAAAACCTCATGTTAAAGGGGAATAGGAGTATTTATTTTTAGCATTACTGAAAACGTGATGGGTTCTTCTTCTAGCCTTGGACTCAGGCTAGCTTATGCTCTCTAGACCCATCCACTGCATCCTGAATCCTGTACTCAATCCAGCTCAATTTTTCAGTCTAGTTTGTTAGAACCTTCACAGGCTGCCCCCATCCCTAACTTGCCTTGAACTCCAGAGATCAGCCTTCTTCCCTGGTAAATCTGACCCTGCCCATTGCATCTCCACTGCCTACCACCTGAGCTATTCCAAACTTCCACATCCCACATCCTGTTCTCCATTCTAGCATTGGACACAGATTCTTACCTGTAGCACCCCAAGTCTCTGGACTACTCTCTACCTATTCTGGGTTGTGAACTCTCCAAATTGCATCTTGCCCACCCCTCTTCACTGATAAGATCTGAAGCCTCTCTCACTGCTACAGGATTAGGTTTCTGTGCCCTTTTATAGGAGCCCAGACCTTTGCAGACTGCATGAGAAAGGTTAAACTCAGCCTCTGCCTAGCAATTTTCCAAAACTGTGTTGTGCCCAGACCTTGAGAGAGCCTGACAGCATCTGATTTCACCTAACCCGTGCCTCTGAGGGAACCCTGGAGCATCTGGACTAAAGCCATCTGGTCCCTCCAATGTAAAATCAAAAGAGAGAACCTGAATCATCCACCAACAAGCTTTTCATACCCAAAAGAAAACAAACAAGTCACATCAAGTATACAAACAGAATCAGGATTAAGGATATGGGTCTACTGTTTTCTTTTTGTTGTTGTGTTTACCTGTTTGAGTATGGGAGGGTATGAGAGTGATGCAGACTTCATAGAAGGAATTTGGGAGTTCTCCCTCTTTTTCTATCTTTTTGAATAATATAAGTAAAATTTGGATATAGTTCTTCTTTGACTGTCTGGTAGAATTCTGCTGTGAATCCATCTGGACCGAGCATTTTTTTGGTCTGGAGGTTTTGTATTCCTGTTTCAGTTCCCTTACAAGTTACGGGTCTGTTTAAGGTGTTTATTGCTTCTTGATTTAGCATTGGTGATTCCCATGATTTTAGATATGAATCCATTTCTTTAAGGTTTTCATTTTAATAGGAATTATGTTTTTAAAGTATTCCCTTATAATTATCTGGATCATTTTGCTGTCATCTATGAAGCTTCCCCTTTCATCTATGACATTTTAGTGTAAATTATGAAAGCCAGAAGAGCCTGTACCAAAGTATTCCAAGTTCTAACAGACCATAGATGCCAACCTAGAATACTTTACCCAGCAAAATTGTCAATTATATTTGAAGGGAACAGGAAAATCTTCCACAATATGAATAGACGGAAAGAATTCATGTCAAGAAAACCAGTCCTTCAGAGAATACTTGAAGCAATACAAAGAGTTGAACAAAGGAATGACTATACTCAAAGGGCAACAGACACAAACTAAAAATAGGTATATCCAGGGAACCACAAAATTAGACCTTCCATGCTCATCTATTGGAGAATTAATATTGTGAAAATGACCATCGTACCAAAAGCAATATATAGATTCAATGCAGTCCCAATCAAAATCTCCATGACACTATACAGCATTATAAAAATCCATCCTAAAATTCAAATAGAAACCCAAAAGATCCCTGAGAGTCATAGCAATGCTGAGCACCCGAAGTAATACAGGGGGCATTATTATACCAGATTTCAAACTATATTACAGAGCCATAGTCATAAAACAACATGGTAACAGCACAAAAATAGACCCATTTCATAGTGGGATATAATTGAAGATTCAAAATACATGCAGTTTCAGCTACCTGATATTTGACAAAGGGGCCAAGAACACTCACTAGAGGAAAGATAGGATCTTCAGCAAATGGTGTTGACATAACTGGATCTCCACCTATAGAAGAATTAAACTAGACCCTTTTCTTTTACCTGGTACAAAAATCAGGTCCAAATGGACCAAAGACATCAATGTAAAACCTGAAACTCTGAAAATGGTAGAAGAAAATATTGTCAGAACTTAAAAGATAATGGTATAGGAAAGAACTTTCTAAATCAGACAGCAGTTGCTCAGAAATTAAGCTCATTAAACTCAAGAGCTTCTGTACAGCAAAAGAAACAACAAAGGAAGTGAAGAGAAAACCTAGAGAATGGGATACAATCTTCACTAGTGACAGATCTGACAGAGGTTTAACATCCAGAATACAGAGACAACTCAAAAAATAAAGAATCAAGAAAAACAAGTGACCCAATTAAAAGATGGACTAAGTATCTGAGCAGAGAGATCTCAAGAAAAGAAATAAAGTTGGATGAGAAACATCTTTAAAAGAGTTCAACATTGTTAAAAATTAGGGAAATGCAAATTAAAACTAGTTTAATATTTCATCAGTAGGTTATTGTTTTTAAGGAGAAAGAGAAGACAGGACGCTGCAAGGCGGGCACGGGGATTTGGAGACAGGACTTGTGGAGAACTAGTAAAATGAAAATGAAGTATTAGGTTGGGCCTAATATGATTTTTATAATAGCCTCATAAAAATATTAATTTGTCCCAGAGATACACAGAGGGAAGACACTAAGAAGAGATGTGAAGCGCAGATGACCATCTGCAAGCTAAGGAGAAAGAACTCGGACAAGTCCTTCTTTCACAGCCTCAGATAGAGCCAACCAAGGTGAAACCTTGAATTTGAACTTCAACACTCCAAATACATGGACTTTGAACAGAATGTATTTCATTTTTCTTCATCGTTTTTTAGTAGTTTTTTGAAAATTTCATTCAATGTCTTTTGATCATATTCACTTCCCCCTCTCACAACTCCCCCCAGGTCCTCCTCCTTTCCTCTACCCATTCAGCTTTGTATACTCTTCCGTTTGTAATTCATTGAACCTAATTTCTACTGTCCATATACTCTTGATTGTGTGAGTAGAACAGATTTCACTCCAAAATATGAATGGGCTTCATTCAAGCTGATGAATGTTAAAATAAAATAAATACACATACCATTCCTTGAGGAATAAGGAATTCTGCAAGCAGACTGATTTTGCACATGAACTGAGACTATTCTCAGAGGTTACTTTCTGGTGGTCTACTCTGAAGATTTAGAACTCAGTAAGATTCACAGTTTTTAAATCTCTATCTATCTATCTATTGTCTGTCTATCACTATTTCTATCTTTTCCCATTTCCCCCAGTAACAGCACATACCTTATGGGTTTGATTTGTTTTATTAAAGAATCTTAATACATACAAACATATTTTTATGCTGACAATTGATTGCAACCTTAACACAGGCTACTTCGTTTGAGGTCCATGTCATCATGAAGTAAATACTTTTACTTCTCAAAACTTACAAATGAGGAAACTAAGGCAGAGAAACATTAAGTAACTAGCCCAAGCCACATGTATAGAGATCTGTCATTTTGTCAACTGCACACATGCCCTTGGCTGCTGTGTTATAATAGCAGACTCCTGTCATGGAGTTATGACACGGAGATAAAGTACAATTGTAGACATGGGACCCGGATGAAAGAGTATTAGATTTATGTGGAGTGAATCTATCACCACGGTAAGTGCCTCAGAAATGTTTATTCAACCTCACTGTATAAATATAAAACATTAGAATATTGTGTTAAAAAGAAACTGAATTTGATTAAATAAATGCCATAAGCAATATATTCGATAAACTCTTCAAGTATCAGCAAAAGGCACAGCAGTAATGACTGCAAAAGATAACAGTGGTTTTATACCTACTATACTCATAAATTGTATAGGCCCTGTGTAAATTTTTAAAGGGGCATTACATTGTGTATAAAAGCAGTTCTACCTTGCACCTGGAAATTACTGAACCGTTGGAAAGAATGATGCTCCAGCAGAATAACGCTTGCCTCTAGGGAGAAAAATGTGCTAGATTTGTTTTTAAAAATTTTTCTCTTTGTATATTTCAAGGTTTATAACTCCCAGAGAGGCGTGTGCACATATCTGCCTGAACGCAGGCTCATTATGTTCAGAACAAACACTGCAGCAATGTGTCCTGCAGGTGCCATGTTTTTTTCAGTAAAACCATTAGTCCACCAGGAGTTGCCCATTAAATGTGTGTCTTTTTACAACCAGCTGGATCACTTCCTATTACTCATAACAGGGTTATTTACAAATGAGATGCTGAAAGGGTAACATTGTCTGCCTCTGCCAAGGTACCTTCTGTTCTATTAAGAATACGAAAAAGTAAGAAACAGAAGGGAAACACATCTTGCCAGTTAACGAGATGCTGGTTAAAGGGCCCGAGGCAAAGCCCAAGGCCCTTAAACTAGCCAGTCATTAACTACGAGGCAATTCCCACAGAGAGGTCACCTCTGGGACTGGAGAGAAGAGCAGAAAAATCCAGGGGAAAATTTTTGACTCCACATAAAGCAGGAAAAGTGAAGGACTTGAGAAGACAGATAGAACAACCTAAAAAACATTTTCCTTTATCTTCATCTGAAATCAGTTTACAATATTACCACAATTAGAAGAACAATTGTGGCTTGTCTTTCCTTGTTTTCTTTTCTTTCCTTTTCTTTCTCTTCCTTCATATTTATTGGAAAATTCTATATGTAGGATGCTACTATAGATCTGAACTAAATGTTAGGAATCTCATTAAAGAAACTCAAGATAAATGCCTATGTTCTTTCATGCTCAACAAAATACCTAGTGTGGATGAATTCTTAAGCAGAAGTAAAATTACTGCCTAGAAATAATCATCAAATGTCATTCTTGCTTGACTAAAGATTAGAACATCAGTTTGGGTTTGAAACATGCTTCTGCCTAGAGCTTTTGGTGTGAGGAATTCTTTTGACTTTGGTTTCCTAAATGTTGTTAGACAGAGAAGCTTAAAGGAAATAGAAGCATCTTCAGGGGTTCAGTAAAAAGGAACCAGAAGTTTCTTCCTACTTCTGTGTGTCCTAGCTTCCCACATCCCCATTCTAACTCACTGGTCTTAGTTCTATAATACAATCCTGTGCCTAGTAATAATGTGGACATAGGTTGGGAAGTTTTCTGATATGTGAGCTTAGAGTGTTTTTAGTGGAATCAGTAATTTTGGTCAATCAGTATAGATAATCAGCTTCCTGTTGTAATCAAGAGATATATAGTAAATTCAAGATGTATTAGGCTCCCTGAAGCAAAACACAGCAAAGTGTTTCACAGTAAACTTGTGTTTTAAAAGTAGAAGAAGGGCATAATGAAAGATATAGGAAGCATGGTAGCCACTAACAGTTATTACTTTTATCAGCTCTTGTGCATTGCACATAGCTGCCTATACTGTGCTTTTGTGGGACCAGGAGCACTGTGGTTTATACGGGGACCATGTGATGTTGTGCAATCGGTTAAAATCATCATGGCTTTACTAGAAAAGAGGAATTTTTCCACTCCACTGAAATCGTATGGGACCAACACTGTATATATGCTCTGTCATTGATGGAAAAGTCACGGTGCAGTGCATGAATATCTGCCTTGTCGGTGGGCATTGGCGGGTCCCTTGGGGGAGGGGACGAGGAGGCACGGAGTCAACAACACAGACCCCAGGAGAAAATGGTATCAACAATCTCATTTATTTTAAGAAGGGACTAGGCTTTTATGCTTTTACCAGGCTTAAGGAGGTCTTTATCTGGTCATCTGACCTGCTTCGTTCTGGTAGGTACTGAACGCCTCTGATGATCTGACGCTCATCACTCCCATTGGTCTTGGATGGCTGCTAGAGCCTGAGAGCAGCCCCAGGTTAGGTCCCAGGAGTGTTCACTGCCCATGCAAGCTCAATACTAGTTCTAGCCGGTTGAAGCCAGCAGGCCTGGAGCCTGCCTGGCCTGGCGTGAATCATCCTACACTGCCTATGTGCTCTTTCTCTGGATGATTTTCCTCTATTCCTTGTTTCTTTGTTTCTCCTTATTCACCAATACACAGTGCTCTGGAGTTCTTCACAAGTCCCATAAATAAACTGACACCAAAAGGAGCAGAAAGCAATGTGAACAGCTTCCTAGGACTAAACTGAGAGAACAAGGAGGGTTTTATTTCTCATACCCTGTAGAACCTGCTTCTTAATTTAAACATATTCCTTTGCTGTACTTTTGATTTGCTATCAAACAATGAGCATATTTTTATAATCACTCCTCATCCAGTGCTCACTCTTCCAAAGATTCATCATAAGGAACCTAGGCATTGACCCAAACTCACACAAGAACCTATGTGAACAATGCCTACCTCACGGAAAACAGTTAAGGAACTGTCTGTTATCACTTCATTGTATATTTGTCTCAAGCTGCTTATTAAAACACCTGTTCCAGTAACATACAAACAGTCAGTGTGAGTTATCTAGTAAGTGAAATTATTTAATCTTCATCACATACATATTTCAAGCATGTGGACTTCACTGATATGGGTGATTATTTGGCTTATATTGATGACTCAAGTAAAATAAAAAAGAAAGCGTTAAAATGAAGTGGAGGTGACTGTCAGATGCCCCTTATTAACTCAATACAGAATGCATCTTGCTGTGAAAGGCTTTCAATGTAAAGAGAAAGTCAGAATAGGTGCATTACAGATGTTGCTCTCAATGTAAGTCCTTCCAGATTGGACATCTTCATTAGGGACCTACATTAGTCATTTTACATAGTTGAGACCCAAATACTTGAGAAAAAAACTTAAAGGAGACAAAATTTATTTTGGCTCACAGTTTCACTGTACTCAGTCTACAGCAGAGTTTGGGTAGGACTTCACGGCAGTGGGATCACATAGCAGTTTCTTCAGCTCACAGAAGACAGGAAGCAGGAAAAGGGAAAAGAATTCTTCAAGGGCTTCCTCCAGGTTCAGACTACCTGTACTTGGGCCCTAGCTCATAAGTTTCCAGAATCTAACCTAATAGCAGCCCCAGCTGGAGCCAAGCCTTCAACACATGACCTTGTAGAGATATTTCACATTCAAATCAGAGAAGACCCTCATACTGGTCCTGAATTGTTAGTCGGTTAGGAATTAGCATACTAATCCTTATCAACAGTTTCAAAAATAGATGGAGAATAAGAGAACATAGAACTATTATTATTGTAGATTCTCTCTATATAGGACGAGTTTAAAAACAGTAGTTCTCTTTTTCCTCCTCACATCAAACCACTTTCTGTTATGTGTGTATATGCTTCACTCTTTTAAAGTTTCATGTCCTGCCTGGCCCCCAGATTGGTGGTGATTCAGAGTAGAGCCTTTAAGAGGTGAGTCTCCTCCAGGAACCTTTCAGCTCACTGAAGGCAATATCCTTAGAAACAGTGAATACTGTTTTGAGAAACGAATTGGTTCCTCTGAAGATAGGCATTTATACAATGAGCAAACCTGGCTGCTCTTTGGTCTCTTATCTCCTCCTTCAACTTGCAAGCTCTTCACATGCTCAGCACTGTTATACCATCTTCCTTCGGACAACCACCAGAACCAGCCATCCATCCTCTTGATTCTCCCAGATATGAACTAGCTTTAACTATTTTCTTAGTGCTTACCTGCAGTTATTTGTTACAGCAACAGAAAACAAGCAAGCTAAAATACTTCTCTATCAGGCTCAGATATCTTTATTTTTTCTAGTGTTCATGAAAATGCTTTTCTGTCAAGTGTTAAGCAAACAAAAGCAGCTAATGTTAAATGGTCCTTGACTAGGTACAGTGTTTTGCAATGTAGTGAATTTGGCTCCATATAGACATGTTAAATTATATGTATGCATTCATTATAGGTGAGTATGTGTATACGTACAGGCACGTGGATGTCATGGTATACACTTGGAGGTCAGAGGACAATTTCTGGGAATCAGTTCTCTCCTTCCACCATGTGGAACCAAGTGATCAATCTCAAGTCGTCAAGTCTGGGGATAAGTGCCTTAACTCACTGAGTCATCTTGCCACCCCTACAAATATTTAAAGAAAAAATTTTATTTCACTTTATCCTCTGTTCTTCAAAGGTAGACAGCTAAACACTCAAAGATGGAAGGTTTTAAGTGACCAGTTTGAAATACCAGGAACAAAAACAATCAGTCGGACAGAATTTAGTTTTCTCCAATAGCCTTCAGTTTCTTCGCATATGCAATCACTCTACAAAGTGATATAAATCCAGTAGAGCTCACATGTTTCAAGTGAAGCATTATAATCTTTTTTCTATTTATTGACTTTTGTGAATTTCATATATTTTGTTCCTAATTAGATTTCCTCCCCCGTCTGCACATGCCCTTACTTCCCCTGCCCAATTTTATTTATTATATGAAAAGCCTGCTAAGGTCTATAGAGTCAGATTTGAGTCCCCAAATGTTCAGTGTGGATCCATCTACTGTAGTCTAGTTAACTTACCAAGTTTCACATTCTTGAAAGAGACTGACTTTCCCTTTCCCAGCAATAATTGATTTCAAACAGTTCCTCAGATAAAATAGGGATTTCTTACTCAGGTTCCCAAGTCTATGTGGGGATTTTGTCTTCTGGAGCTCATGTTGTACTTAACACGTGCTGTCACCATTGCTGTGAGTTCATATGAGTAACTTTCCTGTTGTCTTGAAAATTCTGTTTTCTTATGGTCCTTCGTCATCTCTGGATCTTACAATCTTTCCCCCATTCCTTCTGCCCCTGAGCCTTTGGAGGTAGAAGTTTTATATACATGTCCAATTCAGGGATAGTTATTCTGCAATCTCTAATTCTCTGCACTTTGAGAAGTTATGGGTTTTTTAATTAATCACCATCTGTTGCATAAGGAAACTTCTCTGATGAGAGTCGAGAGATGCATTGATCTATGAATATAACAATAAGTCATTAGGAGTCACCTTAATATTAAATCTCTTTAGCAGAATAATAGTATTAGGCTCTCCTCTATGGCCTGTGACCTGCCTGGCGACACGCTCCTAAGACTGATATCAATGTCAGATATGGCCACTGTCTTATGAAGCAGGCCTTAAATCCAATTAGAAAATGATTAGTTACTACCATAATATTCGGCCACTATGGCACCAGATGTCATATCTTGGCAGGCCAGTTGATGTTGAAGAATGCAGGATTCCTAGCTGAGTAAGGTTAATGATGATTTTTTTTCTTCCAGTAGCATTAATGGTACTTTCCAGCATTATGAATTCTAGCCAGTAAAGATGAAACTTTGAAGTCAGCACCAGCTTAATTTATATATATATATATATATATATATATATATATATATGTATATATATATATTTGCAGTTCATATATGTATTGTCTTCAGCAACAGGGTCTTACCATCCAGTTGTGATGGGTCACTAAGAGCAGGGGCAATTGTTAGTACTGTTTGAAGGTCTATAGGACTCCTGATCAACAGCTTTAAAAGAAGGAGTCCATTCCTGGCATTAGGCTTTTTCTTTGCTAGCCTATGGTGTCTAGTAGGGACAATGGCCCCCATCCCTGTTATAAGGTAACTTCTTTTAATCTCCTTTTATAAAGTGTATGTATATACTTTAAGAAGCATCTATGATGGTGGTTTCCATGTGTCTTTTTCTCAAGTCCTTTAATGTTGATTGTGCCTCTCCGTGCTCCCTCATCTGCTCTGCCCTCCTCCCCAGCCTTTCTAGCCCTTCCTGCTCCATTTCCCTTTCGCCTCTTATATTCCTGCATTCTATCTCCCCTTCAATGGATCTGCCCTTCTTGGAGCCATTTACTTGTTTCCTGACCTGTCTGGATTTTTCCCTTGAAACATATATAAGAATTCAAAGATTTAATTTAAACTGATTTTGAGAATTTCACACATTTCCCCCCTCCCACTCTCTTCCAGCTTCTCAGGTATCTCTGTCCCACCCCATCTCAAATTCATGACCTCTTCTATAACTATTATTGTTATATGTATATGATGTATATATGTACATGTACATATACAAAATTTTCTATTGAGTCCATTTAGTGTTTCTTGTATGTACATGTGTTTAGGGCTGAGCTCTTCCTTATCATGACTAAAAGACAGTATCTTGTAGGAGGCATCCTTGTCCTCTGACTTTTACAATCTTTCTGCCCATTCTTCCACAAGGTTTCTTAAGCCTAAGATGTAAGGGTTTCACTATAGATGTACCAATTGAAGTTGAGGTTTCACAGTAACTTATTCTCTGCATTTCAACCAAGTATGGAATCTGTTACCATCTCTATCTTCTTCGAACAAACTTTTTTGAAGAGGGGTGAGAGCTACACTTACCTGTGTGTATAAGGATAAGTACTTATAGCCTGCAGCTATATGGTTTAGGAAACTGTAGTATGTTCTCCTCTGAGGCCTATGACCTCTCCAGCCATGGGTAATTGGGGTAGTTGGTTATGTTTACTGTACCAGGCATGAATTTCCTCCCATTGAGCAAGCCTTAAGTCCAATTAGATAGCTATTAGATACCCCGAAGGTAAAAGTGGCACTGTTGCTCATTGGGGATATCTTGCTGGGACAGTCGTTGCTGTGGTTTGTGGGCTTCACAGCTGCGTAGGGCTATTGATTGTTTTTTTCTACTGTCAAACTCTCATACTGGAGGACATGATTATTTCCTGCCATTCCATCTAAATTATATATCCCAAACATAAAATACATCATTAGTAATTAAAGGGTACTCTGTGTTTATCAGATATTTAAATAATTAGCTACATGTTTAGCTCCTATTTATGCTTGTAATTGGAAAATATTAGGATTTCTGTTTTACAAGAAGCAAAATTGTGTGATTGCAGAAAATGCCAGGTTAGTCATCGAGAAAGGCTTACCCTCCAATATAATTGCCAAGTTCCATAAACCCTACACTAAAAATTTCATCATTAAATTATGTCTCTGGTCTTTTAAAAAATATGTTGGGTTTAGAAATAGAGACCTGTTTGCATACCTAATGTAAGGAAGTTCTTCAATCTAAAAATCAATTCTTTTGGATAAGCTGACATCAATTTATCAGTCACTGTAACTGCTCCAGCACAGTGACAATTAGTTGATCTCTTGTCATTACACATGTCAGGAAATGCTTTTCCTTCAAATTGCTACTTGTTCTTGTCACTTACTAAGAGGATGTAGATCTTTGTCTTATGTCACTCCAAGATGTTTTTTGTATGATAACTACAGAAAATAAGTGTCATACTTTTCTGAGTAAACTAAATAAGGAAGGAGTCATAGAACATTCTTCTTAAACTTTAACCAAGGTTCACCCAGAACTTCCAAATTAAAAATATGCATTTTGGTGAATTTTAAGACTTTTCATAATCATATATCCATAACACTGTGATATAAAGGTATACAAAATTATTTAACCATTTCTACATTTCATATGAAAGTAGCCACAAATTGCCATGTGGTCCTATGTATAACCTTTCTATAAATTATAGCCTAGCCAGAAAATTAAACAAGACTTTTGTGTTGTCTAGTGATTTGATTTGGAAGTATAATAGGACTGCTAGTACATAGTGTCTGGCACCTGTAATCCCAGACTTTGAGAGGCTGAAGCAGGAGGCCTTCAGTTCAAGGCCAGCCGGGATATAGCATTCATAATTATGTCATTGAAATTTAATGATACTAGCAGAAGTTAATCCTTACAAAATATACAGATGCCTTAAAAAGAGTCATGGAAAAAAAACACAGACAACAGTAAATACTGATCATTCAAGCTCAAGAAAATAATCAAATGACCAAGTAGCTATCTCCCACTCCTTCTGAAAAATCTCAATTCGCGGTACACCACCATAGAAGCAATATCCATTTGATAATTCCATGATTGCAAGTATCTGGAACAGAAGTGAATATATATATATATATTTGATAACAAAATAATCTCATACTTAATGTATAATGCACCTTAAGGCAGTGATAGTGTAAAGCCAATGTAATCCAAAAACTGAACATACAGGACAGACACACAGAATGTGCTGATTTGAAATGGCATGTGGATCATGTCATCAAATTTCATTATTAAACCTTATGGGAATTATTTAAAAGTTTATTTCAATGCTCTTCCTTTTCGTTATGAAAATCAGCAAAGTCTCCGGACACCAATAAAATGGAGGAAATAATGTACTGGAAACAACAGAGGATCTTAAACTGTTTAGGTTTTCAACAGATACTGCCCGAAAATAGAAAACACTGCTGAAGACAGCAGGTACAAGTCACAAATCTCATGCTGTAGAGATTAATCCTCTGGGATGAAGCTGCAATTTAGGCAGTGTCTCAGCTCGCGATATTTGCTGTTTCTGTAACAGAGTATACTAATCTTTTTCCCCCCCTTTTTGTAGTTACTAAAGACAGGTGCTCTGTTTACATGAAACCACTGTGTGGGTGTAGGCCTATGACTGGAATGGAGAAGAAAGTCTGTAGTCAGTGGTCAGGGATGGCCCCACTTGTGAACTTCATTCTCTATGTCATTCACAGGTAAGCTACTGCACAAAGAGTTAAAACCAGAAGCAACTAAAGTAAATGAATTACTATAAAATGCCAGTCAGGGCTTCTACTGTACAGTTCCAATCAGCTATAATAAAATATAACTTATGTACCTTGAGGATAGCCTTCACTTTAGCCTTCACTTTAAGTGATAGCCTAAGACCAAGGGGGATTTTAAATTATTTATCAATATTCAAAAACACTAAGAAGGAACATCTAAAGCAGCCCGCGGTTCGGTGGCTATCTCATGCCAAAGTCCTTGACACAAGTCTTTTGTGTGCTTTGTTGGCACAAAAGATAAATTTAAGTTTTAGAGATGTTTAATCTGAGGAAAAGTAGTTATCTGCAATATGTTTTCTGTGTAGTATTTCTATAAATTAGCACACCTGATCTGTATTTTTTAATGTAAATTTACAAAGATTCTCCTCTTCAAAATGCAAGCTATGAAAAGAGTATTTTTAAAAATCAATGTTTCAAAGTATTTTCTTCATTATGGTATTTTTGTCCTTGAGAATGGAAAAAGTAGGTATTGTGCTGTAGGCCAATAATCCCAGCATTCTTGGGAACCAGAGGCAGGAGAATCACAAGATTAAATTCAGTCTGGGTCAAAAGACAGTGTGAATCGGTGTATTTACCACAGACTTCAATGGCAGCAACATTAAGTGGATTATAGCAAAGTGGGCATGTATTGTCGGTTTCAAAAGCTGTCTGGTGACACTGTGATCCTTTGGGGTCAAGTTTAGCTATACAACTACAAGAGTTTGTCTAAAATTCAAGAGGCACGGCCTCAACAAAAACTGTCACTCCTCCAGAAGCCACCAACTATGCATATAGTTCCTCAGTTATTAGTGGGGGTTTATGAGCCCCTTCCCACTCCATACTGGAGTTTCAACTGGTTTGATCTTGTGTGGATCTTATGCAGACAATCCCAGCTTCTGTGAGTTCATGAGTGCAGCAGTCCTGTCAAGCCAGAAGACACTGTTTTAGTCTATTCATCCCTGATTGCTGGATTTTAAATTTTTTCCCCACCCCTCTGCAATGATCCCTGACCTTGGAGAAGCGGGTATGATATAGTTGTTCCAATGGTGGCTGATAATGCCAGTTATTTTTTTTTTCTGCACTTTGACCAGTTGTGAGTCTCTATGTTAACCACTGTCCCCCGCCCCAAAGCATATGGACAGTATAAATTGGAGTCAGTGGATTATGAAAAGCAAAGACTCAAAGCTTGGGAAGGTGGGGGGGGTATGGGAGGTGTTAAGGGGACGTTAGGAGCAAATATGATCAAAGGGCATTGTAGGAAATTCTCAAAGAATTAACACAAATATTTTTAAAAGAAATAAAATTAAAGAGATAGGTGATAAACGACTATTGGGGGACTAAAACATCCCATGATAATTTTGGTTATCGATCTGCAATATTCCAGCTGTCTGCAACCCTGAAGTTCTAATCAGTCGGTGAGTCTGAGTCTGCAACATAGCTATGGCATTTTCAGGGAACCTGTTTATAGTATGTATACACATGGAAGTTTATATGTATGTATGTTTTTATTTGTTGAGTACTTTTATAAAAAGCTAAATGATGTAACATGAGATTTTTCTTTTTTTTAATTTAGTCTGCTAATCTACAAGAGAAGATGCATGTAAAACAAGCTTTAAAAGCATTAAATACAACAAAAGAACACTGAAAGTTCCATTTCATAACCCAGGTAAGTATATCTATCCAAGTGTATTTGTAGATTAGATCACAATGTGAGGGGGCATTTTCCCAAGTAAAATATTGTTCCTTCTAATTGAACTGTGCCTGTTTGAAGCAAATTGTTTTTGCTGCTGTGTAGACTCCAAGGACATCATTGGGGCTCACAGCTCACCAGAACATGAGGAAGCATCACACATTTCAGAAATAGATAATTTTCCAGGAGGAGCCAGTGATCTCCAGAGAGGAAAAGACCTTTATTTTCTCAAGCCTTCAGGTAGTTCATGCTTCTGTTTAAATACCAATGCTCCATAAAAATCACAGCCATTTATCTTACAACTCAAGAATTCTCCACAGCCTCCATATAGTTTTATTACAGAAAAAAATGGGAAGTAAATTTCTTTACTATCCCCAAATCAGATAATGGAATTCACATCTTCCTCCCTGTCTCAGTTATTTATTTGGAACTTATTGGTAAATGCTTTATAATGTGAGAATCATATCAAATACAAAAAGTAATTGTTTAACCTGAGAATGGGGAGATTATTGTTTATAGGGTTTTTTTGATCACCCTAATTAGATCTTAAAAGTCAAAATTAATCATCAGAAAAAATGTCATATTCTCAAAGATTTGAAAACTCATTCTCTGCATTTGCTTAAAGAATACTGTAATAATATAAAATATAAATTTTTGAAACTTAATAAATATCTTCTCTAAGAGCAAATATGATACATACCTTTATAAAAATTTGAATTTGGAAGAGTAATGGGAAATAATATAAGAGAATCAAAATTACTATCTAAAATGGGTGCAAATATAAAATCAGTGGCCACTTGCGAAAATGATTAGGCAGTCTCTACTAACACTAGAGTTGCAAAGTCCTGCAGCCCAATGACTCTACTTCTAGGTGTATGTCCTAGAGAATTCTGTGCACTGATAATAGATGCATATAATCTTTATAACAGCATTGTTCAAAACAACTCAAAACTCACAGCAGACCAAATGTCCATTTAAATAAGAATTGTTGAATACTTCTAGATGGACGCCTCTACAGTCAACACAAGAAGGATAGCTACAGAGAGTACTGCACATCAATGGAAATAAATGAATTGCAGCAAGATCTACTTTACAGATTGAAGCAAATGAAAGCTCATTCTACTGGCAGCACAATGCCCATGAAGTGAAACCTCTAGACTAAGAAGCTAGAGAGACAATCAGTGGATGCTGAGGCAGGGACCATCAGTTTTCTACAGGGACTAACTCCATTACAGGTTTCTTAATCCCTAGTGGTCAGCCCTAACCACACGTACAGACATGCACCATTAAATGGACTCAGTGAATTATATATACATGTATATTTATACATTTATGTATGTATGTATATGTAACAATAATAACCAAAAGTAGAACAAGAAATTGTGAGGGGTGAGGCCACATAGAAGAAGCTGGAGGGAGGAGGAAGGGGTGAAACTGTACAAATATAGCTCTCATGAGTAAAATTATCAAAATTTAAAAATTATTTAATATACATTTAAAAAGCAAAGGAAAAACTCTAGATATATCTTATTGTTATATGAGATGCTAGGTTTTGTTTTATTTATTTACATGGATCAATCTCACTAGGTTAATCTTGAGGAAAAGTAAAAGTCATAAAAAATAAATACAATTATTTATCAGGTTTAAAAAAGAAGATTCTGACTAAATCATAATGATTCTGGAGATACATACTTGGGTTTTAAATCAAGAAGAGGTTATTCAATGTCAGAATAACTGTTTATCTCTAAATCAATAGAGAGAAATGTGCATGAAAGGCACCAGGTCATTTTAACTCAAAGAATATTGTATACCATGTGCAACAAGAAATTCTGGATTAGGGTCTGGAGAGATGGCAGAGCAGTTAAGAGTACTGACTGCTTTTGTTGAGGGTCTGGGTTCAGTTTCCAAAATCCACATGGTGGTTAAACTGTTGGTAACTCCAGTTTCAGGGGACTTGCCTTTCTCTGGCCTCTGCGGGCATTACATGACACAGGTACACTTACATACAAGCAGGCGAAAGACTCATACACATAAAATGAAAGAATGAAAGAAAGAAAGAAAGAAAGAAAGAAAGAAAGAAAGAAAGAAAGAAAGAAAGAGAAAAGAAAGAACTTTTTAAAGAACTCTTGGGTTAGCAGTCAGGGGAGTAGCAGTGGCTTCATGATGTCATCAAGGCTCAGACTCCTTGTTTATTCCTGCTCATTCTGTCCTATATGTAGGCGTTGTCCTCATGGTAGTTAGAGGCTGCTACCTTGCCAGCAAGCATGTCCACAATCTAAGCAGCAAAGGGATAAGGAAAATATATCAGTTTGGGCTGCTTCAATAATGGATAGCATTATATCAGCCATTTTGTTTCACTGTAGAAAAAAATCACATACTGAAGATAACAAGAGAAGAAACAGTAAGATATTGTATCACTCACCCTCAGAGAAGGTGTTTGCAAAGAGCTATGATAAGCAACCTGCATATGGAAATGAAACATCCTGCTTTTATAAATGCCAGAGCAAATAATGCAAGAAAATATTTCAGATGTCAGGGAATTGGGATCAATAATTATTCTGTATATGAAATTAAGTGGAATTAGATGTCTTTATGAATATAAGTTGTATGCAGAGGGAGAAACAGCATACACTGATTAATACTAAATCCTGAAACAATGCTAAAGAATTCTGAATGGCATAAGGATATGTGAATCTTAGAGTTTAAAGGGACTTAGGGAGACTGGAGAGATGGCTGCTCTTGCAGAGGTCACAGGTTTGATTACAAGCAACCACATGGCAGCTAACAAACCATCTGTAACTTCAGTTCCAAAGGATGCAACAGCCTCTTCTGACCTCTGCAGGCATTGTACTACACAGGTACATTTATATATTCAGCCTAGCTCCCATTTCAGTATCTCTTCTTAGTAAACAGTTTATTAGTAGGCTGTGCTTTAAAGCACAAGAATCCATTCTTTTTGTCCTTGGTCCCTGTATCTGAGAAAGCTGCAAGCAGTTGGAACTCTGTAAAGTCAGGGTCATTCTCTCTCTTTTTATCCCCTTTTTCATTTTCTCCTTCTCACCCTCCTTCTGAGCAGCCCTATACATTCTGGTTTTATAAAAGACTGGATTCAGAGTTGTAGCAGTTTAAATGAAAATACTCCTTAGGCTCCAAGCAGTTAGTTGGTGGCGCTGTCTGGGGAGTGTGTACTGGTTAGCTTCACTTGTCAACTTCACTCAAATGGGAAGAAGGCACTTCAGCTGGGGAATTTTCTCTGTTGGATTGGTCTGTGAGCATGACTTCAAGACATTTTCTTGACTTTTGAGTGATATGGGAGGGCTCAGTCAACCATGAATGGTGCCACCCCCAAGTAGATGATTCTAAGTGCTAAGCAAGCTGAGCACAAGCCAGAGAAGCAAGCCAGTAAATAAAATACTCTGTAGTCCCTGCTTCTGCTCCTGCCTCCAGGTCTCTGCCTTGCTTGAACTCCTGCCCTGGTTCCCCTCAGTGGTGAACTGTGATTGGGAAGTATAAGCCAAATAGATTATTTACTCCCCAAGTTGGTTTTGGTGAGTGTTTTATTACAGCAAATAGAACCAAACTTGGAAAGGAGAGTCATGGAATATTTAGCAAGTGTGGGTGTGCTGGGGTAGCATGTCATTGGTGTTGGGCTTTAAGAGGAAACATCCTTGCCCCACTTGCAGTCTATTTCTCTCTGATTCCTATGCCTGCTTGAAGATGTGAGCACTCAGCTTTCTGATGAAGCTGTCTCCTTTCATGCTACTCCTGAATAATGGACTTTTATCTCTCTGGAACTATAAGCCAAGTAAGCTCTTCTTCTTTAAGTTTTCTTGGTCATGATGTTTTCTCATTGCAGTAGAGATCTAATATAAGAGTGAATTTTATATTTCAGGTTAAGTCCAAAAGTTGACAAAGAGAAAATCTGAAATACTTGGTCTTGGTTTTAATATTATCTGATTAAAACCTTGTTTCTGGCAACCTAGTTCTTACAACTTGATCTTTGTCCCATGATCCCAAATAATCAATTCATGCCATGACCTTCAGAATTTAGTGGTCTCAGGAACCCTAATTCTTTTTCAAAGGAGCAAATATTTTAACTTATCACATCTCACTAGGTTACAGAGTACGAACTTCTTGAGATGTCTGCAATGAAGACTTCACAATTTCTAGATAGTTCTTCAGTTCATGGACTTTTAAAGTTGGTATGTTATGGGAAGGCACACATTAGCTGGGGAGACAGAAGTAGTCTTCAGTTCTAATGCAACAAGTCACTAATTATTTAAATTTCTAGTGCTTTTTATTACTTGGCTGCCAAACTGAACATTAAAATCAATTTCATGGGTGACTATATGAGGAAGCAAAAATTTTTTAATGTTCATATGTCTCAAAATTGCTAGGAAAATTTTGCTTTCTGGCAGGGAATATCACAGTGCAGCCTTCTGAACAGTTTTATTCTAGGCTTTGGGAAGGAAGTTAAAGTAATTTTCCTCATAAATAATGTAAAACATTGATTAGCTATTAAAACAAGTACATATCACAGAGTTTTAAATTTGCATGAATATCTAAGCTAAATAGAATACTTCAAAGAAATATGACCCTTTCTGCAAGCTGTCACAGATTTCATACTGCTCCTGAATTTACTATACTTTGGAGAAAATTTTCTGAAACAATAGATGTCATTGTATGTTGTCAAACACTTAACTGGTGCTGGATGGCAGTAAAGATAAAATTTCCTCCTCAAAGTAAAATTCCCTTGTAGGGATATTCCTCATGGACTCAGAGCTCTGCCCATCGCTCCAACTATGAGACATCAACAGAGAAAAGGAAATGACACTGCAGCTAAGACCAACTACAACACACGAGTGACAGGATCAATAATCCCTTGAGCACAATAAACTAAGAAAGAAAGGTTGAGAGGTCATTTTTGAAGATGAAGAACTTTGGGGAGAGTTGGTAGCCTGAGGCAAAGCCAAAGGCTATTTGGTGCATGCACTCATTAGTTTTCTGAAATAGCTACCCCAATCCTCTATACCAAAGCAGTGTACAAACATGTTGGAAACAGCACAGAGACAGGTTACTTGCTAATATAAGCTCTTCACTGGTCCACTTAGTGCTTAAGGAAAAGCAGAAATGTATGTCTTAAGTTTTGCATTGATCTTCATAGACCTAGCCAACATCTCTCACTGGCCAGTGCAGCCTGGAAGTAGCCACAGAAACCTCCTTACTTTCAGACTGAGGTTGGGAAACCATTAGAAAGCAATGAAGAAATTTAGCTAGGTAAGCTTATCTTGTTAAGATAAATTGCTATTAAAAATAGAGTAGAATGACAAGGAATATTTGGAGAGGCTTCCATTTTGTAAGAGACATTTGGATTGGGGAACTGCTATGTTCAGTTTCTGAATGGTACCTGCAGAAAATGAATTCATACTATGGATTGTGGTCAAGAAAGCCTGGAAGTCCCTGATAGAAAACACACTTGGTTTGTAAATATAGTGAAATGGAAGCATAAGAATTCAAGGGCTTTTCACAGACAGGACATACCTCCTGATTCACTCTGAATGTATTGTTCTGCTTCTCCCAAAATTTTTCTGCACTGGCAAGTGGGCCAAACTCTTGAAAACTTATTTTCACAGACTCCAATAGTACCTAAATCAACACAAAAGTTCATGTCAAAGTACTTGCATATATAAAATTATGACTTTGCTCAGAAGCCATTGCCCCTTTCCCTGAAACTACTGTCGTAGGCAGAATTAAAGCTCAACTCCAAAGAACCCCATGTCCTGGTTCTGGTGCCATTACATAATCTCGGCCTCTTGGCGGTGATTTGGACAAGGTACTTCTCTTCTTATGAACAAAATAAGACAAAAATGAGGAGAGGACATTTAAAAGATATGGGTATTTACGTTGGGTTTGTTCTTTTCTCTTGCTCAGTCTAAGGAAACAACTGTCATATTGTTAACTATCCTAGAGAGAATTCCACATGGCAAAGTAATAAAGAGCATCTCGTACCACTCAGCATGAAACAGGACCTGCCATGGATAAACTGTGAGAAACAGAGCCTGATAGCAATCACATAGCATACTGCTCCAAGGAAGCCTGAGCAGAGACATGCTTCTGTCCACATCTATCAAGTCTTGAGGGAGATTTGAGTGAGGTACACTTTCTGGACCCACAGAAAGTAGATGAGTGCTTGTACTCATAGTTTCTAAGTTTGGGTATAATTTGTCAAGCAGCAATAGATAAATGTTACACCAATATTTCCCACTGGCATATGAAAATTACTGTGAAAAAGCTATGGGATTTATTTTTTATTCATTAATCAAACGAATAGTGAGTTACAGGCCAGTTGGGGCTAAAGAAAGAAAAGCAAAAGGTAAAGTAGCTTTTAAAACATATAATTTGAATAGGACTGATATGAAAGAAATGGAGAAATCCAATAGTAAAATATAAAGACCATGAAATGTGAACCTAGGGTTAAATGAGTAACGAAGAGCGATATGATGTCCTGTATCCTTGAAGTTTCAACAAGGAGAAATGAAAACCATTATGCACAGCTGATAGGAATGTTCAATGTTCGAACCATTCAGAATTTAGGAAGTTTTTCAAAATTAAACAGCATTTCCATTTGATTCTAGCAATCCCGAAGTACATACTGAAGAGTTAAAAACACAGGTCCACACAGATACTGACACAGGCAAGCTCAGCATTCTTCACAGTTCTCAAGAAGTGAAAATAACTCAAACATCCAACAGCAGGTGAATGAATAAAGTCAATGTGGAACATCTCATACAGTGAAATGTTACCGAACCATTGAGAAAAATGATGTTCCAAAGCATGGTGCAACGTGAATGAGCCTTGAAAACTCTATAGTAAGTGACAGAATCCAACACAAAAAGACACAGCTGTGTGCTGCATGGTATTCACATAGGACACATAGGATAACACATACACACACACACACACACACATACACACGCATGCACGCACACACGCACACACACACATACAGAAAATGACTGTTGGCCAGAGGGTTAAGGACAAGGAGATAGGGACAAGACTGTTGAATGGGTTGGGGTTTGACTTGGGGATGAGAATATTTGGGGATTGGTAGTTTTGCAACATTATAAATATACTAAAATTCCTAGGTTTTATGTGCTAAGGTGATTTAAAAGTGAGAATTTGTTGTTATGGAAAATTTATTTGCTATAGTCTTCTTAGGGAGGATGGAATAACACAAGGGTAAAGAAATGAAACAAAACTGATGGAGGAACTTTTCATTTACATTTGTTACTCTCCTCGTAAGGAATTACTCTGTTGGCTTGGAGTAGTCATGGTTCCAAGAAAACATAGCCATACTGCAGCAGGCTTTGTCCATTAGATGCATCACTCTACACTCTCCTGCAAAACAGCCAAGCAGTAATCTAGCCTCATAAAATGTAGAACCAATTCTTCCCTAAAACATCTGAACATTTTATTAACCTTGAAGTATATTAAATCTAAAGTCTTATTTTTTAATAAAAAATCTCTTTCCACATAAAATTTTACAAGGGTCAAAGATTTTATTCTTTTTAAATAATTCTCTAATGGGATTTTGTACATTGCCTAGTAGAAAGAAATTTTTTTTTTTAGTACTCAAAGAAAACTTAAAAGTCAATCATTAGGGACATAAAAGACAAAAGGAACATTCTTTTGAACAAGATCATTTAATCAAGGACCTGAAAGAAAAAAATCTGACATGTAAAGAGATGAGTCATTTTGATGCTTTTCAAAAGGAAAGGAATTTAATTTCATAAACTTTAATACTTATGTATGTTGATAATAAATGGTTCCACTTTTAGTTCTGGCCTCTGGCCTTTCCAGGATACCACACATGCTTAAACATCCCTTGATCTGCTGTCAAAACAACCACAGCCCTCTTCGGTCCCTTCCTGGGCTTTTGGAATCACTCCTAATATGCCTTGTCCTGTCTCTTATCCATGAGGGTCATCTTGCCTTACTCCATACCCTGAAGCCTGATAGCTTTTCTAACAAGCAAATGTGACAAGTGTTTCAAATCCTCTCCTTCCCTGCAGGAAGAAAACTCTTCCTGAGTCATTAAAACTAAATTTGGAGGTGGGGTGGGGTGGAGAGCATAGCTCAGTCAGGAAAGTGATTGTTGTACATGCAAGAAGACTTGAGTTTGGACCCTAGAATTCATGTTCAAAATCTGGGTGTATTAATATACCATTGAAATTCGAGTACCTGGGAAGCCAAGATAAGTAGATTCCTATGTCTCTCTGGCCAGCCGGTCCAGACTACTTATGAACACCATCCAAGTCAGTCAGAAACATGAGAAACCTTGTTTCAAAAGACAGAGTAGAATAGTGTCATGGAATAACACCCAAGGTGTTATTCCACTAGTGGATACAGACACACACATGCACACACACACACACACACACACACACACATACACTTTGAATCTAATTACAATCATTCAGTTATTTAATTCGAGTTTATTTAGAATTTCTTACTGGTAGCATTAGAAAACTACTAGTGGACAGAGAAATATTTACCTCCCACTTCATGCAGCTTTTGTCAGCCAGACTTCTTCATCCCTGTGACACTGGTTATTCTACAAAATAGTCTACTCCTATCTTGCACCTCGAATGTCTGCCTGTCCCTCAAGAGGCAGTTCAAATGTTTGCTCCATAGAGAGCCGTTCAGCTTCCAAGCAGGAAGCAACACCTCCTGCTCCAAGTTGTCATCAACCTTATTCTAAGATCCTTTGCTACTTTGCAATCATTTCCTCCTTTGCTTGCTTTATTAAGATTCTAAAAGGCGGGATTCAGAGCAAACTCCTTCTCTGATCTGATTTGTAGTAAATGTTCAATATATTAAGATAAAATATAAAAATAAGCAGAGGTTAAATGTTCTTTGTATGTTTACATACCAGCATGCTGCCTCTTGATTAAATTACTCCTTTGGAATCTCTGCCACTTGTGCCATGAGCATTACCAATTACTTGGGAACGTAATGATTCATCACTAATTATACAGATTGCCACTGCTTTACACCCTGTGGCTTACTTCACAGATTTTGGCATCAGTCTAGGAAAGAAAACTCGGCAGTAAGAGTCCAAGTTCAAAGCCCAGCTCTGGGACAGCCTAACCAGGACTTCAGGCAAACAACACAACAAGATTTTGCCTGAGGTGCTTTGTCTGATGATAAGGAAAATAAGATTTCAATTATTTACTACCTATAAAGCACATACAACTGTCCCAGCACATAGTAAGTGGCCAATAAATATTAGCTATGGTTATTGCCTAAGTAAGAAACAGAAAATCGATGCTCATAAGTCAGAGCTTTGCCCTAATGACAGTCAATTTATTTAAAAAGCACTATTTAATTTATCTGAGAACCCTATTTGCTCTCGCTTATTCTCAGCGTCTTAGTAAACATGATGCTCATTCCTGCCATAGTCATACGGCCTCTTCTTGTGTCTCAGATGCAGCTACTCCGAGTGTCAACTGCCTGTTTGAGTTATTATCCGACACATAGGACATTTTAAATCAAATCAGGTCAAATGTAACTCAAAGATGTTGAGGAGAAAATCCAGCTTATTCAATGATCAAATAATGAAATCAAACGTTCAAACATTGTTTATTTTGTTCTGTTAAAATTTTATTTTTTTAAGGATGGATACATATGAAGATTGTCATATTCATTAATTTACAGGTGTCAATCATGTTCTATTATTGACCTAGGTGATGGCTTACACACAGGTCACTTTGTATGTGATCATTATACCAAGTTTTTATGACTTTATAGAAGTTTATTTAAAAAGTTTACCATATTAGCTGCTTGAGAGATAGTTCAGTGGGAAAACTGGCACATAGTCACAAGAATATGAGCTTGATCCTCTGAACCCACATAAAAACAGATATAGTGGGGTGTATGTATGCTTCCAGCACTAGAGGAGAGACAAGCAGAACCCAGATCTAGGAGCCAGCTAACCTATCCTGCTTGCTGAATTCCAGGTCAGTGCGAGACCTTATTTCAATAAAGTTGGATAACTGTGGGGAAAAACACCTAAGATTCAGTGCTGGTCTCCACATGCAAGCACATGCAGCTGCACACATACAAAATATTATTCCAGCAATTAATGGAATATTAGGGTTTGTCTTTTGAGATGCTCTCTTATGTCATAGTCTTTCAAATGAGAGAGCTTATCTAATATTCTTCCTAAGAACACTTTCTTTAGACACATACAACACTACACACTCAGCTCTCAAATAGAAACCCAGAGTAAAAATTGATTCCCTATCTTCATTATCATGAAGCGCCAATCAATCATCAAGTCTCATTACTTGTATTTCTAAAATTTGTCTCAATACCCAAAACACACCTTGTCATTCCCAGGGTTGGTGACTTCTTCCGGGCACTCAGCTTGTGTCATTTGCATTCCTAAACATGCCTGGTAATAATCCAGGCTCATTGAGCTCTCCAACCCCACATTCCACGCTGTATGCTAATTTGTTCTTCCTGAGAATCAAGCCTAATAACACAACTTAGACATTGAAATGCAGTTGATATTTTCCCACTCCCTGAAATATAATTTATAAACTCCATAGAAGGTTGTGTTTCCCAAATGACTTTGTCCCGTATTTCCAAGGTCATCTCCACCTCATTAAATGCCATGGGTTTCTGTTGGGCATGTGCTCCCCACCATTTTCCAAAACTTCTGTGTAAGTTCACACTTTTTCTGTCTTCTACCCTGCTTGGCGAAATCCTGCTCATCCTTCAAGGTTCAGTTCAAATATGATTTCCTCTGAGATTTTCCCCTGCCCGCCTGAATTTCCCCAGAGAGCATAATTAACCTCTCATACATGCTCACTGCCCCCAAACTTCCTGTACGCTTTTAGTATAGCATTACCACACAATATCACAGTTAGTTGCTCATATATTCATTTATGCACAAAAGGTTTTATGCATCAGTTATATGCCAGGTTCTCTGCTGATTTCTCAGAATCCAATTACAAGCAAAGTAGGTTCAGGGTCTGTCCTGTTTTGCCTTCTAGACTGAGCAACTTGAGGTTAGAAAATGTGTCTTATTCATCTTTGCATCCTCAGGTTAGATTACAACGTAGTTACTAATTAGCAAAATTTCAATCAAATGGATGCTCTCTCAGGAATATCAGCTCACAGCATCGGTACCTAGAATAAAGCCTCGCACATTGTATTGTCTGATTATCCAAGCATTAGTAAATATTTATTGAATAAATCACCCAAGTCGTCAATTTTCTTTTTTATCTCAACATCAACACACTAACCCAGATCCCGGATTATTTTATAAACATCAAATCTTTCCTTGTTTCTAAATGAATCTGGTTTTCAATAATTCTCTACCCTTGAACTGTATCAGTGTGCTAAGAAAGTTAAAATTAAGACTGAGCATATTTCTGAGTTACATACATCTTCCAAAACTGAAATGGGCATAGGTAAGCGTATTTAAGTTTAGAAAAGAATGTAGTCCTTGATGAGCCAGGTTTTCAATGACAGCCCTTACTCTTTGCCTTCCCACACAAGTTATCAATGCCCTGTGCACAGACCCAGACCTGCTCAATTTTCTAACCAACCCGTGTTACACTGAAGCAATCTATCAGGAGCTGCCCCTGACTACCCATGGCCCAATATGACTTGGATGAAATCTGATTTCCTGTTTGACCAGTGGGTCACGGTTTCCACTTTGTCAGGCAACACTGCTGGCAATCCACTTATCAATTGTGACTGAAACCTCAATTTGAAACATTGACCATCAGGCCTTAAAACCAGTTATTTTCTTACAATCAGAATTTTGCAGTGTAATGACCAATTCTGTACCTGAATCAGTTCAACTCAGCATCCCACTGCGTTTGGTCCTGACTTCCATTCTAAATCAATTTTACATCAAAGATCTGATTATTCTTTGTCATAAAAATAAGACAATGACATCACAAACTAGTCTAGAACATCTTTACCTCAGCCACCTAATATTTTTAAATGAAACTGTGACTTGCTCATTACTTAATTGCTTGTTTTATGTGATACTTCTAAAACCACAGTATAAGTGGATGTTAGTGACTCAAAATAATTGGAGTAATTCAATTCCCAGTGGAATTTTCCATTTAATAGCTATAAGATAGTGTATCACCTTGAACTAAAATGATGAACATTGACTTGCAAGGCACTCAGCTAGGGCCACTCAATTACAGAAAGTTTTAGTGTCCTAGCCCCCTTATATCTTCCTCATTTGTTAAGTTAATTTTGGTTTGGAATTGTATATTGTCTATTTTTAGGCAAAAGTATCCTGACCCAGGAATTTTTTTTCAACATATGCCTGAGAGTGAACCAGAAGAGATTTAAATTTCCTTCAAAAATAAACAATACATATAACCAAATATATGAACTTATAATGAACAGGAGGAAATACGCATATTAACAGGAGACAGAAACAAGTAGAGAAACAAATAGTAAAGATAAGCTACTTTGACAAGTTCTCTGGACAAAATGGTACTCAAAAAAACTATGAATCCTAGGAATAATGCAAAAGGTAATCACAGGAAGTATCTAAAAGCTAGCTTGAGATCCTACAACTGGAGGAACAACCGGGTGTGTCTTTCTCCTCGTCTCCTAGAAAAAGATTGCACAGACCCATCATTTCGATCTATAATACAGATACAAGAGACTGACAAGGTAGGTTAGCTTCTAGTAATATTCCTATAAGGAACCCCAGGGTAAGCATCAAGCAAGCTGACACTACCAAAACAGATTCATCTTGATTCCTTCCAGCACTTAGCAACAAAGGATGTGATTTATACTAATGTCTACTGAATTATAACAAGTAGTAAAAATTACACAAAGTGCTATATTATAACATTTTAAAACACTGAATAGATTAGTAATTGCTCAGACATGGGTGGGACAGTATAGAGGAAGGGCAGCACGTTTGAATACAGCAATCCTTGAAATAAAATTGCTGTGTCTGGTTGACGGTGATAGTATATGTAGCTAGACATATCATGAAGTTGTATATGACTAATTATACACAAACACACATGCATGCCCATGTGCATTTGTACATTGTACATTTGTACAAGAGAAACTGGCGAAATCTGAATGAGATAGGATCAATGGTTGTATGAAGGCCACCTCCCTAGTTGTGGTATTGATGTACAGTTTTCTGAAATAGCCCGTTGGAGAGAGCCTGCAAAATGATGCAAGGAATCTCTTCATACTCTGCCTTATAACTGCACGTGAATCCACAATGGTCTCAATGAACTTTTTAATTCAGAAAAATACAAGACAAAATGCAATGCTGTTTTTTATCTGTGACTTCCCTACTTTGTAAGTTTATGAAAAGAATAGCTCTAGAAATACCAAGAGACTCTAGGTTCAGGCCTTGGTGAACTCTACAAATCTGCCAATTCACTCTTATCAAAAATCTCTGAGCCAGTATGGTGGTACATGCCTTTAATTCCAGCACTCAGGGAGGCTGAGGCAGGCAGATCATTGTGAGTTCAAGACCAGCCTGGTTTACATAGTGAGTTCTGAGACAATTTGGGCTACACAGAGACCCTGTCTCAAAAAAGAACAAATAAATAAATAAATAAATAAATAAATAAATAATCTCTAGAATTTTCCAGTTAGCTGGAAACAAAACCTTTCTCTCTCTCTCTCTCTCTCTCTCTCTCTCTCTCTCTCATCTCAAATCTGTATTTAGATTTCTGCTTCCATCACAGACCAATGTTGCCTCCAAAGGGAGCAGGTTTATATTGACTGTGTATCATCTTCTATAAACTCCCAGGTATTTCAGTGAAGATAATTTACTCCTTATATCCTTATAGGAAAAAAAGCAAAGGGTAAAAGGAAATAAATGAACAAAGTTTACAGTGAACATTACAGCTGTGAAAAAAACAGTGAAGTGCTTTGCTAATTAGGTGAAAGAGCTGGCAAGAAGTTCTTACAAAGAGAACACTGCGAAGATCCTGGTCCAGCCAAGTGCAATTTACACACAACTGATTCAGTGCCAGCTAATGTTTTAAACCATCCATCATCTTTCATTTGCAAGAAAATTAATCATACTTCCTGCAAATCAAAATTCACAGTGCAAATCATCACTGCACAGAGTTGGAGACTGAGACACAACTACCTTGCTCTTCTAGCTAGGTTCCATCTGAGGACTCTTCCCCGTCCCTTTGACATGTGTTTCTGTTTACCTTTACCTTAAACATAGCTTGACCTTTCAGGTCAGATGCTTGCTAGATCAGAATGGAGCAAAATGTGTTCTGAATAATTGGTTCAGGGTAAATTACCTCTAGTCTTCTAGTATGTATTAATTCCGCATTGGCCATTCTAGGAGACGTTAGAGAAGGCAGCCCTAGCACATCCACACCCTTCAGGAAAGGAATTAAGCCAATAGACTTTTATTGTCCATGGATTTCACCTATTGAGTTGCAGAAGAAAGCTGTTCCAAGCTCTGACACTCTACAACAGTGACAATGACTTTATGCATAACAATTTTTCATTATGAAAATAATAAAATGAATCTGAATTCACAATTCTTTATTAAAATATTTTACTTTCTTTTACTCTCATTTTTTGATCCATTGATTTTCTTAAACAATCTCCTGGCTTATACAAGTAGAAATAAAAAGTAAGTAAATAAGGAAACTCCCTGAGTGAACCAAGAAGAAGAATGTGTGTCACCAGTGTGCAGGTAATCAACTTGATAATTGATTTTGATTAACACACAATGCCTGGGCCTGATAATGGCTTAAAAAATCAGAGAGAAATCACTCTGCAACTAAGGACAGTTATTTCATTCTGAGTGGCTGTGTGAACTAGAGGCATGTTAGCGACTAGCAGGAAAGTACAGAGAGAGGTGCTGTTTAATTCTGCTTAAGGCTATAATTCAGTAAGTCAAAACACCTCCAGAGGCTCCCACACCTAAGAGCCTGTGGTTATTCAATTTATGACTTTTTGTCAGTCTTTCTCTCAATTTATTTCTAAACCACTATTGACATCAGATCTAAAAATTGGATTTATGGAAAAACCCAAAGGGCATGTTGATACCTGTTTTAAGGCTGTCAATGAAAGCCACTTTCATGAATATACCAGCCTCATGGCAAAAATTCATTTAGAAAGGTTAATACAAAGCCAAAACCATCTGAAAATGATGTCATTTGTTTATGAATTCAGTTAAAAAAATCTATAAAACTAAACTATATCCAGGAATTTTCTGTCATTTCATTGTTTATTATAACTTTTGGGTTCAGTAGTATTGCAATATGCTGCAATTATTTAAGCCATGTCTTTAATTAAGCATTAATAAAATATGAGTTAGATAATTATTCCAACAATTTTATTACATAATTAGTGAATAAGTTAACATGAGGTTGCATTATGAGGCTTGATATAAAATTCAGAGTGTGCATAAGAGTAAGTTAATTTAATGGATTAAATCATCTTCTAAACAAAAATAAGCAGAAACAAGGATTTTTCTGAGTCACTGTTCTTGTATTTCTAGAAATAATTTCCAAGAAGGAAATTGTTCACATGCTCAAATAATTACGTTTGAGGTTTAGAAGCAAACATGGGTGTGCACATCTGTGATTTTCATTTTTGCACTATGTCAGGCCTCTTCTGCCCAGTCTCCTTTGCTGTAAATATCCTAGGGGGCCAGTAGTTCTAGAACACTGCTCACAAGAAAAGAGCATATTCCAGCTACAAACCACTTAAGCTACTTCCTCAGGTGCCCACCTTTCAGCAGTGAGGCTAGATGAGGTTTTAATTAGTTCCCATCTCGCTAGTCTCTGTCACTTACTTTCTCTTCCCGTGTGCAATAGAACATTAATGTTTAAATGATGTGATGAAATAAGATATGTATTAAGAATTTTGCTGAGGGAATTTGAATTAATGTTAAAGACAGAATTATTTTTAGAAGAAATCATCATGATATACAAAGGAAAGAATATAGATAAGCACAGAGATGCAGAAGGGGAAGCAGACTTTCTCATCCAACTGATGAGAGATACTGATTTATCATAAATTAATTTAACATAGGTAGGTAGATATACAGAGTATAGACAGAAGGTAGATAAACAGATTCATAAGATGATTGATAGATAGATAAGATAAATAGATTTTAAGCAGAGCAAAAGTTGTTCCATCAAATTAGGAAGATCTATTGAGGGAATTATATGTTTTTTTTTTCCTAGTTGATAACTGATATTACCATAACTGCTTGTATTTAACCACCATTTGTATTCTTAGGACAAACTCTGCCTTTGGATGCTATACTACTCTTTGTGTGCACATGTGTGTGTAGATGATAGATAGATAGATAGATAGATAGATAGATAGATAGATAGATGATAGATAGATGTGTGTGTATGTTCAGGTGTCTGCAGGTGTGCATGTGTGTGTTTATAGGCCACAGGATAACTTCAGGACTAGAACTCACCGGTGGGCTGGACTAGCTAGACAGTGCACCCCAAGGATCTACCTGTCTCTTTTTATCCCGGGGCTAGAATTACAAGTTTACATCACCACACCTGACTTTTGTTTTTATTTTTTGTGTGAGTTCTGGGGTTCATACTCATGTTATCATTGCGAGGCAAACATTTTATCAAGTAAGCTATCAACCCAACCCCTGTGTTAATATTTCAAATATTAAAAGACTATATATAAATATATAATTAACAAGTTATATATTTATTATATATCATATATAATATTTTAATATATTTATATATAATTATAAAAATGAATTAATAAGGTATATATTCCATCTGTGATCCTGGCCCATTTATATATTTAGATCTTCTGCCATATAAAAACAAACTTTCAATTCCCTAATTTAGCACCTATATTATTTTAGGAAGTTCTTCCTGATTATTTCCTGCTTTTAAAGATTTTTATGTTGTAGTAGTGGTTGGCTCACGGGTCTGAGACTGTAGTTAGTGTGCTGTATAAGTAAAAATGTATGCTGCTGTTTGGTTCTAAAGTAAAACTGTTGCTATAAAAAATATGAAAAGATAAGGACTTAATTTCCTTCTTTGTGCTATTAAAATGTAAAAGAATAATAGAGAAGCAACCTCTTTGCTGGAGACTTTTAAAGTATCTACCTGTAAAATTATTTGAAGTCTGGTATACCAACCTTTTCCCATAATCATTCATCTATTTTTATTGTTTTCTTTTTCTGGCCCCATCTGGATATATTTTTCATGTAATTGTTCTACAGATTTTTTTCAAATGTTTTTGTATAGAACTTTGAAAAGTATGCTTTTGAGGGTGCAGTTTCTTTTGTAGCTCTAGATATTTGCTAGTCCTACGTTTTCCCAGTCCTTTTCAATTCTTCTTGATCAGGCCACTAGGTGCTTTATCTGTTTTATGGTGTATGGATATGTAAGTGTCTGAAGAGCCAGCTGTGAGAATGGGAAGTAAAGGCAGAAGGAAGCAAAATAAACAACAGCAACACCACTCACCGGGAAAACGCTTCCTCAAAGTAAAAATTAGAATGTGATTCTCCTCTCTCCTTCTCTCTCTCTCACCCCTCTGTGTGTGTGTGTGTGTGTGTGTGTGTGTGTGTGTGTGTGATTTGTATTCATGCATGTGCACTGGTGTATGTAGAGGCCAGAGGCCAAAGTTAGGTGTCTTCTTCAATTGCTTTTCACCTTGTTTTGTGCAGCAGGGTCACTGTGAACCTGGAGCTTCCTAATTCAGTCAGGCCCACCAGCCAACAAGCCCCAGTGACCCTTCTTTACCTCCCAACACTGGAGTTACAGGCAAGCAGCACTGTGTCCAGCTGTCATGTAGTTTGGAAATAAATGGAACTCAGGCCCTCATGACTGAATAACAAACATTTTGCTGACTATGCCATTTCCACAGGTCCAGAACTGGTTTTCTTTGAATTAAAAACTGAAAAAAATTAACCTGCAGTAATGGTGACTGCATGAACAAGACCTATGCTGACTCAATCAAACAAAAACCCAGCACAGAGCTGGGGAAATCGGGAGAAAGCACCAACCTTAGCCAAAGAACTGGCAACTGGCAGTTGATTCCTTCCAGGTGAGGGAGAGAGTTGATCTTTAAGAGAGACACTCTAATAGGCTGAATAAACACTCCAGTCGATGAACTTTCTCTAAGGGACATCTGGGTATAAAAGCTTGAGCAGATAGGCCTAATTAGATAGGCCTGTACGACAGAATGCATGAAATCCAGTGAGAGCGCTATAGGGGATGCAGATGAGAGAGGGATTCTAAATATGATTAAGATTTACTCCGTGAAACAAACAGCTCAGTACAAATATATATTAAGAAAACTGAAAAATTTGAAAAGGCGTTTCCTTTACGAACCAGAAATATAAAAGGGTATCAAGCAGATGGAAGGTGTTTCTCACGTAGAAAGCAGTATTTTAGCACTTTCAATAAATCAACTCATTTGATAGGCATATTTGTATCAGACAGAATGATTATTTTTCCCATGCTAAGACAGAGAGCTAGAGAACTTGAAAATTATAAATTCACATAGCTGGTAAGAGGTAATAGTTCAGAGTGTAACTATGAAAGCTCAGGAAGATATGGCAGAAGGAAATACAATAGCTTACAGGGAGAAAAACAAAAGCCTCACAGTTCTGATCATAGAAAACATGGATCAGTAATAGCAGATCAAAGAGAAAGAAAAATCCTGTGGAAACACAGGAAAAACATGAAATGCAGAGTACAGAGGTGTAAGCAAACAGAAATAAATATTTAAGCTAGTATGTAAAAGATATGTAAGACCATGTATAAAAACCATACTAACTGTCTAAAATTAATTGAAATAACAGAGTAAGAAAATATGGACAAATATTCTAGAAGCCCTGCTAGGAAAAGACCAAAAACAAAATGAATCTAGAGAAATGAAAGAATGTGTTTTTCCAGAGACTTTTATACAGAAGGCTCTTTGACAAGAGATACCCAAGTAAATTCATTACAATGAGAAGAATGTATATATTCAGATAAAAAGATAATGTTAAAATAAAGGGTAAAGTAATCAGGCTGACCTCAGATCTTACAGCATTATTAATACTAGCAAATAGTGGAAAATTTTCCAGAGGTTTTTCAAGGATAAGAACCACTAAATATGCTCACTTCCTATTATTTACATGCAATCAGCAATTTAGTTTTTTGAACAACAACAAAAAAAAAACTAATAAAGAGCAAATTTTGTTTCAGAATGGAGCAGAAACCTATTACACACATACACACAAAACTATGGCGATTGGAGCTGGTTCCCTTTAGGAGTTCGACTGATGTCTGGATTATACTTAACGGAGAGACTGTCAACATGATAAACCCAGCAAATGTTGGGAAAAGAAGGGTAAGAGCATGTGAGGTTAAAGTGTATAGCTTTCCTTGTCTTTTATGGCTGGATTCTAATCCACATCATTATGAGTGTATAAAACCAAGTAACGAAGGCAGAAACATATCCAAATGTGCAATATTAAACTAAGAAACAAAATCAATGAGAATCAGTTGACAGAGGGATGGTGGGAGAGAAGTGCCATATAATAATTTTGTCATTTCCACAAGCAGGAAATCAAAAGATAACTTCTAAAGAAAAAGGAAACTCAGGAGATCATATAAACTTTAGTTCCATCCTTCCATAAAACCATCTACGGAGGGCATTTAAGCAATGACTGTCAATACAAAAGCCATTACTTTGACTGGAAAATTCTCTGCTTAGGAATTTAACTCACAGATATACTGAAATTTGTTAAGAAAATATTACTACTATCAATAAAAAGATGTTCACCAATGTAAATTAAATGTTCACCTGGGTAGGATTCATTAAATTCTGGAAGCTTCAGGTAATAGAATGCTCCATAATATATAATATATAATATATATATTACATACTATATTTTTTAAAACAAAACAGAACATTGGGTGAATTCTGGATTCTGAAGTAATCCTCCAAGATACAGATGTGAAAATCTAAGTGTAGAAAAAAAAAAAATATATATATATTATGCCACGATGTATAAAACTATTTCTGAAAAAATGTTTACATATGCTTTTATTTGGAAATTTTATTGAAAGACTTCAGACACAAATAATTAGTAACTTAATTGCCTCCATATAAGTAAACTAGGTGGGAGCTGGTCTGTTTATTTTTTACTTTTTGAATGTATATTATTCAGAAATAAGAGCCATAGGGAATTCATAGGGAAGATTGGCAATTTTTTTTTTAAGAATAGGAGGTGAGAATGTGGGCAGAAGGTATATATCATAGTATGCAACAGTATTTTGAGCAACATAAATTTGGAACTATGAGGAATCAGGAGATTTCTAGAACCAGATTTGGTCTAAAGGAAGAGTTGGCCATGGGAGGGATGGTTGAAGAAAAAATAATAATGAAGACAAACAAATGCTCCCCTAGAATGTGAATGTGCCAGTTAGAAATCGCATTCAGTTTTCACATCAGAATCAGGGCAGACAGGACAGGACAAGTCAGGACAACATGTTCTCAAGCTCCCAAAGTCACTAAGCAATTGTCAGAGAGAGTTGAGAATGGGAAAAAAGAACACAATCCTGAAAAGCTGAGTAAGCAAGTTTCCCCAAAACCTCCACCCAAGGACAACAGTATGTCCCTCACCTCTCCATTTATCTGCACTAAAGCAGTGACTGAAGGCTTTCCAATGGGAAAGGATACCTTCCTTAATTTAGAGAATTGGAAAATACCCCAAATTATTCAACAATACTTGACTCTGAAGTTTTTGTTTTCAAAGATTTTACCGGGGAGTAAGACTGGATCCTTGAAAAATATGCGTATAATGAATATTATTCAGTTGTTGAAGAGAAGAGTTCATGCTTCATTCAATATCATCTCCACAGACCATCAAGTCCAAGGCAATCTGATTCATCGTCTCTACAAGCAGAGCTAGCCTAAAGAATGATTGTTACAGCTTTGCGCTCCTCCAGAGAATTTTGATCTTGAATAAACTTTCATTTCCTGGATCGCAGGTCCCCTGTTTCCCAAACATGGTACTGGTTCTCAATAAACTCTCTTATCTTTAAAGTTCCATTGGTTTATTGTATGAATTCATCTCTCTGGTGCCTCAGTGGACATCATGGGCAATGGAAGATGGGTAAGGGCTTGGAAGGATGAGACAGCTGCCAAATCATAGAAGGGCACAGAAAGCAGGAAATACATACATACACATACATGGACACACACATCAGGTAATGACAGAATTAGAGTGACACACCTGTTTGTCAGATACTCTCCACATGTTTGCTTAAAGACAGGTGCTAATTGGCTTCATAAAAATGCAGTCACAATATCTTTATGATTTTACTTTGAGTCAAGCAATGCTGAATTTATGAGGCATCCAGATAGATATATAAATGAAATCATAGCTCTTATTGATTAAATGCATAAAAGCAAAATGTCTCTATGTAAATACACTTAAAGCATAATGACATGAGATTTAACCAAAAATAAGGAAGACTCCGCAGGACACACTGCCAAGCTCTGTAGCAAGCTCAGAGGAAAGTGAAGTCTCTACAGGATCCCTAAGTACAGGCAGTCTGCCTTGATGTTTCTATTGTTATTCAAAACTGGTTATCAGGAACAGTCAAACCTCAATATGAAGCCCTCAGCAAGTACAAGCTGTAAAAAGCATTCGCTTGTCACTAAGAGAATATGAACAAGTTTAGCACATCTACTTTTCCACATTTCAAGTTTTCAAATGAGACTGGAAGGCGATTATCAAGGGATTTTTCAGGAAGATACCTCTTTCTCTCTCTAAATCTTTTTATCCAGGCGTGATACACAAATGTGCAATATATCTCTTCTATAATTAAGTAAACTGGTCCCTTGCCTCATAGTTACTCAGCAACAAATGACACCTACATGATCTTTCTGGAGGGGGAAAAGGTAATAATTTATTTATTAACAAGTAAACTCTTAAGAGATGGAAATTTTAACTGATTGATTTAGTAGCAAAATAATTGAAAAAAATGCTTTTTCAGTATATTTCTTTTTTACAATCTTTTTAATCATTGTTTAGAAATCTAGTTATATTGCCCAAAGAGCTGCATTCTGTTTTGTTAGTTATTGCAATTCATGAAAAAAATGGCTGCCTTGTTAAGTCAAAAGAGAACATAAAGTATCAAAATATAATAAAAAATACATATAAAATATGTGTAGATATGACTTTACCAAGTCTGCCGTGAGGACTAAACCTGCTATAGTTCTGACAATGTCTTCAAATTTAAAATATCTAGAATAAGATGGAGGACTGCCCCAACTGTATATGTCATTCTATTTTCCCTCAGTTTGGATGCCTATGCTGAATATGAAGCTCAGACATGAGAATAACTTCAGCCTTCAATGAGATCCTAACATACATGTGAGTAGTAATTGTTTCTTAATAATACTTATTTTTTAAGTTCTTAAGAGAAAACAATTATATTGTTAATTTAGTTATTCAAAATAACAAAAAATTAAGAAGGTAAATAAAACTAAAACAACTTTTATTAGAGTAGAAATTGCAACAAAAACAAAAATAGTCTCTAAGGTACACGGGAGTAAACATACCATTCATTCAGATCCCTAGGTGGTCAGGTAACATTAGAATGTTAAAATGTATTCCAGAGAGGAGAAGAGGGAAGAGGAATGTGATTGCAGACAGTGGGAAGAGCATGCAGATGGATGACAGCAGAGCTCACCATGCTTTCAGGGACTAAAGAGACTGAGTGCTGCCTGCAGGCAAATTGCGGGGCTCAGAAGTGCTGAGAGGCGAGAGATTTAGGTGTCAGCAAATTCAGACTAGCCAGAAATACTATGTTTAGGTTCTTGGGGTATTTTCTTGAGATAAATGCAGAGGTTTTTGAAGATCTTTAAGAAGAAAAACTGTAAGATGAAGTTTCATGCGGAGAAGAATAAAGTACATCTGTAACTAAGCAAAGACCCAGGAGACCAGCAACTCAGCAAGCAGTCAGCCACAGCTGCAGGATGAGCAAGTTTGAGGTGACTCCAAGCCCTTCCCCAGCATGAACTTCATCTTCAAAATACATTCCATGCTAGAGTATAAAACGGGCACAGCGGAAAAGGGAACACGGCAACACCGTGCTAGCCACTCTCATCTGTGCGCCAGCTGGGCCCCCATGCTGACAACCAGCACAGGTAGATTGTGTCTGTCTTTTCTGAGCTGTTTGTGCACAAACATTTGTCTATTCCCCCACTCCAATTTTCACATAGATAGCTGAGCATTTGACTCATTATGCTACAGTTTCCTTTCATTATCCAACAAAATATCTTGAAAGTATTTCTGCATTAGTGTGCAACGCACATCCTCAACCTATGCTGTTTAACTGCTGCATATATTTTCCAGTATGGGTGTGCACCATGATTTATTTACTCAGCCTCCTATTACAGGATATTTGGAATGCTTTTATACTACAATAAATATCCTTGTACATGTTTTATTGTACAGCTCAACAATTATATCTATAGAATTCTAGTCCCATCATCTACACTACATATAGCAAACTATCTTAAGACTTAGTAGTTACAAACTGACAATTTTGTTACGGCTCACAGAAATTGGAAATTTCTTTGTCACAGAAATTGGAGGCAGTATTTTCTGTTGGTTAAGAGAATCTTCTGTTCCATGTGGTATCAAGAAAGGTCATGTTTTTCTACTCACGTGGTAGACAGACTTGCTAAATGATTTAAGATGGTCAGATTATGTGGGACTGGAGAGATGCCTCGATGGTTAAGAGCACTGGTTGCTCTTGCAGAAGAGCCAAGTTCCTTTCCCAGCATACTCATTGTAGCCAACAACCATCCATAACTTCAGTTCCCGGGGATCTGACACCTCTTCGGACCTCTGGGGGCATTGCACAATACGGTTGCACTTACGTGCATGCAACTAATACACTCATGCACACAAAAAATAATAAATAAAGATAATAAATCATTTTTTAAAAGATGATTAGAGTATGTACAAATGTAGTGCCTTAAGAGGGACAGCTGGAAGATCCCAACCAACTGCAATACCAGTTCAGAAAAAGTTCACCCAAACTCTCCAGCATGGTCATCTCGTCTGTGCAAGTTCATTCACTTGAAGCTCAGGTCATTGCCATACAAATCACACTGAGGTCCTGCTTTATGCTCTTTGGTGAACTTATCTGAGAGTGATTGTTTCCAATCTAAGACCTTGAACAGCAACAAAAACCCACCTTCCCTCCAACACAATAATTTTACAGTGACATACCATAATCCAAAGAACAGAGGTGAACTATTTCATTCAAAAATGGGAAAGGAAGTACCTTTGCCTGTGTCTTAATTGGGAGACTGTCCTCCCATATGGAAAGAGTTTTCTGGGACTCTGCATCATCTCCTACTCCACTGGAATCACCCTAATCATCCTCTACTTTCTGTAATAATAAATCTGTTTGGGTTACTGATTAACATTTTCAACTTATTTCCTTCTGCTCTGAGCAGTCTGGAGAATTATTCTTTGCTCTTTTGTAGTGTTTCTGGCCCCTTGCATTTCAGGTTCATTATACACTGCGATCCTATAAAAATCGTGGCAGGATTCTTCTGAATCTTATAGCAAGACTCATTATAGTATATATTTTTTAAAGTCACACCATAAGTTCTCTTGGTTTCAGGGAGGTTTGGAATGATGAGGAAATGCCCTTTTTAAAATCCTTAATGTCTTTCTGTCTAGTTGAAAGCTTCTATGATACATACTAAAATCTTTCTGATATTAAAAGAAACCTTTATTTTTATTTCATGTGCATGAGTGGTTTTGCATACATGTAAAGGTATCACATGAATGCAAGGCACATGGAACTCAGAAGAGGGCTTTGGATCCCCCTTAGGGAAAGTTGTTAGCTACCATGTGGGTGCCAGGAACCGAACTCTCATGCTCAGCAAAAACAGCTAATGCTCTTAACTGTTGAGCCATCTTTCTAGCCCCTCTTTCTGACATTTTAATAAAGTGTTTAATAGGTATTGCCTTAAGGTAGTCTTTATTATATAGCAATTTTCTATTTTGAAAACCTTTTGACAAAGCTACAAATTAGAAAGTAAAATATTCAAAATAGCAAGACCCAAGTAGTATATTTTATCCAACTTTAGCCACAAATTCTTTGCTTTGTAGTTCCTTTCTCTCTCTGTTTTCATAGGGCTAAAAAATAATAATGTGCCACTTTTAGCACTGTTCAAAGAGAAAATTTCAATCAAATTCATTAATTTATTAGTCAAAAATATTATTTTTCAATTTTTTAAAAAGAATTAAATATGTGTATGGGGGTGGGGCCATTTGCACATGAGTTGCACATGTACACAGAGGCCAGAAGTTGGATTCTCTGGTACTGGAATTAAAGACAGTTGTGAACTGTCTGTCATGGATACTGGGAACCAAATTCAGGTCCTCAGAAAGAGTATCACACGTTCTTGTCCACTGACCACCTCTCAAACCCCAAGTCAAAAGTACTGTCTTCCATGTTCTCATATGTAAAATTACTACCAAACTTCCAACCTCTACTTAGGACTACAACCTCAGAGACTCAAGGATAAAGCAAAAGCATTTTTGATTTCTTTGAGCAGTGCTGAGCTGTGTGTGTGGTTTTTCTCCAAATAGAAGCAACAGAAGTCTTTTGGAGGCAATTAACTACAAATGAATTAGACTTTTCCTTCCAGGATGGCTATACATATGCCATACATATGTTCAAAGTAATTTCTATGCAAATATTAATGGGGTATGTAAAACACACCACAAGCTAAAGATTGCATGGAACAATAAAGTCTCAGAAAATAAAATAATGAAAAATTGTATATGGGAAGGAATATTTGTAAGGAAAAAAATCTCCTTCAATATTTCAAGACTTATTGTTAAAACACAGTAATATGACCAACAGAAACAGATCCCAGAAACACAAAAATATACACATGTATGTAAAGTTTGAGAAAACAATTCAAAAAGTTGTCCTGGAGAAATTGGTTAATCTAAAAAAATTCTAAATATTTCTACCTCATATCATATACAAAAGAAATCTCAAATGTGCTTGGATAAACATAAAATGGGCAGATAAAAATAAAGCAAAATGAACTACTACTCCAAATCACAAAGGCACTAATAATGAAAGGAAGGTAGACTAATTCAACCATGTTAAATAGCTTTTGTTCAAAAAGAAAAAGAACCCAGAAATCCCACAATATAAAATTATAAATGACAGCCACTAACTGTCAGTAATATTCACAACACATAATTTCCCAGATTCATTGTCCATGTTGAATGAATAAACAGGAAAGTAGATGTATCACTGGAGACATACTCTATGAATCAACAAAGAAAAACTCAATTTGAGAAAATAACTAAAAATATAGAATAATATCCTAGGAAGGGTCATATGAATGACACATGAAGAGTCAAGAAGTCAGTTTCAGTCTCATGAAAAATTAGGAAATTCATATTAAACTCATAATAAATTAGGTTTCCAAGAAGTAGACATTCAAAACTGAATGCCAGGACTAGAGAATATGGTATTCAGAAACAGAAACCTCAATACAAATATCAGTTGGTACAACTACTTTGAAAATTAGTTGGGTGCAATATGTTTATATGTTCACCTGATGCATTATCTAGCATGCCCAATAATGTATACAGAATGGTGTTACTACAAATATATTCCAAGGACAAGTACTAGTCTTCAAGTAATTATTCAAAAATGTTCATGACATAAGGAGTTTGCACACAAATAAAAGGCTAATATTTCTGTCTTAAGGAAACTATAAGACCAAAACAGAATGCATTGGATCAAGGAAGAGTTAGGTTCTTAATGACATAATCAATTTACATGTGGTTATAAATCTTGATATCTCATTATCAACTGGCATTTGGAGGATACTAATTCAAGTACTTGTAACTTATAATAGCATGAGATGGAATGTGTTTAGTGGGTCATGAGTAATATTTGAAAATGGAATAGAATAGAATAGACACAGTAAACTTAATTCAACAGAAAGTAGTAAAGCACATCAATCTTGCTTCAAGTGTAAAGATGTACATATGTACATAACATCATACAAATTCTTGCATGTATACAGATATATATATATGTATATATATATATACTATCCATCATTTAGAGTGAGCAATTATAGTACAGCATTAAAAATGAATAATCCAAAAATGGGCAATGCTTTTAATAAACACTTCTCCAAAGATGATACCCAAAGATCAATAATACATGAAGATATATTCAACATCATTAGGAAAAGATAAACCACAGCGATAATGAGAACACACTGCACATTCTCTAACCTGACTATAATCATTATATATAGAAAACAATTATTGGCAAGGATCCAGAGAAACTGGACCCTACATACACTTCTAGGGATACAGAACCTTCTTGAAGTGAGCAAATGACTTGCCAATTGCTCAAAAAAGTCAAATAGAGTTAACATATGATACACATTTGGGATTAGATCTAATGTGACTGACCACACAAAAACTTGCACATGTTTCTATCAACATTATTCATAACAGCCCCACAATGAAAACAACTCAAATACCCATCAACTGATTAATGGCTAAACAAATGTGGTGTACTCATTCAATGGGATATTATTCAGCCACAAGTAGAAATGAAGTACTGATCTCTGCTATGGTATCGGTGAAACATGAAAGCATTACTGCAATAAAAGAAGGGCTCCAGAATGTGGAATCTTCACATAAGAGAATACATACCGCTACACAGTGGTGGCCAGTGGCTCAGAAAAAGAAGAAACTGGGAGAAATTGATGGTTTCTTTCTGTAATGATAAAAAGTATTCTGGAATCAGATAGCAGTGCATTGTTCAACCTTGTGAATTTATTAAAAAATAATGAATTGTGTACTTTCATTTTGTGACTTATGTGACTTGTAACTCAATAAATAATTAATATAAAATTTAAAAACTAAAAGCACTATAATCACTCACAACATGGATGAAACATGAAAATGTTGAATTAGAAAATCTTTCAGTTGCAAAAGACTAATTTGCTTCCCTTAGTATGCAGTTTAAAAAATGAGAAAATTTAAAAGACAAAAAAAAATGATAAAAATGAAGAAAACCACTTACTTTATCATCAGTCCAAAGATATATGAAAAGTGAATCCCAAGGTTTGGTTATAAACTCTGGTTAATAAGATCTGTTTTATCGATGATGTATTTTTTCTATGCTTCAAGTATTATTTGAGTGATTTGCTTCTCAATTTTAGATAGCTGGGAAAACAATATTGCCACTAGAAAAAATTGGTAGCCTTAAAATAGATGACTTATAATTTCACAGCATAGGTCAGCCTTCCTGTTAGTCAGGCAGCTCAACTACTGTTCCTCTGAGCACTTTTCCTGAGTCACTAGTCTGCTGAAGACTCGCCTGTTGAGTCATAAGTTGAACTTTTTATAGACCAAGAGCATCAGAAGTGAGTCATCCACTCACTTTTGCCATAGCTCATCTCAAAATTATCGTCCACCTCTTCTCAGCTAAAATTAATCTATTATTTTATCCAAGCCAATGTCATTGTTAGAATACTGTATTAATATTTAAAATTTTAGTTCCTCTTAAATCACAATGTTCTTTTATTCTCATTTGTTCAATAAAACTGTTTCAGTGCTTATAAGAAAGTTATACAGTGGAGTAGAGCAAAACATCCTTATTCAACTTTCATAGCACACATGAAATTTTTCTAAGTACAGAGAAGAGCGGTTATCTTGATAAACAAGCTTACTGAAGAATATTTAGTAGAATATTTTGCTTTGGGAATGGTTTGTGTCTAAGTCTGAAATCTCTTTGCACATCACTTTCAGGAGGAGACTCTAGCAGAGGCCAAAGGAGCCCTTGAGCTTTATGGGAAATGCTATGGAAAATCAGGGTTGTTAAAGAAGGAGTTCAAAAGGGGATCCTCCATGGGTTCATAATCCTAAAGACACACACACAAAAAAAGAAGAGTGGAATAATCTGAGATTTTGTGTGATCTGAAAAACCTACTCTCCAGCAAAAGAATCTCCAAATTCCAGAAAATTGGCAAAATTGCAACCATAAATTCTCAAAAAACTAAGCAACAGTTGTAAACTGAGAAGGCAATAAAAGTAAAGTATTAATTCAAGAAAATTACAGAATTCCAGCAGAAATAGTGATAGTTTCACTACAGCCAGAAATAGCTCCCATCAGAAATCAGTTTCTGATCCATATTGTAAGTTTATTATGGATGAGCAAAACCAAAAGGCTATTGCTTTCTCAGGCCTGTACCCTACTTCATCTGTTATTTGTAGAGCAATGATTTTGCCCAAGACCTATGTTCCAGATTGTTTTCAGGAGAGAATAACCCAGAAGTGAATTTGTGCCTAGCCCCCACACAAAAGGAAAAGGCTCTCTCAGGTTAGGCACTGCAAGTCATGAGCTATAGGCTAAGGAGGTCTGGGCTTCTGTTGCCTCAGTGTTCATAAGGTACACTGACGTTCCATGCCAGCCGAGCTGTTGCAAGAATGCGAACTAAGATTTTGTCAGCTCCCTCTTCGAGTAAAGGAGTTGGTTACTCAGGAATAAGCAGGTCCTGTTGTCCCCCATAACAAAGTATGGCTCAGGTGAGAATTCAAGACTTGAGGACTAGAAGTTTAATAACAGTGCCTGAGGGAGCTGAGGTCATTTAAAATGCAGAGTGTAGGAATGACCTTACAAAGGATGTTCCCTTGAAAACAGAAATCAGAGTGGTAAACAACTAGAAAAGTGACTGGATAGAGGTAACAGCAAAGGAAATAATAGCCACACCAGAAATTCAACAAGAACATAAACTTAAATCCCCAGGAGCAGGGGTGACAGCTCAGTCAGTAAACTACTGGTTTGGGCAGGCGTGAAGACTTGAGTTTGAGCCCCTACAAGCCTCAGAAAAAAGAAACCACATTAACAACAACATCAGAAATCTGTGTTTGAGACTGGAGAGATGGCTCACTGGTTAAGAGCACTGGCTGCTCTTGCAGAAGACATGGATTCAAATCCCAGCACTCTCATGGTGACTACAAATCATCCATAATTCCAATTCTAGGGGATATGATGGCCTCTTCTGACATACAAGGGCACTGCAAGACTTGAGTCCACTTACATACATGCAAGCATAATACTCATACACATTTTTTTTAAAAAAGCCGTGTGTGGTGAAGCATGCTTGTAATCCCAGGTCTGGAAAAGCAGACAGGTAGATCCCTGCCAGCCCCTCTAATCAACTTAGTGAGTTTCAGCCATGTCTCAAAAGACAAGGTGATTTTGTCTGGTTTGAGCTTACGTGGGACTTGTGCATACTGTCACCATTACTGTGACTTCACGTGAGTAACTGATCAGCTGTCTGGAAAACCCTGTTTCCCTGGGGTTATGCACCATGTCTGGTTATTACAATCTTTCCACTATTTGCAATCAACCCTGAGTTGTAGGAGACAGAAATTTGATATCGGTGTCCTATTCAGGGATAAGCACTCTGAAGCCTCTTATTCTCTGCACATTGACCAGCATTGATACAGGAAAGTAGATAAATTCCAGCTCTACCTGAGGAACTACTGACAACTGATGGCTGCTGGAAGGGAAATAATCTCATAAATGGATGACATTCTTGTAGGTTGACCAGGCTTAGAAATATATATGTCTGTGTGTGTGTGTGTGTGTGTGTGTGTGTGTGTGCGTGTGTGTGCATGTGAAATTAGGCAGGTGACAGTGGGGAGAGTGCAGATGGGGAGGGTCTAAATGTGATCAAAATACATTGAATAAAATTCATAAATAATTTTTTAAAAGTCAAGATGAACAACACTAGAGGAACAACAGGTGAGGCTATTCTCTGTCCTCCACATGCATGTACACAGGTAAGCACACATACTTGCACACATACACAAGCAATAAATAAATGAGTCAATAAATCATCCAAAGGTCCTAAGAAGATTGTCCTCACCGCTGGTGGTCTGAAAGCTTGTGTACATAAACATTCAAACAAATGGAGAGCTGTTCATGGCTAGTTTAAAGCAATGTAGGTTTGAAATCTCCCTGAAATTACAGAAGTCTAAGTGGTTCAGGAGACTCAGTCACTGACCCTGACCAATCATTAACCTACGCTGATTCCAGAAGCAACATCTAGGAAGCTAAATATTAAAAAAAAAAATTCTAAGTACTGATACCACGAATTGCATGTTAGGAGAAATGGGCTTCATGAAATTAGTTTAAGCAATCCATTGAAAAACCAAACCAAGCACAATAGCAATGCCAGTGTAAAAATTAAAAACCACCAGAATAATTCTACATCATACAAAATACTCACTTTTCCAATAAATATGAGTCAAGGAGACAGTAGACCCTTGCGTAATAACACACAGGAAACAGACAACAAAATTGAGGTGCTCTCAGTGTGGCAATATTGCAAAGATTCAAAGAACTATTAACAAAAAAAAAAATACATGCAGAGTTAAAAAAATGGCATGCCTTTTAGGTTGATCTGCAGTCCCTTCCACTGCCCCAAGACCAGGCTTCCCTGATGACTAGTAGGTGCATGAACTTCGTTTTGGATCTTCCAATTTTTGCAACTACCTGAAAGTGCCTGAGTTGGCTTCCAGGATGAGCTGGCAAAATCACATCATGCCCATCCCCCTTCTTTGGGTCTATTTGCAGTCCCTTCTAAGGATCAGAACCAGGCTTCCCTACTGGTTAGTAGGGGCCAGCACATCCTTCTTGCATAACCTCTCTTCATTCACAGACTTTTAAAAAATGTTTTCTTATTGAATCATTGTATGTTTTATACAGAACATCTCAATCAATATCAATCATCTTTATATACCTTTCCTCACTGTTACCACCCCCATACCACCCTAGCTTGAATCCACACATTCTTTCATTGGTGTTAAGGTCTGTTGTGTCAAGTTAATGTTCCCAAGTGAGTTCAGTGTAAGTTCATCTATTGAGGTCTAGTCCAGAGTCCCTCACTTTAAGAAGACGAGCTCATCCTCACCCAAGAGTAATCAGCTGCCAATATTTCGTCTACAAAGATTGGGGTCTGCTACCCATTTCTCCAGCTCCATGCTGTGCTTTTGTTCTGCTTGAGATTGCATGGATCTTGAGCATGCCAACACCATTGCTGTAGGTTCATATGAGCAAGGTCCCAGGAACTGTTGGATTCTGTTTTCATATGATCACGTGCCTCCACACTGAGTCTTGCAACTTTTCTGGCCCCTTTTCTACAGTGGTCCCTGAGCCCTGGGTGAGTGAAACAATAAAAGATTCCTATCCAGGGACCCACACTCTGGAGATTCCTACTCTTCATGCTTTAGCCATTTGTGACCTTTTGTGCTACCTGTCCTATGTTGCATGTGGGAGCTTCATTAATGAGAGCTGAGAGATTCATTAGTGTCTCCTTTATCCTTTGTTCTGTATTGTGAAAGCCTTGGGTGTAGAGGCTGCATTGTGGATGTGCCAATTAGGCATGGGCAATTCACAGACAATGTCTGTGTGTGACCAGCTGTAGTACTCTGCATTAATCTCCATCTGGTGCAAAAGAAGCTTCTTTGATGAGTGGTGACTGGGATACTTGACTGTAAATATAAGGATACACATTTTGCATTTAATAAGAATTTATGTTAGCCTAGGGATGTGATGACCCTGGGGAATCTCTCTTAAGATCTTTGACCTCTTCAGCCTTGTATATTTGGCTATGATTACAGTACCACACATGAGTTTCCTCTCATTGAGTGGACTCTAAAACCAATTAGATAGCTGTTGATTGGCCCCAAGATAAAAGTGCCACTACTGCACCATTGTCAAATGCTGTGCCAGTCATCATTTTGATTATTTGAAGCTGGTGTTGGGGCATCAGTTGATTTTCTCTCTTGGCTACTTATACAGTGCTCTCTAGAGCTATGAGTACTAGTCTTCCGGGGAAGTGGCTTCCAAGTCAGTTCCAGTACTATTGCTCCAAATCTGGTCTTCAATGTATGTTGTGTCTTCAGCAACAGGGCCTCACCTTCAAATTCTGGGAGGCAGCTATGGCAATAGCCCATGTAATTTGGGGAGCCTCTTGAACTATCCTGGCCGACAACTCAAAGGAAGGTTTCTCCTGTCTGGCGCTGTTTCTTGTTATGTAGCCTTCAGCTATGCACATGCACTCATGTAGAGATATTGTATATGGCATTTGTCATTAAGTTGTTAGACTACTATGATTCCCTCTGGTGTTTTATATTACTTAGACATTATTTCCCTCTCTCTTTCTCTCTCTCTCTCTCTGTCTAACCTTCCCTCCATACCCTCCTCATTTAAAGTATCCCCAGTTTTCCCTATTTCTCCTCTGATGATACCACTCTCCTAAGGCCCCACCTCTCTTGAGCTCCTTCTTTCCCTTTCTATGCATATTTCCTTGTATAATACTCTCTCCCCACTTCTGTTTAAACACCCCCCTCTTATCTATTTCTTCCTTAGTAACACCTTTCTCTTATTATTCTTCTTGCTTAGGTTCCATCTTTCCCTTTACCTCCCTGGTTCCTTTAATTACATCAGGATACATATTCACATATAAGGGTTTGGTGCTAAGATCCACAACGAGAGAGAACATATTATGCTAAGTGAAGTAACACAGAGTCAGAAGAACAAATGACATAGGGTTCTCTCTCATTTGTCACAGACCTGTTGAGACTGCCTGAGATGCCTGACTCAGCTTCTGGGGTAACATTGACCAAATCCTATAATTCCTTTCTCCCTTATTTGGGATCATTTGCACGCCTCACACTGCTTTATAGCTTAGGATTCCCTACTGACTAGGAGGAACCAGCACACCCATTTCTCATCCTCTCACTTTGTACCTTTACACTACCAATCTGAGGCTACTGAACTGTTCCTAACTAGCCAGAGACACTTTGCCCTCCCTATGTGTTCCCTGGGTAGCCTGACTGGAGCCATCTGGTCCCTCCAGTGTGAAAACAAAAGAAAAAACCTGAAGCCTAGGCCAATCAGCTTTTCATACCCAGTCAGAAAGCAACCAAGGTACATCAACAACAAACAGAATCAAACTTCAACTCAACAAAGGAAGGTTTGAGATTCATACCAGAATCATGAGCAACAAAAGAAATGCATATGCCAAAAACATAATGTAAAATATGAAAAACCCAAATAATTCGTGCTGGCCAAACACCACTAGCCTACAGAAGGGTTTTATAATTAAAACATCCCCTAGAGGGACCAGGACACAGAAATTAAAATAATCATAAACAGGATCAAAGAATGCAACAAATTTAAAGAACGCACAAATAAATCAAAGAAGTAAAAGAAGATAGGAACAAACTTCTGATTTAATTCTCAAAAGACATAGAACTATTAAAGAAAACTCAGACTGGAATAAAGGACTGAAAAATTCATTAAGACAATTTGGAATAACAGGAAAGAATCTCACCAATAGAATGAATGAAATGGAAAAGAGAATATCAAGACTGGGCAATAAAGCTGAAGAACTGGAACACTAAAGAAAACAATAGGTGTACTACTGATGGCTCAGCAGTAAAGAGCAATGGCTGCTCTTGCAAGAGGACCTGGATTCGAATTCCAGCACCCACATGGCAGCTAGCAATCATCTAAAATTCCAGTTCCAAGGGATCCAACGCCCTCTCCTGACCTCTGTGGCACTGCACAACCTGGGTGCACTTACATACATTCAGGCAGTACACTTACATACATAAAATAAACCTTACAAAGTATTAAAAAAAAACAGGAACAGAATATTTAGGAAATGTGGGACACAATGAAAATGTGAAATTTATGCATCATAGGCATAGAGGAAGGAGAAGAATTTCAGGTAAATGGTATTGACCAGAACGTCAAAAGGAGTATAGAAGAAAATTACCCAAAATTAAGGAATGACATACTCACACAAGTACACAAAGCACATAGAAGACCAAATAAACAGGACCAGAAAAGAAACTTTCCATGGCACATCACAGTAAAAAACACTAAATGTACAGAACAAAGAGATAATAATGAATCTTCAAGAGTAAAACAAGCCCCAATAAAAGGGAAATCCATCAGAATTATAGCTGACCTTTTCAGTGGAAACTGAAAGCCAGCAATACCAGAGCAAAGTATACCAAGTTCTAAATGACCATAGATGCCAAACCAGAATACTTTACCCAGCAAAACTATCATTATAGTTGAAAGGGAAAGGAACAACTTCCATAAGATGAATGCTCCCTCTAAACCAGCCCAGCCCTACAGAGAATACTGGAAGCAATACAAAGGCCTTAAGAAAGGAAGGACTATACACGGGAGGAAACAAAAAGAAAATAAAGGCAGAAATAACTGTGGAAACACAAAATTAGACCAGGAATGGGAACAGAAATTAAAATGATAGAAACTAATAGACACCTTTCAATAATAACTTTAAATATCAGTGACCTGAACTCGCTTGTCAAAAGACACATATTAGTTCAATGGACTGAGAAAAAAGATCCATCATTTTGTTGTCTGCAAGAAACTCATCTCAATTTCAAGTAGGAACTAAATTACAGTGAAGAAATGGAAAAAAAATATTTCAAGCAAATGGCACTAAAGAACAAGCAGGGCTTGCAATTCTAATATCTAACAAAATAGACTTCAAACTAAAACTAATCAGAAGAGATAAAGAGGGTTACTTCATTCTGATCAAAGGAAAGATTGACCAAGAGGATATTAAAATCATGAACATGAATTTCATAAAAATCTAGTTTAATAAAAGCAGTATTACTGGACTTGAAGAAACTAAATTAACCCCAACTCAATAATAGTAGGTGACTTCAGTAGTCCACTATCATAGACAGACAGGCCAGCTGGACAAAGAATAAACAAAGAGAGACATCTGAATTAAATGATACCATACATCAAAGGGGCCTAACAGACATCTACCAAGTACTCCATCGAAGCACCAAAGAATATGCTTTCTATTCAACAGCACATGAAAGTTTCTCTAAAATTGACCACGTACTACAGCACAAAACAAACCCCAACAAGTAAAAAAACAGTCAAATAATCCCATGCATTCTATCATACCACAACACAATAAAGCTTAAAATCAACATCATCAGAATCTCTAATAACTCCATGAACTCATCCACACCCAGTGCTGCTCTTGGTAGTCATCCCATGGTCCGGGCATCTCCAAAACGCTGGAGTCTCCACTGAGAGAGAGGCTGCAAATACACTGGTCACCTCTTCTGGCCTCTCCTGGTGCAAAACCTCAGATTTTCTCCGTGACTCCCACAGTCCTGGGGTCTTCACTGGAACTGAGGGGCACTTTCACCAGTGGCCTTTCCTGGCCTCTCACAGTGCCGAGCCTCAGCTGCTCTCTGTGACCCCATCATGCTTTCAACACCAGAACCATACAGAAGACTCTTACATATTGCCAAGTTCTGCTTCCAGCTTGAGATGGAGACTCAAGTCCCCTCTGGACCACAGCTTCTGTGTGCGGACCCCAAGGAAATACTTCCCAGAAGATTTCACCACAGTGATGCTGGTCTCTTGCTACTTACAGCTGATTGTTTTCAGCCCCAGATAACTGGCATCAATTGTCCCAGTAAAGCAGAGGTTTCACTTTAGGTTCTGGTCTCTTCTTAATCACAGCTGATTCTTCAGCCCCTGCCAACCAGAACCTACAGATTCTCAATTCAAAATATTATACAAATATCCCTGATAATCTCTGCTTCCCTTTGACGCTTCACACTCCAGGGCTGCATTGTCTACAACTCTTCTAGTATAACTGTTCCAAGTTCCACAGCAATAAACTCTAACAAAACACTCTGAGCAATACCAGCTTGAGGAGGAAAGGGTTTCTTTCGCTTACATCTCCTGGGTCACACAATTCGTTATTGAGGGAACCCAAGGGAGGAACTTAGGGCAGAAACCTGGAGGCAGGAAATGAAGGACAGGCCATGGAAGATCAGGATTCTTACTGGCTTGCTTCCTTGGCCCATGCTCAACCTGCTTTCTTATAGAATAGACAGCAATCTGCCCAGGGATGGCACTGCCCACAATGGTCTGGGCCCTCCCACAGCACTTAACAATCAAGAAAATGTCCACAGAGCAGTACTATGGAGGAAATTGCCAGGTTGAGGCTCCCTCAGCCCAGCTGTGTCAAGCTGACACTGTAGCTATCAGCTCAACATTTCCCTGCTTCCTCCCCATTTCCTCCTCCCTCCCCCTCCTCCCAACTCCATGTCTTTTTGTTTTTATAATCTTGCTAATATACAAAGTCCAGTTAGTGCTGCCTGTATATGCATGGATGTGGGGCCAGTCACTGGAGCATGGAAATTCGTACCAGTGGCTGCATCCTCCAAAAAGAATGATTCTCTGTCTCCAGGAAGCTATCAACCGCTAATAGTGCCTCAGTGAAAAGTGAAGCCTTGAGTTAGTCTGCGGCATCTATCCCGGAATTTTTACCTGCTTGATCTTCTATAGGTCTTAAGCAGCTAATCACAGCAGTTCATGATTATAATAGTCACGTCATGTCCAGAAGACAGCATTTCACTGCACTCCTCCCAATCCTCCTGCCTTACATTCATTCTCCCTCCTTTTCCATGATGTTCTCTGAGCCTGGGTAGGACATGGGAGTTGATGCAGGTATCTGATTCAGTCTCTTATTCTCATCACTTTGATATGCATCTCTTCATTGACTGTGGCCCACTGCAGAAAAAGCTTCTCTGACCATGGTTGAGAGTAACCCAAGTCTACAGTTATAAGCACAAATATTTAGAAGGTAGTTTGGCAGTAGGATCATTTAGCAAAATAACATTAGCAGGTTTTACTGTAGAGCACATAGCCTTTCCAGCCACTGGCTTTTGACCAGGATTGCAGTACCAGACATAAAATTCACATTTAATTTTTAGTGACATAAGATCAAACAGTAAACCAGTAGTTTGAGATTTTAAACTAAGATTCATCACAAAATGATCAAAGTAAATAATTATTAATGTTCTTGGGACCCACTGAGGAAGTAAGTGCAAAGTCTTTTCAAAATGTTTAATAGGACATGAGGATTTTACAGAACAGTCCTAGCCAAACTCAAGAAATTCTCAGATTCATTCCATATCCAACTCTTCCAAAGAGAGGAAACTGAGAACTCATCCCTTTATTCAGTCCATGAAACTGTCATAACCTTTATTCTATTTCCATTTACTAGTGTCCTTCTCATGAATTCAAGCAAGTCTGTTGGTAGGGAGAACTTCAGAATCAGCCCTCACTAATCTACAGACAAGAAATTAGATTTTGACAAACAGCTTTCCATAGATGACATAACCAATAGTGGGAGTAGGACTTGAAACCAAACAGCCTAGTTTTAGAAATGCTAGTCTCATATAGAATGCATTCTCAGTCAGTAATGGGATGGACTACTGCTGAGCTATTCACATCTGAGTGAGGCAGGCTAAGTAATCAATAGTGAGGTATCATAACCATACAGGTCTATAAAAACAAAAGGCAAAATTCACTTGTTTTTCTATCACTCCACACTACATATATATAATACATAACATTAATGACTTTCTATATTTACAGATTTAAATGAGACTGTCTATTTTGATAAGGAAATGAATCTGTTATAAAATAACAATACTTAAAAATGAATACCTTTATGACTCTTTTATACTGTAAATGTCTTTAAAATAGCTGTTGATCTCTTTGTCAACTGTACTAAGAAAAACTGTGAAAGGAATTTGAAGTGCTATGGTATCACAACTATTTTCAAGACAAAACTGCTCACAATTGCTCACAATTAGGATTGTCAAATGTATTATAAACCTTACCTTCAAAAGTAAATTTAGAATATTGTTGGTAAAGTACTGACAAAATGATTCTTCAAATTAAATATCTTTCGTGTGTACAGCAGAGTGGAGGTGCCTACCCTGGATCCTATTTCAAACAATTGCTCAAGCCACTGACTCTAAGAGCAATTGAAAACTTCACATTTTCTTCAGCTTTGCTTGCCTCTCCACAAAGTTACAGGGACCACCCAGAGGAAAAAGTCTTGGCACAAGTCTGTATAACCAGAAGTCACTGCAGTGACCGCACCTGACATTTTATTCACTGTTGTGTACTAACCACACAGGCTAGCATTCTACGCTGGCACAGTGAATTTCTGTAAGTTTCTGGTCTCATTATCTTAGTCACATTTCCTGTTTTGAAGGCAGCCTGTTTAAAGGGAAAATTTTAGCAAAAGAAAAAAAAAAACACTCAGAGACTCTATAAAAGACAAAATACAGAAATGTGGTTGATAGAAAATATCAATTACAAGCAAAGTCTATGAATAAGGAAACTGAAAGGATGAGATACAATTTTGTGGATATTTAATCTGTAAAGAGTTTAAATAGTAAAAATATAGTGTTAGAAGATTGGCTCTAGAGTCTTGTTGCATGTGTTCTAGTTCAGATTCACCATGAAGCACTATTATCGATCTTGTTTATAAGCTTATGCATTGTTTTATTTTATCTTTTCCATGTGTCTGATAATAATATTTAAGTTTTAATTTCATTGTGAACATGGAAAAATATGTATTTTTGATCATATTTATATTAAGAGCCTAACAAATATTGGCAACTGTAAGTCGGGATACCTGGAGTTTCTGTTTCTGAAGAACAAGGTGCTCCATGTGCATCAGGAGCAAAATAATGTGCTCTAAATTTTAATCTGGAAGTTTCCCTTTTATGGGAACAAAATAACACATCAAAATGATAGTGTTAATTTTTAATCCCACAAGAATTTTGCTATAACTTAGAGACCTTCAATATTTGAAACAAAACTAATGAAATCATGCTATTTCTACACATGAGCATTTTAATACAACAATTTAAATTATTAAAATAGAACTTATATTAAGTGGTCAAGATAGAAAAATAAAAGCCAATTTACCTGACTATAGTGAAATTAGACAAAATGTATGAAAAATATTATTTTTCAGATATTGGACAATAGACAAATCAAGATTATGTTTCCTAAGAGGATAGAAACAAATTGGGTAAAAATTACAGTTGTTTCAGATTATCATGGAGTAGCAATCTCCATGCTCCAGTGCCCTGATAAGTAACCCAAAAAGAATACTACAATTTTGTGGCATTTTGAACAGAAAGGCATTTCAGCTTAGGAAACGCAAAATGGCTAAGATTTGTGAGCCTGAGTATCAGAAATTGTGGGCTTGACTATGTAGAGTTCTCAAGATCTGCAGAAGAGCCCTTGGCTTGGTATTGATCTGTACATATATGGAAGGAAATAACCGCTGGAAAGGAACAGGTAGAACAGTTTATAAAGCATGCTCACATAGGACTGAGGATTTTTCAAAATTCTATATTCCAGAGCTGAAAGACTCAAAAATGTGGGGAAATATACAGAGTCATTAAATGTGATGTGTTAGTGATGGTAATAAGTTATCAACATCAATGTATCTTCCCTTAAAATGCTTAAGGATTTTAATTGTTTGTAACTAAACTGCATGCCAAAAATTCAAGTATTTAAAACTATATAATGTAGCAAAATTTAACTGCATGTAATCTAACATAAGATTCCAATGCTTAATGTCAAATAAAAATATTAAACAAAGAAGTAAAAAAACTTGATATGTAACTAGGATCATCATTAGTGAGCAGGACATTAAAATCTATAACAAATATGCCCCAGGAGTTTAAATTTAAAGATAAATGTACAAAAGATTTTAGTAATGAAAACAATGTGTGGAACAGAAAAATAAGAATATGCACTCATGGACAATGCAGAAAGGATAGTCATGACTTGAAGGTGTGATAAAGAAAACTACCAAAAATTAAGCATGAAGAGAAAAAACATACAGAAGAGTAATGAGCCAAGCATCTTCTGTGTATAAAATGATAACCGTAGAAGTAGAGAAAAAAAAATGTTAATGAGGAGAAAGTGACTTTACTGAAAAAACATGTGAAGAAATGATGGCCAAAATATTTCCCAATGTGATGGAAAACAGAAATCCATAAATATAAGAAGATCAATATGGACACAGCAAATAATCCTGAAAAAAAATCACACCAACGTACTCATAATCACATCATTTGAAATGGTGATTAAAAAGGAAACCAAGTGACAAGGGTAAATGACAGCAAAAATGTTATAAACCATGCAAACCAGAAAGGAATAGAGAGTTGTCCTGAAGCTGCACAAAGACAAAGCAATAAGTGTTTGCTATGAAATAAAAACATTAGAGCCAATCCGTTTCCATTGGCTCTCCTTGGGCCTTGACCCAACTTCATGGAGTCTGCTGGAAAGAGGTGGCTTTCCAGGGTGGGTTATCCAAATCCAATATGTTCATCCCCCTACTTTGGGACCATCTCCAATCCTGCTGTCCTAGAGCTCAGGCCTTTCCTGCTAGCTAGTAAAGAACCATTGTGTTCCTATCAGTCACCCTTGGGCCTTAGCCCCTATCTCCAATTGAGACTTCATGGTGCCCACATCCTGTTTTGGGACTGTCTCTAGTTACTCCCACTGCTCCAGAGTTCAAGCCTTCTGTGCTGGCCAGTAAAAACCAGTTCACATTGTTCCCATCAGTCTCTCCTTGCATCCTGCAGCTATCCCTCTGAGGCTACTGGAGATTACCTGACTAGCTTGGAGAGAAGGCCAGGTCTGCAGGATCACCATCCCCTGCTTTGTGACCAACCCTGTTCTCTGGGTTCCAGGCCTCTCACCTTTGTTTAGTTAGTTAGAACTGGCTCAGATGAGACCCATCAGTTTACATGCGACTAGACTCCCTGTCCCTCCTGGAGAACTCTTGACTAGCCTGCCTGAATCCATTCATCCCCTTCAATAAAAAATCAGAAGCAAGAATAGGAAACCCAGAGCAAATAATATTCATACCAGATCAGAAAGCAACCAAGCTACATTAACAATATAAAAAGAATTCAACTTCAACTCAGCAAAGACAGGCTTGAGTTTCCTCCACCTATATCTTGTAGATAGTGTCTATGTTTGCTTCTAAGAGTCTCAGAGTTTCAGGTTTCACAATGAGGCCTTGGATCCATTTGGAGTTGACTTTTTGTGCTGGGTGAAAGATAAGGGTCTGATTTCATTCTTCTACATGTGGAGCTCTAGTTTTCTCAGCATTATTTGTTGAAGATGCTGTGCTTACTCCTGGGCATATTTTTGGCACTTTTAAAAAATATTAGGTGGCTAAAATTTGTGTTCATTCATATAAATGACTTCATTTTCATTTCATTGATCTATACGTCTGTTTTGTGCCAGTACCATGCTGGTTTTATAACCATAGCTATGTAATATAGTTTGAAATCTGGTATGGTAATTGCTCAGCATTGTTCTTGTTCTCAGTTTTGTTCTGGCAACTAAGGTCCTTTGTGTTTCCGTATGAATTTTGGGATGTTACAGGGATTTTGATTGGAGTTGAATTAAGTCCATAAATTGCTTTTGGTAGGATGATAATAGTCACTATAATAATTACACCAATTCAGAGTAAGGAAGGTTTTTTCATCTCCCTGTGTTTTCTTCCATTTGCTTCTTCAATGATTTAAAGTTTTATTGTAGTAATCTTTAATGCCTTGGTCAGGTTTATTCCTAGATATTTTATTATTTTCGAGACTATTGTGAATGAGAATGCTTCCATCAACTCGTCCTCTGATTGCGTGTTATTGGTATATAGAAAAGCTTCTGAGTTTTGTAAGTTGAGTCTGTATTCTGGCATTTTGCTGAAAGTGGTGATCATTTCTAGAAGTTTGATAGTTGAATTTTTGAGATCTTTTATGTATAATAGCATATCATTTACATATAGAGATAATGCAACCTCTTTTTTTCAATTTGTACTCATAATTTCCCACCCTTATTGTGTTAGCTAGAGTTTCAAGTACTATATAGAAAAAGAGTGGGAATAGTCGACAATTTTGTCTGGTTCTTGATTTTAATTTGAATTTTTTGAGTTTTTCATCATTTAGAATGGTGTTGATTGTGGGTTTGGTGTATACAGCCTTACTGAAGATATGTTACCTCCAGTCCAATTCCCTCTAGGACTTTTATCATGAATTGTTTTTTGGATTTTGTCAAAGACCTTTTCTGAAGCTATTAAGATGACCATGTGATTTTTATCTTTAAGTTTATTTATTATATGATTGATTATGTTTATTGACTTCTATATATTGAACCATCCCTCTATCTCTGGAATAAAGTCAAGATCTTGGTGAATGATCTTTTTGATATGTGTCTACTACTTATGATTAGTGGTATTTTGTTGAAAAGTTTTGCATGTTTTCATTAGGGATATGAGCCTATAGTTTGCTTTTGTGTGTGTGTCTTTACCTCAGTTTGGTATTCGTGGAATACTGTTTTATAAAATAGTTTTGGAGTTCTCCCTCATTCTTTATCTATTTGAATAATTTAAACACTTTTAGCTGTAGATTTCTTTGAATGTCTGGTAAAATTCTACTCTTAAACTACGTGGACTGGGATCTTTTCTAGTCAGGAGGTTTTATATTGCTATTTCAATTTTCTTACTAATTGGGGTCTAAGTTGTTGATCTCTTCTTACTTTAATTTTGCTGGTTCCATTGAATTTAGAGAAATCTCCAAATATGTCATATCACTAGGCTAATGTAACTTCTTACTAAGTGTATCCCAGTCACCACTAATCAAAAAAGCTTCTGTTGCACCAGACAGGGACTACCACAGAGTACCACAGTTTGTCACACACAGACATTGTCTATGAATTGTCTATACCTATGTGGCACATCTACAATGCAACCTCTATACCCAATGCTTACACAACATGGAACAATGGGTAAAGAGGACATGAACAAATCTCTCAACTCTCATTAATGAAGCTCCCTCATGCAACAGAGGGCCAGTAACACAAAGGGTCACAAATGGCCAAAGCATGGAGATTAGGAGCTGCAGAGTGTGGGTCTCTGGACAGGACTCCTATATTAAGTTTCACTCACCAGGGCTCAGAGACTACTGTGGAAGAGGGGGTGGAAAGATTGTAAGAGCCAGTGAGGAGGTACATGACTATATGGAAATAGAATCCTACAAGCTTCTGGATAAATGCACATATGAACCTACAGCAATGATTTCAGCATGCTCACGACTCATGTAGACTCAAGCAGACAAGAACACAGCATGGAGAAATGAATAGTAGACCCCAATCTTTGCTGAGGAAATGTTGGCAACTGATTACTGTTAGGTGAAGATGAACTGATCTTCCTAAAGCAAGAGACTCTGGGTAGGCTGGCTAGTCCTCAGTAGATGAACCTCCACTGAAGAACATTTGGAGACACTAACTTGAAACAATAGACCTTAATACAGATGAAAGAAGGTATGGATTCCAGTTGGGGGACTCTGGGGTGGATGCTGATGAAGAAGGGGATACAGAGATGATTGAGATTGATTAAGATGTTCTGTATGAAATGCCTAATGATTCAATAAAAAATAAAAAATACTCATCAATTTCTTGTAGATTTTCTAATTTAACAGAATATAGGTATTTACAGTATTCCCTCATAATGTTCTGTATATCTGTGTATATTTGTGTATGTTTTGATTAGATTAATTGATTCTTTGTGTTTTTTCTTTGTTTCTATTTTATTGATTTCTGCTCTTATTTTTGATATTTCTCCTCATCTTAGTTTGGTTTTGGTTCGTTCTTGTTTTTCTAGATTCCTGACTGGCACTATTAAACCATTTCTTTGTGCTCAGAGCTGTAAACTTTCCTCTTGTAATTCTTTTAATGTGGCCCAGATATTTTATTTCTTTCTTTATTTCTTCTTTGGCCCATTCGTCATTCAGTAGTGTGTTGTTTAATCTCCATGAGTTTATACAGTTCATACTCAATGAAGAGTAGTGGAAAGCCTTTACTTCAAGATAAAGAACAAAACAAGAGCAGTTGTTCAATATTTCAATTTGGCATAGTATTGGAGGTTTTAACCAGAGTAATTATGTAAGAACAAAGAAGCCATACACATTGCAAAGGAATAAGCAAATTTCTTTGTGTTTGGAGAAAAGATGATCCTATACTGGAAACAGACTGTAAAGATTCTACCAAGACAGATCATGCTACATGTTTAAGTATTTTGTAAGACACAAAACCAATAGAAAAGGTCAATATTAATATAGATTGTACTGTAGGCGTCTCTCTGTGTGTTGCCTTTGGTTCCTCCAGCTACATACCCAGGAGTTTTCAGTCTTGGTGATTTTCCCTACTAATGATCACAGTGGTCTGTTCACGGTACTCACTCACATTCTTACCATCCGTGCAGAAAGGGTCTTCTACCTGCACCCACACCAGCGTTTGCTGGTTTTTGTTTTCCTAGTGATGACTCATAGCTTATACGCCTTATCACCCACCTTGACCTCCATTTCCCTCCCTCTCAGCTTCTTCCTATTCACAAATAATGCCATTCTACTTTCATGTCTTTCTTTAAGGCTATGATTTCACATAAGAAATAAAACATGCAATACTTATCTTTCTGAGTCTTGTTTATTTTGCCTAATGTGATAATCTGTCAGAATGACTTTTCTGGACAAATGGAATCTTACTTAACCTATATTATGGTGGATATACTTCTTCAATAAAGAGAGAAATCTGAAGGAATGAATTTTCAGAACAGGTCCTGTCCTACTCCTGGTTTTAATGAATGCTAAGAATCCAGCTGTTTTTGGTCAGACATCACTTTAATGTGGCACTGCACCACTGCCACCTGCCATTCCATCCACTTTCTTGCCAAGATGTGAGTTCATTCCTCTTAGTGGTTGAGTAATACTCCATTGTATGTATAAGTCACATTTTATTCAACCATTTATCCATTGATGAGTGTCTAGACTGATGCTCTAACTTGACTGTGATAAAATTCATACAAGCTAATAAAAAGAGAAATCACTGAAGTTTTTAAATACACAGAAATATAGATATTATTTCTATACACTAACAACTACAAATATAAATCTATTTTTAATTAATTTTTAATTGGTGAGAGACTAGGTGTCTAGTTTCATTCTTCTGCAGGTAGATATACAATTTTCCCAACACAGCTTATGGCAAAGATTATCTGTAATTCATGTTTTCAGCACATATATCATGACATGAAAAAGAGAATGATATTTATGGTGAAAATGATTTACCAAGAAGGTGAGAAATTTGTTCAACTAGCCCTATAAAATATTAATGAAGGAAGTGAAGAAAACACTAATGAATGGGAGGATATTCCACGTTCGTCAGCCAGAAAACTCTAGATCATCTAGTTGCAGCTTTCACAAAAACTAGAAAAAGAAACTATTTCCAAATTTAATATTTAAGTTTAACTACTGGTACCTCAAGATATACCTCAAGGTCATGGAGATGGCTCAGCAAGTAAAGCACTTGCTGTAAAATTATGAGGCCCTGAATTTGGATATTCAGCACACAAATGACAAGTTGGGCATGGCAGACCATGCCTATAACCCCAGAACTCAGAGATGGAGACAGATGGATCCTCATTGGCCAGTGAATCTATCTGAATCAGTGAGCTCCAGGTTCAGTGAAGAACCTTGTGTCCAAAATTAAGGTTTCAGTGTGATCAAGGGAGACACCCAGTGAAACCTCTGGCTCCCACACAGTGGATACACATACAACTAACAAATGCATAAAGCCCACACTCCCACACACACATAAAATAATGGAAATAAGGAAAGTCATATAGAGGCAATAAAATGAGGTCATTTAGGGCACATCCTAATCCACTATGACTAGTGTCCTGGAAAGAAGAGATCAGATCAGAGTTTTCCACAGTTGAAAAACCACCTGAAAATATAAGAAAAACTTAGCCAAATGTAAGCTGAGAGAAAAGGACTTGCCAAAAACAAATCTGGTTTGTCTTGGGATTTCTAGACTCTGTAATTTGACAAATGAATCCATTCTATTAAAGTTATCTAGTCTGTGGTACTTTCTTGAGTCTCTTTTATTAAACAAACATAGAGAAGAATATGTTTGATATCATTAGGAAACATAGTAATTAAAAATACTACGAGGAGTCGGGCATGGTGGCACATGTCTTTAATGTCAGCACAGGCAGGCAGATCTTTGTAAGATCGAAGCCAGTCTGCTATTATAGCAAGTTCATGGCCATCTGTAGCTACAGGGAGACCCTGTCTCATGAATAAAAATTTTTTAATTTAAAATTTGTCACATTGGTATTGGCATGGGACAACCGGAATTCTTGTGCTGATACAATCAGTTTGGAGAACAACTTGACAATTTTTTACATGGAAGTATTAAATATAAACTCAACAGTCAATTTGCTCTGAGACCCTTATATAAGAGATACAAAAACAAATGTTCACTGAAAGAGTTGTATGGAACTGTTAAAGGAAATTGGTAATAGTTCCCAGTTACAAATAACCAAAATAACTGTCAGTTGGTGAATGGATAAGAAAGCATTACCATGCATACAACATTATGAATAGGTTAAGTGAAATAAGCAAAACCAAAGGCTGTATACTGTATATTTTCATTTATATGAAATTCCATAAACTGCAAAAGTGTATTAGAGAAAACAGATCAGTGGCTTCTAGGAGCCAGGACTAGGTCCGGGAGATTGACAACTACGTGACGCAAGAACGCCATCCCGGTTAATGAAATTCTAGACAATGAAGTTTTTGTGTGGGTGGTGATGGTGCTATGATATACATTTGTCAAAACTCAAATTGTGCAATCAATTGGTGTTTCATTACATGCAAATTATGCTCAGTAAAGACAAGTAGTTAGGACTTATAAAATATTTTGATGGTCTGGGAAAATTTCATAGTATGAGAGGAAAGCATGATATTAAATATGCAAAAGTCACTGAACTGATAAATTCTATTATAAAATATTAACTCTACTTAAAAACTTTTAAAATTTATTTTTATTTGTGGAGTTATGGACTGCTATTAGTAGTAGTTAGCTGTCATGTAGGTGCTGGGAACCGAACCCAGGTCCTCTGCAAGAGCAGCCAGTGCTTTTAACCATGGAACCATTTCACTAGCCCCTTAACTTTGCTTTTAATCTGCGAATTAAGAGTATTTTCATTTGGGAATGTTAGTAATTTTCATATTATCATGGTTCCATTTCTTTCATGTTTCTGTCATTAAAAAACAACAGCAACAAAAGGAACAAAGATAACTTTTAACTACTTACAGAATGCAATAGAATGATAGTATAATATAGAAACACACACATTAAGAGCACAAAGTCCCAGTAACATGCCCCACCCAAAAGAGCCACAGTGTTGGATTTCACAGGTCTGTCCAAAATCCAAGACCAATGACAAGAAGCTGTTGATCTGCCATTAAGATGGCCCAGGTACTCTGTCTTTAATAATATACATAGGATTACCACACTTGGTTCTGTTCTTACCAGCCCATCTCCTCACCATCTATGATACATAGATATTGTATTTATGTATATGTATATATCGATATTGCAAGCTGTCTGCTTTGTCTCAGTTCCTATGTCTTCGTGTAGTTCCATGCTGACTTCTCCATCTGCTCATAATCAAAAGAAATCTCTTGACAACAAAAATCAGACACCCCCAGCTAAATATCAAATTTTTTTTTGTAATTCTAAACCTAAAATGCATTGGCATTTCTTTCTTAAAGCTGGAGACTAATCTGACTTCTTTTGAATAAGGAATGTAATTAGTAACTGACTCCTTACAAATTGAACATGGCACTTAAGACAAGACTGGTTCTTAAAAAACATTACCATTCCCTTCTCCTATTGCCTTTCTTTTGGATCACTTGCTTTGAGGAAACTCAGATCTTGTGTCATGATGACAGCTATGGGAAGACTCATCTGGAAAGCAACTAAACAATGCTTGCTTTCATAGCGTGCAGGAAGAGGGGGCTTCCTGGCATGAGCCACCTAAGAGCCTTTTTGAAATGGATGCTCCAGTTCCAAAGATCACTCCAGTGACTTCACCTCAAGCTAGATAAGCTGTCCCTGAATTCTCAATTTCCAAGATGTATAAAATAATAAATAATTGATTTCAGACAGCTAGTTTTGTGGTAATTTGTTGCACATCATTCCTGCCTCCTTTGAAGGAAGGTTTTATCCTAAGCATCCTCGGAGACTGTCTTAGTACATTCATGAACGTGGAGTCGGGGTGGGGGTCTTGTCCTCAGGCATCTTTTCTATTGCCCCAATGAAAGGCATGATGCTTCTCCGTAATAGCACTGATCTTCAAAAGGCTACAGCTGCTTTCCCCCCATGCACCTTGGCTGTAACTTTATAGTCCTTATACTCCTTTCCTCACCAAACTTCACATTTTCAAACTTTCTTGTCTTGAATTCTCAGTATACTAATTAAAAACCAAAGCAAGCTCAGGCAGCAACAACAGAGTCATAGCCTGAGTGCTATGCGGTCTTGAAATTTCTTCTGCCAAACAAATTAGTCCATTATTTTTGAATTTAGCCTCACTCAAGTTTTCAGGACATGGACAGCCAGATTCTTTATCAAAATGGCTTCTGGATAATTGTTTTCAACAACTTCATATGTGTATATACATATATATAATATATGAATAAATATAAAATATATGATATATATATCATAAATATATATTATATATATAAAATTGAAACCCAGGTGCTTATTCATTATTGATCAATCACCCAGGAGCATGTTGAATGCTTCTACATGCCTTGTATCTAGCTACATGACAAAGACACCATGATGAATGAGTGACCCATGGTTCCTATGCTTTAGAACATCTTTTTATTTTTTTCAGAAAATTTGATACATGGGTATTGTCTTTGCATTGTTTCCCTTCCTCCCATTTCTTCACCAACTCCTACCAGGCCCCCACATCCCCTCTCAATTTCTTGAACATTTCTTTGATTATTATTGCTACATATACATACATCATAAATTTATAAATACACACAAACATACATATATGTATATAATGCACTGAGTCCATTTAGTAGTACTCATGTGTACCTGTGTTTAGGGTTCCTACTTGAAATTAAATAAGCTCCCAGGGACACAGTCCCTGGAGGAAACTGCACCCTCCCTCAGCTTCCCTTAATCGCCTCCACTTCTTCATCTTGAGGTGAGACCCTGTGCCATTTACATCATCCATCTTGGCCCTTCAACTGGTTTTGTCATTATGCAGATCTCATAATAGTGCCACACTCCGGAGATTTCGTTGGTTCAGCTACCCCATCATGTCTACAGTGTATTAACTAGCATCAGGAGCCTTGTCCCTTTGGCATGTACAATCTTTCTGTGCCTGCTCCTGCCTGCAATGTTCCCTGAGCCTTAGGTGAGGTGGCATTGTAAATGTGTCTCTCGGGCTGGGCCCCTCACAGTCTTTTATTCTCTGCATTTGACCAGTTGTCAAACTTTCTAATAGTCTCCATCTGTTTCAAAAAGAAGCTTCTTTGATGAGAGGTGAGAAGTACACTTTGTAATATAAGAATGCACGACTAGAATACAGTAAGAGATTGCATTGATTTAAGGAAGTGACAGAAGCAGGCTTTAATGTAGGGTCTATGACCTCTCCAGCTATGTCTACAGTACCATGCGTGATTTCCTTCCCACTGAGCATGCCCTAAGTCCAATTAGGTGGCTGTTCATTACCGCCATCTACAGTGCCACTACTGCACCAATAAAGAGAGTTTGCTGGACAAGTCATCGTGGTCTTAGGCTTTACAGCTGGGTAGAGTCCTTAATTGGTTTTCTCCCTTGGCAGCTTGCACAGTATCTCACGAGACTATGAGAGCTAGTCTTCAGGGAAGAGGCTTATTAACCACTGCTTGATTTCTCTGAATCCTGTGTCCAAAGTATTCGGTGCCTCCAGCAACAGGGTCTCAACTTCAGGTTCTGGTTAGCAATCAAGGGCTGTTTTAGTCAATTGCTGATGGAGTCCTTGTTCCCCTCTAAAACTTTGTGAGCACCTACCTTGTTGTTAAGATTTCTCTTGACATTATAGCTTCCCAAACTCCTATGAAAATAAACCAGTAAGCCCTGCTTACAGCACTGTAGGTGTTCTCTAACTCCACCACATTCCTCCAGAAATCATTTCCAGAGCCTCAGAATTACACAGTAAGTTTGACAACAGCAACAGCTTTAATTTTTGTTACCAATTTTCTGTGCTGGTTACTTTTATCATTGTTGTGACAAAATACCTGAAGAAAGCAATGAGGGAGGAAAGGGTCCCTTTAGGTGCGACGGTGAGAGTGCTCACTCCCTGTGGCAACAGCTATGTATGGCATCTGTCACCTTGTGGCCACAGCCAGGAACTAGAGAAAGATGCTGCTGTTCCACCTGCTTTTTCCTTTGTATTTAGTCTGTTACCTAAGTCCACAGATGGTGCCACTTATATTCAGGGTAGATATTCTTGTCAAGTGAAACCTCTGGAAATGCCCTTACAGAAAATCCCAGGAGTATGGCTCCGTGGTGATTCTGATTTCCATCAAGTTTCCATTGAAAATATTAACTGCTGCGTTACAAATTAGGCATCTTCTTTTTAATTTGGTGTATCTATCTTATTCCTAAGGAAGCTAAGCATACAATTTTCAGTGTGGATGAAGAGAGCTAGCCACACCTAGCCTCAGATTTATGTGACCTATGGACATATGTTTCACAAAATTTCTAAATTCTTTGTGTTACAAAATATTAACTCATTTACATATCACCTAGGGAACCTTTCAAAGGAAACATCATGAACCTCTTTCTGAACACTGAGCTTTCTGTTTAATCAACCTCTTTATATTGGAGAATCACAAAAATAACCAATGAGAAAGGGGCACATTGATAAGACATCCAAAGTAGCAATTTCACAAACAATAGACAGTTATGTTTTGTCCTTTAGAGTATAATCTATGAAAATCACAGTAGCACATTGTCCTTCCCAATATTGTAAATATCTCTAAAAATAGTCAAAAAGTACCTTTCCTATAATCTCTACCAATAAGAGATTCTTGAGAATAGAGTGCATATGAAATGTAGCTATTAAATGCTTAAGTTGAAGCAATATCTCTTCCACAAGGAATTAAACTGATACTAAAATATTTTATGTGGTTACTGTTTGGAATCAGCTCAGTTGGCTTCCTATTCCCTTGTACATCCAAGACAGGATAGTCCTAAACACACATAGCTTACTTTTAAAAAAGCAAAGTCCATGCTTTCCAATTTATTAACTATCCTACCTTAAGAAATGGGTTCCAAGGGAACTAATCAAGATAGGGCCCTCCTTATTGATTGGCTATTAATAAAGATTTCTTAACAGCTTCACCCGTGACACACAGAATCAAGAGAATGTAGTGATATTAAGCAGTTAACTAGCTACAGAATATAGGAAAATAATATATGTTCATATAACTTCTACTTTCAATGTGTGTGTGTATGTGTGTGTGCATGTGTTGGTTTAAAGTTTCAGTTCCAAGTAAAGGAAGCATTTCTTTAGCATTACAAGAACACTCAACCAAATGAAAAGGAAGGTGAGAAGAGAAAGAAAAATAATTTGTTGCAGAGGTATTGACAGTGTCTACAAAGGTGAGCATTCAATAGCCGTATGCCACTGCTGACCCCTCTGAGCTCATAACCAAGTGCTCTGCACCCCAAGTGGAAAAAGAAGGAAGAAAAGATGAATCTAGTACCATAACTCAAGTTAGAGAATAACAGATAATGAAAAGATTTTGCAGTCACTTATGATAATGTACAATCATGTAATTTTCTTGTAAAAAACTTTTTATACAGTTGTGTTTATTTCTTATTAAAGTGAAATATCACTCATCTTGCAACAGATGTGAAATTATCCTTATTAGATACTTTTCTTTCACATTAATATTTTAACACTGTGATTAAACCATATGGAAGATAACATTTTTTTGTCTCTTTTTCAAATGGGAGGGGAGCAAAAATAAAACACACACAACCAGGTGCTTCCAGATTCCAGTTGCCATAACAACTTGATTCAGTTTCCATTGTTAAATCAGTTTTTGATCATGCTTACCAATTGTGTGTGTGTGTGTGTGTGTGTGTCTATAGCACTAAGGGATTCATATATTTCATTCAGTTACTTTCTGTAATGAAATTCTCCTTTTTGAAAAAAGCACATTGTCTACCATATTAAAGAAAAGCAAAAAAAAATACTATAAACTCCCCTTAAAACTATAAAGCACAAGGACTCCCTGAAGAAAGCTTGAAAGTATTATATTGTGCTTTCACAGACTCTTAATGCTATTTCTAAAGGTTCTTTTATTTCCATAAAAATTAAATAGTTCTTATAGTCTTACCATGTGAGAATTAGCCATATATTTTTCTCTACTTCAATAGGCTGATTTAAAAATTGTTTATGATAATACTACCAAAATGCTCTGGGATAAAAATGCTTTCTGCCTCTTTATCTGTTGTTTAATCTCTGGTTCTTCACACATCTGGAAGGCAGTGAAGTCAGTGGAACTGTGAGAAGTTGGAATCAAAGCCTCTTGCTTCCCAGCAACAGCTGTCAAGAAAAAGAGACTCATTTGTCAAGTAACCCCAGAGCAGGAAGTCAGAGGACCTGGGGAAAGGTAACAGCACACTCCACACGGGAGATGCAGTGAGAGTTAACACTGACCTTCCCAGCATGGCACCGTTAATTTTCTCTCTAAACACAATGTCCCACATGCAGAGGAACCCAAAGAACCACAATGGCCCAGAGCTGAGGACTCCTTCCCATACCTCTGTGGTAAAAGGCAATTTGTATGTGTATATGAGTATATATGCCCAATTCATCACAGCTTATTGCTCTGTAAAAAAATTCCAAAAATGAATTATTTAGAAAACTTAAATGAAACAGAGACAACTACAAAACCAAATTTTAATTGTGAGAGCCCACCACAAAAAGATCTTTCTGAGTACCTGAGTACCTGTTAATGTTTCTAAAATTTACTTCTATTTTTGAAGTTTCCTCTTCACAAACCAGATACACAAGGCCATCCAAGGCCATCGGCACCAGGCCTGGCTCCACGGAGAAGCAGAACTCCCCAGCGTGCTGGGCGTGGTAGCATCACACAGGCTGAAGAGTGTAAGGGTGCGTGAAGTGCAAGCCTTTGAGCCCCACCCTCAGAAAGCCTGATTGACTCAACCTGGGCTGAGAACAGAAAACTGTTTTCCTGGCAAGCTCGTAGGTGTTGCACCTGTCGGGGTACAGAGCTCCGGAAGGACGGCTTCATGTTCTGCGTGGTGCCATTTGGTCCAGCACTTCTCAGTGTGTAAGTCCCATCACAAGCTAAATTGTAAAAGTCCTGAGAGCTGGGTGAAGTTCAGGTTTTACTAAGGGAACCTCTCATGGTTTCTAGTCACTTCAACACAACAGGGTAAATAGCATAACAAAGGTCTTTGAAATCTGCTTGATTCACTTATTTTTGTCTTTAGTCCTTTAGTGTACACTGTTTCTCAAAGCAGAACTTACACTTCAGGCATCAGGAGTTATGGGCAGAAAGTCCTGACATGCCAGGGCATTTTTGTGCTTCCTCATCCCAGTTCTTAAGCATTTATCTAACAGATGTTTTTGAACTATGGAACTGAGAGGGTTTATATAGGAGGTTTAAATGAGGTGGTGCAGTTAAGGGCTTGTAGGAAAGGAGTAACCAGAACCTGTTAATGACATTAACACTAATCATGTTGGCCAAGATGAGGAGGAGATGCCATGACGAGACTATTTAATGTTTTGTATTATAACTATGATTTCTATTCTTCAGTAAAACTATGGAGCTCTGTTATAGTAATTCTGATTTTCACATCAGTATTTCCATTTACTAATAAGATTTCTAGGTTACACTAAAGTCTGGAATATTGTTGAAAGTGTGGTAGAGTCTGAGTAGTCGTTAATGCATAAAATACCTAAACCTAACATTTTCTGCTATATGCCTTTTGAAATATCCCTTTCTTTTATCTTTTCTATCAGAGATTTAGAAAGAAAAAAAATAGTTCATGAGACGGATTCATGATAAAAGCACTTTCTACCAAGCATGATGATCTGAGTTTGATCCCCAGCACCCACATGGCGGAAGGAAAGAATGAATTCCCTCAAGTTGTCCTCTGGATGCCACAGACAAGTGTACAATTCCCCCCTCCCCCTCCCACACACACATACACACACAAATAATGCAATGTATATGCAAAGTCCCAAAAGTTTTCAAAGAATAAAACTAAATTTGCTTTCTGTCATTTTGACCCCTTGGTCAAAATGTTTAATTTAAAATGTGTGGATTATTTCACACCTTGGAGAAATGGCTATGAGTTCCTCATTCATGTAAATGGAAGGAAAACTGGCAGATTGGAGGGAACATCATTTGAATCTTCGATCAAAGAAAAGTTTCCCTTTCAGTTTCAAGGACTATAGTATCAGGAACTGTCTTAACTTCAACTCAAGGCCACAGTCTGGGAAGCCCCTAGCCACCTGCAAGAGCCTGAAGGAGCCTTGGCTATATCTGCCTCATGAGTTCTCTGTGGGAGTCTGTGCTCCAGGCTCTGTTGGGTCAGCAGAGACTTTGATCTGCATCATGACAGGACTCTCTTCCCATTGATCTTGCTTTCGCTGCTTTAGTGCAGGAATGTTCTTCCCTAGAACGTCTGACTTCATCTCTCTGTCTCCTACTAAAAGAACTATGTGGAATAAAAACATGAAAATGCAAATCGAAGTTTTTGGTTCCTCAGTGGGAAATTAAATTAAGCATTAAATCAAATTGAAATCTAGCTACACAAATAAGCAAAAAATACCCCAATTTCCAAGAGATAGGCAAGACTTGCGAAAGACCATCACTTCCCAGTTTCTCTGAGCTGTGAGGGGGATAACTGTGTCCCCACCTGCCGTGACACCCTATGCTTCACCCTTCCTTTCCGGATAGCACTGTCACTGAGCAGTGTGATCTTCATTGTTTGCTTCACTGCACATGTTCCCAACACGTGCAGTTCCAGGAACTAATATTCAGAAGTCACCCCTTGTCCTGTTTGTATTCAGAGAGGCACCTTAGCCCCTGAGGTTATGTGAAAGCAATTCTGCTTAACTGCTAAGAGCAGGAAGGCGAAGTTAGGCTTTCCTTACCTCTCTTCTCCTCCTCCCCCTTTTTTTAATGTGGGCAAACCTGTGACTATGTCAACATATGAAAGAAATTTATTGAAACATCTATAATAAATTATGAGGTTTGTACTAAAGCAATAGTTATAACTTTCTTTCCGCACCTCAGATACCCTTGACTTAGATGCCGCGGACCCAGCGCCTTGGTCCTACTGCTTTTAGAGTGAGGAGTGAAGTCAAGACGTTTGTGCTGTCCTTCTTTCATTGCAATCAGTCTTTTACTCTTAATCAGGAAGGTACCCAGTATTGCGTTTTGCTATATTAACTTTTTTTCATTCAGAGTACCTGGTTTATTTATTACACTTTTGAAAATAAATAACTTGGCATCTGTGCCTCAGACAGAAGGGGTTTCCACAACATAAATTATCATATTAAATATGTTAATGTTTGCTTTCTGAGAGTTGATTTCTTAACTTAAGTACTTTATTGAAAAAATAATGGTGTGCCTGATTTTCTTCTCCATTTTTGCATCATAGAAAAAAATCCTGTTACAAGGATGAAGAAAACAAAATTGCTATGTGGGCAGGAAAGATTCTGTTATCACTTCACATACCTGGGAGAGGAATTTTAACTGGAGAATTTCTGCTCTCAGGTTGGCCTATAGGCGTATATCTGTGAGGCGTTATGATGTTGATTGTTGAGTAGTGTGGGAGGGCCCAGCCCACTGTGGGTGCTGCCAGGCCTGGGCAGGATGTCTTTGGTTGTATAAAAAGCAGGCTGAGCAGAGGCCAGGGGTGCAAGTCAACAAGTGGTGTACCTCTGTGGTCTGTGCTTCAGTTCTTGCCCTGAGTTCCTGTGTCACCTTCCCTTGATGGCAGACTCTGAACTAAAAGTCAAATGAACCCTTTCCTCCCTGAGTTTACTTTGGTCAGAATGTTTATCACAGCAATAGAGAAACAAACTAAGACAGGCTTTTCAAACTGTGATACTTCTTAAAAAATAAGGGAACGACAATGATGTTCAGATGTTATCTATTCTGGGAGAGACAGGCTCCACACAGAAACAAACTCAGAAGTGTGTCTCTTACGCGCAGGGATTCGGCTCCTTTCAGCCTGACCACAAAACAATTCTTCATCTGAGAGGGTAGAATTAGGTGATATGTAAGCTGCTGTCCTAGCTGCATTGCTAGGACAAAGGTTGAAAATGACTGCTTTCAACTTGCATGTTAGGGATGAGAGTTAGGAGATGCTGCAAACTAAACAGGAATTATGAGATTAGATGTCTCTGAAATCACAGATTTTGTCAGTGGAAAAGTACAATCACATCGCTCTATATGTCGTATTCATATGATACATTTTGCTAAATATCTCCAGGAGGAATTTTTCACGGCATCCATTAAGGCAAGCAGGAAAGGCTAGAGTTTGTCAGAAGAGGACAAGTGATGCAGAAACATTCAGATCAGAATAAGAATCGGATGATCCAGGACCTAGGTTTGAATCTTGCCACCATCTGACTTCAGACAATTTTATAGAACTTTCCCTGTTTCCCCAAGGGTGACCTATTTGCAATGATTTGATAAGAAAAAAAAAAGAAAACTTTAAATGCCTGGTGATTTCATGAGAATAATCCCACGATAATGAGGCCAACAAGATGGGTCAATGGGTAAAGGCACTTGCCACTGTGCTAGATAGCTTTAGCTGTGAACTTGGCACACCTAGGTTGAGCCTCAAATGGAGAATTTCTTCCACTGATTTGGCCTATGGCTATGTCTATGGGGTATTTTTTTGATTGTTGAGTAATGTGGGAGGGGCGAGCCAATATGATGGTGACACCCTTGGGCAGATTGTTCTGTATTAGATAAGAAAACAGACTAAGCATGGCCTAGAAGAGCAAGTCTGTAAATACAGTTCTTCTATAGCCTGTGCTCCAGCCTCCAGGTTGTGCCCTTGCGCTCCCTAAGTGATGAACTGTGACCTGGGAGATGTAAACTAAATGCACCCTCTCCTTCCCAGGTTGGTATTGGTCAGAGTCTTTTGTCACAGAGATTAAAGGCAAATTAAAACAGCCACCAAGTCTAGTGATAGTAACCTGAGTTCAGATCCTCCCGCATGGAAGGAGAGAATAAACTCCTGCAAGTGCAGTGTCCCCACCCGACAAACACAATAAAAATATAAATATAGAAAAATATATGCTGTTGAAATGCTGTCATAAAGAGCTGTCACTGCCATGACAGCTTTGCTTCCACAGAGAACATCCTGTGACCCTTTTAGAAAGACCAGGATTCTGCAAAGAGTCGCCTGTTGCATTTGCTTCACTTGATAGACAATTAAGTGCTCAACTAGATTTTCAGCTAGCAACTGGGCTGATACTTAGGGTAGAAATCTTCTACTCTTCCCCTGAATTTCTACCCTTATTAAAGTTTCCCCTGACATGATTTCATTTCATTAGCCATTTGATACATGTCCTCTCACCCAAGCGGTTCCCAGTTCTGTGTGGAACAAACAGTGGCTGTGGCAGGAGGACGTGTAAGGAGGACAGATGGGAAGGGAGGAAAAGAGAGCTTCAGGAATAGTTTTTAACACAAATGCTCAATAAGCAGTTACAGAAAGAAAAAAACATATAATATGATGAATCTAGTTGTGCAAGGTTCCTTGACTCTACTATATCAGTGTGTGCAATTGATAACACTTTATATATCCCACCACAGCCAGTCTTTTATAACACTTCCTAGAAGGTTCTAATGAGGATTAAGAAGAACAGTCTTTCTTCTTTTCTCCATCCCTCTCTCAATCTGTTTCTCCTTTTCCTTTATCACAGTTTGGATTATTAAATATTATGCACGGGAGCCTTGCTTTTACAACCAGTCTTTTCCACCAGCCACATAATTTATTTATGTATCTAGGAATATTCCTGTAAAACATCTACATGTATAGATGGATAGATAAATGGTAAGTGATAGCTGAAAGAAAAATGGTGTAGACCCCAGAGAAATCTAATAATTCAAACATACTGAAGACAGCCTGAAGATAGTTAACATATAAAGTATTGATTATGTCAAAATTTAGTGTTCAGGCAAAATCTCATAAAAAACAATGTTTAGGGGCTGGCAAGGTGGCTCAGCAGGCAAAGGCCTTCACCTCTGGGCCTGAGGACCAAATTTGATCCCTAGAACTTGCATGGCATACTTCCATGGATTGTTCGTTCTTTTCTCTCCATAGGTATAATATGGCTTAGGCACATGCACACACAAATAAATAAATAGCTGCCAATAGTGTGAGAGTCAAATAAAACTCAAGAAACACTAGTCTTGTTCACACTGAATTTTTCCAGTACTCATCCCATTGTCTCCAGAGAGTAGGTATCTGCTGGCATACACAGCTTCTGACCAGCCGGAGAGCCCTGTGTTCATCTTTAAAGGCTTTCTGCCCCTAACAGCAAAATATCTTTAGTTATCCCCTGGTTTCTGTATTACAGCCCCATACCTTTCCCCACTGAAAGTGTCTCCTATGTGACAATTCTTACTAGTAAAAGAAAAGTTGCTCCTCTGCAGATACTACTTTAGGAGTCCAGTGATTCCAAACAGACACTGTGTTTTTTTTTGTCTGCTTCCTTCTTCTTAGAAAAAGCATCTTAAGCCATCACAAAGAGAGAGAGAGACAGAGACAGAGACAGAGATGACAGAATGAGAGACAGAGATAAGACACAGAGACAAAGAGACACACAGAGAGAGACATGAGACACATACAGAGAACTTTAAATATTGCTTTTCTACTATGATTTCCAAATTTAAAACCTCAGTGATGACCATTTCTGTCTTGAGTCTCAAACCAAATTTTCATACAAAATTAAATTTCTTAAAAATTAAATTTCTCTGTCCTCTTCCTTGCCTTTCTGGTCCCCATCCTACCTCCACCATGAGGTAGCTCCTGGACCCAAAGATCTCTACTGGGCTCTCCTTATTGATATTCAAGGAATCAGCTTGGCTGCTGGCATACTTGAATGCTTAGAAGAGGCTGCTGTAATATGCCCTGCAGTGGGACCACACCCTCCATTCCCCAGATGCTTGTTCTTGTCCCTGTGCTGACAGTCTTTTACCTCTGCCTCTATCTCTGTCACGGAACTTGGTTCATCGTTTTGTGGCTAGTTGATTTATGTCTCTTCTCTTTGGGGTCTGTATGAGAAACTACTGGAGATAGGATTGTGGGCGTGAAACTTAGCCCCCACCATTAAGTTATTATAATGTGAGTTTAGATGTCATAAAAGCACAGGAAGATTGTCCAAACTCTGTTAGGACAAGACAGAAAATCAGGCTGGGACTAAGGAGAATCAAAGTATTTATGTGGAAGCAATTTCACAGAACACACACACACACACACACACACACACACACACACACTCAAAGAATACAGTGTGGTTTGTGCCCGAGTGCATACACACATAGCTCTGCCTGTCACACTTTTGTATCATGGAGCATCAGGATATGTGTTCTATTGTATATGGGAGACAAAGAAACTGAACTGTAAAGGGAAATAACAAAAGGTATAAAAGACTGGGTCTTTCTTTGTTCAATACTCTGTCTTTTTAGTATGAACCCACCAAGCCAGATACTAGCACAAATAAACTACTTGTTGAAAGAAAAACTTTGGTGTCTCTTCTTTCTGCACATAGCATCTGCAGCACTAAGGACACAAAACCTTAAGAGGCTTAACTAAGTTACAGGGTCATTTAAATATAAGGTAGACACCAAAGATGAGCTTCTCCTTAAACTTTGTTTCCTAGGTACAACATCCTCGTAATGGGAAACTTATTGAATGTCCATATATACACATTTTATAAGTATATAGAAACTTATAGAATGTCCATATATGTATATAGTCATATATATATATATATATATATACACATATATACATATATATGAGAGTCACCTGTGGAAATACCTATGAGGTCCACACTCCAATTGAGAAAAGAAAGAGGGTCACTGGAGCCCAGGTGCACACAGGCCCCACACAGGCAGGAACAGACACAAACACAGAGCAGCACACAGACCACATAGACCAACAAACACATAGGCAGGCTGACAAAGGCAAAGGCTCAGGCCTCTGATCTCAAGGTCATATTTACACAGAATCAGACAAAAGTTGTTCTCTACTGAAAACAGTCCAGGTCACTGTTAACTTTTTTGGTGCCCAGACATCAGGTGTGCTGACTGATAGTCTTTGGATATCTAGTGTTAGCTGTCTTAGCTCATGTAGGAAATACATGTCAGTTCCAAGTTGTCTCAACATAAACTGGCCTTCGTGGCCCTCTATTTAGTACAGTATCCAAAGTCAAGTTGATAATGCCTTACAGATGAACACTTTCTCTACTAGAAAATTAAACATTTTATAAGAAATAGGTAGAAGCATTTGTTATGGAGAGTATTTTAGAAATTAAGTATAATTCATATATAGGTTGGTAATACAACTCCCATAAACACTGGATAACAAAAATCAAGGTAAACCTATTTCCTTATTGGTGATGTTACACATGTTAAAGAGAGAGTGCAGAATGGTGATGAGAGCACCCTACAGTGTTCCACCTTTCACTAGTATGTGACCTTGGGGTGCCCTTAGTACCTCTGTCCTTTAGCTATTTCCTTATGGACAATAGCAGCAAGAACACCTATCTCAAGGGTTGCTGTGAATTCAGTGAGCTCATATATGTGAAGAGCTTAACAGTGTCAGATACACTGTGAACATTTACTGAATGTTAACTCACATTATCATTCTTTGGTTTCATCCACTCTTCCCAGTGTATACCTATAGAGAGTCATAGCTAGAATTCTAAAGACCATTTTTTTGAAGTATGAAAGGATCTTTAGAATTTGCTGAGATTGTGTTTCTTCTTGTTGTTGTTCCTTATGGATTTTGAGATAGGTCTCACTACATAGCTATGATTGATCTTGAATTTATGGTCATCCTCCTGCCTTTGCCTCCTGAGTGCTGGAATTACAGATACATACCATCATACCTGGCTAAGGCATTTATACAACTTATGCTGATTTGTTTTGGTCAATTTGACAAAAACCTAGACACACTGGAAGAAAAAAATCTCAACTGAGGAGTTTCTTCCACCAGGTTAGCTTGTGGGGACATTTGTAGGGCATTGCCTTGATGACTAATTGATGTAAAAGAACCCAGTCCACTGTGGGCAGTGACATCGTTGGACAGGTGGGCCTGGGCTTGGACTGTAGAAGAAAGGTAGGGAGATCAGTTCTGTAAGCAGAGCTCCTGCATGGTCTGTGCTTCAGTTCGAGTTTCTGCCTCAGCTTCCCTTGACTATGGACTTTAATCTGTAAGCCAAATAAACCCTTTCCTCCCCAAGTTATTTTTGGTCATGGTGTTTAGCACAGCAGCAGAAACTCAACTAATAAATAACTGTTCTCCAGAAAGCACAATGTATAGATATTTAAGACTAGCATACTCCCATTAATTCATCCATGATCTACTTCTTCTTTCTCAACATTCAATTGTGGAGTTTCCTATGACAATTAATGGTCTCTCTCTCTCTCTCTCTCTGTGTGTGTGTGTGTGTGTGTGTGTGTGTGTGTGTATGTGTTATCACCATCTTCACCTGAATTCTTGACATGGTATCTTTCCTCAGGTTCCATTTCCCCGTAACAGTGTACTCAACACAGTCAGGGTGCTCTTGGTAACATAGATGTCAATCATATTGCTCTATGACTTAAAACATTCAAAAGAATCCCCCAAAGGTTATATACTACATAATACGATTTCTATAACATTCTGAAAATTGCAAAACTGAAGATAATGAAGACAAAAATAAAAATGGCATAGTTGTATTGGTGCAAGTCTGTAGGGATGTTCTTGAAAGCTTTAATTGTCAACTTGACATGCCTGGGTAAAGGGAACCTCGGTTTAGAAAGTGAGTCTATTGGATTAGCCTGTGGCCATGTCTGTGGTACATTTTCTTGATTGTTGAGTGATGTAGGAGGCTCAGCCCCTGTGGTCAGTGCCACCCCTGGCAGGCAGCCCTGTATTATATAAGAAAGCAGGCTGAACATGGACCAGAAGAAAAAGTCAGTTAAGCAATATTCTTCCATGATCTGTGCTCTGGATTCTTTCCCTGAGTTCCTACCTTGACTTCCATCAATTATGGACTAAGCAGTAAACAAAATAATTCCTTTCCTCCCCAACTTGGTTTTACTTAGTGTTTTTATCACAGCAACAGAAAGTAACTAAAACAAGGGGCATCTGTTGGGATACCCACCATGATGATAAGCAGTTCTTCATATGATTGGTCACATGGATGATGTGGGACCAAAAACATGGGACCGAACTTCATAGAACACATACACATACACACACACACATACACACACAATGACTGTAAAAACTGTTCTGCAGTTAATAAGATCAATATAATCTGGTTAATAGCATTGTGTAAAAGTCAGTCTTTTGGTTTTGATACTGAGACACATTCACAAGAGATGTTATAGTGGAAGAAGCTGAGTGAAGACTTTGTGGACCTCTATGTAATATTTATGCAACATTTTATTATTTATTTTTAATTTAAAATGATTTCTATTGCCTTCAAAATCATAATATCACTATCCACAGAAGTTTTGTGCCTTAGGATTTCATCCCCAGCTCCATTTCCTACCTGATTACCCAAGTGATTCAAGTGTGAGTAAGCAAATGAACCTTAATTAATTTTAGCCTAAAGTGAGGCTGTGAAAGAAAAATGAGTTGTGCAGTGTATATTGTTGGTTGCTGTATCAGTTAACCACCACTGAGAAACAAACCATCAGAAACACATTCTTGTAACAATCACTTTCTATGATCCTTGTATCCATGTGTCTGTTGGGCTCACTTATGATCTCTGGCCAGCTGCCGGTCAGTGTTTGATGTTCAGCTAACTCTAGGCTTATCAAAAATGGCCGTCACAAACACAGCTAAGTTAGTCCACCTGAGATACCCTCTTCCAGTGGACTAATCTAGAGTTTTGGTTGAGTTCCAAAAGCGAGATAAAGTGTTCAAAGCTTAGACCTGGATAGACACACATTCACTTTCTCGAAATTCTATTGACTAAAGTGTGTCACAAGTTCAATCCCTGATGTTAGTCCTTAATGAGAGGAACCACAAAAGTCACATTGCAAAGCATGTGGACACAGTGTGAAGAATTAGTGTAACAAAATTTTAAATCCCCTGCTATCTGTCACTAAAACATGAATAATACATTCCTCGTTGTAATATAAAATGCTAAGACCCCAAGTGTGAGCACAAGCACGCTTCTGACCTGACTTCAATATTTCTAAAGATTTCATTACATAGATCAGCAACATAGCACCATCTTTCAAAGCCAAACATGTTTTCTTCTTAATCCCTTTCAATGTATGCATTTGGCAAGTATTTAAAAATCTGCTTCTTTCTTCCTTTCAGATCCACTTGGGGGTTTAATTTCCTTCTCATTTCCTCTCTACTTTCAGTCTTAGGGAAGTAATTTGGCATCGGAGCAGCAACAGCCCACCCCCAGAGATAGCCACCGATTAGTATTAATGTTCACTTGAAAGGAAGCAATGCCTTGCCCTGCCTCCTTCACAGTCAATGAAAAAGTCCATCCCACATTTGAGGCAGGTAAGGGTGACATTGCTGCCCTCATTGTGTCTCTGGGGTGTAAGAGACCAAAGCAGAGAGCTTCCAGATTGGGGGCGGGGGGATTTGTTCCTGCTGTCCAGTCAATGTGAGCTGCAAAACTCTAATCATCCGAGTGGGCAGGAAATCACCTAGGCAATTCAGCTGGTGGGTGCCCATGTGAAAGGAAGAGATAATTATTAATGTCACTCCTGAGATAGGAAAGTCTTTATAGACAGAAATAGATTCCACTAGCACATTGCATAAAGTCTATTGAAGTGCAGACAGTGATTTGTAAAATGTTATGAGGGCACAAGAGTAGGCTTAAATCAAGTTCAGCAGCTGTGATTAGTTGATAGAATAACTATTTTGTTGTGCTTTGGTCCCTATGGAGTATCATGACTCTAAATTCTACGTGGCAAGTCATTGACGCATATTAAAATGAAGAGCTTTCCTCAAGTAGCATTTATGGTATGAAATTCTTTGTAGAAATGTTACAGGTAAGGAACAAGAAAGAATAAAGTCTGCCTACCAGCTTATCTAGCAGACACAACACCCTAGAAAATGAAACAGTGTTCTCTCCCTAAAAGTGTCCTTGCAAGATTAACTTCAACTGCAATGAAAGTACAAAACAAACAAAAAAAATTATAGATGGATGGCCTTAATGTTTGTTTTGTGTCCATTTACAGCCTTGTTCCCCTCGACCTTGGAGGATGTATTTCACTAGCCCCAATGGATTCTCAAAAGTACCGACAAAAACAAGCCTGTAATTTAGTCTCCTTTCCATCTGAACTAAGCGCTTACTGGTGCTGTGGCTGCAACAACTTCAGTTTGAGGAGTGACAACAAAACTACCATGAAATGTTTTTTTTTTCCATTCTTTGCAAGTTAACAGACAGAGATTCCTATCATATCTCTCAGCAAACAGCATGTACTCTTTCCCCTCTTAAATTTTGAACTTTCACCCTTCACTGAAAGAAAACACTCTTCAGCTTCTGCTTCTTCATTCAAATTACCAGCATCACAACCCTTGCATTTGGTGGCCAAATAAGGGTATTTTGAACATGACACCATGAGAGTGGATGTGATAATAGAAAAGACTGCTGAAAGTGTGTGTCCCTGATTAGGAGTTCTGTATTAAACCTTCCTTACTCACAGCTCAGGGAGCATTTTAGAAGAGGGGGAGGAAGATTGTAAGAGCCATTGCTCATTCATAAACATAGAGAAGCAGAGACTTTCAGGCCACCAGAAACTTGCACACGTGAACTTTTGGCAACGGTGGCATGGAGCACAGGACATATGATAACTCAATCAGAGTGAGCCCGGAATGGAGCAAGAGGAATGGATGGTGGGCCGGCCTTACACTGGGCACTATTGGCAATTGAGTAGTAATGGTGAGGGAGAGTATGTCTTACTGAAGATCTCTGGATAGGCTGACTAGCCTCCAGTGGATGAATTTGCACCAGGGGACATCTGGGTACAAATGCTTGACTGGATAGAACTTAACATGTATGGTGGAATGCACGGGGTCTGGTGGTGAGTTGGGGGGTATGAATGGAGGAGGAGGTCTAAATTTGATTAAGAACTGTTGGATGATATGTACTAAATCTCAATAAGAAATTATAAAAGAGAAAAGACTGCTGAGTGACTAATGGATGAATAGGGTCTGTAATGTGGATAAGCTGGGTGGTGAGGTGATGGTGGAGGTGGATGGAACAGATGGTACAAAAGCTCTGCATGCTATCCAGGATGGCAAAGAATTAAAAAATTATAAATTGTCTGTGAAATTTTTCAGTCAATACTTTTGGAACATGGTTGATCACGGATAATCGACACCAAGGATAACAAGACCATTTCCCTTTATTCCTTGACTGAAGATAGAATTACAGCAACCTACGATAGTGTTTTTATCCATAAAATTCTCAGAGCTTTAAGTAATGCTAAATTTAAACATATGGAAATTTTATGTATGTGGAAAACGGAGCCATCTTTTATCTCAGTATATAGATCCCTTTTGCCAAAGGAAGAATACACATATTTTCATATCTTAATAAGATTTCAAAATGTAATCTTGTTAAAATCTATATTGTTCTATACATATTCATTATATAATACACAGGTATTATATAAAATGCCAAGAATTCAACAAGTGGAAGTAATATATGAATAAATAGATGAAATATTATACACTGCTTCCTTGGTGAGGGTACATCTGGCTACAAATGCTTGACTGGATAGAACTTAACATGTATGGTGGAATGCACAGGGTCTTGTGGTGAGTTTGGGGGGGCATGAATAGAGGAGGAGGTCTAAATTTGATTAAGAACTGTTGGGTGATATGTACTAAAGCTCAATAAGAAATTATAAAAGAGAGGTAAAGGCAGGCAGCCTCACTGAATTTCACCAAGTAGGATAGTGTGATTTATCGGTCAGCCTGGAGACTGTTTAAGGCTATCGCATTCCTGGTAAATGAGTCAGATGAGAGGATAAATGTCTCCAGCAAACGCACATGGTGATCACATAGAAACTAGTTTCTGTATGATACTAAATATTTGCAAATCACTTTCTTCCTTATAAAAATATCATATTCTTATAAAACAATTCTGTGAAGTCCATAATGTGTTGATTGAATGTGTCCATGTTTTAAAAGATCAATAGTCATCCACAGACCCTTCAGAGTGGAAATAGTTAGACCAGGATTCAGAACTTGAGTGTTAAAGCTCTAAATTTAGGTTTCTCTCCACTATTATCATCTTAGATTTAAAAAGAAAAGGAGAAAAAAATCATCCCTCCCCTCCACTCCAACTCTCTGAAAAATGGTTGAATTTTTTAAAATTGTCCTAAAATTAAATGGAATTGTTCATTATAAAAGACAAAGCTTTGTTGTAACAGAAATGGTGTAATTAGCTTTAATTGTCATTGACATCTTTTAAAGCAAGTGGAATTAGCAAAATGTCCTACCTGAGAAGTGAGGAAACAGCCCTGCTTATGGAACACTGGGGTACTTTGCTGTGCTGAGGCCTGTCTGTGCCTGTAGCTTATTCAGGAGGAGGCCACAGAGCGTCCTGCATCCTCACTGCAGGAAAAATCCCAAAGAACACTGGTATAAATGACTCTGGCAATTAGAAAGCTGAACTGTGCAGTATGGGCTGCAATTCTGAAAAATATGCCATCTAATAAAGCTGTCTTTCAACTCTCCACTATTAAAAGTAATTCCTGTACAACAGGAATTCTTTTGACTACATCCCCAAATTGGAGATAAGAACTCAGAGCTGATACTCTTTGGAGTTAATTTATTCTTTAAGTGGCAGTTCTGGTCCTCTCTAGTGACCCTTGGTATGATAGGCAGATCCCTAACAGTGCACAGGTTTAGGTAAAGATTTAATGAAATTGCAAAGACAGTGCCCAAGTTGAGTTTATGTACTAAAATTAGGTGTTCCTACCTGCTTAGTCTCTTCTGATTCTACTCTAATCTCTCTTGGTCTTCCGCCCTTGACAATGTTCTCTAGCATGTGGTAGACTCAAACTTACCTAAAATTATGTTACTAACATGCTTTATAACCTTTGTTCATTCTGGTTGCTTTCCCATGAAAAGTCCTTCCTATCCAACTAGTGGGATCCAAGTCCTAGCTCTGATGTTTTCACTGAAGCTTTTGAATACCTTCTCTCATGACAAACACAAGTTATTAGCTCCATTCTCAATGCACCATGAGAAGTGCACATTGTGCTTGCTGATATATGCTTATCAACAAATTCTGAGCTTGGGCTGAGAAGATGGCTCAGCAAGTAAAGTGCTCACCCTACAAACACAAGGATTGAAGTTTGGATCTCCAGAAGCCATGCAAATATTGGGTGAGCAAGGATCTTTGCCTGTAATCCCACATACATGGAGACAGAAAGGATACTGTCTCGGGAGAAGCTGACTAGCCAGATTACCTGAAATGGTGAACTCCAGAATAAAGTGAGAGACATAGCCAGATGAAGTGTGATCAAAGAAGATACCCAACCTAAACCTTGGGCCTCCACATATATACCCCCACAAACAAATATGTGTACATACACCAAGACACATTACCCATACAATGAGAGTGTGTATATACGCATATATGATCACCACACACATGTACACAGCAAAAGAGGAGTTTTGAGCTCAATACTTGTTCAAGCAGGAGAAGTCACCTGAAGATAACGGGCAAAAGGAAATGGTAGAAATAAAAGAAACCATGTTTAACATCCTTCCACTACTGCCTTGAGCCATGGGCAGAGTCACCCACTTCCATAAATTTTATGATGTCCTTATTTTATGGAAAAATAGTGGTAACAACAGAATAAAAAATATATTTCCCATTGAATATTCACACATAAGTGAGTCGACTGAGCTCTTTAAAGTTCATCTGGGTTGCTATGGGTTAGCTTTCTATTGCTGTTAAAATACCTGCATTTTACCAGCTTGAAGGAAGAAGCACCTAGATCATGTTTGAAAGGTTTCAGGACATGATCAGTTGGCACCACAGCTTTGGCGCCAGTGGCTGGGCAGTACATCTAGGCAGGAAGCACATGACAAAGAAAAGATGCCCAATTTCTGGAGGCTAAGAAGCAACAGGAGAGGGAGGAAGGGGCCAAGCTCTGCATATCCAAACAACTGCCAGCTTCTCTCCAGTCAGCTCCTCTTCCTAAAGATTCTTCCCCATCCCAGTAGCACTTAGGGCTGGCTGATATACCTGTGGCATATGGGCTTTTGAAAGCTATGAAGGATTCAAACCATAATCCGCAAAAAATAAATTTTTATTTTGATTTTTAAAAGTAGAATAATTCATTATTTACTCACCATTGTATTCACTTTTTTAAAAAGTTTTTTATTGGATTATACTGTATTTCATACAGAACATCGCAATGAATCTTAATCATCTTTATATCCCCTGCCCCACCAGCAGTCCTCTCTTAGCTCCCCAAATGGAATCCATACATTTTTTTCATCTGTGTTGAGGTCTATTGTATCAAGTTAGTGTCCACAAATGCTCCTCAGTGCAAGTTCATCCACGAGGTCTAGTCAGCCTATCCAAAGTCCCTCACGGGGACCACCTGGGGCTGGAGTCATCTTTAACCTTGGATCTGTAAATTCTTACAATACAAATTGTTAACGGGACTTTGGGAACTAAACATCTTCATGTGGCCTTCCCATGTACTTTGAGCTTCTTCAGGACACTGGAACTAGACAGGAAGAGGAAGCCTCCCAGGAAAGTCAGGAGAAAACTATAGAAGCCTTATAATACAGTCTCTAAAAGTGCCTTTCACCACTGTCTACTGGCCCAGGAAGTCCATTTCAAGGGTAAGTGGCATAATGTCTGCAATTGACAAGGGATGACAAGGGCACATTGCAAGTTCAGATTCCATGGAAGATACTTTCATCCCTCTTCTGGAACTACAAATTGCTCCATTATACTATAAGCAACAATTATTCGTTAAGGAATAGTTAAGCTTCAACAATTGCATGGTTCATTTTTTGCTAAGAAATTTTTCTTGTATGACACAGGGGAAACAATCAAGCTAGTTAACAAAAAGTAGATTTGGGCAACACTGTGAACACCATTTATTTTTTTATTTTTTATTTTTTTACAAATCAGCGTACTTTGCTCCCTTTGAGTTTTTTATTTGTTTGTTTTTCAGGATCTTATTCAAAATCTTTTATCAGAGAGAGCATCTCTGACCCATCATTCCTGAAGGGGCACATAACTCCTCATAGGTGACTGACTTGTCTTGTAGTACTAATACTAAATTCTAAGAAGAAAGAATCTGCCTAGCTGATCAGAGACCAGGTGTCCACCATAGCTACATCACTTTTATATTTGCTGGGAGTGCCAGGATTGCCACAGAGTAAAATAACAGAGCTACTAAAACTTAGACTGGGGAAGATTGCTCAGTGGGCAAGAGCACTTACTACACAGGTATGAGAATCTGCGTTCTGACTCCCAAGACCCAAACAAAACTGAAAACGGTATTGTGCATCTCTAATCCCAACATTTTTGTGGGGAAATGAAAGAGAGACAGCAAAGTCCCCAGAATCTCACAGGCTATATAGCCTGGTATATACAATGGTGAACAAGATGGAGAATGAGGAACAAAACCCAAGGTTGTCATGACACCTCCACAGAGGTGTCGAGGCATGCATACCTGCACTGATGCTCATGAACATTTGCACATGTACACATGGACAAAAAAAAATACAATAAAATCTAAAAATCTAATTCGGTCCTCAACCAGCTATACTTTTCAAGGATAGAGGCTGTTTGGAAGTGTGATATTTGACCAGAAAGTCTAGTAGAGTTAAGAAAGAGGGAGTTATAGCTTTTCTAGAACCTCTTACATGGCTACTGTGTGACGTTTTCCTGGGGGAATATGAACAAACATCTATTTACCTCATACAGGGCATCAATGACAGACTAAAGAAACTACTCCAACTGCAGCTTGGAGAACTAGTGAGTCTAACTGGGGTTACTTACAGGGGTCTGGACAATTTTGTGAGTGACTACAGAACTGAGGAAAGGGTCTCTCAACCCCCTGCCCCTGTAACCATTGGTTGTTTATAGGTCCCAAGAGAGGAACAATGCCTCATGAGTCCCTCTCCTCCCTCCATGATGGAAAGTTAATGCACCCAATCTTGTGTAGGTCTCTTGTAGGTAATCACAGTTTGCTGAGAGTTCAAGAAGTCAATGGTCCTATCATGCCAAGAGGACAATGTCTCACAATACTGCTCTTCAGCAAGTCTAAAGCCTGGGCCAATCTTCCTTCCCTATCAGGTATCTGTACAGGCCCTGGCAGTGGGTTTAGCAAGATGAAAAGATGTAGAACATTACAATACTCTGGAAATTTATAAATCCTCATAATAAGGTCTTAGATGTACTTTAAAATATCTGAACTCAAAATAAAAGATGAAACAGGTGAGAAAGTCTTGATTACCCAGAAGATGATGTTCAGGGGTTCATTATACAATTTTATGTACTTTTGTGTCTGTTAAAAATTTTGCATAATTTATAAAAGTAGGAAATAAGCACTGCTGTTATAAGTACAATCCAAATCCCTACAGCCCCATGATTTTGCCTTTTATTTGTTATTATTTATTGGGATGATATCATAATTGTCTTCTTTAACCTAACTATAAAATAACTTAAATCTGAAAATTATTTCTAACCTGTGCCACCATTATCGTAACAAAAAAATAGTCATTTAAAACTGAAAATTTAATGCTGTGAACATTTTTAAACATTCTGGATTATTAGAAACTCCAGTGTAATAGTCTAAAAATGTCCTTAAATGCAATTCAAATCACTTGAAATTGGCACAATGTTCATGGGCATTTTAATATTGAAAGTCTAATCCACTTGTAAGGTCCTAATTTTTCTCTGTGTTATATTCTTTTGTTGACTGTCACATCACTCACTGTATCCCCAAGAGTGACTCAGAGTAGAAAATAAATGCTTTCTTTCATCACTGTTTCTGATGACTAATATATTCAGACTTTTACATTTCAGTGGTTTTAATGCTGATCATCACAGGGAATATCTAAGATGACTAACATAACTAAGAGAAATTAGAAACCTAGGGAACCTTAGTCATGGTCCACAGATTGATGGTTGAACGGTGTGCAAGATCCCCAAGGCATTCCCTTCAAGCTTCCAGACCCAAGAATGAAACTCACAATAACTCTTTTCTCTGAACTGCTGAACCAGAGACACTGCCCACAGTGCCCTTGGTTTTTGTTTCTTCATGACACCTTCACAAGTAGTTAGAACAACTTCCCTGGTGGTTTTTTTTTTTCCCTCAAACCAATCCTTTTAAGGTGTCTCCCTTCTCCCAAAGTATTTTTGCTTTGTTTTTAAACAAAAAACAAACAGCTAGTACAGTAATTAAAATCCATTCAACTTAGTTGGATATTTACCACATACCAAGCCAGTTTCATTTGTTTGATTAAACTTAACTACTTTTAAATTTTTGTTGTTGCTTTTTCTTCTGACTGGTTCTCCCAATAGCCCCAGATTACCTAGAACTCTCTATATAGACCAGGATGACTTTAATCTAGCAGAGATCTACCTGTCTCTGGCTCCCCAGTGCTGAGACTAAAGGCACACTCCACCAGGCCAAGCCTAGTTTTTAATTTATAATGTTAAACTATGGAAAACATATAGCATTTTCAAACCAATGGATGGTATCCAAATTTGAATGTTCAAGAGATTATCAAATATAGTATACTTAAGCTAGTACACAAGTGATGCTTAGCAACTTCCTGAAGCATATCTAATGAAGATGGAGATGGCATCATGCTGTAGGGTTTCCAGAGCTGGATGATAAGTCATCTCAGATAATAGACTCTAAACAGTCTGTTGCTGGACATGGTAAAAGACCTTCTGCATATCAGAAAACTTAATATAAGTTTTCTTTCATAATTCCTCAAAGGACAATATCACTAAAAGCCAGGTTATGGTCCCAAGTGGAGCTTTATGAAAATCTTCTTAGTTTTCACAAACTACATAAACTCATTGGATCCTTGGGAGTCAATAGGCCATGTAGAAATAGTTCAATTGTACAGTAAACACATGTTCTATCTCCAGCACTTTGCCGTTTCTGCTACATGAATTCCTCTGGGAAAAAAATAATGATCTATAAACAGAATGAAAATACTGCATTTTAAAAATAATTTTGTTGCTGAAAAGTATACCAATTGCTTCAGATTATGAGACTGATGAGCTGCTCACCATGCTAAGAAGGCAAAAAATAACTGGGATCTGAACCCCCGTCCTCTGCAAGAGCAGCCAGTGCTCTTACCACTGAGCTAGCTCTCCAGCCAGGAGACTATTACGGAGTTCCACAAGCCTAAGCAGAACATCTACATTGCAACCTCTACATCTAAGGCTCACAGAATATAGAGCAAGGGCTGAAGAGGACACCTATGAATGCTTCTTTCAGTTCTCACTAATGAAGCTCACTCATGTAACAAAAGCCCATGAACACAAAAGGTCACAAATGGCCAAAGCATAGGGAGTAAGAACCTGCAGAATATGGGTCCTCGGACAGGACTCCTACGTTAAACTCCACCCAGGACCAGGGTACCACTGCAAAGCAGGAGGCAGAAAGATTGCAAGAGTTGAGGAAGTGTATGAACATATGGAAACAGAGTCCTACAAGCCCCTGGGACCCCGCTTATATGAACCTACAACGATGGTGTCAACATTCAAGACTCGTATAAAACTCCAGCCAACAAAACCCCAACACAGAAACGAAGAAATGGGTAACAAGCCCAAATCTTGGTCAAAGAATTATTGACAGCGGATTACTACTGGCTGAGGAAGAACTGGTCTTTTTAAATTAATTTTATTATTCAATCATTGTGTGCCTCATACAGAACATCTCGATCATTCTTAACCAACTTCTTAGCCCCTTCCTCACCCACACCTACCACAGTCCCCCGACTGGAATCCATACATTCCTTCAACCATGTTAGAGCTGATCTTCTTAAAAGAAGGGACTCTAAATAGGCTCACTAGACCCCTGTGATGAACTTGCACTGAGGGATATCCAAGGACACCAACTTGACATGAAATGCTTTAACACAAATTACAAAATGTATGAATTCCAGGAAGTCTGGGGTTGGGATGGTGCCAGTGGGGAAGTAGGTTAAAGGTGGTTAAAATTGTTTAAGATGTTCTGTAAGAAATACACAAAAATTCGATAAAATTATTCTAAAAAAAGAATACCAACTCAATAATCCCTCAGAGCACTCAGCTATAATAGGTGGACTTCTATGAAAGGTAGATTCGAAATTTATGTAGCTCATTTGCCATCTTAACCAATTTACCATATTAAAATACACAGGGTATTCAGTATAGCACCTCTGTTAAGAATAATTTAGATTTTGCTCAATTTCTTTGGGGTTTGGTCTCTTCTCACATGGAGTCCTTTACCCACAGTTTCAAGAAATATGACTGCATTCTCAGGTAGTAAGAGCAACCATGGCTGCCACAGAATTGCTGTATGGCAAATTTTACAGCATGAAGAACTAGAAATATACGCCCCCTTTATAATCTGAATAAAACAACTCTCGAATTTAGAAATTGTATTTTCCAGTTGTTCTTCAAGTCTGCACTGGGATGTTTGGCTGAAGGCCTGGTAGCCCATCACATGACTGAAATGACTGGCACTGACCTCTGTCTCCATTGGCAGTAGGTTTATCATACCAAACAAGCCACAATTCTTCATTTTTAAGTAGAACTAAATGTCACTAACACTTCAGCAGAACAAATATATATATATAAAGGCATTGTGTAGGTGTATGTTTAGCCTGTAAAATACACATCAAATCCCAAGAAAAAAAGATAGTAAAATTTTGGAATATATTTAACTAATTCCTATTGAGTAGACACGAATTATTCTTTTTAAAGTATCTATTCCTTGTGATTTGGATATTATTCTTTTACAAGATAGATGTGCTTCACCAGCACACTAAAAAATAATCATTTTCTGAGCCCCCATCTCTAAGTAAGAGGGGCTAAGAAAGAAACTGTGGGAGGCAGATAAACCTCAAGAAGGCTGTGAATTTTTAAACTCTGTGATCACATTCAGACACGCAAGATGAAAGTAAATAAAATATTTTTATTGTCCTCCATTTTATAAAATATATTATGCTTCTAGTACCATGCTCTCTGCTCAGCTGTGTCATGCAGAATGACTTTTTAACCCTTCACAAGCCATAGTAAGTGGTATTATTAATCTCATAACATGAGCAAAAAGAGTCTTTGATATCAGACCAAATCATATAGGAATGAGTCAGGCATTAAACTCAAGGCTATGAACATAAAAGTCAGTGTTCTTTCATTTCCCTCAGAATTGACTGACCATCAAGCAATCAATAGAACTATGGTTGATGCAAATAAAATTTCCTACCCACAGAATGGAACTGAATATTTGCAATAAATATATCTAATGAGGTAATAATGGAAACTATAAAAAGAGCTCTTATTAATAGGACATTGATAAAGAAATTTAAAAATGGTAAATAGTTTGAAAAGATACTTTCTAAAATAGAATATTAAATAGCTAATAATTACATATGAAAGCTTTCAGCATTTAGCTATCATGGAAATGCACATTGGAATTATGATGAAATGTCATTATATATGCATCACAGTAACAAACAAAAACTGCTAAGTAGGTGAAGATGCAACAACCTCTATGGAAAAGCAGTAAATACTGAAAATTAATACATGTCACCTAATCAGCAAAAGTTAATACATATATTACCAACAAGTCCATCCTTAGGTATTGAAGCAAGAGAAATATATGCACATATGTGCACAAAGGAAATATCTAGGCATTTCAAGTCAGCACATTCATAGCAGCCAAAAAAGTTAAACTGTCAAGTACCCAGAGATTTTAATCTGTACAAATTAACAGCATGGGTTTCTGTTAACGACCTATACATACTTTAATAAGAAAATTTCTTTGTCTTATCTTATATAAGGCGATTCAATTTACTTTTATAAAAAATAGAGGTTGGAGTTCTGCATGGTGGCATATGCCTTTAATCTTAGCACTCAGGAGGCAGAGGTGGGGAGATCTCTGTGAGATCCAGGTCAACCTGGTCTTCATAGCAAATTCCAGGCCAATTGTTGCTATAGGGAGGTTCTGTCTCAAAAACAAAAGGACAAAAAAAAATAGAAGTTTATAGTGTCTAAGCATTAGTACTTGTATACACATAGCATGTATACTTTAATATATGCATATATATATGATTGAACATACAGATGTATAAATGCATACACAGCATGAAGAATGAGAAGCAGAAAAATACATTTTAAGTTTCTTCCAACAGAATTTGTGTAAGTTTTGTGCAAAATAATTCCAAAAGAGCAGTGTTTTAATTAATATATATATATATATATAATACTTAAGTCACAGTGTTTATATATTTAAGTCAAAGTGGTTATATGACATATAGTCTTAAAATAAAGAATTTTCATAGTCAATATGTAGACTGAAAATAATGTTTTTCAAAAATTTCTTTTCTTGTCATTTCTAGTAAAATGAAGAAAGAAATATTTACTTTCTTTGTAAATTCTTTGTAATTTCCTTTGAATAACAATGAATACTTTGGTTGTTCTTCTTCTGTGATCTCTTGAAGTTTCCACAGAAAAGATATTCATTATACCATTATAATGTAGTTTAACTCTAATTCCTTCTGTTTAATGTTAAAGACTATTTTCATAATTACATATGTGTACTAGTTAACTTAAATTGTCATTACTTCGTGGGTAGTTACTTTTAGCATGATTAAGGGTCATGGAAGGTGGCTCACATCTCTTAATATTAATAAAGGGCGAGAATGTTTTTTTGCTTATCCCAATGAACATCAGAAATAGATTTTTAGTGCTTGTGTTGTTTAGCTTTCCGTTGCTATAACAAAATGCCTGAGAACATGAAATTAAAGAAAGAAAGGAATTATATTGACTCACAATTTCAAAAATTTCAGTTCATGGCTACTTTGCATGCTTACTTTTAGGTCAGTGGCAAGGTACAAAATAATGGCATAAGTATGTGGCAGAGGAAATCTGTTCACTTCCTGGCAGCCAGGAAGCAAAGAGCATGTGAAAGGAAATGACTAGGATCCCAACAAATCTCTCCAGGGCACTCCTTAGTGACAAACTTCTCCCACAATGACCTTCCTTGTAAAGTCTTCATTCAACACCTCTCAACATTGCAATACTGAACACCAAGCCTTCTGCACATAAGCCTTTGGGAGAGGTCACTTGTTTTCACTTTTTGAAGTATTTTTGTTAGCATATATTAATTATACATAACAATGGGCTTCATTTTTATATTTTTCATATATGTAATGTATTTTATCACATTCACCACCACCCTTATCACCTTCTCTTGACTCACTCCCACTTTCACGGCTTTTGCTTACTTTGTTTGTTTAGTTGGTGTGTGTGTGTGTGTGTGTTTGTATGTATTGTGTATGTGTGTTTACATAAGTTTAATTAGGGTTACTTATAGGGGCATGGGCAGTTTACCAATGGCTACACTACAGAAGAAAATATCTCTCCTTCCCTAGAAACCATTAACTGCCCATAGATCCTCAAGGAAGGTGGGGACCAAGTAATTTAATTTGAAAGTCCTTTAAGATTTAAACTATAACAATGCTACTTTCAACTAAACAAAAGTCTAAAATTTTTAAATAAGTTATAATTTCTATTTAATCTCTCTAGCTAAGTCTGTGGCAATGTATAAATAGTATTGACCTAAGAACCTGGTTTCTGCTACTGGTTATTCCCAAGAAAATGTATCCAAGACTCAGTTTTCTTTCCTATATAAAGGAATTGGAAGTTTCTGGGTCTTTTAAAGCAGTGTAATACTGTTTTGCATTTCTGACCAATTCAGCATTAGAAGCAAGCCCTGAGTTTCTTGATATTCAAATGATAGGTCTAGAAGCTCTGAGACCTCTGCCTTCCTAACCAGTGAATTAGCCTGTTGTGTTTTCAGTCATACTAATCAAAACAGCAAAGAGTAGCTAATTTCTACTGTAAGCCACTTCATACCTGGTGATTTCTGTTGACATGTGGATGGTGTGATAGAGGAACACTTGATGTTTATTCTTAACCTATTTTATGCCCATTTTATATAACTAGATTGTAGTTGAATTAAACTATGTAGACTATATAAACAAAACAATTGCTTCTATAACCAGATTGAATGCTCTGGAGAAAAGCAGTAAAAGTCACGGCATAAATAAAATTGCTCTTGAAGTAGACATGGCAACACAACTATAAAATTGTTTGGAAATCTAGCCATATTCTGTACTTGATATTTGAGAGATTTTTGCTCCATTGAATCAAATTGAGCTTGAACCTGTAGACGTAGTTAATATATAAAGAATGGAAAACCTCTGGTAAACAGACTCAGAATCAAAGAAAAGGCATTTTCCCCAACATCAAAAGACTGGGGAAATAAACTGCTTTTGAGTTGTTACAATAAAATGTTTAAGGTGTGAGTTGCAGGCTGTACTCTCCAGAATAGGCTCTGAGGAAGATTTTAATGCAAGGACTTTACTGAGGTGACTCTAGGGAGCACCCCTTGTAGAGAAATGAGCCACCACAAGACTGCTGAAGGGTAAGTCAAAACCCAGTGCGCTACAGCAGGTGCAGTCCAACTAAGACTGAGGTATGGGATTTGGGTACTCACACACACCAGCCACTGGGTGAGGGCTGGCCCTGAGGAAGAGATGTGCACTTGGCCAAGCGGCTCCTGTTCCTGGGGGAATGAGGGCAACTGCCAGACACCAACTCTCGTTTGAACTACCAGCAGCTTTATTTCCTAAAGGCAGAGAACTGAGTACTTTGGTCTCAAAATGGGTCTCCTTAACATATAAGTGAAGTGTCATTAGAAAAGGCATCAGACATGAGTAAAATTAGACTCAATGAAGAGAACAGAGAGAAACTTGAATTTCATGCCTGTAAACATTCCTTGGTATGTCTTGATTGGGGGTAAGAGAGAATTCTAACTTATTTCAATCCTTTCTAATTATTTCTTCTTTATAAGTCAATGATTCTTACTTGGAATAATTTTATGCCCCATCTACCTCCAAGGAGCCTTCCAAGAGGTAAAAAATCTTTGTGCTACCACAACCTGGGAAACATAAAAATATCCCATGATGCACATGACAGCACTTAAAACAAAGAATTATTTGGACTGAAATGCCGATAGTGACACAGTTGAGAGCCCTAGTCTACACCAATACTTTGGTTAGTAGTTGCGGATATCATGCCTTTTCTTAGATCTTTTTTAAATGTCAAACTGTCAATGTCACAGTGTTTTCTCAGTCCAGTTTTCACTATTTGACACATTGTGATCAAAAAGATTCAGTGCCAAGAGTTAAGCTGAAAGTAAGAGACCATTCTTGGTTCCAAAACCTTTCTCTTTCCTCAAGCATAAAACTGGACCATATTTTCCAGTCTCTGCAGGTTCGGTGACTGAGTAGCTGAAGTCTAATCTAGAGAAGGGGATGATTAAATTAAAATCAAAGCATGACTTCACTAGTCTCATGACCTACTGCTATATAAAGATGTTTTTTTTTTTCTTTTGATTCACAAATGCTTAAAGACTGGGAGAATAATGAAAACAAAACTCACTGGAACACATTCCATAGAAGAAGGACATTAACTACACCGTAAGTAAGTTCTAAACTGATAAAATTTAGGTGCTCAATTAGAATACAAACAGACCTCTAAGGAAAATACCATCTAATTACAGTTTGCAGTGTGTATTTATAAAATTACAAAAGTCTCTCAGGAGCATGCTGTGACCACCACCAGGAGTATGCTAAGATACTCGAGGACTTGTCAAGTCCCTTGGCTGTATAGTCCCTAGATGCTAGCTAGGTAGCTCTGGATATCAGTTTAGAAAGATAATGGGTGTGGCTGTGTCACAGCCAGAGTTCTCTGTCTTCAGTAGTTGGCAAGGGTGCAGCTCAGGCCCTGAAAGGCAGTCGTCTTTGGGGAGATGCGGGTAATAGTGCATCCCTGCTGAACCTTCACAGAGCTGACAGACGCTTGGACTTTAGATTAATATTCCACATGTAGGGTTCAATAAGCTGTGACATTGCATTCTCAAGGGGAGAGAGAATGAGAATTCCAGGACCTTATCACAACGATGTGTGTCAGTCAGGTAACAATCTATGTTGCTGTGTTTTCAAAGCTTTAAACAAAAAAGCAAAGTGATATGTGCCACTTCCATATGTGTGTCACAAATATTTTCCAGGGGTGATCCTCTGTTGTCATAATCTTTCAGTTGTTTCAAAAGCTGAAATTCCTAACCTGTGTTGTTATTCTGGAATATTATAAATTTCAGTAAAATACAGCGATATTTATAAACTCACAAGTTCTTTGACTTTCAGTGGGAATATATATCATAAACCCATCATGACTTGAATGCATTATTAATTTTAAAATGCCTATACGATTAATCTCCTAGCTTTGAAACTGCACAGCAAGCAACACGAGCTGCTTGACCTCAGGATCACTGGACCAAGTGGGTGCCACTTCTTTGTGCCACTGTCTAGCACTGGGAGAAAGGTCAGTGGATAGAGAAAAGATCAAAATTCAAAAATTGAAATACGGAGAGCTAGGAAGATGGCTCAGTGGTTAAGAGCACTTACCCTGTATCAGAGAGGACCCAGCATCCACATTAGGTGGTTCACAACATTCCTTTATCTCTAGCTTTGAAAAGCCCCAACATCCACTTCTGATAGCCATATTACCTGCAGAGATGTGCGCGCACACACGCACACAGGCACACAAACACTGAGAAATTCAGGATACCTGAAAGGAGGCCTAGGGTTTTTTTTCTTAACAAATATCCCAGATGACCCTTATCACCAGTGCAGTTTATCAAAGCTTTTGTTTTTTTGTGTGTGTATTCCATAGGTTGCAATATGCTATACAGCCATGGACAATTCAGCAAAATGGTGCCAATATTTGACCTGATGCATAAGTCAGACTCCTAGGACTTCTTGATTCTGCATTCTCCCTCACCCCCATATGCAAGTCATCATCCATCCCTTTGATCCTGTAAGTAAATTAAATCTCAAATCATTATTTCTCTCCATCTCTCTAGCTAGCATCACTGTTATCTCCTCGCCAAAATGGCCTCTGATCTTGACATGATTTCTGCTTGTACACTTCCTCTTTTTCTATATGCTGCTAACTTAAGTCAGATTTTTATCAACTTTATAACACATGTCTGAACAAATCCTTAAAATATTATACTGAGAACAGAATTCAAACTGTTACTGTGTTCTGGTCTTGACTACCTTGCCAGCTTTACTGGAGCCTTCTCTTCCCAATTCGTTCTCAGATCCACATTGATTTTATTTAGTTTGTAGAAAACAACAGGTTTTTTTCCTACATCATAGCTTATTGTCTAGACTCTGCTTTTGCTTATGTAGGACACTCTTTATCACTCTTTATCCATAAGCTCTCACCTTAAATTTCACTTCCTTGACCATGTCTTCACAAGTAGACTGTTAAAAGCACATAGGGAAAGACTGGTGAGAGAGATCAGAGGTTAAGAGAACTGGCTGCTCTTGCAGGACCTGGGTTTAATTCCCAGCACCCACATGGTAACTAAAAACTGTTTGTAACTCCAGTTCCAGGGAAAATCCAATGCCCTCTTCTGACCTCTGCAGGCATTGCACTACATGGGTGCACTTACATACATGCTGGCAATACACTCATACACATAAAATAAAAATAATAGATAAAATATTTTAAATAGTTTATTAAAAAATAAAAGCACCCAAGGAGTAAAATTGTTCTCTCATCTAAATTTTAGGCAACGACTTTCAGTCCATCTTATTCATGATAATTTATAAAGTCTTATGCTTATTTGGATTTTCAAGTATTAGTTTATTCATTTTAGTGTTTGAAATACAATAGGAGTTCTTTAAAGTCAGAAAGTACAAGATCTATGGATAACATAGCCAGACAGAAAGCTCTATGGTGTATAAAAGCTGGGATTGTTAGATCCTTGAGTTGCCCCCAAGTTTACGATTGCTAGATTTCCTTGTCAAAGTTCCCTGTGAATGCTTGGTTTGAAGAATTTCCTTCAAGCACATGACAAATAAGAACTGAGACACCAGTTTTCCTGAGTAGTTTTCTAAATCAGTGTATATGGGAGTCAGAGAGAGAATGAATCGAGGCAACTTCATAGAAGAATAATACTTTTATTCCTCTGTCAACTTGTATTTTACTTTTAAATCCCATTACCACCATGGATGAAAATTCTACTTTATAGAATCATTGTATAGATCTATTTGATAGCAGATGAGTTAAAACACACAAATTATTAGGTAGACAGCTGAGGCACACTTTTTAAATAGTTGACTAGATTTTTTGTTGTGATTTTTCATGCAATCTATTTGATGGTACTTAGGCAATCCCCCCATCTTAAACTCCCATACTCCCCACACTCAATTTAATGTATTCTATTATAAATAATACATACTATATATATATATATATAGCCTATAGACCCTAATTTGTGCACCCATTTGTGTGTCTTTCCATTGGGGAGCTTGGTTAACCTACCAGGGGTCCCACGTTTGAAAGATATTGATTCTCCTCTTCCATCAGCCATCTGTTGCCACAGTTTCCTGAAGTGGTCTTCTCATCTATTTCCTCATGTCCATGCTGGGATTTTTTTCTCATTTGAGCTTGCCTGGGACTTCTGCATGCTGTCACCATTGCTGTGAGTTCATATGAGCAACTGATAGAAATTGGGTTGACTCTTACCAACATTGTTATTCTCTCTTCCTTGGGAGATACACCACGAAAGGAGTGTGTATCATCTCCACATACTAGTGGTAGAGGAAAATGCCAATGTGAGCATTTTGACTGGTTATTTCTATATTCCTCATATTTAACAAGGTCATATTAAGAGGTGGCAATACAATCACGTCTCTCCTGGAATCAAACAGTAACTGTAAGATCTGTATGTATATTTTAATTTATCCCTAATGAACTTTCTCTTTCTCAGCTTATGAACAAATACGAAATGTCACTATCAGTGCAACTGATGGCTGTCTCTTTGCCAAAGTTCATATTTAACACTAACAAATGTGTATTATCTTGTATGCTGAGAACTATTTTGTTTACTTGCTTTTTATTTCAGTAACTGTATTTCTTTTTTACTATTTTAATTGAACTTTTACAAATTCATGCATGCATATAAAAGAGTGAACATATTTTCTCCATGTTAGGCTTTCTTATCCCCCTCTCTCCACTGTAGACCTTTTTCCCAACTAACCCCTGTTCCTACCTTCATATCTTATATTTAGCTCAGGCTGGCTTTAATCTAACTGTGTGATCAAGGAGGAACCTGAGCTTCTGAAACTCCTGCCTCTACCCGAGCACTGTAGGCACGGCCCACCAGGCTTGATTTATGAAGTGCTAGGGCTCAAACCCAGGAGTTTGTACGTGTTCAGCAAGCACTCTGGCAACTAAACTGTGTCGTGTTCAGTAGTAAATTCTTTTCAGCTTCATCCTCTAGGAAAAGTGTTACTAGTCTTCTGTATTTACTTTCTTAAATGAGATCTTAGGAGAATTATTCACTTTTTGTCACCATTTATATTAGTTACTTTTCTTCTTGTGCCAAAACACCTAATAAAATCAGCTTAATGAATGTGGGGTTTATTTCAGCTCACGCAGTCCATCATGGTGGTGAAGACATGGTGGCAAGAGCGTGACGTGGTGAGTTCACATTGCATTTGATGTCTGGGAGCAGAGCTGATGCTCAGTTCACTTTCTTCCTTTTATTCTGTTTGGGATCCCAGCCCATGGCATGGTGCTCCTTATATTCAATGTGGGTCTTCCTTGTTTTTTAAAAAACTTTCTGTAAATACCCTTATAAATACACCCAATAGTGTGTCTCCACAGTGATTTTAAATCCTGTCAGCTGCATCATAGCATCCAAGGAAATGCTTTTTTCTACTGAAAATAGACTCATCCTGATGACAGAGTTTGGCTTTCACTACCTAAGGAGTATCTTTACTTTCTCTAAATTATGCTATATTATCTATCATTATGTACAAAGACTTCTCTAACGTATCATGTAGAGATCATTTTGTCCCTTGCTCAGTCAGACAACGGTCTCTTGTCTGTCTCTATCCTTAGGGAAGAACAATTCATACTTTGTTGGCTTTGGAATAACAAAACTGTTGGAGAGAAAGGTAGCAAAGTGGCTGAACTGCACCTTTAATATGAATCACAGCGAGAGGAGCCAGGATGTCTTCCCTACTTAGCCCCTCTGGTCACCACTCACCGGTTACCACTGTCAAACTTGATGAAATCAGTAAATCTTTCTATTCTCTAAATCATTCTGAATATTATTTCCCTTCTGGGGAGATCGGGATAGCAAATGTCATGTACTAGAGGTCACCAGTTAAGAATTCCTTTCATGCCCACAAAATCTTTCTCATTTCATACACCTTATTCTTGAACTAAGTGAGCCTTTGCTGGCAGACATCAGATGGACACTGCCTTTAGCCCTGTCCAGGCTGACATTCAATAAAGCAAACAGGGATGGTTATGTAAGCTCACCCTTCACCATCCCCCATAATGAAGCACTGCACAAGGGCCTGCATTCCATCGCCTGTCGGGGCATTCTGTTCCTCAGGAAAATAACAATGGAAGACATTCTCCTGGTGTGGGGGGACTGGTGGGTGAATACAATACAAATATGTCCACCAATTCATCTATCATCTAGTTTGTTGGAGCTGCTACATGCTTCCTTCATATACTTCCTGGAACTGAACGGCTGAACAGAAACTCAAATGATACCAGGTCCTGGTGGATTTTGCCTTTCAAAAGAGGATAAGTGTAACTTTTTGGTTTTTTTGCTTTGTTTGGTTTGGTTGGTTGGTTCCTTGGTTGGTTTGGGTTCGGTTTATCAAAACAAAGTCTTACTCTGTAGCCCAGATGTGCCTTGAACATGCAATCCTCTTTCATTGGGCTCCCAAGAGATGGGATGTGCCATCATATCTAGCTGAAGTGATTGTTGTATTTGCAAACTTGAAGACATTACTCCTTTCATAGGATGTACATCTGAGAAGAATAAAAACTTATTAAGGAGCAGCCATTGGTCAATGCAGTTTACTTCACTAACTAGATTTTACCAAATATTTGTTTCAAAGACCTGAAAGTTACAGAAATGTGAAAAACACCTTTATATATTTATAAATGTTAATATTAAAATGTGTTTGGTAATTAGTTATAGTAAACATAACATTATTCATTTTACCTATCATTTATACTAACAATTTCTTAAAAATTCGAAGCAAACTTTTAAGAAAATATTTTGCTCTATGAAAGCTCATATCCATTCCTGGTGAAAAATCAGTAGCATCTTAGCTAAACAAAAAATGGCTAAGTAAATCATAACACAGTCATAGTGTGCAGTGCACAATCACCATGAAAGATATAGTAGCATGCACAATGATATGAAAAGATTTTAGCATATTTATTGATGAAATGTTTAGTGAGTATGTACATGTCCTTGCCACTGTTCTGGGTCCTGTATGCCCAACAATGACAGACACATAGTCCCTGACTTTGGAAATTAAGAGCAAGTCATAGAAGAAGAAATGTGAGCCATATGTTCATTGAAAAAAACTTTTTTTAATAATTTAGATTATACCCCATAAAGCAAAAATTATATCATTACTCAGTCATCATTAAATCATAACCAAGTCATTATTATTGAATAAATCTCCCCACTAGTCTCAAGTAGACCAGAAAAAAATGGAATCACTCATACTAAATTTCATCTAATCAAACTGAATTTTAATAAAGCAAATAGAGCCCCCAAAAGACCAACTTTTCCTGAAGATTGGAGGGTCCAGTCTGTCGACATAATAAGAAAGCCTTCTTCATATAATACCTTTTTGAGTTATGGTTTCCTTGTTCCTATTTCGCAAACCATCTTTTCTACTATTGCCCAATGAAATTTCCATCTTTTAATAGAATCAAGCCTGTTTCAACTCACATGTAGATCTATAAATATATTTTGTCTTTTGAGGACACAAAAAGAACAGGTGAATACATCACTTGTTTTCTTTGATTATAGAACTGCAAAAACTTTAATTTTCTTCTTGTTGCTACATTTGCTGAAACAATGGTTCTTATTTTACTGAACAGAAACAAAATTCAAATACAATTTTATGCAAAAAGTTACAGGTCCATGTACCACAGATGTCAGTACCGTTTGAACACTGAGACTACAAATGTTAAATAAGTACCTGCCAAGATAGTCCCCAAATCTAAGCTCTAATGTGATTCAAGACAGGAAGTGGTTACTTCCCTTCATCCAGACACCTACCTCCATTGTCTGCATCCAGGAAGCCACATGCTTAGTGAGTGACTGTGTTCCTTTAAAAAAATTTCTTTTGAATGTGAAAGAAAAATTGAGAGATGTTTCTATGATCATATCTGAAGCTGAAGGGCATATTCAATCAGTAGTTTAATTAGTAGCTTCTACTGGTGAAAACACTTACTCTTACTCTATAAACTATCGGACCACCAATGTTTGTGACTTCAGGGTAAGTTGATATTCACTTTCCCGTCACATGGATTTGAGCAAGATCCATCAAGGTAGCTTGTTAACTACACCTTTCCATTTATTGTGATTTCTTTCTTTTCCTCCCTTTGGGAAAACCAAGGTGAATCTGAATGAATAAAATAATGTAAATTAAAGAGACTGATGTTTAGTAGAACCTAAGGGAGATTATATTCATTGTGTGTCATAACACAGAATATAATGAGGACAAGACTTTTTCCCTTGTGCTCATTTTGTGTGTTAAATGCTTTAATCATTTTGAGCACAAGGGCTTTCCTTCATTACTACTGCACCATGAAGAAGGTCTAAGGTTGTGTTTTGTGTACAGTCAATGAGAAGAGCAGCCTATATTTAAATGATTTGTATTCAGACATTTCCAAAGCTCTTTGCATGCAATTTTTGGTTGCTCTTGTCTGTTTATTATAAGCTTCGTCTACCTGAAAATTTAAATGAGGTCAAAAATTTAAACACTGTACTGGCTTGCTGTATTAGATTTTAAAACATCAAGGCTAGGTATGCATGTTGGGATGAAGCTGGGGATTGAGAAACTATTTTGTGTTATACACCGTCTAATGTTGCATTTACAGTGTTGTGTTGTTTTGAATTCCTGGAATATTTATTTCCTTTCAGCAGAGATTATTGCTAAATGAGTGTTTAGTTCTTTATTTAAATGTACTCCGAGGGCACAGTAGTTTAAACAACATTCAATGCATAATGAGTTCAATTTGAATCCTAACTATGTCATCTTTAATGAGTTATATTGAATCTTGAGCTGGCTTTTTTCATGGTTGAGATGGGACACTAAGACTTGTTTCCTTGTTATGATGTGAAATACATGAGATGATGTGTAGAAACAGCTGACGCTTAGAGGATGGTGGCTGCTAGCAAGCATGGACCCATACTAGAATAAATGAAGATAATGGCCAGCAGTACAAAGTCACACTCAGAGATTCCACTGCTTTGGTGTAGTACTGGACCTTGAACCCAGGACTTCCAGCATGCTAGGCTAGCACTCTACCACTGAGCTACAGTTGCAGCCTGTCTTAGTCACTGTTCTGTTGCTGTGATAAAACACCATGACCAAGGGAACTTATAAAAGGAAGAGTTTATTTGAGCTTACAGTTCCCGGGGAATTAGAGTCTACCGTCAAGGTGGGGAGGCGTGATGGCAGAGGTGCCTACAGTAGGAGCATAAACTGAGCCCTCACATCTTCAAGCAGGCAGGAGATGCAGAGAGCAAGTGGAGATAGGGAAAGGCTTAAGAACTCCCTAATCCCACCCCCAGTGACCTGCTTCCTCCAGCAGGGCCACACCTCCTAAGACCTCCCAAAGCAGCGCCACCAACTGGGGCCAAACATTCAGTTACTTGGAGCCTGTGGGGGACAGTCTCATTCAAACCACCACACAACCCTCTCTATGCTTTTTAAGATATCACCAAGCTGCCCATGCTAACCTTGAACTCATTCATAGTCTATGTTATCATTGAACCTACAATCCTTATGCCTTAACTCTCAATCTACTTAGGCCTGTGCCACCAGGCTGAGGTAGGATTACATTCTTACTGATTTTAATCTGATTTTATTTAAAATTGCAATCTCAAAGCAAAAGTAATAAATAAATACATTTGGTCATTGCAGCCCATGATTGCTTCAGAGACAATAATGGAAGAGCACGCTGCTTGGTGAGACCCCTGTGAGACTGAACCCCAGACAGCTATTAAATGCTCATGTGTCAGTCAGCTTCCCACCACACTGGCAAAAGTCCTAGCAATAGGATTGTTTAAAAGAGGAAAGACTTGCTTCTGCTCATGATTTTAGAGGTTTCAGTGGCCATGTCTGCTGTCTTCTTTGCTTTGGGTCTCCAGTGAGGCAGAATATCACAACGGCAGGGAAGGGTGTTAGTGATCTCATGGTAGCTGGTAGAAGAGAGACAGAGAAAGAAGCAGCAAGAGCCAAAGTAAAGCCTTGAAGGTGAAATCCTCAGTGAGCTGCTTCCTCCAACTAGGCCCCACCCCCTAAAGATTGACTCCAACTAGGCCCCACCCCCTAAAGATTGACTCCAACTAGGCCCCACCCCTAAAGATTGACTCCAACTAGGCCCCACCCCTAAAGATTGACTCCAACTAGGCCCCACCCCCTAAAGATTGACTCCAACTAGGCCCCACCCCCTAAAGATCAAACGCCCTCCTCACAGCGGCACAGGCTCCAAAGATACCTTTAGCACAAAGACTTTAAGGATAATTCCTGTCCGTGCTAAAAACAAAGAATAGCAACCATGTACCATTGGGCTCACTGTGAATCTTGGTGAGCCCAGGTGGAGGACCAATGTAGAGAGAACAGAATATTCTGACACTTCTTCCTGTGATGAAGATAAGATAATTGCTTTTGATATAAGAAAATAATTATTAAAAATAAAATAAGTTATCTTTAGAATAAACCTAAAACCAGGGAGGGGAGACACATCAAGCTCTGGCTGTATACACTCTTTTTCAAGCTGGGAATCAAGGCCTCATCATCCAGAAACAACAGTAACAGGATACTAGTACCAACTTAACAGAACACTAACTATAAGCTAGACACATTTGTTATATTCAGGTTTTTACTTGTATGACCGTCATCATAACTGTAAGTTAGCATATAACTCATAACTCTGACTATTATTATACTCCTGTTAAAGGTAGAAAAACAGATTTATCAGGGAGAGTAAATACTCAAGCCATAGGACAAGACATTGCATGAGTTGATGTTTGAAACCAGAGAGTCTTATCCCAGAACTTCTAACTTCATGTAATTCATCAGATGTCTGAAGAGTATTTCACCTGAGAAGTCCTCCAGACCCCAGATCAAGAGCATCTCAGAAAACCCATTTCTTCCATAAGGATGAAAACCTTAAAGTTTTATCAAAAGCCACTTTGGCAAGTGCCAAGTGGTACCTATAGAAAAACCAACTCAGAGTTAATTTCTTTTCAGAGTATTTTATACAGTGCTCCAACTACCTTGTGTCCTTTATTACTCACAAAAATCCATAGCAAATCATGATTCCCATTGGTGGAACTAAGATTTAGAAAAACAGTAACACCCGTGATCTTATTGTTGAGTGATGGTACGGATCTGGCTCTCAAATTAAGGCGCTCACAGCAGCATGCACCCTTCCACGTTACATCCTGCAAGTAACTGAATTGTGGAGATCTTAGGAACCAGACTTCTCATGCTTGAAGTCTTAACTTCTAAAACAGGGCCTGACATAGACTGGTGTCAACTGTAAAGGTACACACAACAAATGTATTTTTATTTTAATTTTAAGAAGAGAATCTAATACTAGTTTTATACTAGTTATTGTATTAAGCTCACTTTTTAAAATATTTAATTTTTTAACTTTTTTATGTGTATGAGTATGTTTTTCCTGCATGCATGTTAAGTGTACCATGTGTATGCAATGCCCACATAGACCAGAAGAAGGTGTCAGATTCCCTGGAACTAGAGTTAAAGATAGCTATATATATGGGTACTGGGAAACAAACCCAGGTCTTCTGGAAGAACAGAAAATGTTCTTAACTGCTGAGCCATCTCTCCAGCCTCTAAACTCATTCTTAATAACTTATTTCATACCCATAGATTAATGCGTCTTTCAGCTCTCACCCGAGCAGTTTCCTTATGCAACAAATAATGGTTAGCACAGGAACCCACAACTGGCCAATATGTAAACGAGAGGCTGCAGAGCACTCATCCCCGAATAGGACATCTATGTGCAACTTCTGCCTCCCAAGGTTCAGGGATCATTGGAGATGAAAAGATGGGAAAGATTGTAAGAGCCAGAGGTGGTAGATGATCACAAAGAAACAGTTTTCCAGACATCTGGTCAGTTACTTTTATGAACTCACAGCAATGATGACAGCATGCACAAATTAGTCACTGTTCTGGTTCAAAATGTCATCAAAACACAATGGTGTCTCTGGGCACTTTGGCACAGCTGTGTCTGGGATTACTGAGGTTGTTTAAATGGTATGCTGAACAATCACTCTGCAGGTCAAGTTTCAACAAACCTGGTGTAATGTCATCTCCAAAAGTAAAACAATTTTCGCAGCTACCGTGACACAAAAAGTATCATTCTAGAATTGGGCAGGCAAGAACCATCGGCAAAAGAGCAGGGACAACCAGAGAACATAATCTAGCCACTGAGAAGCTTGGGTTCCAGCAAGTCAGGAGCACAGGGTAGCAGGAAATGGTAGGAAAGCTAGGCTTGAGGGTCTTTTGCACTGGCTGTGGTTTGCTGCTCAATGAGCTGTTGTTCAGAGTCAGGCAGATCTACCATCCCTAGGAACCAGGGAAAACCTGGAAAGCATGAAATACAAGGTGGAAGCTCAGATCCACATGTCATAGTACGAGACCAGCAAGCTGTGCCCGAATTGCACTAAACTTCATTCTTTTAATCTGATGAGCTGGATGGGGCTTTTTAAATTCTCCTGGTTATGAGATTCCTCCAAGAAGCAAACGTGGGGCTGGGTATTTGATGGGTTCAGTTGGGTACTTGCTTTTCAGTTGATTTTTAAAGGTTTTCCTGTAGTGTATGGTGTCACTAATGACATCTGGTTTCTATACTGGACATAAGCTCCACTGGAACTGGGGTTATCTTGTGGTTTTATCTTCTTTGCTTCTCTGAGATCATCTAGCATATGATCTATAGGCATAGGTCTTTCATACATAAATGTTTGTGAAATTTATTCTTTCAGTACACAAAAGATATTGAGTAGAGAAAAGAAAAGCTGCTTTTCAGAAGGCAATGACTTTGACATTGATGCAGCAGGGATTAATGATTTACACAACAGCATTAGCTAGGTGGTTCTAAAGAGTTCAAAGCAAATTTGGAAGAATCTGTGAAAGATGGAGTATGTCTGTTACTCAGTCTGAGTAACTCTCACTGCGACTGAGAGTCAACACAGGCTTGGTCACACTAATTCACATGGTCATTGCAGAGGAAGAGGTGGTTCTTGAGCAAGTTTACTTCCTTAAAAATGTCCTAAGTCCTCTGAATTCCATCCAAAAAACCCACTGAAAATTCCTCCTGGGTAACCTTGCTGGCAATCATTCTTTTATAACCTGTACATAGCTACCCTCAGTTCAACACCATTGCCACAGCCGGTTCACCTCCTTTCTTTTTGTCAGACATCAGCTTCTCAGAGTCCACTCCCTTAGAGTGCTTCTATCATTACAGGCATCTTCTCCTGCTAGCATGCACATCGAGCTTACGACTCACTAATCCTCAAGGTTAATATGTCCTCAAACTCATCACATTATCACAGTCTCAGCTCTCTTCAATCTTATTTATAGACCTGATCTTCTATTTTCCAGGGACAAACATAAAAAGCATACTTCCATTGGGCTGGAGAGGTGGCTTAGTAGTTAAGAACATTTGCTGTTTTTTGCAGAGGTCACAAGCACCTATCCAAGCTTGCAAACACCTATAGCTCCAGTTCTAGGGGATTCTGGATTTACCTACATTCCAATAAAACATTCCTACACATAAAATAAAAATAGAGAAACCTTTCTTTTCCTCATGTTTATTTAATTTTTTGGGTTTCATACAGTATATTTTGATCATATTTAGACAACTTCCCTTACCTACCTCCCTCTTATAGGCCCCTCAGTCAGATTTCACATGCCACGTTATACATTAAGACCTATCAAGTCAATTTTGTGTCTCCGAATGTACTTCAGTGTGCATTCATCCATTGAATCTTGGCTGTCCTATCCAGTGTCACAACCTTAAGGAAAACCAGCTCTCCCTCTTCCAGTAGATATGGGTTGCCAGCTCACAACTCAGCTAAGGTCTTCTTACCCACGTCATTACTTCTATGCTGGGATTTTTGTCTGGTTTGAGAGTGCATGGAACTTATGCATGCTGTTATCAGTACTGTAAGTTCATATGAGTGACACTCAGCTGCCTGGAAAACACTGTTTCCTTGGGGACATCAACCACCTCTCGTACAATCTTCCCTCTTTTACAATAGTCCCTGAGCCTAGTGTGGTAGAAGGTTAATATAAATGTTGTATTCAGGAATAAGCATTCTACAGGCTCTTGTTCTCTGTACTTTGGCCAGATACGGTTTTCTGGGTTAATTGCAGTCTGTTACATGAGAATTCTTCTGTGGTGAGAGTTGAGAGATACATTAATATTCTTTCTTCTCTCTATTCTACTAAATTCTCTGAGTCTTAAGGTGGAGGTTGCATTGTGAATGTGTTACTTATGGCTGGACTTCTCACACACACACACTCTCTGTTTAACCACTTGTAGAGTTTTGTAATTTTCTCCATCTGTTTTTTGATAAATGAAGATATACTGTCTGTAAATATAAGGATAAATATTTAGAATACAACAAGAATTTACATTGGTGTAGGTATGTGACTGTATTGGAGTTTTCTCTAAGATTTATGACCTCTCCAACCATGCGGATTTGACTATGTTTACAGCACCACACATGAGTTCCCACCACCCACTGTGAGAGCCTTAAGTCTAAACAGCTGTTGATTAACTCCAGGATAAAAGTGCCAAATATTGTACCAATAGAAGGTATATGCTGGGTCAGTCACTGTTGTGGTTCATAGACTTTACAGCTGGATGGGATCACTGGTTTTTCCCTCTTGGCAGTTTGCATAATGTCTTCTGATTCTGAGAGCTAGTTTTGAGGGAGACACTTCCAAATCAGTTCCAGCTTGATTGCTCCAAGTCTTGCATCCAAAGCATGTCCTGTGTTCAGCAGTAAGTTCTTACATTAAAAATCTGGGAGGCAATCAAGGGCTGTGGCAATAGCCTATATTCTTTTGAGAGTCCCTTGGACTACCCTGAGAAGCAACAGAAAAAGGAGAATTTTCATGGCCTGAGCATTGTGATTTTTGCTATGTAGCCATCAGCTATACACATGCACTCACATTTACATGTGTTTTTTGTTGTGTAGCTGTCAGCTATTCACATGCATTCATATGTATATTATGTGTTCGTTTTTTCAGTAGGCTTTGAGCTAAGACATTCCCCTCTAGGTTTTCACACCACCTAAGCCTTATTTATCTCTCCTCTCTCTCGCCCTGGATAGCCCTCCTGAATCTCTGTCTTTAAATGTCCCCCATTTTCCCCAGTCCCTCCTGGATAACACCTGTTTCCTACTGTCCCCCTGTCTCAGTCCTCTTCTTTCCCATTACCCCATGGTTCCTTTGCATTTAGCTCCACAAACAAAAGAGAACATGTGTTGCTTGTTTCTCTGACTCTGTCTTACATCATTTACTATACCAGCTTATAGTTCCATCCATTTGCCTGTAAAATTAACTATTTCATTTTTCTTTACTTCTGAGTAGAGCTCCATTGTGTGATGTACCACATTTTCATTATCCATTCATTGGCTGCAGGCCATTTAGGTTGTTTCCACTTCCTAGCTATTATGAAAGGGTCAGCAACAAACATGGCTAAGCAAATGTCTCTGTAGTGGGATATTGAATTCTTAGGGTATATGCCAAGGAGTGGTATAACTGAGTCATGTAGATCAATGGAACAGAGGAGAAGACCCAAACATGAGTGCATATTAGTTTTAACCACCTGATATTTAAAATGGTGCCAAGACATACACTGGAGGAAAGACAACATCTTCAACAAATGGTGCTGGCAAAATTGTATCCCCACAAGTAGAATGAAATTAGACCCATAATAGCTCCATATCTACCACTGTACAAAAGTCAACTCCAAATGAATCAGCAACTTCAATTTGAAATCTGAAACACCGAAAATCTTAGAAGAAACATAGGCAGTATCCTACAGTATATCAGAAAAGGATGTTCCAAATCAGACATCTGTACTCAGGAATAAAGGTCAACAATCAACAAATGGGAACATATTAAACTAAAAAGAGCACAGAAAACAACCAATCAAGTGAAGAGGAAGCCCACGAAAAAGAAAAAATCTTTACCATTCATACAGCTAACAGAGGCTTAACATCCAGAATATACAATGAACACACAAAACAAAGAAGCAAGAAGACAAATGACTCAGTTAGAAAAATGAGCTATGGCTCTGTATAGAGAATTTTCAAAACAAGAAATAAAAGTAGCTAAGAAATACTTTTAAATGTGTTCAACATTTTTAGTAATTATGGAAATGCCAATTAAATAAACCTTTTAAAAATAAACATAATCCTCCAAAGAAAACCAGATACCTAACACTTCTTCATTTCCATTTATATTCTCCTCATGTGATGATGTGAATGAGAATGATCAAATATTTGAACACTTGATCTCCAGTTGTTTTTGTTGTTTAAGACATCATGGAATCTTTAGGAAGTGTAGACTTTCTGAAGGAAATATGCCGCTGGAGGGTCAAGGGGAGGGCTTTGAGATTCGTAGGTAGCCTTGCTCCAACTCTTCTATAAGTTGCCTTGGTCAAGAATCTTATCACAGCAACAAAAAATTGACTAACATACCTCATTTCCCAGTAATTGCTACATGGAATTTTCTCTTCCAGTTCATGTATCATATCAACAGCTGGGAATTGTACTCATCTCTAAGTAAGGGATCTCTGAAAAATCATGGCAGACAAGATTCTCCTCCTCCTCCTCCTCCTCCTCCTCCTCCTCCTCCTCCTCCTCCTCCTCCTCCTCTTTCTCTTCCTCCTCCTCCTCCTCCTCTTCTTTTTTCTTCTTCTTCTTCCCTGCCTTTCTCCCTTCCTCCCTCCATTGCAGATTATTCTCTACCTTTGTTTCTCACCATGTGTAGACAGTACAGTCTGATGATACCTATTAGTATTGAACACAAGCTTATTTCCAAGAAGAAAGAGGGAAGCTGAGGAAGAAAGGACATACAGAGTTAGTATTTTTTAAGGCGTTTTCCTACATATACACCTCCAAAATAACTACTGTTATAATAGGGTCTCATGGACCCAAGAACCAAACCACAAAGGAGACTAGGATGTAACAAAGATGAAAAGAATGTTATGCAAGTAATATCAAATTTCTGAATAAAAGTGTGAACAAATGCACACACTGACCATACCCTCACTGACTACCAAGTTTATTCTAAATATTTAGCAAAATGCTCATGCTTTTTTCTAATGTGTACCCAACCAATATTACTAACCCTTTCCTCTACTAGTCCTCAAAGTAGTTGCTATCAGATTTTCATATGTGTGTGTCTCAATTGGGCATCTCATTAAAATACAAAATGGTTCAGTAGGCCTGGATGGAGTCCCGAGTGCTACATTTCTAATGAGATTTCAGATGATGCTGGTGCTGCTGGAAAGGAGAAGTGAAGTCTAGAGCATTCGTCAACCAGGAGCCCCCAGTATTCATCTGGTATTGTCTGCGAAATCATTATTTGTCACAACATGGGAGGTATGGATAGAGACGATGGCACTGCCAGTATGTGGTGGGTAAAAGCCAGGGACGCGGCTGACACCCTGCCATTCACAAGACAGCTGTCTCCATCCAAGATCTCTCGATCCAAAGTGTCAACACTGCTGAGGATGAGAAATTCTGTTCAAGAGACCATTTATGCACCAGGAAGATGGGATTACATTATCTTTGACTACACCCTGCACATTCCTCTCTTACCATTAACGGTTAGTTCTTATCTTCCCTCAGGTCCGCTCTACCAAGTCACTTCTTAATGGTGCAGCAAAATCCTGAAAATATTAATACACTTCCTGCTTTTTGAATGCTTCCCATCTTCCTTTGCTATGGCTTCCGTTTCTCTTCTGGGTTGACTTATATGCACATCTGTGTCACATGTTACTATCCGCAACTTCCAGAAATTCCAGAAATCGGTCATAGATTGTTCAGGGCTGATACATTCGTTGTCCCCTCCGATGGCAGTTAATAGAGTATTTCACACATTGCTGAATTATTTCACACACTTCTTCCATGTTATAGCAATGCAAATATGTAAAATAATTATAAATGTTCATATGTAACATATTATGTAAATATATTAAAATATTTATTGAGTACATATCTTTCTTAGTCTCCTCTGTATATAACAAACACCAGTGCAGATTGTAGCACATCCCAGACCTCAATAAACCTAAATGTTATTTCCACAGGCAGGTTTTAAATGCAGACAAAAAGAAAACTTAAACTTCCCATTAAGGGCTAGTGTCTATAACGAAGGTTTTCTTTTTACTTCCTGAGCTGGGGTTCATGGACCAGCGCCTACTTACCTGGTTGGTGAGATTAAAATGAGTAATGGATCCTCTGTGCCTTCAGGATGGCTCCTAATGCATTTTTCATTAAGTTGAACTCCCACTCGGGGCCTCTTCCTGAGGTTCAGACAGAGGTAAGAGAGCTATGTGCTGGCTTGTTTACTAGCATTTAACAGGGCTGCTCTTTCCTCACAAACCACAACAATTGTGTACTTAACATGATTTCTGGGAAGGTGGAAACGTTGTGTTTATTTGACCATCTGTTAGGAGAATACTGATTCATTAGGACAGATTTCGAACCGATTCACATTTCAGAACTTCAATATAATGTTTTAAGCAAAGGTTAGATGAATAACATACTTCCCACAACAATACATACATGGAAATATACATGCATACTCGTTACTCATTCTCACATATAAACACAATCATGCATGTACTCACGTGTCATATGTATATGCCTATATCCCTATCATGTATTTATACATACATGTACACATATTGGTATATATTTACATCCTCCACATAAAGGCACACACATTACACACATACATGTGCATCACTTACATACCAATTATAAAATTTGTGTACATATTCATATATATATATACATATATATATATATATAACCATATCCCATAAACACAATGCACATATATTTTTGTAGTGGCTAAACAGTGATTCTCCAGTGAGAGCGGGTCCTAATTCCTGAAACCTGTTGCCTTATTTCAAAAAAGAATCTTTGCTAATGTTAGCAATGATATGGAGGTGGGGGCACCATCTCCGATTATCCAGAGTCCTAAACGCCACCTCAGTGTCTCTACACTATGGGGAAATAAGCAAGAAGAGACTTCACACTGAGTGAAAATAAAGACCAAGTGAGGCATAGACTGGAGCCACATGGCCACACTTCAAGGAATGCTAGCAGTCACCGGAAGCTGGAAGAGGGGGATGGATGTTCCTCTGAGCCCTTCAGGAAGTGCTGCCCTGTGGTGCTATTTCAGAAGTCAGTCTCCAGAACTGTGAGTGAATTTCCAGCACCATATAAACCACACATGGTGGTGCATAGTCTAATTCCATCAGTGGGCAGGTAGAAGCAGGTTAGGAGATCAAGGTCAGTCTGAGTTAGGAAACGACCCTGTCTCAAAATATAAAAATGCTACATTAGATACATGATGGCTTTGAGCTAGAATATTTCTAGTTGAGTCTTCCAGAAAATAAGATCAACTTACCTACATCTCGCCACATAGTGTTCAATGATTAACAAATTATTTTCAGGCTAAATATTCTGATTATAGCAAAACCAGCTTCATCAGAGGCCTGGAAGATATGTGGCACATTTTCATATAAATATTCTATGAGAATCATTAAAATACAATTTTGTCCATCAAACTCCTTGCTTAGAAAATTCTTCCTGTAGGTCACTCTGGAAAATCAAAAGATCCCATCTGTTTCTATGCTAGATCTGTAAGTACCTAAGTCATCATTTTCAACCATCAGCCTGGGCTGACCTTGTGCCTCCAAATCTTGACAACCATTTGTCCAGATTCCCTCAGTAACCTCTTCGTAGACCTGCTTGCCTATCTTCCTTGTCCACTGAGTCCTGTAAAAAGTCATTCTCTGCCAATATCCCAGTGTCTGCTCCACTCTGTGTAAATTGGCAGCTGGTTATTGAAAGGGAACCCTTTCCACTCACCAAAACCCCAGGGTCCTGCCTTTTCTGATCATTGCTTTTCATAATCTAATCCTCCCTTGGGTATGATCTTACCTTTACTGTGAGATGACTGTCTTCATTCCACACACACGAGCTCATCTAGACACCTTCCTTCTGCAACTTCCCTGACAAGAGAACTGGCCAGGAGGCTTGAGGTAGACAACAACTCTGAGAGAAACAGGTGCCCCTCCCTGGTGGAGTGAGTACTCAAGGGGAGGAAAGGCCAGCCTAGCTTGTACCTGACAGAAAGGGAGGAATGACTTAAGAACAATGAGCAATGACCTCTGCTTTTCTGGATACAAAGACAATAATCCATACAAGGCCAAGCTCGAAGGCTCTGAGTAGTTTTGAGAGGCTCAAAGCAGTTACAGCTGGACAGGTTAGGGAAGAGGTGTTCTAATTGTTCAAATACACAAGCAAATGACTCTGTCCTTAAGCCTTAAGCTTCTCCTTGTGTGTCCACTCTTGACCCTTCCTTTCTCTCACTGTAAAAGATTAGACAGTCATGTGCAGGTGACAGCCTTTATCAAGGCCAGGAAGAGGACAATGAATGCAGATGGAAATATCACATTTAGCCAGACTTTAGAGAGAAAATATATATATATATATATATTTGATTGTTGCCTCTCACAATCTCACTGATGTCCTCATCAGCCAGGAAATGCCAGTTCTCAGGGAGATAAGCAGCAAACTTCTTCTATCTCTGAATCTCCCTGAATATTCCTGATATGCCTGGAGGCAGTTCAATCTCTATACAACTAAATGAAGAGTAAATGGAGATGTCGGGTGGCAGTGCCCTGCATGGGAAGGAGTTGTGGTTTCAGTCTTCATGGGGTGACAATATTTACCAAATGTCACTCACTTCATTCATGGACAATGGGAAAATCTTGCGTATTTTACTGTGACCACAATCCTCACATACGCTATAATGATTTTTCCCTTTCTAACCTAAAATGATTTACACCACATGGATAAAGTAAGTCTTCAGGCATGACTGTTATTGCCTTCTGCCCCACCCAAGGGCTGAAAGCAGTCCCCTGATTCCTAGGCTTTTGCTTCTCTTGGTATAATATAGTTACAGAAAATACTGCAGGTATTTTCTCTTAGAACATTTTGAAATCTACAAACATAGCTTGAGTTTTGAGGAAAATATTGCCAGATACTGCTTGCCTAATCTGTAAAATAAGAAATGAAGAGGCATTAAAATATTTGACATGGGGGCCCAAGAAAGGGCCTTCCTTTGTTTTATTTTCAATCTTTGTCCTCCACCCTCTCTTCCTTCCTCAATCTCATATTTCCTTCTTGCTTCCTGTTTGTAGACTCACTGGAGAACAAGTTATGGTTTGGCATTGTCCCCTCTGCTTTGGAGAAGTCATTGAGAGTCCTAGCAGAATACTAATGAGAATCAAACTCTCACCATTTGAGCTTAGAGAAAGCCAAACACATGCTGCAGGTGGAGATAGTGAAGTGATTCATTTTGTTTTCTTCCCTGTCATTCCCTGGAAGAAGAAAGATTTTCCCCATCTGGAGATGTAGCCTTTCATGCTGATGGGAGCCAGGTAGTGCTGAAGCCTGAAATTATGGGACGTGACCCACCAACCACTTGGATTATTTTAAAATAAAATAAAATAAAAATAAAAATAAAAAATAAAATAAAAGAATGTCAGCTGTGGTGCCTATGCTCAATCTAGAGCTTAGAGAAGTTATAACCTTACAGAAACAAGCTATAAATAACTCAAAGGAGGGCCAGAGAAATGGTTAAGTGAGCACTGATTGGGAAAGCCCGAGGACCTGAGTTCAAATTTCCAGAATCCAAGCTGGGCAAGTCTTGGTAATCCCAGAGCTGTGTAGAAGCAAAGACAGGATAGCTGGATTATACCAGCCTCCAGGGCAGCTCCAGATTCAGTGAGAAACTTTGTTCAAGGTCTGTTTTGTTCATTTATCAATGTTATAAAATTCCATTTTATTAATATCTTTATATCCTTAGCAATTTGGGGATTTTAAACAAATACAAGAACAAATATGTGAGTTGATCCTCATTATTCACAGATTCTTTATTTGTTCATTTACTACAATTTAGTTATAACCCTAAATTAATACCAGTAGCTCTTTCCAGGTCATTTATGGACATGCAGCAATGGTGAGATATTTGAGTGACCTGTTAGAACATTTCCAGCTGATGCCAAACAAGATAAACCTTTGACATCTTACCTCAACTCATTCTTCTCTCTCTCTCTCTCTCTCTCTCTCTCTCTCTCTCATCTCAGGGGGGTGTGGGTGTGTGTGTCCAGTTTTCCTCAATCACTCTCCACAGTACTTTTCAAGACAGGATCTCATACTAAACCTGGAGCATACTTTACACAAGACTAAGAGCCATGAGGGCCTGGGGATCCTCCTGTCTCTGCCCCCGCTCCAGCACTGGTATTACAAGCACACAGTGCTGTACCTGGCTTCTTAAATGAGTTCTGAGGATCAAATTCAGATCCCCATGCTTAATCAGCAAGCAGTTTACCCACTGAGATAGTTTCAGCTCTCATTATTAAAAAGCACACGTCTTTTTTGTTGTTGTTTTATTCACTGTGGTGGTTTTAATGAGAATGTCCTCCAAAGACTCCAAGTATTTGAACACTTTGTCAATGGGTGTCACTTTTGGAGGAAGGTCATGGATTCCCTAGGAGGTGTGGCCTTGCTGGAGTAAGCATATCCATGGGACAGGCTTTGAGCGTTCAAAGCTATGCCTTATTTCTAGTCTCACTCGCTCTGCTTCCTGTACATGTTTGAAGATGTGAGCATACAGCTTTCTGCTCTGTCTTCCTCCAAGCCTCCCTACCATGATGGACTCTTGTCCCTCTGTAACAGAAAGCCTAATAAAGTCTTCTTTCTACAAGTTGCTTTAGTCCTGGTGTTTTATAGCAACAATAGAAAAGTAACTCAGTTACTCAGTTAGTTATTTTCCATTTTACATAGTTTATTAGTGGTTTTAAAATTTAAAACAGCCCTCAAGTATTGTGCTTGATAGCTGACAATGTTCTAGAAATAGAAAGGCCTTGCTGTCCCTTATAAGTGTCCCTTATAATACAGTTAGTCATTTTCCATTTTACATAGTTTATTAGTGGTTTTAAAATTTAAAACAGCCCTCAAGTATTGTGCTTGATAGCTGACAATGTTCTAGAAATAAGACCTTGCTGTACCTTATAAAAACAATGCTACCTCAAAGAGTTGAGAAAGTGCTACCAAGTCACAATCATATTTTACAAGAACATGAATACACAATCTTATGTTTTATTCTATGCAATCAGTCATAATTGTTTCATTTAAGCATCCCTAAATACAACATAGAAATGGTTGAGATGTTTGTGGGTGAGTGGCCATACTGGAGAAGGCTTAGGAAGGGGGTGCTTGGTTCAGTGTAAGGGACCGTATCTTCTTGCTGCTACTGTTCAGAATACATATTGTATGCCATAGAAACAGACCAAATGTTTCCTACTGGTCAAATCTATATATCATATAAAAGTAGAATAAATTTAGTCTAAAATTAATATTTTCCCTTATAGTGTATGTATGTCACTGCAAAATCATTTACTTTTCTAAAATCTGAATTTGATTTATAATTCCCCCATAAAATTTCTCATGATTCTCACTGCATTTATAAAACTTGAAACTGCATTTGAATTTCTCTCTAATCAATGACTTCCTGATTCAACTCTATCCATATCAAGAAAAGTAGCTTCCATCTGGGTTTGGTGGTGCTGGAATCTCAATACTTGGGAGGCTATTTCAGGAGAATTTCAAATTTGAGACCGCTCTGAGCTACAAAGTGAGTTCCTCCCTTAAGAGACACAGTTTCTTAAACTTTGAATGCCAAGAATTTTGCCGTATTCTATAGAAGGAGAGCCCTAAGTATATTCCATTCAGCATTAGGTAATACATAGGCATGCATAATATATAGGTAATAACAAAGCATCATCACCAGTTTGTTTAATTAAGGATAGCAGGAAACAAGATCTACCACAATGTCCTTCTGAACAACTAAATGCTATGTCTCAGAAATTTAATTTGGAAAAAAGGAGGGAGTGGTGTCTATGTCTGTTGTCTAGGAAAAATGGGTCGAAGTGTTCTGCATGGGCTCCAGATGAAAGTGAAAGAGACTCAGCTAGAAAAAAGAAAGATACATTTCTGTTCAACAGAAGACAACGTTATAGTGATGATGCTTGTTTGAAAATACAATAGCTACTTCAAAAGGAAATCTGATTAAAAAAAAAAAAGAGTCCAAGAATCTGCCTAGTTTCTTTAGAACTGTATGCATTTGTGAGTAGTCTGATGACTTAAAAAAGGAGACAGAATATGTAAATCAGGGGCAATAGTTTAAATCCAAATTCTGAATTATATCCTTTATGGGTAATCATGAATATGCAATGTTCTTGGGCATAGTTTCCAAATGCTTTCCAGATAGTAAAAAGAAAATTGAAGTGCATAAAGAACTTTATACATCTTAATACACCTTTCTTTTTCACAGAAAAATGAAACCTTCTAAACTCTCCAAGTAACACAAGTGAGTTGCTAATTCTAAATTTGAAAATTATGTAAACATAGCAGTAGTTCATCATCAAAAATTGAAAGTCAGTTTTAATACCCTTCTTTTAAAAAGACAAAGATTTTAAATACAATGTGATAGACTGTTGGAATCCTCACATTTCTACTTTGTGTGAACTTCCTGATTGATTTTTTTAATCCAGTGCATTTTAAGAGCCCAATTACAAATGGCTAATTATTAGCGTAAACCAGGAACTTGCAATAGAGGATCATGGCTGCAATTAAATAGTCAGTCCCTACTCCTCTGATGATCATAGTTAAGACTCCATTATGAAGTGAAAACAAAAACAAAAATGACCTAAAAGAAATGCTTATGTGCTTAACAGAAATAGCATGTTCTCTGGACATAGTAATGACCATTTATTCTTCGTGAGTTTGAATACAGCTATCTGCCAGCTACTCATTCACTATTGAGTTGTGCTTAGAAAAGTTTTGTGCTGAGGGTGTATTTGCAGCAGGTGCTGCTATGCGCCACATTAAACCTCCCAGCACTCATATTTTCTGTTTGCAAGGTCTGCTGGCAAAGTTTGGTAGTGTTAGTGTTTGTTTGTACAACTATGGGGACATGTTCTGCCTATGTTCGGTGGGTGGAGTTGCCATGGAGTCATGGAAACAGCTTTTGCATAATGTGGAAATAGATGGATAAATATTCCAGGTGACGTTTTTTGTGGGGGATAATTCTAGGTGATTTCTGTTCTGTCTTCCAGAAGTCTCTAGTGGAATGAAGCTGTTCTTGCTGAAAGTAATAGAGCATTGACCACCCCCACTGGTTTCCTTTCCTTCCTGGGCTCCTTCCACATCCTCCTGTTGGCAATTTCTGTGATAGCTGCCCAGTCAAACCCCTGTCCTCACATTCTCATATCAGATGTCAACTTGGGGAAAAAAAAAATCAATGTGAGAATGCACTGTACCCACACTTGAATATTAACAGAGATTTGTTCTTATACCTAGTTCCCTATTTTTATCATAGAAATTTTCTTTTTAAAGGGCAGGTATGAACATGCATGAACTATTATATTCAACTCTACAAATGAATTTTACCAACAGAATGACGATCCCAATAAGGCAGAACAAATGAATGCATGCAGGACGATGAATGAATTGCACATGAGGGGTGACGTCTATGTGAATGAGTAACCAGTGTGTGGATGTGTGGATGTGCATGTGTTTGTGCAAATGCGCATGTATGTGTGTGTGTGTGTGTGTGAGCGTGCATGTGTGTGTGTGTGTGCGTGTGTACAACAGAAATTAACCGAGAGTGTTCCTCAGAAACTGTCTATCTTGATTTTTGAGACAGAGTCTCTCACTGGCCTAAGACTTGCTGATTAAGCTAGGCAGACTGGCCAGTGAGCCCCAGGGACCACCTCTTTTTACCTCCCCAGAGCAGGGATTGTAAGCATGTGCATCATATCCAGGTTTTTTAATGTGGATTTAGGGATCAAATTCAGGTTCTCATGCTTGTGCAGCAAGAATTTTATTGATTGCGCTGTCTCCTTGCTCTGAATACACAGCTTGTTAAAAACGGGGAAGAGGATGCTTTCAGAAAAGAGCATGAAAAGGCCACAACAAGGGCTTGCCAGCCCCGCTTCTCTGCCGCTCCTTCTGAGTCGTGGTCAGGCACGGTACCCGCTGTTCGCTAATTCATCAAGCTGGAGGTTTATTTGTATGCACTGTTTTTTCTACATTATTCCTCAATAAATTCAGTTTTCAAGGTTAAGGTTGAAATTAGCTACTTTCAAATGCTTCTCAACCTCCAAGGAATTATTTCCTACTCAAACTTGGTTTTTATCTTAGCTGGCACAAAAATACATGAACACATTTTAACCCGATGCAAAATTTTCTCGTTTATTCTTTTAGATTCTTGGATTGAATATGCCAACCATAATTACTCTCGAATATATTGACTTTATTGCTCACAAACTGGTTATCATTTAACATTTTAGAAAAGGCAAATCCTGAGTGATGTTCAATTAAAGTTTCATCCTCAAATGCTTTCCAGTCTCACATATGGCCTTTGTAACGGATTAACACTCCAACTCCTTTCTTCTAATCTTAGAAAAGGCTGAAAAAGTCAATATCTGCATTAGGAACAGAAAATACTATTATATTACACAAAAAGAATATTTAAATAAATATTTTTGCTCTATTGCAGTGAAAATGGTTGATAAATAAAGAGATGGGAAGCTTTTATATTCTTCTATTAACATCTTAAATTGTTCTATAATCAAAGCGGAACAAAATAAATATAAGCCCGTAGTTGATGTAATTTAAACTTTTCCTCAGGATCCAGGTTGGAAGAAAATCTTTTTCTTAAAAACCTCTCCAGTTTCGTCTCACTGCTTTTCCTCAGTAGCCTCTCATGGAAGTGCTCCGCAGGGCCACTGAAGCTGGTGTCCTGCAACTCGCTTGTCTCCAGTGAAAGTGTGTGAGTGAGTAGATCTCAAAGTTACATTCCCTTCATAAGGGAATTTGCTTATGCTCTAGGGAATTTGTCACCTAGAGGCTTTGCACAACACAGACAGCCTCCACTGCAGGTCTAGGAAAAAGCCAGACACCTTGACCTTCTGACAAGTTCCTGGGAAGTGAAGAGGGAGCTGCTATGAGGACCACGCTCTGAGGACCGAGGCTCCATATTCCACTTAATAATTCTTCAAGCGTTTTAGAACCTCCCAGATCATCATTTATTTGTGACCCTTTGACAACTTGCCCATGAAGCAAAAAGTCTAGCAGAGTATTTCTGAAGATCGTTTTTCCAGTTTCTTTTTCTGAATAGCTCAGTTACCCACTTTTCATAGATAACTTAAAATAATAATTCAAAAACTGCAAGTGATGGCTCACTCATGAAATCCTAGCACTTGGTAGACAGAGATAGGGGAATTGCCGTGCATTTAAGGCCAGGCTAAGCTGCATAATGAGTTTGAGGCCAGCCTTGGCAATTTCAAAACCTTGTCTCAAGTAAACAAATCAAATACAGCCCCTCTCCTGTTTACTACCCTTCAAAATAAGCCCTCTACTTTGGGATTAAAGCTCTTACTGTGATTTAAACTTGACCTTGCCCACACAGCAACTCCAAATAAACTTCCTCTCTTTAGCAGTGGACACAAACCAAATGTAGCTGCATGCAGAAGTTCCTGGTGGTAAGTAATGCCGTGTTGCCGATTGCAATTAGACACATTTCTCCAGGTACTGGACTCCTCCCTTACTCCCCTTATTCCTTGTACTGGCCACAGTTCTGAGTGCACACAGTCTTACTTAATTGTACTATCTTTCTCTTTGTTTTTTATTTGATGCAATAAATACTTCATGCATGAATAACCTGTGGCTACCCTATTCCATCTACTTTTGTGATTCTAATTACAAACTCTATAGATGCACTAATGTTACCTTAGTGCACTAATGTTATCTATAATGCAGTATCAGTTACCTTAATGAAAAATATGGCATTTATCTGCATAATATGAAATATTTTGGACTAAGAACCAATAGAGTGTAAAATTTTTAAGCCAAGTTACATAAATTTTAGGGTAAAACTGGAGTTTAAAGAAATAGCTAATCAAATTGCAGTAGAGATACAACAACTAGACAGAAGTGTAGGCAGATACAGAGATTCAGGCAAATGGACAAATAGTTCTACAGAATTCTAAGAGAAATGAAGCTCGCTGTGGATACTGAATACATACAATATAGCTAAACAGAATGAACAACTATCTTGGAATTTTGTAACTCTCCAAACCAAGGAAATACAAGTTCATTTTATGCAACTTAAATATGAATGAAGCTTCCTCATAAAACACTGATTGATTCAATTCATTTTCTTGAGTATATATATATGCTACACCTGATAAGACAGACTTTCCTGCCTCTCATACACAGAATATGGCTAAGCAAGAACCCACAACATAGTGTGCTTAGAGCATTGTCACAGCATCAGAAGCTGGGCTGTCATACAATAATGGGGGCTCATTAGTTAGAAAAAGTAGTCTAAACTACTTCCTTCAAGGTGTTCAGCAAATATCAAAAGTATGAAATATATTGGAATAAAGAGAAAAGAAAAACTATGATAACTTTTTATGGTATACCAGAGATGGTTTGTCGTCTGTAATGGAGGGGCTAATGAAAGTAGTAACGGAGCAATCACAGGAAAGCGGGGAAGTGATGGAGAGGGACATGGTTGCTGGAGGAAGGAAGGCATGAAGGAAGACTCAGACTCAGGATCTGTTGAACTAGACAGAGTCTTACGAAGTGAACAAGAACCAAACACAAGCTACAATTCGATACCTTATTCCCCCCTTACCTGGGAGCAGAATCTCTCATTTCTTCCGGCTTTTTGACTCATAATTCACATTTTCAAAATGCTGAGCTTCCTTGGAAATTTGCTTCTTGTTGCTGCACCTCCTCTAACATGGTTCTCCTTGCCTCAGTTTTTTTTTTTTTTTCCTCTTCTATTCATGACATAGAAGCAAGTGTGCACAAGTCTCAAGGAACCTTGGGGAAAACAGCAGACAGGTAAGTGATATCTAATCCCACTTGCTCCTTCAGAGAAGTGGATGTAACATAAAATTAAGGGAAAGCACCACCAAACCAATAGATTGTGTGCACTTAAATGTAAAGAATCAGAACTTACCTCAAGAAGTTATGTCAAGAAAGTCAACTGAGCAAATTCTTAAGCAAATTAAAAATAAATGCATGTTGGCGAGCCTCCAGGGGATGAACACACAAACAAGACCATTTGGAAACACAAATTATACTTGATAATGTAAAGTTGGGGAGGGTGGTAAGGTGGTGATAGAGGTGGAAAAAGAGTCTGAATATGATCCAAACAACATTGTGTGAAACTCACAAATAATCAATGCAACCTTTTAAAAAAGCAAATACATATATCTTTACATTCTGGGACTGTAGAGACACCTGAAATGAATGTAACTCTGTGAACTTCTCCTGCTCTCCCTCCTCCAAAGGAAGGGTGCTCTCTCTTTCACAGTTGATCATTACTCAGGAACTGGCTTCCTAGGTTTGCTCTTGGTTTCAGTGCTCTCTGTTAACTTAGTCTTCAAGGCACTACAACAAAACCAATATGATTCTGTTTTCTTATGAAAGTTTTTCTTTTTAAAAATAGTGTGTATTAATTACACAAACACTATGATTTTTCCTGAGGAGATGTGAACAAATAACTATTTATCTCAGCTAGGGTATTGATGACTGACCAGTTTTAAAAAAAAAATCTACCTAAATCTACCAGAGTGAACCAGTAAATTTATTGGGATTACAGGACTATTAGAAAAGGGTTACTCACAGGAATATGTGTCAAAAGGTCCATCATCCAAAAACCCACCCCAACATGGAAAATGTGCATCTCCTCAGCTTCCTGCGTAACTAGTAAAAAGTTCCAACCAATTACAGAATCTCTTCATTCTAGTATTGTTACTGCTTTTAAAATCTTAAGAAGGAGCCTTTTAAATCTTGAAGTTTTCATAAGACTTGTAAGTTTTACTACATGAGTCTTGTAAAATTTAATTCCTGATTCTTAGAAGCCTCTTTCCACCCTCCAGGAGGTGATGTTTCTATTCTGAGGAAATGACTCTACAACAAAATAAAGGCTTCATTATGACACTTCCATACCTGCATAGAATGTGCTTTGATCATATTCATCCCTGTTAATATCCTTTTGCCTCCTCCCTCTGCATGGCTTCCACCACACATCTGATAGTCCTCATTACTGTTGTTGACTTTTTCTATTTCTGTTTTGCCCCTAGATCCCACAGATGAGAAAAAGCACATACTGCTTGCCTTGGTGAGTTTGCTTATTACATTTAACATGATGATTTTTCAGTTCTGTTCTTTTTCCTGCAAATAACAGAATTGCTACTTTATGGCTAAATAAAACTCCTTTGTGTATATATGACACAGTTTTGACTTTATCACTGCTGAACAACTAAACTGATTACATAACTTGGTTATGAACAGTGAATCAATAAACATTGATATGCAGGCATTTCTCAAAACAAATGTCTATCATCAAAAATGTTATAAACAACAAATATTGCCAATGATGTGGTGGGGAAGGAAACCCTTATTCACTGTTGGGGGGAACATAAATTAATCTAGCTACATTGGAAATGAGCATAAATATCTCTAAAATACTTAAAAATAGAACTTCTATATGATCCATATGAATTTTAAACCTATTACTAGGTTTCCTAGGTCATTTACTTAGACTTTTAGTTTAAACTAGAGGGAAAAATCAATTGACTTATCTTACTTTTTCATGACACAACTGAATTTATGAATTTATAAGTTTGTTTCAGCCACCCTTAGTCCAAATAGTATGGTGTGTTAGTTAGTTTTCATGTTGCTTTGATCAAGTGCATGTTATGAATCGGCTTGAGAAAATACAGGTTTATTGCAGCATACAGTTCAAGCAGATACCGCCCATCATGCTAGGGAGAGCACAGCAGCAGGAGCAGGAGGTAGCTGGTCCTGTTACGCCCATAGTCACTTAGCAGAGAGAGGCCAGGAAGTAGGGCCAGGCTATAAACCTCATGGCCTGCTTCGCATGTCTCACTTCTTCCAGCAGGACTCTACTTCCTGAAGGTTCTACAACCTTCCAAAACAATGCTACCTATTGGGATCAACTTTCAAGCACATGAGCCTCTTGGGAACATTAAACATTCAAACTGCAGCAAATGTCTATGTGCTGATAGTCTTTTTAAAAAGTTGCCTAGATAGTCAGAAGGAAAGCTGTGGAACTGCCACTGTAAGTGCCCAGATAGTTGACTCAGCCATTGCAGGAGAGCTGTCAAGAGGCAGAGGGCCATGAAAGAAAGTATGAATCAAATTAAAATAAAACTGGCATTTCTTTACTTACACTGAGATGGTAGTGATTTGCCACGAGACATAACAAAAAATATCATAATAGACCCTTATTAACTTCAAAAGAAGATGGTAAAAAGCATGAATACCATTTTGTTTCTGCTACTGTTGATCATCAAGGCTTGTTATGCCAACTGAGTGACTCAAGGCAGTGCTTAGCAGCAGCAAAAGGAAAGCTAGATGCAATTACCCCATGTCACTGTACATTAAGTGAGATTTCAGAGAAGACTATGTACAGAAATTCCCCTGGACACTTCAACACCAGAAATCATAGGAAAGAAAATATGGTAAAATAAAAGATTCCCTTTGAGAATACCTATGAGTTATTCCTTTCCCAACTATTTTTGACTCCTAGCAGCCACTATCCACATGTAGCTATTACAATCTAAATTAGTTAAAATGAAATTCAGTCAAAATTTCAGCGTTTTGTGTGCACTAGCCATATTTCAAATGACTGTTTTTTACATGAGCCCAATGATTACAACATTCATCCAGCAAGGCATATATATAAAATTTCCTCCACAGAATAAGAGTGTACACTAGTAACAAGCATCAAATTGTTTTGATCAGTTTCAAAAGTTCATCTGGAAAATATATTTTGGAGACTAGTAAAAACATCACAAAAGAGAAACAGAAGAGGGAATTTTTCCTGAAGTAGTTTAAGATATATATACATATATTTACTATAATTGCAATATTGAGATGTTGAAAGGAATAGAGAAAACATATCAGTGAAAACTAGACAAGACAGTAGCAGATTTAAATAGACATGGAAACTGTAATATCATGAGATGTGTCAATTCAAACCACCAGTATTGGAACACTCATAAAAAATTTTAAAACTGATTAAATGCTTATTCACATCAATAAAAAATGTGAAATCTAATTAAATCTAAAGCATGCTAATAATCTTGATATTGAAGAGATGGAAGAGACTACTTAACAGAGACAAAAATACCAGGGATAATAGCCATCATTAAATGGGGGGGATCCCAAATAAAGTATTGAAATTGCAGTTTAAAATGGTTTGCTTTATAATATGCATAGTAACAAAACGAAGTCATCGGCCATAAATGACATTATTGTTTCTTCAATTCCAAGGATAAAGAGAGAAAGATAAGAGTAATACAACTCAAGCAAAAAACTACAGTTTTTCAAAGGCAAGAATATGTTACACCCAAGTTCCCATAAAGCATTCATCAAATGACTATGCAATTAAGCCATTAAAAACTTCAAACTTTGAAAAGTATTAACAGTATAGGCCACTTTGACCACAAAGCAACTAAAGAAGAAAATTGTTGATACATAAATTTAAAACCTCAATGAAATAGAATTTTCAGGAAATGAAACCAAACTGTCCTAAACAGATCCTAAGGTAAAGGAGGGACTGAAGCTGTAAGGAGGTCTTCTAAGATGAGAGGGTCACTAGAGCTAAGGCTGGGTTAGCAGGGCACTGTCTAACTAGCTGGGTGGAAGAGGCGTGGGCCCCGAAGCTGGAGAATTCAGAGACCAGGACACAGGGCACAGGGTCTTGTTTGGGAGGATAATTCAAAGAGCTGAGGCAGAAAGAGCAAGAAGAGGCCTGGGCCCAAGGCTAGAAGAAGATAGATAGCTCTGGGAGTGAGAATGGAGCTGGTCAGAGTACAGGTGAATCAAGCCCCAGTGGGCAGGGTGTGACAAACCAGGATAGTATGGCCGGCAGAGTGGAAGGGCCTAGAGATGATCCCAGAGCAGAGAAATGGAGGAAGCAGGATTTGCTCTACTCATCCCTGTCAGCCTGGGGCAGGGTCATACACTCTCAGGTTGGCTCAACAGGACAAGTCCAAGTCCCGAAAGGGGATCGGGGAAGAAGATATGTGAGCCCCGACTAGCCAGCAGTGAAGGCCCATCTCTGGACAGTGGGAGGGACTAGAGAAAATGAAGAAATAGATTGGGCTGCTGGATTTTTTTTAAAAAGGGGGCGGGGCTTTTAATTTTGAAGGAAATGGGAATGAAAGGAGAGAAGTTGGAGTAAAAAAAAAAAAAACCTTGCACAAAACAGGAATAGCCTTCTAGAAGCTTCCACATGAGCAGGAAAAAAGAAGCCCAATTCTGTTTCTTCCCTTTGAACTCACTGAAATGTGTAGGAGCTAGTTTTGAAGGACATCAGACTTATTCATTTATTATCACTATCATAGAAAGTATAGTTACAGCCCAAGGAAAGACAGTCGATAAGGCATATGTGACAAATTGCATTTACAAAGATGTTTCTACCTACAAATTCCTGCATTGCCAAAAAATGGAATAGGACAGAAGTGAAGCTATGTGACATCTAAGGTTTGGGAAAAAAATTATTATAACTCTTTTCTCTCTCTCTCTCTCTCTCTTTCTCTCTCTTTCTCTCTCTGTGTTTCTCCTTTCTCTCATCTCTGCTTATAGAGGGTGAAGCAGGCTGTAGTGCTTAGGTGAGTATATGTCACATACTCAGAGAGCTGATGAAGAGGAATCTGAAGTACAAAGTAGCCCCAGGAAACAGCTTCCTTATTCCAAGAAAAAATAAAGAGCTTTAACTTGGTATTGTGGCACATGCCTTTAATCCCAACACTTGGGAGGCAGGGCAGTAGGATCTCTGGCAGTTCAAGGCCAACCTTACCTACATAGCAAGTTCCAAGCCTATCAGAGCTACACAGTGAGAACCTATCTAGAAGAAGAAAAAGCTTGGGCTGTCAAAATGGGTGAAGTGGGTAAAGGTAGCTGCCCCTAAGCCTGTCAACCTGCATTCAGTCTCCAGGATCCACGTGGTAGAAAGAGAGAACTGACTCCCCCAGGTTGTCCTCTGTCCTCCACATACAGGCATGTGAGAGAATACACACACACTGATCTACGTACACATGCACGCAAAACAAATAAATGAATGCAATTTTTTAAAAACCTTATATCAGGTGAAATTTCCCAAGAAATAAATACAAGTAGCATTACAAAATAAGAATCATAAATTATAATAAAACCAATTAGAAATATTCAATATAGAAAATCTAACACTCAACAATCCAAGCACGATAAATAAAATAAATTGATTATAGTCTATAAAGAGATAGGGAATTAAAATTAAGAGATATGGAGAAAACATATTCCAATATATAAATAATAGGAATTCAAGACTGTGACAAAAGAAAGAGATTAGAGAAATATTTAAAAGTGATTATGACATTTCCTAGTATTATGGCGTAACTGTTATAATGGCTACACAAATAATCACCACACTTGGGAAGTGGGGGCAGGAGGATTTCCACAAGTTTGAGATCAACTTTAGCTACATTGTGAGTTACTGACCACTGTAATAAAAGAAAACAAAAGGAAGGAAAGAAGGAAGAGAAGGGAAAGGGAGGAGGAAAGAATAAAAAGGGGATGGAAGAGGAGAGAAAGAAGGAAGAATTCACAAAAAAAATATTGTCCTCAAATCTTGTAGCAAAATTTACATATATTACTGTATTACTGACTTATTATTGCAATACCTGACAAAGACCAACTTAAGGGTAGAAGGTTTTATTTTAGATTTCAGTTTGAGGGTATACAGTCCATCGTGGAGGGGAGGAAGGATGCACTTGGAGGTGGCCAGTTAAATTTTAACCTCAGTCAGGATCCCCAGTCAGCTAGTTATTTTTCTTTTTGTGTCATCTAGGACCCCAGCCTAAAGAATCATGCCACCCACATTCAGGGTGGGTCATCCCACTTCAGTTACCCTCATCTAGATAATCTCTCACAAGTTCTAGACCCTGTCAAGTAGACAACCATTAACCATCACAATCAGCATCATAGATGATGAACAATGTGTGCATCTTGTGTTCTTCATTTTCCTGAATCACTTTTGTGATTAGAAAAGTAGCACTAAGTATTTAGAAAGGTTAGGACCATCTTCCCTCGAAATCTTTCCCCATCTCACTGAAGAATTTCTGTATGAGAAGAGCAGAGGTGTCCCTACCCAAAAACCCATAATATCCTATTCACATTTCAAACATTGTTTTGACCATGCTGCATGTGTTCCCACCAAGTAGCATGTGGCCATTAACAAGAGTGACACTACAAAACCTCAGAGAAGCTCTCTTTGTCTTTGCAGATATATTTGCTAGATTATTATCAAGATTACCGACCCAGGTCCCACTATAGGGCTACTGAACTTAAATCATTAGTATAGCAGAACCTGTTAAAAATATTCTGACTCACTTTGGTTTATAACATCAACATAAAAAGAATTATTTATTTGTTGAACTCTAGTCTTAGGACTTATGCATCATAGAATATATGCAACACACACACACACACACATATATATATGTTATATATATATATATATATTCATATAGAGACAGAGAACATGATCAGAAAAAAGTGAACTGATAAACATCATTCCTAATGTGTATTAAAATGACACCTGTGTCTTTAACAATCAGCAATTTTAAAAAATTGTTGTTATATTTTATTTGAGTTTCTGTGTGTATGAGTGTTTTGTCTGCATGTATTTAAGAGCGCTTTGTGCATTCAGTGCCTGCAGAAGCCAGAAGAGTGCATTGGACATCCTGGATGTGGAGTTACACGCAGCTGTGAACCACCATGAAGGTACTGGGAATGAGCCCAGGTCCTCTGCAAAAGAAGCAAGTACCCTAATCACTGAGCCAGTTCTCCACCCCTCACAGCATTTTTTAATAAGGTATAAGAATTCAGTGCTATTTCTTAATATTACCATTATCTGTATGATTTAACATTGTTACACATTATTTTTGTCAAGAATCAAGCTTTATTTTACTAGTGACTTACAGCCTAGTACTTTGATTAAAAATAAAGCTTTGCTTTCTTATACTGGATAACACATATGAAAGAATGTATGGATTCCAGTTGGGGGGCTATGGGGAAGGGGATATAAAGATGATTAAGACTGATTATGATATTCTGTATGAAATACACAATGATTCAATAAAAATTATCTCCTATGCCCTTACGCTCCAGATTTAGCTATAGCTACAAATTCTTTTAGTTCAGGTACTAAATTTCTCCCTTGTCCCCAAAGTAATATGTTGCCAGTCTCTGGCTTAGAAGTGCACTGATTTAAGGATCTTATAAACTTAAAAGGGGATTAAAATTACTTAATTATCATGATACTAATAATCATCTGCCCTTCTTTAAGGTTTCAAATGACACTAGTAAAAATAGTCACCATATGTGAAAGATTTTCTAAAACAAAGGCTTATGCTCAACTGATCTTTTTTTAAAGAAGAATCTGCATTTGGTTCTCCACTTACTTGGCTTGTTTCCTTTTTCAAATTTTCATTAAATATGGACAGTCTTCTGGAAATTGTAAAATCCTGTATTGGTCTGGGGCTTTCCAATTTTCAAAGTATCTTTATCTGCATTTTGTCCTTAGAACATTATAACAACCACATGAAGTTCATACAGCAAGGATTATTATTGATCCTTCTTCATAGACAAAGTTTGAGGTTACAATCTGATAGGTTGTGGGCTCACAAGTGCAAAAGCAGAGATAGGATGAGGACCAGATCATCTGCTACCCGTAAAAGAGATCTCCATACTCCACAGGGTTTGTACAGGCTTCTAACCAAGGAAGCCATGCAGCATGGTCACCTACAGATTTCATTACCCTATACTGTCAAATCCACATCCTTTTCAATCATGATTTCTGACAACATGCAATTCATTGACTATATTAGGTAATGAAAAGGAACAAGTCAAGGACAGAGTATAATATCAGTAAAGAGAACCTTCACCTCCTCTTGCATCATTCTTCCTTTGTTTCACATCCGCAGAAAGGACGTTCCTCTTTCCATGTGTTATGAATATAAGCATAGCTCTCTCCCCATTCCTAACTTATCTGTTGAAATTTTAACCTCCCGTGTGGTAATAGGAGGACTTAGGGCTCTAACAAATGGGATTGATGTCTTTTTAGAAAAGAGACACGGTGAGCTTTCTGCTTTCTGCAGTGTGTGGCTACAGTGAGAAGATAGCCACCTGTGAACAAGGAAACAGACCTCACCAGACACAGAATTTTCCAGCACCTTGATCTTAAACTCTCCAGCCCCTATCACTATCTAAAACAACTTTCTGTTTAAACAACCCAGTCTATGGTGTTTTCTTATAACTAATCAAACTAAGATGTTATAAGTTTAAAAATACAGCTTTAAAAACCAGTCAGTATCTTTTAAAAGCACAGCCATCTCTAGGCAGTGTTTCTCATTAACATTAATATGAAACACTTAGAGTGTGCTGGGGCCATCAATGTCGTCTACTCTTTGCATCAGTCTTATGACTGTTTATGCTATACCAGCTTGCATAAGAAGTAAATGCAGAGTGCACACTGCTGAACACCATGCTCTGTGCCAGCAGTAATCATGAAAAATATATTAACACAACCCAGTGCCAAAACTAGTTTCCATAAACCCTGAACCGCACATGATTGAAGTAGGAGAGGAAAGCGAGGCAGGTCACACAGCTGAGAGACATTTAAACTTTTATGCCCACCAGGAGCCCTAAGAGAGATGTAGAGTTCTTGGATATCCATGTACCTAATTCACAGCTGTAACAAGAACTAAGACATGTCGATTAAACAGAGGACAACTTAAGAACAATAGCTCAGCATCAGCCAGTCATGGTGTCTCCTACCTATATAATCCAAGCTGAGGCTGGGAGGCTAAGGCAGGAGGATTGGCTCAAGTTTAGGGCCAGCTTCAGCTACAAAGTGAATTTGTCCCAAAAAAACAAATAAAATATTTTTTAAAAGAACAGTTGCTAGGAGTAGTAGCACATGCCTTTAACCCCACCACTCAGGAGGCAGAGGCAGGTTGAGACCAGCCTGGTTTACATAGCAAGTTCCAGGTCAGCTGGGGCTATAGGAAGACCCAGTCTCAAAAAAACAAAAAAACAAACACAATAGTATTATTTGAGAAAAAGAGATACTGAGAGAAAGAGAAAGAGAAATTGTAAGTTAAGGATTCATTTATATTCCAAAACGTCTTTTAAAATCTATTTAATGCAAGAGGAACAGATTAATGACCCCTGAGAACTTTCCTCTTTTCTGACTTTGGGTTTCTGAATTCATGATTTCAGGCTCTACATTCCCCCTTCCTTTTGCTTTCCTCCTCCTCCTCCTCCTTCTCCTCCTCCCCTTCTCCTCTTCCTCTTCGTTGTTGTTATTATTATCATCATTATTCTTATACTGGGTTACATAAGACCATCTTCACCCAGGTGCGCACTGTACTCTGAAGCACACTTACCCTGCAGACTCCTCTGTTGGGCATGATGTAAGGTGGGCCTAGCCTAAGGCCACCCCCTAGGAGGAATAGAGGAATGGCTCCTGTGGGTGTGGTGTTCTGTTCTGGTCTGGCAATTGTGAGACCAGCACCTGGAAAGAACCTGCCTACCTGGGGACAAACTTACTAGTGGCTGAATTTAAGACTCACCCCATGAGGTCATTGGCTATCCAGACCTATAAGGGCTTGTGCACATATTCAATAAACGAGTTGGCAGTGCCGTGCGCTTGGGCTGCTTTTTGTCCAACTCCCGGAGTCTGTGGCTTGACTCTGTGTTTACTCACCCCCAACCACTTGGGTTGGCCCCAAGTAGTGAGACATGATGGAAACAGAAATGACTATAACTATCAGTTCCCATAATTCCCCCATCTTTATCATCTCAAAGAAAAATAATAAGCACAGATTACTTTAGGACCTTTACCAAGTCAACAAACATATGATAAAGATGGGTTCCTTTCAAACTGGCCTCCCCCACCCTGGAGCCATTCCTATCAAACATCATATAGTCATATTAGACATTAAAGACTGCTTTTTCTCTATCCCCTGGTGGCCAAGGACAGCCCTTTCTTTGCCTTAACTGTCTGGGAACCTAATCACAATGTCCCAGCTAAGAAATATCAATGGAAAGTCCTTCCTCAGGGCATGAAAAATAGCCCATCCATCTGTCAATTATTTATATCAACTGCAATTGATACAAACAAGAAAAAAGTCTGTGTGGATCAGCAGAACTTCACAATGAACTACTGTCTGATTTTCTTGTGTCTAAGGTGAACCCAACAGCAATAATCTAGGGTTTCTACCTTAGACAACTGCTTTACCTTCACTTACAGCTCTTTAGCAAATCCGTTACTGAGACCCAGAATGAAAATGTTTCCCTCAACATTCAGCCTCATGATCAAAGGGAATCAGTGGGTGGAATTTCCACAGTACTTCATTATTCAAACAGGAATTTGAGAGGCAAGGACACATTCACTCAGAGTTCAGCTTTTTGGGTATATACCATGTGCCTTGACTTGGTTTATCATCAGTGTTTTACAGACTTACATCAATACCTTGAAGGTTAAACTGTTCCAACCTTATATGTTTGATGTATGTCCAACCTTCAATGTTGTGCTATGACATTGTCATCTAATAAGCATCTAGAAGTGCTGGAACATTTGAGTTACCAAAAATAATTACAGAAATAATATTTTAAGTGAGTTTACAGCTTTGTGTTGGCCCACACTCATAGCTGTCCTGGACCACATGCATCACACAGGCTACTGGCCGAACACATGTATGAATAATGGAGTATATAGAAGAAAATGAGTCATCACACCAAAAATCTCTTGCCATTCTGAAAGTGACCATCTAACCATAAATGGTTTAACCCTGAGATCATGAACAGAGGGAGGGAAGAGGGCAAGAAAAGGCCTGATTTTTGCTGCGACTGATCATTCATTTCAATTTTTCCTCGTGAAAGGACAATCATTTGCAATTTGACATTCCAAATAAGCTAAAACCTTGTAAGCAAGTGGATGATCTCTGAATTCTGTCTTCAAATTCCTCATTCTAAGACTTATAAGAATCCATATTCCTCCCAACATGCTACTAAACAGCAAATTAATAGAAGCTAAATCTAACTCCAGAAAAGCTAAGCTCCTATATTCCCCTTTTATTATAACCAGGATAGCTTACAAAAAGACAGACCTTCAACCATTAGAAGGGATAACTGAAAATACAAGACTAAAGATACAGATGCTTAAGAAGTGAGTCTACACTCTTCATCTATTGTAGCATCTTCCTCCAGTAGCAATGATTTAATTTGCCTTTTAAATAAATATAAAACAGCATTATTCCTTGGCAAGAAAGAAATTGTTTTGTGTTATTTACCTAGGCTGCATCTGTGTTTCTAAAACGAATAGTAAATACATGGCTGGAGCAAGGCACACTTCTGTGATAATGTGAGCAATGCTTCTTAACACTGTGGAGATTATTAGACTGCTTTCCAGAAACTGCTGTTGAACCCATGCAGGCTAGCAAGAGCACAAAAGAAAGATAAGTATACTCTCAGCACTTTTCACTCTGTTTTTAGTAGCAGGATGCAGCTGAATGTCCTCTGGAACAACAGCCACCAGTAAGCAAGGGCCAGGACCAGAGGGCAATCTGGCTCCAAACCATCCCTGCAAGAAACATACTGTGGTCTGCTTTCTTTGGGAATGCCCTCAAAACCAACAACCCAGATTGCATGACACCTGCCATTACCAGCACTTAGTAAATTTGCTTCTGCTCCAAAACTTTCATAGTCCAGCCATTGGAGCATCTTCTTGCATTCTAAATTGCTTAACTGGACAAACACTTCATAAAGAGCCTTCAGCTGATAGACTCTGTTTTGCACATACTGGATTCCAAGACAAGCCAGATAGGGAAATTCCTTTAGCAAATATTCTCAGGTCTCAGATCCCCTAGAACTGTATGGTAGTGGTAACATTCCTTTCTCCCAATCATGACTTACTCATTCAGCACATATTCATTGAGTTGCTATGCCAGGCCTTCCTGGAACTTACGTTCTCAAATGAGGAGGTTGGGAAACAAAAATAAGTGACAAAACACACAGGAAGTGACAACTAAATATCCTAACACTTCACTTGATTTCAGGTAAGCTATAAATGTTATAACAAGAAAGTGGTGCTGATTTGAAGAAAGGCATTTAAGATGAGAACAAAATAGATTCTAATTCTGTTAGAGAAACAGCTAGAGAAAATGTCTTGGCAGAAAACAAAACACATAGTAAGCTCCCACAGGAAGAAGAAGGGATGAACTTGGCACTTTCACAAAGCAGGAACATAGTGTCTGTATTAGTCATATCTGGTTGCCATAGCAAAACACCATGAAATGGCATGTCTTAGTAAGAATTTACTTCTCATGATTCTGGAGGCTGGGAACCAAGGTCAAGGTGCTGTCTGGTCCTTTAGGATCCTCTGTATGGGCTCTTTCTATTGCTTTCTATTGCTATCTTTTCACTGTGTATTCAGATGGCAGGGAGGGGTGACAAGCTTTTAGGCATCTCTTTTTACAAGCTTTTAAGTGGGCACTAACCCCATGAATGCCCACCTCATAACTTCACTAAAGTCTAATTTCCACTACAAAGACTTGTCTCCAAATACCTTCATTGAGGGCCAGAACTTCATGCTTCAATTTTGAGGAAGACAAAATTCAGTCTATATCTCTAATGTGGCCCAAGCCAAGAGACCCAGGAGAATAGTGGCAAGAGACAAAGTAAGCAAGTAGGAGATGTACTTACCAGAAAACTTGATGTTCTATGGGAAGGATTTTGATTTTTTTTCTATAAGTGTCATGGAAACCTGCCACAAGTTGAGTCTCAGGAATCAGATTAATGAAAAACAAATAATTACAGCATGCCCTTGAGATTGATGCCAGTGGGAAGAAAGCAAACAGGTGGAACTGCATAGTAGATAAACTACAAGATTATAATTTAATCCAATGCTACATGGAGATCTGAAGCAAATGTGGCAAATCAGAGTGGCCCTATGTTGGACAGATGTGGCCAAGTCTTTGAACTGTTGCCTCTGCAGGTCACTGGATGAGGGTTGCTCTGCAAAAGAAATGATTTAGTCTCAAGAGACTATCAGAAACTATGGAATACTGAATGTACAAGCACCTTAATGATCTCCTTTGACAGCAATCTGAAGAGCTAGCAACAAAAACCTCTCTTTTTTATTTTTTTAAATTTTATTTTATTTGTGTGTGTGTGTGTGTGTGTGTGTGTGTCTGTGTATCAGTGTGTTCATGTATATCCATGCAGATACTCTCAGAGACCAGAAGAGGGAATAATTTTCCACTGGAGCTGGAATTACTGGTGGTTATGAGCCAATCAATGTGGGTGTTGGGAACCGAACTCCAGTCCTAAGCAAGTGCAACAAGAGCTCTTAACTCATAAGATAAGCCATCTCTCCAGTCCCACAAGATCTTTGTCGAGATCTGACTGAGCCATCCTAAACCTACCCTAGAATCCAGGTGATTAATGCTAAGCACAGGAGCTAAACAACTCTTTTCCCTCACTACGCTTCATCAGTGCTAAGATACGCTTGTCAAACTTTAATATTTATAAAATGAATATGTAGCTAACAACTATTGACTTCATGAAATATGTGTTGCTTAAACATCTGCCATTATTTCTGTGTGTGCAAACACTGGTAGTACCTTCACCGAAACTTACAGATCTTAGCCTCTGAGAAGAAAAGTCTGGAAAAAACAAGTGCACCAATCTTTTAGCAGTCAGGAATCAAATGATTGTGGGAAAGGAAGCAGAAAGGGGTGTACTATACTAATTTATCAGCACCTCAGAAATCCTAAAGAAAGAGTTGAAAACAGGTGACCTCTGGGTTTATAAAGCCAGGTTAAGTGCCAGCACCATTGGATTAGAGTCCTGTGACTTCCCTTAAAAAGGTAATATCACCACATTCTTGATGAATCAGACTGTAAGTGTATATCAGAAACTGAGCCCACAACTAACCAGGACATTCAATTTGAATAGGAAGAATTCTTAGGAATACTTTAAATCTTTTAATAATAAACTCTTAATATTACACTGATTGCAAAATGTTTTTCATAGTCTAAATCTGTTTCAAATCCCAGTACCATTTAAAAGGTAGTGATTTATGATAGTGTATTCCCAAGTCCTACCTCCCCCCATCCCTTAGAACACTGACATTATCAGCTTCCCTTCTGTATAAGATATAAATTCTGAAGATATTATTACATTTAGTATTTCAAGTCATAGTTGTTATATCAAATAAGAAAAATAAAACAAATGCAATGCTGGGAAAATGGCTCATCAGGCAAGCTGCTTGCTCACATCTGTGTTCCTAGAATACTGGCACTGGGAGGCAGAGACAGAGCCCCCAGGGGCTCACTGGTCAACTCTTCTATCAATTGGAGAATTCGAGGTTCAATTACTAACATTGTCTCAAAAAATAAAGTAGAGCCAATCATGGCGGCATACTCGGATTATCCCAGAACTCAGGAGGCAGAGGCTGACAGATTTCTGTGAGATTAAGGCCAGCCTAGTCTACATAGTGAACTCCAGGCCAGCTGGGACACTAGATATTAACCTCTGGCCTCCATATTTGCATGCACAAGCAGGCCACATGTACACATGTCACACACATACACACACATACTCACAAACACACATATATATATACAACAATGCTAATTCTTTATTTATTTATTCCTTAATGTTATTTCTTGATCAGATGAGTAGTTCTCAGGTTTATACCTATGTGTTTTCCTTTCTGGAAAAGTAATATTTCTTACAATGCAAGATTATTGGTGAAAAGCCCCTGTTTTTATTTGAGAAAAATCTTTATTTCATCTTTACTTTTGAAGAATAAATTATTCAAATGCAGAATTCCTCTCTCTCTTTCTCCCTCACCTACACTTTACATATTTCTTTCTATGATCTTCTTACCCAAATAGCTTCTGAATAGAAGTCTGATATAACTTTTATACTTGTTTCTTTACTGGTAAGGTATCTGTCTTCACAACTCACCCCTTCATTTATCCATAGAGGTTTTTTTTTCTTTGACTTTGATTTTCTGCAGTGTAAACTGGAGAAGTATAGACCCTATTCAGTGTTCATGATTTGAGCTTCATGAGTTTGTCATTCATTCCACATGATTTGAATATTCTGAGACATTATTCATTCAAACACTTCTCCTCCCTTCTTTAGTAGTGCTGTTTTATGCATTATCTCATGGCTGTCACACAGTTTGTGAATATCCTCCATTATTTTCCATTTTTCAAATCTTTGTATTTGTGTTTTGAAGGTTTCTATTGGTGCATTTTTAAACTCACTACTTTTTCATGCGGTTCATGTTGTTTCATGAAGAAAATCCTTGTCAGCTATCCATCAGAGTTTTTTAAATATTATTATTTATTTATTTATTATTTTTATTTTATGTGTATGAGTATATTGCCTACATATAGGTAGGCACACCTGTGTCAGGCAATGCCCAAAGCAGTCAGAAGAGAGCATCTGGATCCTCTGGAACAGGAGTTATGGACAGTTAGCCACTATGTGGGTGCTAGGAATTGAACCCAGGTCTTCTGCAAAAGCAGGTAGTGCTCTTAACTGCTGAGGATCACTCCAGCCCAGTTATTTCAAAATTCATTTTGATTTATGTGTCCCTGAGTATGTATGCCAAGTGTGGGTGCACACAGAAGCAAGAAGAGGGCATCGGTTCTATTGGAGCTGGAGTTACAGGTGGCTGTAAGCTACCCAATATGGATTCTGGAAAGCAAACCTGGGTCCTTTGGAAGAACAACAAGCCCTCTTAATGTCTGATGTATCACTCCAATCCTAAACAGAGTATTAAAGTCCAGAATGAGTAAAGAACTAGAAAATAATTTTATTCCAGAAAAGAAAATCATCTAAACAATAAAGGAGCAAATTAACTGCAGGAGCATTTTTCAAATGAAGAAGCTCACATGGCCAACAAATAAGTGAAATTTATTCAATATTTTTAGTCATCAAATAAAATCTACAGTGAAATTCCATCTTACTATAGTCAAAATAACTATGCTTAAAAAACCACAAACTATAAATAATGGAAAGATGGATGAAAACAATGAAACTTTACACACTATTTGTGGGGATGTAATTTATATAACCATTATGGAAATCATTATGGGAAGTTCCTTAAAAACACAAAATAGAACTACTGTACAATTCAGCTATACCACTTCTAGATATATACACAGCAGAATCAAAGTCAACTTACTGTGAAGATATTTGCATACCACGTGCTTTTTCAAAGAATTTTACATCATTCCTGAGACCAGCCTTCCTTCCTGGAAAGTCTAGCCTGACCAGAAAGTCTGATCCTGGCCCCCAGGCCTTGACTGTCCTACACCTAAGAAACTCCAATTTCCCTGACCCCACATCCTGTTCTCCTTCTAGCCCTGGGCACAGACCCACTAGTGTTCTTAGCACCCAAGATCTCTGGATTACCCTTTTAGACCAGAACTTTTCACTGTGTCCTAATCTGTACTCAGACAGCTCGGTTTTTCAGTTTGTTAGAGCCTTCACTGCTTTTCCAGCCCTAACTTGCCTTTGGACTCCTGAGACCAGACTTCTACCCTGGCCGTTCCCACCCTCAACTTACCTGGGATTCCCAAGCCCAGCCCTCTTCCCTGGTAAGTCTGATCCCACCCACTGCACACTGATTTCCCTACAATCAGAGTTGCTCCAGTCTTCCTGACATGACATACCGTTCTTCTTCTAAATTAGGGAATAAGCACACTCTTGCTCTTAGAACCCCAGATCTCTGGATTACCCTCTTAGCTCCACATGGTGGTGAGCTCTCCAAATTGTGCAAAACCTATCCCCCTATATTGGGAATATCTGCAGCCCCTCTCACTGCTGCAGGGATAGACTTCTGTTCACTTTTACAGGGACCCAGACTTTTGCAGACTGCCTGAGAGCACAAGAATCCAGTCTCTGCATAGTAAGCTTCCCAAATTGTGTTGTCCCTGCTGGATACAGGGGCCCAGACCTTAAAAGGAATCCTGAGAGCATCTGATTCTTGCCTGAATTCTGACTCTATGGAACTCCTGAGTCGCTCCACTAGAAATATCTGGTTGCTCCAATATAAAATCAAAAAAGAGAACCTGAAGCCTAGACCAAACAGTTTTTCATACCTAGTAAGAAAACAACCAGTCACATCAAATATATAAGACTAATCAAACTTCAGCTGAACAAAGGAAGATGTGAGTCTCACATGAGAATCACAAACAACAAAAGAAATCCACATGCCAAGATCAAAACCAAAAAAAAAAAAAATAGAATATAAAACAAATAATATGTCTTCATGAAACACCACCAGACCTATAGAAGAGTTCTACAATAAGAATCCCTAGAGATAACCAAAGGTAGAATTTAAAAGAACGATCATGAACATGACCAAAGAATTCAACAAATTTAGAGAACACATGAACAAAAGAATCAAAGAACTAAAAGAAGATAGGGACAAACTTCTGACTGAATTCACAAAAGAGACAGAAATATTGAAGCAAACAAGCTGCAATGAAGAATGACGTGAAACACTCAGTAAGTCAATTTGAAATGACAGGGGAAAGTCTCGCCAATAGAATGAATAAGATGGAAGACAAAATATCAAGACTGAATGATAAAGATGAAGACTGGAGCACTCAGACAAAGATAATGAAAAACTTTAAAAAACACAGAAATGGAATATGCAGAAAAAGTGGAACACCATGAAAAGATCAAATTTATGCATCATAGGCATAGAAGAAGGAGAAGAGACTCACGATAATAGTGCTGAGGAGATTTTCAACAGGATTGCAGAAAAAAATTTCCCAAAACTAAGGAAAAACATGAACATACAAATATAAGACACACATAGGGCACCAAATAGACAGGACCAGGAAAGAAACTCCCAAAGGCATATCACAGTAAAACAATAAACAGACAGAACAAAGAGACAGTACTGAAAGCTGCAAAAGAAAACAAGCCACATATAAAGGACAACCCATTAGACAGGTCAACCAAAATAAAGAGAATAAACAGAGACACGTGTGCATTAAAAATATTCTACAACAAATGGAGCTAACAGACATCTACTGGATATTCCACCTAAGCAACAAAGAATATATACTCTTTATTCAGCACCCCATGGAACTTTCTGCAAAATTAACCACATACTGGGACACAAAATAGACCTTAACAAATTAAAACACTTGACATAATTTCATACATTCTATCAGTTCACAATTAAATAAAGCTTGAAATCATTAATGCAATAACTGCTACTAACTGCACAAATTCATGGAGATTAAACAACACACCCCTGAATGATGATGGGGTCAAAGGAAAAACTGAGAAAGAAATAAAAGTATTCTTGGAATTAAATGAAGAGGACAACACAACCCAATAAAACCTCTGGGATATTTTAAAAGCAGTCCTAAAAGGGAAGTTTACAACTTTAACTACCTACATTAACAAATGAAAAACAGAACAAATAAATAATTTAATGTTGCAACTCAGGAATCTTGAAAGCCAACAACAAATGAAACCTAAACCTAACAACAAGAAGGAATAGCAAAAATCAGAGCAGAAATTAATAAAATTGAAACAAAAGAGAATACAAAGAATCAGTGAGTCCAAGAGCTGGTTCATTGAAAAGATAAACAAGACAGACCACCCTTGGTCCAGTTAACCAAAAGAAAGAAAGAGCAACTCCAAAGTAACAAAATCAGAGATGAAAGGGAAAAATCGCAACAGACAACAAAAAGATCCAGAGCATTATAAGGGATTTCTTTAAAAACCTATTTCCTATTAAATTTGAAAACCTTGAAGAAATGGATGCATATTTAAATCATGGGAATCACCAAAGCTAAGCCAAGAAGAAATCAACAGCTTAAACAGACCCATAATATATAAGGAAACTGAAACAGTAATACAAAACCTCCTGACCAAAAAAAAAACAGACCAAGATGGATTCACAACAGAATATTACCAGACATTCAAAGAAGATCTATATCCAATGCTATTTAAATTATTGAAAAAGACAGAAACAGAGGACGAACTCCCAAATTCCTTTTATGAAGCCAGCATCACTCTAATACCAAAACCAGGTAAAGATAAAACCGAAAAAAGAAAACTATAGACCCATATCCTTAATGAACATAGATGGAAAAATCTCAACAAAATACTTGCAAACCACATAGAGACACACAACATAAAAATCATCCACCATGATCAGGTTGGCTTTACACAGAAATTCAGGGGTGGTTCAATACATGTAAGTCAGTAAATGTCATAAAGCACATAATTGACTCAAAGACAAAACTCAAATTGACATCTCAATAGATGCAGAAAAGGCCTTTGCCAAAATGCAACATGCATTTATGTTAAAAGTCCTAGATGGAATTGGACTAGAGGAAACAGATCTCAACATAATTAGAACTATATAGAAAAAGCCCACAGCCAATATCATTTTAAGTGGAGGAACCTGGAAGCATTCCCATTAAAAATCGGGAACTTTCTCCACTCCTTTTTAATATAGTGCTTGAAACTCTTGCTAGAGCAGTAAGACAAGAGAAGGAAGTTAAAGGAGGACTCATTGGAAAAGAAGAGGTCAAATTATCCCTTTTTACAAATGATATGATACTATACCTAAGAGAAGACAAAAATTCCACCAAAAAACTCCTAGAAATGATTAACACTTTCAGTAAAGTAGCAGGTTACAAAATAAATCTACAAAAGCCATAAGCCTTTCTGTATACAAATTACAATCAATTGGAGAAACAGTACAAGGAAACCCTCCCACTCACAATAGCCTCAAAAAATATCTTGGAATAAACATTATCGAAGATATTGAGGATCATTATGATGGGATTTTTAGATCTTTAAAGAAAGAGATTGATGAGGACACCAGAAGATGGAAGGACCTCCCAAAGATAGGAAGAATTAATAGTGTGAAAATGGCCATCCTATCAAAAGCAATGTATAGATTCAATAAAATCCCAATCAAAATCCCCATGACATTCTTTCCAAAATAAGGAAAAAATCCAAAAATTCATATAGCAGCAAAAAAATCACAGTATAGCCAAAGCAACACTGAACACAAAGAGAAATGCTGGTGAGATTATTATACCAGATCTCAAACTATATTTCAGAATTATAATCATAAAGTCAGCATTGTACTGGCACAAAAATAGACCCATGACCAATGGAATATCATTGAAGACTTAAACATGAGTACAGGCAATTCCAGCCACCTGATATTTAACAAAGTAGCCAAGAGATGTAGCATCTGGAAGAAACTGGAAGAAACATAGCATCTTATCAAACGGTGCCGATGAAACTGGATTTCCACCTAGAGAAGAATAAAGCTAGACATTATCTGTCACCTTGTATAAAGTCACCTCAAAATGGATAAAAGACCTCCATCTGAAACCTGAAATTCTGAAATTGTTAGAAGAAAACATTGGTAATAAACTGCAAGATGTAGGTGTAGGAAAGGACTTTCTAAATTGGATAGTAATTGCTCAGGAATTAAGGTCAATAATAAACAACGTGGAACCTCATTAAACTCTAAAGCTTCTGTACAGCAAACTAAACAACAAAGGAAATGAAGAGAAAACCCACCGTACGGGAGAAAATCATCACAGGTGACACATCTGACAGAGCTTTAACATCCAGAATATACCAAAAACTCAAAAAACAAAGAATCAAGAAAACAAGTCACCCAGTTAAGGACGGGCTAAAGATCTGAGCAGAGAGCACTCAAAAGAAAAAATAAAGATGACTGAGAAACATCTTAAAAAGTGTCCATCATTAATTAGGAAATACAAATGAAAACCACTTTAAGAGTTCGTCTTACCTCAGGCTAGCTAAGATCAAGAGGACAAATGATACAGAATGCTGGGGAGGATGTGGAGAAAGAGGAACACTCATCCCCTCCTGGTGGAACTGTGAACTTGTGCAACCCCTATGGAAAGCAGTGTACAGAACTCTCAAAAGAAAAAAAATGAACCTACCAGTTGACCCCATTATACTACTCAAAGCTCTGGAGAGCACTATGCAAATAGCCAAATGAGTACATCAATTGATGGCCCAATACCAGCTTCATGACCTAAACACACTGATGACTGACTGACACAGCATTCAACACTGGTGCAGTAGTGGCACTTTTATATTGAAACCAATCAATGCCTACCAAATTATTCCTAGAGCCCACTCAATGGGAGGTGACTCATGTGTGATGATAGTCAAAAATACATGGCTGAAGAAATCATAGAACTTAGAGAAATCCCTAAGGTTGTCACATTTCTAAGCTAATATAACTTCTTATTGAATGCAAAATATGTATTCCTATATTTACAATCAAGTATTTCATTCACAACTCATCAGAGAAGCTTCTTTTGCATCAGAGTACCACAACTAGTCACACAAAGACATTGTCTCTGAATTACCCATGCCTAAGTGAACATCTACAATTCATCCTCTACACCCAAGGCTTAAGTAATGTAGAACAAGGGGTAAAGGGGTCACTAATGAATCTCTGAATTCTCATTAATGAAGCTCCCTCATGCAACATTGTTCCAGTAACACAAAACTTCACAGATGGCTAAATCATGGAGATTAAGAATCTGCAGCATGTGAGTCTTTGACAGGGCTCTAATATTAACTTATACTCACCTAGGGCTCAGGAACCTTTGCAAAAGAGAGGGCAGAAAGACTGTAAAAGCCAGTGAGTTAGTGCATGAGCATGTGGAAATAGAATCCTACAAGCTTCTGGGACCCTGCTCATATGAATCTCGTACAGCAATAGTTTCAGGATGCTCATTACCCATGCAAACTTAGACAAAAACCTGGCATACAACTGGGGAAACAGGCAGCAGACCCCAATCTTAGATGAAGAAATATTGGCAACTTATTACTACGGGGTGATGAAGAGCTGATCTTCCTAAATCAAGGGACCATAGATAGGCTGACTAGACTTCAGTAGATGAACTTGCACTGAGGAATGTCTAGGGACACTAACGATACAATACGTCTTAAAACAAAATGTACAGCTTGCAGTAAAGAGGTTATGAGAGGGTTCCAGTGCGGAAGGGGTAATAAAGATGATTACGATTGCTTGACATGCCCTGTATGAAATACACAAAAATTCAGCTAATTAAAAAAAAATTACATATGATTGTCTTGCTTACATGTATGTTAATGTATCACATGTGTGCAATGTGCATAGCAGATTCACTGGAATTGTAGTTACTGATGGTTTTAGCCACCATGTAGGTGCTGGGAACCAAACGCAAGTCCTGTACAGAGCAGCCAGTGCTCTTGACCACTGAGTCATCTCTCCAGCTCCCTGCTTCCCATATCTAACATGGCACTAGTCACAATAGCCAATGTATGGCATTGGCGGGGGGGGGAGCGGTGATCATCAACAATTTAATGGATAAAAGAAAACAAGATATATAGAAACCATGCAGTTATATTCAGCTATAAAGAAGGATAAAGTTATGTCATTTTCGGGGAAATTAATGGAAGTGCAGATCATCATGTTAAGCAAAATAGGTGAAACTCAGAAAAGCATATACTGAAAGTTAAGTTTTCCCTTGTTTACAGAATATACTCATATACAGAATCTGTATTACACATTCATGAAATGCAAAAACGGATTACAAGGAAGAGGAAAGGTACCAGTGGAAATGGGAGATGAGGCAGAAAAGGGTAATGGGGGCTGAACATGAACAAAGCACACTGGTACATGCACATGAAAATATAATAATGAAACCTATTATATAGTTTTCTCAAAAGCATGCAGCTAACTTAAGTCAAAATTGTGCCCAACCAATATGTACCAGAAAATCCCATTTTAAGGAGTAAACCAGAAGGCAGACACTCTTCATATTTCAGTTCATACTCTCTAAGTATGAGTGTGTCTGGGAGCATCCTGTCCTGGTTGCATTTCCTTGCATCTGATTATCCCATCAGCTCTCCATCCAGAACTCATTTGTCTAACAAAGGTCAGTTTTCTTCTTTTCCTTTTTCCTTGATTTCCCTAGTGTAGAGTAGATCGATTCTCAGAGGGAAAAGTGTGATGAGCTGTGGACAAACACCCTTCCCAGAGTGGTATCACCCAGGATCACCTTGAGCAGAAAGACAGGGAGCTGGGAAAGTCCTATGCCCCACCCACCCTGTCCATTGGCCTTGGATGTGAGAAGAGGAGAGGCTAAAAGTATTTAAACTGGGAGCATCAGGAAGCAGGCCATTTTTCCTCCCCGATTGGCCATTTGGTTCCCACCACCGGGAAGTGCAAGATCCAAGCCTAGTGGATTTACTAATGTAACTTGTGGAGGGGAGGGTGGGCACCCATGTTCTGTAAGTAATCCCTACCAACTGGTCTGTTAGTAAGCCCAAGTAAAGTAGCTAGAATTTGCCTAACTGTGAGTGAAGAAATTTGTGTGTTTGTTGCAAAGCCTGGGGAGAGAGGCAGGCTAAGTTTTTCTGCCAAGAAAATTTTAATAACACCTAGTCAGAACTTTTAGTTGTAAAATCCTGCTTACTGTGTGTTAGGCGAGAGATATTTCAGGTGGATATGCAATGATTTTCACAATTTTTTAATGTTTATGAATGTTATGCCTGCATATAAGTGCACCCATGTTGTGCAATCCCCACGGAGGGCAGAAGAGGGTACCAGATTCCCCGGAGTTACAGACTGTTGTTAGTCACCATGTGGGCGCTGGGAATCAAATCCTGGTCCTCTGTAAGAGCAGCCAGTGCTCTTAACCACTGAGCCATATCTTCTTTCCCCAATATTCACAATTTTAAAATAAAATATTTTATACTGTTTTTATGATAAAGAAATTGAAGCTTAGAAAGATTTGTCAGTTTGTCTTGAATGAGAGCATGACTGATAGTCTAGAAGCTGATCTTCAGCACCTGCCCCTCCTGAAGAAAACACCACTTCCCTAAGCCATAGTGGTTTGGCCTCCTCCACACTCACACTGAAATTACCAAACTCTACTTGGGATCACTTTGACCTTGAGATTGGTCACGAAATATCTACCTTTATTTCTGTCACATTGTTTGGTATAAATTAATTGAAATTAGAATTTAATACTGGCACTTAATTCAGTACAGAAACAAGTAACTGAAAAACACCAGAATATACAAGAAGAAAAAAGGCCATAAATGTCTAACCTGAGGCTTTCTCACACAGCAGTTACTAAATCAGATATGACCGATTGCTCCCTCAGTATCTCCTTCAAAAATAAGATTGTATGTTTTATAATTCTACTGTGGGAAAAGATAACAAAAATTTCTTAATGTCATAGTTCAATATCAAATGCTTACCACACATACACACAAATATTTCTTGATTCGTTTGTTTAAAATAAAGAAAATAAAATACAGGTTTTCTAGCATATAAAACTTTAGCACTTGTGGCTTCAGGTAATTCAGTTTTTCAGAGAATTTTTATGTCACTATGTCATAAGAAATATATTTTAAAACTTTGAAATCGTATATTTCTAGAAAATTCAATATTTTTTTTTCATCAGAAACTCTTTTAACATTACGTGAAAAAAAAAAAAAACTCTTGCCTGAAGTGTCCACTTTCAATGGTATGCTTTTTTCTTAAGAACCTTATTATGGTTGAATACATTGACTATTCTGGATTCCTAAATATTTTGAAGTAAACAATTAATGGTCCAGTTTAGTATTTGAATTGGTAGAAGATTAAAGCACATTGTCTTTCCTAACATGGGTAGGTATCAGAGTGAGGACTTAAGTAGATCCAAAGGAGTAGGAGGTTGGGATTCCTGATCCTTTTCCCACATCACTCAACAGTCAAGAAGATGCCCCACAAGGATGGCTGCAGGCCAGTCCAATGGTGGAAATTCCCCAGTTCAGGTTCCCTCTACCCAGGAGTGCCAAGTTGACAACTAAAGCTATCCAGCACAGTTAAACCCTTGTCAACTTGACATACAAACTCATCACTATTGAACCACAAGCTTCCCATTTTGTATCCCAATGGTATGATGTCAGTATCACAATATCAATACCACAGCATAAGACAGTACAACCTTAAAAGTCTGACAGTCTTTAAAAAATTTAAACACTTTAAATATTCAAAATCTTTCTTAAAAGTCGCTTAACTGTGGGCTTCTATAAAATCCAAAACAAGTACTGTCATATTTAGGTACTTTTTTGTGATAACATGACCCAAAGCAACATAAGGACAAAAGTTTATTTTGGTTTATGGTTCCAGAGGGGTAGAGTCCATCGTGGTGGCAACTGCATAGCAACAGGAATCCAAAGCAAAAAGATGGCTGAACATAGTTAATAGGCACCCCAGGAAACAGAGAAGAAGCAGGAAGTAGTGTGAGGTTCAAAGCCTCTCTTCAGTGATTTATTCCTCTGCAGTTCCTAAAGGTTCCATAAACTCCCCAAACAGCACCACTAACTAAGGACCAAGTGCTCAAGGACACGAGCCTATGGGAGACATGTTTTTATTCAAAACAACCTGACAAACAATATGAAATTTATAGATCAGTCTTGTGGGTTCAGAGATGGCTCTGCAGAGGACTTGGGTTCAGTTTCCAGCACCCACATAACAGTTAACAAGTGCTAGTAACCGAGGTCCAGGTAATTTGATACCACCTCAGCAGCATTGTATAACATGGGTGCACTTACATGCATGCAAGCAAACACTCATACAAATAAAATTATATATATAGTTATATACAGTTAATATATATATATCTTTTAAAAATCAGTCTTAGTAACATCATATTTGCTAAGAAAATCTTTAACTACAGCTGGAGAGCTCTGAACTGTTTTCAGTAAACAGGCTAAGGCTAATAGGAATTCAATTCTAGAATGACAAGATACATAAGAAGTAAATTTAGTTGGTTGTGTGTCTGATATGAAATTCTAGCCTGCCTTTGTTTAGTTATGGTTGGGTTTGAAGTTTGGTTCTGTTTATATTGGTTGATGTAGCTTGGTTGCATTCCGGTGACGTTTGAATTGTCAGTTGGCCTGTGTATCAGGTTCTCACTTTTGATTTTTTTTTAATTGATAGGACAGGATGGTTCTAAGCTTAGCCCAGAGCTTTCAGGCAGTGAAAAGGGACCTAGGCCCAATTCAAGACTATGGGATCCCCTCTCTGGGTTCTGGGTCAGGAGATCTCAGGCAAGATAATCAAGAGGGAGACTAAGGCCAAGGCAAGGGCAGCATGAGACGAGAGAATGTAGCTGGTAAGGGTGCAAGGAGTCAGCCACAATGGGAGGGGTGTGACTCACCAGGGTGTTCTGGAGGTCTCAAGAAGTAAACTGAAATGAATTTTTTGACACAGTTTCTAACTCCATATAGATGCATGTGGGTAGTGTTTGTTCAGTAACTGATAAAAGCTGTGTATTTGATACTTTCAGTGCTTATTCAGAGAATTTAGTGGCAACCTGATTTAACTTGCTACATTGACAATGGATCTTTCACGCATAGTTTTGCTAGTTAAATGGAGAATTTTAGTTCAATTTGACAACATTCAAGAAAATAAATAAATGTTTTGAAGTGCCTCTAATCCTTTCTTAATTCTTTCCTGCCTTTCCCTCGCCCCACATACATTCACACAGTTGTAATCAGGGTTTTGTACCTTCAAATAATATAGGATTTAGGATATCAAATTTTTTTAACCAATCAAGATTTTCTAATATCTGCCCCACACACACACATATTATCTTCAAGAAAAAATAGTTTCACAAAAACTGTCTGTTAAATATTCTTCCTGGATATGTACGATATTCTTTAGCATAACAAAATTCTAAAAGATGCACATTTCTAAGGGACTCTGTATAACATCACTTAAAATCCTTGAACAATAGAATGTTGAACTCTCTATAACTTTTTCACGACAGTAAATTACCAAAGTCCTTTGAAACCCTCTTGGGAAAGCATTCCTTTTAAAGCTAGGATATCTGACTTTATTATTTTTCCTTTCCAAGTTACCTTCTAGCCATGGCAGCTGCCATCCCTCAGCCTAGAAATACATATCTTGTCTAGTGTCCTTAATCACGATGTTTGTCAACTTTCCACAACAACTAATGCTTCATATAAATCTAAGAAAGAAGATGAAGAAAGATGGAATGGCCAAATATCAAAGGTCTATGATTCCTAGAAAACCAAGGATATAAAATATCTTTCCTATACTGCATTTTACAGTTTATAGCACTTATATTGTCTTGAGGGCAGCATTATATTCAACTTACAAATTTAAGTTCTATGACAGTTAAACTTCATTGTCAACTGGACTGGATTTATAGGAATCACTTAAGAGACACAGTTTGTGTGAGGGCATTTTCAGAGAGGCTTAACTGAGGACGGAATGCCCACCCAGAAGGTGGATGGCAGTAACCTATGTCCTGGAGTCTCAGACTCAGTGAAAAGAGAGGAAGGTAAGTAAGCTGAGCCCCGCCATTCCTTTTTCTCTCTGCTTCCTGACTACAGACACAATGTGACCAGCTGTCTAAACTCTCACCAGCTTACTTTAGCACAATGAACTGTACCTTTCTTAAACTGTGAGCCAAAATAAATCCTCCTTCCTTGAGTTTCTTTTGCCAGACTTTGTCATAGCAATAAGAAAAATAATATAGTACTTAACAGTTTTATGTTCTGAAATGTTGGTTTAATGGATAACAGGTTAAATATTGAGTTGTTCCTAATTAGGTAGTATTCAAAGCAAGCTACAAATATAGCTCTTGTTTTACAAACTTACAGTCTAAGACGTGGAATGTATCATGTATGTAGTAGTTTATATTTGCAAGGTTATTTGCAGGATTCAATAGCCAGCACCAGGAAAATAAACTTACATTCTCTAATGAGTATATAAAAAGTCCAAAAGGTGTATACTTATAAGAGAATTATACACTTTTCAGAGAAAAGCATGAATTTGCAAAAATATACATTTCCAGTGATCAGTCCATGAGTGTCTTAGTTACATTTCCTGTTGCTGTAATAACATCCATTACAAAAAGCAACTTAAGGAAGAATGGGTTTATTGTGAGTCCCAATTCAAGGTCATAGTCCATTGTGGCAGGGTAGTCACAGCAGCAGAAACATAAAGCAGCTGGTCAAATCTTATCCAGTCAAGCAGAGAGGGATGAATGCTGGTGATCAGCTCACTTTCTCATTCCAGGGAAGGGTATCACCCACAGTTGGCAAGTTTTCCCACCTCAGTTAACCTAATCAAGATAAGCCTCTGTAGACATGCCCAGATGTATGTTTCCAGGGAGATTCTATATCTCATCTGGTTGACAGTTGAAATTAACCACCACAATCAATTAATTAATGCAAATATGCATTTTACAAAACAGGCATGACAAGGCACAAATACATAATAACCAAAGCTATGGAGCTAAATAATCTAGTGAAGAGAAATTCAGATTATTCAAAAATAAGAAAAACATAACTGAAGCAGAAAATATGACTGTAGCATATAGAGTCTAAGGCGGCTCTGTGAGTCTTAAGGTATGTTATACTTGTATAATCACTGCTCCTTAAGTATGGGCAAGACCTATGAGTTGTTTCTAACCCATGGAAGGTGACAAAGGTTACTGATACCTTATCTGATTATATAAGACAACACAAGAATACAGAATCCTGGGACTGGAGACATGGCTCAGCAGTTAAGAATACTGGCTGCTCTTGCAGAGGACTCAAGTTTGCTTCCCAGCACCCAGGTGGTGGCTGACAACTATCCTTAACTCCAGTTCCAGGGCATCTGATGCCCTCTTCTGACCTCTTTGGGCATTGCATAACATGCACCTACCTACATGTAGGCATTACACTCATACACATAAAATAAAAATAACAGACAAAACATTTTTAAAAACTTGCTGTGGCCTTTCTATTCTGTTGCTAGTTTTAAGAAAGCAGGCTGCCACAAACACCACAACTTCAAGAAAATAAGCTCCTTGTGGTGGGGCATTGAAAAGGGGTTCCCTGGAGATCACTGGCTAACAAGCATAGTCAATTGGTAAGCTTGAGGTTCAGTGATAAAATATCTCAAAAACTAAGTTGGAGAGTAATCGAGAAAGAATCTAATGTTGACTTCTAGGTTCCACACAAAGGATCAAACATATGAATGTGGACCTCTAGAAGAAAGCCATTTCAAGTTGAATCTCTGGGTGAGAATCCAGCCCAACCTGGCTTACATTTTCATGGAGAATTAAGAAACCCTAAGCAAAGGACACAGTTACATTTTACCTGAACTCCTGACCTGCAGAAACTGTCAGTCAATGTATGTGTTCTACTTTAGGCCACCAATTTTATGGTAATTTGATATGCTAAATATAACTCATAATTGTAGGTTCAAAGGAAAAGCATCTGACTATGAATAGTAAGATATTTATGGAGATAGCCTTGTTATCTATATAAGAGGTGGTTAGTAATTAAGGCAATAAATATCCCCTTATTCCAAGGATCTACTAAACTTAATCTTAAAATTAAAAATTACTAAAAGAAAAAAATCATAGCATGTCAGTCAGAAACATTTACAGCCAGGCTGGCTGGAGCTGAGTATGACCTGAGTAATCAAAATGGACTGATTAGTTCATACTTTTATTTTTGGAGCAAATGAGAATTATCTAGGATTTAGGAGTTGATAATGATACAACAGAAGATGTATTCAGAGATGGTTCTGGTATTACAAGGCAAATATATTGTGTTGGAGAAAAGAGAAAGCTCAGGGGAATTCAGAAACCTAAGTAAGAAGGGTACAAATTAAAGCAGGAGTGGAAAACTAATATATCCGATATTTAGTCTATGTGTCAACTTGCTTGCCAAATATCTAGTAAAAGATTATTTCTCGGTATGCTTGTGAAGTTATCTCCAGAAGATACTGGAATCTAAATCAGTAGGCTGAGTGAAGAAAATTGCCCTCACTAAGGTAGATGTGCATCGCCCAATTCATTGAGGGCTGAGTAACAGAGAAGTTGAAGTGTAAATCCTTTCTTTCTTGATTTTTGAGTGTGTATCTTCTGCTCTTGGACACTGGAGCTCTAGCTCTCATGCCTTCCCGCATGACACATGCACAGCAGCCGCCATACCCTCCGCCCCTGGCTTCTCAGTGTTTCAGCCTCTAACCAAAAATTACAACACCTGGCTTTCTAGTTCTCAAGCTTTCGGATGGCCTGTTGTGAGTCTTTTGGCCTCCATAATCATGAAAGACCATTCATTATGTTTCCTTTTATAAGCCTTTAAATATCCTAGTGATTTTGTTTTTCTAGAGAGCCTTAATACATAGTGGATAAAGTTTCCTGAGCCATACACAGGGAGAGCCTAGTTAGTTCAGAATGGAGGGGGCAGGATTAGCACAAATATTTCAAACCTTATCCTCCTCTCGTGAGGAGTGGTCAAGGAAGGGAAGATAAACCAACTATAGATAATGAGACAGTGCTACAAGAAAGTGGTGTTATCGATGTGCATTAGTGTAACAATCTTATCTGAATTTCCTAGCATTTCACTGAAAATACTTTGAGAAAGAGAATGATGATGATAGAGAGATGATAGATAGATAGATAGATAGATAGATAGATAGATAGATAGATGATAGATGAGAGACAGTTCATACGGAAGTATTACAAATAAGGGTGAATCAAATGTCAAATCCTAGTTCATATTCATGACTATGGACAAAACATGAGCTGAAATTAATAATTTTGTTATTACCATACTACATTTCACAAATGTGTGATCGGATTCTTTTTAACATAATGAGATACCAGACACCTATCTTCAGTGACAGGTGAAAAAAATTGAGGGTTTAATATCTTCAGCAAGCTAATTATAGGTCACAAGATTACAGGTAATTTAGAGAAGCTACAAAATCCAAAATCCAACATCTCTATTTTCGCCATCACATGCACAGAAACCTCTGTGACAATTCTGTCATTCTCCATTGTAACTAAGGCAGGATGGCAGGCTCTAAATAATGCATAAGCTACCAACATTCATGCTCATATCCCTTTTCAAAAAATGGTGAAGTGTCTCTTTTATAGTCCACAAAGAATTGAAATCATATGGTGAATCCTGATAATTGCTTTCAGCAGGAGCTCTTGGCACAAACTCCAGGTTCCTCAGCTCAGTCATGTCGAGAACACAGACTGTCCCTGAATATAGATGAGCATAGCACCCAGGGAGCATCCCAGCTGCAGAGCTTTCCCAAGGCTGGAGTGACACAAGCCGGCTTAAAATCCTGCCTCTACTTCCTTTTCAGCAGTAAGCATCTCCACCACATCATTTCTTTCCTATGAACTCAGGTTAATACATTTTACACAAGTCAGTAGTGTTCATAGACAAATGTGAGGCTCTTTCCTTCACCTCAGAATATGTATCCGAAAATAACGACACTGAAAACAGAACTGAAGGCAGAAGCAAAGTGTGCATTAGTACTAACTCTCAATTGCTGTGCCACACAGATGTGCATAGGCATTTCAATGTTCTTTAGATAGTCTGGTCAGAGAAGGATTAGGAAGGGCAATAGAATGATGAGAAGAAATTCTCTGCCCACACATACTCTGTCCTTCTCTGTCTTCTTCTCTCACTTTCCCTGGGTCTTCTTTAAGATTTCAACTTTCAGGATGGATTCTTCTAGCATTTATAATAGTTGATTCCCCTGGGGACTTGGAGATGACTCGGGCAGTAAAGTGCCAGCTGCACAAACCTAAGGAATTGAGCTAGGAAAACCAGCACCCACAGAAAGGCCAGGAGGGTAGTACTATATCCATAATCACTGAGGTGGGGCATAGAAAAGGGGTTCCCTGGAGATCATTGGCCAACAAGCCTAGTCAATTGGTGAGGTTCAGGTTCAGTGAGAGAATGTCTCAAACTAAGGTGGACAGTGATTGAGAAAGATATCTAATGCTGACTTCTATCTTCTATAAAACTTAGCCATGTGAACCTGCATATACATGTGCACACATCCATACAAACACATACACAGAAAAAATCTGTTCCCTGAATATCTAGCAACTCTAATATTATGAGATTTCTCAGACTGCTTCTTAGTTTCAGCATTTGTCTGCAGATAGCTTAGCTTCTCTTCCATTTCAAGGACACGAGGTAGAGAATTTGCAGTATCCCCCAGTTATCACCTTTATCCAGTGACCATAACTGTCAACATAACTAATAATGTCCTAATAGACATTACAAAATGAATAAAATTAAGCTTAGAGAACTTAATTATTTTTAAGGAGTGTGGCATCCACAGAGTTTAGTTGGAAAGACCCATTCTCTCATAGTCTGATATGAAGAGAGTCAAATATAATTCCTATAAGGAAGAAAAGGAACAAGCTAAGAATTAGAGCACAGATTCAATCTGTCCACAATGGATTCACTTCTAGGACCATGAAAAGTTCATGATCTCATGGTAGAAACTATAAAGAGAAATGAAACCAATTTATCAATGCATATATTTTATTATCTGTATGACATCCTTCAGGATTACATTGTATCATCATTCATCTTTCTAGTCATCCAGCTAGAATTGTCCCATAGTCCTGGTTGCTACCTGGTTCACAGATCACATTGATACACAGAGGCACAAACATAATAGTCTACTTACGTATGAAGAAAACAAGCACAAAAGGGAAAGCACATAAGAGAAGAGTCAGGAACTGAGTCTTGTTCTGTGACACAAACCTACACTTAAGCTTCAGTCAGTGCACAGGATAGAGCAGGTGTGGCAAAGTAATGAAGCTTGTTCCTAACTTGCTTCTAATATTCCTGCCCTGCCCAACTGTAAGAAAATTATTTTCTCCCTCTAAGTTTAGAGTTGGACATAAGGAAAGAAGATAAATTCTCCCAGACAGGAATATTGTACTTGGAGATGAGTCTAAAATAATGCCTCTTAGATTTGAAGCCCACCAAAATACTCGGCAGGACTTGCTGAAGACCAGCTCAGTGCCTGGACTTTCTGTCTCTGTAGTTTTAGAGTGGAAGCAGAGGATTTGCATCTCTTACACACTGCCAGAGGATGCTGATGATGACAGTGAGGGCACACTTTGGAAAGTTCAGATCTAAAGCAAAGAGACTTTAAAGAGGAGGTTTTATTTCTGAAGACTGAGAAGCAGTTTTATCCCCAGGTGAGAGGGAAAACACAGGCATCCACAGGAGATATCACCAAGAGCACGAGGCCTGAAGAGTCAGAACACAGATGCAGAGTTGTCCCAGCCAAGCAAAGCAGATCTTAAGAAGATCTGCTCTTCAGTATTTATCCTGGGAAAACGTATTCTTCATTTTGTAAAAGTCCTTTGTAAAACAACTTTAACTGCTATGTGTTACACTGTATGGAAAAGATTTCCTTGCCCCTCTTCTTCATCTTCACACATGACCCCTTCCTCTGAATGTGGTGAAACCTTAATGGTCAAGGAGTTGGATGATTAACATTAGTGGGAGCTGCCTGTGTTAATCCCTTGTGCATAACTGCAGGAATGGGCATTTATCTGCTAAGCATTTCCAGATTTAGCCCTTGCACATGTAATACAATGGAGTGTCAGAAAGTCTGTAAATGTGTTTTGTTTAAAAGTGAACACGTGGAAGTTGGAATGCTGGCTTATAACTACCGGACATGGAAACACTACTGAATATATAGCAATCATTTTTAAGCAATGAATGCACATATTCAGTGGTTACTGAAGAAAAAGAAATGCCTAGAGATTTTTTAAAATCTCATTTGGAACATTATAGTAAAGGGGAAAAAAGCAATTATTGAACAAAATTATGTTTGAGATTTGGGGCCACACCTGTGTTCCCTGTCTCTATTACGTCTCCAACTCAGCAAAACTGAGAAGAAGGATCACACAAACAAGTGTTGCAATGTGTCACTCTTCACATGCAAGGATGACCAATCCTCTCATCCACTTGCATTTCTCAGGTGGCCCCTTTCCATTTCCTCTTCCTCAGTTCAGAGCCTCATTTTCTAATAACGGGTTTATCTCAGTAACTGCTTACTTCCTCTATGTTCCATCCTAGGACAGTTTGCACCTATGCCATGTATCATAACCTGCCAATCATCTTTTCATAAGCACTGACCTGCATGACTTTATGAGTAAAAGTTCTAATACGGCCTACCTATCAAAGCCACTGTGATCTGATTGAACCCATTTTATGCTGTTTCACTGGTCTTTTTACATTTGTATCTTCCCAGACATATTGAACAATCAAAGGTTGTAGCAAAGCTTGAGCTTTCCTCCATATATATATATATATATATAATCATCAATAGTATACATATATATATATATATCCTTGATAATTAGTGCCTTGTTATTTAGAACACAATTTCATAAAAGTAATCTGAATTGATCTTCAAAGCACTAGACTTTTACACTAGTTATTTTCCTTTCCATTTAACAAAAAAGTAAATAAACACATAGAGTTATAATCTGGTAAAAAGTCAAGGTATGGCTACAATAACTAAGAGCTATGGAGATGTCACATGAGTTAAGAGCACATAGTGCTCATGCAGAAGCCCTGAATTTGGTTCCCAGGAACTATACCAGTGGCTCACAACCACCTGTAACTCCTCCAGGGTCAGGGAATCTGATGCTCTCTTCTGGAATCTTCAGGTACATACACACATTACATGTGACTTATTCACACACACACAACATACAGAAAGTGAGAGAAAGAGAGAGAGAGAGAGAGGGGTTAAAAGTTTAAATAAAAATAAAAAGCAGAGCAAAATCAAGCCAACACAACCTTTACATAGACAGTCACACAATCACACTTGCACATGGAGAAAGATGGTAAAAGAATTGGGAATCATTTCCACTTTAGACATTCTCACCTTATAAATCGTAATAAAGAGGTTACCTAATCCCCATACAAAGATATTCATCTAGAAGTGTCTTGGATGTCTTAGGATGAGGTGAATACTCAATGATAATTAAATTTAAGACAGGTTGATAGAAAATGAATCCCAGTTGCCCAAATATGGATTCTCTATGGACCTACCAAATATTCCTGTTGAAAAGTTCATGATTAATTGACTATCTGTTCATTTTAAACCTAGGGAATTCTGCACCCTTCTTAAATACAATTTTTTTTATTTTCCTTTCATGATAAGTACCTATTCTTTAGGTTTTATATCCTCTTGTTTTAGGAGAAAACAAAGGAAATGATAGATAAGTAAATCAATGTGGCATTTGTCTTTTGCTGAACTGAACAAAAGGTAGAGGCTGTAGGCACAAGGCTGCTACAGTTCATGAAAGACTTTGCATTAAGACAAAATGTGGGCTCAGAGGATGCAGAGGTGGAGATAGTATGTTAAACCATCCTGAGTTCTTCAGTAGGACCCCAGAACAACAAAGAAAGACAGGCCTGGAAATGAGACTCGACTTACGTCATAACTGACTGAAGCAAGGAGATTAGACTTTCTCGAACTGCCCTCTAGGGAAGGGGAAGGTGAGATCACCAAGAGCTCTGTGTTTGTACACAGCGATTAGTATGCTCAAATGAGCAATTAGAACTAGAAATAAATTGAAATGAGAAAAAAAGATTTTTAAATGGGTAACACAGCAACATAGGTCTTGAAATTGTCACAAGGGGATATTCCAATGACTATTACTGTATGTCAAGAAAATAATTCAGAGCTGGGGAGATGGCTCTGTGGGTAAAGTGCTTGTACAAACACAAGGACCTGTGCTTGGATCCCCAGAACCCACATACAACTTTGGTGCAGAGGTATACATTTATAACCCTAGCAATGGGAAATGAGGATCCCTGAGGATAATTAGCCAGGCAGTCTATACAAATCCAAATAAATAATCACCAGGTTCTGCTAGAAACCCTGTCTTAAAAATATACAGTAGAAGGTAGGACAAAGAGAGTCATCTAGCAATGACCCCTAATCTCTAACAAATGCATATGTATACTATGTGCACACCCACACACCCAGATACACATACACATGTATACCACATATATACAAATAAAATAATTCAAAGTATAGAAAACTTCAGTAGAAAACTAATGGAAAATGAAAAACCCAGAACTCCAATTTCTTAGTGAATTTAACAACTGACTATCTTCCTAATATAGCAAAGAGTATTCATAAAAAGAAATCTACAGAAAATATATTAAGGGTAAAAATATTGGATTTTTCTTTATAATAGGTAATGAGACAGTCCTTTTCTCATTATGTTGGAATCCTTGCCAGAGAAATAATGCAACAAAAGAAATGATTAGAAAGCAAGGGATAGAAATAACACTATTGGCAGTCAAGACTATGACACAGAAAATCCAAAACAATTTTCAGAAAAATTTAATAGAGTTAAAAATGAGTTTAACAGTGTGATATGCACTGCAGTATGATACAAAGCAGTTACATTTCTGTGTAACACGCTTTAATATCAAAACAAAATACTTAGGAGTAAATTTAATTAAATTTCTCAAGTTCTGTACATGCAATAAAATTGTTGAGAGAAATTAAAGATAAATAAATTGAAGTAGACAGCATACTCATGAATGAATCAATATGCAAAAATATCAACTCTCTTCCAAATTTATTTATTGATTCAAAACTATCTGAATACACAGGTGAGATGAAATCATCTGCTCTCTAGAACAATGTCTGGCACTGACCACAATAGTAGTTTTTCTGTTCCATTTGTGCTTCTACAACCCAATTCCACCTGAAACTTATAAACTTCAAAAACTTATTTCTGGAGTTTAGGAAGTCCAAGATCAAGGCATAAGTAGATTTGGTGTCTGCTGAGAGTGCAGTTTCTGCTTCCAAGACGGCATTTTGATGATGGAATGTAGAAAGGGAATGAATGCTGCATCCACCAGTCTTTTCATAACGTCACTGATCCTATTCACAACAGAGTCTCCAAAAGTTAGTCTCAAAAGGCCTAACTTCTTAAACTCACAAAGCCCCAAATATTAGCTCTAAGATTTACATGCAATGTATTTATTAGGTAATGTTCTCAAGAACAGCCCAGAAGAGCAAGAGTCACAGCGCTGGCACAAAGACAAACACAGTACAATTGAATTGGCACTCTGGATCCTCAAGAAAGCTCTGGAGCCAATGTGACCCTTCCCAACTGCCTGACTGTTGGAAAAGATGCAGGCCTTGGACAATGAAGAATCAGTATTCTATACAGCAGACTATGGTGTGGAGGGATCCCTGAGTGAGAGGCTGCCTTTGATCCAGAAGTTTCAGAAAAGGGCCCATCTGTGGGCCCTCAGCAGCTAAGAGAAATTCAAGGGAGCTGAGGAAACTCAGGATGCATCCTGAAAAGCAGATCTGAGGCCACAGCATCCACTGAAATAAATTTTGTTGGTGCAAAAGCCCTATAGAAAACAAACAATCGTTATTAAATGTGAGATGCAAAAAAAAAATGACCCTAACAAGGTTAAAAACTCACTGAACCTTGTACATGCTGTCACCATTGCTATAAGTTCTTTGAACAAGTTCCCAAATACCTAAAAAACTGTTTACTTGTGGTCATCCAGCACTCTGGCTCTTAGAGTCTTTCTTCTGCCTCTTCTGCAATGGTTCCTGAGCTCTGAGTGGCTTATGTTTAATATAGGAGTCCTATCCAGGGACACATACTCTGCAGTCTCTTATTCTCTACATTTTGACCAGTTGTGACTTTCTGTGTTAATCACCCTCTGTTGCATGAGGAATCTTCACTAGTGAGAGTTGAGAGATGTATTAATATTCTTTCTGCCTTCTGTTCTGTTCTGTTTCATGAGCCTTAGGTATGGAGGGTCCATTGTGGATGTATCACTTAAAGTTGGGCATGTCATAGACATTTATTCTCTGTGTATCCCCAGTTGTAGAACTCTGTAAACAATGGTGACAGCAGCATATACAAGACCCATGAAAACTCCAACCAGACAAAAACCCAGCATGGAACTGGGGAAATGGGCAGGAGGCACCAACCTTAGCTGAGGAACTATGGGCAGCTAATCACTGCTGAGTGAAGGATAGTCAATATTCTTTAAGGGAGTGACACTAAATAAGGTGACCAGGCTTCACTGAATCAACTCATACTGAGGGACAGCTGGGTGAGGGACAGCTGGGGGCACAAACTTAACTCAACAGGCCTTAATATATGACAGAATATATGAAACCCAGTAGGAAAACCATAGGGCAGATACAGTTAGGGGAAAGGGTCTAAATATGATTAAGATGTATTGTATGAAATGCACAAAAATTCAATAAAAATATATTATTAAAGAAAACTCACTGAGCACCTTTGAGTCTTATTACCTACAAAGTTTGAGGTATTTACTATACACCACACTAAATATTTAAAATAATGATTGCCTACATTCTTCTTGTCTTACGAATTCTCTCACAGTGAGGCCCGGCAGTCATCTCCCCTCACTCCCAGGTTTGAACCGACTGAGCAAACAGAGACTGCTCCCTTAGAGAAAATTTATTCCAGGTTACTAACAAAGGATTCATCCCCAGGGAGAAAGACAGAAATTTCATATGGGGGAGCCAGCATTTTAATCAGAAGTCCCCTGAACCTCTGGCACACACACCTGAGATAGAGACCAGCAGTGCCTCTCCCTCATCTCCTTCCCAGCTTTCTGTGCTTTTTTCCGCTAGGCGCTCCCCCTTAAGTCATTGGTTAGTTGGATGTCAATCACATTTGGAGGCATGCCCCTCAAGGCCAAGAGAGAAATTGTATATTTACCTCACACTTCTAATCAAACTTACTGAAAAGAACAAAATTTGTTCTCATATCCAGGGCATCAAATTTACCTTGATGAAATATTGGTTGGACCAAGTATAGTACTGCATGTCTATAATCACAGCACTTTGGTCACTAAGACAGGAGGATCACAAAGTTCTAGGCCAAGCAACGCTACACAGTAAGACCTTATTCCAAGAAGACCTGGATGGTTAAATCAAAATGAAGGTGCCAGGCACAGATTGCATCATAAGAATTATTGGTCAGAGAGGCCCTAGGGGCACCTGAAACAATACAGGCTATTTTCATTGCTTTTATTTGCCTACCATAACTAAATAGCTGAAGACACCACACACATTGTTACAGGACTCAATGGAAGACTCTAGCTGCTGGGTAGATTTCATAGTGCTAGATGTTGTGTAAGCTGCGGGAAGAGAAAACACATGGGTGGTTTTACTCAGCAGTGACCATGCATATATATACCAATCTACTGGGAAACAGGCTCCCAATGCTACAATGGTATCAAGATTGTTTATGACAGTAACCAAAACCAACCACTCTCTTGATTGGATTTGAGGCCTGTTCCACAGAAAGGGATGTCTGGTATTGTAAACATGGTCAAAACCCATGACTTGGGAAGTCATAGGCCCTAGGAGGGACATTTTGTTGTGAGTTTTCAAAATAGTCAAATTATCAAACTGCCTTCTAAATATTTATTTTTAACCTATAGATTTGTGCAGCTCCCAACCTTAGTCAAGGAAGGTTCTTATAGTAGTCAGTAGTGGTTAATGCAGTGGAGTGTTACCATTTAAAGTGCTAAGAATAAGAGACTGTGAGTGCTCAGGCACAGATGGGTCATCTATATCAATACCCCCTGCTCAAGGCTCAGGGAACATCATGGAAGAGGGAGTGGAAAGAATGTTAAAAGTTGGAGGATGGGGAATGTGCTTCAAAATGCTCTCTGCTGGTTACACACATGAATTCACAGCAGCTGTGGTTACCTACACAAAACCTGCAAAAGATCAAGACAGTAGAACATTCTAGCATGAAAGAAGGAGGAGCTCCTGAGGCCCCACACCTTTTTCATGCAGTCTAGAAGCTAAGCTCAAAAAATGGTGCCACACTTCCTTTGGGTGGTTCTTCCCACTTCCACTAACTTAATTAAGATGCCCAGATGCTAACTCAATCTAAATAATCCCTTATGGGTTACCTGGAGGCTTGTCTCCTAGGTAACTCCAGATCCTGTCAAGCTTACAGCACTAAACATCACAATAACAATCTCTCTTTTCTTTTTGGCCTTTTTTTTACCTTTTAGTTTTTGTTTTTATTTATTCCTTGAAAATGTTCATACATGTATACAATGTTTCTTAATCATATCCACCCCTTCCTCTGCTATCTAACTCCTCCCAAGATCCTCAGGTGCCTCCCTTCCAATTTCATGTCCTCTTATTTATTTATTTTAATTAATTTATTTATTTATTTAATTCACTGAGTCTAATCAGTATAGCCCATATGTGCATGGGGGTGGGGGTTATTCCCTGAGGCATAGGCACACTGTTTTCTTGGTCACAGTCCTAAAGAAAAGTGATTATTCTTCCATCTTCAGCCATCAACTGTCAATAACTCCTCAGCTCAGAGTAGGGCTTTCCACTCCCTCTTCCATGATGTTCCCTGAGCCTTGAGCAGGGGGTATTGATATAGATGACCCATCTATGGCTGAGCACTCACAGTCTCTTATTCTTAGCACTTTGAATGGTAACACATCACTGCATTAATCACTACTGACTACTATAAGAACCTTCCCTGACTAAGGTTGGGAGCTGCACAAATCTATGGGCCAGCATTGTTACTCTGCGTCCTGACTGTGGATTGATGTGACCAGCTGCCTCGCTCCTGTTGTCATGACTTCTCTGCTGTGATGACTTGCACCCTCAAACTGTGAGCCAAAATACACCCTTTCACACTTAAGTTACCTTTGTCAAAGTATTTTTTCACAGCAACAAGAAGAAATTATTTATTTTGAAGTCTGAAAATACTTAGTCCACTGTTTGAGCGTATCTCGCCTTAAATTTTTAAAAGACATCACACCAATGAAGGGTTTTTTTCCCATCAGCAGGTGTTTTAATAAGAAACTAAGAGTGCATTGTCCTGAATCCTTTCTATAAATACCCTCAGATCATTTACAAATGTCCACTATCATCACAGCCTTAATGTTCTGGGCCCCAAAGAAATGGGACTGAGTATGAAAATCAAAAACCAAACTAAACAAGCAAAACTGCTTCTTTTAGGGTTGTTTATTTTCCTCAACAAAGTGAGCAATAAAACTGAACCACAATGGGTCTCTTAGCATGGAAATCCTATGAAAAGATAGATGAAATTATTTATGAAATAACATTTAGGCTCAATTTAAATTTTATTATCACATAGACTCTAATGTCTTTAGTTATTCTAAATTAATATAGAACTTTTAATTACTTTCATTTCAGTTACAACCAGTTTAAAGGCATCATAGCATTATCTAGATATTACTTTCTAATCATTTTATCATGTTACAATATATGTATAGTAAACTATAAATGTCTGAAGCATACAACATGATGAATTCTCATATATTTCTGCCCTTATGAGAGTACCATAAAAAGCAAAACGATGTATTTATCATCCACAGACGTTTCCTCTTTTGTTTATAAGCGTTTCTTTCTACCTCTTCCTACTCATGACAGGGAAACACCTTCTGAGATTTCTGAATGTTGGTGGGTGTATCATTCCTTTTACTACTCAACAATACTTCCATTTTAAAAATACACCACAACTGGTTTATCCATTCATTGGTTGGTAGATAGCTATACTGTTTCCAGTCTGAGCCTTAGAAGGCATGTGGCAATGAATATCTTGCCAAATATTGTTTGGCAAATTTCCAGTACTAGAATAATAGATTATATCATAGGTAGATGTTTACTTTTTTAATGATAAGTTCAAAATGATCATAAAATTTCATACGCTCATAGCAGTAGGTTTTTGTGTTCTTTCTCACAGGTTCTAAACTTCAGTCCATGATCAGTCAACCCCATTGTGTTTGACACCTGTGAGGCAGTGTATCATGGCAATGCATGTGGCAAATCAAAGCTACTCACCCCATGACTAGCAGTAAGGGCCTGCTATTTATTCTTATCCTGTTGATATTGGCAGGCAGAACTATGGACCCTTCTTTTTCTACTAAGACTAATGCCCATGATCAGACAGCCTTAAGTCAATATGTCTCATCTGTGTGAGTCTCCAATTAGCTTTATCTCCTCTGCAGGGGGACCATTCACATGTTCAACACTCCTAGCTATAAGTTCTGTACATTTTATTCATTTTTCAAACAAGAAGAATGGCTCTCCCCTTGCAATATGCACATTACTGGTCCTCTAAAGCCTGAACCACTAGAATTCTCTTTCTACCTCTGCCAGTTCTGCTTGATTCTCTCTATTTTAAGGGGGTAGCCCTTCCTCTTCTGGTACGATTTATTGTTCCAGAGGTCTTCTGAAGAGAACGTTAATTACCAACCCCCTTGTATAGTTTTTATTGCTGTTGTTGTTAAGTAATTTCTGGGTTCAAAAAGAGAAACCCCAACTTTTTTGCCTAAAATGCATGTCTAGTCTTCCTTTTATGCAGTACCCAAATAACAAAAAAGCCCAGTCCTTAAATATCACACAGTGTCCAGCTCTCTGTGAAAATTACTACAAGATTTAAGGAGGGGTCTATTTCTAGGATTTCAGGCACGTACTTTATCTTCTATAAGTCAATCTGTTAATGTAGGCACCTCAGGTAATTGTCTCCCTTTAAATTGTTTGTTCTCTCCCTGCAATTTACCTTTTACTAACTCATAACTAATCTCTCCAGGTCACTGTCACATCCCACTGGCATCTTTTTTAATTCCCCCAAACTTGCTGAGCTCAAGTTATGATTTTAGCATGGGATTACAGAGGCTTGGAGATAACAAGAAAAAGCATGCAGAACCAACTATCAGTAGAGATGAATGGGTCTCAGTGTCCTCAGGACCAATTCCAACCTGACACATTGGTACTGCCTGCAAATCATCCACAACCGATGTCAACCTCTATCAATTAATGAGGAACCATTGACCTAGAGTATTTCTAGCCCAACTTCTCTTCAGTTTCACCTAAATGGAAAAAAAACTTTTCTTTCTCCAGTTAAAACTTTTCATTATGATTGGTAAAGAGACCATTCATTTCCCTATATGGCAAACCCTTTCTCAGCTAGAAAAATGTAGTTTATGTCACATAGCCAGAACAAAAATATAATAATACAATAAGACTGTGTGTTCTCAAATGACATACCATGAGGAAAATATAGGCATAGGCCAGGCAGTATTTAACTAAGTCCAAGTTCAAGTCAGACTCCTACTCCAGCCAAGTCTCCCCACCTCTGATATAACAAGTCTTGTTTAGGTAAGAACACACACATATATTTCCCAGTGAAAAAAAAAATTTCAAGCAAAGGGCAGTCAAAACCATACTTTGGTTTATGTTAGAGGAAGTTATCTAATTGTTTAATTGCAGAGGTTTTCAAATATATTCTAATGCATATTTCAGAATTGTACCCTTAAAATGTTATCTAAAAAAACTTCCATTTTAATTAATTCATGAAATCTGAACTTTCTAAACTAAACTTAGGTTATGCATGACTAAAAATGGTTATCAAAATGCTTCTGATTAGAACAAAAGAATGATAATGCCCCAGTCCCATTTTTTTTTCCTAAAGAGCAAAATTGTTTGCAACTCCCCAAGTGGATTTTTCAACAATTTACAGAAATAAATTTCTCCTCCATTAATTATACATTCATAAATTATGTAAAGCACTTCAAGGAATAAATACCTTAGACTTTATGTCTTTCTCCAAATCAGTGGGTATCTGTCTCTGTTCATGTGGAAAAAAAGTTTAATAAGACATGATACTTACTATTGAATGTAGTCTGCGAGTGAACTCAGCATCCTTGTTAACATCTTTCACTACTGGTGAACTACATATCCTAGTCAATTTCACAGAGATTTTTTTCCTCGTGAATTATTGTCAGGCAATGTCTCTTCCTATACTAAAATCTGGGTTTTTGAGCTTGAATGCAAAGTTCCTATTTACTTCTACCAAATTTTTGTCTCATTTTGTTCATTACTCATCTACCAAAGCCATTTTGAACTCTGATTATGTTCTAGATGCTTAGCATGTTTAGCTATGACTATATTCAGAGTTTCTTATAAATACAATTCACTGACAGTTTTTAATAAAGCATAGCCATGGATGGTAGCCAACAGCATTGCATTGGAGACCATAGTCCAGATTGTCTTTGACAATGATTCTACCATTAGGAGAGGGCTTGGTAAACAGCAGCCTGTAGGTATATTTGACTTGCTGTTGGCTTTAGCAGCTTAATAGAACCTTAGAAACATCAATTTAAAATCTTTTTATTACTTTTATTTTCAGTTGGGGGCGGTACATGTCACAGCACACATGTGAGCACCAGAGGACAGATTATAGGGATCAGTTCTCTGCTTTCGCCATGCTGACAGAAGTGTGTTCACTAGCTGAGTCCTCTAGCAGGGGACTCAGCTTTAATATGTATTAGTTGCTTTTCTGCTATAATGGTGAAAGTCAAGTCATTGTACCAGTCACCATGGATTGTAAAGTCTCAAATATTTGTTCTTGGGCTGAGAACAACATAATTTTGCTGAATGGTACTCAAATTGACATATTGGTCATTTGAATCTAAAATACCACAAAATATCATCCCTTCTCAGTCCTTTGAATGCATTTCAGATGTTATCCTGGTAACATTAACCTCGCTGTATCTGCCTCGTTCCCTCTAACATTGTCCAGGACAAGAAACAGAATTAGTCTCATCTGGATTTTCTGATTACTATAGTTCAGGTGACTACTATTTCTTTCTTGAACTGGCAATTTTCCTGCTTGATAATTCATTCTAAACTGTGGCTAGGAGAGCTGGGTATTGCGGAACACACATATAACCTCAGTACTCAGAAAACTGAAGGAGGATTATCAAGAATTTGAGGATAACCTGAGTTACAAAGCATCAATCTCAAAACCAAAATAAATGTTTTAAAATATGTCTAGGAAATCTAATCAGTTTTGAAAACTTTTAAAAGTATATTTATACATATTATTAAACTTTTGCCAAAGATCTGAGGCACTGAAATTATAGCAAGCTAACTCCTTGTATTGGATTTTTACAAGATGTAGGACTTTCATTAAATTATATGGGAACTTCAAGACACAATGTTTAAGCAGCAATGGCACTTATTTCCACTCCATTCTGCTCGTAGTTTCAGCCCCTCCTCTCTTACCTGGTGACTACATGGACTTCTGATTCCACCAGCATCGGCCACTGTGCCCCAGGACCCCCCTTCCACAGGCAAGGTCCATCCATAACTCCCCTCCACCCACAGGAATAACTCTGAAGCTCCCAATGCACATTCTCAGTCGTAGTTCCTACCACTCCTCCTATGAGCCCAACATCATAATGACCTCATAGCCTAGAAACAGGATTCTCTATATCATTGTATCTTTTTATTCCCTGTTCCTTCCAAAACTGATTATTTTAAATTTTAGTGGAGTGTTTTAAATGAATCTTCAAGGCTTTATTAAAAGCTGCTAGTCTGTATTCTCTTAATTCTCTGAACAGGTGTCTTTCATAAGACTTTACAAAGCAGATTGCAGTTACTTGTTTCCGTATGTTTCACTGCCAGACACGGAGCTCCTTGAGGGATGGGCCATTCTTTACTCAGCTTTCCACATCTGACTGCAATCCTGGTGCCTCCCACATGGCCAAAACTGAGTACTTAATGAACAGTAAATGGATGAGTGAACTCGTTCAAAACAGCCTGCTGCCTCCTCAGAAGTGCAGTATCCACCTTAAACTCCAATCACATTTTAATCATATTTATTTAATCTTTTCTGTACTTGGATATGGACAAATCATCTCTAATTTCTTTACCTCCCGTTTGCAGCATTTCTAATGTCATAATCTGAAATCCGTTTTAAATGGATCTTTTCTTCTAGTTTACCTCAAGTCAAATGAAAAGGAAATTAAGCCAAAAACTGGCTCTGCCTGCTTGCACATGCATCAGAGCCTCCCTTCCCACTGGGGCAATTTCTGCTTCACAGTCATTCCCTCAGACACATGACTGAATCTTCCCCAAGGGTCCCTTCTTGATTAGCCGTGTACCCATCATTGCATTGCAACTGTCACTGCCAGCACTCCTGTTGAATGCTGTTTTCTCTTTTTCCTCCTCATGTTTCTTTGTCTCATATGACTCCTTTTGGCATCACATGGTCACATGAGAAGAACTGGAAGACAAGAAAGCCTAGAGCACAGTTCTAACTCCAACAGTGTTGGGGGTCCCAGCACTCAGGGCCAGCCCAAGGGGGACCAAAGGATCTCCACCGTGGGGAGGGGGTGAGTAGGGGCAGAGTCAAGACACCGACTCCGGGAGTTGAGTGGAAAGCCAGCAGTGGTGGTCTGCTGCAAACTCATTTCTTCAAGAAAGAGCAGAGAGTCTTATAGGTCTTGTTAGCCAATAACCTTATGGGGTGGGGTCCTGACCACAGCTAATCGCAGTTTGTTCCCAGGTGGATTAGGTTCCCTCCAGGTGCTGGGCAGAAACTGGCTTCACAACCAACCAGTGTGGAGCACCACACCCACGAGAGCCATTCCTTCATTCCTCCTGGCAGGAGGCCTAGCGAGGCCCACCCTGCAGTATCCCGAACACAACAGCAATGGATGGTGAGACTTAGTGACAAAAGGCCACATCCCTGTTGTCTGAGCATGCTTACTTTATTAATTACTGTCAAAATACCTTGAGAAGCTAGGCAAGGGGGCACGTTCCTTTAATTCCAATACTCAAGAGGCAGGTGTAGGTAGATCTCTATGAACTTGTGGTAAGCCTGGTCTACATAGTGAATTCAAGGCCATCTATGGCTACATAGTGACACCCCTATCTCAAAAACAAACAAACAACAACAACAAAAAAAAAAAACAGAAAACAAAAACGAAAGCCTTGAAAGTATGTCATAATATAGCCATTTCAAAAGATGAACAGGCTGGCAAGATGGCTCACTGAGTAAAGGTGCTTACCAAGCCTGGCCTGCTGATGTGAGCTTAATATCTGGGACCCACAGAGTGATAGGAGAGAACTGACTCCCACAAGTTGTCCTATAATTTCTGCATAGGTGCTATAGTAAACATGCATCCTTCCACACAACACAAACACACACACACACACACACACACACACACACACACACACACAGGAATGCAATAAAATGTAAAAAACAATAAGTTGGGCTTGGGAGACATTCAGTAGGTGGAATGCTTAGCATATAAACACAAGGATATTAGTTTGATCCCCAGAACCCATACGATATTTTAAGCATGGTGGCATGCATGGGGAATCAGAGACAAGTGGGTCCCTGGGGGCTCACAGGTCAGATATTCTAGCCTAATCAGTGCACTCCAAGCTAAGAAGAGACCCTGTGTCAGGACAAGGTAGACCAAGCTTGAGTAACAACACCTGAGGTTATCCTCTGGCTTCTTCCACACACATGCTCATATGTATGTGCACCTGAACACACACACACACACACACACACAGACACGCGCGCACGATAAATAACCCAAAGTGTATTTCCCATAGTCACATGACAGCATGTGACTTGTGAAACCTAAAGGAGTCAGCACAAGTGCAATCAGGCAAACCAGTGTTCTCATCCTGACTCGACCATTAATTTGCTGACTAGTCTCAAGCAAGTCAATCATTTTGAGTGACAGTTTTGTATTTAGTAAAATGCATGTTGTGCTATGAACCAAGCAGAAAATCCTTGTATACAACAGATAAGCAGGAACACACAGGGATCAAACTTCATGGTGAGAGACACAGGGCAAGTGTCGACAGGCAGTGAGTGCCGGTGTGCAACAGTGACACCAGGCTTCAGGACTGCTAAGAGCACATATTACCCGACCAAGACGACACATTTCTGAGCTGAGTTAATTTCTCCACTCAGCAAGGGATTGAATAAGATGACTCTAAGACCTGAAGACACCCAGCTTCTCTGGTTAGTTTAGCCACTTCTTAAAATAGGCTTGTCACTTAACCTTTGAACCTCAGCTTCTTCATCTACACAGAGAGGAGGGGAGGTGCGGCTTTCTAACTCCCAGTAAGAAGGATCAGATTAAGTAAAGTGGACGATTTTAAGTTGTCACATAAGGGAATCCCTGCACAGGGTTAACTGCTTCAGACTTCCTCACGACCAGCACTTCAAAGAAAAAAAATGTTTAAATCCAATATTTTAGGCAACAAGGGATAAGGGAAGAGAAAATACTCTACAGCTTGTCAAGGCACTAACATCATATAACATATATGTGGCTTCCAATTCAAGCCAATCCTAACAGAGCATCTGTTCTATATTCTGAAAATTGGTTGGTTGTTTTTCTTGTCTACAAAGATTAAAATTAATTTTGTTAACAAAACAAGCAAAAATCCCTGCTACGTGCAGAAAATCTAGTCTAATATAAACTATATCCACTACCTTTGACTACAGGCTGAAAGTGCTTAGATAGAAATTAGTGATTCTGAGAAAACATGTTCTGGGGATATTATGGGAAGCTTTAATGGTTAAACTCCTTACTGGATGCTCTGAGAGTGGGTGAGAGGTTGGGGCTAAGGTATGCCTGAGATCTTGCATACCTGTGTTCCTAACAACAAATTGTCCATGCATGGCTCAGATATAAATAAAGTTAGGCTGATACACAAAACCACATTTCTAAATTATTTGAGAAATTCTCTATAGTTTGAGAAGTCATGATATTTTGTAAAATTTCCTTTACAAGGAAAGCTCTAGGAACAAACTCAAAACTCTTCTGATCTATATTAGAATTATCACAATGATCCCATTATTTGTTTTTTATATTACCCAGTTTTATGTAACTAAAAAACTTACATAAGATGTAAACTTAGCTTATGAAGAGAAAAGAGTGTACATTTGTGGTTTTTAATTTTTTTAATAGAATCAGAAGTTTAAGTCTAAGAGCAGTCAATGTATTGATTGGAGGCATTTGTCAAAGCACGCTATCATGGACTGGATAAAGGGGCCAATCAAAGGCATTGACCTCAGAACAAACATCAGATAAAGAGATGGGACTAGAATCCCTCTGTACGCCCAATAATTGGAACATCTTCCACTAGATCCCAATTCTTAGACTCCCACTGACTTTCGTAGTGCTACAAGGAGAACCAATTATCATAATGAACTTTGGGACACTTAATAACCCACTGTAGGCACTGGTTTACCTCTATAGAAACAAGTAAGAGAGATCTAAAACAATAAAAATAAAAACTGAATTCAGAATCACATGACTATGTGAGGTGCCTGCAGGGACCCTTCCCACCAAGTCCACCTCTTTCATCCACTACTGGAGCCCTAACCCTTATCACCGACTGATATCATCAGTTATCTTTTATTTCTCATAGATCAGTTCCACCGTCTTCATTGTTCCTCCATGATTATCTCAAACAATATTCTGGGCTCTTGTTAACTCCTTGCATCACTCTCTCATTTCCTATCTTTAAAGGCCATTTGTCCTCAGGAGCAGGTGGCACTCTACTGCTTCTGGCTGCTTCTTACACATTCACTGAAGACTCCTGTGCAAAATCTCAATTCCCAAAATAGAAATTTAAAAGGCCCCTCATAATACCAGCAATGGCTTCCTAAAGTTTAACCTTTGCTCTGCTCTCTCTTCTTATGCCTGAAACTGATAAACTATGGCTCTATCACCCACATCAACCCGAGAATCATTTTCCACCTTTTAACACCGGTTTTTATTATTTTTGTAATACCTCTGATTGCATTTGGGTTTTCCACTTCTTGACTGGCCTTTAAATGTCAATATTCACCAGAATTCTGTTCTCAACCCTGTAGAATTACTCATGCTCCACTCCAATGATGAATGTAGTTACAGCTTGGTTGCAACAATTAAGATGATTTTACAATGCATGGCATTTGGTAAGCTTTCAATAAACAGCAGTAGTTACAACAAATCTTTTCAACCTCATTTCCTACCACATATGGCCATAAAACTTGTGTTCCACCACACAGATTTTTATATTTTCATATATGTGTTGGGTATTTCTGCAGACATTACCTCCCTCATGGAATGCCTTGGCATCTCCCCCAAGAATTTTAGAGTCTTCAAATGCCTGTTACCTTCTTCTTGAGACCTTTCTGCATAGCCCATCAGAATCTTACTCTGGTCTCCTGAGTATGTTGTTGCTTCCATTAAAGCTAATTCATTCATGACTTGAAGAATAATATTGTCTTTTAAAAAGCTAGGGTTTCAGAGGAAATGGTCTCTATAAGAAGACAATTCAAACCAAATATTTAAAAAGATACAGTTCTAAGCAGAATATGGAACCCTCCATGTATAATTGCTCTTCATTTTGTGATTCTTAAGTCTTCAAAAAGTCTTCATTCCTTTCAATTCTTCTTCATAGTCTTTTAATGACTCTTAAGGAATTCACATGCCAAACTACCTGATATTCTCCAATTAACCCATCACCTCTGTCATTCATGGCTTCAAGGATTGCATGTTGGCTTAGCCTCTAATCTGATTTTTTCCTTCATTGACAAATACTTGATTCTGCATTTTCCAGAATTTGGAGACTAGAACTCTTCAGATGACACAGGATATGAATGACACAAATTTAGGCGAGAGGGCAAGTAAAGGACGCTCATATATGAAGGAAGTACAACCACCACAGTGTTAAACACACAATTTTTCTCCTTTGTTTAAAATGGTACTTCAAGAGAAAGATGGTGCCTATTTGCTCCCTTCTGGCAACAAAACACCTGTGATTTATGCATTTATTTGTAGAACACATTTTTATTCATCGGATATTATAAAAACCAAAATATCATGAAGAGAAGAAGAAGAAATGGGGAACAGCAACAAAGATACTACTCTCTGTGACCTTCTGGCAAGTCATGAAAGTCTAGCACATAAGAAATGCTTAGATATTATTTAGTGAACTAAGGTCAACCTTTCCCCTGGCTACTCATTTATATATATATAAAATATTCTCTATTATATAGAAAACTGGCACATTAAATTTCACATGCCAATTTACCACAGCTGGCCTCAGCATAGGTATTACAATCAGCGGTAAGAGTTCTGAAAAGAATGTATGATAGCAGTTATAATAGTAAATGTTATTATATATTTTATTGGATTTTTGAGCATTTCATATAATAGATCTTAATCAAATTTAGACTTCCTTCTCTATCTACACTACCCTCCCCACAGAACCTACCCAGCAAACTTTATGCATTCTCTCATAAATGTTAAGTCTAATCTGGTCAAGCATTTATACCCAGATATTGCTGGGTGCAAGATCATCCACTGAAGTCCAGTCAGTCTATCCCTATTTCTGAAGAAAGTATGTACTTCAGATACCGGACTTTGAGTAGCGGAGCTGGAATTGACCTGGAAGGCTTCTTACTCCTAAAGGAGAAAATCAATCAGTGGTCCAACCCAGCTATAAAGGTTAATAACCAGAATGTTATTATAGCAAACTATCTCTATTGGATATGATCTTCCTTCCTTAAGGCAGATATACTCTCCCTCACCCAGCAGTAATCAGTTGCCAATTGTTCCTCAGCTAGAGTTGGAGCCTGCTTGTTCTATGCTTGGTTTTTGTCTGATTGAGTTCCGTGTGAATCTTGTGCATGCTGTCACCATAGCTGCAAGTTCAAATGAGCAAGTTCCCAGTGGCCTGACAGTCTCTGTTTCCTTATGTTCATGTACCAACCCTGGTTCTTAGCATCTTTCTGCTCCCTCTTCCACAATGGTCCCTGAGCCATGACTTGGTAGGTTTAATATAGGGATCCTATCCAGGGACACATACTTTGCAGTCTCTTATTCTCTAAATCTTAGCCAGTTGTGGCCTTCTGTGTACATCACACTCTGTTGAAGGACAAAGCTTCACTGGTAGTAGTTAATAGATACATTAGTATTCTCTCCACCCTCTGTTCTACTATGCTCCATGTGTCTTTTAGGGATGGGCATCTCTTAGACAGACATCTATTCTGTGTGAGCCTACTTTGAAATACGCTCCATCTGTTGCAAAAGGAAGCATCTTTGATGAGGGGTGTATGGTATACTTGTCTGTAAATATAAGGGTCGTATTTAGCATACAGTAAGAAATTTTATTTGTCTCAAGATATAACAGAGATATTTTTTCTAGGTCTATAAATTCTCCAGCCATGTGTATTTGGTTGTTTACAGTGCCATCCATGAATAGCCTGCTGCCTCCCCCAACCCCATCATGGAGAGGATGTTAAGTCCAATTAGAGAGCTGTTGATTATCCCCTAGATAAAAGTGCCACTATTGCACCAATAGAGATAGTTTACTATACCAGTCATTCTGGTTATTAACCTTTACGGCTGGGCTGACCACTGATTTTCTCCTTTAGTAATATTCATAGTATTCTCTAGAGCTATGAGAAACAGCAATACAAGACCTTCCAACCAAAAAAGCTCAGTCCCAAATGGCTTCACAGCAGAATTTTACCAGACATTCCAAAAAGATTTATAAACAATACTGTCTAAATTATTTAAAATGATAGAAACAGAGGGAAAACTACCAAATTCCTATGAAGCCACTCCAATACCAAAACCAGGTAAAGACATAAGACAAGAAATCTATAGGTTCCTATCCTTAATGAACATAGACACAACGATGCTGAACAACATACTTGCAAACTACATACAGACACACATCAGAAAGATCACCTACCACTATAAAGTCAGCTTTATTCCTGATGCAGGGATGAGATGCAGGAATGGTTCCATATACACAGGTCAATAAATGCAAAAAATCATATAAATGGCCTTAAAGTCAAAAATCACCTGGTCATTTCAATAGATATAGGAAAGACCTTAGACAAAATTCAGCATGCCTTCATGTTAAAAGTCCTAGAGTGGGGCTGCAGTGATGGCTCATCAGTTAAGAGCATTTGTTGCTCTTGCAGAGGACCTGGGTTTGAGTCCCAGCACCCACATGGCAGCTAATAATTATCTGATTCCAGTTCCTGGGGGCCTCAATAAGCTCTGCATGACATAGGTGCACTTACATACATGCAGACAATATACTCACACATAAAATATAAATAATAGTATATTAAAAAAGAAGTCCTAGAAGTAATTGGTCTGGAGGGAATACACCTCAAATAATTAAAGCTATACAAAACAAACCCATATCCAACATCACTAAATGAAGAAAAACTGGAAACATTGTCATTAAAATCAGGATCCAGACAAGACTGCCCACTATTTCCACTCCTTTTGAACATAGTGCTTGAAACTATTGCTAAAGCAATAAGACAAGAGAAGGAAATTATTGGAGTACTAATTGGAAAAAGCAGTCAAATGATCACTGTTGGAGATAGTATGTTGTACCTAAGAGATTTCAAAAATTCCACCAGAAAACTACTAGAAATTATTAGTACTTTCCTTGTAACGACAGGTTACAAAATCAGCTAACAAAAATCAGTAGCATTTCTATATACCAATAACAAGCAATAAGAAAAAGCATTCACAGAAACCTTCCCATTCACAATAGCCTCAAAAAAATATCTAGGAATAAAACTAACCAAACACATTAGAGAGCTCTCCCATGAAAAATTTAAATATCTAAAGAAAGATATAGAGGAAGACACCAGGAAATGGAATGATCTACCATGCTCATGGATTGGAAGAATTAATATTTTGAAAATGATGATCCTTCCAAAAGTAATTCATAGATTCAGTGCAAGTTCAATCAAAATCCCCATGACAGTCTTCATATTACTAGAAAAATATTCTAAAATTAGAGAAATGCAGATCAAAACCACTTTAAGATTTCATCCTACCCCAGTCAGACTGGCTAAGATCAAGAAAATAAATAATACCAAATGCTGGAGAATATGTGGAGAAAGGGGAAAGCTAATTCACTACTTGTGGGATTGCAAACTCATGCAACCACTATGGAAAGCAGTGTAGAGATCTCTTATAAAACTCAAAACAAACCTACCATATGATCTGGTTATATTACTCCTTGGCATATACCCAAAGGAGTCATCCTATTATAGAGATACATGTACATCCTTGTTTGTTGTGGATCTCTTCACAATAGCTAAGACATGAAAACAACCTAAATGTTTATATGTGTATATATATATATATATATATATATATCCTGGTATAAATGCTATATATATATATATATATACATACATCCTGGTATAAATGCTATATATATATATATATATATATATCCTGATATAAATGCTATATATATATATATATATATCCTGGTATAAATGCTATATATATATATATATCCTGGTATAAATGCTATATATATACATATATATCCTGGTATAAATGCTATATATATATATATATATATATATATCCTGGTATAAATGCTATATATATACATATATATCCTGGTATAAATGCTATATATATATATATATATATCCTGGTATAAATGCTATATATATCCTGGTATAAATGCTATATATATATATATATATATCCTGGTATAAATGCTATATATATATATATATATATCCTGGTATAAATTCTATATATATATATATCCTGGTATAAATGCTATATATATATATATATATATATATCCTGGTATAAATGCTATATATATATATATATATATATATCCTGGTATAAATGCTATATATATATATATATATCCTGGTATAAATGCTATATATATATATATCCTGGTATAAATGCTATATATATATATATATATCCTGGTATAAATGCTATATATATATATATATATATATCCTGGTATAAATGCTATATATATATATATATCCTGGTATAAATGCTATATATATATATATCCTGGTATAAATGCTATATATATATATATCCTGGTATAAATGCTATATATATATATATATCCTGGTATAAATGCTATATATATATATATATATATATATATATATATATATATATCCTGGTATAAAAGCAGGAACCAGGAAAATGGAAGGGAAGCATGGAGATAAAGGGAAAGACAGAGCCTGAGAGACGGGGATCATAGGAAACAGATGTTACCAAAGAGAAACTGGGAAAATGGGATATTCAATTTGGAAGAGAGGAAGGAAAGCCATATGTGGTGTGAGGAACCATGGGAGGAAAGGAGAAGAAGGAGCTCAAGAGAGGAGGATGGTAGGAGATATGTATTGTCAAGAGGAGATGGGGGAAATGGGAGTGTTTAAACTGGGGAGGGAGATTAGACAGAGAGAGAGGACAGATAAATAAAGCTTAGGTGACATGAAGTCAGAGGGAAATGTATTAACTCACCCCCGCTGATTAATGTCTTCTCGGTTTTATTTTCGTGGTTTCCATAAATTTAGAAATTCATCCAATTCTTTTAGATTTTCAGATTTAATACAGTATAAGTTTTTAAAGTATTCCGTTGTACTGTGATGGATTCTGTGGCATCTGTTGTGATGGTTCCCCTTTCATCTCTTATTTTGTTAATTTGGATTTGCACTTCTTTTTTTTCTTTTGGTTAACTTTTTTCTTTTGTAGGATTCTGGCAAGACAAGAACAAACCAAACCCAAACCTAGCAGACAAGCAGAAATAACAAAAACAAAGCAGAAATTAATGAAATCCAAATAAAGAATCAATGAATCTAATAATAATTTCTTTGAAAAGTTAAATAAGATAGACTCTTATCCAAAAGAAAAAAGTACTTGCTTTTTCTGATTTTTTTAAAAATGTAGGCACTTAGAGCTAAAACTACCCTCTTAGGACTAGTTTTAAAGTATCCCTGAGGAATAGATTTATGTCTTTCTTAATTTTTTCTTTGACCCATTTACCACTCAGGAGTGTGTTAATAAAGTTAAAGAACTTTTTTTGCTATTGATTATATCTTTGTTGCATTGTAATCTGATAAAATGCATGGAATTATTCCAATATTTTTGTTTGTGTTGGTTTGTTTTGTACCCCAGTATGTGGTCAGTTTTAGAAAAACACATGTGGACTACTGAGTAGAAGATATATTCTCTGTTGCTTGACATTCTGTAGATAACTGTTAAATCCATTTGATGTAAGATGTCATTTAATTCCAATGTGTCCATGTTTATTCTTTGTCCAAATGACTTGTCTATAGGAGATAGTGGCATATTGAAGTCACCTACTATTACTGAGTTTGGGTTAATCTGTGTTTTATAGTCCTCTGGTAGTGTTTTCATGATTGGGTGCACCAGAGATTGTGCATATATTTTCATGACTGCAGTATTTTCTTGATCAATTGCTCTTTTAATTGGAATGAAGTGACCTCTTTACCTCTTTGGATTAGCTTTAATTTGAAGTGTATTTTGTCAGATATTAGAATTGAAACAGCTGCTTCCTTCTTAGAGCCATATGCTTGGAATGGTTTTTACCATCCTTTCATCCTCAAATAGTGCCTATTCTTGAAGGCGAGATAAGTTTCTTGCAAAGAGCAAAAACATGGGTTTTGTTTCTTAAACCATTACACTAGTCTGTGACTTTTGACTAGAGAGCTGAAGACATTGATATTTAGAGTTATTGTTGAAAGCTGTGAATTGCTTCCTGTCATCTTAATTTGTTTATATTCTTGGTCCTATTTTATGTTCCTGAAATTATCCATGCCTCTGTTTTCTTTCTGTAACATTTTGGGCTTAGTCATTCCTCTCTTTCCTCTTTCGTATTCTTTGAGTATTCTCTGTAGGGGTCATTGGGTGACCATGAATTATTTCATCCTATTTGTTTCTTGGAAATTTTTCTGTTCCTTTTTGTCTATGATAGATATTTTTTCTGAGTAAAGTATTATGGGTTGGCATTCATGGTCATATAGAACGGAGAATACTTTGGTCCAGGCTCTTCTGACTTTTATAGTTTGCATTGAATAGTGAGATGCAATTCTGATAAGTTTTCATTTCTAAGTTCTTTATCTCTAGCAGTTTCCAGTACTCTCCCTTTTTTCTGTATAATTAGTGTTTTTACTATGAAATGCTGTAGGGAGTTTCTGTTCTAGTCCTATTTATTTGGTGTTCTTGTGTTTCCTGTATCTGTATAGGTCTGTCCTTCCTCAATTTGGGAAAATTTTCTTCTATAATCCCATTGAAGATCTGGTCAATGCCATTGACATGAGATTCTTCTTCCAGTATCTCTGTGATGAATAGATTTGGTCTTTTCATGATAACACACATTTCCTGCCTATTTCATTCTTGTGTTTTTATTGTTTTTTAAATTTATAGTCTTTGCTTGAGGAGTCCAATTCTTTTGTCATTCAGTCTTGATATTATGTTTTCTATTTCATTCATAAGAATTTAGTTGACAGAAATGGAGCCAATAGAGTCAACCACTTTCCAGCCAACCAGTGACTTGAGGAGGAGGGCCTAGAGGGGAAGCTCCTGGCTGGTGGACATCTTGGTGGAGTGCACCAGAGTCCACAGTGGTTCTGATTCAAATGTAGACCTCAATATTAGATTGTCAGCCCTCTCCTCTGTGGATAAATCCTTTGTAAGTAAGCCCCCATGAACTCTGATTATTCTAATTGGAGAGCATATTCTGTTTGCTCAGCTCACCAGAACCAGAGGGGCGGAGCCAAATGCTGTGCCTCATTACACGAAAAATTAAGACACCTGTTATTTCAAATTGACTCTGAGGTTTTCAATTCCATCTTCATTTTGGTTTGAAGTTACTTCAATATTTCTATCTCTTTTGTGAATTCACTTTTCATATCCTGAATTGATTTTTTTGTTATTTCATTCAGTTTTACGCTTGTATATTCTTGACCTTCTGTCACAAGTTTATGCCTATCCACTTTGAATGCTTTGAGTTGTTTATCTGTGTGCTCTTTAAGTCCTTGATGATGTTTATGACTGTTCTTCTCATGGTGATCCTCAATGTAGTACCCTTCTGGTGGGTTTTGCTGGGGATAGATTCTCTTGGTTTTTCATAGTATTTGTGTTTTTCCATTGCTATTTTGGCACATGGATGTCTTTTATTAGTTGTGTGTCCAATAGGAAATTCTACTCTGCCTTTGTTTAGTTGAAATTTGATTCTGTTTGTATTGTTGATGTGGCTTGGTTGCTTTTGGTCTACATGTCAAAAGTTGGTAGGTATGCATTTCAAGTAATGACAGGCCAGTAGCCTGGTTTGGGTAGTGGGCAGGTCTATGGCAGGTAGATCAGGAGGGCAGTCAAGGGCATGAGCCAGGTAGGGACAACCTATGGAGGGTCCTACAAACTAAGCAGAAAAATTGAGCTGGTCTGAGTTCAGGGAATCAGGACTCAGTGGGCAGATCTGGACTAAGAGGGTAATGCAGAGATCTGGGGCAGAAAAAAACAGGAGCAGGCCTGGGCCAAAGGCTAGAAGGGGGACTGAGCATAGTGAGAGAGTGGAGCCACTTGGGCTGCATGGTAATCAAGATGCACTCATAAATGTTATTTTTTAAAATAATAATAATTTATAATAAAAACAAAACAGAAAAAAATAAAATAAAATAAATTACAATGGTTATTTTAAACTCTAGATCAATATCTGCTTGTTTATATCAATGCCTTCTCAGCTGAAAGACAAAGGAATGGAATTACAATTAGGCTGCTATATATTGATCATGACCATAGTAACTCCATGAGAGTGTGTCTTGAGTGAGACACTCATTCCCATGTGTCCATGATGGGAAATAATAAGAACGGATGGTCTAGTAAAGGCCTCCCAGTTCTGGTGCTCATAAAAAAGGGGAAGATAGGAATTTCCAAGTGACAGACGCTCTGTGCACCCTCACCCTGTTTGTGTTTTCTCGTATTGTTCGCATTCCCAGACTTTTATTATTCCTTTTACAGACTCCTTTCTGTTCCTTCCTCATTCCCTCTCCATTCTTCTCCAAACCTATCGCTCCCACTTGGAAATCTTTTTTTTTTTTTTTACTTTTCCAATTTCCATCTCCTGTCCCTTTATGTGTTTTTCTATCTGCCATGTGCTTTCTGCTTCCTGCACCCTCAAACAACCCACCCAGTTCCTGCCTCAGGAGTGGAGGCAACCAGAAGAAGCAGCTGTTGCTAAGAAAAGCAATTAGAAGGGAAGAGTGAAAGGGAGCTGATGAGCTGTGTGAGTACACCTCTCAGAAAAGCCAGTTAGCTTTAGCTTGTGCCCACAGAGACATTATTTGTGGAAGAAGATATGGAAGAGATTTAACTCATAGGAAGATTAATAAGACACTGAGTAAATGATCAAGGGTGAACTGGGTTTATTTTGATAGGAAAGATATTCCTATATGTTTAAAAATGAAAAGTGATTTTCAGTCACTTTCTCCTGTAATGCCCTCATTCCCTCTGTTTTTTTTTTCAAAAACTCTAAATTTACCATCATTTAAACATCTCCTAAAATGGAAATTCTCCATCCAGTTTTGAGTAGGAGACAATATTTTGTCTAAATTATCAATAATCAATAATTATAATTATAATAATTATTATTATCAATAAATCATTTATATATATCATATATATTCCCACAAATATATATATATATATATATATATATATACCACATAGATGATTGATGATAGATAGATAGATAAATAGATACCCTGTCTACAGACAATACAGCCATGTAAATAAAAGTTAAAGATGGGCAACCCATGAGCTTCAAGTGACTGGACAAGGAAAGTTACTTGATTGACTAAACTTTTTACCTCAACTCTCATAGTTTTCTTTCGTTTTCTTTTTGGTAAGTTTGTAAAAATCACTCTTACTTTACTGGGTTTTCCTCAGTGACGTGGATGCCACCAAAGCACTCATTTCCCTGTATTCATCCTCTTCTCTATTCAGACAGTTTCTGGGCTACTTTTCCACAGCCTGATCCTACCCAGCATCTCTCTTCACTCTCATAAGTCACTACTACTCTACTCCGATTTCCTGACAGTATATTCAGGTGTAGTGGACTCAGTCATATGCATATTGAGTGACAATGAATTCATAGTTATTTAAAGGTCATTCACTTATCTGAACTGTTTATTCACCTTCTGTGTGTCACTGCTGGTTTCCAAATCCTCTGGGTACATTTTTCAAATCCTCATCTTTCCCCTTAAGAACCAATCTCCCTTTACAGTAAATAGCCCTGTAAGATTCTTAACCTTAAGTTCTTGATGAAACAAAACTTCTTCAGCTTCTTCCTTCTCCTTATAGAAAATCATCTGTTCAGTTTCTTTAAGGCCCTCCTCCTAGTCTCTTTTCAAAGCTCTTTTCAAACCTCTCTCATTATTGTATAAAATATTCCTTACCACTCACTTTTCCTTCAATCCACACACATTCTATTTAACCCCCAAAAAAGGAATATTAGGTAAATTTTGATTGCTCCAGTCATTAATGCAACATTAGCTCTCATCCTTTCTCTTAAGTTCTCTTTCCTGACAGTTTCAGATAAGTACCCTGGACTTTCTTGGAAATGGAGCTTTCCTTTTTTTCTCATCCATGTTGTCCAGCCCCTTACCATAAAGCATCAGACACAAACATTTCAATAAACCAGGTGGAAAGCAGTCAAGATAACTCTCCTCAATACGTGCATGGGCATAATTGAAACCTCAGAGAATTTTAAGACTTCAGAGAGAAAGAGAGAGAGAGAGAGAGAGAGAGAGAGAGAGAGAGAACTTGCTTTGTTTTCTTCATCTCCCTCAGGAGAAGCCATCTTCAAATTTTATCTTTGGAGTTTACTGCAAAGATTCTAAGTAACATATATCATCTCTATCATTTCATCAGTATTTTACTCTGCAGAACGAACTAACAGTCCCACCTTGGACCTCATGTCTTCTGAAGTTCTCGCTTCCTACAGAGCCTGCACTTCCACCACTATTCTAGTATGGCCCCCTCCCTACCCTCTCTAAACTCCTTTCTCCCCATTGTAATGGCTTGTACGCCTGTCTCAGGTTCCACTTCCTATGCAATTTTCTGTTCAAATGTCTACTTCTGTTGAAGGGGTCTTTTTGTGTGTGTCTCCCCAACAACCTTCTCAGTTTCCCTGATAAAGATTGAGTCACAGCTACAAGATGCCTTCTTGTTTTTGTTTTGCCAATTGCAGGTCTATATTCTCAGTTTGTGCTTTATTGGATTATTTCAGAAAGGAGAAGTTATCACCTTAGCTCCATTTAACTGAAAACTCCCCAGGAACTATGGTCTATCTTGACTTTGTCTCATCTTCCAGTACTTTCTCTACATTGTACCTGGAGTATACTAGCAGGGTCTCTCGCCACTTACTTTTCATCTCAAATCCCTAAAGGAGATAAGATATTATTTAAATTACTTTACATGATATATGAAGCTTTCCAATGTGCAGTCTCTATCTCTCTAGTTAATATCTGCACTATGCTAGTAGGAAATCAAACAATGGCAAATACTTTCTCAATTCCTGAGTTATTTTCTATTGTTTGTTTCTATAAAATATCAGGCTTTGTGTCCACCTAGAATGAGTACATATACATTTGTGTGGGGGGTGGGGGGGTGTTTATCACCAAAATGTATTTCAGATGAAGTGTGTTTAACATGAGAGAGTTAGCCACTCCTCCTTTCTGCTATCCATGAGCTCATTATTCTCCATGATATTTGCTTATGTGACATTGCCCCTGCTTTAAAATTATGTATCATTTGTTCATTAGACAGACTCTAACACTTTTTCAAATACTTAACTGAGTAATATTCCATCCATATATGAAATCAGAGTTCCATGAAATACTCCTTTTCCAAATAAAGAAATGGCATATTGTTACTTATCCTAATAAAATGTTTTACCATGCAACTCTATACTTAAAGCACTTAGAGTCAAGAAATATGTTGTATATAGTTCTCTAAACTGTCCAGTAGGCATTTAGTATTGGCACAGACTACAAACTGTACTCCATGTTCATTCCTCTGAACAACTTAGAAGTAACTCATTCTTCTTTATCAAACCAAGTTCCTGAAACACAGAGGGTGACGGATAGGATCAAGGTCAAAAATAAAATCACAAAGTATAGATGATGGTAATATAAACAGAATCATATATACCAGAACATAGCAAGGAATCTAGGAATACTAAACAGGGAATATTGATATGGAGATTAGATAGATAATCCAACAACTCTCAGGCTTCATCCTAAATATAAAACCCTGAAAATCAAAAGCAGACACCAACCTAAAGAAGCCAGAGAAGCAAGATCTGAAGTTACATGTTCAGCAACTGAGACTTTAAAATAAGGAGAGTGGGCTCCGGAGATGACTTGGTAGGTAAGAGTACTCGCTTTGCAAGCATGAACATCTGAGATGAAAGATACAGTACCTGTGTAAAAAGTCCAGACAAGGCTTCCTGCCTGTATCCCAGAATTGGAGGCTAGAGGCAGGAGAATCTTGAAACCTCACAGGCCACTTAACCTAGCCCACATGGCAAGAACTTATCATCCAGTAAAGACCCTGTCGCAAGGCAAGAAGACCAGAATGGCGAAGGAAGACACCTGACATCCTGTGCTGGTCTACACATTTATGTGCACAGGCACATGCATCCACACATTTGCATGTAGGCAACACACACACATACTGTGTGTACCCCACAAACAAACAAAATAAGGAGAACCTGACACTCATCAGGAACTGGCACTGATGTTTTCTCAAAACGATTTCTATTATATTGATCAAAAGTTATCCATTTGACTGCATTGACTCTTGTCTGATTTTGCTTCCAAACACTGTTATAGTTTTCCTACTGAAGCTATGGTCTGGTGACAGTCACCCCTACCTTCTCTTAACATAAAACTTCAGACTTAAAATGTTTTCTTAAATAGCATGACTTTCCCGTGCTTCCTTGATATTTGCATTTCTCTCTTTCCCTCTTCTGGGCTACACTGTGCCCATAGGGGGCACTTCTTTCCCAGAGATGGATTTAGGTTTCCAAGTCCCAGTCCTCAGAGACTTAATCAGTCACATCACTGTGGTGGTGGAAGTCATAGTCTTGACAGCCCTGGCTGGGAGAGGGACAGCTTATCTCCAGTCAGCTCTGAAACATCAAGGAAATTACATTGTTAAAGGACTTGTGATGAATTTATGAGAAAATCCAAACAGCACTAAAGATCATTGAGGTTTTTAGTTCTCTCTTCCCTGGGAACTAAGAAAATTATTCTTTGAGTTATTTATTGGAACCATGGAGAAATAATGTAAAGAAACAAGCTCTAAGGAATCTGAGCCAAAAAAAGTAGGGGATGCTTTGCTTCATCTCTGCTCATTCTTTCTGAAAGATGATATTGGGGAAGAAACCGATAAGTCCTCTTTTTCTTCTAGCCATTTGTTATCAGCAATGTCAATGGTCAGTGTGCAAGCCACTGAAAATATGTGTAACTATGAGTGACACTTGAGTTGGGTTGTGAAGTCAGGAGATAATCTTGTATTTCATATTGTAACTAACAGTAAGAGCCTAGTAAAGGCATTCACACTGCTATGATCTATCTCATCATGTGTAAACTCCATGACTTAACTAAGTAAATCTTATCCTTAAGGATGCTTACATTTAGTCCTATTTATATTTATCTTAAGAAAGCAATTGCTACCATCTTTTGAAAGTTTCTGTCTGGGTATTAACCACTTAGCTCTTCTCATTTCATCCCATAGATACAATTCATTCTACAGACATAGATGTACTCTAGATACATACACAAATCAAACATGTAGTGATTATTTTACAGATATCTTTGGTTTCATTCTACTTATGTCAATGAGCATAATTCTTGGTTTTAATCGCTTAAACATCTCACATTCTAGAAAGATATGAAATCCTCTAAGGTGCCTTTAAGGTACCTTTAAGGTGGAGTCAGTGACTATTGAAAGCTATTAAGACAGCCAGTCTCTAGAATTCCACAGAAGTGTTTGGAATATCAAGGACTAGGTGAAAGGCTGGATATAGCAGAGGCCACAGAAGTGTTTGGAATCTCATGGGCAAGGTGGAAGATAGGTACAAGTAAAGCAAGCCTTCCCTCTAAGAGAACACAGCTAGTACACTTTGATTTGAGGACACCCAGCAGAATTCTCTGTCCTGTTCCCCCATCACACCATCACATAGCTTGCTAGTATGCAAACTAGACGCATTTGGTCAACATTTGCTTTTAAGATGCCAGCACTCTCAGGAGGTATGTTTGATCAGGATTCTCAAACTCAAACTGCTCAGCTTTCACAGACAAAACACAATTTGTCATGAGAAAAAGAAGATGGATTTTTCAACACACAAGAAGACAAACCTCATCATAGAGTGTTAATGAAATAAGTGATTTAGACAGCCAGTAATCAGCAACGGGCAATAAGAAAAGGAGTTGGAGGGAGACACCAGAAAGATTGATCACATGGGCAAAAGTTGGGTTGTTCAATCCTAAGGCAACACTATAAACATATTTTTATTAAACATGTTTTGTCACACGTGAACAAAATGGAGCCTAGATAGATTGCAGCTCCCAAAATCTCCAGGTGAATAGTGCTCCAGGTAGGATTGTGACTAAGGTATGTCTGCCTGAAGAATCCATGTCTTTGCCTGTGAGTCTGCACTGCTTGGAACTCGGAGTCTCCAAGAGCAAGCACAGGTCTGAAGGCAGGATATGAACAGGGGCCATGGGGGCTGGGCTCTCTCTAGAACTTACCGCTGTTTCCAACAAATGCTATCTTATCTCAACTTTATTCTCTTGAATTTATTTTCAGAACGCCAAAGGATGATGCACTTAGAAAAATGGCACCTTTTGTTTTTACAGTCTTTTAAAATTGTAAAAAATCAATTTAAAACTAGCCAAGTAACTTCAAAGATACGGAGTTCTGATTTCTGTGTTTTATTTTTCAGTTGTATTTTGCTGTTATTCACAGTTAATCACTGTATTATATGTGTGTGATACAGTGCATTCTTTCAACATATGTATATGTATACAATGTATAGCCACCAAATTAGGGCTCCTTATCTTTTGGTAATTTGTTAATTTTCAGCAGACTGACTGCTGGATAGAGGCTTCTAATTCAAACTTTACATATGGTGCCGATATCTGAAGTGAATTCCCCAACTTCCGTGCAGGGCCTGATACGGTGCATTCTGGCAGGACTGACTGCAGGCTTCTCACGCACAACCCAGCACATTACATCATGAGACTTGGCGGTAGTGGTCTCCCGCCCCCCCCCCCATTGCTCTCTCCACTTTATCTCTCTCTCTCTTTCTCTCCCATTTCTGAGTGGCCACTGGCTCACTCACTTGCCCACTCAGGACCCCTGTCCATTTCTTGTCCCAGCTCTGCCTTTCCTCATGTGTGCTCTTCCATGGCCCATGGGGATAATTCTTCCACAGGGCTTGTTGTCCTACCAGGCCCTCAGACCACAGTTCCCTAGCTTGAACCTCCACTCCCCTGCCTGCACCAGGAGCTCTTCCACCTAGCCTTTCCCTCTGTCCCGCCCAAGGCACCACTCCAGCATGGATCTCGTCATGGGCCTGGTGTCCTACCAGGACAGGCAAATCACACTAACCTGTGCTATTTCTCCCTCCTTCTCAGGCCACCCCACCCCCTCCATTAGGACCCCCAGGCCAATCTTAACTCCCTCCTGCCAGTGCTCTTTCCACCTCTGGCTGTCTAGTTCGCTCCCTCAGGACCCCTAGTTCCCTCTGGGTCCTAAAACCCAATTCGCCTCTCTTCTGGCAGGTGCCAGTTTAGAGATCTGGTCTGGTATATCCTGGAGGTAGGGACCTCTACCTGCTGTGGAATCCCCACGTGCTCTACTGCCTAGCGCTCTTCTCCCTCTCCCCTCTCCCCTCTCCTCTCTCCCCTCTCCCCTCTCCTCTCTCCCCTCTCCCCTCTCCTCTCTCCCCTCTCCCCTCTTCCCTCTCCCCTCTCCCCTCTCCCCTCGCCCCTCTCCCCTCTCCCCTCTCTCCTCTCGGTCTCCCTCCTCCTCCCCCTCCCTCTCCCTCTCTCTCTCTCTCCCTCTCCCTGGTTCCCTCTGGGTCCTAAGACCCAACTTCCCTCTATTCAGGTAGGCGCTAGACTTAGAGAGCATGCAGGCAGAGACTCTTATCTGTAGCACCATCCCCACACAGGCACTCGCACTCCTGTAGCCGACACCCTTCTTTGTTCCTGCTTCTATTTCCTTATCTTGCTTTCTTTTAGATTGTCACTCTCCCCCGCTGCCCATGCACATGTGCTCTCTCCTTCTCACACACGCGTGCTGTCCTTGTAATATCTCTATCTCCTATCCTGTAGCTCACGGGCCTCACTCTGGTTCAGCACACCCGCATTAAAACCATCAGTCTCATAGCCCAATCTGTCCACTAACAAAGCTCCCCATAGCCCCTCACCCCCCAGGAAGAGCTCCTGAAAAATGGCCTTTAAAATATTCCATTACCCAGAGGAACAGGAGAAGGCAGGGTGGGCCACGACAGACACAAAATTGTCAACTACTAGTGGTAGCACTCAGGGTGCCTCCAAAGAAGACTTTAGGCCACAAGATCTGCCAGGCCCATGCTTCAAAGTGTGACAACAAAGGACACTGGGCACAAGCCTGCCCCAACTCAGTGGCCACTGCCAGAGCCATGCCCACAATGGGGAAAATGGGGATGCCTGAAGGATGACTGCCCTTCTTTGCAATATCAAGGTAGGCCAGTCATGTGGTCCCCCCAAATTCTCCCAACCCATCTCCAGATCTTCTTCACTGACAGAACTTATCCACCTCGCCACCAGTGATTGACAATGCACCAGAGAAATAGAGGAGCTCAGAGCTGCTGCCACAGTGGACAAAAAAGGCCTGTTTGTCATAGAGGGCCACATGGTCTGACCTCCCTTTCCTACTTGGGTAAAACACACCCTTAGTAGCTCTCCATGGCGGGAGTCAGTGGGCCTCCCCGTACCCCTAGGGCTACTCTACCTCTTCCCTGCATTCTTTGAGATATCCCTGACAGCCCTCACCCTTTTGGCCAGGCGGTGAAATGCATCCTTCACTGGTCTTAATTGCTGCCTTTCTTTGTGATCTAAGCTGTTCTCTCTGACATAGAGCATTTCTCTGTCCCTTCATGCCCTGGGCTCCCCTATGTAGTTTTTCTAATTCAGACAGATTATTATTACTCATATACTGCCTCAAGGCCTAAAGCAAAGTTTTGGTAGATATCTCTCTCTCTCTCTCTCTTTCTTTCTCTCTCTAAACTATGATTTTTGTGTTTTATGACTTCAGCTGTGTCTGTTTGCAAAGGACCATCACAGTTGGGTTTATTAAGCAGGGTCACTGGACCCTCCACCTGAGTACTCAGTCACTCCTCTTAGCCAGCTGTATGTAATTTTGCCCTAATCACAAATGGCTCCTTAATTTTTTTTAACTATTCTTCTTATCTTATCTAAAGCAGCAGCCATAAATCATAAGGGCCACCAGCCACCAAGTCACTTCTGCTTACCTTCCCACCAAGGAATATGAACAACTGCCCAACCATGATGAGGACTCACTAGTATCATCCATTCCAGCCTCTTGTGTCAACCCTCATCCCCCCCATTATTGCTCATAGAGTCAGCCTGAAGTAGTCAGAGGAGAAACCAATGACACTAAAGGCTGGAATGTAAGATGTGACTGAAAGGAAACCCCCAGCAGTTCCAGGACTCAGGACTGACAGACACATGGTGACTCCAGCCAAACTTCCAGAATCCACAAGCATCTGTGAAAAGGGACTGACTTTTGCAGCTTCCTGGCAGGATAAGCTTCCTGATACCAGGTGTTAACTATCTCCTCTGAACATCAATCAGATGTTATGGGGATCTCCTCCCATAAAACAGCCTACTGGGCAGCTAGACCTTGCTAGCTTCCTCATCTCCCAAGACCTGGGGAGGCTAAGCTTTGCTAGCTTCCTCATTTACCAAGCCCAGGGAATGATGGGCGAGCTTCATTTCCGAACCTGGGGAGGCTAGGCCCAGGCTAGTTTTCCTCAACTTCCGAGATTTGAGGAGCTAGCCCCGTGACCTTATAAACCTGTCCTGTTAACTCCCTTTCGGAGATTCTCATCCATTTCTTCTGAGTCTTAAGAACCAAATCTTACAATAATCAATGACAGCTGAGAGAGGAAGGATCAGTTTCTCCCCAGATGACCCCTGCCTGATAGATCCCCAATCCCAAGAGGTCAGCCCTAAACACATGTACATAGGAGCACAGTAAATGGACTCAGGATGTTGTTTGTATCCAGAAAGATACATGGTAGCAGCAATACCTAAAGAAGAGACCAGGATGTCGGATGTCGTGAAGGAATGGGGGTAGGAGGAGTTGGAAGGAGCAGGGGGAGAGTGGAAATGCTGCACACACGGGATTTCCCTGTGAACTTCTCAAGAAATTTTACAGAAGGTCAGCTGTTCAGATGAATGAACATCACAAGGCATTCTGAATACTCTAAATGTAAGTTTGTTTGCCTGCTGTCTGTGCACTGCCTGCTGTCCACCCGTCTGAGCCTGCACAGCATGCTGCATCATTTTCCCCTTTGCACCATTCTCATGCACAATTAGAAAAATATAATCAGAATATTTTGATGGCTCTGTAATTTAAAGTCAGATCTCTACTATTTAACTTTTACTTTCACAAGTAAATTCATGTCCAAAATTTTTGTCATCAAGTTAGAAATGGAGACCTATAGAACACTCATTTATCAGTAGACCATTTTTCTTGTCATTAACTTGAAAAATTAACATGCTTTGGCTCCACTAAAAATTATAAACAGAACATAAATCTTAAGAAAACATACTTAAGCCCTTAGGAGATAAGAATAGTAGCAGAAACTACTGTGAAGGAAGGAGTTAGAAAGAGGATTAGCAAGAAGAGTTGGAGGGAGAGAAGAAGGCATGGAAAGGTTGTACGTTCATACCCATGTGTGAATTCTAAAAAAATAAAAGAATTGCAAGAGGAACTCGAATCAGTTTAAAGGCAGAATGCCCATCACAGAACCACTCCCTTTTAAAACCCTTAGTGATATTATTATGTTCAGAATTATATACCTTGCTCTTAGAGGGTAATCTGAGGTTTTTAACAGATAGGTTATAATTGGGTTTAGTGGTTATTATCACAGCGGCTCAGTGATGAACCATTGGAATTATAAGTAGAGTTGTCTTTGGGTATCTAGAGAATTGGTTCCAAGATAAACAAGCACACATGACACTAACTGTGACAACATGTCCACTGAGATGAAAAATCCACAGCGCTCAAAAGGTATAATATTTACATGTAACCTACCTACAACCTCTTATTTCTTTTAAATAATTTCTGCATTATTCATTTCCTAATGTAATATAAATTCAATGGCAATAATTTTTCTATAATGTTGTTCATGGAATGCTGCAATTAATCAAAGTATATAAATGCTCAGTATAGATTTCTTTTTCTAAATATTTTCCTTATAAGGTTAGTTGAACCCATAGGTGTTGGGGTCCCTCTGCTTGGGGCTGGCCCAATCAGAACACAGGGTCTCCGCCGTGAGGGGGTGAGAGGCATGGAGTCAACACACAGACCCCAGGAGCTGGGTAAAGCATGCAGAGGGCGAGCCACAACAAACTCAGTTTAGTCAAGGAAGTGCAAAGGGTTTTATGATTTTGGTTAGCCAATCGTCCTATGGGATGGTTCCCAACTGTAGCCAATAGTAATCTGTCCCCAGGTAAATCAACTCAGTGCAGGTTCTCTCCAGATGCTGGGCAGAAGCTGGTGTCATGCCTGGCCAGAGTAGAGTACCAGGTCCACAGGAGCCATTTCCTTATTCCTCATGGCAGGTGGCCTGGATAAGGCCCATCCTGCTTTATGCCATACATATCCTCCTTTTTGTTTTTATTAATTGAGCAACCCTGGGAGGCATGGTTCTTTGCCAAGCCATTGTTGACCCCAGGCCCCTAAGGATCACCTCAGGTGTCAGTGCCTGTTTTAGGTTGCCCCATTCATCAGGGTCTTATCCGTCATTGACTACCCACCATCCTGGTGAAAGAACTCCAAGGGTGATGCTTGTTACTTAGGATGCTTGTTATCAAGATTGGCATGGGAGGTTCATGTAGGAAGGCTCCTGTGGTGTGTATGAGGGTCCATGTCTACAAATGCTTTTGTGCCCTGTAGAAGACTCAGGAAGAAGTGAGAATAGTTAAGCATTGTGAATAAGTTGGCATTATTAAGTGACCAGTTAAACGGGATTGTCCTGTATTGCTGATGACCAGGTTTGAAGGGAATATTTGGTATTTGGGGGGAAGTCTGAGGCCTGGATGGAGGATATGAAGTGTCAATGTCTGAGAAGCTCTGATTTGATGCAGTGCTTTCCAAAGGCAATGAAAGGTCAGCAGCGCCACAATCAAGGCCACAGCAAAAACACCCCAGATTACCATGAAGGGTGAATAAATGGCTGAGATCCTATTTCATCTTGGCAAATGGCACTGAAGTGCCTTGTGTTAAAGGGGCCAGTAGTGCCTGCATTGTTCCAGTGCCAAAGTTGGAAAAATTAGTCTTTTTCAAAGCTATGCATGGGGGTAGGGGAAGGTCTGCCGAGGGAAAAGTAGAGGGAACCATTGAGAAGCCATGCCTTTATTCATCATGGCAGGTGGCCTGGATAAGGCCCAAGAGCCAGGTCCCAATAATTCCCTGTACTGAAGGGATAGCCATGAATGGCAACCATGTGGCAGGGTTGGATGAATACATAGCTGGGAAGATGGGGCTATCCTGAGACACAGGCATGGAGGTAGCTGGATATGTCATCCTTGCCCACAAGTCATCAGCCCTAGTCAGGAAGGGGGTGTAGTTATGGATCCAGGGATTCTGAGATGGTGGGAGCATTCACTGTGCTGGCAGGCACATCTCTGGCAATCTTGACATTTCTGGTGGGTTAAGAAACCACCAGATGGGGGAGGACGAGGTTTCTGGAAAGATACAAGTGTATCCTCGACCCTGTGCTAAGAGTGGGTGAAGTCCCTTCCATTCATTTGTGAGAGGGTCTCTCCAGAGGACAAGAGGCACAGGGGTAGTGGCCGATTGAGATCTCAAATGTTTATAGGCTGGAGAGAGTTCCACTTCATCAAAAGTAAGAAAATTAAGGGTGAAAAGAGTTTCCACCAAGGCCAAATGGAGATCCCTGGGTGTCATTGCAGTTTTCTGCTTAATAATGAGTTCCTTGAGGATTCTATTAGTCCTCTCCACTATGGCTTGGCCCTGAGGGTTGTAGGGGATGCCCATGGAGTGTTTAACCCCTCTGTATTTTATGAAAGATTTGAATTGGGCAGATGTATATGTCAGGCCATTTAATAGCCCAGGGCACACCCATGACCAGCATAGTGGTTTTTGTTGCCTTAATGGCATGGGACGCCTTTTCACCTGAAAGGGCGATAGCAAAAACAAATTTGGAATGGGTGTCCACGATGATGTGAACATATTTAAGGTTGCCAAAAGAGGGTATGTGGGTGACATCCATTTTCCAGATGGCATTTGACATAAAGCCTCTCGGGTTAATTACCTGTGGGGCCAAAGGGGCCAAAGGGGCACAGGCTTTACACGGATGGATTAGGTGCTTGCATTTTCTAAGAGAAACCTTGGGGTAGAGGACCTGTAGGTTAGAGGGGGAAGAAATGAAACCTTTGGTGTAAGCGTCTAGCTTGTTCTAGGAGTGGGAAGGAAGTGACAGCAATAAATTTATCTACCTGTGCATGCCCGTCAGCAGTGAAGCCAGGCAGACCAGTGTGTGAGCGTACATGCTCAATGAACCAGGGATGCTGTCTATTTTCCATTAGCATTTTTAAGGCAGTAATGGCAATATCTTTTGGTTTATGAGAGGGCCTGGGGTTGGCTAAGGAAAGCGTCCTTGATATTTGGACATCGTAACTGCTGTTGGAGAAAATATTGACAGGTTCTTGTTGACAGAGCTTTAAATTGAACTGAATGAAGGTTAGCAAACTTAAGGAATTTGTTTGGCTGGTTGGCTTTCTTAATAATTAGTCCATAAGAATGCTTATTAGCATCTGTAAAAGCCAAGGCTGCTAGTGGAATAGGCTGGCTAGAGGGCGTAGAATGGAGATTGACCCTCAGGGGCAGGACAGCAATGGATTGCAGTAACTTGTGAGGGGGAAGTGGTTGTCTATAGGAAAGGGCAAAACTGACAGATGGGTGGGCTATTTTTCATGCCCTGAGGGAGGACCTTCCATTGATATCTCTTAGTTAGGATGTTATGATTAGATTCCCAGCAGTAAAGGCAAAGAAGAGCCTGTCCTTGACTGCCAGGGGGATAGAGAAAAAGCACTCCTTAATATCTAATGTGACTATATGATATTTAATAGGAATGGCTCTGGGATGGGAGAGGCCACTTCGAAAGGAACCCATCTTTATCATATGTTTGTTGAGCCGGCAAAGGTCCTAAGCTAATCTGTACTTATTATTTTTCTTTGAGATGATAAAGATGGGGGAATTATGCGAACTGATGGAGGACACAGTATGGCCAAGATCAAGCTGTTCTTGCACAAGGGATTTGAGGATGGTCAGTTTAGGTTCTAAAATAGGCCAGTGTTTGACCCATATGGGGTCTGAAGTATCCCATTTGAGGCTCATGGGAGCAACAGAACATTGGACATGGCCTCTAGAATTGGGGGTGCAGCAGGGTGTTGAATAGCTTATTGGGTCATCCTGAAAGGCCGATAATGTCATGGGCGATAATGTCATCATAAAAGGCCTTATCGTCCATAGTTATGATGACACCCATGTCCGTGAGGATGTCTCTTCCCCAGAGGGTATTAGGGATACTGACCACCAGAGGGTGAAATTCCCCCGTGTTGTCGTCATAGTACTCCAAGGTGACCAGTCTCCTAACTGGTCTAGTGGCCTGTTGTCCACCAACACCATGAATGCTAGGCCCAGGCTTATATGCCCAATTGGTCATATGGAATGCACCATTGGCAGAGATAACAGTGGCATCCGTACCTGTGTCCACAATGCCCTTAAATTCAATGCCATACAAAAAGACCGAGATACTTGGGGTATGGTAATAAACAGAGAGGGTCCATCTTATTTTAGGGGTGTACCCTCTTATGGGCAGGGCTGAGGGTTGTCCCTGGGGAGTTTAAAGGCATGGTATGTTATTGGTGGGTTTAGTTCTGCAATCTTTGGCCCAATGGTAACCCTTGTGGTATTTAGGGCAAGGGGTCTTGGGCTTCAGCTTGAACCTGTCAAACTTGGGGCAGGTCCGTTAAGGATGCCCTGGATGGCTGCAACCCCAACAGATGGGTGGTTGATGGGTAGGCTTCTGCCCAAGTGTTAGGGTCTGGATGGAGGCTGACAGAGCTTCAAAGGGGACAGCTAAGAGATTAATATCCTTGGTAGCTACAATCCACTTGTGGAGTTCCTCATTGCACACAGTGGCAATAGCATTAGAAGCTGCTGTGGTGGCCCCCTCCCAAGCCAGCTGTCTGACTAGTGCATCTCTGATGGGGTCGATTGGGGTGCAGAGGTGCACGCATTCTGTCACCTGTGAAAGGAAATCCGTAAAACTTTCATGTGGGCCTTGGACTAAATTACATAAAAATGTATCTGGTTTTTGTGGGAGGTAGTCCATAAGTCCTTGAAGGGACAAAGATTTAATTTGGTCAAAATAGGCATGAATTCCCACTGTGGCTTGGGCCACAGGGTCTGTATAGAGGCCCCTTGCCAAGGAGCATGTCCAGGGAAATCAGTAACCCCAGTTGGAGATTTTGGCGGGCCTGTGATTCAGCCAGGTCATTATAGGCTGCTTTCCATTGAAGGAACTCCAGTGGGGAAAGGCCCACTTTAAGGAGTGAGAACCAGTCATACTAAGTCTGGAGGTGGATGGACCTGTTCAAAGTACGCAGAGTCCGCACCGTACTACTGAGCCGCTTTGCGAATGAGAGCCGGGTCGGTGAGGGGAGTGGGGTACCAGGTCCTAACTGCTGCATCTGGCCCTACATTAACAGGAAAGTTGCGAAGGGTGGGGTGGCAGGACCAGGGATGGCCCTTGTAGAAGGTAATGGTGAGCTGGCCGTAGGGCAGGGTGGGCGGGCCGTTGAAGTTCTGTCCAAGGGTAAGTTGGGGGAGGGGTGTGTGTTGTTTTATCAATGACAGTTGGGGGTTCCTCTTCCTCATTTGAGTTATCAGGAAGAGGGGCCGACAAAGACAAGGCCTGCAGGGTCAGTTTTGGTTCCTCTTTACAACTTTCATTATGGGTGTTAATAACTTCCTCATCTGAGGAGCCTTTAAGGCTGGCGATTATCGTAAAAAGGATAGTGAAAAATGGGGCGGGGGTGTATGTCCCTCAGGGCCTTCATGCTTCCTCATGAGAAGGAGAACACAGGACCAAATGGAGGTATCCCAAACATTTTCCAGGCTATTCCACGGGGCTAGGACAAGGGTTTCATCCCCAAAACTGTTAAGGTTTTTTTGTTTCACTTTCAAGCCACACTGCAGGAGAAAAGCCTTAAGAGCCTGCAATTGTGGCACTTCCTGGTGGGGATGGAGATTGCTCATTATGGCAGACTGGTGGCCAATAAAATGGAAACTCAAAGTTGCAATGATCACTACACAAACCAAAATGCCTAATATTGGGGCCAACTGAGAAATACAGACAGAATGTTGAGGACCCAAATGTCTCGTGCTTACTGGGGGACTTGCGTGGGTCATTCATTACACCAAGGCTGTTTGCCCACACGGTGTCTCTGGAAAGGCTTGGCCGATAGCCTCACCTCGGTTCCTAAATGGGGGGGGGGGGGTCAGGTCCTCTTGTGATTTCACCTGACAAACCAAGAGGGGAGGGGCCAGCACTGGCTTTGGGACCTTTAGGAATGTATGGCAAGATGTGCTTTCCTATGGGGGTAGGGAACAGGAACACGGGAAAGGAGAAAAGGAGGGGTCACTCAGTCACCCTTGGGTGACCATCAGCACACAGAAAGAACACAGAGATGCCTACTCACTTACAACCAGCGTGGGGGCGTCTCACTGAGGCAGAGGAAGCAATGTAAAGCCATGTCTCTGCAACCATTGAGAGGTCCTGAGGATAATACACACCAACAAGAGTGAGCACAACTAGTACCCAGTGCTGAGTACCTGTTTTCTCAGTGTCACAACACTGCTGCCATCGTGCCCATAAAACCCTCATGAGATGCAGCTAATAACATTCCCTCATTGAGAGGTTCAGTAGGCTCAGAAAATCATGAGACCCTCATGAATACCCTCCCTTTCCTGAGGCTAAACATAAGGCAGCAGAGCTGTTCATAATTTGAAATGGGCACTCTTCAATGGTGCAAGTTTTCATGGGGCATGCATGCTGCAGGTGGAATTCTTCAGCTATATAGCTGCCCACAAATTGCTGATGGGACTTCAGTGGTGTAGCTGCCTTTAGGTCACCCCTATTTCCATAAGTAAGCTCAATGAACTTGATACACCAAGCTGGACTTGGATGGAATGTCTTCTTTGGTCTGCCAGTGCCCTCTCTATAGGAATAATCTCCTCAGGGCAATTCATGCAACACCCAGGTTTTGACTTCTAATCACTATTCTCCTCACAAGGGAACCGGAAATCTGTGAGGGAATAGCTGATAATGGTTGGGACAGGGACAGTAAAGATGAGTAATGAACATCCAGTAAATAAGGGGTTGTTAGAGAATGGTTGATACCAGTCAAAGTAAAACGGGAAATACCAGAAAATTTGAGACTATTTCAGTGAAAAAAATAAATAATAATGATAGATTTTCAACCATTACAAAAAGTCCAAAACCATGAAAATAGAAAAATAAAAATATTGATATAGTGAAACCACAATGAGATATTTACATGATTTCAAACATGTCCTTCTTCACAAAATCTTATATTAGTTATGAAGATGTGAAGCAAGTTTAGAAGGGAGGGACCTGACAGAAATCACCTCAAACAAGTAGTTTGATCAAAGTAAATGGAATTTAAACTGCCCATAAGAGTGGCAAACAGGATTACCAGGGCTGACGGTACAGAACCAGGTACTGAATATATCAGATACCCAAGAATGTCAAAGAGAAAGAGTCTGGGAAAGAGATGGCTAATCATGAGATGCTGAAATATCAAGATGACCCTAAAGATGCAATACAATTTAGTTTATAAGACATTAGCATATCTGTATAGACTGACATGAAAGAGAACCTAATCTCTAATTACATTTAACTGTTGTCTTGAGTATTTCACAACACAGAGCAAAGAAAACGTATAGTCTTTATGTCTAAGATGGCAGTCCAAAGGCTAGAAATTGCCATCATTATTTTTTAGACGTTAGACCTTTCAGACTTTAAATTGGACATACTCAGGATTTTGAATGGACAGACCTGACAGTCTGCAGACATCTTGTCTGGAAACTTAGCAGTTGGTTAGCTTGGTAACCAGGAAACTGCAATTGTTTAGTAATCCCTAGATCAGGCTTTCTGCCAACATCCATCTACAACAGTGGTAAGTGCACAAGCTCCTCAATAGAAGCCATAAATTGAGATGCAACGCAATAACCTGTGGATAGCAATGATGTGATGCACAGCCCCAGCCCTGGGTAGACTCTATCCTTAATATCCTGAGCCTGTTGAAAAGGGGCAAAAAAAAAACCAGCAGTAAGAAATCTGCCATTGGGTTATTATTCCTAACCTGGCTCTGCTGAAAGGGTAACAATAAATGTAACCAGTCAAAAGAGTGAGCTTATTCTGGCACTGCATGGCAACTGCATGGTAGAACATTCAACAGACACATGGAAAAAGCACAAGGACTCTGAATCAACTTTGATTTTTTTTTTTCCTGAAAACAAAAAGAGTTAAATGATGTCGCTGACCACATTTTAAGCCAGAGAAAGTTTTACTGGGTTTCCTCTGGTTCCTATTAGCAGAGAATTATGTTTATATTAAAAAAAGGGACAGTCAGCATTGGCTGCTCTGAGTCACATCTCAGCCTAATCAGTGGAAAATGCAACCTTCTGCTTGCTAGAACCTGTGTGACTAAAGACAAGTGTTCTCCTTAGCTCCACAGAGGAGACTGGGGACTGTCAGTCCGACTGATTTTGTCATTCTTGACTGTTGGTTTCTTCCATCCTAACATAGATTAGAACCAGACCTGGATAAGTCTTCTGAGAATAATTTTTTAAAGTTAAGCAAACCAAATAAATTTGTCTTGTGAGGTAAGAACTATTTATGTGCTGAATGATTTGAAAATATTCCTACATTTCTGTAGTAAAAACAAATTATAGTTTTATTTAGAAAATGAACAAATAATCGAGGCTGGCTGAAGAGCAGGAGTAGGGGATAAGATGTGTCTTGTGGGGTTAGCGAAATGGCTCAGTGGTTAGGAGCATTGGTTGCTCTTCCCAAGAAACTGGGTTTGGTTCCCAGAGCCCACATGGCCACTAACAATTGCCTGTAATTCCAGTTCCAGGGAATATGATGCCCTATTCTGGCCTCCGCAGGTTTGTACATGTATGGTGCACTTATATACATGCAATCAAAACACTCATACACATTGTAAGATTTGGTTCGGTGACAGACTCAGCAGAAATGGATGAGAGACTCTGCAGAGGAGTTAACAGGACATTTATTATTAAAGGCATGGGGCTAGTTCTTCTGGTCTCGAGTGAGGAAGCTAGCCCGCTCATCTTGGGGGACCCATTATAGGCATGGGGCTAGCTCCTCAGGTCTCGGGAGTGAGGAAACTAGCCAGGAATAGCCTCCCAAGGCTGGGAAATGAGAAAGCTAGCCGGGGCTACCCTCCCAGGTTTCTGGAGATGAGGAAACTACCCTGCTCATCTTGGGGCACTGGACCGGTGTCCCCAGGTCTCAAGAGATGAGGAAACTAGCTAGGGCTAGCCTCCCCAGAGAGATGAGGAAACTAGCTTGGGCTAGCCTCACCAGGTCAGGAGATGAGGAGGCTGTTCTGCTCATCTTGGGGGCTAGCCTCCTCAGGTCCCAAGTTGGGAAATGAGGAAGCTAGCCTAGCCTAGGTGTCCAGTAGGCCTTATGGGAAAGGGATCCCCATAACATCTGATTGATGTTCTGAGGAGATAGTTAACACATGGTATCAGGAAGCTTATCTTGTCAGAAAGCCGCAACTCAGTCCCTTTTCAGAGATGCTTGTAAAATTCTGGAAGTTTGGTGGAGTAGCCAAGGTATCAGTCAGTCCTGAGTCCTAGAACTGTTGGTGGGTTTCCTTTCAGTCACACCTTACACACATGAAATAAAAATCAATCAATCAAAACAATTTAATTAGGGATTGAAAATAATTTAAACAACTCCTGGGTTATCCACAAGACATGACACAGATGTGGGATTTAGGCATTATTCAAGTATGGTGGAAAGTTGGCAGAAAGAACACAGACTTCTCTAGAGTTAATTATCTACTTTTGGAGATGACTGCACAGAGATTGAGATTATATTACTTATTATTATATAACTTACCATGACATAATGTAATTTTTATTCTTGTTTTGTATTTTGTAATAAAAAGTATCTTTACCTTAATAAACAAATAGTATTTATTGTATAATGCATATTTTAAGCATTTTATAAATATTAGCTTATCTTCTCCTCATAATAACATTAACCCCATTTTACAAATGAGGGGGTTGGTCGTGGTGCACCTCCATACCATGAAAACATCATTTCTAGCATCCATGAAATAAAGACACTTGGAACAGATTCTATATTTCTTTTAAAATAATATTTTAAAGCAAACATCTGGACATGCAAATAATTATCTTTATAATTTTATTTAAAAAAACAACACGCACACCTAGGCGAAGCCAAATCCTGCTTATTTGTTGGTATGTATTTCACTGAAAGTATAGGCAAGTTATATCCAGGAAGCTTCAAATGCCAACTGGCTTCAGTATTGCTAGCCAGATCACCAACTGTCTTTGTTCTCTTCCAAAGTATCTCACTTCTCACTCCCTCAAAGAACCAATTATCAGAGGACTCACCTTCCTCCCACAAACTACTGGAGCTAATAAAGAGATTTATGAAGAAGTGTGCTTAATATGGAAGGATAGACTTCAAAGGTATAGCACATCAAAGTTACTTGCCAGGAAGCCCTGAGGTCTTGCTGAGGCAGGCTGGTTTGGCCCCTTCTCCCCGTCACCCGCTGACTCAAACCACCACTCATACCACAGATCCACTCAGCAACAGAAGTTTTTCAGAGCTCAAGCTTGCTGCCTCCAGCTGCAGGAGCCCAGGAGAGTGATGGATACATACTAGGTGTTATATCTTTTGTTTTGATTAGATAAATGTTCTCAATAGATATCACTGAATAATATTATCACCTAAATCCCTTGGATTTTTTTTTCTTCCTTGAAGTATTTGACAGCAGTTTTCAAATTAAGCAGCATAAGCACAATGAGGATTTGTGTCAGTGTAGCCTGTACTGAGTGCTGTAAGACGTGACTCATATGTGATGTCATCAGAAGTGCTGCTACCACACATTGCAGGAGAGAAAATGAATGAACTTGAAAGGACTGACCAAACTACAAAACCCATGGAGACTTTATCTTCAAAACCAGGCAGTGTTGACAGTGCAAATGTCCAGATGGAAACAAAGATTCTGCTTGTCACACCAATTACTTTTGAACATATGGGTTGGTGTTGTCACAGAAATGGAGCACTTGGTGTTTTTGTCACTTTCCATCCACATCTTAGCTGTGCGGTAACTGCACCCTTGGAACTGCATCATTGGCCTCTGCACTTTTCTCCACTTCCCAGACCTAAATCTTCCCAGAAGAGGAAACATGAGTAATGATGAATAACAAACTAAAAATGTAAATGAGGCTCTTTGTGTCGCTACATGGCTGACAGTTGATCGGGAAGACACTGCTCTATGTGCATTATCTATTTCCAGGAGAAACAGATCCCCAAATGTCCACGATGTTAGGCTCCTCAAAACTGTCATCTTCCTAAGATTTCGAATTTAAAGATAGTTAATGATAACAAAAGTCCATATTATTTTCTACTCGGTATACCGATTATGCTATTCTATAGAACAAGCAGAGTAATAGAAATGAACCTGGGGACAAACCTCTTTTCTGTCTCTTAGAAAACTGAAGTGTATGATTGACCTACGACCAATGTCATGTTTAAGAAACTTAGAAATAATTCAACATTAGACTTATAGTGCTGTCAACCTTGTTTCACCTGCTGCTAAAACCCCAGTACCTGGCACAAGCTTTTTCTCCTCCTTCACCCCCTAGAGGAGTTCTCTGTATTTCAGGCGTGGTACATGGTAATGGACAGTAGGCCTGTGTGTTTTGCATGGTCAGCAACTTCAACAAGGGCAGATTAAACAGGTGCTTTGCACAGTAACAGGAAGATAGTCCTGCCTTTAGTGAAACCATTCACATTACCCAAGACCATCAACTTGTTCAGAGCACCAAGCTCTAATCCTAAACAAAACCACGTTGTGTATCCAATAAGAAAAAAATTGTTTGGATGGCTCATGCACCACCAAAGCATAGCAAAAAATAAATAAAATTGTGGAGCCCCCAAAATCTTAACCTTTGCTTTTTGAATATGTGAGATCCCACGTAGGGTTCTGTGTTTGCTGTCTTCCTTCTGTGTGGGTGTTCCTGCCCCCTCCATGATTTTCTCATTACTAGAGAAAGGAAACGTGTGAGAGATACACCATTAAAACTCTTCTTTTTCCATTCTCTTCAGAGATGCTTTGGACTAGGTGAATGCATCTATTTGCAAAATATTTATCCATATGACATCTTTAGATTCTGATAGCTGGAAACAGTGGTTCACAGCCTTTTTTGCATGTTATTATCACTGGGGAATGTTTTCTACAACATGCTTTACAGAGAGAACTGAAACCTTCTCAGAAACTCAGAATCAGGCATTTAGTTTCTAGGGTTAAGTATATAGCAGTGTGTTAATTTATCTTATTTGATATTTTCTGTCTATCCATTTAGTCAAAAACTAAAGGCTCCCAATCCAACTTTTCTGAGCAGAACGGGATATTGAATAGATGAACAGGCTTCTACCTTCACAGGAGGATTTGTGGAAAAACTGCCTCTTATATAAATCTTTTCGTTGCCTGGATTTAAATATCAACAAGCAATATAATGTAAGTATTTTGGAAGTTGAAGAATCTATATATTAAAATGGGAGAACTTCTGGTGGAAGAAAGAGCAAGGGAAACAAATCAGGGCTGACAAATAATTCTCAATTTATAAGATTAAGTTCAATTGATTTCTAGTGACTATTTGAGGTATGTACTGACAATATATCATGAGCAAATGAAATTAATTCCAGAAAGAAAATGTTGGTTTGCCATAGCAAATTTATAAATATGACTCACCAGATCAAAAAAGAAACAAATCATCTCTCAATAGATAGAAATTTTTGAGCAATTTAACAATCATTTATCATTTTAAAAAACAACTCACAGAATAATGGTCATGTAAGATTTTACTTAACCTGCCAAACTATATCAAATGTTATACTAAATATAAATTTTAATGTTGAAACATTAATAGTATTTTCTTATAATCAGGAACAGGAAAATAATGTCTAATTTCATCAATTCTTTTTAGCATTATATGGATATAGATAATTTATTAAAGGTCAAAACCCTCAAAGATTTAAGGGAAACCACAAAACTCTCTTCACTCATACATGATATGATTTCTACATAAAAGACTCAAAATAATCTCGCAAATACTAATAAAGCCTGTAAAAAGCATTTAACAAAGTGTTAAGATATATGATTAAAACCAAGCCCTAGCTGAGAATTTATTATCAGTTGATAGCTGCTGGGAGAAGGAGAGTCAATTTTCTTTAAAAGTATGATGCCTCATAGATTGAGCAGATTCAAAGGGATGGACCCATACCCAGGGTACTGGGGGGACACAAATTAGACTCTATAGGCCTTTAGAAAAGAAAAATAATAAAGGACATGAAGTCGGGAGAGAGGTAGAGATGAGGAGGGCTATAAAAACAATCAAAATACAGTGTATGAAATAATCAATAAAAATACCTTTTCCAAAGCTTGCATGGTTGATATACGAAAAATTAACTACATAATATGACTAAAAGATATCAGTTATCAAAGTTACTAAAGGAATACATCAAACAAAGAAAGCACAGATATTTATGGAAATACTTTGCTGCTTTATAAGATATTCACAAATATTTAAATAAATAGAAACACTGTTCTCTTGTAAGGCATAAGAACTCAATATTCAAAAGAATCAGTTCTTCAAAATATGGTATACAGATTCAATTCAAAATCTGCTAAGCTATTTAAAAAACTTGGTACCTGATTCTAAAATTTACATGGAAAAAATAATATCAAAGAATGTCTAAAATCTTCTGATAAGCAATACAATGAAGAGGTTTCCCCAATATGATCACAAGACTTATTAGAAAATTAGATAATTAACGACAAGTAGTATTGGCTCAGGGATAGAGAGATCAGTCACTGCACAGAATAGAAACAGACCCATACTTAGAACAATGGCAAAAGGACAAGCTATTCGAATAAACCGCAGGTACAATTGACAATTCTTGTGAAGAGCTACTTCAGGCATCTTCTCATAGGCAAAAGCAGCTCCTACTGAAGTAAATACATAAAGGTAAAGTCAAAATCTTAAAACATCTAAAAAAGAATAGAATATTCTGACATCAAAAAGCAAAGAAAAAATGATTCTTTTCTCAATAAGAAAAAAATGAGAATCACATTATATAGTCCTATCATATAACATGAGTGATAAAATTCAGCCCCATTCATATTGGAGACTTTCAGTAAACTAGGAATATACAGCTGCTAACCTCAGCCTGAAGAACAGTGTTTACAAAAATTTACCTACAGCTAACATGATACTTAATGGCCAAAGAGCAAATGCTTTTCCTGTAAGGAAAGGAGGTCGTACATCTACTCCTATCATATTCAGTTAATAAATACACTAGAAATTCTAGTCACTATATAAGGCAAAATAATAAATAAAAGACAAACAAATGTGAAAAAATAATGAAACTTGTATTTGAGATGGCATAATTATCAACAGTACATCAATAAATCCACAAAATAACCTTAGCGTGACAAGTTAGTTTTGAAAGATCATAGAATATTAGGTCAACACTTGCAAATCAATCACATATCAATACACTACCAATAAGCATGCAGGAATCAGAATTAAATCCAAATCCTATTTAATATTGCTGCTAAGGAAATGAAATGCTTAGCAGTATATTTAAAACATTTTAATAGAAGACCTGTAAGCTAGGAATTATAAACTACTAAGAAATAACAATTAATGTTCTAAATAAATGTAGAGAAATGTATCTGTGGGTTGGAACACAACACAGTAAAGATTATAGATTTAACCCTGTATCTATTAAAATCTCATCAGGAATTCTGTCAACACAGACAAGCCCATTCTAAAACTGATGTGTGAAAATACACAGGCCACAGAATAGCTTAAACAAGTTTAATGTAAAGCAAAGTGGAAGGAATCACTCTAACAAATATTGATATTTATTATGTAGTAATTACATATGATATACTATATATAGAGATAGATAGATAGATAGATTATTATTATAAGAGCATGGAAACAGGGAAGGAAAAGTCCCAAAGATCAATGGAAGAGAACAAAGAACCCACAAGTAAACCCATTTGTAGGGTAAATTCGGAATTCTCTCTGAGGTTTTTTCCTATTGGTTCATTCAGCGGCAAGTCCTGCCCTCAGACCAATAAGGGGGAAGGAAGGTGGGGAGAAAGGAGGAGAAAAAGGAACATGGTGGCCAGCCAGAGAGCAGCATTGGGATTGCTAAAAGCCACTCAGGAAGAGGAGTGCCTGGGTCCCGGGCCCACTCAGAAGGCCAAAACCCAGGGGGTTCCAAGTCCCTGCAGTCCTAAGGATCATGTGAGTGGAAGTGAGATGCTGGCCAGGCCACGGACAAAGGACTTTGCACCCTGAGCAAAGAGACTTGTGCGCCACCTCTGTGACTGCTTTAGGCTGGTGGATCGCTGGTAAAAATGACTTTATGGCTCACCTGAAATAAATCAATCCCTCTAAAAGGAGCATTCTCCATTCGGTCAGTTGGTTCAGACCTGGAGGGCAGGGTGAGGCTGAAAACCGGGATCCTCCATGAGAAAATTTATGCAACACCATTCAACTATGCTGGTTTAATTTTTTAATATTTTATTTATCATTTTTATTTTATGTGTGAGTGTATTGTCTGCATGTGTGTAAGGGTACCCAAGTTGTGTAACACCCATGAAGGTCAAAGGAGGGCATCAGATTCCCTCAATGTGGAATGAGCCATCATGTGGGTGCTGGGAATAGAACCCAGGTCCTCTGCAAGAGCAGCCAGTGCTTTTAACCACTGAGCCATCTGTCCAGTACCTAATTTTAATTTTACATAAAGAAATAAATGTATTCAAGCAGGAGAGTCATTTCAAGAAATGTTGCTAAAGCAGCTGGACATCCAAAAGCAACCTGAATTGAATAGCTTATAAAAAAGTTAACTTTAAATTGATCACAATGAAATTTTAAAATACAAAATTATATGAGAGTCTAGAGATTCATTAATGATCTCTTTATCCCTTGTTCTATGTTGCATGACCCTTAGGTGTGGAGATTGCATTGTAGATGTGCTGCTTAGGCATGAACAATTCACAGACAACGTCTGTCTGTGACCAGCTGTGGTATTCTGTAGTAGTCACTACCTGGTGCAAGCTTCTTTGACAAGTAGTGACTGGGATACTTGCCTGTAAATATAAGGATACATATTTTCACTTAGTAAGAAGTTATATTAGCCTAGGGATGTAACAACCTTAGGGATTTCTCTAAGCTCTATGACCTCTTCATCCATGTGTATTTGGCCATGATTACAATACCACACATGAGTTTCCTCCCATTGAGTGGACTTTAAGAGCAAACAGGTAGCTGTTGATTGTCCCCAAGATAAAAGTGCCACTACTGCACCTGTATTGTATGTTGTGCCAGTCTTTGATGTGGCTGTTTGGTCATGAACCTGGTATTGGACCATTAGTTGATACAACAGAGGGCCAGTAACACAAAAGATCACAAATGGCCAAGGCATGGACATTAGGAGTTGCATTGTGTGAGTCCCTGGCAGGACCTCTATATTAAGTTTTACTCACTCGGGCCTCAGGGACCATTGCAGAAGAGGTGGTGGAAAGATTCTAATAACCAGTGAGAAGGTGTATAACCATATGGGAATAGAATCCTACAAGCTCTCGGGATCCTATTCATATGAAGCTACAGCAATGGTGTCAGTATGCTCAAGACGCATGCAAACTCAAGCAGACAAAACCCCATCATGGAACTGGGAAAATAAGCAGCAGATCCCAATCTTTGCTGAAGAAATATTGGCAACTGATTACTATTGGATGAGGATGAACTAATCTTCTTAGAGTGAGGGGACTCTGGATAGACTGACTAGATCTCATTGGATGAACTTTCACTGAGGGATATTTGTAGACATTAACTTTACACAATAGACCTTAACACAAAAGAAAGAATGTACGGATTCCAATTGGGGGCAATGGGGCATGTATTGATGGGGAAGTGGGTATAAAGATGATTAAGATTGACTGAGCTGTTCTGTATGAAACACACAATGATTCAATAAAAAATTTTAATTTAAATTTATAAACATTTTAGAATACTAAGTTAAGTAAAGATTTCTTAGAATTGATACCAAAAGTAGGATCTATAACGGGAAAAATCGACATATTAAAGTTCATCAAAACTACAAATTATGATCATGCAATCAAAAGTTGATACTTAAATGCAAGAATAATAATACAATGAAAAACATTATAAAGTTAGACAAATAAAAAATGAGAATATATTTAAAATACATGTAACAGAAGATTAATATACCAAAGTAAAATTTTTCTCACATTTTTATAAAGTCAAACAATCTAAATATTGTAAAGAGGAGTTTTTAAAATTATGTATATGTGTATGTGTGTGCACATGTACCGTTGTTTACAAATAGAGATCACAGGGCAATTTGTAGAGTTGGTTCTCTCTTTCTACCTTTATGTGGGTTCCAAGGATCAAACTTGGGTCACCAGACTTCTGCAGTGAGAGCCTTTACCTATTGAGCCATCTTGTCAGCCCTGAAGAGGTAGTCTGTGGACAAAAATACCCTGATGGCCAATAAACAAGAAAGAAATTTGCTTTCATTTGTGATTTTAAAAATGAACCTGACACAACAATGAAGCATTATTCAATACCCATTTCATTTGGAAGAACACTTACTAAATCTCTTGCAACTGAGCTTTAAAAAAAAACGTAAATCATAGCTTTCAATATCAGTGCATTAGAGCTAAGTTTAAAAGAAAATTAATACATACCCCTCTAAACAGTAATGGGTAGTTTTTGAAGGATTTATGTAGTGGAACACGAGATGATGAAAATGAATCTAACTATAAGAAATAACATGAAAAGACCTCAGCAATAAATTAAATCAACATAGAAAACTGAATACGGTATCAGAAAATTGTAAATGCTAAAAAAATACAAGCAGTGTTAAGCAGTTTAGTCATTTAGATTTTAATGAAGTTATTTTTTAATATTTTTATTGATTTGAAGATTTCATACAATGTATTTTGATCATATTTAAACACCTTCCTACCTCTCATACCTCACTATCCCCAGTTCATGTTCTCTATTATCATTTATCTTTTTTTAAGGACCAATCATGTCTAATCTGTGTTTCCACAATGCTCCTTGGTGTGACTCCATCTATGGAGCCTCATCAGACTTTCAGGTGACACACCAGTAAAGAAAAACTAACTCTCCCTCTTTGGGTGTAAATCGACCCAGCTAGGGCTGAGGCTTCTTGCCCACCTCCCCATTCTATGCTGGGCTTTGTCTGGCTTGGAGTTGTTTTTTAAAGTAAGGTAACAAAAATGAAGACAAAGGGCTAGAAGAACACACAGAAATTTCCAACAAGCTTAGAGATGTTCTTGAGTTTGAGACAGACTCACAAGTGTGCTTTATACCTACATATGACACATCTTTCCTACATAAAAATCAAATATTACAAAACAATTTTTATCTTAAATTTTACAAAGCAAAAAGGAGCAAGTTTGAAAGAATAAAGTTAAGAACAAACTACAGGCTTGGAATCTGAGCTTTCCAGTCACAATGTAAGGATACTTTTAGACGGATAAAATGCTAGTTTTAATAGAATGCCTCAAATGCAGAAAACCAGAAATTCTCTGAAACAGCCACTAGCCTTTTCTGCCTCTGAAACTGCTACTAGCCTTATCGATCAGTCATGCCAAGATCAACCATTCCCAGAACTCAGGGGGAAATTTTTGAGACAACCTGTTGCCCAAGATAGCCTGTCCTGCTTGAGCACGTGGCTCCAGAAAATGAGAAGCATGGAACCCTGCAGCTGCATCAGTTTCCTTGCGCTGTAGCCTCTGCATGATCGCTAACTCCCCTCGCACACAGCACGGTGGCTTCCATCACTGGGCTTGAATAAACAGTCTTTTCCTGTTGAAGGTCTGGGATTGTCTATTTTTCCCCACTCTACTTTCCTTCCCACTCTCTAAAGTCTATCAAGTTTTACAGTTTGATAATTCACCTAGATATGAAGATTGACCCTGGGAAGTTTGAGCATGGGCTTATGATTTGGAAGGAGTTATACCCATATGATTTCCTAGACTGTAAATAGCAAATAATGGAACTTTCTCACAAGCACACTGTAAAATTGAATTATGAATTGTACATCAGAGCAGCTAGCCCAGAAATACTCAAAGAGGATGTTTTAATTGCATTAACTCCATGGTAGCTAAAATTTTATTAATGAGTTTTAACTGAAGGCTGCCTTGAAGCACCAGGCAGTAACCAATGTCCAAGCTGTTAACAAAAAATTGTATTTTAACCGCCAGGAAACTGCATGGAGTGGAAGAACACAGAAACTACCATTTGTTGAACATATGTCAGGCACAATTCAGTACCAAGACATTTATAGTTATTAAAACACTTAGTCATAAAAAATATGAGGTCAGGAGTGGTGGTACATACCTTTAATCCCAGCACTCAGGATGCAGAGGCAGGCAGATCACTGTGAGTTAGCTTGGTCTGTATAGCCAATTCCAGGTCTGCTGGAAGGGACAGAAAAAAAGAAAAATGATGAGGTAGGCACTGTAACGTTCACTTTTGCAGGCAGCAAAAACTAAGTTTAAGTGCTTTGGTAAAGACCACTCAGCTGCTCAGTAATTTAGCAAGGATTAGGATCTCTTGCAAAGGGCTCTCCTGTCACTTTCCTTTCAGGCTTTCAAATAATGTTAAAAGCTTTCAGACTATGTTAAAAGCAACTGAAAACCCCCTCTCTGCCTTAGCACAGTTCTGGTGGCGTCCCCTTCTCCATGGCACCCCTTCCCTGTAGCACCTGCTACAGCTCATGCTTTCATTCTAGGGGCCTGGGTATTTCACAGCCTATTTTTGTAAAACTGTAAACTCACATCTTTGAGCTTCTAGGAATTATTAATGACCTCCCAAAAGAAATTCCTCACTTCTTCCATTTGAGAAATTTGAATTCACTTCTGGGAACTTTAGAGTGAGATATTCAAATAGCCTAGCAAACTTTGTCAATATGGGAATATCTATGATTTCGGTATCCAGCATAGGCATAATGATCAAGTGGGATATTCCCATGGGATAAGCCTTCAATTTTACCATGAAAATTACTGAAAACCATCAAACTCCAGTGGATACTGAAGAAGGGAATAGGGAGAGAAAAGCAATGTAAAGAGTAGGAGAAGGTTGACAAGAAAATTTGCAAGGATTCTAAAATGAGACTGTACTTGACAATGCAGCCAGTAGCAACCCACTCTGAGGTTATCACTATCCCCTTTTCTCCAACAGGCAAGCCCATTGTTCATTCTCTGATCATATACTGGGCATGAACTTCTAATGCATTTATGATCTAGAATTTCACCAATTCTCTATGTCTTATGTCTTATATTTTTAAATATTCTCCACTAGAATGGGAGGTGGATGGGTAACAATTCACACTGGCAAAGAGACTAGGTAACTAGTGAACTTTCTGTGTATGCAAGGAGAAACTTGAACTGATGATTTCTCTGCTTCCAGCTTCCTGAGTACTGGGATTAAAGGTGTGCACTACCACTCCTTTATGCAATGCTAAGAACAGAGAGCAGAGGTTTATACAAGATCATCAAAGACTCTACAAGCCGAAATACATTCCCAACTCCCATAGTCCTACTTTTCATTAGGTAAATAATTTTAATTATTGAGCTTCTCCAATCCTTGTTTCCTTAATTCATACAATTCTAATTGATTCTAATGATGCTAATAAGAGCCTCTACCTCACTGGATTGTTATGAGAATTAAATTAGATGATGTAACATTTGCAAAAGTCAGGAACTTGGTACACTGAAAGAAGTTAATATTTATCACTACCATCAACATCAGCATTAAACTACAAACTTGAGGATGGAATAATGATAATACATTTAATAAAAGCAGGATCTTATATGACACTCTAAAATACTGATGATAAAAGTTGATATGAGAGCCAATCAAATGGCAGAGATATCATAAGAGCATTTTTTAGAGATACAATTGGAAGCTATTTCATGTGATGGTTAATCTGTCAGCTGAACTAGATGGAAAGACATCTAGAAGACTCATAAAGCTATTTTGTAGGTTTCTATAAGGGTGTTTTCAGAGAGAACTGGCAAATGTATCAACAAACTGAGTGCAAAAGACCAATCTCCCCTGCCCTTTGTAAGTGTGGTGGCATCATTCAATGAGCTGAATGATGAATGAAAAAGGAAAAAGCAGAAGGGGGGTACTTGTGCATAAAATCGCATCGTGATGTAACAATAGACGATGTACACATCCAAATGTTTAACTCTATTTGAATGTGTCTTTTTGACCCTCTGTATCTATCTCCTGTGGCCACCGGACTCTAGATTCTTTAACCTTTGAATATAAACTTGCACTGTTGGCTCTCCAGGGAATTTCCAGGCCTTCAGCCTCAGACTGGGGCTGCGTCATTGCCCCTCTTGTTCTGAGGCTTCCAGCTTCTTAGACTGAGAAGCAACTGGTTTTCCCAGCTCCAGCCTGCAAGAGTCATTGTAGGACCATATAGCCATTGTAGGATCACGTAAGCCAATCTAATAAACATCCTTTTATAATTATACTCACATATACACATACATATTTACATACGACATCACGGTAGTCCTCTGTACATATTAATATTCATGTAAATCTTGGCCTTTATGGCTTGTGTGTATCATACACTTCCTTTTTTCTGTGTTTAGTTACCTCAGTTTACAATATAATACATCGAACTGTGTCAGGGGTCCCAAGTAGACAGAAAATAAGGATAATGGCAAAGAGATTTGAAAAGACAACACAACAGCACATTCCTTTATATTTTCTTTCCTTTGATAGCTTTTTCTTCCCTATATGTTATATTATTATATCTCTGAGGAAAAAAAAGTATTTTGCTGAATTTATGATCCACAAAAGCATGAGATAAAAATTCGCTCTAACACCCCTGTTAATTTATGGGAGTTTATTCTACATCCATACGGGAACGTTCTCCTGGCCTGAATTTTTTATCAGATCCTGATGAGGCTACTATTGATTTAGTGCTCTTCTAGGATACAAACCCACAAAACATATAACACAGGCAAAGCTAATTACAGTATTAAGAACCAAGCATGCATAATCCCATTAGAAATACTTAGTCACCACTCTTCCTGTATCAGGACACTTTTTTTTAAACAACTCTTCTGTTCATTAGTAGAAAATTAGCTTTTAGTGTTAAGTGGACGATAAATGTACTGTTTATGTTGAAAGTGGAAAAATGTTAATGCCACATTTTGCATCTAAATGATTATTGCTGTCCCGTTACTGTACTGCTTAAGTGAGTGAAAAGGAAAGCAGAGGTAAACACCCATGTGACTCTGTTTCCACTGAAGAACAGCAACCCCTCATTGGCTATAGGGATATACTTTAGTCTGTGCTCAAGGAGGCTCCTAAGAGTTACCTTACTTGCTCACTGTCCTCTAGGGATAGGAGACATGCAGACAAAGCACTCAAACACATAAAATAAAAATAAATGAATCAAAAATTTAACTAAAACCAGATCCATCATGCCGGTGGATTGTAAATTGTTTTAAATTTGGTGTGTGTGTGTGTGCATATATGTGTGAAAGTCAAGGTCAACCTCAGATGTCATTCTTCTGGAGTCACTCACAGGGTCTCTCGCTGTGGCTTGCCAATTAGGCTAGGCTGATTGGCAAGTGACCTACAACTGTCCACCCATCTCCACATCCTCAGCACTGGGGTTAAAGTTGCACACCATCACACCTAGCTTTTATGAAGTTTCTAGGCATCAAACTCAGGTCCTCATGTTTGCACATGCATAAGAACTTAGCTATCTCCCCCAGTTCATTTCAAGTTTTCTAATGAGCATTTTTGCAAAAGTACTAAAACAGGTACACTTTTGACCTCAAATGCCATTTCTATAAATTTGTTCTATCGAAAAAATTATATACTTTGAGCATTAAAATTAGAACTCATGTAAATAATATTAACTATAAGCTTGTTCAATTCAATTGAGTTTAAAGAATTCTCAGAAAATGATGTTTATTTACATTGGATGTCTGAAGCTCACCTGTCAGTTGTTATGAAATCTGCTTTTGCAGAATTAGTCAAAGGAGTCCTCAGTGGTCATTCTGAAATATTCTGCTCCAAATTGGAGTCTGTAAAATTCTCAGTCTTCTAATAACAACAGCCTAAATTGATGCTTCCTATTCATCGTTTAATCCTCTCCATGAAGGACTCCAAATTAGCTTCCAGTTGAACAAATTACTTAGACATTTTGACAATTCACTTTATTTTTGCATGCATGCACACGCGAGTGTGTGTGTGTGTGTGTGTGTGTGTGTGACTGCAGGTGGATCCCCTGAAACTGGAGCTCCAGACAGTTGTGAGCCACCTGATGTTAGTACTGAAAACCAAACTTGAGTCCTCTGTGAGAGCAATTTTACATGCTCATAACCACTGGGCCGTCTCTCCAGCCCCAATCTAAACATTTTATGTATCATTATTGCCTTTGTAGTTGAAATTGCCTTTAACATTTCAATATGCTTTACTCTACAGTTTCATCAGGTGCATGTGGCTAAAGATAATTGTGTTATTACTTTAAATTATACTAATTCTTTTTCTTCCATGTTATATATTTTATTTTCTTATTAGTAACTCAATTGAATTGATTGACAAATGATTTACAAAAGAAAATTGTGATAGTGTATAATTTCCTTCCAATATTCAGGACAAAAGTAGACAGCTATTGAATTGAATTTGGGTCTGAAACACACAGTTGTATATGACTGAATTAATGTTAACCAATCCACAAGTCTCTTTATTTTGCTTGCACATAGTAAATGCTAGTAAGCCTGGTGAAAGACATGAAATAACAAACTCACTCAGAGGAAACACCAGTTAAATCTGAAATTATAGCCCACATAATTAAAACAGGGATCCCAAACGAGGGAAAGATAGTGAGTGTTAACAGGGTTCTTTCTTCAAGTTCCCTGTATGGATTAAAAAGCCCAGAGATGACTTTAAAAGAATGCAAGTAAAACAGAGCCAAAAATCAATACTAGCAAAACTGAAGGGACTAGAAAATTGTGATTCTGTAATAGTGACTAGATTTGTAATAACCTGGAGGGGAAAAAATAGGTATTTCTTCATAGGAGGCAGAGATGAAATATGACATAAAAGCCAGAGGCTATGCTGAGCCAGTGAAATTGTCCATTATTTAAACTGCAGGTGGTGACACTCACATAAACTGTGCTCTCCTGTCAGCCCAAGCAAGCGATGTGGGTGGATTTAGTGTGAAACCAACTATGGTTTCTCTGCTTCCTGGGGATAACAGAGCTGGGCTGTACACCAGGAGAACGTGGTACTGGAAATGGAAATTCAAAGCTTGGAGGAAGACATAGCAAAATGGCTCTGTAGATGAATCCATAACATCAACCTTGTTTACAACTTGGCAGCAAGTTTGGGTAATTACGATTCTTAACATGGGAATAGAAGAAACAAGTGGCAGTACAAAGGAAAAGACAAAGAAAGTGAGACAGTATAGAGGAGATGCGGGGTAAGGAAGTCTTAGAAACAGTAACACAAACAGTAATACTGGAACACTACGAATATTTGGCCAGATGAAGCCTGCTGCCTGCTTGTATAAAGTTTTATTGGGACACAGTCACATCCTTTTGTCTATTCATGGTCTACGGCTGGTTTTATGCCATACTTTATTTGTGCAAACAGGTAATAGGCCCAAGACTATAAAATGGGAAGAGATCTAAGAGACAGGTGAAAGAGGTAAGAACTAGTGTTGAGAAATCCTGAGATTACCTTAACAGAAACAATCAAATAAAATTCCTACTTTCAAACAAAATTGGTCTTTCTTTTGCCCACCTCAGGCCTGTATTTCAGGAATTTTAAATGTTGTCTGTACATTCTACCAGCATTACATGACACAGGTGCACTTACATACATGCAGATAATACACACATACACATAAAATAAAAATAAAATACTTTAAAACTTTGTTCAAACAAGCACATAGCGAGCCTGATCTGGTCAAACATCCATACTGTTTGACTACATCAATATTACTACATCTCACTGCTCTCTTTAACTCTTTTTATGATCATCCCTCCACCCAGATTACCCCTGCCTTCTATGCCGACTCCTTAATTCTTACAACTACGTTTTTTCAAAGTTTATCTTACCATTGCTTCCCATTTTACAGTTACACTTCTGTACTCCTTGGAGGAAGAGAATTATTGTGTATGGTGTACTGTGATCTCTTCAATTGCTGTCCAATGAATCTAGAACTTCGCTAGACTTTTATCCAAAGACTGTGTCATTCTTCACTCATCATTCACAGGGTGGGTACATATTATGCAATTCAATGTAAAATCAAAACTAAACTTGAAAACATAGTTCTTGACCTCAAATGATACGTCCTGATGAGAGCAGAGATCTCATATACACACTGACTTCCTGCTGTGTAAACATAGAAAAATACACATGTCTGGAGAGGTTGTAGACCCAAGAGAAAAACCACGTCAAGATGAAGAGCTACAAGCAAGCAACTGAGAGAGGGAGAATAAGCTTTCTCTGGGGTCCAGCTCCATGAGAGGTTATCTAACCCCAAGTGGACAGGTCCAAACACAGGCATATGCAAGCACTACTGAATGGACTCAGTGCATTACATATATAAAATATGTATGTTAGGCATGTATGTGTAACAATAATAAAGAAGAGGTCAATAAACTGAAAGAGTGGGAGGACGAGTTGTTTGGGGACTGGAAGGGATGAAATGGTACAAAAACACTACTCATGAATGAAACTCTCAAAATCCAAGAAGTTTAAATTTAAAAATGTACAGTAAAGCGTACAGTAAAATGAGTCCATCAGATTGAATCACTCACTACCTGCCTAGCAGACGATCCCATCCTAAGTTGTCGTGTGAGACACTAGCACAAGATAATAGTGAATTTGCTAAAGTTCCTCTCTGGTAACCTGGAGAAAGGCCTCAGTGATGAGAAACAATTCTGTGCAGGGTAATAGCTTTGAATTACAGAGAGAGAGAAGAGAGAGAGAGAGACAGTGAGAGAGAGAATTAGAACCAATTCAAATAGAATCAATTCTGATGAATACGAATAGTAGAGAAGTGTGAAACCAAGCAAGCAATATGAATAAATCTTACAGATGCATGACTGAATTTTTAAAAAATGATCCCAGCACCAAAAGACACAACCAGAAACAAAAATTGAACATTTCTATATAAAATTTTATATTTATATAATCATGAAAAACAAGCAAAACATTTATGCAATTCAAAATTTACAGTATTAGTTGCCATTAGCAAGTAAGGGCACATGTAAGGCGGGGCAAAGTCACTGGGGTGGGCTCTTTGTCAGGGGGTTCATACTTCCAGGTAGATATTACATGTTTGCATTGTGAAATTCGTCATTCTGTGCATTTCCAAGTTGCACAAATTTTTTATATTAATGCTATTGTTAAATAAGATAACTTTTATAAAAAAATGTTTAACATAAATTTTGGTAAACAAATACCTTTTCGTTGCCCTTTTAAAATATTATCTAATCATGTATAAGATTCTTATTTGAAAGCTAGTCCCAAATTTACATGTACCAATATCTGAAAATTTGGCACTTTCTCAGTAGTATGTCTATGCTTTCCAAGAGGCGAAGAGTGTTAAGACAAATATTTTGCTTTTCAAGGCAGCCAAAAGTTTGTATATAGCGAGAGAGAAGTGGCTATCTACCACATGAACTTCAAGAATGTTTTCCTGAACAAAATGGCTGCACTGTTATATATGTTGAAAAGTTTCTCCTGGATGGAAATGCATAATTTGAGTTTAATAAGACTTCTCAACATACACTACACATACCAATGTGTACTTTCTTTTTTCGTTGTGTTTACCACACAAGATAAGCTGTAGACCAATTTTATGTAGCTATTTTATATGCAAATAAGAGGTTATTTTGTCTCTTTTCAGTTTTATCAGAACCAGGCAAGAGAATTTCAAATAATGCAGTTTTCCACCATAGTTGGAGAACTGACTTTTCTGTTTAGTTCAACCCATTTTCTGAAAGCGTCTTTATCTCTTGACAGCTGATAAAGAATTTTAAACATAAAGGTTTGGGAAGTCAGCATAATTTTATAAGAAACTATATTATTTCAAAGTAAAATGTGTTTATTTTAGCTTTCAGCATGGAACTGGAAATGGCCACTGGAACCTCATCTTCCATGTGGATAAATGCCCAGGCTCTTACATGAACAGTCATGAAACGTTCCCATGGTAATGGAACTCAGGTTCATGATAGAACACACATCTGTCCTCCTAGGATGCTGTGAGAAATTTCTACTGGCTGGTACCAGGACACTAACAGAGTTAAGAAAATTTTGACAGGAACAGACTACAGATCCCAATATAAGGGCTTTGTTTGGGGCAAGATAGACAGATTTGGAAGGACCCATAGGCCTAACAACTAAGACAGGGAGCATGCTGTTGATTCAGTGATACTCCAGCAGGGACAAAATCTGCCTTGGCCGGTGGTACACTGATAGAGCCAACAGCCATTAGGCAGAGGCTCAAGTAAGCAGGTGTTTTTGTCAATGGATTCCTAAGAGTGGACAAATAGATTATGGTCATGGAAGGAAGGGCAATGGGTACCTAACAGGCAGAAGGTAGCACCTCAAATCAAGAGGTCATGAAGCTCCAAAAAAAGACTGTTTATAATATAAATTAAAATTTATTTACTAGAACTTTCATAAAAGCCCAGAACATTAGTACCAGGAAGTCTTAATGTGCTGCTTAATGTAAGGTCTTCAAATAACCCCAGCAAGTTTGGGTATAGTGGCACACACCTTTAATCCCAGCATTCAGGAGGCAGAGGCAGTCTGAGATCCAGGCCAACCTGATCTACATAGTGAGTTCCAACCCATTTGGGGCTACAAGGAGACCCTGTCTCAAAAAGGGAAAAGAAAAATCAGAACAAACAAACCCAGAGGAGTACAGATCTGGCTGAAGGGAGTGGTGAGAAGGGTTCCAGAAAACCCAGCCCAGACTCCTGGACTATGACAAACAAGAAGTCATTTAAAACAGTGAGCATGAGGGGATGAAAAAGACGGTCTTGAAAGATTCAGTATCTTCTTTTCTGAGTGATGGTCACTGTCTGATACTTGCAGAAATATTACAAGGTCCAAAAACATTCTCTAAACTTGGAAAATTTAGGCAGATTATGAACACTGTGACAATAATAGTATTTAATATTTGTTGAATAATTATGTGCCAATCACTAACTGAGGTTTTTTGTTTGTTTTGTTTGGGGGGGATTGTTTTAGTTTTCTGTTTGTTCATTTTTCTCTTTTTGAGACAAGGTCTTACATATCCCAAGATGGCTTCCAACTTGCCATGTAGCTGTAGATAGCCTTGACCTTTTGAGCCTCCTGCCTCCACCTCCCAAATATTAGGGATTATAGGAACACACCGCCAGACATAGTTTATGCAGTGCTAGGGATTGAGTACAAAACTCCCTGCATACTAGATAACGCTCTCCCAACTGAGCTACATCCCCAGGCCATTGTCTTATTTACATATTATCCTATTTAATAATTCTCTCCAGCTCTCAAGGTGAGTGGTAGTATAGCATCCATTCTATCTTTTAGACATGCAAACTAAAGAACAGAGAGATAATTACTTGGCTCAGGCTACACACTAACTGGTGAAAGTACTAAGATTGATACCAGGTTCAAAACCTACATTAATAGTCCATTAAACATAATATCACATTATTCTACGGGAGAAACAAAAATAGCAAAAGCCATGGAAGAGCAAAAATTGGCTGAATCAGTATCTACTTAGGATATCAGTTGTAGACCACAATGAGACATGTGGAGAAATACTTCCAGCACATTTTTAATAGAAGTATATCCAGAAATCACCTCCAGACTGTCCTGGCATGAAATTTTGTCCACACAGGCATGGCAGGAGCAGGTAATTCAAGGCCAGAGATTTTCTATTACTCAACATGAGCAATGGTGCCACATGGCCAGTCTCCATGCTGGGGTATGACACTCCGTGGTGCTCAGATCCAAGCAGTCACTGTATCATTTCCCCACAGTCGCTGTATCATTTCCCTACATCTGTGAATTAGGATGGTGGCCACGTTCCAGCATTCAATAATATCTTATCCACAGAAACTTTCATTATCAACTTATGCCCCCAAGGATCTGGAAACATGAATGTGGCTTCCAAAGGTATCTATTTGAAAATGTTTTCCACGATGATTTATAAATTTAAAACAAAAGTAAAAGAAAAAAATCAGCATGTGGATACCTATAGTATATTCCCAGTTTGCCGAATACACTTTGAGTGATTCTTTTCAGTTCCTGATTAGTAATTCATGCTCATGTTAGATAAATTACAACAATGCTTGAAAATATCACCATTCAGAGTTCATCATTATACCTACTTCAGTGTTTGGCCTCCTAGAATGTTGTCCTTCCTAGTAATTTAATTTTTAAAACAAGTGGAAACTTACCATTTTATATAGTGTACTGTGTAACCATCTTTCATCATTTAACAATACTACTAACAATATCCATAGTTCCACAGAGTGTATATTCTTTTTCAAGATTTATTTTTTAATAATTTTTATTGTCATCGAGAACGTCATCATCATTGCATTTTGATCACATTCAGCCCCACCACCATCTCCTCTCAGATTCATCCCTACCTCCTTGTATTCCTGGAACTCACGATCTTCCTGCCTCAGCCTCCTAAATGTTTGGATAACAGGCATGTACCAAATTTTCTTTTGTTTTATTTTTATGTAGTTAAACCACATGAATATTTCAGTTATGAATCTGTATTTATTACCATAAATAGAATGTTTTTCAAAAACACTTTGTTACCTCAGAATTATAAATACTCGTGGACTCTGAAACTTTTTAGGGCTTTTTGTTTTTAATATTTAATAGTTTGAAAGTGTATACTCATGTTGTTTTTGTGACTCATACATCAAAAACTGCCAGCTAGTTTGTTTACTAAAATAATACTGATTAATTGCTTTGTGGAAGGGAAAGCCCCTTTATAATATAAAAATTCAATTAAAGTTAAAAATTCAATTCAGGCTACATCTGAGTTTCTTCTATGAAATGAAAGAATACAACTACGTTCTCAAAGAAGTAGTAATGTTTTATTGCATTAAAAACAAGAAAGTGGGGCTGGAGAGAAGGCTCAGTGGTTAAGAGTACTGGCTGCTCTTACAGAGGACCCAGTTTCAGTTGCCAGTGTCCACATGGTAGCTGACAATTGTCTATAACTTCAGTTTCAGGGACTCGAAGGCCCTTTTCTTGTCTTTTGGGGCATTACATGCACATGGTGCACTTAGATACATGCAGGCAAAACACTCATACACATAAAATTAATGCATTTTCTAAATTAAAAATTAAATGAATAAATAATAAAAATTAAAACATGGAAGTATGATTTCTGGTGCTGACATCAAAGCTGGACTACCTGTGCCTAGCAAAGATACCCATTTCCTCCTCCAGATGTAAGCTCTGGCATCAATCAGCAGTTGTCTTTCCTGTGCACATATGTCCCAGAGGGTACTACACCTTCCTGCCAGCTCATCCCGGTTCTGAATTAACTACCTCTCTAGTTTCATGTGTTTCTTTATTGAGTTCCTTGGTCAAAAAGAGAAAAATTAATTAACGCACTATTAGTAATAATTTCCAAACCATGTAATTTGAGTGCAGAGAATTTTTTTAAGTAGCAGTTAAAAATATGATATGTTCTCTGAAAACTGCAAAGCTTTATGAGTCTGCATGCCTTTGCTTTGGCTGATTTTATTGTGAAGCAATTTTTTGAGGTCCTACAATACCTTCGTGATTAAACATTAATAACTTTAAGATCCATTCATTAATGCAGAGCCACCTTTTAGCTTTCTCTCAGCGATAACACCAACCTCCAGTTTAAGATGTTTTTTCCCCTTGGAAGAATCTGTTCATTACAGTAGTTAACAGCCACTCGGTTAGCAAAGAGCCCTAAGAAAAGGTAGGGGACAAGTTAATGGCGTAACAAATCAGTTGTTAAGCTAAATGGTCAGTTTGCGCAGTACGGCATTATTGCTTTATTGAACCCAACTTAAAGATTTACAGCAGTTACGTTTTATTCCAGGTACAAGATGCACAAATGAAATACAGAGCGGTGCAGTTTTGTTTTATGCGGCTTTCATTAAGAACCCAATTGCACGGCAAAATCAGTTAGTATATATCTCGTTCCATGTGACAGCCAATTTTCCACTGAGATTGGAAACTCTTGGAGCTTTTTAATCCTTGATCTCAGACTGAAAGTGTAAGAGATGGGAGTTGTAGCATGTTTTTAAATTGTTTAAAGTAAAGCTTTGGTGGTAACAAGCACTTGTCTGTGACTCCTGAACAATGGAGCTTTCTGGATGAACGGGCCATGGCTGCGACACTGGATTTCCTTTGATGAGAAAATCTCTCTGGGACATACTCATTGCCCAATTACAACAGCATTTTTCCAGGGAACTATTTTCAAAGAAAATACATAGTGTATTTGTTACCAGAATAGCATCGACACTGTTTGACCACTTAAATGCACAACCTGATCTTACCATGATCCAACAGTGGTTGTTTGTGTGGGATTTGGTTGGGGATTTTCTGGTGCTATTTGTTTGTTTGTCATTTGTATTGAGGGAGGTTGGGGGGTTTTGGCTTTTTGTTTGTTTGTTTGTTTGTATTGGGGGAAGAATGGGGAAGAATGGGGATTTTTTTTTCTTTTTTGGCTTTAGGTTTGTTTGGCTGTTTGGTTGGGAGATTTTGCTTTTGTTTTGTTTGTTTGTTTGGGTTTACCTTGGTTTTCTTTCAGTTTTACAATTTGATAGGCACTTTCAAACCTTTCTCTGGGCAATAGCAAATACAAATCCTTACCTACCTCTGCAGAACAGTTTTCAAGAAGCAAGATAATCATGGCAGAAGTAGAAAGAAATTAAAAAAGAGAATTGCTCAAGAAGAATGGGTTGGATGACTCAAGGATCAGAAACAACTAAAACTTTGTTATTTGTAAATCTGTCAAAAAATCAAGAGCTTCAAGAGTGTAAACAAGGATAAGTATTTCACTGAACATATATAAAGTGCCATTTTATAAATTAAGTCTTGCCTGTTGCTTTTCAGTGTTCCTTAGTAAAACCTTTCTATTCAGAAGAGCTACCATAAAAGATTAAAGCTTAGAGTTTAACCATAGTTTGCTTAGCATACGCGCTCAGTGCCCCACACTATGTACAAAACATTTTTTATAGTAGTAACAACAATGATGAGAAAGGTCAGAGTAGATGGGATTTGGAAATAATTGCTTGGTTCAGATCTATAAAAAGCTATTAAATCAGTCCACAGAGGACATTGTATTTTGCTGTGTGGTTTCTGGATCTCAGCTACTATTATTTAATATATTTATGTCTGAAGTAGCAAAGCCACAAAGTGACTTTTAATTTCTTTAGTAGATCTAAAATACTACAAGATAAATTGTTAGACTGTATGTGTGCATGTGCGTGCGTGCATGTGTGTGTGTGTGTGATGGCATCTAAAAACCAACTGATGAAGTATAAACTTATAGAAAGATTATAAGAATTTTGAGATTACATGTAACTGACTCTATAACATATGTAAATGCCAGCTTTCAATAACTATGTTTTGTCTTTTCAGTGGTACTTTCTCAAATACAATGTTTCTATACTAATCTATCTATTTATAAAAATAGGTACAAATCTAAATCAATTTTCCATAACCACATGAATCTAACCAAAATTTAAATGAGAACTTTTGGCCATAATTATTCAGAAGGAAAGAATTGTATGAGTCAGGGTGCCAGAAGGATACTATAGCATGCTATAACAGGTGATTCAGAAGAGTGTAATGGGGGCTGGCAAGATTACTCAGTGATAAGTATGCTTGCCATCAATTCTGACAACCTGAGTTCAATCCTTGGAATCCATGAGTTGGAAGGAAAGAACCAATTCCTGAAAGTTTTTCTCTAACTTTCACAATTGTTCCAATTATTAAATAAATAAATGTAAAACAAAAAGACTAATAGATAGAACTTCTTCTAACGATGGGGAAGGATAAGGAGATAGAGAGAGTAGGGGCCACAAAATACACTGAGGTCATCCATACAGAGAAAATGTCCATTGACTAGAAAGGGCAAGAAGAGCAGAGTAAATCCCACCACTGCCGAGATAAAATTACTGAGAACTCAATGGCCAAAAACTACAGTTTTTCTCTTCTAACTCTGAAGACCAGAAATTCAAAGTGAGTTTTACCAAGCTAACGTGAAACTGGAGTGGGACACACTAGGGTACACTATGAAGGCACTAGGCACAACCCTAGGAGACAGTTCATTTCTTTGCTCTACATTCCTTGCTAAGCTCATAGCCCTTTCCTCCATCTTCAAAGTCAGCCTTGTGGCATCTCCTAATTCTGATTCCCTTGCTTGGCTTTACTTCTGTATGTGTTCAGATATCCCATTATACCCCTTTGTAAGGGGAAAGGCACTTGTAATTTCACAGTGAAGCAAGTGCTAACTCTCTTGGGCAGTAAGGGGAAATGCCCACGATGAGAAGTGCAAGGTGCTTGTATGTGTTGCAGTGAACATGGATGCTTAAGACTAAAAGGAATATTAGAGTTAAAACAATGAAGACAGAGACACTAAGAATGAGTGATAAAGAGCTTGCAGCTGGATGTGAGATAATCAAAGTGATCAAAAAGGACAGAATTCAAAGCCAGTGTCAGCAGGCCAATTGGCCCTCAAAGTCCTTGAGGTAATATTTGTCCTTTCCTATAGTCTGCTTCTGATAAAGTTAATTGTACCAAGAAATCCTCCAACAATTTCAGAAAAGAGACCCTAGACCATCCCAAATAGCCACTTACTGGAGGCTAGGAGAACAGACAGCTCAGTGTAATTAAGAGTACTTGAGAGACTTATGAGGTCTTAGGTAGCCACAACCACCAGTGACTAACAGCAAACAGACAAGGTCAATAACTAACAAAGCTGGAGTCAGAAGTAAACAAAGTCAGAAGTAACCAGCTGGGCAGTACATGATCATCGCCAAATGGTTCAAGAGTCACACAACAGCATGCCAGCCCACCTACTGGTTCAGCCAAGTATATCTCTATAAAATTGACAACTCTTGTGGCAATGACCTCAGCATTTATCCAGTTTCTGCCATAGCCGTATAAAAAATAACAAGACAGTAAATAAAGTTCAACGTTTTCCTGTCTTGGAAACCCCTTTCATTCTCAGGAGTTTCTCTCACTTCCCTTAATTTCTCACTTTTGGCCCACTTCTCACTTTTCTGCGATTCTCTTTGATAAAGCTTGCTCTGCTTTGCTTACTTCCATGAGTGTCCATACCTTTAATCTTCTCTGGCATGAGGCAAGGACCTCAGAGACACTGTCAATCTTTAGTGATCATGATGTTCAACACCCTAGATATTTGGGGCAAGCATAACTGGTCGAAGACAGGTCCCATCCCATTCAAAAGCCCTACGTCAATATAAAACCCACCTAGATCAGCCAGTGTGAACTATCTATCACAAATTCTTTATTGCACTTGAAAAGACCCCTTTTCATAGAAAGGGTCTTTTTTCTCAGCAGTGATTAAAGACACAGATTCTTGAGAAATCTGTAACTTTCTAGGTTTCTTGAGCCACTTTAAGTTTAATTAGTAAGAGTCATAAGCCTCGCTCTTAACTGCAAAGGGAATGTTTCAATTCAGAAGAAACAGATCCAAGCACTCCAATCCTTCTAGCCCTTACCTTCAGCCCTCCACCCGAGAACGACAATGTTTCCTGAGTCTTGGCAGAGGTGATACGTGTGTGATTATTTTCTTTCATTTAAGCACTGAGATACTATGCTATGGGAAGAATCACTTTTTCTTATGCGCTTGACCAGTTACAAATTTCTATCGTACCCCCCACCACTCACTTCAAATAAGTTTCTTTACGTGAACAGACAGCAGCAGTAAGCTGTGGGCATAAACACAAATGTTTAGGAGGCAATTTGACTGGCAGATCAGATCCACTAACAAAACAGTAACTGTTCTTCTCACTGGAGCCTTTGACTCCCCCAGCCCTGGGCTTTTGCATTGGCTGGAAGTATTAGACATAAGTTCCCTCTTACAGAGTTTTACAGAGTAGGCCTTAAATTTAACTAAAAAGTCATTGCTATCAAACCAGCAGGTACATCTTACCAAGCATGTTGCAAGTATAATGTTCAGTGTCCATAACTAGGCAGAACCCCTCACATTCATCCTCTGTCATCTTGTATAACACCTTCAAGCACTATGAAGGCCAGTCAGAAGGGATGGAATATACATCTTTGTCAGTCTCAGCTTGATTTCTCCATGTCCTGTAACCAAAGTGTGGCATCTTCAGCAATAGAAAGTTGTCATCCAGTTCTGGTATGCAAGCAGAAGCTGGGCAATAACTTTTATAGATTGCTGGACCTCGGGTGCCTCGCTGGCCCATTTATAGCACTGAAGTTTTTATTCAACAGTCATCATTCTTGGACTGTCTTTTTTCACTCAGGAAGGGTGTTTTTCATTTAAACTCTTTAATCACTGCTGTACTGATTTATGTGTCATCCAGTTTTAGAGATCTGTAGAGAATTTATTTTGTGCTCCCTAAAGCTCAAGACTCTGAGGGTGATTCACCTTTGTGGTATTTGTTTCACTGGACACAATATGAATTTGCATGCCTAAGAATTTCTAAAAGTAACAAATCTCTTCTGAGACTTAATAAGTATCAGTCACCTGATGTTTGTTTAAATGATGGCTGTTTCTTTAAACTTTTCATTCTTGCCTAAGTCAATGTTTCCACTTAACATAAAATTTGTCTTCAATATATTTGTTTTAGGATAATTTTCTATTACAAATTAAAGACCATGCTTTTATATACCAAAGCTAGAAGAAACATCTACATTTCATAATTTCATTGAAAGAAAAGTTCCTAAGTTCTTAAAACCCTTGAGGAGAATTCTGAAAATGAGTGCTAAAGTAAAGAGCAAGAAAAAGCAATGACAATGCCTGCTGCTAAAAAGGCAGTCACTCTGGTGTTCCTGTAGAAGATTAGTTGTAAAACTACCAACACTCACCACAACAAAGGGTTCATCTGTGTCTTCTGTATGGATTGTGAAGCTCATTAGAGGGAGATAACAATCCTTTTCTTTCATCCCATTCCAGGCAACTCTTGTGGCAATGACCTCAGCATTTCCCACTCATGGTGGGAAAATGTGCATTGTGTTTGGGAGAAACAACACCAGGAACTGTCAATAAGGAAGAGGCATAAGACACTGCATTTATACCCTGAAGGCACACTCTGATGAGACCAACTGTTTCTATGAATTACAGTAAAGGTTCCAATATTTTAATCAAAAATTTAAAAATTAGCAATTTGAAAAATAATACAGTTGTCTCAAAATATCCACAGTGGATTGGCTCCATGGTCCTTTGCAGATATTATTTCTCAGGTCTTTTATGCAAAATGATACATCATTTGTATATAAACTATCCATATCCTCTTTTATACTTTCAAGTCATAGATGAGTTCCTTGTAATACCTAATACAATGCAAATGCTATATAACTAGTGCTTATACTATGTTTTAGGGAATGGTGAGAAGAAAGAGTCTGCATACTTCCAATGTACATACCATTTTTTTCCAAATATTTTAATCCACAGTTGATTGGATTTGTATATGAGGATCCTGTGATTACAAGAGACTATTGTAATCACTGTAATATAGTATCACTAGTAGCTATTATGGATTGAATGTGAAATGTCCTCCAGGTACTGATCACTTGCTTTTTGTTTGATCTCACTGGTTGTGGAGTCACAGGACAATGGCCTAGTCAGCAGAAGTGAATTCCCCATGGGAGGGCCTTGGAGGTGATATCTACTTCTGGTTCTGACCAGAATGATCTGTCTAGAAGTGAGAAGCAGTAGCCGTATGCTTCTGCCACTGTGGACAGAACAGCCCTAGCTGCCATTCCTTCCCCAACACAGTGGACTGACAGCCTGAAAACATGAGCCAAAATAAACCCTGCTCTCTTGAGCTGCTTTTGTCAGATATTAGGTCTCAATGACATGAAAGCTCACTAATATAGTAGGAAATCCAGAAACTGTCTTCTCTCAACTCCATTCTAAAGTTAAGAAAAAACCCAATAGAAGGGTGGAGACTTGCGATTTAAAACTCCACCAGGAAAAAAGAATATGAAAACAATTTAGCTCATGTATAATAAAAACGTAATCGCAGCAGAGGTTTAAATCATCTTGACGTTTACTTTTTCCAAGTTGGTGACAGGTTAACTTCTTATACAGGGGATGGTAACTGCAGAAGGCCTTGCTAATCAGAGCCTAGATAAAGAGGAACATCTCTACCATTGCACAGAGCTCTAAGAGAACCCAGGGCAGGCATTCAACTGGCTGATAAAGACCTCTTACTTCAGCTTCATTGGCACATATTTAAATTAACCCACGAATTTTCTCTTTTCTTATTTTTTAGTGATTTTTAAAATTTTTATACAGTACATGTTTATCATATTTAGACCCCCTCTGCTATATACCCCTAGCTACTCTCCACCCAATTATCTTTCCACTCAGATGGAAAGATAAATAGATAGATGATAGATGATAGATAGATAGATAGATAGATAGATGATAGATAGATAGATAGATAGATAGACAGACAGACAGATAGAATCAGGTTTGTGTCCCCATTTGCTCTTCAGTGTGTCAGTCCACTTTCTTTTTAAAAATTTTATTTATTCTTATCTTATGTGTATGAGTGTTTTGCCTGCATGTATGTAAGTGCACCCATGTTGTGTAGTGCCCACAGAGGATAGAAGAGGGTATTGGAGTCCTTGGAAATGGAGTTACAGATGGTGTTAGCTGACATGTGGGTGCTGGGATTCGAATGCCGTTCTTCTGCAAAAGCAGCCAGTGCTCTTAACTTCTGAGCCATCTCTCTTGCCCCTCAATCTACATTCTTGATCAGATGGAAGAGACCTAGAAATAAATTTTCAGTGGCCCAAGATTTTAAAAGAGTGTTAGCATCAGAAGATACTATGCAAATGCCAAGGGAGAAAATCTAATCAATGATTCCATTCAGCTGTAGGACTTATGGGCCACAGCAATGACCAGCCCAGCAAATAATCTCTATTGGTGGCGGTCACTTTATACTAGAAGTAATCAACAGCTGTCTGATTGGATTTAAGGTACACTAAATGAGAGGGTACTTGTGTGGTACTGTAAACATAGCTAAATACACATGTCTTGAGAGGCCATAGCTCCTAGAGAAAAATCTATTTTTGTTACATCCCTAGACAAGTGTAATTTCTAAATATGTATCCTTATATTTACAGACAAGTGTTCCTCTCACCACTCATCAATAAAACTTCATTTTGCAATAATTCAGACTATTACAAACTGGTCAAATGCAGAAAATAACTGTCTGAGAAGAGTTCAGCCTAAGTAAAACATCAAAATGCAATCTGTACACCTAAGGCTCTGGAACCTAGTGGGATGGAGGCAGAAGGAATTTTAATGTATCTCTCAGCTATCACCAGCGAGGCTTCATCATACAACAGATGGTAACAGTCACAATTAGACAAAGTGAAGAGAATAAGAGACTACAGAATACATATCCCTAAATAGGACACCTATACCAAATCTTTGGCACCCAAGCATCAGGGACCATTGTGGAAGAGGAGGCAGAAAGATTGTAAGGTCTGAAGTTGTGGATGAAAACAGAATTTTTCAGACAACAAGGAAGTTATTCATATAAGTTTCCAACAATGGTAACAGTATGCACAAGACCCATATAAGCTGAAACCAAACAAAATCCTAGCATAGAAGTGAGGAAGATTTCTGCAACCTTATTGGAGGAATTATTGGCCACTGATAACCCATGGATGCACACCAAAGGACATTTGAGGACACAAACTTGCCTCAATAGGGTGTAATATTTATGACAGAGTACATTTAAACTGGCAGGGGAGTTTAAGATGGGTGCAGATAGGCAAGGGGGTTCTAAATCAAAAGATATTGTATATAAATCACAAAATTTCAATAAAAATAAATATTTTTTAAAAAGGAAAAATTTAGAAGGGTTGGAAAGATGGCTCAATGGTTAATAGCACTAGCTGTTCTTGTAGCAGACCTAGGTTTAGCTCCCAGTACCCAAAATGGTAGTTAATAACCATTCATAACTCCAGTTCCGGGGTTTCAGCACTCTCTTCTGGCCTTTGTGGGCATTGCACAGCACAGGTGTACTTATAAACATGCAGACAAAACACTCATACACATAAAATTTTAAATAAATTTTAAAAATATCTTAGAGGAAATGAAGAAACAGTTGAAGATTTAAAGATCGCAAATAAGAAATGTGGGGTGGACGAACATGAAACCACAGCATTGAGAAAGAAATGAAAGTTTATCTGGTGATCCTGCTGTCTTACCAAGTACAGACAAAACTCTCTTACTGAAAAAAAAAATAGATGAAGCTAACAGTGTTGTGAACTTCCTAATAGACTCACACAAGTCTTCAAAAAACTGCAGTAAGTCACCAGTCCTTTCCTCCCTCTCTCATTCCGAGTGCTCTATTTTATGTCCAGAACAGCACATGGACACTGAAGTGTCACTCCAAAGACTGGCATCCTTGTGTTCTCATTATTCCATCCTGAGACCCCATGTGTGGATGATCCGTTGACCTAAGTATGAAGCTGTTGCACATATTTGAATGAAAATGTACTCCAAGATGGTCTATTTAATTAAGCATTTAACAACTGGTGAAAGAAAGAACAAATTAGATGATGATGTAATTATACAGATTTCTTGCTGGTCCTGGGTTACCAATTGTTGTTGGATGTTGTCTACCTCCTGAAACTCAAAAGCAAAAGAAATTTCATAAGAAAACAGATGCATCAAACCAGAAAGATGTTGACATGAATTGATTTCTCACAAACCTTTGAACCAGATTGACATAACTTTACCAATTTTCCCAGACACTGGGCAGAGAAGAGATAGATGACATCTGATAAGAAAATGATTCTTTGGACATTTCAGTCTTTACTGGCTTCCTGGGCTTTTGACCTAAAGGGAATTAACACAGAGAGGTCAGGTCACCTAGAAGCCACCTCTCAGAAGCATGGGAGTTGCGCTTAACATCAGTGACAGTAACGTCAGTGAGATGCACCAGTTCACTTCTCTGCAGTCACAAGTCTGTGTTCCTAGAACCACTACACTCACCATGTGTGCATGCCATACAGGTGAGTATCTGGCCTCATCAGACTCACCCTCGTCATACTACAAGTGTGCCTTAGGGAAGTAAAATCCCCACATGTTCTATCTCTTCCTTATCAGCAATTTCTGGAGTTTTCTCTCCAAAAGCACAATATGTAGTCACCCAACATGATGACAGATTTCATGCCCAGGACTGTATGAAAGAAAACAACTTTATTTTCCTTTCAGCTACTCCAAATCTACAGAGAACACAGATCAGCCTTTTACAGGAGGGTGCTAGTTGCTTCATAACTAAGTTTCTAAAGACACACAAGCAGGGTGGCAGTTTTTAGCAGTAGAGATTATTGTTGCTTTTTTTTTTGCTCTTTAATACACTCAATGTAAAATTTTTCCCAGGATCCAAGGAATTTGGAAAGTTTTTAACAGTATAATTATGAAAGACGAAAATTTCTTCTGTGTTTGCTATAAAGATCTGGTCTTTATTTTGCAACAACAAAAATGACAATATCAGAAGAAGCCACTGGAGGTAAGTTTGAGATTAAGAGAAAAACACTGCCTCACAAAAGTATAATTTATAGAAGGTTCATAATAGCAATAGAATTTTTCAAGTTTCAGAAAATATTGTTAGTCTTCATTAATTCTTGAATAGATAGAATACATTAGTAATATATAATGTTTATTGCAAAATGTTATTACATAATTTCCCTTGAAGGGAACCTAAATCAAAAGCTACCCTTTTCCCCGCCCTTATCTTCTCTCAAGTGGAAACCCCACAACACTAACAAACAAGAACAAGCACCCCACAGGGTCACATTGAAATCTTATGACTCAAGACAGCATTCTGAGTGCATGTGTTTGACCCCACTCCCTCTAGAGACTCCCCATTCAAGTAAAGAAATTCAGTTATCAGCATTCGGCACTGGAGATTAGGCAAGTGTGCCATCAACATGGCAGAAGGTCTAAAGAATTCTCACAAAGTATAGTACATACTGAACCAGGGATGAAAAGCCTGTGCAAGGAGTAAATGAAAGAATCTCCAGAGACAGTTGAATGGCTCAACGAGATGACTCCACAGGTTAAGGCACATGTCAAGCCTGACAATCAGAGCCCCAGAACCCACATGGTGGAAGGAGAGCACTGAGTCTTGCAAGTAGTCCTCTGATCTCCACATGCTGCACAGGAAACAGGAGAGAGAGAGAGAGAGAGAGAGAGAGAGAGAGAGAGAGAGAGAGACAGAGAGAGACAGAGAGAGAAATAGTAAATATTGATAAAAATTTAACTAATCTCCCAAACTCATTGAATAGTCCCCTCCCTTATCCCCAAACTCAGAGTTACTGATTATTCAAGGAATTGTTACAACAAGCCTCAGGAAGAAACCAAAGTCCAGAATCCACAAAATTTAGCCAAAATGTCCCTATATTCCACAATGTATGAACAAACGGTAATTAGAGCAAGCAAGTTAGTGTTCCTAGAACAGGAAGCTTTGCTTTGTGGAAAAAAGGTATTTTAAATAGAGTAAGGAAAGACATTCAGCAAGATCTACATAAAAAGTGAGCCTTTGTAGATCTGCCTTCATAAGCAATCAGAGTGTTTGGCCTAAATACCAAGGGATTTCATGTTTATCCATGAAACCCAAAAATGTCACCAAATTTATCTGAAGTGGGTCAGCTTTCATCATCTGCTTTATCCTTGGGTCACCAGCATAGTAGATAGCTTCAAAATTTCTTTGATGGTGTCTATTAAATTCCCCTTGTTCTCATATGTCTTATTATATGACACATACACACCATATGCTTCTTGTTCTATGAGTTTTATAGAAATGTATGAGTTTTTCTTCTAACAAAACATCTTACCTTGTTTTGATAGGATACAGTTTTCAATTTATCTTTTTAGTTAGATAAATTTACTAAGAAATAATCTGTCTCATGTTGCTCCCTTTGTAATGGCACCAGCTATTATTGTAGGCGAGCAGCATCACTTCTTAGTTCTCACTGAGAAAGCAAATTATTATATTTTTAATTATTTTCGAGACATGGTTCAGGGAACACAGACTGGTCTTAACCTTGCTAGTATTAGCACCGAATAGCCTTGAACTACGGACTCTTCTGTCCCCCGCCTCCCACCAAGTACTAGAAGTTTAGATGTATGCCACTGCACTCACTGCCTTTTTAAAAAAAATTCATGTGTCTGTGTGTGTGTGTGTGTGTGTGTGTGTGTGTGTGTGTGCGTTTATAAGTGTATGCCACAAAGTCCAAAAGAAGGCATCGGATCCTATGAAGCTGAAGTTGTAGGTGGTTGTAAACTGACTAATGTGGTTTCTGAAACCAAACTAAGGTCCTCTGGAAAAACAGGAACTGCCTTGATCTCTGAGCTGTCTCTTCAGGGCTTCACTACTTTTTAAAAACTTTATAAATTATAATTTATCCAAGTTTTATAAGATATTCTCAATGTTTTAACTTATAAAATAAGCCTTTTTTTACCTATTAGTTTTCCTCTCTTTGATCATGCTTATGTAAATGAAACTCGGAAATGAGATTTACTGATTCTTATATTTCATAGCTGGATTCACTGGTCTGCTCTTCCATTATGACATAAAATAATAAAACAAAATACTTACTTCAAACATTAAGAAATGCTAAAATAAACTTAAGAAAGCTAGGATGTCATTAATATAAAAACAAATAAATTAATTGGAAACTAAGAGTTTAGTTAAATTGTTTCCTCAAGCAGCTCTTACAGTGAAGCAAACAAATAAAAAATGACAAAGGTAAAACTTCAGTGAGGTTGATAAAAAGTAAAAGCTCGGAAATACTCATAATTGCATTTGATTTTCATTTATTTAATCCTTCATAATTTCCTTCCTATTTGTAATCTTAGAAAGTTGGGCTCATAGAAGCAGAGAGTAGAACCATGGTTCCCAGAGGCTGAGAAGAATGGAGACGTAGCAGAGAAAGGCTGGGTGCCGAGTCCCACCCAGATGAGAGGACTTATTCCAAGTGGTTTATTGCCCAGAAGGGTTGTTATGCACAAAAATATTGATGTGCATAGATCAAAATAACTTTTAAAAAGCAAAATTCTGAATGCTTGCATTACAAAGAAATGGATATCCACAGCTGATCATTAAATAATATATATATGGCTCTGTACCCCATAAAGATAGACAACCATTGTTAGTTATTTTAAATAATTATATAAATGAAATAAATCTCAAAGGATAATACATTTTTCTCCATATCAAAATAAAGACTTTTGAGAAAATATAAAAAGATAAATCTTACAAACAGGTTCACAGTAGTCCAAAATACATAGGATACCTAAGCAACATTGTCAAAAAAACTATCTCCCACTTTTATATGTCTAACTTGAATAGGCTAATAATTACTCATCTAATAATTCCTGCAGTATTTAAACTGCTCTGGAACATGAAAACAAAACAAAACAAAAACAAAAGACTGTTTCAGTTATTCTTTTATTTAACTGATGAACATGCTATAAAAAAAATCTTCTTCTCTGAACTAACAAACAATGAAAAAGCACTACAAAGCAATCTTAGAGTTTTTGAATAGATGTTAAATATTTCTAATAAAATATTAACAATTTGGATAAGGCTGATATGTTAAATGACAGTTTTATTGCTGGTAGAAAAGAAAGGTGTATCATCTACTTGCAAAAACAACAGCTGAGGGCTACAGAGACAGAAGAGCAGCTAAGAGCACTGACTGCTCTTCCAGAGGACCCTGGATAAGTTCCCAGCAACCACATGGCAGATAACATCCAACCATAACTCCAGTTCTAAGGGATCCCATACCTTCTTCTGGCCTTTTCGAGCATAAGGAACACAAATGGTGTACTTACATATAAGAAGGCAAAACACATAAAATAAAAATAAATAAAATAATTTTAAAAACCAAAAAGCTCATAAAAAGCAACAATGGCAATTTTTCACTACCAGTACACAATCAACTACTCTATTTTAACTGAATTTTTGAGAATTTCATATCATACATATTGATCATATTTAGGTCCCTTCCCCTATTTAAATTGCTCTTAGCCTCCCTCACCAGATTTCAAGTATTCTGTTTTATATATATATTAAGAACAACTGAGTCAAGTTTATGTCCTTAAAAATCCTTCAGTCTGCATCCATCCACTGGAACCTGGTCAAGCTATGTAGCATCATACCCTTAAATAAACCAACCCTCCTTTTCCAAGTAGTTATTGGTTGCCAGTAGTTCCTCAGCTAAGGTTGGGGATTCTTACCCACTTTGCCACTTCTATGTTGGAATTTTGTCTGGCTTGAGCTTTCATGGGCCTTGTGTATGCTGTCACTATTGCCATAATTTTGTATGAGTAACTTCCAAACTGTCTAGAAAACACTCAACCACCTCTGGTTCCACATCCTTTCCACCCTGCTTGTCTGAAATGGTTCCTAGGATGTGGTGTGGGTGAGTCTCCATCTCCAGAATGGCTGTTGTGCTCCAGCCATCCCAGAGAATGGAGGATGATCGAACAGGTCCTCAGGTGGATCAGAGTGCAATGGGAAGAATTCCTGGGAGATTGCATCAGTGGGCAGTTCATTTATTGAAACCAAGACAGAGTTTATATAGGGAGACCTTTCTGGCCCTTACAGAAAGTGGGAAAGTTAAAGGTGGGGTCTTTAGGTAAAGGTGGAACAGTTGTAGGGCTGACATGGAAATTAGGAAGAAGGAAACGAAACCTAAAAACCTGGTTCTGGTCTGGGTGTTCTTTGTGGGGGGGGAAAGAAAATTAAACAACTGCTGAGGAACGAGGATGTCATATCTGTAGTGGCTTCCTGGGACCAGGATATAGCTTCAGGCAGAACAGGCCAGAACACCTGCCACACTGCCCACTCAATGCCTTTATACAATAGGTCCAGGTCCTACATCTCCCCCTTTGTTTTGTTTTTTTTATATATATATATATATAATGGGGAGGTATATAAGGGCCACAGTAAAGAGAGGAGCCAGGCCATGAGAGGATTGGCAGACCAAGGGGGATTGGTATCAGGGAAGTAACGGGTTTCATTGTTGAGTTTATGAAAGGTCTTTCACAGATAAGTGAGAGAATTTATAATCTCTCAGTTAGCTATTTGTTGTCTAACATTCCCCTTTTGAAGAGGTAACCCTAAAATCTTTTAGGAATTAGATAGGAGTTCCCAAATATTTTGGACATTATTTCACCTTTGGTATAGAGTAGGCTGGTAAAGGGCACAAGGACAGTTTTTGGTTTTTAGTCAAAAAGAAACTGGCTACTTTTCTATGGGGTCTTTTTGCCCTAAACTGCCTAGCCAAATTCTACCTCCTATTCTTATCACACCACCCTCTAAAGAGATCACCCTGATTGCCAATAAGGAATTGGGGCACTGACCTCTCTGGCTTCTATGAGTTGAATAGGGACATAGGTTATGGCAATTGGGGTACCCGTACAGTGAGTCTATCTAAAAGACCCCTGAATTGCATAACTGTTAGTTGTAGGGAGAAAAGAAAGTCCTTGACTGGTGCCTGGAAGATGAAGTAAAATAGTCAGAACAGGGAAGAGTTCAAATGTTCAATTCAAAGTCTGTTCTGAATCAGAAAAAAACACCATATTATAATTTACCATACATAATTTTGGACTAAATACCCATAATTAAAGAATGAGGAACAATAAAAACAATGATACCTAAAGGAACCTGGGAAGAGATGATATGAAAATGTTTTTCTCTTTTAGTCTGTTCAGGACATTGTAACTAGAAAATGAAAAGCAGTGATTCTCAGGACATGAAGGGGCAGAAAAAAAGCAAGTGTGGGGCAACTAAGCATCAGAGAGGGAAACACTCTATTTCAAAGAAACAGGTTTTGGATCACAATGCAAAAAGGCAGGAATTAAAACCAGTGAAGGCTGTATCTCCCATCTCCCACCCGAGCATGCTATTCCTCTTCACCTCCCATTGCTGTAGTTATATCCTGGTAGTAGCTTGTCTGTTGTAAAGTTTGGCTTTGGAATACTGCAAATTCACATGAGCTTCCTAAGTTTGGCCATCACAGACCATCAGCTCACTGTGTACCTAGCTAGTCTTGGAGGCCTATGGCTAGAAAATCTTTTAAGTTCCTTTAGAAACTGACTAATACATCACATAAAACAATGTAAGATTTTAAATAGCTACTTTTAGAAATCAGCAGATATACCACATAAGATGTTACAATCCAAAATAATTCCCTTTAAAAACAGATAAAGATGTTATATAAACAAATATCAGAATTAAAAATAGTTCCCTGTAAGGACCAGTAAATGTATAAGACAATGTAAAAACTTTAAATAGTTATTTTTTTTAAAAAGTAAATATCATACAAAAAGTTAAAATTTAAAATAATTTTCACTAGAAACAAACCAAAATGATATTAAAATACTGATAGTCTTCCTAATTTGACATAAAGAGTATCAACCTTGTTACAAAAGACTCTCAGAATCTCTTGCTTTTCTATGATCCATCAAGAATCTACCCTGTGAGCTAATATTCTTACCTTCTATTTAGTTAAGAAAAAAGTTTGTACAAATAAGTCATAACTTTAAAAAAGTATAAAAATATTTAAAGAGTACTTTTAAATCTTTCAGGTTATCATTAAGATAAATAGACAAACTAATTAATCATGGGTATAAGTTTTCATGCCTCCGGTCACATCAAGTATAGCCAGAGAGGCTCTCATGTCTGACAGTATAAAGGCAGAAACTTCTGTCAGCCTAGTCCTGCTTGATCTTGGGTGCTCAACAAACACCCATGACTTCATAAAGTTAAAAATATTAAGTAAAATAATCTCTTAATAGGAAATGTTCTGTTCACCCATCCATGAAGAGAACTTTGGTGGAGAAAAAGCCCAAGGAAAGAAGTAGCTTTTAAAACCGTTTGTTTTTTTCCATCTCTGTAGAGAAGAAAGGTATTTGCATTTTCAGAAAACAAGCTAGATAAAGGAATTTAGAAAAGTTACTCAGCATACATTCCAAAGCATTCTGACATTCTTGGTCTCACTGGGGCCCATGAGGAAGTGGCCACTTAAGACAAAACCAAAACAGACACAGACAAGAAACACAAACCAGGTCATTGCTGAGTCTAAATCCCTAGAGCAACTGATTAGTTCTCCAAACCAAAAAGAGAGGCAAAAACTCCTGGGCTAGCCATTTCTACATATGTTTGTTTGGTGCTCACAGGTGACTGAGGTCCAAGTCTCGGGTCCCTCTAACTGTTCTTTCCCATACTCGTGTAGGGAACCATGGTGAAGAAAAAGTCGAAGGAATGAAATGACTTTTAAACAATTTTTTTTCTTTATTCTTAGAAGCAAGGTATTCACAGCTTTAATATGCCCTGAGGCATAACAAGCTAGATAAAGGAGCTTACTCCCTCACCTGCCTCTGCAGCTTGGTGGAGTGGGTACATTGCCATGATAGAAAAGGAAAAGAGGAGAGAAACGTATAATACAAGAAGAACATTCCTGGGTCCTTGGAAAGGTCCCACGCAAGTCTGACCACAAGTTTAAGAGATCAGGGACCACTCTAAGAGTTTTTAACTAGTACTTGCATTGCCAGGGTTTTGATCAGAGAAGGTAAGATAGAAGGTCATTGCTGACAACCAGTCGGGCAGTGGGGGTCTGGTCAGAGGACATGGAGTCTTCAGCTAACACCAGAGAGTAGCCCTGGTCAGAAAGCCTCAAATACCCATCTGACATAACCCATCCCTCTCGAGGGCATAGACCAAAGGAAAAAGAAGGAAGTTAGAAAGAAACCATGCTTGTCCTCAGAATAAGATGGTGAGGCAGAAGCCAATGTCCCTCATGGGGAGCACTCACCTTCTCCATCAAGTGCTGGAGGGTCCATTGTTTGATCACCATTCTCCGGTCTCTATCCACCCACATTGGGTGCTAGTTGTGGGTGAGTCTCCATCTCCAGCACTGCTGTTGTGCTCTAGCCGTCCCAGAGAATGCAATACAATTGAACAGGTCCTCAGGTGGCTCAGAGTGTAATGGGAAGGATTCCTGGGAGACTGTGTCAGTGGGTGGCTCATTTATTGAAACCAAGACAGAGTTTATATAGGGAGACCTTTCTGGCCCTTACAGAAAGTGGGAAAGTTAAAGGTGGGGTCTTTAGGTAAAGGTGTTAAGGTTGTAGGGCTGACATGGAAATTAGGAACAAAGAATCAAAACCCAAAAACCTGGTCTGGTCTAGGGTGATCTTTGTGGGGGAAAAAGAAGATTAAGCAACTGCTGAGGAACAAGGATGTCATATCTGCAGTGGCTTGCTGGGACCTAGGATATAGCTTCAGGCAGAGCAGGCCAGAACACCTGCCACACTACCTGCTCAATGCCTTTATGCAATAGGCCCAGATCCCCCAACATGGGTAACAGGTATCTGCTACAGGTGTTCTGTTCAAGGATAAGCACTCTGCAGTCCTTTATTCTCTGCATTTTGACCACCTGTGCTTTCTAGGTTATTCACCATCTGTTGCATGAGGAAGCTTTGAAAGATGCACTAATATTCTTTCTGCCCCCTGTTCCACTATGTCCCCTAATCCTTGGGTGTAGAAATTGCATACTAGAGTGTTACTTATGGTTGTCCACCTCACAGACACGTATTCTCTGCATTTGGCCAGGTGTGTAACTTTGTAATTGTAAGATGTGAATGAAACCCCCAACAGTTTTAAACTCAGGAAGATGGAAGGAAACCTGGAGCAGGAGTTTACAAAACATGCATGAGGAAAGACCAACTTTTACAACTTCTCAGAGATCTAAGCCTTGCAAATAGCTCAGATAAGACTCCAGACCCCAATTCACAAAGGACATGGGGCTTCCTTAACAGATAAGATTCAGGTCTCAAGGAATTCATAAACAGCTGTAAAAAAGGACTACTTCCTGGCTAGAAGCTTGCCTTAAACATCAATCAGATGTCATGGCAACTCCCCTCCCCTAAAAGCCAGGAGGGAGCTGAGGGTTTTTTAAGGCTTTGAGGACTGGAACTATGATGGGCTTTGAAACTGAGATTTGGACTTGGACTTTTGGGCTGAGCTTGTTCCCCTGAGGAGTTTGCCTCTCGCACTCTCCCTGAGGGAGCTCCTCCATCCCGATCTGAAGCCTGGCATGCCAGCCTGGTTCCCCGGAGCCCCAGCCCCGAGATGGGGGTGAGGGGGCAAAAAGAAGCTTCTTTTATGAATGATGAGTTAAACATTTGTCTGTAAATATAAGGATACATATTTAGAATACAATAAAAAAATTGTGTTGATCTAGGGATGTGACCAAAGTAGGTTTTTCTCTAGGATCTATGGCCTCTTCAATCATGTGCATTTGAGTATGTTTATAGTACATACATGAGTTCCCTCTCATTGAGCAGGCTTCGAGTCCAATTAGATAGCTATTGCTTGCCTCCCAGATAAAATGCCACTAATGCACCAATAGAGAGGGGTTGCTGCACTGGTCATTACTGTGGTTCATAGACTTTAGGATTGGATGGAACTGGTGATTTATTTTCTCCCTTGGAAGTTTATATATTATCTTCTGATACTATGGGAGGTAGCCTTCATAGAGGCATTTTCCAGATCAGTTCCTGCTCGATTGCTACAAGTCATGTGTCTGAAATATGTCCTATCTTCAGAAATAGGGTCTTACCTTCAAGTTCTGGGAGGTAATAAAGGTCTTTGACAATCACATATGTTATTTTGGTAGTGCCTTGGACGACCATGACCAGCAGCTCAAAGGGAGATTTCCCCTGCCTGGCACTGTGCTTTTGTAATATAGCATTTTGCTATACACATGTACTCATATATATGTTGTATATGTATTTTTCAGTAAGCTTTTGAACTAACATGTTTCCCTCTGTTTTTTCACACCACCTAAGCATTATTTATCTCTCCTCTCTCACCCCCTATATAATCTTCCTGATTATCTTCTTAGGACATAACCACTCTTAATGTTTGGATACACAGCTCTCTATTTTCTCTCTAAATATATGTACATATGTAGCTAAATGAAAGCAACTTGCATGAGGAGATACCAGTACATTATATACATATATATATGTATATATATTTATATTTATATTTATACACATATAATCTGAGGACTCATTCAACAATATGTTCATAGTCATTCATTTACATCAATAAATATAGATCCACACTATTTATAATGTCACAGATTATTCAATTATACTTATGTAATCCACTAGACCAGTTTAATGGGTGCATGGATAGTTTCCAATTCAATGTCATTATGAATATCTCTATGATATACTACTTGGGCATAAATCTCTTTCCATTTTGTGATTTTTATTCCAAAAGTAGGATTACAGGATCATACACCAAACTTATTTCATGTTCTTTATTACCAGATGGGTTTTTAGAATAGCTTTACCTTATAGTCCTGAATTTCTGGTGCCATGAGCTATGCATGAGAGTACTACAGTCCCACATCCCCAATGCAGAAAGTATTTTAATTTTAATTAGTATTTAGATAATGATTCGATATGAGGCCAGTCCTTTAATAAGTTTACCTATCATTTAAAATGTTTATGTATACAGCAAATATTGCATTGGATGTCCATAATGCCAGCAGGTGAGTAAGCCACTGAGGACTTGATGATTAACAAAAGAAATGAAATATGGCCTCAAAAAATTTTTGAGGGGACTGGAGAAATCACTAAATTAACAAATAACTGCATATCAAGGACAGTACAGCAGGAGATATAACTCAGTTGGTACAGTGCTTGCTTTACAAGCATGAGGACCTGAGCTCAATCCCCAGAACCCACATAAAAATCCAGGCAGGGTGTCTCTAGCATGGCAATCTCCATGTTCAAGGTGGAGACCATCATCAAGGGTTCACTGACTGATCAGCCTCACATAAATGGCAAGCTGTAGGTCTCAGAGACCCTGTCTCAAAAACCAAAGTGGAAAACTCCTTAGGTTGACCTCTGGCCTCCACATGCACTTGCACACCTTTCTACAGACATCAGCACACACATGCACATGCACACAGAAACATGCAGTTGCATACACATGAATATACTCACAAAAATACATACACATAGACACCCACAAAAGTTGCATATTTGAAAAGATGATATTTCACCTGAGATAAAAGATATAGGTTATTAATCACAATCTGTTGCAAAAAGTACCAGCACACACTCAAGTTAAACAAAATGCCAACATGGAAAGGAAGGTGGGCATGAAGCCCCACCCCTAGCTGAGGAATTACTGACAATTAGTAGCTATTGGGAGAGGAAGATCCGGTTTAGCTTTCTTTAATAGTGTAGCTGCTGGTACCTGGTAGAGTCATGCTACAGGGAATGGCCCCACACCCAAAAATATTTGGTGAGCACAAACTGGACTTAAGGGCATTCCAAAAAAAGAAGACACAAAGTTGGGGTGTAGGGATGTGAAAATAGATCTAAGACAAAATGGGGAAGATGGTTGAATATGATCAAAATACATTGTATGAAACTCTCAAAGAATTATTTTAAGTGTTATTTAAAAATAGAAGATAAAATGTGTTTCAGGTAGAATAAATGGTAAGAGACACAGTGCGAGACAGGGCAGATAGTAGTGTGATCATTGAAAGAAAGAAGGTGGATGTAGTTAGAGTCCAGCAAAATGACAAAATGAAAAACTGTCTGAGGGTTTGGCAGGAATCAGAACTTGCTCAGCCTTGAAGACCAGGAGATGGATTTTGAATTATATTTGTTCTGTGGGAAAACTTTGAAGGACTTAAACCTAGGTACAATTAGCTGTGCCTTCAAAATGCTTCTTGTCAACTCTTTGAAGATTAATGAGACGATATGATACTTGGGTTAGAAAGATGAGCCAATAGCGAGGGTTCTTGGTGACACAGTTAAGCCTCAGTGAGAATGGGTGTATGGGCAGATGACTATCAGGGAGTCATTCTGAGTGTGTTAAGGTAGACTTGGTAACATACTTGAAGCATCCGAATGAAAACACAGCACTATGTCTGGATGCCCTAACTCTGAAACACTGCTAAAACGAATGAAGTACATACTTGGGAGTCTTGAGCATAATACTGAGACCCAACTGGATCACCTAGGGGATGACCCACATTTAGAAGAAATTTAAGAAATGTTCTTTACATTAAAAACAAAAGAGGTACATAAGAATTTAAAGGTATGGAATGGGGACGACTGGTCAGTTTGTTCAAGTGAATGCTCTGCAAGCATGAGGACGTCAGTTCAATGGCCAATAACCAGAACCCACGTAAAATCCCAACACTGTGCAGACACATCCCTGAGAAGCTCACTAGAAGAAGCCAGTCTAACCTAATTGACAAGACTCAGGTCCAGTTAGAGAGCCTTTCTCGAGAAACAGGTAGACAGCTCCTGAGGAAGAACTCTTGAGGCTGACTTCTGACCTCTTCATATATGCACATGTGTTCACACATGTATCAGAGAATTTCTTAAAGACAATTTGAGGGATATATTAAAAGCTTTAGAAGGGGTGAGTCAATACTACTAATATCCAGTGACACTTCTCACTAAAGAAATACAACTGAGGGGGCTGCAAAGATGACTCAGCCATTAAGAGTACTGACTGCCTTTGCAAAGGACCCAGGTTCAATTCCCAGCACCCACATGGTGACTAACAATCATCTGTACTCCAGTTCCAAGGGATCCAATGCCCTCTTCTGACCTCTGTGGTCACTGCATGACACGGATGCACTTACACACCTGCAGGCAATACACATAAATATAAAATATATAGTATATAAAAATAATTTTTTTTTCAAAAATGAAACACAAATGAGACCGTTCATCTTTTAGATTTTATTTCTTTAAACTTGGATGCATTGGAACTGTAGAACCAATGAGATAATGAGGAGACTACCTCACACCCATGATGCAGGCTTAGCACTCAACGGGATGGTAATGTGGAGCACTGGGGAACCCATACTGTGCCTGGAGGGTGCCCCTGAAAGTGAACTGCCTCTTCAGGATCCCTCCTCAAGAGTGCCATGTAGTCACTCTAACGCACAGTGACCCTAGCATCAGGTGTGTCATAAAGAATGCATGTTTTTGCTGTGGAAGGAGACGATGATGCAACTAAACACTGCAGCCCAGGACCTGGCCATCATTGAACAGCCTTTCTGTGTTAGGAAAGTTACCTCCAATTGGTATCATTTTTCCTTGTTGACATACAATTGAGAAAGGAGAGTTCCATGGGGATTGTTGATAAGGAACATTAGATGTGTATTATAAAATGCTGTAACTAGAGATGATGGTACAAGTATAAGCAACTCTAGACATTGTAATACAGCAAATTACAACATTCTAGCCAAAACATTTAGATAATGATCAATTCCTATTACATCAGGTCAAATACAAGCCCCAAAGAATTGAAGATAAATTTATCTTTCAGTGGCCTGTGTAAATCCCTTAGTTGAGGGAGGAGGGAGGAGAATGAAATATCACTGACAAAAATCAATATCATTATTGATGAATCAAGGTACTGTGATTTATTGGGCACCCGTTCATTTGTTTGTTACAGTCATTTCATGCATTGCCTCTGGCTGTGATAAATGGTCTGGCCTCCTTTTGGGGAATGAAGAAGACATTTTAGCAGGATTACCCCTAGCTTGGGCCCTCCATAAGCTGGCATATATGATCCCACATTAAACTGAAGTCTAAAGATTGCTGTGACGTATACCTGGAGATCATCAGGCTCCTGTGTGAGGAGCCTCAGCAGCACTCCACAGAGATTTCACTCTAGATTCTTCCGAAGTGAACTCAGAAAGCTAAAGCAGAGGCGTAATTGACATCCAGGACATAATTGATGCCACCTAGGGGTCAAAACTGGGTTCATTTTTTCTGCCAATTGAAGAATTGAAAGGCAGGAAAGAAGTATTACCAGAAATCTTGGGAGTTCTGGTGGAGCCATCATATGATACTAGGGAAATTGGGGACCCGTCTTGAGGTTCTTAGTCTCATTAACTAAAAAAAAATTTGAGAGGAGATTCAAATGGAAGCTCAAGAACAATTTGCCAGAATTCTAAAAGAAAAAAATATGCACGGCATCCAAACAGCAGGGCAGGTCGGGGTACGGCCCACAGGCCTGGGTCACTGAGCTCAGCGGCAGGCACAACCAGGAAGTAATGGTGAGCACCCGTTGTGCCGTGCTTCCGTGCACCTCTCTTGCCTGCGGCTGAGCTGGTGCGCAGCTACTGTGCTGCTCACCCATGGTCGGTCAGTCATCACTATCATCCAGGTGACAAGCTGGACACAAGCAAGAGAGGGCTATCAGCTAAGACAAAAAACAGTTCTGAATAGCCAACATGGTACTCAACAAAATGCTAGTCAGGAAGCAAAAGGCTCTATGTTAAACATAAGTATAATAATGTGGACAGAGCAGTGGGATGGGAGAAGAATACAAACCCCCAGCGTAATTGAAATAGTGACCCTCTCCTGTAAGCATGAAATCTCCAGTGACCTGGAGCTGGGGTCCCTTCCTGTGAACCTAGAATGATGGTTGTCTCCGATGAGACTGGAGCTCTGTTCCCTTCTTGGGAGCTGGTGCTGGGCTTGTCTTCAGTGGACCAGAATTGTGGCTCCCCACCACCACCTCGACCACCTCATGTGCTTGGGACTGTCATTGCCTCCCATGAACTTGGAACTGTGGTCCCATCCCAGGGGTCTGAAGCAGTGACTATCCTCCTGTGAGGTGGAGCTATAATCCTCTCCTGTGAAATCTTTGGCTGTTGACATTCCAGTGAGCCAGAACTATGGACCCCTCTGGTGAGCTGGAGCTTTGATCAACTGCTGTGAGCCAGAGCTGTGTCTCCTCCCATGAGTTGAAACTGTTGTCCCTTCCCTAGGGTAAGAGTTGTGGTCCTCTCATGTGAGCTGAAGCTGTGGTCCCTCCCATGAACCTGGAACTATGGTCCTATCCTGAGAACCTGGGTTTGTAGTCCCCTCTTGGAACTTAGAGCATAGGCCCCCTCCTGTGACCAAGGCACAGTTATGGTCCCCTTTTGTGAGGTGGAGTTGTGGTCCCTTCCCATGAGCCCAAGTTGTTGTCCCCTCATGTGAGTTGAACCCGTAATCCCTTTCAGTGACCCTGGAGCTGTGGTCCCCTCCCAAGAACCAGAGTTATGCACTCACCCCCATGAGCTGGAACTTATGTTCCCTCCAGTGAACCCAGAGTCATGGTCTCTTCCTGTAAACTAGAACTGAGGTCTCCTCCTGTAAAGTGGAGCTGTGGTCCCTCCCATGAACCAGATTTGGGTCCCATCCTCTGAGTTGGAGCTGTCGACCCTTCACATGAGCCTGAAGCTTTGGACCCCTACTGTGAGCCAAGGTTTCACATTCCTCTGAAGGACTAGTGATGGTGGAGCCCGGAAGAGCATGAAGGACTTCCTGAAGTTGGGAAGCAGTTTCGTCTTCTCTGAGTGACACCATTCCCATAGCCCTATTCCCAAGGTCCCAGGTTGAGCATGGCAGAGGCTTTGCCTCTTATACTGGGGACAGAGGAGGCTTCTGTTATTTGCAGATTCTGGTTTGGGGAGGACTGATTCTCTGTATTGGATCTCCCACTTCCCCTGAGGCCCATTTGTAGTCCTCACTCCACACAAGTTTCTAAGTATCCAGGTGTTGATGTTGGACTTCTCCCATTACCAGGTACCAAAAGATTTTCCATTATTTTTCTATTACTCTTCTACAGGCAGGCCCAGTATGCCTTCACTTGTACCCTAATTGAACTAGAAATTAAAATAACAGAAATTAAAATAATAAATAGAAAATACAGTAATACATTAAACTGACAAAATTCTCAAATTGAAAATACACAGTTATATCTTAGGATATAAATTCGGAATTCTATGTCTACTATCAATTTTGAATATCATTTACTGATAAAATTGTACTACCAAGCATCAACAATAAGGTGAAATTTGTCACTGTTTCCAGAATATGAATTTGCCATTCGCTCCCTTTCCAAATTCTCCAGTCTATACAAAGTCTTTCAATGTAATCATGTTACTTCTTAAAGAAAGCAATGCTAATATTTAAATTTTAAAAAGAAAACTCCTGGACAGGCTATTAAGCCTTGGGGATGCTTGGAGGAGGAGAATGAAGAAGGTACACTGTTGTGGAGGTCAGCAACATGGCAGCCATGTAATGGGCAGGAGGGCTTCAGGAAAAGAATAAGGAAGCCCAAAGCATTAGGAAGTTTACAAGCATACTTAAGTTGTGATGACATCCAAAAGAAAAAGACACAAAAGAAGAGAAAGAAGAGTCTTACTCAGAAAGGCAGGTAGACCCAGCCCAGCCTGATGACAGTTCTTACAGATTGCATGTCTTAGTTACTTTCCGTTGCTGTGGCAAAAATACGGATCAAAACCAACTTGGGGAGGAAAGAGTTTATTTATGTTACATCTCCTGGGTCACAGTTCGTCACTGAGAGAAGTCAGGGTAGGAACTCAGGGCTGGACACTGCAGGCAGGAGATAGAGCACACCCATGGAGGAACAATGCTCACCAGTTTGTTCATCTGGCCTGTACTCAGCCTTATTTCTTATACAACATAGGACCAACTGTTCAGAAGTGGAACCACCCACAGTGGGCTGGGCGCTACCCCATCACTCAACAATCATGGCCACAAGCCAGTCTGATGGAAGAAATTCCTCAGTTGAGGTGTTCTCTAACCAGGTGTGTCAAGTTGACAAGTAAAGCTATCCAGCACAGTGCACTAGTGGGTGAGAAGGAAAAGTACATTATCTTAAGGTGAACTTGCCTTTCTAGGCATGGTCCGTTAGTCAGGTCCTTGACCTGCCCAACTAAATTGTCTCATAAGGGAAGAGACAAGAGCAACTCTCTTCCTAGAGGTAAATTCTTATGAGAACATAATGAGACCTACTGCCATGGATCAGACTTATGGTCTCAGACACACATGACATTTTTTGTTTATTACTGTTCATGTTTTCATTAGCATATCAGTAGCCCAATTCCTCTAGCTGCCTGATTTAAAACATGTCATAGAACTTTATCTCTGTCACCCAAGTCTCTTTAAATTGCATTCATTGACCATAAACCTCCTGTATTCCTAAAGGAAAACCCATTTGCAAAATACAATTGTTGGTTCTTAAGTGATCAATGGTTTCTGATTACTTTGGGTAAATGCAGCAACAAATGCAGTAAGAAGAAAATACAGTCCGAGAGATCACAACATCAGCTTTCTTAGCACAGAAGCACAAAGTGTTAAACCTAATCCTGCAAGAGATGGCACCATGGCACTTTACTCCAGTACTATTGGAACCTTGGCCCCTACTGGAAGTCAAGTCATTGTTCTCTTTTTGCACAAGGGAGGCAGAAACAAGTAAGGACACATTGGCTCTCCCCTGGTCATTTGCTCTCCTATATCTGGGTCTGCCAGATGGTAAAGATTGCACCCATAGATGGTACCCAGAAGCCTGAGGAAAGTGATTTTTTTCTATCCATGGATATGTGTGTGTGTGTATGTGTGTGTGTGTGTGTGTGTGTGTGTGTGTAAGGGATTCCTGGTAGATTTCTCTGGCCACCATTCCTTCTGCCCCTAGACTAAAGAGCTTTTCCAAGTGGCCGCTCCTGAATAGACTTCAAAGCTTTCCTTTCTCAGACCCTGGGTAGAGCTAGAAATGTTTTCCACCATTGTTCTTTCAGTTCCCAGGGAGCCCTTCTGAACAAGAACTATGATGTTCCCATGTCTACTCCTTCCCATGTGGGAAGATTCACAGCCAATTCTCTCTAGCCTTCCTTCATAGTGATCTTTGTCTGTCAACTTGATTCATTTGGGAGGAAGGAACCTCAATTGAACTTTCTCCATCAAACTGGCCTATAGACATGTCTTTGGGAACATATCCTTGATTCATTGTTATAGGAGGGCTCGGTAAGTGGTGCCACCCCTGGACAGGTGAGCTTGGGCTGTGTAAGAAAGGTAGCTAAGCAAGCCAGTGATACAAATCAGCAAATAGCATTCCTCTGGGATTTTTACTTCAGTTCCTGCCTCAGGATCCTACCTTGAGTTATACCTTGACTTCCCTCAATGATAGACTATAATCTGTAAATGAAATAAACTCTCCCCTCCAAATAGCCTTTGGTCATGGTGTTTATCACAGCGAAGGAAAAGCAAACTAAGACATTATCTAAAGTGAACAACCATTCTAGTTTATCCAACACTGTTTCTGTTCAACATCCTGGGCACTAGTGTAGTCCTGAGACAACTGCTTTCTTTACTGCTCCTCCAGTTCACACCTCTAGTCACCTCATATAGTCAGAGTTACCCAAAGCCATGATCCACTTGAGCTTTCTTGAACCTGATACTTGTCCTCTGTGTGTCCCACCCACAGATGTGCCTTTTAAACTGGAAGAAAATCCCTGTGAAGACACTCTCACTTGGCTTAAGAATAAGTGCATCTGCTCCTGTCACCCAAAGGATATATCTCAAACATCTCCAAAGAATGACTTCCATGAGCCAAAGAGTTTTTTTTATTTATTATCTTTATTTTATGTGTATGAGCTTATTGTCTGAATGAATATAAATGCACCTGTGTCATGCAGTGCTTGCAGAGGTCAGAAGAAGGTGTCGGAACTGGAGTTATGGATGGTTGTTAGCCACCATGTGGGTGCTGGGAATCGAACCCCGGTCCTCTGCAAGAGCAGCCATTGCTCTTAATCACTGAGCCATCTCTCCAGCCCCAAGAGCTACTTAATTTATAAGATTGCCTTAGGCAATGAATCAATGATTTAAAATATCTTCCCAGGAATTTACTTAATCATAATTAGGTTCAATTAAATAGGAGGTTTTCCTTTATTTTTATGACAGAGATTCAGTTTTTCATATTTAGAAAGATGTGGGCAACATGTTCTTCTGTGCCTCACTCGTGATCTCCTCCTAAAGAAGTACCTAAAGTTGTTTCTAGGATTCTACTGATGGAAATGGACAAGACTTGAGGCCTGACTGTGTATCACTAAGGCACCCTCTGCCATGTCTCCACGTACAACATAGATGCCCACAGAGCCATTACGAAACCACAGTAACTAGAGTGACAGACTCGGGACTGCAGTTTTTCCAGAAGAAGAAACATAATGGCCACAGAATATAATGTAGAGAGAATACTACCATAAAAACAATCAGATGCTCTCATCTAGATTTTCAGTTACAATTCTCCTCCCTAGACCAAGAATTTTCAGCCCTTACCATCTCACATCATTACCGTGCTCAGTAGAAGCTTTTTAAAAATTGCCTCTGTCAGCCATTCTTTTTCTTATGCAGCTGGTAAAATAGCTCTGTTATTATTGAAGTGACATATGGATTTCTGGAACTAACTTGCAAGTTCCCTTAAATTTCTATCTTCATCAGAGGCAGAAGTATTTCTTGGATCCATTTTCTTTCCAGAGACATGAAGCCCTTAGCCACCCAGGCCCAAATTCATATTAGCTTCAGTTTGAAATTTCCCCTGTAGCAACCCAAATCCCCAAACTCCAGCTTTCCAGACATCCCCTTTGAAATCCTCCAACTTCTACTCTGGGCTTGTGGCCAAATTCCCATATTTCATGACCTTGTCCCTTCAACCTTAAACATCTGCTCCTGCTTTAGGGTTTTTCCTAATGGGCAGATTGCTCAAATTCTGCCAGTCAGGAACAGCTCATCCTGAGTCTTCCCAAGATGTTTACTTCTGCAAAGAAAAAGCTCTCTGATGCTTTGCAACATTCTATACTAGTGTCTGTATTAGTTACTTTTCTGTTGCTGTGATGGAAACACTGAACAAGGGAACTTATAAAGGGAAGAGTTTATTTAGCTTACAGTTCCAAAGGGGCAGAGTCCATCATGGTGGGGAGGCGTGACAGCCAAGGTGGCTGGAGTAGAAGAAGCTAAGCATTCACATCTTCAAGCAGGCACAGGAAGCAGAGAGCAGTGGAGTGGCAAGGCTTAAGCACTCTCTGCCTTCCCCCAGTGACGTGCTTCCTCCAGCATGGCTACACCTTCCAAGACCTCCCAAAACAGTGCTATCAATGGGGACAAAATGTCTAAATACTTAGAGCCCATGGGGAACATTCTCATTCAAACCACCACAGCATCATTGCCCAGGACTTCATTTGGTCTCTTTGAGGCCATCACACCTCCCTGTGAAACCCACAGGGATATCTTCCTAGACAACAGTAATAGAACAACAACAGAATTATCAGAAACTGAAATTTACTGCAGTTCTTCAGGCCACAACTAGATGAAGAAGATCCCAATTCACATATGAGATTATAAAGAGAATAAGATACAAAATAATTGGCATCATTTCATATGCCTTATGGGCAGCATTATGACTCATGTTCTCCAACCAATGTGAGCACAAGCAGATGTCATGGGGATCCCAACATTTTCCTCTGCATGGCAGAGCAGAGTAAGGACCTCAAGAGGTCTGTTCATTGAGCTCCACATACCCCAATATGTGCAGACAAAAAAAAAAAAAAAAAAAAGATGTCCCCTGGGAAAGAGCTTGTAATACTTAGAGTTAAAGAACAGAAGAGTTCAGAAATTTGATTCTTAGGTGACATTGTTTATTGAGACCTTCTAAGTGGAAATGGCCCCAGTAAAATAAAAGCGGAGAGTGTGTTTTGCAGCCTGTGGTGCCAGCTTGCATATTTAGCTCAGTCGTCTTTCTGCTTGTTTCCCTGGGCAGAGCTTTCTTAACTGTCTGTCTCACATGCCCAGCCTGTTCCTTATTTCTTCCTATGTGCTTCTTCTTAAAGTATCTATCATATTTCTACTTGCCTCATCAGAGGATTTGATACCCTTGATCATAATTACTCATTTAATCCAGTCCACCTGACTCTAGAATAGCCTTTGAGCCTGGGAACAGCAGGCTTCATGAATTTTTCCACTCAAAACACCATTTGCCGCAAAACTGTTATGCAACTCAGGGTATATAAATATTTAAGAGTGGTGTACAATCAAATGTTTACTTATACTAAATCATGAAGGAATACATTTTAAATTCATACAATTTTACCATTTATTTAAGACTAAAGCAAACTTTCATACTAAATGAGATGGACATAATTGCTTATTTGTATGGAAGAATTGAATCTTGACTGCTTATTAGATGCTGTGGGATACAGACCATCTTAAACACTTTTCAGAGTTGATCAGTATTTTGATTTTATTAACATCAATGCAGGGAAAGAGGCTTATTCTAAACACTTAATACAAAATGCCAGAAGTATGTTGGGAAATTGTTGGGGAATCTGCCCTAATCCTAACCCAAAATTCATTATATAAATTTCTTATGAAACTCGAGTCAGCAACTCAAACAGTGATTTTTAAAATCATTCAAATATAACACAATCCAAAATTCACTAATTCGATAGTTAAGCATTAAGGAAAATATGAAAGGAATTTGCTTTCCATAATTAAGTCATAACTTTGAATGCACAATAAAAAAACAGTTCATAACATACAATAAATCTGAGCTGAGGGGTTTCAGCAGCCTTCGTTGGTGTGAGAGCATGTGTGCACTGTGTGTTCAGAATCAAGACTGCAATGATATCACTTAATGAAGCATGGGCAAGCACTGCCAGAAACACCTCATACTGATTAATTGTTTGATTTGAATTGATATTTGATCGTTGTGTGTTCTGAAATCGTTTACTGTCACCATCTTTTTCATGCCTGCTTCCATGTATGGAGTCAGGCTTCACAATTTACTCTATAGCAACCTGATTCTCTAGTCATTTGTTACAACATTAGTTCTTTCCAGACTAAAATTTCAGTCTACTTAATGTTTCAAATACACTGCAGCAGATCCATAACTGAAGGCTAAGTTTCAAATGCTCCTTGTTTTCTCAATAAGTGCTATCTCTAGAATATTTTATTGCATCTCTAGAAAAATTCACCTAGTAATATTTTCCTTTTGCATGCTCAAAAAGACAAAAATTAATCCTGGCAGCCTTATACACCGTAAAGGGAGAAGCCTTGCACAAAAGTAAAGAATATTTTCAGATTCTGATGTGACAGAAACTCTGCCCATGTCACAAAAATGGAAATTGAGCCCATGGCTGGTATGGTCACTTCACTTACAGACAGGGCAAAAAATGTTCTAGAAAACTGAACAAGTTTCTAAAGAACGAAGTAGACTTCATCACTCCTTTCAACATTGTGTCCCACCTTCGTGTCTTCCTAGTCTTTCTTTGGGGAGAGCTATAGACAGTCTACATCTGGGGCCTCCACATGCTTGCTATAATTTGAGATCCTGTCACACTAGAAAGTGACAGGCACTGCCAGCTTTAATTAAAATTAGTCTTATAAAAACATATTTCTCCTGCTTTGGGATTCAGAAAGGAATTACTTTCCTTTACTGGGTGGATTATTTGCTAAATGACCTAAGCAGATGGCTTAATAACATTGGCATAACTTGGAGAATTCTGTACTGTTGAACAAGTCATCCTACAAGTATTTGTTCTGCTTCCATTCATGAGTTGACTATTTTCTCTGGTCTCAAAGTCAATGGCTACTGACATTCCTCAGCCAACCTAAAGGTCAACCTTGACAGAATTTAAAAGTTTAAAGACAAAAATTATACCCTTCCCTAGAAAAAGTTTTCTTTATATTGTTTCTGCATTAGCTTCTCCTTCAGGTCAAAGAACCATCTCAGGCCTTTCAAGGAAGGTGTTATAAAGATCTATTCAACCTCCAGGTGACTGTACATCTGTGGGTATAAGGCTCACAACCTTTCAAGGAAGTGCTATAAAGATCTATCCAACCTCCAGGTGACTGTTTTTCTGTGGGTATAAGGCATTTGTGTGCCTTGCACAACAGTGAAAGAATCTATCAGCTATCTATCTTGATACATTGCGAATCCCCCTGTTTCCTAGGATGCATGATTTGTCTATTATTGCAAGAGCCTGCACAAACAGATTACACTGACGCAGAAGGAAGCAGGTCAGTGCATATCTCCTTAAAACACAAAAACAAATTTGCTCCTTCCCATTCTGCTCTGTGAATGTGTTCATCTCTCTACATGTTGGCATATATATATTTCTCATTGCCATATGGGGTGGTCTTCAAAATGGCAACCTTAATTAACAGATTTGTGTCATTGTCCCTCTTAGGAAAAAGAGTCAGAAAAAAATATATCACTTCTGTTCAAAAATATTCCCCTCCCTTAGCCAGGCCTATATTTAACTAAAATGTTAATCATTGGTCTTTAAGGATTAAAACATTGCTCTCCAAGAAGGTAGTCAGTAACCCAGTCAACACAATGATAAAGATTTGCCACCAATTATCAGAGAGTGGAGTCCAAGGAAAGGAACAACAGTTTAGGTGGGAAGAACCCAAAGGGGATAGGCCACAAGGTGGGTATGGTCAGGAGACTCTCACAATGTCACAGTGAGACTGGATTTGGTAGGAATGGCATCTGAGTAGCCAGCACCATGAAGCAGGTTAGATGAGGAAGCCAGGTCTTTAGCATTCCTCATGCCACTGTCCAAGAATAATGATGCTTGTCAGATAGCTGGTGTGTGTGTGTGTATACATATAACTAATCCATATAACTAATTGTAAAGGATAGAGGCAAAAATACCTAAGCAGAATTATTATTAAATATTTAACTTTAATTTTTTACATTACTACAGGAAAAGAAATTACACAACATGCTTGGTGAAATCCATCACGTTTACATATTTCAGGTATTTGTGCTTTGCTAGTATACTCAGTGCTGACATCACAAGTGTCCCATATCCCTTCAAGCTGGATACTATATGTGGGATGTAGAATGTAGGCACTGCAAATGCTCACATGTGCTGGAGAACACTAGTCTACCAGCCACTCTATTAAAAGTGGCCATTCCCCTTCCACCATACAAAACTCATACTTACATATCCAATTGATCCAAACTATCTCACAATGACAGCTAGAGAGGTACCAATTTTTAACTTTCCAACCACTCTGAACAGAAGAATAAAATGAAGATTGAAAGAACCCTTTGAAGAATATGTCATCTGACAAGATATTAAAGAAAAATAAGAATTTTAGATTTTTATGGAATCAAATATTCAAATTTACTTCTCATTAAAGAATTTTAAGTTAAAACCAAAATAAATATTATGTTCTAATATTTTCATGATCAAATTTGCAAAACAAGCCAAGGAGATGGATCACTAGGTAAAAGTACTTGCCATTCAGACCTGACGACCTGAGTTCAATTCCCAGATCTCATGGTGAAAGAAGGGAACTGACTTCCAAGCATTGTCTTCTCTCCCTCATTCCCATGATTGCACCCACAAGGACTCACATACCATCTACGTGTGCAGAATAGTGATAAATGAAATGAATTAGCACTTGTTTCAGCAGCACATGCACTAAAAGTGGAGCAACTTAGAGAAGACTGGTATGGCACGTGTGCAGGGACACATGAAAATTCATGAAGTATTCCACATTTTTTCAAAATAAAATGTATTTAAACATGAAGCAAAAAATAGATTCAATTAAATTCTGAAAAAAATGCAGTGAGGTAAGTGTTCATGCAGTATGAAGGGGCAAATAGATATCATCATCTGGAAAAATACTGGTAATGAGTGCTAACATGATCAAAACTATTCCTTGCTTTCATACAGTCATATTGTTCTAGAAATCTACCCCAAGAGAAAAAAAATAGGACCTCCAATTTGAGAGCAGGAATATTGACAATGGGAGAAATAAGTTTAAATTATAAAAAGGTAAAAAATAACTAGTATCCAACAAGAGAAAAATAGTTAATAACCTGATATTAACAATAGACTGTTACCTGCTTTGTGATAAAATATGCTGGAAAATATTCATGTTGTGTGAAATCAAGTAGGATGCAAAATGTATATAAAGTATGAAGGAAATTTTTTATTCAAAAACTTCATGTGATAAAAGGTTGAAAGAAGACCCAGAGATCTAATAATCTCCCTCTGGTAGAGGAGAACTAGAGATGAGCAACTTAAATTTCTAAATCTTTTTTTAAAAACTAAACCTTTTTTAGTGCTCCTAATATTGCCAGATATTCTACAGAGAGGCACATTCTTTTTAGAACCATTAGAAAATAAACCAAACATCATCAGGTAAATAAATGAGGGCCATCTTTCAAAAAATTAAACATTTTTCTCTTTATAGTTTAAAATGATTATTTCTTAATGAATAAACAATACACTCTTGATTTCTGGAAATACATATATATATATATATACACATATTTTTTATATGTTGAAGAGAACTTAAACCTGGCAAAAACATTGTATGAAGTTCAAAGCTGTGAGACTCCAGTCATCAAGAGTCCGCCCAGATTCCTAAGGGTGTGGCTCTTGCCACATAGCAAAAATATAGTCAGCTAACCTGATGGACATGTTTATTCCTCATCTGTTTATGCAGTATAAATTTTGAAAAGAATTTGGAGTTTCTGAGAAAGGGAAAAATGGTGAGAATTCATTGATAAGACAGTATTTTCCTCTTAGAACAAAACCACCATAAAATATGAATTTATCAGATGCTGTGTTTCTTTAAAGAATCTCTTTAAGGAAAAAATTTTTGAAAATGGTAATACTTATCTTCCCATCCTCAGAGACAAATCCACAAGAAGTAGGAGAAGTCAGGTTGACATACAAAGACCAAGATACAAAGTGAAGCAAGGTTGTGACTTTGTACAGACAGGACACATTGACACTGGCAACATGCTCCTATTTTCCTTTTTGCAAGCTTTCCACCTTGGTCATCTGGGGACCACAGGACCTATGTCCTATATCTCAATTCTATATCTTCAGCAGCACCCAAAGTAATCCCACATACCCACACCTCATGTGAGAGAGAGCGCATGCGAGAGCTCTCCTCACAACTGAACAGTCTACAATTTGCTTTCTCTAGCCATCCAAGTCCCTGCTGAAGTCTACACTGCCTGCCCAACCAATTACAAGAAAACCTTTTTGTTTAGCCATGTCTTCATTTATGTACAAGTCTTCATTGAGCTTTTTCCAGGTCGTATCTGGTCTCCTGCCATTATTCTGATACAAATCACTTCACATATCTGAATACCACACAAGAATACAAATTAACTGGCATTCAATTAACTTCATTTCATTTTGCTAAACTTCTTTTAAGACCTGCCTGTGTTATGTACTCCAGAGACTCCTAGCTCTGGTTAAGGCAAAGTTCCAGTAATCATACAGGCTGTGTTACCAGCCTGGGAATAAGATAGATAAATTTTCGGTCTGCTTTAAGCTCTGACATCAGTTCTGCCCAGAAGTCTGTTCATACAAACTCTGGGAAACTTGTGTACTTTGCTTAATAATTTTGCCTTTCATAAAAATCTGAGATTGTTGTCTCCATGTATAATATTACAGCTTTAAAGAAAAAACAGTTTTCCTTTTTCTCATTTTCTTATACTCTTGAATTGAACCATCACAGTTCATTGACCAGCATTCCTCTAGCCACTTGTGTGCAATTGTAACAATTTATTGATACGCTAATGGAACCTAAACCATAGTGTAAACTCATTGGAACAAAAGAAGTTTTCCTCATTGTGTAGATTTTGCCTCAATAATAAGCCTCTGTGTACTAAATTGATTAGATTTCTTGGAAAAGAATAGCTGCCGTTACAAATCCAAAATAATAGATGGTTGACATGTGACACTAATAGTAGCCAATAAAACAGCTAGGGGAAAATTTTCCCAAATGCTTTGTAAATTGATTATCTATAATACCCTATGGTAAACTGACCCATAATGTCATCAGATGGCTATTTATTTAGGCAGAAATTTAGTCTGGGAATTTGAGAAACCAAATCCTAGTACTGCAAAGATGATGGGAATACATTTGACATACTTCCAGTGTATGTTTAATAAGCTTTGTTTTTGCTCATATGCCTTAAAATAAGACTTATACCATATTAGTTTGGAGACGAGATGAACCTATTGTGAAAAGCTGCTTGATGGATTTTCTAGTCAAATCTTAAACTGCAATTATCTGAGGGACTAGGGGAAGACGGAAAGGAGGGAGGGAGGAGGGAGGAAGGGAGAAGAGACAAGGAAAGGGAAAGGAAGGGGAGGGGAGGGGAGGAGAGGAAAGGAAAGGAAAAAGGAAGGGAGGAAGCAGAAGGAATTGGGAGGGCATGGAGGGGGAAAGAAAGAGAGGGAGGGAGGGAGGGAGGGAGGGAGGGAGGGAGAGAGGAAGGATGGGAACCAACTACCAAACATTGCTATTTCATTAGTAGGACTAATGTTAGCTTAGGCTACCAGGGTCAAAATAAGTTATCCTTCATTGTTAACTTGTAATCCCATCATCACCAACCAGTAGATTATTTCTTTTCCTCATCTCCTTCACAGGCTCTTTACACTCCCTCAACCAGAAGACAGCCCCAGTCACATCTCCATTTTCAGTTCCCCAGCTTTCCTTCTTACGGTGTCTGGACTTTGGGCCTTCTTCCCCTCCATCCTGGCAATAGTCTATTGAACTTTCTGCTTCCAGGGCCTCTTCTCAACTCATAATGCTTCAGTAAGTATTGCCAAGCACAGCAATTTTCCAGTGGCTTCTCCACTGTGAAGTGTGTGAACCACACAAACTGGAACATGAGACCCAGACCCAGAGACTAGCTACAGCATCCTGCTCTTCACATATCCTCTGCACCATAACTACAGCAGAAATTATTACCTCTCTTCCCTGTAGTCTTTCTTTATTTTACTCAGATGAAATCCATCACCTATTGTATGCTGAACATACTGAACCATCAGATACCAGCTTACATAGACCCATCCTTCCTCCGTACAATGGGATCTCTGAACAGCTGGACAGAGAAGAGATGCATAGGCAGGATAGAGGACTGGATACACCTGAGCAGAGAGACCAAGGATCTATGCAGCTGTAGAGCCAAGTACTGAATCATAATGGCTACTGGGAAAGAGGTGGCTTGTTACTTGTTTGTTAAAAATAGAGTCTCACGGCAAAGACAGACTAGCAGTGAACACACCACATATCCCAGAATGACTGAACTCAGGTTCGGCTGTTTCAGCCTCCCAAGTGCTGGGATTACAAGCATGTAAAAGATAATATTTGAAGGATTTGTAGATAAGACAGGAGATCAAAAGCCCCATTAGTGTGATTCAGTGAAAGAAAAAAAATCAACATGATATACAATCCATTTCGTAAGCCAGGTGAGATCTTGAAGAGGAAGGAAATAGAAGGATCCACAAACTGGTGCCCAGGGATAGCATAGAGCTCTATCCTAGTAGAATACAAATCTCTATGGAAGTGCTTACACACACACACACAGGTGCTGCAGAGTTAATTAGATGACTAAGAGCTAGACACACAGAAGTGAGACTTGGTATCAATGCAGGCTATACAGTCTGGAACTGAAGAGCTTGAAACATATTCAGCCTCAGTGTATGGTGTTCCACTTGAGTCAGTGGGAAATGCCAGGCAACAGCTTTCCGACATGTCCAGTCTTTCAACATTGTTGTCTATAAAGTTCACACTCAAAATTATTGTAATTGAATTCTCAAAAAAATTAAAAAACAAACAAAAATCTCTTATTTTAAATATGTTTCCAGTTTGGGCCACATTCATAGTTACATAGTCCATAGGCTGCAGGTTGGACATGCTTGGCACTCACTTCCCCACAGACCAAGAGTACTCAGGCAGCTTGAGAGAGAATCAAGGCAGAAGCAGGATGAAAGGATAGATATACCTGGGCAGAGAAGCCAGCGGTCACTGCAGGCTTTGGAGCTTAGTGCTGAAGTATAAAACTGTCAGAGATGAGACAGTCTCCCTGAACAGCTCACAGTGAGGTAAGTAGGTACTAGGAATGGCCAGCAAGGGTTCCCAGCCTTCTGTTCCACAAACACTGGTGTCACACAGCAAGCGAGAAAGCAGCTATGCAGGTGTAACCAAGGACTGGATTATCATGAGAGGAGAGCAATGGAGGCTGTGGACATGGAATGGTGACCTGGCAGGACACCACAGCAGGTCCTGTCACTGCCTTACAGAGCAACAAGCTGGGACTGAGAACCACACTGCTCAGCTCAGCACAGTTGTGCCAGAAACCCAAATGGTGATTTGTTTAAACTCGATGGGACACTATATACCCAGATCAGCATTTCCCTATCAGTGCAGATTACAACATGAAACGTCATGGGGGGGGATTCAAACTCTATTGCACCAAGGAAAAATTACTAAGATATCTTTTTAATCTACTGCACCTTTATTTCACTTTGATTCTTTTATGTTATTGTTTTCAATTAATGTTTATTTCCACTCATGAATAAATATCCTTTAGTGATCTTACTTTCATTTTTTTAATATTGCTCAAGTAGGTTTTATTGATTTTCTCTGTGTTTCTGTACCAAATTCTGTTGTATATGCTCCACTGTTCCTCCTACACACAACCCTTATATACTATTGGTGGGAATGCAAACATGTCTAGCCATGAAAATCTGTATGGAAGCTCTTTAAAAAACTAGCAATAGATCTATTATATGATCCAGTTGTATAACTTCTGGTATTTACTGGAAGGATTGTAAGCAACATACAAGATAATTATATATCAATGTTTATTACAGCACTATTCACAATAACGAAGTCATGGAACCAACCTAGATTTCTGTCAATAGAGAAATGGATTTAAAAATGTAGTAATACACACAGTGGAGTATTTTGCCTCATAAAGAGTGAAATTATGTTTTTTGCAGAATGGATGAAGCTGGAGATCGTATTAAGAAAAGTTAGTCGGTCTTAGAAAGGCAAAATTATGTTTCCTGTCATTGATGGATACTAGATTTTACATAGATATATAAAAATCATATATGTATATATAACATGAAAGTAGACATGAAACAGCCTCTGGGAACAAAAGGGAACAGGAGGAAGAATAAGGAGACAGGAGAGAGAGCAGGGGAGGAGAGGGAGAATGTGCACAAAGAGTAGTCTATATCTGCATGTCCTTAGGGAACCCAGAACCAGACACAATGAACATGTACCAAGTAAAACGTTATTAATAATATCTTAAAAGATGGGCTTTGATGATCCCATTTCCTTACATTCATGACCTTACAGAATCTCCTTTATTGCGTGTCCTGTAGACCTGGGGACTCACCTCTGTCATAGCAGCATAATAAGATGCCATTTTATGATTCTATTGTTAAAAGACTCTTGACTTCCACCTTACTAGTCAGTTCTTTCTAACAGCCTTCTCAGCTTGGACATTCTGATGGAGTAAGGCACTTACTTTGATAAATAAGATGTTGGTTGAAGAAATGACAAGGAACTGAAGATAGACTGAAGCTAAATACCAACAAAGAACTGAAGTCCTCTGGAACAGCCTTGAGAAACTGAATGCTGCCAACATCCAAGGAGTAATCTTGGAAACACATCCTCCACAAAGAGAACATCCAAGTGAGACCACTGATGTTGTTCTGATGCCTTTACCTTAGACTTGTGAGACACCCTGAGCACAGGACCCAGTGAAGCTATGTCTGAATTCATAACCCACAAAATCTGCTAAAATTGTGAAATTATTTATTGCACAGAAATAAATAATCCTATCTCAGCCTACCTTGTTATCTATAGCTTACCCAAGCCAGAAACTCTGAATGGTAAAACTAGGGCAATATAAATGTTAACACCTAACAAATGCTAATTGGTAGACTGATTAGATAACTGACATTACTAACCCAATTTTCCAGTTGTTGCAGAGAGTAAATATCATTTAACTTTCTCTGCCTGAAGAAACTATACATATAGTTTGTGCTACCCTTTCATGAAAGAGCCAGTGCTTTGGCTTTTGCCTATTTCTCCTGTTGTTTGCATTTCTTTCTGTTGTTGTCCTTAAAAGAAACTCCTTTGTGTTAGCTTATTTTCTGTGAAGCAAAAGAAAGGAATGCATAACTCATAGAATAAAAAGCCAAACAAAACCTAGATCTGTTTTCAAATGATGATATCAAACACATGTTTCTTCTATAATTAAAATGCTCCTATATGATAAAAGAATAGATATGTCAGCCAGGTCATTGACAATGTTGTTAGCAGAAAACTATATGGAAAGGAAACTCATTTAATTAATAGCAACGATGTATTTTTATATTAGTACATCTGTTGATGTTCAGGTAGAATTTTAGGTTGATAATCAGGGACCAGTTATCCCCCATCTTCTACTCTCTCCTCAGGATAGCGCCAATGGTTGCATGATAGCTTCTAGTGTGTCAACAAGCACATTCAAACACAAGAATGTCCAATGGAAAGAAAACATATTTCTTCCTTTAGATCTCTTCTATAATCAGAAAATAATTCCAGAAATATATAACAGATTTCCATTTGCATCTTAATAACTAGAGGTGGGTGTAGTGAGTAGATCATAAATTTAACTCCAGTAAGAAGACTAGGGTAATAGGATTTCTAGAATAAGGGATGGACACCTGAACAAAATTGAAGCAACAAAATGTCTATTTAACCCACAGAAGATGTCATGTGGCATATGACTGATTGACTGCAGAAATGGACTTATGTGGCTTCCATGAAAGAGGCAACTGTTGTCATGTGAATTATAATTAAAGCTTAACAAAACAGAATAAAAAGTACCACCAACTTTCTTAATTTGCTTCTCTGTTACTGTGATAAAACTGATCAAAACCAACTTGAGGAAGGAAGGGTTTATTTCCTTGTACACATCAGGATCACAGTTCATCCTTGACCATCTTCCTGTAAAAGATGTCTACTTGCCAATAAACTTTTAAACTGCTATTATAGCAACCTTAAGCATTGGGTCTTTTATTAGTTGCTTAGTCCTTATTTATGAAACAATATTATATTATCAAAACCAATTCTTGAAACATGATATACACCAAATCAGAAGAATTCATAAGGATATAATCAATTGAAAACATTTTTTTCTTTTATTGAAGTACCTGAATAACAGAAAAATCCTCTCCTTTTGATTACATATGCTCCTAATTTCCTGGATTGCACTGGTTAAAACAAAAGAATAGAGCAGTCCCTAGAAACTTAGGCTACAGCTGAAAGACTCTTGGAAAGGAAACACAGCATGGGATGAGAAGTCAAGTTCATTAGCCTGTCTAGTTGCCACAGTTAGAAGAAATAGTGGTTGTTAAGAACATGAGTTTGGGATCAGAGCTAGATTTGGGTCTTGGCCCCATATAATATTTGGGATGTATGGTTTAGCCTCTATAAGCCAAAATGTCTTAACCTTAAAATGGGAATCATCAAATCAACTCCACAGGATTGTCTCAAAAGTTAAAAGAAATAATATCCATAAATCATTTGATTGATACAATGGTCAACATTCAGTAACTGTTTGCTGTCATTACTACAAAAAATGTTCTAAGAACTACTTTCTAGCCACAGCTAATAAACTGGTCATGCTGAGGGTAAGGCAAGGTGCTTGACAGAATTCTGGAATGCTCAGGGGTCGGATGGATGAAGAGGTTTCCAGAAGAATCCTTGCTCTACTTCACACTGAGTTCCAATGTGCTAAAGGCCAGGAAGGAGAGGACGAAAGAAATCTAGATTGCCAGTCCAACCACCCCTTAGGGAAAGATTCTTCATCGTCTGCCTCTCCACCTTTTCCAGTGGACTCAGGTGTCTTACAGCTTTATTGACTGGCATCTTGGTTTGCCCTTCCAGTTGAAGCTCTCTGTCTATTTGCCTGACCCTATCTTCCCAGTTCTGGCAGTGAAGAAAACATCTTTAAAATTCAAAATATATTTCATCCCATGATTCCCTGAGCAAGTTGGGAATAGTCTTATAGTGAATAAGGCAAAAGACAACATCTAAAAAGGGTGTTTATTTCTTTAGTTTTTATTCAGATTTACAATTGGCTTCTTAGACTGGATGGATATACCCTGGCGAGTCTAGTCACCTTTATTCCACTTTAAGGGAATCTAAATTTATTCTCAGTCCTTCATGATTGCAAATTCAACCTGTTAAATTGTCTTCAGCCATCACAATCATGGGGTTCTGACCTTAGAAATGCATTTGGTAAGATGTGAGGACCAGTTAAACTTCAGGTTATTTTGTAGGCATAATCTCCAGACTAGATACAAGGTGACATTTTCTGGAAAATCTTTTCTATTTTTGTTCTATTCTTCCGTTCCATTTTTTGCTGTTGTTCCAACAAAGTAGTCCAATTCTCTTTAGTAAAACTGTATTCATATATTTAGTATGAAAGATTAATCACCATCCATTTTCTAAGTGAAAAGTAATTTTGGTTATAAATAGAGAAGAAGATAAAGCAGCATTTGGGTATAGTTACTTCAATTGTCTGCATTGCTACCATACTGCATAAAAAGATTTAACTTTTCTTAGTATCACATATTGAATCAGTAGAGTGACAAATGTAATAGAATCATCATAAAAATGTTAACATAAAAATTCTTTGAGAATTTTGATGAGAGTAAGATGAAAACTGAAAGAACAGAGTGGGAGATGAGGTTAAAGGGTAAAAGCTGACGCTTCTAACAGCCTTCACTAGATAGATGACATTATAGGTGAAGTCATATTTTGAAAAGTTGATCAAAGATATTAGGAAAGGCTGAACACAGTATAGATTCTTGATGTCCTGGAAGTAGGATCATTCAAGTATAAATAAAAACAATTCTGCATCATGAAGTGTTGAGAATTAGAATAATTATCTTGCTGAAAGCCAAACCATCCTTCTGAAGGAGAAAGCTTGATTTTTCTCTGGAGCACAAAATGTTCCCACTGTTATTTTTCTTAGGAGGATTTTATTCTAGAATGGGGAATGGAATCACCATGGATCTCAGATTAAAATAAGGTATCAATTCCCCTTTCTCTGGGGCAGGGAGTCAGTGCAATGGGCATACCAGAGAGTGTAAAGACATTGGAAGCACTTGTGGAAGGGAAAGGATGAGGGAGGAGGAGGGGGAGGGGAGGGGGGAGAGGAGGAGACAATGATGGAAAATGCTCTTGTCTTCTCAATTTAGAGAAAGGAGACAGTAATAGAGAAAAGTTCCACCTGACCTCGACTGCTGACTAGATGATAAAGGAGAATTTACCTTATGTTTTAGGTAGTAAGGAAGAAGCGTGGTGCCCTTTCCTCCGCATTCAGCAAAGAAAAGCTGTAGGCGTTGAGGTTCGCTCAGAGGAGGGCAACAGCAGTCAACAGGAAAGCCATGTGTTGGCCTGGGTGATTTAGGCAGCCATTACATGAGAGTGTAAGATTTAATAGCTGTTTTGACTAATGTAAACAGATGATTGAATTGATTTAAACTTTCTTTTCTTATTAAAATGGGCCAATTGTTCTTTTGAATTATTGAATTAACTGGTTAATTCATGTCTCCTGCACACTCAGGCTATAAAGAACAAGAATTGTAAGGGGGAACGCCCTAGGCTTCTTAATATTCCTCATACCAAATTCCACACACTTCAGGGAGATTTCCCCCCAAGCTTAACTCTTTCATCAGCCTTATTTCTATCACTATTTGAAACAAATTCAAGAAAAAATTGGTGAAATTACTATCCTTCAATTCCCAAAAGTCAATGACAAAGAGAGATTCAAACCTGTTTCCAAGGAAACTGTCCTAGGTTGAATCAATGGAAAGATTAATGTTTCACTCATTTTTCGCTTAATTCTTCATTTTCCCTCTTAACATAAAATGTATTTGAAGATAGCAAACAATGACATTTAGCTTGCTATATTCATATTTTTCTCACCTCAAAACTCTATTAGGTAAGATTTATGGCTTCCTATCATTTATATCTAAGTATAGTTTATTTTATTTTTTCATATTTTATTTATTATCTTAATTTCATATCTGTTATGGGTGTATTGTCTGCACATATTTAATTGCACTGATGTTGGGCAATGTCTGCAAGGATCTGAAGAGAGTGTTGGATTTCCCTAGAACTGGGGTTTCAGACAGTTGTTAGCCACCATGTGGGTGCTGGGAATCAAACCCTGGTCCTCTACCAAAATAGCCAGTACACTTAACTGTTCAACTATCTCTCTAGTCCAAAGTATAGTTTATTTCTAAAAATCCATATTTCAGTTTGCTTATGAACCTAATTTAGATTGGTAAAAGGTTAATGACCAGCACAGAGATATAGAAGGATAGGATTAAATATCTTCCTTGAGATGGCTTTACATAAAACATGGATGCTTCATTCTAGTTTTCGTGTCTCATAGCCTAGAAGCACTAAATAAAGATACATGGATACATTTGAGAATAAAATAAGCCAAAGATTTAGATGACAGACTTTACCAGTTATCTCCTTATATACTTCATGGTTTAGTCTTCAAAACATAATTTTACATATAATAAAACTGGAAAATAAAACCAAGTCAGCCATTAAATAAAAATGATGAGAAAAAGCAACAATCCAATTCTGAATATCAAAAAGTAAATAGAGCCAATTGTCAAATGTTTGTGAAATCAGAGGAATGCTCACAAAGAAGTAATTTGCTTTCATCTTGCAAAAAGAACAACCATCTAGAGAAGACCAAAACTTTATATTTTGTAAAGGATCATTACATTTCCGGTGCTCAAAAAAGAATTTCTTAGGAATAATTCATTTAATGTCACCTACAGGCTAGAACTCCCCACTGTGTTATAAAGTTTGGTGCAGATCTTAGATAAGCAAATTTCTTTTTTAAAAGAATTGTATTGCCTGCACGTACGTGGGTGCACCCCTGTCATGCAATGCCAGCAAGATCACAAGAGGGTGTCAAATCCTCTGGAACTGGAGTTACACATAGTTGTTAGCCAACATGTGGGTGTTGGGAATCAAATCTGCATCCTTGGTAAGAGCAGACCGTGCTCTTAACCACTGAGCCATCTTTCCACCCCCAAATAAGCATAATTCTCAGCATGCATGAATCTGTGTTCCAATGAAGTTTTATTTTCTTAAATATCAACCTCATAAGTTATTTTCCCTCTTGCCGTCCCAGAAAACAACCATGTGGACCTAGTCAGGTAGTATACAGATTATAGATAGAGTTGCCTTGAGATTTTGAATAGCACCAGGTTGCCTCCGGTCTATGACTTGCTTACATCTCAGAATTCTTTGTTTGATATCAAAGCTCATCTCAATATCTATGCGTTCTATTTTGAAATTGGAAAAACTTGAAATTTTTGTAATGGCTTTCATCACTTCACGGTTAATTTTGAGAGACTAGCACCTAACGAGAGCTCAGTAGAAGAAATGCTCTAGACCCATGTGAGCACCTTCCCTCATGGAGCTCAAATTCTACAGATAGAGAGACAGACAGTAAAGACGTAAATAAATAAGCTAATTCCAGGAGATAGTAAGTTCTACACAGAAAGCAAAAACAAAAACAGTGGCAGTTGGGAGACATGCTTTGGGTTGGGTAGAAAAGCTAAGGCCCCCAATGATACAGGAGTTAGTCCATCAGAAGCGGCAGTCTTCACAGAGGCAAAGCGATGAGGCTAGGAAGGTGATGGAGGAGAAAGAAAAGAAAGACAAGTCTAGGCTGACTGAACACAGAGGTAGCGAGAGGACGACAAGGGGAAGAGATAAGAAAAGTCCAGAGCTTTATAATCTTCATTACACAGCTCCATAGAAATCAGAACTCCAACACTACTGTACTGTTATGGCTCCATCAATGAATGTCTTTGGTACCTGTTTAGACTGCATTTTGTCCCTTAAAATTCGCATAACAAAGACTTTCAGTATAACATACCTAGCCTTTTTCTGACCTCTAGTACAGACTTTATTTCTGTCAAAGCAAATAATGAATTCAGTGGAAAACAAAACAGGTCCGGTGGGATGTCTCAGCAGGTGGAGGGGCTTGCCACCAAGCCTAATGACCTGAGCTTGATGCCCAAGACACACATGGAGGAAGGAGAGAACCAATGCTGCAACGTGTCCTCTGACTTCCACACACATGCCATGGCATGAGTGTGCCTGTGTACACATGTACAAATAAATAAATGTAATTCTAGAAATAAAAAGTGAAAGAAAGCTCCACAGTCATCTCTGTAGTAAAACATCCAGCAAAAATTGGGTAATAGCAAAATTTAAAATATTTCCATAAAATATAACATATTGAAGTTTGTACTTGGTATATAGAAAATATAAATGAATAAGACAGAATACAAAACAGAAGAATTTCAGTCACTAAACGAGTAAAACATATTATAGATTATTTAAGTAAAACAGAAAAAAATACATGGGGAAATAGTTTTCAAGACAAATAAGTAAAAATTAAGACATCAAGAAATAAGTATATGCTTACAACAGCAACTATTTTAGAGCACCTGGTTTGGCCTTGGTGAATGTGATGCTCTGAACTAAATCTGAAAAGATGAACTAAATCAATTTATGGAAATCAAAATTCTAATGTATAGCAGAAGCCCTGGAGATCTTTATATCAACTGAGTCAGATCATTTTTACCAAGAATTTCAAGAGAAGCAAAATAATAAAAAACATACTAAAGTGTTACAGAACTATGTGTCAAGTGAAAAACAGAAACTTGCTCATAAATTTACTATTAAATGAATGTTATAAGAACAAGAAAATAACTACAAATCAAAGTCACAAAAAGCATATTTAAATTAGGGTTTTCAAAAACTGGGTATGGGCTTCACATCTATAATCCCAGCACCTGATAGGCTGAGACAAGAAGATCTCAAGCCCAAGGCCAGCCTGGGCTACGTAGTGAGAGTCCATGTCAAACAAAATTTTTTTATAAACCTGAGAAAAATATAGCAGAGTGTCAATGACACAGTACTGAAATCAAATGAGCAAGGTCAAGAACTGAATTCTGTCTCTGTCACATACTAATTAGGTGAACTAAATTCTTTCAACTGGAAGATGGAAATAATAGGACAACAGTAAATATTAAGTGCAGAAATCAAATGCACACAGCTGTTTCTAACCCTACTACAGATGGTCCTTGTTATTCAGGTACCAGAGTCATCATAGCTTTACTTGGTAACATTTATTTGTAACCCCCAAATCAAATTTCCTAGTGTTTTCAAGGTTATTTGTGGACATGTGCAGAGCAGTAAAGATATGAAGTCACAAGGTTCAGCCTTCCCATTCCAGCTCCCACGCGTGACAGCAGGAGGTTGGAGATGCAGCCAGGTACCATGAGAGCACTGAGGCCAGGAGAATGAGGTCTGCACTCCAACATCAATTAGTAGAGCAGCCTCAGGTAAGCCAAGGCAAGCCAGTAAGTCATGAACTTTGTTTGCTCTTCTGAAAATGAAGACAGTAGCCTACCAGAAAGGGAAGTAGATGTGTGTGTCCATATTTCCCTTAGACTCGATGCTTCAACATTCACTCATCGAGCCTCTGAGAGAACTTTATAAAACCTACCTATGGTGAATAATGACAACCAACTGTTTCAAAATGACTCATTCAGTAATCACAAAAATCTGAACAATGCTTAGATAGAAACTGGAGGAAGCAAGACCCTGCCAGAGGCTGGGCACATATGAAGAAGGCGTGCAGTCACTGCATCCCAAGTTTTAGGAGCTTGGAGAAGAAACACACTTGGAGTTGGTACTGGAGGGGGCGGCCGCCCGGCTATTCCTGGTTCTGAAGATAAGACTGGTTATCCAATAGCAGAAAAGTCTGGAAACTGGGGTCTTTGTCTATGATTGAAGTTACCTGCTGTTGCTGGAGCCACAAAGCAGTGGGGGGCGGGGGGAGGCAGGGAGCAATCCCTTCTTGCTTTTTCTTCTTTTAATTCTCACCTCCTACTAATCTAGTTATCAATTGTAAAGATTTTTAAAAATATTGAGTTTTTGTACATTTCATATAATAGTTCTTAATCAAATTTAGACTTCCTCTGCCATTCACACTCCCAGAGTCCCCCACACACCTGAATTTCATGCTTTCTGTCATATATGTTAAGTCCCATCCAGTCAAGCATTGGTACCCAGATGTCCTTCCTTCTGTGCAAGTTCATCCACTGAAGTCTAGTCGGTCTATCTACTATCTAGAGATCTTAAGAAGATCAATTCTCCCTCACCCAGCAGTAATCAGTTGCCAATAGTTCCTAGCCTAGGGTTGAGGGCAGCTGCCCATTTCCCTTGTTCTATACTGGTTTTTGTCTAATTGAGTTGGTCTTGTGCATGCTATCACCTTTGCTTCAAGTTCATAGGAACAAGTTTCCAGTGGCCTGAAAGTCTCTGTTTCCTTATGTTCACCAACCCTGGCTTTTATAATCTTTCCTCCTCCTCTTCCACAATGGTCCCTTGTGCTATGGGTTGGTGAGGTTTAATATAGGAGTCCTGTCCAGGGACATGTACTCTGCAGTCTCTTATTCTCTAAAACTTGGCTAGTTGGGGCCTTCTGTGTGCATCCTACTCTGTAGCATAGCAAAACACAAAACTCAGTAAAAGATATTTTAACAATTGTAATGTCATAGTTGCTATTTCACAAAGGCAAAGATTGACTGCTTTCATAATAATTCCATGCATTAAATCTCTGTTTTGACTAAGTACAGGCAAATGATACTAGAGAACTTTATGTGCTACTGTAGAAAAGTTTTTGAAATACTGGAAAAAGAGGTGTTTTGAAACATTATGAGTCATTGAGACTTTTTTCTTTCTCCATATAATTACCTGACTATGGGGGTAAAGCTGTGATCAGACCTGTGCCATCTTATCTAATTACTGGAAATGTCCTAATCGGGGAGGTGGGAGAGAAGAGATGAAAATGGAAAAGTTACCTTTCTGAGTACTTTCAGAAAGATGAGATGACCCAACAGAACATTTGGAAACTGCTGGGACTATGCTAGAGAGCAGGAATTCTGGGAATTAAAAGTACATTGTCTCATTCAAAGGCTAATTTTAACTCCTGTCTCTTTAGCAAGCCTTAAGGTGACCCTGCCTTCCTAGGGATGGTCCTGCCTTTCTAAAGAGTGGTCCCTTGGTCAAGCCTGTACAACTGCAATGTTAAGTCTCCACCCAGGCACAGATTTCATTCTCTTGACCAGAATGAGATAGTTTTTCCTTGATGGGCCCTTACTACTACAGTGACAAAGAGACTCTAGCTGGGCGTATGGTGTTTCATGTAGTTAATGACAATCAGCACAAGTGCACACAGATGTGGGCACTGCAACATCTGAGCATTGCTCCCCTCAGGCAGGGTGAGGCAGCGTGATTTATAATCCAAGTGTATACTTTTGTTCAGGATGAACCTTACTCTATAGGGCTTGGGACAGTTTTCATAAATTAGGGCTATCCCAGACAATCCAAGGTGCACAATATCATTAAATCTAGACAGAAGAACTATATAAACATTCTAACTTCTGTTTAGATAGAATATAAGAAAAGGTATTTTAATAAGTAACTTATTTTTCTATAAAAAATTTTTAATTAAATTTCATTTAATACTGGGCTTATTTTTTAAAGAGAGTAAATTCATAGAAATGATACACTATACGCATGGCCTTTATATTATAAACAATATAAATGTCTCATCTAACTTTAGTATAATTCAGAAACTTGCCTTTCTCTCACTCATCCCAGTGACCCTCCATCTCTTACTTAACTGAAATCGTAGTTGTTTCTGAATCCACCAAAAGCAAAATTAACATCTCTTTTCAAGGCATTCCTTCCCAAAACACAAACACAAAGGATCACAGACAGAGAGCCTCACAATGACAAAGGCATATATACTGTGAAAGAAAATTGTATTCTGCAGTAGGGCAAGAGATCAAGTTCAGCAATAAATGCAACAGGAAAAGTGGCGATTGATAGACAAGGAACCGAGTCAGGGATTCTGTGAATGAAAAAGTATTAAGAGGAAAGGTGACTTTTGTTAAGGGTTAGGGTAAGGTGACTTTTACTAAGCCAATTTTTCAACATTCTTTTTGATGGCAGACCAGAGCAATCAGTTGAGAACCGTGGGGGGATTCTTTCTAAACTAAATTAGCACTACTAGAATTGACCATGGGTAAAGATAGATACAGAAATCTGGGCTCAAGGCCTAGTCAAGGAGAAAACCTAGAGGAGCCTAACTATAGTTTAGTCAAAGACGAAGTCTTTTTCCTCAAGAAAGTAATTAAAGATAGGAAAGTGTTATGTATTGAACATGAAATATTCCCAACCAGCTCATATTTTGAATGCTTAGTCCCTAGCCACTGGAACTCAGTGGAGAAATAGTGGAAACTTCAGATGGTGGGGCTTGTCTATGTAGGTCACTGGACCCACTCCACAGGAGGGAATACATGCCTGGTACTAGAAACCTGGTCAAAACATCATGGTGCACCAGGACATAAGCCTTAGGCAGGAACTGAGTACTGTTGTTGAGCTCAATTGATTTAGCAGCAAGCTACTCTCTAAATACTTATATTCATATACCCATAGATGAATACTACTCTCAGTCTTAGCCAGAGAAGCCTCTCTTTCCAAAGAACAGTAGTAAGTGCAGAAACTCAGGGCAGTAGAAGGTGCTAAGAATAAGTGATGGATGGTGCTAAATCCTAAATCGATCATTTATACCATCCTATCTATGGCCCGGGGAACATTGTAGAACAGGACGTGGAAAGAATGTAAGAACCAGAAAATAAAGACTAGAACTCTGAAATAGCATCTTCATCTTTTTGGCAATACACAGTCAGTGCAATCACCAGCTCACAGCAGCTGCAGGTGCCGGTGCCGGGTCTGCACAAGAATGCCAATCAACGTCCAGGTATGGGTGGAAACAGGGCTCAGGTGGTCCTACCTCCCACAGCTGGACTGCTTACTACTGATAAATTCAAGAACAGAAAAAATACTGCCTTCAATCATGTACCCTCCAATGACCCCAACAGCCTCCAGTAGATAATTCCAATCCAATTGCCACACAGATGGCCCTGGTTAAATTAAATGGGTCACAATGAATCTGGGAAAGGGATGATTGGTTGACAGTGATGTGAGATAGGTGAAGGTGGAGGAAGAGTCATCAGAATACACAGAATACACTGTAAATGTGCATGAGATTTTCAAATAAACTTAATCACTAAAAAATGCAGCTAATAAAAAGAAGTAGGTCAAATCCACAGATCCTTTGGGGAACAGTATCTCTAGCCTTGCCTGCCATTCTCTCTGCTTCGAGGCACTCCTTGATGTGAACAGAGGTGCCCTGTTATATCTTTCCCATCAAGACCCAAAACCATGAGCCAAAATAAGCCTGTCTTCATCTATGTCAAGTAATTGGTTTATAGAAATGGAAAAGTAACTAATACATGAAGCAACATGAAAACCCTCCCTGAGTAATACAAGGCTGGGTCCTGATACCAGCTTTGACTAACAGAAGGTCATGCCTGTATTAATTCCTTTCTGCTTCTTTTAAATGTGACGTGTTCCTTTACAGGCTACATTTGTCTCACACGTTTTGTGGGGAAATGTTTTTGGTATGATTTCTGGGACACAAACTCCTCTCTTAAGGCAAAGTAGTGGCTGTGCCAGGGTGCTAATGGATTTCAGCGGGAAGCCTGTCGCCCAGTATTCTGCCTGAGCGGTCCTCAGCTGGACAGCCCAAGAGCCCAGATGCCAAGCTGTGGGCTACTGTCTCCAGGAAGCACCATCTGCTTCCCTGGAAATCTCCCCGGGCATTTGGCTGGCAGCTTTAGGGTGGCCTTGAGGTCTGGGGAAGTGAGAAGATACTGCAGGGAGGCTGTCTGGCTTTTCTTCACACATGGAAGCTCATTTTCTATCATTTACTAGAATTAGCATTTGGTGAGATTTTCTTTCTTTAAGGACAATAGTAGTTTGAGGTCTCCTTAGCAGAAACTTAGCAGAATATAAAATTGAGCTCAATTATCTCTCACTGTTAGGAGAATTGTGTTTCTTCCTTAGGACAGATAAACACAGGCTTTTCAAAGGGTGTATGGAAGACCTCAAGTTTGCACAAAGCATTCTGAATGGAAAAAATAAAAAGGAAAACAAAAGATCCAAAAGACTAGTAAGTACGGGAAACACTGCACATTGCATCTCCTTCAATATTGACCACACTCATCATATAGCAATGCTACTGATAAGTTATACAGTCCAAAGCAGCAATTTTGAGGGGAGGGGGCTGGGGAAATAGCTCAGTTGGTAAAGCATTTGCTTTGCAAGCATAAGGACCTGAGTTCAATCCACAGAAGCTGTATTTTTAAAAGAGAAAGGAAGCCAGGCATGATGGTGCAAGCCTTTAATCCCCGCACTCACTCAGAGACAGAAGTAGATGGATTTCTGTGAGACTGAGGCTGGCCTGGACTACATAGAAAGTTCCCGGCCAGCTGTGGCTATAACTTGTTGAAGGAAGGAAGGAAGGAAGGAAGGAAGGAAGGAAGGAAGGAAGGAAGGAAGGAAGGAAGGAAGGGAGGAAGGAAGGGAGGGAAAGGAGGGAGGGAGGGAGGAAGGGAGGAAGGAAGGGAGGGAAAGGAGGGAGGGAGAAAGAAAGAAAGACCAAATGAGATGGTGAGATGGGCAACATTTGTAGTCCCATAACTAGTGAGATAGAGACAAGAGGATCCCTGGGGCTTGCTGGCCAGCCTAGACTACTGGGCAATATCTAGGCCAATGATAGACAATATCTCAAAAAAAGCATAGTGGCAACTAAGAAATGACATTCAAGTCATCTTCTGGACTCCACATGCATATGCACGTGGAACTGAACACACAGGTACACCCACATGCATATGAATACACACACACAAAGAGTAACCTTAACATAGTAACCTTGTACTCTATTAATCACATAAATTACTCTCTAAAAGAGATTCTCAGAATATACCAAGGCACGTCAGTCACTAAAGGGACCGGGTGGCTTGGGGCAGTCATATGGGCTGTACAGAAAGGGAAATATCTTCTATCTCATACATATTCTGCAGCTGTCAGGATACCACGTACATGTTCTTAAATGGGCAGGATTCATTTATTCTTCTTTTTCTTTATTTGGCAAATGTTAACCATGTCTTTACTGATGGCAGCAGAGTGCCAGGTATAAGGGAGTTAGGACTCATTGAAGCAAATAAACCAGTTATGCTCAGACTAGAAAGAGCCACGGTGAAGAAGTACTTATAATTAAATGCATTGAGCATCACACTGGAGTCAGAGTTTGCCTCGGGGGATTTCCTCTGAAAGACTTGCTGTTTATTGAATGCTCACCTGTCTGAAAACCAAGGAAGTCTTTCAAGAAACACTGCCAGTTCATCAGGACACATAGCAAGTCCTTAGGAGACGATGGGACAGGACCTGAGGAGAGCCAACAACAAAAAGGAAAGATCAGCAACAGATCATAATATGTTTTGGAATCAAACAGCAAACTCAGGACAAATCATCACTGCGATTTACCACTCAGTGGCGTTCTCTACACCACTAGATCCAGTTATCTAAAGACAGAGACCATTTCAAATAACTCAATTTGCCATAGGCATTCAGGTGTGTCAGGTACACTGTAGACACATTATGAATTTTAAACAAAGAATAATACTATATTTCACTTAGGTTTATTAATAATGGCACATTCACACAATGGACAATCAATAATTGTTTCATGGATTGCATAAAATAACATTTCATTTCCACACACTGAGGAGCAGTCACAGCTTCACAACTCTAAAATGGAAAAAAAATGTCTACCAGATTCGAAAAATTGAGTCTTGTATTACACTGTTTAAAGGGCTTCCTATGTGCAAAGCAACTTGTTAAGAGTCTGTATATAATTTAATTTCCAGACTATTTGAGAAAAGAGGCAAAGCTTTAGTCAAATTGTTTCTAAACTCTAGTCACTGATATAAGTCAGTACTTGTTAAATCCAGAGAAAGGAGAAAAAAATTGAATTCTTCCCATCTCATAATTTAATTCTTAAGATAAACATACAAGGAAGAAACTATGCTCCCTAACACTTTCAGGAAAATACTAAATTAAACTCTTTCAGGACCTCCTAGTCTTTGAAAAACTAGTGCTCTGTGATCAATTAAATTTCTGTGTAATATCTTGTCAACTATCTCTCACATAACTGATCTTTTCATTTTCTATTCTACATGAAGGAGCATTTATCAAATATATCCACACTGCTATGTCATTTGTAGTTTCAAATTTCTAAATAGCTATTTGAATTATTGTCAAGAATATGTAAAATTTTAAGACATAGTCACAGAACATACTATAATTTGAAAGCTAAAATCATATCAATATTCTCTCTTTGACCAGACCTTGATGCATATCTGTCATCTTTCTGACTTGTATAAGAATTTGCTTTGATTGTTGAGGACATGGATTGGTGGATAAGGGAGCTGGCTATGCATGAGTGCCTGAATTTGAATCTAGAGCACCCACGTAAAAAGCCAGGCATGGCCAGTTGTAACCACAGCTACTGGATAAGAAGGCAGGAGGAAAACTAGGGCTTTCTGGCTGCCAACCTAATTCCAGATTTGGTGAGGGACCCTGTCTCAAGGGAATAAGGTAGAGAGTTGTAGAGAAGGAAGTCTTCTTCTGGCTTTTGTGCAGGCACAGGCACAGGCGCATACACACACACACACACACACACACACACACACACACACCACCTACCTGCACATCAGAAATTAAACTAAAATAAAAATAAAGCAGATGTTTGTGATTCACATAGCTGAGTGTCCAGTTAGTGGCTTATCTGTCCACCCAGGTTCCCTGCCTCTCCTGTCCACCTGCCTCGCCCATGTGTAAGTACACAAGTGTCCATGCCATTTCCTTAGTCACTTGGATACTTTGATTCTAAATTTTCAGATTGTCCAGGAAGTCAAAGGAGAAAAACAACCACAAGTGATAACAAAACTCAAAAATAAAAGCCATGTAGTGAATTAGCACAGTGAAGAGATTTCTTTAGAGGCCCTCTGACCTTATTTCTATAACAGTGTATCTCCAACATATAACATCCTAATGGGGTTATTTATCTTGCAGAGTCCATGAGATTTCTCTTTGAGTAATACCATCTGTTCTGATAGATGCTGCTGGAGTAGACTACTGACCACTTCAGCCATTAAAAGATTCACACTTCTAGTTAAGACCTTGGGGTTTGATTCCTGGAAACTCAAATTTGCATCTTAGGTCACTGAATATGTTGTACAGTACAACTGGACATGGATTATTTATCTGGTACATTAGCAATCTTACAGATAATGTATATCAACTAATCATTTTGAGTATTAAGTCAAAGAACTCTGGTTTCCCTTTCTTAGAGAACTGTGTGCAGTTCTCTGGGAGATAGTGACTAAATGAAAACTTTGTATTTGTATATCAGCATCACCAAAAACTCAAAGTATCTGACTCAAATACAATCTCTTATTTTTTTTTCTGTTCATATGAATGAAAATGTTAAGAAGCACTGAAATGTTCCAAAGTCAAGCAGCAAAAAGGAAAATGCAAATGGTCAAGACTATTCTCAGTAAGCAATGGCTCAGTAGTGAAGAACCCACACTGTTCTTGCAGAGGACACACATTCAGTCCCAGTACTGACATGGACAGCTCACAGCCACTATACCTCCAGTTCCAGGGAATCCAATGTCCCTTTCTGGCCTCCATAGGTACTGCATTAAAATTTAAAAATAAGGGGCTGGAGAAATGGCTCAGGAATTAAGAGAACTTGCTGTTCTTGCAGAGAACCCAAGTTTGGCTCCCAGCACCCACAAGGCAGCTAACAGTTGTGCATAACTCCAGTCCCAGGGAATCTGTCATCATCTTTGGTCTCTGTGGGCATTGTATGCACAGGTGTACTTGCTTATATGCAGGCAAAGCACTCAAACACATAAAAAAACAAGCTACACTTAAAAAAATCTTTATTAAAATATTGTTCTTGGGCTGGAGAGATGGCTCAGTGGTTAAGAGCACTGGCTGCTCTTGCAGAAGATTGGGATTCAGTTCCCAGCACCCATATGGCAGCTAACAACCTCCTGTACCTCCAGTTCCAGGGGATCCAGTGCTCACTTTTGATCTCTTTGGACATTGCTCAACATAGGTGCACTTACATACATGTAGGCAATACACTCATACACCCAAAGCAAAAATAATAAATAAAATATTTTTTTAATTTTTATTAAAAAAAACCTGAAAAACAGAAAGCCAAGGATCAATGTGAGTGCTTAAAAAGGCAAGATTCGTTTTTATGTTTATATTACTGCTCAGGATGACAAAGAAGAAAATAGGTCTCTCCTAGCTGTCTTTTATGTGAATGAACAAAGGACCATACAGGCAAGAGTTTCCCTGGTGCCCTCTTAAGGGCAGGCAGTAACTCCCTGCTCCAAAGAGACTTTGTTCTCTGGAATCTTTATTTCCAGGACAAGAAAAAGACTCAGGTTGTTCCCTGCAAACTAGGTGTTCTGTGCCTTTTGTTAAAGGATGCTGACTGGGTGGAGGCTGCAGTCATGTGTAGCCACCTCCTGTTGAGTGATTGATGTCACCACTGTGGGTGTGCCCTGGCGGGCAGGAAGCCAGGCAGGAGGCTGGAGAGGGGCCTGAAGCTCCCACTCCAGCAGGGTTGCAAAGCAGAATGATGTGTGAGTAGAAAAAATTGACAGCTGTACAAAAACAGACTGCTGGTTGAGACGAATCAATAATGATTTTAAGAAAATTAAACTCTGGCTGAAAAGAGGTAAAAAGCTTTTAAAGCGCCGCAGCCCTAAGCAGCAGTGGAAGGACTAACCTGTTAAAGCACCTCTGGGGTGATTTCCCAGCCCCAGTCTCGGATTCTGTGTGACTATTCTCCTACCCCTTATTGGCTCATTATCTCGGATGGCAGGTGCTGGGCCTTTGCTGTATAAACAATTGCTTAGAGAAGAGAAGTCAAGGGAGGTAGACCTGGCTATCTTTTATTTGTGCCTGTTAGCTCGGAAAGGATAACTAAATGAAAGTCCCGGGTTGTCAGGGCCCTGCTCAGGCACACACAAAGGAAGAAATAACACAAATACTGTGTGATCACTGTTGAAAACACTGCCCCTTCATGTGGCTGTGACTATTTAGGATTCTAACATTCCCCAAAGGTATATTTTCAAGACTTACACTAGATAAGTACATTTAGGAAAAAAAAAAAAAAAAAACTCTGAAGAAGACCCGACACTTAACACCCTCCCACTTGACACATGAAAGCTACTTAATATTCCAACTAGATTAATATGCTCCTTCACCCAAACCTCAGATGACAACTTTTGTTCTTATTAGAACATGGAAGACCATAGGGGTAGAAATGTTTGCTAGAAAATCTCTCCCGTTTTCCATCAACTTGAAAGAATGAGGAAATGATGTCAAGAGCACAGATACGAAGCGTCCCTTTGCGGTCTTTTCACAGAGACCCTCAGAACATGACAGTTTGTCCACTTGGGTTCTTGGCTATGTTCGCTCCAGGGTGGGGCTGTGGGAAGGCTTAGATACGCACCAGCAGTAAGGAGGACTGTTTAATAAGACTGCACTGGTCCCTGCTGTGTCCACCCTGCTCCCATGTAGTCTATGTCGCCGCAGCCCTGTCAGGTGGTATGTAGGGATAGCTAGGAGATCTTACATATGTTTGGTCTTTTACATCTTACAAGCATGCCCTTTCAAATTATATTGATAAACACAGCAATCTGTGGAGTAGGTAAGGCAGGTATTTTCGGTCACTACTTTATTGTAGACTTCTGTTCATTTATTTGTGGTACTAAGGCTTGAACTCATGGAGTCATGCATGTCAAGTAAGAACTCTACCACTAAGCTGTATCTCCAGCCTGTGTTTCTTTATTGTTTATTTTGTTTTATTGTTTGTTGTGTGTGTGTGTGTGTGTGTGTGTGTGTGTGTGTTAAACTTCTTGCCTCAGCTTTCAAGTAGCTTGGATTACAGACCTGTATCACCAGACCTGGTTTGTATGAACATATTTAAAATGCTAAATGACTGTCTCAAAACAATAACCTTGAAATCACTCCCAACAGGCTGAGGCAGATATACTCAGTTTGCTCTCTATTGCTTGATAAATTTTAGCAGTTAGATCAAAACCTGTGATGCAAATGAAAACTATGATTCATCATGAGTTAAACTGAATGGGGACCCCTGTGAATTTTGCATTACATTATAAAAGGGACTTTACCACTATGATCCATACTTTAAGGTAAGATTGGCTACATTTTCCAGGTCTTTATAAGATTGAGGTACAGAGGACAGAGAAGGCTGTACCATCACCAAAGCAGAAACTGGAAAGGAGATGTGGTGATAGAAACTGGGGTCCGAGAAAGCAAACACTATAGTAATAACTTTAAAGATAGAGAAAGGAGATCAGAAGAAAAGCAATTCAAGGAATTTCAAAAGGGTAAAAGTATTTTTTTTTAAGACAAGGAAACAGCCTCTCTTATAGAGCAGTCAGAGGCAAGGTAGCCCAAGCAACATCCTTTTGTCCAGCAGGACACATATCAAACTTCTGACCTACAGGACTGTAAGACAATCAGTTTACATTGTATTAATCCATTAGTTTTCAGGTTTGTTGATTCAGTAATAGGAAACCAAGAATTCCATGTCAGCTTTCCTACTCAGTAGCTTTAAAATGTATTTCCCTGAAACTGAACCACAATTTCCCATCTTGGCTTAATAAAACTGGAAAAAAAAAAAACCACCAAACACAATTATTTTGGCATATAGAAAAACAATAGCTGAGATTTATTGACTGTTTTACATATACAATATGATTTTCTACATCTATTTTTGTATACATATATATGTTATCTAATTGTCAGAGTCCTAATAATTTCACTTCATTTACCACAACTGCAAAGTGGATATAATGAAAGCACCTATTTCATATACTCTGCTGTGGCACCCAGCCTCTAGACTAGGTTAGCTTGTATAATCAATAAGATATCATTAAAACAACAAACTATATTTTCCAAAGTTAGACCATAAAAGTATCACTTCTTCCATTTTTTGTTGAATCTCTGACTCTAGAAGTCAATTGTCAGCAATCCTAAGGAGAGGTCCACAAAGTAAGAACTCAGACCTAATTTGATAATAAGTCATCTTGGAAGCCTTCAGATGGGTACAACTCCAACCAGTATCTTTACTATCACCTCAAGAGAGACCCTGAAAGCACAACCCTCCAGCCATACTCTACCCAAATTGCTGACAACTCTGAGACTGTATCAGATAGCATCTGTCATTACCTTAAGCCACTCAATCAATGGGGTCATTTGTTGCACAGAAATAGATAATGTATCTATCTCTTAATAAAAATAAAATTAGCTTATGTTTTAACTAGCCAACAGTACTTAGAATATGATAAAGTATATAATAGATATTTAAGTTGTATGTTAGTCATCCATCACAAAATGACAATTCTGAGACTATGTATTTATAAAATAGAAAGGATTATTTTAGCTCTCCATGTTAAAGGTTTCAGGCCGAGATCAGGTAGACCCATCACTTTGGAGTTTGTGGCAAGGCCATATATCAAGGTTGGAGCATGTGATAGAAACAAAATTGTTTACCTCATGGCCAAGAAGCAAACTCAGGAGGAGAGGGCCAAGGTTCACAACCCCTTTAGCCACTTGCCCCAGTGACTTAGAGACTTTCACTAGGCCCTGCATCCTAACCAGTCTACCACTTCCCAGTCATGCTGCTCTGGCGACCAAGTCTGTAATACATGAGCCTTTGTGGAACATTTGAAATAAAAACTATGGAAGTGCTTCATTAAATCAGCTGCTAATTATAAATTTAACTCCTTCATTAAAAATATGAATAACCCACTGTAAAGTAGATTTTGAGGAGTAATGCAGTTACAAAGATAATACAGACCACCACCTAATTTCAGCTCAAGGGGCAATATATAAAATGAATAAATTTTGTACATCTCAGGTATAGATTTAAGAAGTCATTATTTACACACACACACACACACACACACACATATTAGCATGTATATCAACATAATATGGTTCAACAATTAGAAGAAATGTGCCATGTGCTTTCACTTCTTTGTAACTGTTTCCTGCTTCTAGTTAGCTGTTTCCTTAAATCACATACCGATGAATTAAGAGGTGATTTTCCATGTAATCATGGCCTGCGGCTTATGTTCTCAAGAAGCTTGAATATTACAATTGCTGATATTCACTTATTCAATAAATTCTTGCTAAAGCCATTAAGAAAACATCCTAAATAAGTGAATAAGAACATAAGAATTCTTTTTACAGGAAGCTCCATTTGTTTTATCACAAGAATCATTTGAAAGTAAAAGCACCAGGCCAGTCTTTATCAAAGTAATCTGGAAAAATAAGGATAGTCTATTCTTCTGTGGAGTATGAATCAAAAATTATCTGAATGAGTCTGGATGAGACAAAAATGTCCATCCATGTCTGCTCTTCTGTGTGAAGATACACAGCAATTTAGACACTGGTCAGTATCGCCATGGCTTGGACTGTCATTATTCTTTGGCCTCTGCTACTGGGGCTGTCATTACTTCATGAAAATCCTGTACTTGATGAACACAGATCCAAAATATCCTTTTAGCTACTAGACAGTAGATACTCTACATTTATTTTAGAAGTACGCTAAGGAAAGAGAGGGCACCTGTGATGAAAGTACACGCTCCAGTTTCTGCAACACTGAGATTATAAGAGCTGGCGTTCTTATCATGCCTACCTGCAATTAATGTGACTTCATTCAAGATAAAATAAACTGCATAAGTGAGCAGCTAAATACTTTCCACCCTATTAAACCAGTGAGTAAGTTATTCACTGTGCCCTTCCAGTCATCCTCACTGAGCTCCTCACCCATGGCCCAAGGCTTTTAATTGCATAACCAGCTGTTAATTTCACTTGAGGCCCTATGTGGAATAATTAGAGAAAAAGCTTTAAGTCAGCCTAAGAGAACTGTGATAGAATTATATTCTACCCATAAAGTAGCAAGTAAATAGGATACATGTATACATGAAGGAGGACTTAGTCCCTAAAACATCTACCACCACCACAGCAGACAACTTCAAAGATGTGTATTTGGGAAGCAGGGAGAAATCTTGGGCAGGAAATACTGATTCACCCATATGGGTACCTAAATGGTGGTATGATTTACATGCAATAATAAATACAAGAGCAACATAGAAGCATAAGGTTGGACACATTTGAGAACCATAGGAAAATGTGTCTGGTGGGAGCATTACAGGAGCCAATTCTACAGAAACTGGTTCCCTCTCAAATTGAATGTAATGGCACAGCAAGCCTCTCTCTCTGTCTCTCTCTGTCTCTCTCTCTTTCCCTCTCTCTTTCCCTCTCTATCTGTGTGTGAGTATACAGATTACATGTATTATTCTTTAAAGGACAGCATTGATGTTGGACGTACTGGTAAGAGAAGCGGGGAATGCACTGTGAGAAATATCAAGAACAGCCTAGGCCCAGTAAATAAGTGTGGGTGTTCAGGTAAATAGAAGCAAACTTTATTAAATCTGTTAGGGAATAAGAAAAGTAAAATAACTTTTAGTAAACTAAATAAACTAGAGTAATTAAGAAGGAAGGACAGACAGGAAAGAGAGAGGAAGGCAGGAATATTCATGAGGAAAAATGAGAGAAATATTTCTAAAATTCAAAAACAAGAATATGTGGGGATCACTTTGACGTAAGAACAGAATAAGAAGACAGAAGACAAAAGTGAAGTCTTGATGAGTTGATGGTTCATTTGAGAGTCCATCTAAGATGGCAAAGGAGTATGACAGGGATGTAGATGGAAATACAAGGCCAGGGCTGAGGAGTGGCTATAGGTGAACACAAAAGATTTGGTAGGTATCAGGTTGCTAAAACTCCATTGACCAAGCACCCTTCTAGAAATGCAGCTATCCACATGTATGACCTAATTTTTAAAATCTCATTAATAAAAAATTACTTTCAAATCCAAAAAGTTCAGTTTCAAGGGAATAAATGATGGCTCAAAATCATAAGGTTAACAGTCAGTGAGGTGGCCCCCTCAAATCAGTACACATTCAGCTGAATTTGTGCTTTAATCTATCTAAGTACTGTAGAAGACCTCTTATTCTTTTGCATTTAAGACGAATAGATATTGGTTAAAGCAGTAACCATTTTAAACTGGATGTGCATATGCCTTAAATATTTCACTTTACACACACACACACACACACACACACACACACACACAAAACCTTAGATGTTTGAGCAAAAATTCCTCTTTTAGTAGTAGTATACCAATGGAGATATACACCTCTAGAAATCACACACATAGATCATATCCCTCTTCAAAGTGAGTCATTCCTAGTTATATTCTTTGTAGACCTTTTAGAGAATTTCATACATGAGCATTTTATCTGCATCATTTCAACCACTCTCCGTTGCCACTTCAGCTCTCCCCATGTCTCCCTTATTCTCTCCCAGTTTCTTGTCCTCTTCTTTGATTATTGTTCCATATACATATATACATTCATAAATATACATGTACACACAATGTACTGAGTCCATTTACTGGTGCTCATGTGTACATGTGTTTAGGGCTGACCACTTGGCATTAGATAACCTATCAGGAAGTAAATCCCTGATGAAAACTGATTCTGCTCCACTTAGCATCCACTGATTGTCTGTAGCTCTTCATGTAGAGGTGGGACTTCACAAAATTTCCAGTCCTGTGTCCAAAGTATAGCCTTGTTTTCCAAATATAGGGTCTTACCTTTAAGTTCTGGGAGGCAATCAAGGAATATAGCAATAACCTATATTTTGGGAATTCCTTAGACTAACCCTGACAAACAATTCAAAGGATGCTGATACTCTGGTTTTTATTATATATGTATTTTTATATATATGTATTTTTCCATAGGTTTATAAAAGAATAATTTCCCCATTATTTTTCACTTATAATAATATAATATAATACTTATATTATTTATCTCTCTTCTCTCTCTTTCCCATAAAACCTTCCTCCCTCACCAGTTATAAAGTACCCCACATTTTCCCCATTGCCCACTGACAACACTGTCTCCTGCTATTTTCCTCTTTCCAGGTCCTTTTTCCCCATTGCCCCCACAATTCCTTTCTGCTTTCTTGGCTCCTGAGGTTACTTCAGGATATATACTCACACCTAAAGATTTGGAGCCAAGATTCACAAATGAGAGTGAACATATGTCACTTGTTTTTCTGAGTCTGTGTTGCCTTACTCTATATAAATTTCCAGTTCCATCCATAAACTGAACAGTTCATGATCCTATTTCTTTAAGACTGAATACACCTCCATTGTGCAAATGCACCCTATTTTCATTATCCACTCACCAGTTGAAGGACATTTAGGTTGTTTCCACTTCCTAGCTACTGTGAAAAGAACAGCAGCGAACACAGCTAAGCGGGCATCTTCACAGTAGGACATCAATATCAAGTCTTTGGGGTATAAGTCAAGGAGTAGTATAGCTGGGTCATATGATGAACATATTTTCAGTCTTATGTGCTAAATATTAATAATAATAACAATCATTATGGTATATATTATTAAGACTTTCACTTGTTGGAGGGATGGAGAGATGGCTTAGTAGTTAAGAGCACTGACAGCTCTTGCAGAGGACTTGGGTTCGATTCCCAGCACCCACATGGAAGCTAACAACCAACTGTAACTCAGGTTCCAGGGAAATCCAATGCTCTCTTTTCACCCCAGGCATTGCACAACACAGGTACATTTACATAGACGCAGACAATACACTCATACACACAAAGTTAAAAAAAAATAAGTAAAATATTCTAAAAGACTTTCATTTGTCACACAAGGAAACTACAACACAGAGAAATTAACTAGTTCACATATGATGACCTATTTTGATGGGCAAATTTCAAATCCACAACCTTTGTAAGGATAAGATTACATGTTGGTAGTTGCCATGTGCCAGTAATTGGATTGTATTATTTATCTGTTTTAACTGATTTTGACTCTCAGATTATTCAGTATATGCATTTACATAGTTTCATCAGTATATGTCAAATATTGTCTGTATCCAATAAATATACATGCATATATACATGTATGTCAATGGTCTCATTTTGTATCATAGCCCATGTAACACATAATTAAAATAAAATGGTTTCATTTTATTTTTCACATCCTTATGCTTTACACTGACATCTCCCATCATTACTTACGAAGAATTATATACTCATCTGCATGAAAAAGCTCTGAAGTTAGAGAAGAAAACAACTGTATCTGTCTAACTCAAAGGGCCAGTGAAGACGTATGACAGAATCACGGGGCACCCAGATAATCACACTTGTTCTAAATAATGAAACTTGATTTTTCACCCTAAGAAAATAGGTAGAATAAATTCAAACATTTCTTCCAATTTGATTATTACAGAAAAAGTGCAATGATGAAAAAAAGGCCTCCATAATTCCATCCTCATACGTAATCTGCTAATATTTCCTCACATCATCTTTCAGGCTTTTCTGTGTCTTTGTGTGCATATGGTTTCTTCACCGATAGGCTATTCAACATGACTTGGCAATAAAACACTGCATTAATTAGGTAACTTCCTTGCGCAATGTGGAGGCCTGTTTCCGTGACTTTGTGTTTCGTTTATCACCCCTGTGGATGACTAATGATGATAATTTGAAAGAACTTTTTGTAGAGAGGGGAGCATTTCTTGGCTCTCTTCCTTTTTCCTCTGGCCCACTGCTACTTATTTTTCTTGACTCATTTCTTCTCCTGCCTCTAACAACTAAATGCTGTTTCTTCTCAGAGCTGTGAAATGAGCACTCTTCTTACTCTGGGTTTTCTCCCAAACATTCTCTTGCACTCCCATAATTTTCATATTCCAGGTTAAGAATGTTCTATCCATAGTGTTTGATGCAAAAAGTGCTTCAGGTTTCAGAGATTTTTTTTTTAATTTTCAAGTATTTTTGAAGACTTTATCTTTGATTTCCATGTTTTCTGATTAGATTGCTTGCTCAATCTGTACCTATGCTAGCATATCTTCTACATTTGTATTTCTAGTCCATTTTTCTGAGCTTGAGATCTGAAAGGTATAAGCATCAGCTTTATATGTCTGTGTGGATATACAAAATCCATCTCAAAGTCAACTCCTGATACATCCCTCACACCTGTTCCTCTTGCATGTGTATGTGTTGTGTGTGTGTGCACATGTTCATGCAATGGGTACATGTGTGTCTCTGTGCATGTGGAAGCCAGAGGTTTACATCAGGTGTCTTCATCTACCATTCCACACTTATTTTTTGAGACAGGGTTTCTCACTGAGCTTAAATCGCTGTGATTTAGCAGGACTGGTTCATCAGTAAGATTCCAGGCTCTGTCTGTCTCCAGCCAGACTCCCAGTGCTGGGATAGTAAACATGCATTACGCTGCCCAGATTTATATGGGTGCTAGAGATCTGAACTCAGATCTTCATGCATGAGCAACAAGCAGCTTATCCACTGAACCATCTCACAAGCCTGTTCTTCTTCTTGTCTGTCCTTACCATAGAGAAGCTGTGAGAGGCTTTTCCCTTTTGTATATAGTCTATAACCTATCTGTCAAAGAATCTGCAGTGATATCACCAAAACCTCTCTCTAATATTTCTTTTTTTTTCCTGATTTAACTTTGTTCAAGTGACTGTTATGTCCAGGATAAGATGCATTGGTTTTTTGACTTTCCACTCACTTTAATATTTCCTTTCTATATCAAAATGAAATGATTGTTCTAAATTTGTTAGCACTGGATCAGATATCCTTGCTTAGAAGTTTACACAGGTCCTCCCTGAACCTACAAGACAATTTGTCTCTTGAACATGGCCTATAACTCCATGTGCCTTAATTCATTTCTCTGAAGGCTCCATTTTCCAGTTCCTCAAATAGAACTGACCCTCTGTTATTCTTGAGTTCTACATTTTCAGATTCGACCAAATTGGATGAAAAATATAAAGAAAAAACATGTTAGTGCTTAACATAAATATATTTTTATAATCTTGTCACTATTCCATAAATAACATAACTAACTGCCATTTGTATAGACTTTACACTGCATGATGTATCATAAATGATATAGATTCTATTTTAAGTTAAGTATACTAAAGGATGCATGTAGCTTACATGTAAATACTATTCCATTTTATATAAGGGACTTGAGTATCAGTGGATATTGATATCTTTGGGAGGGATCTTATTGCCAGTTACTAATATCCTCATTACTAATAGACAACTCTCCACTGGTTCTTCTTTCAGGACAGGGGATAAACAAAAGTTGAAGAGCAACTTCTATCTAGACAAGAGGGTGTGGACCAGTTCTTCCTGATCCTTCCTGTTAGGCATTATAAACCTTAAAATCAGGCAATAAGAATCAAAGGAGACTCTAAAGGATGGACGAAGAAAGCAAACATGTTTGGAACCATCATTTAAGAACAACACAGCAGCATCGTTGTTCTATTCTTCAGAACTTGAATCTCACCAAGATACATTGTTTGCAGGTGCCCTACCTAACAATAAGAGCAAGTATACAGGAGTCTTCCTCCATGTGGCTGCAAGGCATCCTCTCCGATGACAGCATTAGGCAGGACTAGAAGTGATCAAGAGGAACTATCAGGAGCCCAACTGACCAAAAGTTATTCCCATCTCTAGAGCCCTAACTTAATGGCATTATCAAAGTCTCAAAGTAACTACGAAAACATCCTCCACTCTCTGACACTGGACAAAAGAAATCTTCAAAACAATAATTATAGCAAGTTCATAACATATCAAATGAATGCATAAATCACTGGAATTCTATATACTGTCAATTAAATGTGGAAATAAGATAAAACAAGATGATATTTAATATGTCTCCAAATAAAATGGATTACTTAAATTTGTATAACTAAACCTGCATAGAATCTATATTTTTAATTACAATGTACACAAGGCCTTCCCACAAGACTAGACCCATCAACATTTCATTATGGATGGAGGAGAGATCACTCTTCTCCAAGAGGGACTATCAACAATTAATAGTTGTTAGGGAGGCGTATCATTTTCTTAAGTGGTATAGACAGAGATAAATTGTCCTCACTCAAGTAAATAACCTTCCACCCACAGTTAGACAAGTAACTTATTCAATTCAATGGGACACACACAAAAAGATATGAGAGTGAGAGGGGACATGTTGGGAATGGTTCCAGCAGGAGAGAGGGGTAAAGAGGGGGAATCGTGGTGAAACGACTACAATTCATTACATGACTATGTAAAACTCTCAATCAAAAATTTTAGTTACAAATGAGGACAAAGCATAAAAGATCTAAATTAGTCTTCATATACTGGAAGACCCAACATAGTAATCAATGCTTCCAACATAGATCTATAGTTTCAATACAAGGATTATCAAAGTTTAAGAAAGAATTATATAAACCATACATAAGATTATTTCAAAATTCTTATCAAAAGGTACAGGCACTAAAAAAGCCAAAATAAACTGAAATCTATAAAGAAGAAGAAAATCAGAGGAATTACCTCACCCACATACAAAGGACTTAACCTCTCAAAACATATGCTCCTAACAAAAGCACCAGAATCTATAAACATTACCATATATGGAAGATGAGTGAATATTACTTTATGTAGCAAAAGAAATGATTAAGAATCTTAGGAGGAAAGATTCATCTTCTATTCTGTGGGTGGGACCTAAATATAATTGCATAAGTCATATATATCAGAGAGAGGCAAAGGGTCTTTAGGAACAGATACATGGAGAAAAGCTCCTACACAGACATGAATATGACATAAAGACACAGAGACTGAAGTGCTGTGAATACAGTCCAATGAAGCTGAGACTCACCAACAGCCTCCTGATGCTGAGAAGAGAAGGGAGGATGCTACCTTGAAGGTCCCAGAGAGGGTATAGGCCTGCCTACATCTTGATTCCAGATGTTGGCCTCCAAAACAGTGGGGGGAAATTTTCTTTTTCATTTATTTTATTTTATATTGAAATTCTGTGATATTCATACAATAAAATTTGATGGTATTCAAATCAATATGGCCTATAGAATCTGATTTGTGTTCTCAAATATCCTTCAGTGTGGGTCCATCCACTGGAGCTTGGCTAACCTACCTACCAAGAATCCCAACCTGTAAGAGACTGTCTCCCTGTTCCAGCAGTTATCAGTTCCCAATAGTTCCTTAGCTCAGGTTGGAATTTCTTGCCCACTTCTGGACAACTATGGTGGGATTTTGTTTGGTTTGAGCTTACATGGGACTTGTGCATGTTGTCACCATAGCTGTGAGTTCAAATGCATAACTGACCAGCTGTCTAGAAAACAGTTTCCTTGTAGTCGCCCACCACTTCTGACTCTTATAATCTACCTGCCCCCTCTTCCACAATAATTCCTGAACCTTGAGGAAGAGAAGTTTGATAATAGATGTCCTATTCAGGGATAAGCATTCTGTAGCTTCTTGTTCTCTGCACATTGTGGGTTGAAAGAAACAATTGCTGTGTTTTTAACTGACAAATGTGGTAATTTGTTACAGAATACTAGCAGATTAATACATAATAGTAACACTTTTTTTGGTTTTTGGAGTTTTTTGAGACTGGATCTCCATGCAGCCCCAGCAGGTCTGGAACTTGCTATATACACCAGGGAGGCCTCAGTCTTACAGAGACCCATCTGTCTCTGCCTTCTGAGTGCTCGAATTAAAGGTATACACCAACAGGCCCAGCTAATATTAACACTTATCACATAGGCACAGTAATAAAAACTAAGTTATACAAGCTGAGGGACAACAGCTGAGGGATATATCCATTGAACATAACAGAGAACTGCTAAGTTGAGCATGTCCCCAGATCTCATGCAATGCAATGAAATCTCCAGTGTGAGGTATTGAGATGGGGAAGACTTGATTCTATACTGTTTAGGGGAAAAACTCGATCCTGTGGGACCTTGTGTGATGATTAGAATTAGAAAAGTTCCTTACTGTAAAGCTCCCTTAATTTAAATCCTCATGGCTTTGTAAGAAGAAAAAGAATGATGAGTATACACACATACAATAATGTGCATACACACACACACACACACACACACACATACACACACACCTTATCTTTGTCTCTTGCTCTTTCACGCCATTTACTAACTCAGGACTCTGCCAACAAGATTGTAATCACCTGAAAGAACCCCTCAACCTTGAACCTATCTGCCAAAGTTAGCTTCTTTTCTTCATAACTCACCTTGTCCATGATATTATAACTGATGAGAGGAAATATAATAATTCAAAATTTGGTCCATTTAAATATATTCAGTTTTATGAAGATGTGAAAGCAACTCTCTGGAGGATAAATGCTTTTGTTGAGAAATAGTTTGGGAACACTGAGGGAGATCAGAGCAGGAACTCAAGGCAGGAGCAGAGACAGAAACTATAGCCTAAGGCTGCTTGCTGGCTTGCTCCCTGGCTCTGTCCACTGGATTTCTTATACAGCCAGTCCCACCTGCCTAGGGATGGTGCCAACCTTGGTGGGCTGGGCCCTCCCACATCAATCATCAATCAAGATAATTCCTTATAGATGTGGCCACAAGCAAGTCTTCAAAAAGGTTTCTTCTTCCCAAGTGAATCTTGGTTGTGTAAAGGTAACAATTAAATCAAAACAGTACATATCCCTAAGTCAAAAGTGAGCCTTGAGAGAAATGAACTCAAAATAGTTGATTGACTTAAATGTAGAACATAATTTTAAAAATTTTTTAGAAAAATAACTAAGAGAAAACATCTAGGATTTAGGGTTAGGGAAAGAATCCTTGGACTTGAAATCAAAAACACAACTTTTAGAATGACAAATAAACTGAAATTGAATCTCATGGAAACCGACTTTCATATGTAATGGTTCACATGAAGAGGATGATAAGACAAGCTACAAATTCAGACTATACTTTTAATCCACATAATCAACAAGGAACTTGTGCTTAGAATATACAGAGAACTATCCAAGTTCAACAATTTCTAAAACTCCAATTAGGAAGGGGGTAAAACCATGAACCTACATTTAACTGGAGAGGATATTTAATAAGAAATGCATCAAACAGCTTAACACCAGTAGCCAACAGGAAGAGGCAAATAAAGTCAATAAATATCACTATGTAATTATCTGAAGGGCTAAAAATCAAGGAAAAGTGATTCTATCAAATGCTTCTGTGTAAGAGGAGAAACTTTACCCTTAATTGCTGGTGGGATATAAAACGTTATACTTATTCTGGAAAATAGCTGAGAAATTTATTTTCTATGTAAAATAAATTTTATTTATATATTTTTATCTATACAACAGAGCTGCTTTCTTGAAAACAAGAAAATTTGTAAATAACAGATATTTCTTCTTTTTTCAAAAACTTCTTCAAGCAAGTCAGTATACATGGTCCTTTGCACTTAAAATAACATGGTGATAAACAGTAAATACTAGTATTTTATCTGTGCCTAAATTGTTTATCAAAAATTAGATGGTTAAATCATGATACTGACCACTTACTAAGATGTAAGTGTTCAGGGTGGAAAGTCAAGAAAGGACCTATAATCACATCTTCTTTAAGGTTTATAAAACAAATTATATGCAATATCTTCTTTATATCATCATAGATCTTTCCACTGTATACGCTAAGCACACTGATTAAGTTTTTCTCTTTACAATGTTTGTTTTACAGATATAATAAGACAATTTGCTACAGTGAATGACCCTGTATCCTTTATACAGTAAATTACATCTTCTATAAAATTGATTTATTACACGTGAGCAAGGGACAGAGGTTAAAAAGTAAATATTATACAGGAATAAATAACAACATTAGTCATGATAATCTAACATCCCAACTAGCCCTAAGAAGAATCCTTTTCAGAATATGAAACTTTAAAAATTTACAAAAACAGCATTGAAATGCCAATATGATTTACCACTATGATTTTGTGACATTACATGAAAGAGATGTGTACTTCTTAGAGTTTCAGTCTAGTATGTAGATCCTCCTTCACAACAAAGAAGTTAAACCATCAGTTTTACTCTAGGCCCATGAATGAGCAATGCTCTCATAGCAAGTCCCAATCAATTAGTATCATTGCTATACTTGCTGAGTCTTGTTCTCTTTTGCATAGGATCTTGAAAACTCGCCTCCAGTTTTTCAGTATACAAAGATCAAAATTACCTAGACTTAAAAATTTTTTCCAATTGAACTCATTGATCATTTCATGATACATTAAACATAGCTTTTAAATCATAGGCACATTTCACAACGTCTATGTCAAATAGCCCGTGCTTAATAGACATTAGCACTGAGTAACTTATTATTAAGAAAAATATAAAATGGACTTGGACTTCTATCCTTTCCAAATGAAACTATAGGTCACACAGCCAGCCACGTACATAGATAAGCATAGAGTCTTTATGTCCAACAGCTCCAAACTGAAGAGAAACTAGAGACCTTGAAACAAGTAAATAATAAAATAGTGATATGTAGATTCCCTGGGGGTCTACTCAACAAAAAAAAGAGCAACATGCTGAAAATTGGATGATTCCCCAGGGAATTATGTTGAGGAAGAAAATTCAATCCCTAAATGCTCCACTCTGTAATTTGAGATTCCACTTACATACTATACTGAGAGAGTGAATTTTTAAAATATTTTTCTTTATTGTAGGTGTATGGGTGTTTTGTCTGCATGTATGTGAGTGCACCACATTCATGTAATGCCCACCATGGGTGATGGATTGCCTGAAACTACAGTTACTGAACAGTTGTTACCTCCCATGTGGGTGCTGGGAATCGAACCAGGGTCTTCTACAAGAACATCTTGTGCTCTTAAATACTGAACCATCTCTCCAGCCCCAAGAAGGTGAATGTTTTAAAATAGAAAATAGGTTTGTGAATGGGAAGGTGGCAGATAATGGAGAGTCTGGGGGCAAGTAGGTAGAGCTGGTTATGGAAAGGTAAGAGTTAGAAATACTTAAATAAGGAACATTTAAAAATAAGACAAAACTAGTATTGCTAGAAATGGAAAGCTGGATAGTTTGACTCTTGAGTGAGTATTCTGAAGTGATTTGTCACTCTTTATAGATAAATGCAATTAGACCGGGAGAAACAACTACCATTACTCTTCAGAGACAGAGGGAATTTATTTTAAATGCTTTCTAATATATGTGTTTGCTCTCAACTACAGACAAGTCTAAAATAAACAGCATGCAGTAGAACACTTCCATCAGAAACCCTAGCCCATTTACTGGTTATTAATGTTGTGTGATATTTTACTTCAAGACACTTTTTACTTAAAATCAAATCTAATAAAATGTTTAGATTTGTACAACTATTCTGACAGATGTGAGAATACTTAACTTCCTGAAACCTATGTCCCCTCACATCAGCCATGCAACACTTAGTCACATGCCCCCTCATATACTTTGACATTGATAAGTGAAAACCAATGGTATCTAAGCTTTGATTTATATTAATTAAAACAAAAATGTACTGCTGCTACTGATACCATGACTACTAATTTGTTAATTAATCTGACTCTCTTGTCACAACTCTATAGAGAGAATTATGTGTACTTAGAAGTTAACTATTTAACCACACATTCTTCCAAAACTGCAGAATTGTAAATCTTCTAATAAAGTTTTATTTTTAATATAAATTCCCATTTTTAGAATATTGAAATAAAAGCTTTTTAGAGAAAATAAATGCATCAGTTTTCAACCCACAGAAATACACGTTCTTTATTATTCCAGATTGTTCTTCTGCCTATCCATACATGTTCCCATCCCACTTTTAACAAAAATTGACAATATATGGTACACTATTTGATACCTTGGTTTTTGCTGTGGTTTTAAAAAGTACCCACCAGGAGGCCAATGAGATGATACCTGAAACCCAGACCATTGCACAATGTGGAGGTAGAGATGAAGTCAGATCAGTGAGTGGATGCTCGAATCCTTCCTCTTCGTCTGTTTTTACTTACCTACTGTCAAGAGTGGAACAGCCCACCTTTACCATAAATTGCCACCACATTGCGCTGTTCCATCACCAATTCAAATCAATAGAGCTAAGAAATCATGGGCTGAAAACTCTGAAATCATGAGCCAAAATAAACCTTCATTCTTTTTAAGCAGCTTATCTTGGGTACTTTGCCAACATAATGAAAAGCTAGAAGCCTAAAATCTTTCCATTCAAACAGAAGCATATATGTGCCATCTTGTTAATTTAATTTAGAGCATTGCATAACGCTCATTACATAAATGCACTAATTCCCAACTGTTAGACATTTAGAGTATTTCCAAGAGCTAAATATGTTACTCACTGCTACTTGTTCCCTTAGGATGCACTACTATGAAAGTAGAATTGCTTTATAACATTTTCAAAATACCTAACAGAATGTATATAGTGATGTATATTATCACCAATGATTCTTCAGACAGCCATGGTCCAAGGAGTTACTATCGCTATCTGAATTTTCTTTGTTTCTTTAAGATTTTGAGCATTCTCCTCACTTCAGTGCCGGGTATTTCATCAATTTTGTATTGCATCAACAATTGGTTTGCTTAATAACTGCTGTTTTATGGTGAGGCACGGTAGCTCATGCTTGTAATCCCTGCATTCCAGGAACCTGAGGCGGGAACACTGCCATGAGTTCAAGGTCAGTCTGGGGTACAAAGACTCTGCCTCAAAGAATGTATGTTTCAATTTAATAAAGGTATGAATTGATGTCATATATTGTTAGTGTTATCTTTTCATATATATATATACATATATATATATGTATATATATCAATTGGATACGTGGCTGTGTTCTGGTTTGTGCTGTGAAGTCTACCAACTTCTTTTTTCATTTCCTTTTGGAATAAGGAAGTTTCTGCTTCATTTCTAGTTCATATCATCATCTTCTACGTCCACTCAAAATTTGAAGATACACTCAGATTTATACAACTCAAATACATTATTTTACAGTTAAAGACAGTAGACTTTGTGAGAAGTTTCACTAATTTCCTACAATTACACCATTCATTTCTACTGTTTCCAAATCTTTACACTTCTCTGGTTGTTAGAAGCTTATTCAGGTGAATGATCTCTTTCCTTCTGGAAGAGTATGAATAAAAGGTTTGACTGAATTCACCTGGTGGAGCCTCCCAGTCTCACTTCCCATAGGGGGAATCTGGCCCATGCTTTCCTGTCCTCTGGATGATGCCTGATTCAAAAAGACCCAAACGGTATAGAACATCTCCCAGGTGAAGATTGAGTCCTCTGAGCCATTAAGCTATCCCAATTGCTTAGACACCTGGATGTGAGGTTTTGTGAGTGACCACCACAGCTTCCTTGATAAGGCAGGTCGACTTTGCTAGTAGAGATAACTATGTGTTTACTTTAATATCTGATGGATTAAGTCAACAGGGCAGAAGTGGCAAGTGATGAACAGGTAGAAGGAATTTACATCGTGTTTCAGAGGAACTAGCATAAATCTGATGTCTTCATTCCTGGCCAGCATGTTCTCACTTGGGACTAGTAAACTAGTTCTCCCAGATTCAAAACCATTGAACTTTTTATGTTTGCTGACAAAGAAATAATTCCAAGCCTCTGCTTTCTGTGGGACTGATAATATTGAAGCTGAAGTTCTGTTCTTGGGATTCAGAGATCAGTAGAGGCCAGTCTTCCTCTGCTGCCCTTACCAACCAGCTAGCTATACAGTGAATGCTATCCAAAGACCGCATGATGCTTTAAAAGCAAAGCATATATTTAACACTCCAAACAGCACTATTTTTTCAATCTTGCCATGCAATAATGATAATTAGGATTTATTTAATCTGAATTAGAGTAACTCCTCCAATGAAGACTGAAAGGAACATGAAGATCAAAGCATCAAAGTTACTGCTGAATATTTTGCTCACCGAGACCATCCAACTGTGACCTCACCACAGCTATTTCAACACGCAGTTGAAAAGAAGGCTCACAGCGTCAGGGGGGACATACTTTCTGCTTATCAGAATTAGTTACTACTGCCCAAAATCTTGATTTTAAAGTGCTTGATTATCCCACTAGAGAAGAAAATTCTTCAAAAGATTATTCAGAAGGAACTGTTTTCACTGTGACCTGCTTAAAAACTAAGACAGAATAAAAGGCGGACTCAAGGAATATAGAAAGGACTGACCGTTTAATTTATTGGAATGAAATAAAAGGTCAAGCACCAAATAATATTTTAAATAAACTAGAATGAATCAAAAACCTATTTGTTCACAATTATTTGCTATGTATATTTATTTTAAAATGGGCAAATCTCAGAACCAGACTAAATTATCTTCCCCATACCTTCTCCAGAAAATGTTTTTAAAATCCTTCTTAGAATCATCATTGCACATCTAATTATAGCATATACTACTTAGTGCTGTGATCATAACCATTTTAAGGAGATGAAGATTCTCTTTGCTCAGTAGGGGAGGGACAAAAAGGTCTGTTTTTTTTTCCAGGAAAATATAGATTGTCAAATGAATGTGACTTGAAATAAAATCTGCTTTAACTCTGTTGGAAACGGACCCTTTGACCTCTGCCTTCCAGCCTCTACCACCACACCCACCAACCTCCATTTCATGTTTCACCCTGGCAGGTCCCCAGGATGCCAAGCTACAGAACTCCCTCCCATTAGCTGCAGGAATCCAGAATATCCATGGCAACCGGTCTCTAACCCCAGGGAGAAGGCTGCAGAATTGAAAGGCTCCATTCTGCTTCTACAGCCACAGCTCCGTGAATTGACAGCTTGGTGGTTTCTTTAGTTCTATTAGATTAGGATGCACTTTCCCTCTTTCTTTGTATCATCTCTGTATCCATCAAGGTAGATCTTAGCCACAGTTAAAGATTTTTTTAAGGAGCATTCCCACTTCCTCCCACTACCTCTTCACCCATCCAGAAGCACAGTTCTTAAACAGCTCTTGTTTTACCGCATTTATCTAAAGAAAATAAAGCAGAGTTGTGCTACTGGCCTTTCTGCTTCCTATAAAAACATCTTCTGTTTAGTGTGCATGTTTTACAAATTACCAGTGGATATCTTATTTTGAACAATGCAAGTCATTTGTGTGACATGATTTTATGAAAACTGGCAGAGAGATAAAAAAAATACAAACACTTTTTATCATGAGATTAAGTTGTAGCATCAAATAACTATAATCATGTTTAAGTCATTGTTTGTGCCACAGATATTTAGACAGGATAACAGATTGCACAGTGCTCTTGCTGTTTGCCAATGGAGCCTGAATAACTAATTTGCACTCCATGCCCTGTGGAATGGCAGCTGAGTCCCCAGTGGCTATGAGGAGAACTAGACAGAAGCAGACCATTTGGTCTACAGAATCAAAATGAGGCAGAAATATTATGTACAGTACACAGTCTACAGTCATATGTTGCATCCATAGTTGCCCAACTAATAAGACTGCTAAAGCAGGTCAAGCTGTCTGTCAGCACTTCTTAACCCTTTAGGGTATAGTAGACATTTTTAAAAGATAGTAAGCTACAGAATCTCCTCCCAGAGGAATGTAGATAGACATGAATTCAAAAGGCAGACCTTAATCCCAGCACTCAGGAAGTTGAGGCAGGGAGATCTTGGAGTTTGAGACAACTCTGAAGTAAATAGAGAGTTCTGGTCCATCCTGTTCTACCTGGCAAGACAGAGAGAGAGAGAGAAAGAGAGAGAGAGAGAAGAAAAAAGAGAGAGAAGAGAGAAGTGAGAGTGAGAGAGAGAAACCACATGCTAAATTAACAAAGCATTCTCTAAAACACCAACTACAAGAATCCCAGTATCCCTGGAACACTCGGATTACCAAACGGAAGAATGGGCAGAGAAATTTCCAGCCTCTCAAATTCTTAAATTCTGTGCAAAGCACTGTGTGTTCCATTTTGGAAACTCTTCTCCCTTCTCTTTCAATAAAGGCAGATGTCTCACCCCATACCTAATTCAAACCTGACATTTCTCTTGGGTTGAGTTGGGAACAATCTCACATTTCTAGACAAAGAGACAAGATATGTGTTCATATTGGTTAGCCTGTTTTTCATCAAAGTCTAAGATTTAAATCTCAGAAGCATATTTTGTGTGGTTTTTAGGTAGGGGGAAGATGTAGAAAGTTCAAAGTTCACTGATAACATTAACATTGTGGCCTCTACTAAAAGGAATATGAAAAAGATAAAAATATCACATCTTCCTAAACTTTTATTCAAAGAGTATTACTAAAGAAAACAAGTTTTAATGTTATTTGTTAAAGCACATAAAAAATAAAAACATTTTATCGAGGACCATTGAAAGAGATACAGGACCAGTGCAAAGGAGTGTCACAGTGAGGGAGAGAGGACGGACTCAGCTCTATGTACAGTACAGGCAAGTGAGAATTTCTAGCCAGGAGTCAAGGTGGAAGTCAGATGATAGAAAATCACTGAGAAGAAATATCATATAAGTCAGTGGTATGGGAAATGCTGGATTAGTCAACCTAACAGAATTATTTGCAGAAGACAGGACAGATCAGCAGGTATCACTTGGGAGATGGAGAAAGATGAGGAACTTGATCAGATATCTAAGTTTAAAGTTCTTATCACATTGACAGCGCAGGGATCCCTGCCACAGCTAAACTGTACAAAGGAAAATATGGATGAGCCAAGGAGAAAGTTTAGGTAAACAGAGAATCTTTGTCAATATTAAGAGAAACATTCTTTTTAACTTTTCCCAAAAAACATTGAATACAATAAATATTTATTTCATGTTTATTGCCTGCTTTCACCCATTAACAACTTCTCACATGTGCTTGTGCTGTTTGGTTTACCTAATGGATAAACGTTATCGATTGCGCTGAAAATAACACAAGTAGGGTTGGTAGTTAATCTTTGATGTACCATACTAATTTATTGTCCAATAACTTCTTCTATGTTTTCTGTTGAATGCCACTAAACCTCAACAAAGCCTCAAAACTAGAAATAAGAAGACCAAAAGGAGAAGGAAGGGAAGGAGGAAATAAAGCAAGGAAGGAGAGAGAGTGAGGAAGAGGACAGAGAAAGGATTCTTACAAGAGGGGGAGGAAGAGCCTCATGTCTCTGAAAATCATGTTTCTGATTTTAAAACACAGTACACTTTCTTGCTAGAGAACCCTAGAGGAAGGGCACTGAGAACCAGGAAACGGTGTTTCCAGGACTATGTGAAACAAAAACAGAGCACTGGACACCTGGAAGGTGATGAACTATGGGTGCTGGAGGAAGCAAACCCAGTCAAAAGAGATGCAATGTCCATTTCCCAGCAGTGGAGACATCTCTAAAACTACATGGAAGAGTCCAATGAGAAAAAGAAAGACTCTTGATATTTTGTCTCTCACATCTAGATATGATCAACAGGAGATAAAATAAACTTCAAGTGAAACCCTGTTTTAACATCTTTCCTTTCTTGGAGAGTCATAAAAAGCATCTAGTTAATGATAAACAAGAGAAGAAAGTATTTCTCCCTTCCTAGAAATTCTAAGCAGTTACCAGTAGAGACAAAGAGGAGCAAATTAAAGTGAATTTTCTTGACTAGGATTAATAAATGAAACTGTAGATTCTATTACATAACCAAGAAAGTCTGGGCCCTGTTTGAATTGTTTTCCAGTGCTTAGAGGGTGGTCTATAAAGCACTGGTTTGAGTGGAGTGGCAGCAGGAAAGAATAGAGCTAGTTTCAGTGTTTGCACTACTGAACCAGTATGTTCAACAGTGCAGCTTAATGTCTAGGTTTCCATCAATGTAAGAAAACTTGGGCATAGCCCACATCAAGATTCTGGGTAGGCAGGCTGTGAGGAGAAACATTTCAAATATAATGAAAATAAGATTGGCTTGACTTAATGATTACCTAAAAATTACTTTAGAACATGTGATAGTGAGTGTTGACTTCACAGAAATTAGAATTAGTGGGGAATGGTCCTCTGGGTATGTCTATGGAAGATTATCTTGATTACATTTATTGGGGGATGGTGCCGTTCCCTGGGTAAGGGATCCTGGACTGTGTAAGAATGGAGAGGCCCAGGTGAAGAGCAGCATGCATGCATTCATTGCTCCATTCTGCTGGCAGACCTAATGTGACCAGCTGTTTTAAGATCTTGCTGCCTTGACTTCTTTGCCATGATGGATCAGAACCAGGAACTTTTAGCTAAAATAAGCCCTTTCTCCCTAAATTGCTTTTCTCAAAGTATTTTATAGAAAGAAACTAATACAGAAGTAAAGAAAATGTTTCAACTTTTCTCATCAATAGCAAAACTAGATAGAGGAGGACTTCACAAACTTCCCTTTGCCACATCTAGGTTGTAGTTCAAACTTTCTACAAACATTAAGGGCACGATTAGAGAGCTGGAAGTAAATTAGGTCATTGAGAAGCATACTGAGAAGGGGATGGGCCTGAAATAAAACAGCACAAGCATTTAAGGAATTGCACAAGGAAAGAATCCGCAGGGACCTCGAGAATAAACAAGAAAAAAGGGGGAAACTCAGAAGCAAAGTTACACATGTCAGAAAGAATTACTCGAATGTAGAGGTCTTCACTTTCTTTTTCTTTTTATAATTTGCATTTCATTTATTTTTAGTGGAAACATGCAAACAAAAGTTATACATATTAAATGTCATAACTGAATTTGAAAATATATGTATACAGTGCATAAAGTTTGAATCAAATTAAACATATCTTCTCAAATATCATTACTTTATAATAAAAACTTTAATTATTCCTTTCTTCTGGCCTTTTTGCTATAGACAGTATATTATTATTACTGTAGTCATCCTACTGTGCAGTAAGAAAATAGAACTTCTTCTTTGTACAATTGCTTTTACCCAATTGTAAGTTAGCAACCACTGATCAACCTTTCCCCTTATCCACACACATGCACACATGTGCACACACACTTTCCAGGCTCGGGTAAACACCATTCTATTCTCCATTTTTAGATTACCCAAAGTCTAGTGCAATATGATTGAAAATGTCCTTTGGGTTTATCAATGTGAAAATAGTTGGTAATTTTGACAAGTGTAACTTGATTATAGTGATGACAGCAAGAAACCAAGTGGAAAAGAATTGTTTTTTAAAAAGAAAAGGCCAATGTACAAGTCTCTGGGTTCAATGTTCAGAACCTCAGAAAAAAAGTTTAGTAACAGATATGACGGACTGGAAATTCCTTCAGCAAGTCTAGCTATAAGAGGAGGTAGTAGCTGTGTTCAAATTCTTCCTACTCCTTCTCTAGGAGGATTCTGCATCTTGCCTATTCCCTTATCACTTACGCTCCTCCCCTGTGGAGGCAAGTGCTTCTCTATCTCTTGTTACTGAGTCTTGTTGCATAGCTTTAGACAATTCAATGTGAGTAAATCTGAAGAGAGCAGCTGGAACCAGAAATTTAGTCAAGAAAGATTTTGCTCATAAAATGGAACCATAAGGCTTGGAAGAAGAGCCAGGAAAAGGAAAAGTTTAAAGATACTGAGGAGACAAGATAATCAATGAAATAAGAATCTGAAGAAAACAGACACGGACTGACCCCCAAAGAAAATAAGGACCTGTCTGTTACATGAAGGCCACCTCCAAGTTAACAAGAAGGAAGCAGAAAGGGTGTGTGTGAAGAAAGTTAACTTCTAAGTTAAGTGCTGACAGCTCAGATGCATGGAATTCACTGTGAAGTGAGAAGTGAAGTCATTTGATAACAGTGAGGGGGTAGAAACAGCAAGAGGCAAAAATGAAGCAGTGCTTTTGGAGTATGGAGAAGATACTGGGAAAACCGATGCCCCAAAGTCAGAGAAGAAGGCATCGACAAATCAGGTAGCAGTATTTAAGAACCAAATTGAGGATGGACACTACGACATATCTATGTATGGATGGAGGTATGGATATAGTCCTATGGATTCCTTCCTGCATGTGGAGATGTCTATACTGCCTGCTACTGCTTACACTCTGAGGTAAATCTGAGGATGAAAGTCCAGGTCTGGATATGATGGGTCTCAAGGCATTTACTAGGTACCTCACCTTTTCCCATTCTCAACAGTCTAGTGTTCAAACTTAAATGTCTCCACACTCCTTTTGTGCCATCTGAGTTTTAAAAATACCATGTTCATTCATCCATGAACAAACTACTAAAAGTTCCTGTTATCTAAGTCTAAATTCTCTTGTCTGACCACAAAGACTCTTCTTGGATACCCATTTACCCTATTCTCCTGAGATAGCTAGGTGTTGGTCTCATTGATCTCTTCTCTTCCAAATTATTTCTGCCTCTGTGACTGAAGGTCTTATCTTCGCCTTCCTGGAAAGCCCATACTCTTTCTGTTTAACTACCTACTGTCTGGAGAATATTTTCTACACTGGGAAGCACTGTAAAAGCAAAAGAACCGTTTTGCTTTGTTTTGTTTGTGATGCATTGTGGTCTAATGGGGAAAGCGTGGAGCTCCCCTACGAATCACATAGAAGTTCAGGTTCCCTCTCTACTGCCTGTTTATTTTCCTCATTGCTCTGATCGGTTACAATATTGAGTCTAGTTGAAGTAGAGATGATGTCTGTTTATGATTTAATTCCTAGTAGCTGACAGAGTGCTTGACATGTTCAGTGAATGAATAAATGTTTAAGGTCTCTAACTGCCTGGTAAGTCACAGAAATAGACTTCAACCTAAATCTTTAACATAGCTTCCTTGAGTCTGTTTCTTTATCTATAAAATAGGAAACTGTTTTCATACATCAAATGGAACTTCTACGATCAACCTGTACTTTCCTCCTTGAGATTTTCTCATAACACAGTAAAGTATCTGTGTCCTCCAGATAAATGATGGCAATGCAAGCTAAAATACTGAGGTTATAAAACATTTATTACAGCTCTTGGTGTACACTAGGCAGTAAATAATGTTTGAGGAAGGAATGAAAGAGAGGAGGGATCAAAAGAAGCCAGGAAGACAAGATAAATTAAGGAAGAAAGATATAACAGAGACTAATGGGTGTACATATATTGCCCATTACCTATTCTTCCCCTGTTAGAACATTACAGAATTTTTAGCTAAGTATGTGACTGTCTGCACCAAAAGCTGATTTTCTAGTTTGCTGAAGGTTAGATGTCATGTTTCCTATGTGAGACAAACTTGTTGGGGAGCTTCTTGGAAATTTCCCCCAGAAAACATCTGGATTACATCATCTACTAATCCTTCATTTCTACCTTCATCTTTCCTTGTAGAAGGGGATGTCATCTCCTTGGAATACATCCTACGGTTGACAGAGAGATGAACTTGGAAGAGACTGGAAACCAGTGAGAGGTTTCTGCAAAGCAGACAAACAACATATCAGCCTTATATTGCTTACCACCATCCTGCTGTAGGGAAATAAACTCCTACCTTGTTTAATAACACAGGCAAAACTAAGTCCTAAACAATAGAGAAGTCAAGAATAAAGAAGTATGGACAACCGCAACTCGATGTCAAGACTTTTTGCTAAAGACAGCACACTCTGGTCACAGGACACAAAGAGAACAAGACGAAGCTGAGCTGGACACTCCCTCCCCGCATGCCGGTACTCACAGCGTAGGAAGATGCTGCGCAGGCTGCTGGGGAGACCGCTCAGCAGTGCGCTCCTTCAGCTGTCGGTATTGTAGCTACCATACCAGCTCAGGAGGCAAGATATGCCCATGGGTACAACAGCAACTATTAGGAGATAATCAACTGCTTTATGATTCAATTTGGGGCTGGTTCTACAGGAAGTAATACACATCTGATTCACAGGCCCAGACAGGAACACGCTACAGTTGTTTCTTCAAATGAATTTGTTGCCAAATTGCCTTCTAAGCATTTGTTTATGCCCATAGACTAGTGCAGCTCTCAGCCTGGGACTGAGAAGGTCTTTTTTGCACAGGGTGACAGGTAATACAGAGACTCATATCTGGTAAAATTGCTGTGGATAAGTGACTGATGAGAACTCATTTTTAAATGGGACACCTATAACTCACACACAAACACACAGCAGGAGGTACACATGAGACTTCACCTCTTCCTAAGGCGTTAGTCACTATTGATGGTTGCTGAAGTGGGGGTGTCATCCTCTCTAAAAGTGTAGCCACCAGGAGACTAGGTGGAAAGAAGGAGGGATTCAGAATAAAGGGGAAGGAGGATCCTAGAGGTAATGGTGGGTGTTTACAATAAGAACACAATGTGTGTGTGTGTGTGTATATATATATATATATATGTGTGTGTGTGTGTGTGTGTGTGTGTATGTGTATGCATGTATGTACATATGTAACGTATGTATGTATAAACTGTACAGAGAAAAGAGAGGCAGAAAGAAAGAAAAGGAAGAAAGAAAGAAAGAAAGAAAGAAAGAAAGAAAGAAAGAAAGACAAAAACTGCTATTAATCTCCTAACATTGAAATGATGTGAGTACTTGTGATAGGAAGACTTTTCTTGGCTTTCTATACAAATTTAGGAAGTCAAATGTAGTGGCATATGCCTTTAACCCCAGGACTCAGAAGGCAGAGGCAGGGGGATTTCTGTGATATTAAGGACAATTTGGTCTAGTATTGAGTTCCAGGCCAGCCAGGGGTACAGGGAGACCCTGTCTCAAAAAAAATCAAAGTACAGGAAAAAATGAACATTTACTATCTTGATTAAAATATCATCTGATACTAAAGAAAAAAAAGAAATATGGTCCGAAACACGTGATGGAAAACCAGCATCACGGTAAGTATGGACCTGCCTTCCGGGGCGCACAGTGCACAGGCATATGAGCTCTAGAAACCAGAACTACGTGCGGTTATTGAGTTCCGAATGGGGGGCAGGAGGACTGCCAGGATGGTACCTACTTCCTCTCCCAAATTAGCCGTAGAAAAAACTCTAGGAGAGGAAAAGAAGGAATGATTAAACCACCGTTATAAAAACACATAAGAAGCACTAGGGAAACTGAAAATTACATGGAAGAGGGGTGAAGGACAGGCCAGAGAGAAGCTCTTCAATTCCGCTTTATTCCTCCCAAGCTGTGCCTAAGGACAAGCTTTACCTGATACTTCACTGCAGAAATTGGTCACAGCACTGGCCTCTGGGTTTTATCCGCTTGGTGGAAATAATTTTCATGTCCCGCGTGCTAGCGAAAATAAGGGGGACTGACCTCCCTCCTCCTGTCCCACATCACCCCTTATTAGGACTGCTTCTCTCTTATGCTTAAACATTTTAATCCAAAAAAGTATCACTGAGGGGGAGGCTCTGTGGAACCTAAGCAACAGTCTGCTGTGGTTTGAGTGTGTCCTCCAAAGCTCACTTAATCTCCAACGCAACAGAGAGAAGTGGGTCAGAAGGTTCCCCCACTGTGAACGGATGCATGTCCTCACTGCGGGAGCATGCTCGCCATCTCGAGTCAGCTTCTTAAAAGCAAGTCCAGCACCACACTTTTAGCTCTGCCGTGGGATGACAGGATGAAAGGCCTTGCCAGGTATTGTTTCTGGGGTTTTCAACTTCAAGAACCAGGAGCCAAAGGAAGTTTTCCGCATAAGTATCCATCCCATAATATTCAGATATCAAAATACAAAACCCATTAATTAAGACAGGCTGTCTTTCTTCTCCTGAAGCTGGCTAGAATGGATACAGACTAGGGCACAGCCTTTAATCCCTTCCCAAAGCATGGAGCACAGAAGCTAATCCCTCTAGAGGACTTGAGTTCACCTGAGAAACAGCAGGGCACCTGAGCACCAGAGCCAGGACAGACTCAACAGAGCAGGGCCAGTGTCCAAAGGAGATGCCTCAGAACTCGCAACAAATCTGACATGTCAAACATTTTTCAGAAGACAAGAGAAGGCATTAGTGGCAGGAGACACAAACAGGAAGTCCTAAGGAAAGGAACTTCCTAAAAATATTAGATATAAAAATGTAGGAGTTGAAATTTGAGGATAATTACTGAATAAACAGCATGGGAAAAGCTGGACTGTGAATGTGTGGGCTGAAGTTTCCATTGAGGAGGCAGTGGTAAAGATTATGAGATTTTTTTTTTCCCAAAAAAATAGGAGATGCAAATGATTCAAGTTTTAATACCAAGATAAAAAGAATTTCCAAAAGATGTGCAGGAGGAAAACAAGACTGGATGGATTACTTTAAGAACGACTGAAGGTAAATATCCCAGAATTAAAGAAAGCAGAACAACCTCAAATTAGTAGCGCCCCCAGGATGCCAGATACAAAGGTAAGACAAAGCTGTGTCTAGACAGAGTGTAGCGATTACAAAGACAACAAAAAGGTAATTCTAACTATGTTCTCAGAAAGAAGACAGCCTGGATGGTACAGGCCTATAATCCCACCTATTCAGGATGCTGAGGCAAACTCAAGTTCAAGGCCAGTCTGGGGAACTGAATGAATCCCTCCAAAATAAAAACAGCACAAAGGCCTGGAGCTGTGACTAAGAGTAAAATGGGTGTGAGGCCCTGCATACAAGTCTTTGTATAAAAAAAAAAAATGGGAAGAAAACAGAAAGACAGAAACTTAGCATCCTGCAGAAGCATAAAACCAGGTCGGATCAGATTTTCAACAGTGAAACAGCAACTGGGAAATGTTTTCTGAATGCGTTTTTGCAAATTCCTTTGAACATACAACTTTATATCTATACAGATTTTCAAGTAAAAGTCAGGTCTAACAACAGTCAGCCACGTAAGTGCAGAATTTGCCACTCAGAGGCCTATACTTCTGAAGTATTCTTAAAGGAATAACTCAAAAATATTATTCATGAAATTCTTCAAAAAAATGAGCAATCAAATACCTTGGTAAAGATAATTGTTCCTTTAAATTTTTAAAAGAAAATAGAAATGACATTAAAAATAGCTGAATCCTAAAATTTTGGACATGAACCATGGAGGTACAGAGAACAGGTTAAACCAAAGACATATTAGGTACATAGAGTTATTTTTTACTATCAAGAATAAAACACAGTTTTGATAAGTTTTTAAAATGCTAGCTGTGATTTTTAAAATACGAGACTGAATCTGAAGACAGGCCAACTACTAAAGTGCTTTTAAGATAGAGTGTACACCTTACAATTCAAAGAAGAAAGTGTGTCTTTCTAAAGAAAAGCAGGGCAGAAAGAATGAAAGAAATGAAAGAAAAATGAGTAAGTGAATGAAATATATAAAGTAAGAAAAAAAGTAAATTCTGCAAAGTTAACATTTATGGCCAATGGGATGGCTCAGCAGGTAAACGTGCCTGCTACCTAGTCTGCCAACCAGAGTTCAATCTCCAAAACCCACATGGTGAGAGGAGAGAACCAACGCCTACAAGTTGTCCTCTGACCACAACATATGTGCTATGAAATGCATATGTGTGCTTAGTCATGCACACATACACAATAAATAAAAATGTAAACAGAAAGTTAACATTAAAAAATTAAATAAAACATAAATTGAAAATATATGTTAAGATATGTAATAAGTACTAATGAGATATATTCATCATCTCAAAGACAGAAAAGAAAGTGACAAATTGAATTGAAAAATAATATATCATTGGGCAGGGGCTGCATCTCAGATGGTAGAGTGTTTGGCTAGCATGCACAAATCCCTGAGTTCAATCCTTAGCATATAAACTGGGCATTATGCATGCAATCCCAGTACTCAGGAGGTGGATACAGAAGCACCAGAAATTGGAGGCTACATAGTAAGTTCAAAGCCAGCCTGAGCTACATGAGACTCTGTCTCAAAAGAAGGTGGGGGACTGGGTATATAACCCAGTGGTAGAGCACTTGTCTAGCATGCATAAGGCTCTGCATTCAACTCTCAGGAAAAAAATCCCTTTCACCTGCTTTAATGCAAGCCTGTAATCCTAACACTGAGAAGGCAGAGGCAAGAGGATCACCACAAGTTTCAATCAGCCTGGTCGACAGCAGTACGTTCCAGGCCAGCCAGGACTGAATAGTGAGGCCCTGTTTCAACCACCACCCCCCAAAAAAACACAAAAATAATGTGTCATCCACAAGATTCAAACCAAAATACAACATAAAAATTGAAAAGGCAAGATACAAATGGACATCACGAGAAAATATGTGCCAAAGAAACAGCCAGGTTCATCATCCTAATAACTTACAAAATGTTGATCTGATATGCAGAAAGTATAACCCCAAATCAGAACTGCATCAGACCCGTTGGAACACAACATCTATGTGCTGTATTGTTTTCTATTCTGTAGGATCCTTTGAAATAAAACATCCCAAGCAGAAAAATGAGAGAAGACAGCTTTCCTATATGCGGCACATTAACTCTAAACACACTGGCAAAAGTATCAAGATATAGTCAGATATTAGGACATTCTATAAAGATAGACTTCCAGTCATTTTTAGGTATATTGTACAAAAGCTCTTTTTGATAATTTCTCAGAAATAGCACTAAGGCAAAGAACTCCTAGCTATCTGTCTGATGAGAGGAGAGAAGGATAGAGCAGTGTTTGCCATTTCTGATTCCAGGGGTAGGCTGTATGCTTCAATGTGCAGACAGTTCACCAGGGATGGGGACAGTACTGGACTCATGAAATGTGTTCAATGCCATTAGATACTGACCGCTTAGCTGATCAGCCACAGTGCACAACAGACTGTGATGTCACAAAACACAATTGGTTGTGAAATATACCTCCTAAAAGAAAAAAAAAGTCTGAAGCTAAACAAAAATACAAACTAACTTATATACTGAAAAACAGCTCTAACGCATGGATACAACAGAGAAGGGCTGTGATCTACCAGGAGGAAGCAACAGTGCACGGAATTCAAAGCGGAACTGTGCACGGAATGAATGTCAGGATGAGTCGTCTGGAACATTCGTTCATGGATCCAAAATTAATTGTAAACAAAATCAGAAGAAAATTGCTGAAACTACAACTTTCAAATATACTGTAATTTTCAGACCTCACAATCATAAGAAAAACACCTTTGATCACTTTTCAGATATTAACCAAACAGCAAGTAATGGAAAAAGCTACTCCAAAATCCATTTAAAGTTTCCAATATCTATGTGAGTTTCATTGGAAAAAGATCTATTTTTTAAAAAACACCAAAAAGTGGTTCAATCCTTTAGAAAAATATCTGCCTTTTGGGCACAATGAATAGACACATTTGGTGATTCATCGAGGGATAATTTTCCTATATCTTAAAAAAAATTTATTTTCCCTTGTCACCAAAGTAAATTGTGTCTGAAAAGTGCCTTCTTGCATAGAACTGGCTCACTCCTTCTGTCCCCTTTTAGAGTGGAGTAATCATTGCCTTGTTTTTATGATGCCACGGTTTGCTGCCACGAAAGTGAGTGTAATGCATTAATTCAGAATTTCAACTTCACAGCAGGATCAAAGCCGAAAAGATGACGAAGCTGTTCAGATTAAGTGTACAAGTGCTTCTGGTGATTATTCGTGGGGTGTGGAGACAGTAAACAATACAAGGAGAAAGAAAACAGGTGTCTGAGGCCAAACTCTCTAATGCCTGCCTCAAAACTGTTTCCCATCCTGCCCATAAAGGATTCAACATATGGCCACTTTTATTATTAATTCCTGTGTGCACAGGGCAAGACTAGAGGACTTTCATGACCCTTGTGAGCTGAAGCATCTGTTTCTTGAGATCAATACCAAACACTGGACCAGAGCATGAAATAAGGAAATAGTCACCATCCATTGCACTAAAGAAGCTCTTCAATGCTGCTGCCATTGAGAATTTCTTCTTACCTAATTTGACCGTCCTAAACATCCACTTTGAGGAAGTGAAGTGGATAAAAGTTTCATGATCAGAAGGAAAATGGTGACCCCTAGATCTTTGAATCCTCAAAAACAATCACTGCACTTAGCTCTCTCCACATTTGATAATCATTTTCATTATCTCCTTGTATTTATACACAGCCTGAACCCAAACCTGTCCTTTGAGCTCAAGACCACCTACACAGATTTATGTCACATGCCGTTCCTATTCAGCTAACTCAAATGTACCACAAATTCAACTATTTAAAAAATATTTATTATTATTTTTATGTATGAATGTATTGCCTGCATAAATGTAAGTGCACCCATGTCATGCAATGCTGGTGGAGGACAGAGAGGACATCAGATCCCCTGGAAATGGAGTTATAGATGTTTGTTAGCTGCCATGTGGGTGCAGGTAATCAAACCCCAGTCCTCTGTAAGAGCAGCCAGTGCTCTGCTGAGCCATATCTCCAGCCCCTTATTTACTATTTTTGTTTTATGTGTATGAGTGTATTGCCTGAATGCATATAAGTGCACCCTAGTCATGCAATGCCCATGGAAGTCAGAAGAGGGCTTTATATGCCCTGAAACTGGAGTTATGACTGTTTCTAGCCGCCATGTGGGTTCTGGGAACTAAACTCAGGTCCTCTGGAAGAGCAGTCAGTGCTCTTAACCATTAAGCCATCTCTCCAGTCTCCACAAATTCAACTTTTTATACCAAACTTGGCACCCTCCCAGAAACTCATTCTTGCTCTAGTGGTTGCTTTCAGCAAATGCTCCTGTCACACAAGCCAGAAACTTTGGTCTTCTTTACCCTGCAAACCTCTCTTTACTTATCTCCTTAGACATACCTCTCTCAAGCATTCATCTGTTTGACTCCATTACCTGTACACACCACCTGACATTGTTCTGACATCATTACACACCACATGACACTGTTCTGACGTCACTAGGACAGAAATACTGGCCTTGCACATCCACTCTAGCACCCCTATGTTCTCAGACCTAGTTATAATCTATCTGCTTGAACTTCTTCAATTCATCTGAGTTATCTTCAAGTGAAGGACCCATTCTGTAGGGCCTTCTAAGACCCACATGATCTAATTGCTGCTTCCTTCTTTTAGACTCACCACTCAGGCTTTTTCATCTCCAAATGTACCTGCTTTTTCTCATTCTTCATACATAACTTTCCTTCCTTCTGAAACACCCTCCCCATCACCTGTTACCATGAAGCCTCCAGTTAGGTTACCCAACTGATCTTTAATTACCTTGTCACCTGGGAAGTCTTTCCTGACTCTGGGTTTGGAAATCCACTTACAGAAGAATGGTTTTTCATAGAATCACATCCTTTTTCTTCAGCGCATATGTCAGTGTATCCATTATATAATGATTAGAATGGTTATTTAGTTAACATCTCACTCCTACCTGATACATAAAAACGGGCAAGATATCTATTTTCATTCTCATTATAGTTGCTTCTTGTCACAGTAATGAGTAATACTATGTGTTTAAGAAATTTTTCAGGGGCTGGAGAGATGGCTTAGCTTAACATTCATCTGCAACTCCAGTTCCAGGGTATCCAACACCCTCATCTCACTCAGCACGTCTGCATTCACAGATATATATGTGGGAAAAACACTCATACACATAAAATAAAAATAAAAGATTGTTTTAAAGAAATTTTTGAATTTCTGTCTAATAATCTCTAGTTCACTGAGATTGAATCACAATGGACATTTAAAAAATTCTAAAAACCAAGAATAAGCATACACCTATATGGACCACACTACCCACCATTCTATTTCTAGTGCAGTTTTATACACAACGGGAAAAAAGAAAACTAAAAGCCTAGCAACAACTGATTTGCAGCAGAAGAATAAAGAAAATGTGAACTATTTATACTATAAACTAATAATCACCAGTTACATTTCCCCAAAATCTATTTTGTACTTAGAAGATGTTTTTAAAAGAAAACATTGATACAAGCAACAACAGAGCAACTCTCAAATCAAAATCTTTACTCTAAGTGGAAGAATATATATAGAAAGAGCATGTCTGAGATTTCATGTATGTGAAGTTATAGAACATGAGAAGTAAATGATAATGAAAGAAAATCCATCAATAACTGCCTAGGAACAAGGGAAAGGAGGAAAGGTTGCAGAACAGTATAAGAAAATTTTGTGAGGGAGTGATGAAAATCATTATCGTTCTGAGCATAGTGGTCATTTCATAAATGTATGCTTATGTCAGACACAGTACATCCTTGAACCATAAGCAAGTTGTTTGTCAGTTCCATATGAAGCATGTTTTAATTATATAAACTCAATAGATATCGTTAAGACAGAAACACCTGGTTCAGACTTAAGGATTTATATGAAAATGTTGAAGGAAGGTATGTAAAAAGGGAAATTCATGCTAAACTTCTCCACTACTTCATCATCTAGTCTTTTCCTGCAGAAACCAGGAAAATAAACGAATTTAAAAATGTTAGGACTTTTCAACTAAAAATCAACTACAAATTTTCTATTCTCTTTCAAAGGCTTATAATTAGGGGCAGAGAGATGACTCTGTGATTAAGAGCACTTGCTGCTCTTGCAGAAGACCAGGGTAATTTCCCAAGACACATGTGGTAGCTCATAAGTATCTGTAACTCTAGTTCCAGGGGATCGGATGCCCTCTCCCAGATTTGATGGGTACCAGGCACACATGTGATGCACATACATACATGCATTCAAATATGCATACACATAAAATAAAAAAAATTTTTTTAACTTATAGGTAAATTAACAGTAACTCTTTATTCAGATCCTGACTTGCTGGAATTGCTAAGGAATGTGATGGTTTGAATCTCCTAATATTTGGGTATCTATTAGTATGTATAATGGCCTTGAAAGACAGCATGATCACAATTTAAAATGACAGGAGAACCACAATTTTGAAGTTAGTATTTCTAACAGTGACAAGAGTAACCAGTGCTCCCACCATTTACCTCCCTTTCCCTTTATTTTCCATTTGGATCTAGTTCTGTGTTTAAGTACAAGATCTGAGCATTTTTTGCCACAGGAAAACTTTTATATTCTCTTAATTATGTGGTACAGATGCATCAGCTATTTCAAATTTTTGCAGACTAAATAGAATATTAATGGCCCTAATGATTTTTAAATACTATCTGCAAGGTTGTTTAAAATGTCTTAGTAACAATCAATAAGATAATGAATGTGAAAATACTTCATACATGGCAAAGCGCTGCCCAAGCATAAGTGAAAAGATGAAAATATTTTTTAAATTACTTAAATGAAAGTCACTTAAAGGAATGGAATGGATGGCAGATAACCATAACTTATTCAAGTAGACGATGTATTTTTTTTAATCCAGGCTGTCATAGATCACTTGAAAAAGTAGAAAACCACAGTTTGTTGTAAAACAAGAAGAGAAAATTTTCCATAAATAAGAAAATAAACCAATCCAAAGATGCACTACTTTTTAAAATATCCAGAGAGAAATGTCTTTTATTCTGAGAGGCTTACATCCAGAAATCAAAATATTTGGGTGAAAGTCTTATAAGTGAACAGAGTTTCAGAGGTCTGGGGCATGTTTCGTTACACAAGATGAACATGTTTTAGAGTGATGACAGCATGAAGGAGCAATACAAAGAGAGGCACTCAGGACACTGTCCTTCAAACCTCCTTGACCACTGACTTGTTTCTGCCCCATAGGCCCTCATGAGTCTAGCATGCTCAGTCCTTTTTGAAAATCATGACTTAATCATTTCAGGTGATTTGGGGAGTTAATCATTTCAGGTGATTTGGGGATTCTAGAGCCCAAATGAAGACCAGATATAGGAAGACAGGAAGAGGAAGGAAAGACTTAATTTTGATAAATCAGTGAAGGTCACTGAAAAGGTGTTTATTGATTACCAATGTATTGCATGAAATCAGAAGGAATTCAGTTACAAAAATAGTCTGGGAGACAAATGGAAACGTTAACTACAGACAAAATAAAACCAACTAATTACATTGGCCAACACAACATGCATTTTGTGAAGTCTGATTTGTGTAAAAAGCCAGAACTCCAATTAAAGCAAATTCTGGAGCCCAGAGTGCAGTGAGAGTGGAGACATGGGACAGCTGCAGGTGCTTCTCAACCAGCATTCCTGGAGCTCCAGTCACCGTGTGCATGCTCTAAGAAACCTGCCGGGCTTGAGCCCCGCCTCCCAGCATGCCTGTAAAAAATAGACTGGTTTACCACCTACGAGCCAGTTCTCTGAGCCTTGCTCATCCTCCTCCTGGCCTTGGAAGTCTTGATTTCAGAGGATCATATTGGAAGGTTGAAGATTTGAGAAATGATTCTCTGGCTCACGTTTCTACATAAAGTTGAAAGGCCTGAGCCCTGCAAAAAGGCCTCTAGTCCAGGGAACAAATAGGTCCTGAAAACCATTTGCTCGTCAGATGTATCCTGGCATTTGGGTACTTTAGCCTAATGAAAGAGGGGTGAGGGGGTTGGCTTGTGGAAAAAAGGTGCTGTTCAGCTGGCAATGCCAGCCAGATTCCTCCATGCAGAATGGTATATTTTCTCTAAATTTTCCATCCACAGAAAGCACGTTTTCCTTATTCTCACAGTAGCATTCTGTTGGCCAACAGTGCCATACTTGGTCCCAGCATCCTTCAGCCCTAACTAAGAGGGTCGTGTGACTCCACTGACAGAATAAAGGGCTTTACTACCTGGCAAGACACAAGTCAGAGAATATTTCAAATATAAACCCTTGTTGCAGATCCTCAGGTCTGACCCAGGCTCTGGGTAGAGCATTCCCAGGCCTGGCATTACTGCCTTGATCTCCTCCACATAGCCACTGGAGAGGCGAGGCTAGCTGCTGTCAGTGGGGAGAGCAGAGACTCATCACAGAGAAAGTGATAACAAGGATGAGCAAGCACATGAAGATACCAACTCCTTTCCTACAGCCTGTGGACAGTATTTTTATACAAGTTAAACAGCCCTGCCTCTTTAACTTTCCACATTGTATTTCATATCATAACTTCTTGAGCTATAACTTTCATATACAGTTTCTGCAAGTTTAAAGTCCTTTTTAGGTGTGAAATGGAGACTTTTATAAGCACTTTGCTGAAGGTCTGAATCCTGAGATACACGAGAGAGAATGACTTGGTGATTTGTCCTGGTTTATGCCTGTTTCCAGCTCCTGATAGCTGGTACAGCTTTACAATATTTTCACATTGCTATTCTCTTGGGCTTCCAATAGGAACCCGCACAGGGAGAAATAAGCAAGCGAGGCCTTCTACCACAGGGAGGACTGCCTTGTGACTCCCTCGGCTCCTCCCCAGACTCCTCTGGCTGTTTTTATGTGTGCATGAACCCCAAAATGATCTCGAATAACTGCAGCTCTCAACATAATTTTTAGGGAAGGGACAGCAAACAAGCAAAGACAAAGATTCAGTTAGATATGACAAGGTAACCTGCTTTCTCTAGCACAGGAAAGTTTAAGCACTGCCATGTTCTACATGCCCTGTTCTATGACAGAGCCCAGCAGGAGTGCCCAGAGCTCTCTCTTAACGGTGAGACATAGGTAAGGAACAAAGAAAGAAAAGGAAAAGAGAGAGATAAAAAGGGGGAGAGAGGGCGGGAGGAAAGAAGAGAGGGAAGAAGGGAAGAAAAAAGAGAAAGAAGAGGAAAGAAGAATTTCTAAGACCCACAGAGCTCACGTTCTCAAACCAGCATAGACTTCCTCCAGCCTTAAACACGGTTTGGAAATAGACACCGGAGTAAAGTGAGACATCAAAAGAAGTGACCATAGCGCTCCTGACAGCACAAATGACACCAGCAAGACAGCCAGGCAGGTTCCCCCGGTACCCCGGTTCCTGTTCCTTCAGAAACAACATGAGATATTATTTTTCTGAGTTAGAATTCATTGAACATTCATTTGCAATGCTCTCTCTGCATGCCAGGACACTGCTCATTCGTCTCTAGAGAGGACGGCTGGGGGAAGGCTTCTCTGTAGGAAAACAAAGCACAGGCCAGGACCACTTAGGACCAAGTGAACTGAGCCTTTCACTTCCTCATGGAGTCCTCTGAAGATTTCTCCCCAGCAGCACTGTGTAAAGTACTTACAGCTGAGTCTTTTCCTACTCGTGAAACAACACTGTCTTCCCAGCAGAGTGAGACCCAGTTGATGAATGGTGGCAGAGGGCTAAGGTGGAAGTGGGTTTTGATTGCTTTGATTGCAAGAATCCAGGCATTTAAAATGACCTAGATGACTTAACTCTTTCTTTGCTTATGTGTACTGCAGTAAATGATAAGCCAACAACAAAAACCCTTCTATATAAACACACAACACAAAACAGAAGATGAAATCAGTGTTTCGTCCAGTGTGTCTGGAGTATGAGATTTACACTCCCTTCAAAAACTATCTTATTACATGAATAATACATATATATTTCTTGTATCTCAGCAAAAGCATTCAAATGCTATAGAGCTATAGAAAGGAAAATGAAGTGAGTTCATGATTTTACCTCTTACATACTGCTGTTGTTCTCCCCAAAGCTTGGTGTATTTAGTGTAGGTGATTCTAGTCATTTTTCAATAAATAACAGATTTTTTTCTAAGTTCAAGTTTCTACCTATTGTTTTTTTTTATTTTCACTTAACTCCTCTGAGGTGCCCTGTATATTCCAGTATACACAGGTCTACTTTGCTCTTTCACTGAACAGCTGTTGGGGTTGACGTAGAAGAAAATTATAATTGTGCTTTCGTGGCTTAAAAGAAATTTGAGAGTAAATGTACTATATGCCTGGTTTTTGCGGTAACGTTTTAAAAAATTAAGTAGTAGCTTGCAAATGCGTGCTGAAATTGTTAGTCATTGAAAAACTACTTAGCAAAATAAATTAACATTGCTCACTGCTCCAGGAAGCAGCCTGGCATAGATTTCTCCTCAGAGTCTAGCAACTGTTGGAGAAAATTCTTTGGTTATTTCTCTTTCCAATACCTCTTTGAAACTGGTCAAGTTCAAATAATTTTCACATATGACACTGCTTATCTGAAAACCATCTTATTCTTTGACTCTGCCAGTTTTTAACACAACAGAAAGATGTCGGAGAAAATGTGAGAATGAGAAGCAGAAAATCAGTACTGAATTGTTGGGTTGCCTTCTCCATGCTGGGCAGTATTTTACGAAACTGGGTGTTCTTGATTGGATGACTCCCCTTATTACTATATCGTCTCTATTTCCCCCATGAATGCTCATTCCCTGGCCTTTAGCACATGATAGATTCTATAACCTTTGTGATAAACAGTGTCCAGTTATTATGCAGATAAATAGATATCATGAAGAGTTACCTAGAATCTTTTTCTACTTAAAATGAAATGAATCTGAAGTTTGAGGAGGGCAGGGGAACTAACAGGATACTTATCCTCAAGAGACTAAACTTTTAAAAAAGTGTATTTGAGCTCCTCCCTGGGAGTGAGTGAAGAACATGATCATTTAATACCAGCTTATAATAAATTTGCCCAGCTCTTTGATCAATGACATCAAAGACTATCAGCAGCACTGATAATACAGATGTTAGAAATATTTGCATTGATCAAATGCTCCAAATCAATCAACCTTTCACCATTCTCTTCCTTCCCTTGCTCCTTCAGAATTGAATGTGATTCTGGTATATTCAAATCTGAATCTACACAGCCTCACATGAAGGGGGAGGGTTCTGCTGCAGAGTCTACTAATTGGCAGCTACTGGATTTGAACCTGTCAAAAACCAAAATGATTCATTTCACTATCCAGCACATTCCTTCCTGAAGGAAATGGCAACTTGCAAGTGGTCATCACACTTTGAAATGGGTCTATTTATAGGACTTTACAGTTTCATCTCTTGCTGTCCACTGAGGTTCCTCTAGGTAGGCATCACAGCTAACTAAGGGGAAGCCTTAATGCTGTTCAGGCTCTTGTCAGCATTCCATTTGTTCAAGTAAGTTTTCCAGGACTATGCAGTCAGGGCAATTATCTTAGAAACAAGCAATTATAACCACATTCACAGCTCCCTAAAAGGGTGAGTGCATTCTAGTAACAATTTCTCATGAAAGAAAAACAGTAATTGAAGGATTGGCAAGGCTATTGCAACAGACCAAGACCTCTGGAAAAATGTTTACTAGCTTGTGTGCGTGTGTGCGCGTGCACACACATGCACACATGGTACACGTCACTGAAATCTACTGAATATATTCCACAGGGGGAAATATATATAGATATATAGATATAGATAGATATATATATAGAGAGAGAAAGAGAAACACACACACATACGCACACACACACATAGATAGATAGATAGATAGATAGATAGATAGATAGATAGATAGATCCATAGTAAACGTGAAAAACTTCTTGCTGCATTCAGGGTTCTTTTCTTGCTTTATTTTTAATATCTATGTGTTCACCTCTTGCTCACATATTGTTGAATGCAAGTACAATGTAAAATACTTGCAAAGTGTTTTCCCTGGGAAAGGTGCTGCAGAAAAGGTAAATGATTTCTGGCATCCTAAGGTAAATTTAGCCCTTTGGGGCATTTAATTCTCATCCTTATCAATAAAGCATAGTAACAGCAGAAATTAAGCATGGCAATTCTTTGAGGCAATCAATCTATCTTATATTATATTCATTACTAGATATCTTGCTCCGAAAACCTAGGAGAGTCCTTCAGATCTTAATCTTGAATGGATATAATATGCTGGCACACAGTTTCATCGTATACATGCAATACATGCATATTCAAATGCATGTTCATATTACTTTCATTCTAACTCTCCACATCTATTTTTTTTCAGAACTAGATGAGAAGCTCTTTGAAGGTAGACATATCTTTGTAATGCCCCCAATGTAGAATAAAAGGCTTCCTCCATCATCCACAATCAATAACTATCTGTTGAACTGATTAGCGACCATTCATGATAGTCTTTAAGATACTAGATATCTGAAATGGCAACTCACCATATTTTCCATTTCACTAGTGAAAACCTTATCCACAAACATTTGCCCAAAGGAAATAAATTTTTATTTGTTTATGTTTAGTTATGCAGTTCCTTTGGACAAAGGTAAATGTGTGATATACGTACATACTGGTTCTTACAAATATGCAAGCATAGCTGCACATATATTTGGGACACTGAGGCTTGGTTCTGGAAACAAGAAAAGCAAACCGTTGTGGGAGAGAGAGCTAACATCTAACCTTGCTTTGTTTTTCATGCATCCTACCACAGTATTAGAACAGAGGGGAGACAAGGTAATTGAGCTGGGATTCTGGGGAAGCATTTTGTAAGTGAATAAAAGGCCATGGTGATGAGTTCAGTGGCAGAGGGAGTTCCCAAACACATCTCCAGAGACTCTGGAGTGAACCTAAATAGAATGGCTTTCTTTCTCAAAAATGCATGAAATGCTAGGTTTAATATTTGACTCTTGCCTGCGCGGGTGACACCGGTTTTCTGTTTGGACCTCCCTCAGAACCCTGCCAATAGGTGTCACGGCTCCCGGCATGGCTGAGCGGAGACGGAGCGCCATCTACTGGCGTCAGGAATGAGGAGCCCGGGACGCCTGCCTGGGAGCAATTGTGCATCATTTAACCAGACTGCTCCAAAGAGAAATGACAACGTGCATATGCTTCTTAGCCTTTCTCTAGCTCTCCTCCCCCAGTTTTCCTTGAGAAGAAAAGGAAAGGAAAGGAACTGTAAACGTTCCCTTAGAAACACGGGCAGTGACAGGGATTTTGTTTGAGGAACGGGAGAGAACTTGCTTCTACCTGTATAAGCCAGGCATTGAACAAGGTTTTGATAAGGCCCAACTGGGGCCTTCTCTCCTGCTCCTCAGTTGCTGACTACCTGGAGACTCAGAGGGTGACCTGAAGCAGGGTATCATGGTCAAGGATTACGGCCAAGTGGGACCGGGCCTCATGCTTTCCCCAGAAGAGGAGGATCCCCACCTTCCTCTGTGTCCCAGCCTTGTGCTGGATTGAGGCTCAGTCCCCCTCCAAAGGCCTCTGTCTCCCAGGAGCTAAGCCCACTACAAAGGCTTTTCATGGAGGGGGGCAGCATTCTGCCAGTGCCCCCCAGCCCATTTGCAATCAGTAGTACAGAATTCCTTGGTGTTCACCTCACCTCCTTCCTTGATATCCGAGGAGGATGGAGCTAACCCTACACAGGCGACACCCTTTGCACGGCAGCCCACTGATTGGTCGCTGGGAAATCTCCAAAGTAGTTATCGAACCACAGGATTATCTGTTTCAAAGTGTTGGCATGGCAGACCCAAAATCCACTCAGAAACCGTAACTGGGTACAATTTCTTCACTATCACAGGGAAGGTACAGCACAACATCCCATTTTCTGTGAGGTTTCTGGTATTGACTTCATTGTGAAGAGACCACTTACACGAAGCAGTGACTCAGGTCGGCAGTGTGACATGAACAGCAAGGTTCTCACTGGGTCTCCAGTGGGCTCTTCCCTGTCTCCTTTCTTGGAAAGTTTGAAATCATCCACCACATTTCTCAACAGGTCTCAGGAATGCATCTCTATGGCATAACTATGGAAATACATTATAATTACCTGAACAAAAAAGCCTAACTTTAGTTGTTAAGAGTGGGCCTGAACTTGGAGGACATCTCTCAGAACCATTTGTTTCCTGGGGCTGTGTCATGGAGCTATCTCCAAAACCGTGTCCTTGAACAGGCCCTCACCCATGATTTTATTCAGAATGGTTTCTCCAGCTTCAACTGGGGAAGTACAAACTTGGCTCCAACCTAATCTTAACAGACCATCCTGTCTTTTCATCTCTACTAGTTCTAGAGATCTCATTCACCCAAGGTCACACATCCTTCGCAACCTTCACTGTGTGCAATGGAGATACTTGAGCTTGCTCTCAGCACTTTGATATGTTAATCTCAAGCATACCCACATTCCTTCATTCATTATTTTTGGGAGTGGAGTACCAAATTGAGGTTTCCAGGAAACAAGCCCAGGTCAAAAGTCACAAGAGCACATAGTTTTGCTGGGGTTAATTAAAAGTCATCAGTCCAGATTACATCCATTTATAAAAGTGATTCCTACACATACCCAAGGCTGATTCTTCCATGACTCAACAGACATGAGCATCTATCTCAAAAACATAATAATCTATTTTGTTTAAAGCAGAAAACACATGTTTTCAAATGATTTGATGACTGTCTTCTGAAAATGAGGCGAGGGACACTGGATTTGATTAGTCCCGGACTATGTCTAGATTCCTAACAAAGAGCTTTAGAACAGTGAGTCCTCAACAAGTGCCTTGCTGTTCACCACTCAGCCAGCCTCGATTTCTTAGCAAATCCATTCTTGGGGGGAAAACATGGAAAGTACTCAGCTACTTCAATGACACCTTGAAGAGATATCTCAGATGCAGCAGAATCAAGTAGCTTGAACAAGCCCAGAGCAACTGCATGCTCTTGGTTCTCACTAGGAATCTAGATTCCCAAAACTGACAGAAGTCTTGGCCTGTGAATGGTGTGAAGTCACCACCATCATTCACATTAGCCTGGCCATAGATAGGTCCCTGTTATGTGTCCCATCACTCCTGAGAGCGGAATTTAATTTTGTACTTGTGGATTCCTGAGCTTTGTTCTTGAATGGTAATGGGTCCTGCCTGCCTGGGCTGTTATATACTGAATGCTTCCATTTCTCTGGCTTAGGTTCCCCGGGCTTTTTGTCTCACCTTGAACTCCTAGGTATAAATGACTTGCCTACTTTAATATTATTGATTTTTTGCATACCTTTGGATGCCCAGGTAGAAGATTGAATGCAAAAGATTTAAATGTAGAAAAATCAAATGAACCCATTAACAAATAGATAATGACTTCTGGGGCAGGCTCTGTAGTTCTCCAGAACTAATTCATCCTTCTTAGGTACATTGTGTGCTGGGTCTCAGCATCTGCTATCCACTACCTTCCCATCCCCATACAAATCTAGAGATACATTAATTTTGTTCCACACTTCCTCCCCAGAACCCAACCCATACCAGCATGTAAGTAGTGAACTAAGCTTAGGTCTTTCAGAAGTACCATCATGTCATAAAAAGACAGCCAGACTTCTAGTGAGTTTTTTACTTAAGGCAGATATGATACAGACAGGTTCACAATGAGCTTCCCCCAGGCCCTGATTCAAGACCCTCATTTAGTCCTTATAATGACCCTGTGAGTAAAGTGTGACACAGTAATATTTCCTCACTTATCAAAGTCACAAAACAATAGGACTGAACTTGAGCAAACTGGCTCTAGAGTCCAGGTTCTTACACTCTTGACGACACTGATTCCTCATGTTGTAACCAGCATTTTGGCTACACTAGTTTGTCTACTTTGATTTCTGTTGCTATGTGTTATTAAAATTTCTCTTTGGGAGAGGCAGATCAACTTAATCTGCCTCTCTCTCCCTGCCTTGCAATCCAAAAAGTTTCCCCAGGCCTCACAAACACACAAATTTCTCCACTCACAGTTAAACAGATTTTAGGTAGTTTACTTGGGCTTACTAACAGAGCAATGGGTAAGGGGTTACTTACAGAACACAGGCGCCCACCCTCCTCCCCGCAAGTTACTTTAGTAAATCCACGTGGCTGGGATCTTGCAACTTCCCGGTGAACAGATTCAAATGGCCCATGGGGGACGGGAGAGAAAAGGCCAGCCTCCTGGCGCCCCGAGTTTAAATACTTTTAGTCCCTCCTCCTCTCACATCCAGGGCCAATAGACAGAGTGGGTGGGGCACAGGACTTTCCCAGCACCTCATCTTTCCACTCATGGTGGTCCTGGGTGATACCACTCTGAGAGGGGTGTTTGTCCACCTTTTCCCCCGGAAAATCAATCCACTCTACACTATGATAAAATACTTTGACCAAAAACAACTTAGGGTTGGAGAAATGGCTCAATGGTTAAGAGTACTGACTGCTCTTGCAGAGGACCAGGGTTCAATTCCCAGCACCCACATGACAGCTAACAATCACCTGTAACTGCAGTTGCAGAGGATCTGATGCCCTCTTCTGACCTCTGTGGGCATTGCACTTACACACATGCAGACAATACACTTATATACAGAAAATACAATTAATAAATAAAATATTTCTTAAAAACAACTTAGAGGAATAAAGGGCTTATTTCAACTCACAGGTTACAATCCATCATTGAAGGAACTCAAGGAAGGAATTCAAGGCAGAAACTTGAAGGCAGGCCTGCTTTCTAGTCTATGTAGCATTACATCTAACCAGAGAACTGACTTTACAGTCAAAGAATTACTGCAGGAAACATGGAGGATGCTGCTGGTTGCTGACTCCCTTGAGGGTTCATGCTTAGTTAGCTTTCTTGACAATGACAAGGGAATGGTGCCACCCACAGTAGGCTGGAACCTCCTACATCAATCAACAGTCAAAATAACTCCCCAAAGACAGGCTAACCGGCAGTTTCTCTCTATGGCTCTAGGCTGTGTCAAGCTGACAGTTAAAACTAACAGGACACTAGTCAAGTAAGACAAGAGTAATCTGGCACAGGCTCAACCCTGCACCAACTATACAAAGGTGAGGACTGAAGTAGGTGCCCATGTGAGGAAACTGAGGGAGAAGGCAATCTGGGGTGACTGCTGTCTCAGTGCTGTGTGGGCAAAAGATAGCATCTTTAGCAAAGATGAGGAAAATAAGCAAAATAACAAGTTTGGGTAGAAAGGTCTGGAGGTAATGACTTCCTTCTCTTTGGTTGAAAAAACAGAATTATTAGGTACGCTGAGCTCCCAAGAGTGTACACAATGTAAATGATAGGATCCTAACAAACCTGTAAAACAATCTGAAAACATTTCAGAGCTTCAAAAGTGTCCCTTTACCTAAAAATTTATTATATTCTCCACACAGGATCATTCAAAAACATCGAATGCACAGCATTATCCACACTTTGATGATTTCAGATTTCCAACTCACACATGAACATGATTAGCCCTCCAATTGCTGGGGTTGTACTTCTAGCCAACAAAGTCCAGAAGGCAGAAGGCCATCTGTACTCCAGATTCCTGTTCATCTCCCCAAGAGGCTTCCAGGAGACCCAACTGTGACAAGAAATGCTTGCCAAGCAAGCCCCAGGTGTGGGAAACATGCAAAGACATGGTCTGTACCTCACCCAGAAGGGAGAGGGCCAGCTGGGCCTTGTTCAGAGGGATTCAAGATTGAGACCACAGTTTGATTTAAAGCAGGCCACTTCTGGAATAAAGGAATCACAGGATCAAATATTAGAATCATGTGTGGAATGCTCCCCTAATATTAGAAACATGAGTGAGACCCATCCCTACCATCTCAGTTGCTTGCCAGTGGGAAAGCAGAAACATCAAAATATGACCTGGGAGAGAAAATTCAGATAGGCTCCTTCTAGCTGGGAAGAGACATTTGAGGCCAGTGACAACAAATTCCAAACCTCTTTACATGCATAGCAGCATATGCTCTCACAGCCCGGTTTTCCAGTGGCTCACACGCAGCTCTCTGTAGTCATCTCGCTTGCTTTTTCTATTCCAGCCCAGGTGAGATCCACACCTGTGGAAACACTCTTCCTGTTATGATACACCTGCGGCCCACTGAATAAAGGAGACTGGCTAGTGCTCAGTACCATCTGAATTCAGCTAAACAAAGTATGACTCTAATAAGTACATGGGGCTGGGTTTCCCAGCAATATATATATATAATTTCCTATATATATATGATTTCCAGTTAAATTTGAATTTTAAGGGAAGAATGGTTTTTCAGTAGATGTGTGTCCCATGCACATACATAGACACATGTATACTGTACAAAATTATTTTTTATAAATCTACATTTCAAATGTGGTTGGGCATTACGTCTTTCATTTAGTAGTCCTATGTGGAGCCTAAAGTTGTTTTGACTTTGACATAGCTGAAGCTTTTAAAAATCTCCTGCACTCTGCCGGTTCCCACAAGAGTAGCAAAAAAAAGTTGTTACCAAATATAATTTTATACAGTACTCAGAATTCATCTTCACTCAAAATTTGCCAAAACCTTCTCTTTTAATGTCCTAATCCTATCAGTCACTGAGTCACCTAACCTGCCATTCTAAGGAATGTCTTAACCTCACCCTCAGCCCCTATACTTACTGGCCCATAGATCTCTCTTGCACTTGTTACGACTGAACTGGGTCCCCTGATCTTCAGTGTGATGGCAGGTGGAGATGGGGTGGTGGAGATGGGACCTTTAAAGAGGTAATTCAGACCAAATGAGTTCATAAGGGTGGGATGCTAATGGCTATGTCTGCTATCCTATAAAAAAGAAGAAGGGAGATGACTTAGTTGGTAAAGGGCCTGCTGTACAAACATGAGGACCTGAGTTTGAATCCCCAGCATCCACACAAATTCCAGGGGCACATGCCTGAAACATTAGCAGTTGGGGAATGGAATGAGGGGAGAGGCAGAGACAGGAGAATCCCCGGAGCTCGTTGACTGACCAGCCTACCCAAATCAGTCACCTGCAGGTTTGATGAGAGAAACTGACTCAAAAAATAAAGTTAATAGCATAGAAGAAGACACTAATGTCAGCCTCTATCCTCTGCATACATATGTGTACTCACACACATGCACACGTCCACAAATACATACACTGCACACACACATGGGCACACTTCTACTAGAACACATACATAAGCCATAAACAGATAAATCATACACAGCAAAAGAATTAAAAGACAGGAAGACACAGCAAGGATGCAAAGAGAGAGCAATGCGCATGAAGTCACAGCAAGAACATGGTCATCTCTCAAGCCCAAGAGAGAGGACTCGGAGACACCAAACCCACCGACTTATTCATATTGGAATTCTGGCTTCCAGAATCATGAAAAAATATATTTCTGTTATTTAAGTTGCATGGTTTGTGGTGTTCTGTTGTTGTAGTCCAAGCAAACTAATACCGCATTTTCTTATCGCCCCTCTTATCTCCCAGGTAAAAGAGTGCCATAGTCTTCTAGGGGGACCCCACTTCCACTGGACTGTACTAAAGTACTCTTGGAGACACAGACCTACCTAAAGTCCAAAGAATGAAGTTACTCTGCTCAAGGCTTTCTAACAATTCCTTGTTTGGACTTGTAGGTGTCAGAGATGCCCTGGAGCTAGCTGGCACGAGCTGGAGAGTCACTTAGGCACATCTCCTGTCAGTTCTGCATCAAGTGACATCACGTTCATAGTCCAAAAATAATTAAGGTAAGGTGAAAGCATTACACCGCAGTAATAATCAAAAGTAAAAATCAAGAGATCTTTTCTCTTTTGTGTGTTTGGGGGTGGTGCATATGTGTAGCCGTGTGTGCCCATGTCTGTGCATGTGGAGGCCAGAGGTTGAAAGTGAGAGTCTTCTTCTATTGCTTTCTGCTTTATTTTTTGAGATGGCTTCCCTTACTGAACCAGATTGGCTAGACTAGCTGGCCAGTGAGCCTTTAGTCTCCTTCCAGCACTGGGATTACAGGCATGTGCTGCCACACCCAGCTTTTACGTTACTGTTAGGGATTCAAACTCAGGTCTTCAAACTTGCAGAGCAAGTACTTTACCCAGTGAGCCATCTCTTTGGCCCTGAGATCTTTTCCTTTTTAACTGGAAACTTGCTGCCGAGCATTGCCAAGCCACCACTGCCTCTTCATTTACTATACAGCTGGCTACTGGAAACAGAAAACTCAACCAGTGGTCAGCCATCCATTCTCAAAATGTGGTTCCAGAACTGTAGCAGCTTGGAACTTATTAAAAATATGTTATTAGGGTCCCCCTAGACCTACTTAAGTTACAAACTCAGGGGTTTGTTTGACACAGCAATCTGTGTTAAAACAAGTCATCCAGCTGATTCTGTGCTCACTAAAGTTTTAGAACCATTGACTTAAACCCTGTTCTCACACTTTTTCGCACATTAACTGAGGATCCTTCTAAAACGGACTCTGATTTAGAGCTGGAGTGAAGCATGTACTCCTACATCTCCAAAAAGATCCCTGGTGGAGTGGCAACACTCTGACTCTCCAGCCTCGTTTTTAAGTTATCAGGGGTTTAGACCACGAAGAAATCCATAATTAACTGAAAAGGAAGACCAGAAAGAGGCAGTTGAGAACTTATTCAATGGCATCATAATGTACTCTGTCTTTCCATTCATTCCTGTTGTTTGACAGCAAATTTTGATAACTACTTAGAGGCATGAGGAAGGACGATTGCTGATCTGTGATACTTGCCAGTTTAAATAGTGTAAATATTCTCTGTAAACATTCTCATGGTTAATGTTAATCTAACAATGTGATGCTTGCAAAATTCCTGAAAATCTCAAAGGAAATTTCACTAACTTGTATAAGCTGACTCTGATACTCCACTAGTTGTAAGGCAGCCATCTCAGGGTAGAGGATGAGCCATACTGATGGAGAGGACTGTGCTCCAAGCATAGAACTCCTCAGCTGTACAAATTCACAGTAAGTCAACAGCGGGCTATTTAAGACCACTGGATGAGCAGCAAGCCTTATTCCTGGTTTACATCTATACTCTACCATGCTTGGAAATTCTGTATTTCTATATGAAGGGGGAAAGTTCAACAATAACAATAGAGGGGGGGGAGAGAAAACAACTCTATGGAAAGCAAATATGGTCCATAAATTACCTCACTGAACAAATAAACATATATTGAGCACTTCTGATGTCCCAGGCATAATAATACAGAGAACAAAATTGCCAGAATCTTTTTCCTGAATGCTGGGTAGCTATTGGTTGAAAAGATTTCAGGTGAGCACTATGCTGTGCAGCATCTTGAGTCAGTAGTTAGACCAGGACAGGAACCAAAGACTTGTGAGAGTCACGCTGATATATACAGGTTCAGGTCATTAAAGTCATGTTCTTGTAAAAAGCCAGAGTCTGGAAGTAGTATCTGGTGACCCAAGAGGAGAAAGGTTGTGAGGTAAGAAATACCCAGAGCCTCGCAGAAGCTCCATTCCAGAGGGCTCTGAGTCTACATGTTTCCTGGCACTCCCTCTAATTAACAAGAAATCAGCCAGCAGCAGAGAAGGCCATTTGGCCTTCTGTGCATGGCTCTCCCAGGGGCTTGACGTTTTTTCTGTGACTGGATTCCGCTCCTTTAACATTGAGCTACTCTTAGGAGCTAACCCTGAACTTTATGCTCTAACTGTGTATTCAGACTACGCAATAAAAAGAAAACGGTTTGAATTTTAAATGCGAAAGGTAAATGCTTAGCTCTGAAAGTGTCTGGGGATGTGGACTGAAGTGTGAGCACACTGAGAGCCCAAGGGGAAGCTTATTGGTTAATAGGGGTCTCTGTTGGCGAGAAGGTACCTCAGCTCTGGAAAAACAATTCCAGGGGGGAGAATTTCTTTCTATTAACAACACTTAAGTAGCCATATTGCTTGATCTTCCCTCTCAGTTTAAGAAACTAGATGGGATTAAGGATCAAAACTGCAATAGACCAAATTGCATCTTTCCCCTTCCCCCAAGGTCATATTTTGAAGCCAGATGGTGTTTGGAGATGAGGCTCTGGGGAAACATTGAGGATTTACAAGAAGCCATGAGGGTGGGACCTTTGTGATGGGCTAGTGGCTATATGAAAAGAAAAAGGGTTTCTCTCTGTGTCCCTCCTGCTTTTCCTCCTTCCCTCTCTCCATTTCTCGCCTCCCTCCTTTTCCTCTCCCTCTCCCTCTCTCCAGTTACACGCACCAAAGAAAGAGCAGGTGAGGACCCATCAAGATATTTGCTCTATGAGATTCAGAAAAGGTGACCTTACAGAACTAGACATGTTGCATCCCTGAACTCATGCTTAAAGCCCCCAGAATCATGAGAAAATAATTTCCTGTTCTATAGTCTCCTGATCTATAGTATTTTGTTATGTGACCCTGAGCAGACTTATACAAAAACTATCTGAGTACTGTTTTAGTTGCTTTTCTCGTTACTATGACAAAATACCTGAAGAAAGCAACTTATGAAAGGAGGGATTTGTTTGGGCTCACAATTTAAGAGGGAATACAGTCTAACGTGGTGAAAAGGCACTGTGGTAAGTACTTGAGGTAACTGTGCACAATTAATGCTGGTGCTCAGCTCACTTCCTCCTTTTTACCTTATAGTCAGTCCAGAACCCTACTCTGTGGGGTTGTGCCACCCACATTTGGGTAGATCTCCACTCCTCAGTTATACCTCACTGGAAACTCCCATGAAGAGACACTCAGGTATATCTCTGAATGATTCTAAATCCAGACAAATTGAAAACCAGAATTAATCATCATATTAACTGAACGCAATCTGAGTCAAATTAATTTTCTTTCTACCAAAGGAATACAGAAAGAAAACCTTGAGGAAGGGGATATTAATTGAAATCATAGAAGAGAAATTGTTACAAAACATTTAAGTAAAAAAAGAGACAAGCCAGGTGTGGTTGTACACACCTGTAGTCCCAGTAATCAGGAAGCAGAGGCAGGTGGCTCTCTGTGAGACTGAGGCTGTTCTGGTCTACATAGTGAGTTTTAGGCCAGCTGGGGCTACAGAGATACCAGGCCTCAAAAAAAGAGGCTTTGGATGATTGAAGGTCTTCCTCCCAAGATTATTTTCTTAGGCAGGGCAGGCAAGGGCACTAAAGGAGACAGGTTGGCTCCACAGTCTCCTTCAGTCCTGGGAGTGACCAGTAAATAAGGCTTGAGCAAGGCCAGCCAGCCAATTTAAGGCCAGTTGTCCACTTTAATAGATTTATGGTTTTATGGTTTCCCTAATGAGGCTATGTCTCTCCTGTAATCCGCACATTCTATCATAGGGGACAAAAGGAGCATTTCCAAAATGTCAAAGTAAGATCCTCTAAACTCACTCCTTATAAAGACAATACTGACAACATGAGGCGAAAACTCTGAAAACTAACAAAAGGTTTGCAGCAATTTAAGGAATATTTGCTTAATTAAGTAAAAAAAAGTTTCATTAAAATCAGCAAACTTGGGCTAGAGAGATGGCTCAGTGGATAAAAGCACTGATTGCTCTTGAAGAAGAACCAGATTAACAAGAGTCTGTAACTTCAGTCCCAGGAGATCCTATACCCTCTTCTGACCTCAGTGGGCATTGCACAACATGGGTGCACCTACCCACATGAAGGTAATATACTCAGACACATAAACTAAAAATAAAAATATTTACTAAAAAGAAAAGTAAACTTCGTTGGGTCCAAGAATTGAGAATAACTTGCACTTACTTCAAAGTTGGTCAATAAAACAGAAAATTCATTTATAAAACAAAAATAATAGTGAGCTGGACTACAACTCCGAGCCCAAATGGAGGACTGCAGCCCCGAGAAGGGGGCATAGCTATTTTCATAGGACAAAACCACAGACTGCATGACCTCTATTATGATTGGCCGGGGCATTTGTAAGACTTTCTGGAGCTTTTATATTGGTTACATTTTATTCAGTAAGCCATAAGTCCTTCTTTCCCCACCCAGGAATTTCTAAACATGATTACACTGGTTGAGGCATTAAGCCATCTGACTTCTGGTAACTTGGAACTCAGAGGTTAGGGAAATGGAAACTTAAGGCCTAGCATAAAATGGAGGGTGCAAGTTTAAAATGGCATTTTTCTCATTCCCCCCTTGGAGTTGTGGGTGGTTTAAATCCTTAAGCCAAGCATTTTATGGAGACCAAAGGAGCAGTTAAATGGCACACTCTAGGAGATGGGGGTAGTAGTTTGGGAAGTTCTATGTCATTATAAACATAGGTATCTGGGAATTGACCAAGCTGTGCATAGTGAGTACACAAGACCATAAGTTGGATGGACTGTGTCCTGGTCCTGATAAAATTTGTGAGTACATTCAGGATGCCATGAGGAATAAGAGAAGAGGTCCAGTTATGGCAGTGATGAAGGAAGTTAGCCAGGGGGATCTTGCAAACAGGGACTCATACCAATTGAAGTGATACCTCCTGTTCTTATCATATCACCCTCTGAAGAGGTCATCCCAATTGCCAATAGGGAATTGGGGCTCTGACCACTTGCATCTTCGAGCTGAACAGGGATGTAGGTTGTCGAAATTGGGGTACCCCTCCAGTGAGTCCATCTAAAAGACCCCTGAATAGCATAACTATTAGCTGTAGGGAAAAAAGTAAGTCCTTGACTGGTGCCTGGAAGATGAAACAAAATAGTCAGAACAGGGAAGAAGTCAAATATCGAACTTAAAGTCCATTAGAATTTTTGCTTAGGACTTTCAAGAGCATTCATCTGTTATGTTCCCCCTTCTTTTTCTTTCTGGCTGTCAGGGCTGAACTTAAGAGTCTTGAAGTCAGAATTTGTTTTCAGGCACCTTAATAGCTTGCTGGAGTGACTAGAATCAGTGTAGGTTCCCTCCAAAATGGCTTTTAGACAGGGAGAAAAAAGAAATTAGTTATTTAATTTTTAGGTTAGAACATTGGTGGGCTTGCCTTTCTTGGCTGCAGGTATGCACTGCAGTGTTGAAGTAGGCCAAGATTTGAAGTCTCACATGATTAGCATTTTCTGTTTAGAACAAAATCATTAGTGCTTATATTCATTTAAACCTGGGAAGTATAATTCTTTATACTCTTAAAGAAGCATACTAATCACTTAAATTTTGGTTATATTTTCCCTTTGGTTATTTAAGATCATACAATTTGGCCCAAATAAACATTTTTATTCTTAAGGTCAGTTGAGTATCTGTTCCTCAGGGGATCACATGGGCTTGAAAGGAGCCCCTGGCTCCATAGGTCTTTGTTTTACCAGTTCCATCTGTGTGAAGATAAGTCAGAAAGTCTTGCCAGACCATAACTTCTCTTGGAAGCAATTGAGGAAACATTTTCCTGGCCTGACCCTCTTCTTTGCAGACTGGACACTGGTTTGAGTCCTTCTAGTGGGGTCTCCATGACCTCCCTGAACAGGAGGACAGGTGAAACATCACAGTTAAGGACATTTTGAGAGATGCCCCATAGTCCCCTGGAAGTTAGTTGACCTTGGAGGGCAAAAGACAAAAATTGTCCCTTTAAGTCCCTCTGACTAGATTAGTATAGGCCTCTTAATATGGTTGTTAAATAACCAAGATGGTCAGATCCACCAATCTGGTACTTTTAATTACTATATGCTATGTAGCTAAAGCTTGCGCCAAAACCAAACATTTTTGAATAAACTTTGACTAGACATGCATTTGTTCTTCAGACTATTTGAACTATTACTTCAGAAATTTTAAGATTATTTATATATAATCTTTTTATCTTTTATATGCCATAACATATCGACTCAGACCTTTAATCACTTGCATAGACTTTTTCATTTTTCTTTTTTAGCCTGGAACTATCCAATCATCATAATCTTTCTACATAACATCTTTCTTAATAAAATATCTTTATTTTTATATTTTTTAACATTATCTTTTTTTCTTTTTATTTTCTTTCTTAGTAACATGTGATATGATAACATTAAAAAGTTAATTTTCCTTTTGTTTCAAAAATTTTCTTCCTGGGGCTACTAAGCACTATTTATAACCCAATGTTTGATCATATTAAAGTTCACCCTTGAGAATGAATGACTTTACTCATACTGGTGGGAATGGACTACTGACAGGTATATGGATGACCTGAGAGTAGCTGCACTATAAAGTCTTTATCCAGCATGGATGTTGACTTTTTTATAACCTTAAAGGTCAAGTTCTCTCTTCCTAGCTTTCCCTGATTTCCTCCCCAAATGCAGGAGACAATTTGTGATTAGGGAAAAATTATATACAACTGGCTGGGAGGAGTGGCTAAATACTCAGGTGAGGATCCAATGACCTTGCCTACTCCTCCTTTAGTGAAAGAACACAACCGTTAACAAACCCAACTATGACGAACTTTTGCAAGTAGGCACAGCTGAAATCATGAGGACGGCAGTTACTCGACTCAAGTGCTGTGCAGCATCATCTTAATAAAAGAATATAGAATGTAAATTACATTTATATTTAAAATAATGTACATTGTACTTTATAAATTTCCTAGTAAAACCATATAGAAAACATAAAAATCATTAAAATTCTTTTTATTTTATCTATTTTAGAGAGTTGGTCTACCAAAATCTTGCTTTAGATCTTGAGGGAATGTAAATATTTGGTAGAAAGAAGCAACTGGTACATAGTAATACATTATCAAATTGAACTTTAGAATCTCCAGGATAATCACTGGCTGAGAAATTTTAGACAGAGGGTACTGTCTATCTTTTCTAAGGACTGAATTGTTTCCTTTGCTACACATTTGCATTAGTCTGTGTTAGTGACCTTTTTATTGTAGTGAGAAAATAGAGAATTTCATGATTTTCTTTTGTTATAGATATTTTATATCATGAGATAACAATAACCTTTGTTGGAATTAGTTTATCCCTTAGTTAATCTCAATAGCATAATGGCTTTACTCAGAGGCTGTTTTGTTCTTCTTTTCTTCCTGTCACAGAGTCAGGGGGCCAGCCTGAAATTGGACAAAAGTCTTGAAGAACATCCTGAGATAACAGGCTTGAGTCTGAAGTGAGAGGGCCAATCCCATCTCCAGAGTCAGCTTCTCAGTGAGCTCAAACAGCATGTGACAATTTACCAATATTATTTATATAAAGAACCATTTGTTTCTCTTTAGAATTTAACTTGGCAGTTTACATTGCAGAGGAGAGCTGTTGAGTTTAAGCACTACTAGTAAAAATGAAAACATCTGTCACTTATAACTTGTATACATTTATTTATGTACGTGAGTCTTCTCATCTGCTGGGTCCTTTATCTAGAACAGGGTTTGATTAATTAAAACAGAATATTTACTATTAAAAGATTATTTTAGTTAATATTTTTAACTCTATAAAGCCATGGGTGCTTGGTGAGCATTCAAGATCAAACAAGACTAGGCTGACAGAAGTTTCTGCCTTTACCATTGTCAAACCTGAGATCCTCCTGACTATATTTGATGTGACCAGAGGCATGAAAACTTATACCCATAATTAATTAGTCTGTCTATTCATGTCAATGGCAACCTGAAAGATTTAATAAGTAAAACCATATTATAATTTACCATACCTGATTTTGAACTAAATGCCTATAATCTAAAGAATAAGGAACACAGAAAACAATGATACCTAAATGAGCCTGTAAAAAGTCAATATTGAAATGCTTTTTCTTTTAGTCTGCCTAGGACATTGTAACTAGAAAGTGAAAAACAGCGGTGTCCTTCCAGGAATGAAGGGGCAGAAGCAAAAGCAAGCTTGGAGAACAGCTTGTCTCTTGTAAGGTTTGGCCCTGAAGAACTGCAAATTCACGTTGAGTTTCCCAGGTTTAGCCATCATAAAATGTCAGATCACTTTGCACCCGGCTAGTCTTGGAGGTCCAAGCCAAAAAAAAAAAAAAAAAAAAAACAACTTTAAATTCCCTTTAAAACTGATAAATATATTATGTACAACAATGTAAAATTTTAAAAGTCATTTTCAGAGATCAGCAAATATACCATACAAAAGATGTTAAAATTCAAAATAATTTCCCTTAAAAACAGGTAAATATAACCAAAATAGTTCCCTTTAAAACCAATAAAAGCGTAAGACAATGTAAAATCTTTGAACAGTCATTTAAGAACATGTAAATATACCATAAGAAGTTAAAATTCAAAGTAATCTCCTTTAGAAACAGAAAATACCATAATGGAGGTGTGATACTACTTTCCAGATTTGATATAAAAATGCATCAACATTGTTACAAAAGACTGTTAAGACTCTCTTGCTTTTCGATAATCCCATCAAGAATTCAAGATGAAAACCAAAGCAAAAATATTTTTTTTTGCTAGAAAATTCCCAGATTGTCATGATCCCCTAGAATTCTGCCCCAGATAACAGGGCAAAACAAAAGTATTCATGGTCTCAAACCAAGGACAGGAGTCCATAGAGCTTACCAGAGTACAAAGGTGAATGTGAAGCAGTGTCCTCTGGATCTCTTCATTCCTAGATCCAATTGATTGGTGGGAAAATAACTCAAAAAAAGGCAGCAGAAGGCTTGAGAAGTTATGTCCGGTACACAGGTCCTTGTGCTCTTGCTCTGAGAGCACATGTTTCCCACATTTTGTGTGACTTTCCTTATTTACTAAAATTTAAAATTCTTAGATCTATTCAAAAAGCAGCTATCTCAGGACCACATTATCTAAGCACTGTTTGTTTAGTGTTCACCAGTGACTGAGGTCCAAATCCCAGGCCCTTCTAACTGTACCCATGCAGAGAGTCATGGTGGAGAAAAAGCCCAAGGAAAGAAATGGCTTTTAAACCTTTTTCCCTCTGAAAGGCAAAGCATTTATAGCTTCCATATGCCCTGAGGCCATACCAAGCTAGATAATGGAACTCACGCTCTCACCTCCTTAGCAGCCTAACTCAGTACATATAGAAAAATCACCATATGGCCATCAAATAAGTTATTAAAATTTGGGGGAGCCCCACGTTGGTTCAGGGGACCCCAAGACCTGTGGTAGGGAGTGGACAGAGGAAGATCTTCCTCTAGTTCAGATAGGGGAACCTCTGGGAGCTGGTGCCTCCTCTTAAAAAAAAAAAAAAACTCCTGCAGGGAAAGTAGAATGGCCGGGTCAGCAACCAGATATCACCATCCTAGGATATAGGATATCTAATTGGGGTGGTCTGGATTTCCAAAGACAACTTCCTGGACCCTGTAGATGAGAGAGAGAGAGATTAAATGAACCCTCTGAGAGCTAGTTGGCAGAGTGCATGAAAGGAGAACAGAGGAGGCAGAGAGAGTCAGCAGACACAACACGTGGATTCAGCTATGAACCCAGCTTCCCCTGATACCCATCTGAAGTGGTTGGGCCAAGCCTTTATTCTTCCCAAGGAGGAGTCAGAGTGTCCCCTGGTCTTCTCCAGCTTGGGGACCAATAATGTGTCTGCCTGATCCCGCCTGAGCTCCAGTTTGTCTGGACTACCAACAGACAAGTCAGACAGAGGTAACCACCAGAGACCAAGGTCAATCAGAGGTATAAAACTGGGGACCAAGGTCAAACAGATGTAGGAAACCAGAGACCACAAAGAACAGGCAAAGGTGACTTGCCAAAGTTGGCTTTGATGGCATGCTTTCGTGGGTCTGTTCTAGTATTCTTGAATCCCAGATCAGCACCCAAAATGTTGGGTCCGAGAATCGAGAATAATTTGCACAGACTTCAAAGTTCGTCAATAAAACAGAAAATTCATTCATAAAACAAAAACAATAGTGAGCTGGACTACAACTCCGAGCCCAAACGGAGGACTGCAGCCCCAAGAAGGGGGCATAGCTATTTTTATAGGACAAAACCACAGATTGCATGACCTTTATTATGATTGGCCGGGGCATTTGTAAGACTTTCTGGGGCTTTTTTTCAGTAAGCCATAAGTCCTTCTTTCCCCACCCAGGAATTTCCAAACATGGTTACACTGGCTGCGGCACTAAGCCCTATCTGACTTCTGGTAACTTGGAACTCAGAGGTTGGGGAAATGGAAACTTAAGGCCTAGCATAAAATTGAGGGTGTGAGTTTAAAACGGCGTTTGTGCAGCTTTAACCATTGTTCTCAGTAGCACCTTACATGCTCAGGGTCTCTCACTCTCTCCCTTGTCTGTGGCAACATTGACTTCACAATCTTTATAGCTGTGAAGACCAGCAGATTGTCATCCACTAAAGGAACATGGGTTTAGAGCTCTCTGAAGCCTCATTCCCAGAAGACATCATTTGACCCATTTGGTAAGTTCTGGAAGGTGGAGTCATAAACTTTGTCTTACCTTGACCTCACTCAAACCTCACTAAGTAGGAGGAGCACTTCTCAAAATTTTGGCTTGCTGAGGTAATAACACCAGTTGGCACAAACAAGAAATTGGCAGATCTGGTAAATGAGAAGTCTATACCAGGCTTCACAACATGTGAATGCATTGCTGGAATCTAAGAGACCCCCACCAGTGTGGAAACCAGTGTCTTCTCCAGGAGAAACAACAGGCCCCAAGCTTCATTTCTAGCCAACCTTGAGGGCTGCAAAAGCAGGCAGTGAAGGTGAAGGCAATTGGTAACTCCTGAGCATTAACTTGCCTGCAGTTATATTCCTATTGCTGCTGTAACAAAGTACCATAAAATTAGTAGTGTAAGATAAAACAAGTTTATTAACTTGTATATGTGGACATTAGAAGTCTGAACTGCACTTCAATGGGCTAAAATTAAAATATTGAGAGGGCCTAGAGGGGCAGGACTGAACTCTGAGCCTCACTGAGAGAAATTCTGGACAAGGGGTATCAAAGGATACTATGCAAGCTGCCAAGAGAAAAACCAATCACTGTCCCAACCCAGCTGTAAAGCCTAATTAACACAGGAATGACTGGCCCAGCTAGCTATCTGTATTAGTGAAGGAGTAGCACTTTTATTTGGGGGGTAATCGGCAGCTGTCTAATAGTACTTAAAGATCTCTCAATGGGAGCGAGCTCATGTGTGGCACTGTAAACATAGCCAAACACACATGGCTGGAGGGGTCATAGAACCTACAGAAATACAAATACACATGGCTGGAGAGGCCATAGAACCTACAGAAAAACCCAGATCTATCACATCTCTAGACCAAAGTAATTTCTTACTGTATTCTAAATATGTATCTTTATATTTACAGACAAGTGCACTTCTTACCACTCATCAAAAGAGCTTCTTTTGGTAGCAGATAGAAACTATTGCAGAGTTGCACAGCTGGTCAAATGCAGAGAAAAAAAAAGAAGTCCAATCCTAAGTGACACATCTATAATGCAACTTCTATACCTAAGACTCAGGAAACATAGTGGAACAGGAAGCAGAACAAATATTAATACATCTCTCAATTCAAACCAGTGAAGCTTCCTCATGCAATGGATGGTGATTGACAGAGAAAACTATTACCCGCCAAAGTGCAGAGAAAAAGAGACTGTGGAGATCTTATCCCTGAATAGGACACTTATATCAAACCTCTGCCACCTGGGGCTCAGGGACTGTTGAAGAGTGCCAGGAGTGGTGGAAGATCACAAGGAAACATATATTCCAAACAGTTGACCAGTTGCTCAAATGAACTTATGGCAATGGTGGTATGATGCACAAGACCCATGAAAGCTTAACTAGACATAAACCCAGCATAGAAGAGGGGAAATGCGAAAGATGCCCCAACCTGAGCTGAGAAACTGTCAGCAACAGATCACTGCTGGGAGAGGGAGAGTTGGTTTTCTTTAAGGAAATAACTAGGTAAGTGGATTAGGCTCCAGGGGATGGACTTACACCAAGGGACATTTGGGGACAAAAACTTGGCTTGATAGACTTTAACATATATGACAGAATGCGTAAGATCTGGAGGGGGATCAGGAGGAAGATAATGAAGTGGATCTAAATATAATCAAGATATACTGTATGAAATTCATTTTTTAAAAAAAGAAAGAAAAGATTTGTTAGTTCCCTGTAGGTTCTTTGTGTCCAGTATGATAATAATATCAAAACTAGCAAAAATATGATAGGCCAGTATCTCCTATGAATATAGATGCAGAGATGTAGCTCACTGATAGAGCATTATTTGCCTAGAGCTTGGGAAGCTTCTGAGTTCAGCTCTAGCAATGCAACTCAAACAGTCTCTAAGTACTTTTCAGCCTAATCCAGAAACATATGAGAAGTGTTATAGAGGATGACCAGCACCTGGTATTACTTCAAGAATGCAAGGTTGGCCCTTGATAGCTCATAGTCCATCACTGCAATGTACCATACAAATGGAATCAAGGACCAAAAAACATACGATCATCTCAACAGATATACAAAAATGCGTTCACAAAATTCACACCCCCTTTTTATATAAATATTAAATAAACTAGGAATAGAAATTTTCCTTAGCTAAATAAAGACTAAAAATTCCATAGCTGAGCTCATCCTTAGTAGTAAGACCCTGAACACTTTCCCTGGGCACTGGAACTGGGTAAAACTGCAAAGGGCTACACTGTACCGGAAGCTCTAGTTAGTGTAATTAGACAACGGTGGAGGGGAAGGAAGGCATCCAAACTGTAAAGGAAGGAGCAAAACTCTTCCACAGACCAGATTAATCACCTACCTCAGTGCAGCCCGCTGCTTTCTCTACTAACTCTCCCTCCCTTTTGGTCCTCCCACATTCTTCCCTGATGAACTGCCTGCTTGTAAGCTTCAGGGATCACGGCCCCCAAACCAAAGGGAAAACGAATTGTATTTGCTATTTGATACTAAGATATATTACATGTTCATGCCAACTTCTGAGCGCAGTGAGGAGATAAATTTTAGGTAACAAAACAACTACGCACTCTTAACAGCTCAGTGGACCAAACTCCACCTTCACCACCGTCCCTCACACCAGTACTTCCTTGACCCACTAAGCAGGGCTCAACCAACCTCCCAGACACGTTTCTAGTCGTCTGGACTACCGGGCACCTTCCTCTGATACTGAAGCCACCGTTGTCCTTTTATGAATCAACATTTTGTAATATCTGCCCTGCAGCATTGTCTTTGGGCGCAGACTCCGATCACCCCTTCAGCATGGTTAACCCACTTTCTACCCCGACCTCTACAGTTACTTTCAAGTTCCTTTTCCTTCCCTAGGCTCTTGGCAGAGAACTCTCTAAACGTGTCTATGCCACAAGCCTCATAGGACTTCTAAAACAAGTTCTGTTGTTTCTTTCCTTGGGTTTTGTGCAAGTTCCTCTAATTATGGGTAATCTCTCAGGAGGTCCAGGCAGAGTGGGTGGTCTAGGAGAAAAAAATATGAAAAGAAAGTAAATAAACAATTTGTGCTACAGATTAAAGGGAACTCATGCACACAGCTTGGGAGGAAGGCTGGAGAAAGTACATCATGGCAAAATTGTAGAATGACTTTAAAGCCATCCTAAGGATGGCTTTGCACCACAGATCAATAGTTTACCAAAGAACACCCCATAGAACTGAGGCCACAATGGAATAAAAACATAGGAACAGAGAAGCTGACTTTCCATGATCAGTGAGAGTAGATGCCATCATATCCAGTATCTCCTGAGGAGATGCCAGCCCATGGTGGAAACAACCATGACCAAAGACCATACGTTTTACTGTTAACTCCAGTGTTTTCAAAATTCTGGAATCTTTATATTGTCATACACAATGACCACACTTTGTGGGAATATATCTAGGGATTTATTGCTATGAATTAGATATTCAGTGACTGAAGACACCTAAAAACAAAATTACATAACTAAACTAATATAGTTGGAAAATTAACTTGAGTTACAGAATGCAGGGGTATGAGAGATCAATAAAGGAGCTTCAACAAAAGTCAGGATCAAAGGTGCAGATTCAGACAATGAAGAAGGTGAGAACAGAAACTGGACACAAGAGTTGCAATGGATGGAATTGGTAGACATTAACTATTGATTGAAATTAGGAGAAAGAACATAAAAACATTGGTACCAGGTTCTGGTTAAAACATATAATTAAAAGAATAATTTCATGACTGGAGAAATGGAGTTACCAGGAGAATGGTGGTGGATTTTATGGACATTTCATGATATCAGGTAACTTGCTTCTGTTTGCCTGTGTAGTCACAATTTTTTCACCTGTGGAAGGTTTTCAAGTAAAGTGGTTTAATAAATGAAAAGACTCTAACATTGGATGTTAGAAAAATATGAGGACCTATGTAACCAAGAATAGTTCTGAGTTTGTAAAAAAAAGCTGCAGATAAACCAAAATCAAATCATCTTGGGTTTCACACATCATCTCTAACTTTACATGTAGAAGAAGAAATTTAAGGTCTTGATAACCAGAAAAAGAAACAACAGAGAATAAAGACATCCCTTTTCAAACACTGAGTTACATTTTAGACAAGATAAATGCTGAAACAGAACAACCAAAGGAGATAAAAATAGTCATCAGTTGGGCATGGGGTGGAACAGAAACATTTACGACAGTGATTGAAATTACATCAAGTGGGGGGGAAGAAACACAAAGACCAAAATACTAAATGTAGACAGGAATTTTATTATATTTTGTGAGTTCATATTCTTAAAGCTTATCACTGTTCTTTGTGGGGAAAAATGTCCTCCTCCTCTAGAAAGAGGATGAGAAAAAAAAAAAGCTTTAAAAATTGCATGCTTTAGGTTTGTGGAAATCTATTGTTGCCCGCCTCTGACATGGTATTTATTTGCGGCCATTTTCAGCCACGCACAGTATTTCAGAACTGCCACCTAGCAATTTAAAATGACAAGAAAAATAATATAGTGGATGCATGTCTGATTTCTCCTTCTCCCATCCCACAATAAGGGTGTGATGTATGGGGAATCTTGATTACTCTCTCAACAGAAATAGAAAAAGACTTTGACATGAGCAAAGTTGGATTTGATTTCCACTTGGATGTTTCCCTCCAAGACCTCAGACACATGGATTCATTCCTGAGGGAGGGGAAAAAGCATATTCTAGGATTACGGCCTGGGGCAGAAGGACTAGTAATGTCATGGTCTGAATATCTGAATCCTCTTAAAGCTTGTATGTTGAAACTAGTCACCAATGTGCTGTATTAGGACATGGTGACTTTGACAATAAGTAGGTCCTGAGTGTAGAATCTTCACGAATTGTTGGGCATAATGCAAGATGGGCCTAGCCAGGCCACCTGCTAGGAGGAATAGAGGAATAGCTCCTGTGGGTGTGGCATTCTGCTCTGGCTAGTTGTGAGACCCGCATCTGGAAAGTACCTGCCTACCTGGGAACAAACTTACTATTGGCTGTATTTGAGACCCCACCCTATAAGGTCATTGACTATCCAGGCCTATAAGAGCTTGTGCACCTATTCAGTAAATGAGTGTGCAGTGCCACGCGAGTTGGCCGTGCCACGTGCTTGGCCTGCTTCCCATCCAACTCCCAGAGTCTGCGGCTGGATTCTGCGTCTACTCACTCCCAGCCCCTTGGGCTAGCCCCCAAAAGTCCACTCGGGGTAAGACACGACAGTAACTGACATGACTATAATGAATAAGAATGATGTTCTTAAAAAAGAACCTAGGAGAGTTTGTTTCTTCCACCTTGTTTAGACACCTTGTTCACCATCTATGAAACAGAAAACAGGCCCTCACCAGTGAATACTGGTACTTTGATCTTGAACCTTGCCGCCTCAGACACTATGAGGAATGATTTCTGTCATTTATGGGCCACCTATCTTGTTATATTTTGATACAGTAACCAGAACAGACTAAGACACATCTAATGCTTCTGATTTTCTTTCTGTGGAGTCCTTTCATTTACAAGAGCAGAGTGCCGGAACCACATCTGACCTAATTGCTGATGAAATACTTTGGACAAGCCATGTGAGAGGCCCTTTCCCTGTAGGGGAATTTTCCACAAACTTACTTCCCATCTCTTCTTCCCTGGACATTTTCGCCTAAGCACTAAACAACTCTTAGTTTCCCCATGGGAAGAAATCATGAGACCTAGGCTCATTCTGTGCTCCTGCCTGGATTGCCCCATCCTCACTACCTGGAGTTCTTCCTCATGCTCTACTCTGACTTTCTTTAGAGACATTCGCTTCCTCGGTAAAATCTTACTATTTCACACTGCCATGAGATACACCAAATGAGAGAAGAGGATGATGCCTATGAAAAAAATGAAGTATTAATATCCACGTAAATCACAAAGTTTATCCTCAAAAGAAAATTTACATACGTACATACACATATGCATATAGACATGCATTTCTATCTCTCTAGGCAGTGATAATGGCTGCTAACAACAAAAAAGAAACAATCAGTCATTTGAGGCTGTCTTAATGGCAGTAAACAACACCACCTATGATGTATTTTTGCCAAAACACATCAAACCTAAATTTAATCAAGCCTCACCATCTGAAGCTATTTATAGAAAACAGCAAAAGCAGCACAAATATGTCATCAACATAATTCAGATTCTGGGAAACTTTACAAGACAAATGATAGAATTTTGTCAACAGTATAATTATGAGGAAAATAAGAAGAAATGTTAAGAGAGTTTTATATTAAAAGAGATGTGGCATTTCCATGGACTAAAATGTGTAGACCTTCTTTGAATCTTAATTCAAAGAAATAATTTGAAAAAAATATGAGACATTAGGGATCTGACTTGCTAATATTAAGACTCTAACAGCAAGATTCCACAGCTTAAAGAAATCATTGTACAACTCCAAAAGAAATAAATTATTGACCTTTAAGATCCAATGGCACTTTCCCAGTGATAGACCACAAAAACCTAAAAGGAGACATGAAAGTTCGCTAAAGGATAATTTTCAAAATAGCAAAAATATGACTTTTGACCCTATATAAAATTAACACATGTCAAATATTTTATTCAAACCATCTGTTAATGAGAAAAATAGATCTGTCTGTGTGTGTGTGTGTGTGTGTGTGTGTGTGTGTGTGTGTAGATGGAGAAGCAGCTTTTATATGGTAATAAATATATTAAGTCCTATTTACTATAAAAAGTCAAGAGTACCTCTAGTTGTCAAAATTGCTCTTCATTGCTGTGGTTTTTGTCAACTTGACACAAACTAGAGACACCTGGATGGAAGGAATTTCAGTTAAGGAATTTCCTCCATCAGGCTGACCTGTGGGCATGTCTGTGGGACATTTCTTGATTGTTGAGTGATGTAGGATAGCCTAGCCCAGTATGGACAGTGCTACCCCTGGGAAAGTAAGTAGTCCTGGGTTGTAGAAAGCAGGCTGAGCCGACCTGGTCTACATAGCCAGGTCTAGGCTCTCTGTCACTACATGAAGACTGTCTCAAAAAACAAACAAAAGCAAAACAGAAAAAAAAAAAAAAAGAAAGGAGGCTGAGCACAGACCAGAGGAAGCAAGCCGATAAACAGTGTTCTTTGTCATCTCTGCTTTGATTGGGCCTCCAGGTTCCTGCCTTGAGATCAGTAATGGATCAGGAAGTACAAGAATCAACCGTTTCCTCCCCAATTTGCTTAGGTCAGTGTTTTATCACAGCAACAGAAAGCACACTAGAACAATTGCTCTGGACAAGAATCCTTTTTATTACTAGTAATAACCTTTACCAAGTTAACGTCTTCCCCTACAGTGCTATAAAACAGTCCAAGTAAAAGAAAGGCCAGCACTAACCATCTCCGTAGTTCAGTTTATGTAGGCAATGGAAAGTTGGAGAGCCTGCCTTAAGTTTTTAGATACTAGGAATTCAAAATCTGATTGGGACCTCATTTTTTAATTTATTATTTTTTATTATTTTGTATGTATGAGTGTATTGCTTGCATGTATGTAAGTGCACCTGTGTTCTGTAATGCTCACAGAGGTCAGGATGGGGATCAAATCCCCTGAAGCTGGAAGTACAGATGGTTGTTATCAGTCCTATGGGGGCTGGGAACCGAACCTGGATCCTCTGTAAGAACAGCCAATGTTCTTAACCATTCTTAAATGCTCTTAATCTCTCCGAACCCCTAGGACCTCATTTTAATGACAAAGACTGAGCCATGGAGATTGGTCAATGTTACTGCATGACTATAAATACCTGGTTATTTCTAAAGCTTTTCTTTTACATGCATTTTACATGCCACAAACAAATTAGTTATATTCAAAAGATTAAGATACCCAGAAAACAGATCATTCAATATTTCAACAAGAAGGAGCCTTGTAGTGCTGACACATATGTTCTAGGGAGATATTAACAGACAATCTTCCTCATTCAATTAAATGCATAATGTGATAAGTATTTAAAATTAAAGTAGAGCTAGGGAAAGAGACACTGAGAGCAACGTAGGTCAGAGTGAGTATTCAGAAAGGCTTCCCTGGTAAAATGACTTTTGAGTGGAGTTACACAGATAAAGAGGAAGAACAGATTATTGACTATTAGAAAAAGGGCCTTACGGGCAGAAGGAATAATTAGCGTAAAGCCTAAAGTTTCAAGTGTTTGAAGAATAGCAAAGATGCCACTGGGAAGAAGTAGGAGAGCAAAGGTAGATAACGATGGGGGGTATGGGCAGACAGGGAGCCAGGACAGATTATGTAAGACCTGATGGCCATGGAAAGCCTTTGTGACTGAGACTGATACGATGGTCAGCCTTTGGAGACTGACATGCATAGTATGATTTGACTTACAGTGTTTGAATTAAAGGATGAAACTGTAAGGTAGAAATGGAAATTCTACCTGGAGCTTTTACCCAGGCTCAGAAGATACCTCTTTGGACCAAACAATTGAGTTGATGAGAAGCTGTCTCCATACAACAGAGTCAGTGGGGTTTGCTGACAGATTCAACACACAACATTAAGAAGAGTCAGAAAGAACTCACAGACTTGTGGGTTTATCATTTATTGAAAACTAGGTTAGAAGAAAAGGCAAGAGAAAACAGAGTTTGGTTTGGAAATGTTAGGTAGATATTGGGAAAGAAGTTATGCCTAAGCACATGTGAATGGAAATCATATATGCCCTTGAAAGCTGTGTCCTCTGTGAATTCTCCAAGACATATTTTGTCTTGAAGGCCTTCCAGATCTATGAAGAAATGTCAATTTACATCTAAGAAACACCAAACTTGTAGAATAGATTTCTTTTAATCTGCCAAAAAATTCCAGCAAGATAAGAAAAACACAAAACCCTTTTCTGTCATGATAGATAGTATTCCAACTAGATAAAGTCAAAAGCTCCAGATTCACTGAAATTTTAAAACAAAGATTGACACTTCCCTTTTACTGCCTTCTTCCATCATACAACACATATTAAAAATATGCTCAATGACACATTTAACACTTTAACACTATTCACTGGGAGGCCATTAGACTGAGAGAGGTTCAGTGCCTGGAGTTCTGATATAAGGGAAGTGAAACCCAATTCAGTGCAAACGGTTACACTCTGGAAAAATGGAACTTAAGCTTAACCAATCAGACACTTCCAAACAGTTTGTATCTAGGGACTCTCTACTGCAAAAATCTAAATATGGCAACCATTCCACTTTAGCCAATCAAATCATTTCTTTGCTCTGCTTCTGTGTTCACTCTAATAGCTTTCCATTCAACTCCACCCCCCAGATCTTTCTGTTTGTGTCCCGTAGCTCCGTGCATTGCTGTCTGGTCAGACTTCAGTTTTTAATTTTCCTCAGTTATGTCTCAACATTCCTGTTCTACATTTTCTTGAAACAAAAGGAACATTTATCAACTAGTCAATATCCCAACATAAAAGAAGCAATGCTATTATGATCTCAAACACACTGCATGTGACTGAGATAGGTCTGAAGTATCAAGAAAAGGGAAGGCTTATTTGTGGCTAAAGTAGTCAAGTGGGAATATTTAGATTAAAATTATTTTTTGTAATATGTGCAATAATGCTCTTATATATTTTTAATGAATCCATGTGAAGATTTAGATAACAATTGCTAGTGTTATATAAAACATAAGAAAAAAGTTGAAAACTAATTCATTGGTAGAGATAAATTTGAAGTTAATAATCAATAAAAGTATTAGTCTATGCATGATACTATAAACATAGCCAAGCACACATGAATGGAGCGGTCATAAATCCTAGGGAAGAACCTACTTCTGTCACGTCCATAGACCAACGTAATTTCTTACTGTATTCTATATTTGTTGAAATTCACTCCTTTGAATTTGGTATTAAAAATACAAAAGTAAGTGAATTTAATTAACGTAGACATGTTCTGAAACTCATATTTGGCTTCAGAGTAAAATTAAGTCTTCTGAAAAGGAAAAAACTACAACCAGGCCTGATGGTGTAGACTTTTAATCCCAGCACTCAGGAGGCAGAGGCAGCCTGATCTACATAGCGAGTACCAGGCCAGCTGGGGCTACAGGCTGACCTTCTCTCAAAAAACAAAACAACAAAAAAAAAAAACAAAAAAAAAGGAAGAACCATTTTTATGTCAGTGTGAAAAATTATTTTTGATACTCAGTTTTTATTAGAAAGTATTAAGCCAAAAAAACTTAAGCATGTGAAATTTCAACCAGAAATTTGATGAAATGTGAATATTGATACAGTACTGCCAATGAAAATCTATATTTATAATAGAACTTAAGATGAATTGTAAATACAAATTGATGGCAAACCTCAAATATAGGGAAAAATAAACTAATACACTTTTTATAGCCAAGTTTAAGATTTCTGTTATTTATTGAATTATAGAACAGTACATAGTATGTACTAAGAAAAATACCTCTTTTTATAATTGGAAAAATGTTTCAATTTTGTGTTGGTTTTTCAACAACTCTTATCATTCATTTCTTTGATTTTCTTTTCCCTTTATTTTTTTCTTTCTTAATATTCATTTCATTTTTTTGAGAATTTTGTACATAAGTACTGTATTTGCATTACTTCCATCCCTCCCAGTGCTCCCTTAACGCCTCTCATGTCCCCCCACTCCCACTCAATGTCTTGTCCTCTTCTTTATTACATATACATACATATACTTATAAATACATACATAGACATAGACACACATAAATGCATGCATATATATGCACATATATCCTATATGTGCATATATATGATGCACTGAGTCCATATAGTGGTGCTGTTGTGTATGTGTATTTAGAGCTGCTCACTTGGAATTAGATAACTTCTCAAGAAGCTAGTCCCTAGAGAAAACTGATTATTCCTCACTCAGCATTCATTGATTGCTTGAAGTCTTCCTCTAGAGGTGAGACCCCATGACATTCTCCCACTCACCTTGCCATGTCAACTGGTTTTGTCATTGTGCAGATCTTGTTGGACTACCATACTGTGGAGATTTCATTGGTTGCAGCTTCCCTATCCTGTCTAGAAGGCATTAACTAGCAGCAGGTGTCTTGTCCTTCTGGCTCTTATGTTCTTTCTGTCCCCTCTTTGGAGATGTTCCTAAGCCTTAGGTGTAGAAGTTGCATCATAGATGTTATCACATAGGACTGGATACCTCAGATTCACTTATACCCTGCATTTGACCAGTTGTGGAATTTTTTAATCGTCTCCTTTGTTGCAAAAAGAAGCTTCTTTAATGGGTAATGAGAGGTACACATCTCATTTAAATTTAAAGATACATATTCAGAATACAGGAAGAAATTACGTTGGTCTAGGGAAGTGACAGAAGTAGGTTCTTCTCTAGGATCTAGGAGCTCTCCAGCCATGTGCTTAACTATGTTTACAGTATCATGCATAGACTAATACTTTTATCTGTTATATATTGAAATAGTATATTGGCTATCTTGGGCAGTATATTGTTAATATATGTAATTTTAATATATATATTTTAATAATATATAATTTTACATATCTTTTTTGACATTTTTAAATGGGACTGACAGCGTAGCTCAGTAGTAGTGTTGGGTTTAGCATGTATAAAGCTCCAGGTTCAAGAGAGAAAGAGAAAAAGAGAAAGAGGAAGAGAAAAAGAAAGATAGATGTGGTTTTACATATGAGCAACAATGAATATGTATGCTGGACAGCAGAAGGCAACTGAAAGGTAGTAACCCAACTTAGATGCTATGTCTAAATAGGAACTTTATAGCTGGTTTGTTGTTGAGGTTTTTTATAAGGCATTCATAGCCTACCGAAACCTTAAACAATGTTATTTTCTCACCTGAAATGATCACATTCATCCATAAGAATTAAACTTGACAATCCGGCAGAGAATGCAAAAGAACAAGGACATGGATATTAAGTTTTTTGAAAAAGAGACACAGAAAGCATGTTCCAATTCTTTACAATAAGCCAGCCGCTCAGCCTCTTATAAGACAATTCATAAAGAAATCAACATACATGGACAAGACGTAGTATACAGATATCATACCTAGAACAAGCACATCAGCAAATGTCAGTTTTCCCCCATTTCCAATGAGTCCTAAAGCAGCCAGCCCAGCATAGAACATGATTAACTTAGAGATAGGGACCTACAAAGACAGGAAGAAGCTGCGAACTCAGTCAGTCATATTGGCTAAGTATGACTGGACTGATTTAGTTTTCTAAAAAATAAGTTAACACTAAGACTCACTATCAACTATTCCTAATTGGTACATGTTTTATGCAGTTATTACTTATAAGGCAAAAACAACAGAGGCATTATTCAACAAATATGATTTCATAAATTCATAAATTATTTAACATTTTCATGAAAATCTAAGCAGCCTACCTAGGAACATTTATGAAAAGATACAGGGAATGAGGGTCTCCTCTTGAGGATTTATACTGTTGCCATAATGGAACAAAAGAAAGGAAAATTCTTCTTTTAAAAGAATTCAGCTGATTCCTGCTTCTGCCTGGACTTGCTACATCTTGCCCTAACACCTTCCTAAAGCAGGATAGAGCCACATGGTTACTTCAGACTTGGACTACGTCTGCCTATTCTGAAGAAAGGAAAGGAATTACTTGAGAGCTAGATTTATATATTTAATATCCTCAGAAGATTTCTATGAGAAATAGCCTGAAAATTACATATTTGACCCTTGTGGGTATTCTTATATCCTCTCTCTGTCTTTTTCTCTGTCTCTCTCTTTCTCTCTCTCTCTCCTTCACTCCCATCCTGTGTCCCTTCTCTATCAGAGAATAAGTACTATCACTTTCCTATCCTATACACCTATGCAGTTTCTGTAAATATACATTCCCACCTTTTTTTTGTAGGTGGGGGTTCTTACTTGCCATGATTTCAGGAGGACATTGGTGATCCGAAAGGGTAAGTTTGTCATGCCACCTTTGAAAATGTTCCTAGGCTTAGTTCCACAAGCTGTTCTCCTCATCCCTTCCTTCTTCCACCCCAGTTCCCTGTGAAGTTAGAACCACTGGACTAGATAAATGATCACACCCTTCCCAATCAAAACAGTCCTAATTCTATGACTCACTGAATCATGAAATAATCTAATGGGTATGACACAATACAGAAGCTTTCCTGCCCATTGAATTGGGTGACATTTGACCCCAAATAGCCTTCACAGGATAATGAAGTTCCCATGACTAAGTGCTCCCACCTGCACCCCCCAACAACATCAAAAAACCTTAATAAACTCCCTTTAACTTATTCAAATCAGCTTCACATACAAACCAGAACCAAATTAGAACATTAAACCTAGCACACAAAAATGCACCACACATTTGCAGAATAAGCACATGGAAAATACAGAAATCAGTTTTATTATGAAATTTGTAAGAGACACTCGTTTCCAATTTGGAATCTTCTTCCTAATGAATCATTTCTCACATCCTCCCAGCTGCACCAGGAGGGTGAATTATCCCGGGCCTCCCTGTCATAACTCCCGTTGCACGGAAGTAAGAGAGCAAATGAGCTGCTGGCTTGCCGTACTTCACTCACCGTACTGATTCCATATTTCAGTTAAGCAAGAGCGCCTTCTGCCTGTGTTGTCTTCCTCAAATGATTGGATGTCAGTTCCCGTGTGTGACAGGATAACAGATGAAGGGTAATCCAATCAATAACTGTCATAAAGTGTTCCTCTACTCCTTTTAGGAAGTAAGTGATTTATTTAAAGTATTGAATTATCTTGTTTTGATATCTTTTAAGGTTAAAGCAACACTTAAAAATTGCATTTTAAAAATAACATAGACGCAAAAGATTGCCTGAAAGATTTTGCCAGGCTTTGTGAAAATGTGTTGTGATGTTACATGTATTTTTGGTTTTGATCTATAATTCATAGCTTTCTAATTCCCTCCCCTGGAACTGCCATGGAGCTTGGATTCCTTTTTCCATAAAGTGGATCTTAGAAATGTTCATCTACCTCTACCTTGGCAATGGCCATAAAGAAATTCTCAGACCTACCCTGTATAATGGTAGATATTAAGATCCCATTTGAGAGAATGTCTTGCCCTATATGTGAAAGAACAGGCTGACAGAAATCTAATCAGAAAGGTCTTGCTAGGTCTCTCCACCCAGTCTAATCACATTACATATGCGATCAAATCTCTGTAAAGCACAGAGTTTCATGATAGCTAAGTGTGAGAAGGTTCCTGAAGATGGCTAGGGCTCAAAGACAGCATGAAAGCTCTGAGCTTCTTCACGCACAGCCTATACATCTCCTCATCCACAGTCTCTATATTAGTCTTCTAAGAAACAAATGCACCTGTATCCCGGAGCCCTATGAGCAGTATAAAAACTTAACTGAACAAAAAAAGGGACTGTGGAAATCCTGAGTATGTGCCAGTCAGAAGCACAAGTGAAACAGCCTGGGCTGGAGGACACCTTGCTAATGTCCACTGTGGAACTGACTGCTTGCCAGTTAGGGACAAATCCCTATCCTTTTTGCAGTCACAAAACTGTTCTGCGTTGTAAGTGAACAGTAGGTGTCTACTATACTGTCAGATGCCAACAGATGAGCTGTTCATTTTAGAATAGTTTGGGTTGACAATGAGGTACTCCATAAACACAAATAAAAACAGTTTTTTTCTCTTTTGCAACAAAAGTTTTGGGATTGTTTCTCCATTGAAATGCTTTATAGATAATAATAGCAATAACTTGCAAAGAGAAGAAAAAGCTTTAGTTTAAAGTTTTATGTATCCAATGTAACATAACCAAAAAGTAAAGTAAATATCTTTACCTGAACTGTGATATCACTAGCACCTTAATTTCAGATTATAACTCAATAATGCCCATAAATACAAAATTATAAACTTTCCAATGACTGGAATTGAATCAATAAAAGATAAACCCTAAAGATAATACCATACTTTATTTTCAAAGATAAATTCCAGCTCTGCATGTGTGTTTAATAACTTTTACTCTACAGTTATGTATCCATTTGCTTTTTATTTTAATAACATTTAGTATTTTATTGTTCAAATAGCATGTACTTATTGAGAAAAACAGGAAAGATAAATACTTCCCACATTATTATCCAGAAATAATTACTGTTAATATTCTCTCTGGACTTTAAGAAGAGATTTTAAAATGAGTATTTATTCCACCAATTCTTATATCTGTGGATGTACATTCCTCGGTATTAGGAGGCAAATTTTTTTCAAGGGAGAATCACTTGATTGACCTCTCTTAGTTATATAAAATTAAGGTTAGCAGGCACCAATTGTTTGGGAGAAAGATTTTAACAGTGTCTTCTTCACACAGCCCTTGATAGGTGTGGTCAGCATTCATGAAGGTGGAGAAATTCGTGTTAGGGTAGAGTCTCCTGAGAGAAAAGGAAAGTGAATTTGACCTTTTCCTCTTTTGAAGTTCAACATTATTGGAATATTTAGGATCTCCCAGCAAATGGCCTATGAGTTTAAAAGGACCCCACCAGACCCAGAAAGGAGAGGAGAAAAGGAAAGAAGGAAGACTCTGGAGCAATCTTCTCTTTCCAAGGAAGGACTTGAGGTTTGGGCAGATGGCTGTATCTAAGAAGGTCCAGGTCCAACTTGTCATTCTGAGAAGGATACAGAGGACCCATCTACCTATCCATGGGACACAGGACAAATGTTAAGCATTGTCAATCACTGTTAAAATCTTTTAAGGACCACTATTAGGATTAAGGATAAGTTCTTTAGAGTTATATTGCAAGCATTCCTTCTGATACCCACTTCCCTATAAATAAGCAAGATGTTGAGATAGTGTAATTTGCTCCCTAATTAGGAGCTATTGAACCTCTCTTGCTGCCTTGGCTGCATAGAGCAAAAGGACGATCAGTTTAACAGTCAGCCAGGCTATCCTTAGGCCAGCATTAGTTGTGCAGCTGTTTGTACCAAACTATCATAGCCATGATGAAATTTAGATGTCCCTGAAGCCATGTCATCCTTAGCCACAGAGTGAGCACTTCCCCTGGTGGACAGACTGCTGGGGCTGTCGCTAAGAGGAAAGGCTGTGGCTGACCCAAACAAATAGTTGTGATTTGCTCAAAGTGAACAAATGCAATTGGTCCAAAATGACGGTGGATTTGTCCAGCCACCTTTTCTCAGGTCTAAGCAAACTGTTCAGGTTCACTCGGTATATTCAGTGTTAGCTAGGCCAACACTGCATATCCTGGTGCTGTGCTGTGAGGTGGTGCACCCAAGTGCTTGGTCTACAGAAGCCTCATCATAAAACCAGGACCCAGCATGGAACTGATCATATTCTACAATGACCCTTCCATATTAATATATCTCTAGGGTTCTTGAACAACTGTGGTGATCAAAGTCCTTAAGAACAATATAAAACTATGTCCCAAAATAAAACTCTGGGATTTCAAAAGATTTAAGAAAAAAGATGTAATTGTGTTCTGAAACTGGAAGTCAGCATATATGTTTTAAAATATAACATCCATATGAAATATAAATGCTTACAAATGACTGATTTCCACTTAAGTATTAGTATGTTATGGTATTAATTCACTTATTAAATAAGCATTTGTTGAACATCTGTAATGTGCCAGCACTGCAGGTACTAAATTTAGGAATGCACTCCCCAGCTCGCAAGGGTTTCATAGAATAATAGAAAACAATAACTTGGAACACAACTTGGGAAGCATTATCATTGAAAAATGAGAAAGCATTACAGAGCTTAGATTACTATCATAGAGAAGAGTTTTCATTCCCATTTTTCTAACCATAGTTCTCTCTCTCCTTCTTTCTACATTGACCATAGGCCAGGAAGCCGTCAAAGAAGAAAAGGACATAGGATGCTTACCAGTGTGAAATGGTCAAGTCAGATGATCACTAATAATGCCATTGATCATTAGTGAATCACTTTAAAAAAATTTTTAACAACAAGTTACAACTAAACACTGGGGTGCCTTCTGATGCAATTTCATAAAGAAATGTTTTAGGTTCAATGCAAGTAACCTGCTCTTTCCTTTTGGAAATACTCTTTGACTCCAGGACAAAGGAAGGACCATCCTTCAACTGTATTCAGAAACTCATTCTTCATGCAAGGAAGTGGCTGTGCAGTCTAGGTTACCCCTCCCTGTTTTATGAATTTTGCTTAGGGAATGATCTCTGATTATCTGGGCATGGTAGCACACACCTGGAATCTCAACTCTTAGGAGGCTGAGGGAGGGTGACCATGAGTTTGAGATAAGTCTGGGTGACATTGAGACCCAGTCTGGAACAACAATAGCAGAAATCTCTGTCTTTATAGAAGCAAAGGAATGGGAACAGTTGAAAAGACAATGGCAGTGGCTTAATTAATCGCCATCTCCATGTCGTCAGATCCCTCTAGGCCTTTCCTCACTAGATCCCTGGAGTTGACATGGTACTAAGAATAGAGGTGGAAAAAATGATTTTCAGGTCTCCCATTTCTGTCCTGGAGAAGAGATCATCCTTCAGCTCTTCCTCTTATCTCCCACCTGTTCCCCAAGAAGAAACAAGAGCTAAAAGTGGGAAATGTGGCTTTAGGACTTGGAACTTGACAAACGATAAGTAGGTAATACCAAACAACAAAGCCACTTGATGGATGCATTCATTCATCAAACTTTACCTGGTTGTAACAGCAACTACCACCAACTTTCCCTTTAAAAATTCCCAAGGGACTGGAGAAATGGTTCAGCAGTTGGGAGCACTTGTTACTCTTTGGGAGGACCCAGGTTTGGTTCCCAGCACCTAAAAGCTAACAACTATCTGTAACTTCAATTCCAGGGAATCCGATGGACTTTTCTGATCTCTGTGGTCATTCATATGATGCACTTTACATACATGCAAGCAAAATATTCATGCCCATAAAATGCAAATAAGTTAAACTTTAAAAAAATTCTCAGTCGAGAATGAGGTGATCATTATAGGTCCACTGGCTGCTAATCTGTTTTTACAAAGTACATGAGTCACCATCTAAAACCTATAAGCTGTCACAGTCTGTCATCATTGCAAAGCTGTGCCCGTTATTTAAATTAGACTGTGAATGATTTTTTTTCCTCTGCAATGGTCTTTCAGATGATGATATGTCATTCTGAGCCACCATAAACTGGTGGTAAACATTCTCAACACATTAATCCGGTGCATAATTTGCTGCTTTAAGAAAAGCATGCTGATAACATAAAAAAGATTCTGTCTCTGTTTATGCCTACAAAAATAAAAGAAGAAGAAAGACCTAAGAAAATATGTTGTACATCATTACCTGAATATGAGTTAGGCATTATGGACTATAGGAAAATGTAAACTGACTTCATTTATTACCCACTAGAATTGATCCTTGATGAGAAGTCTCTTTTGAATAGAGGGAGAAAATAACCCCTGTCATTTGTTTAGTACTCAAGAGTTCTTATAATCACATTTAATTTTTGCCATCACATTTTGCACCAATTGAGGATGTATTCTCAACATTAGTCTTGTGTTACACGTAGGAAACTGGTTCACAACACTTTGGAGGACCTATTCAAGGTTACAAAGAGTTAGTAAAAGGGCTGAAGAGATCGCTCAGCGATTAGGGACACTGGCTGCTTTGTGGAGGAACAGAGTCCCCTTCCCAGCACCCACATGGCAGCTAACAACCTAGGGTAACTCCAGTGCCAGGGGATCCAATGCCCTCTGCCCTTTCCTGACTTTTGTCGGTACTGCATGGCATGGGTATGTTTACGTACATTCAGACCATACAGTCATACACATAAAAAATAATGAAAATGTTTTTAAAAGCAAAGAGCTTGTGAATGATAAAACAAATTAAATCCAGTCATCTAACTTTAGAGTGCCTTCTTAGAAAAGCCTGCTGCTACAGGGTGTGAAGGCTCCAGCCTGTAATTCCAGCATTGTGAAAGGCTCATGACTTGCAGGCCACCAAGGGCTACATACCAAGACCCTGTCTCAAAAACAACAAAGATGAGTGTTGTGGCACACACGTATTGATTACAGCACTCAGGAGATAGAGGCAGGAGGATCAGAAGTTCAGCATCATCCTCATTTTTGCATAGCAAGTTCAAGACTAACCTGGACTACATGAAACCTTGTCTTAAGAACCAAGCAAGCAGGCCGGAGAGATGGCTCAGCAATTAAGACCACTAGCTGCTCTTTCAGAGGACCTGGGTTCAATTCCAGCACCAACATGGCTGCTAGCAACCATCTGTAACTCGAATTCCAGGGCAACCCAATGCCCTCTTCTGACTTCAGTAGGCATTATACTACATGGGTGTACCATACATGAAGACTACTCATACACATAAAATAACAATAATAAACAAAAAGGCAAACAAAACAAGCAAACAAAAACAAACAGAAGCCCTGCTGTTGAGTCTCTCTGGCATCAACCTGTTTTATTTAATGAATTTATTTCCAAATATTTCAAAGAAATGAGCAGTCAGGATCAAGAGATACCATCTGGGGTGATGAGATGGCAGCATGGGTAAAGAAACTGTCTGCAAACCTAATGACCTGAGTTCAGTTCTGGAAACATACATAAATTAGAAAGGAGAGAACTAACTCAACAAAGTGGTCTTCTTACCTCCATTTGCACACCCATATGCACACATTATACACACAAACCAATAAAAATAGTAAAGCTTGAAGGTTAAAAGTAGAGTATATGTAAGTGTAGTGGGTCTCACGATTCTCAAGCTGCATACAAGAATCACACAAGGAGTACCTCAAATCCTAGTTCTCAAGCTTCTCCCTGCTCAAGTAAGTCAGATTATCTGGAGGTGAGACCAGAGACCAGTAAATTTTTAATGACCAAGGGATTAGAAAAAGTGCTGCCAAATGCACTAATCCTGGAAATTATTCTGCATTATAATCTCCTGAGAAGCATGTCAGATAATAGTCCCTCTTACCTCAAAATTGATTTATTATGTAGAGGTAGATCTCAGGTATCAGAATTTTATTAAGTTCTCCCATTGATTCTGTTATACAGGAATTTTGAGAACAATTACTGAAAGGCTAAGGCCAGCATTTAAGTTAAATGAACTTGCGTTTGACAGTTCTGTTATTTACCACCTATATGACTCTAAACAAGCTATTTAACTTCGCCAAACTTCTAAACTTCGAGTTCCTTGTCTTTAAAGAGGAGATAATATTCTTTTACACTATTCCTTTACAAATGGCTTGACACTGGGCCTACTCTACCCACAACGTAGTGTTCTCAGAGTGTATTCACTGAATCAACAGCATCAGTATCACCTAGGATATCCCCTGAACACAAAAGTGATCAAGCCTTCTGTGACAAGTATTGAATAAGAAACTGAGATAGTGGGCCTAGCAGTATTTAACAGGAAGCCCCTTAAGATTATGAGTTACACATGTTAATGTTTGATTAGTGCTATAATGCTTACAAAGTCCTATGCCTTGTACACAGCAAATATGTACTCAACGAATATAATGCATCATGCTGATTGTCCCATTGCTGTCATTGGTCGTCCCCATTGGTGTGTATTCTAGTTTCATTTCTGTTATTATGATGGTATATCATGACAAAAACCGTTGAGAGAAGGAAGGGTTTATATAGCTTATATAGCTTACAATTCTAGGTTACAGCCTATTATTGATGGGAAGTCAAGGTGGGAACTTAATGCATCACCTCTCTAGTCAAGAGCACAGAGAGATGATTGCATCCATGCTCCTGCTTGGTGCATTCTCCAAGCTAGCTTTCTCCTCACACTATTCAGAACCCCTGACTGAGGACTGGTGCTACCCACAATGGGCTGTGCCATCCTACATCAATTAACAGTCAAGACAATCTCCTGCAGACATGCCTACAATTAACCTGATCTACATAATTCCTCTCTAAAACGTTCCTTCCAGGTGATTCTAAATTGTGTCAAGTTGACAGCTGAAAGTAACCAGGACAGTAGGGAAACTTCTAAGTCCAGGTACAAATAGCCTCAAAAATCACAGCTAGAACTAAAACTGCAAAGGAAGAGAAGGTTCAGTGTTAATAGCACTACAGTTATCAACACAAATGGTTTTTGTCTTCATCAGCATTCCTGGTAAATTTTAACCATCTGCTGGGAATCCTGCCAATAGTGTTTAATGCCTCTAATACATTCTAAGGCCTGGCCTTATTTCACCAGACATGTATGTATAGCTTTCCTGTTTTTTTTTTTTTTTTTTCAGATCTTCAAATGAGTGATGCTCCTGGCTACTTCCTGGCTCTCGAGTATTTCCCTATTAAGAATAATTCCCTCGGGGACTGTAGAGATGGTTCAGCAGTTAAGAGCACTGACTGCTCTTGCAGAGGACCTGGGTTCAATGCCCAGCTTCCACATAGCAGCTAACAACCAGCTCTGACACCCTTTTGCGGCCTCCTCAGGCAATCATGACATGGGTGCACCTACACACATGCAGGCAATGCACTTGTATGCATAAAATAAAATATTTTTTAAAAAGAATAATTCCCTCTTCATAGAAGAAATAAAAAGAGTAGCTACCTAAAATAGAACCTCTGAGCTCTGACTTTGCACTAGAATTTTGTAAAGGAATAAAACAGACCCTAACCCTGACTTAACTTATTATAAGGAGTGGGAGGTGAGGAAAGGTATTCAACCAATGCTCATAAATAGTTAATGGCTGTATATGTGAAAAACTCTACAAAGGATAAGAGAAGTGCCTATATAGATTGTCACAAAGCCTGTGACCTGATGTGCACATCAGAAGCTGGTAGGGGCCTCAGGGAGTGACTCCTGAGAAAATGATATTTGTCTTGAGACTGAATGTATAGAAAATACCAAGGATGACAGAATGTATGGTGGAAGTTGATGAGCATTCCACTTGGAATAACAAGTGCAAAGTGCCAGTGGTTGACAACAGCAGGATGGTTTGTACAGCACAAGTCAGAGCTGATGAAAAGCTGTGCACTCAGCCTCTGTCATCAACATCAGAATGAAGTATGATGTTTTATGTCAATATTGGCTTGATTCTCTCTATTTGAGAGCCCAAGGAATTATTGAAATGCTCGCTGCTGAAACTTTATGAAACTGACAACTAGAGTAAACAGGAAGAAAATTAAAAACCTCAGGGTACTTTGGCAGTCACAATTCTAGATCTGACTGCAAAACATCAAAAATTATGTCAAGTAGCTGGTAAATAAATATAAGGAAGAGTTAGAAATTATATTATTTTTTATTTATAAAAGAAAGATAAGGTATAGTGATGCATGCTTTAATCTCAGGGCATGTGAGTGATAAGCTCTGACTAAATGTGAAACCTTGTCAAAGAAGGAGGAGGAGAGGAGGGAGAAGAAAAGGGAGAGGGTAAAGAGAAAGGGAAGTGAGGGGAAAGGGAATGGGAAGGGGGAGGGGGGAGAAGGAAGGGAAAGAAGAGGGGGAGGGGGAAAGGAGAAGAGGACAGGATGGAGGAGAGAGGACAGCTTCATTTCAGCTTGAGCTCTCTGTATTTTGCAATTGAGGTATGTGCTACATTTGGCCGTAGCGCTTTATCTTCTAGTTCTGATGAGCAACCAAGAGGAACACAAGAGTTTATTTTGCTGGGTGTGTACACTGGGACTCCCTGACGAACAGCTCTAAAGGAGGTATCCCACACTTGACACTGGAATGTTTGTTTAATACATAGTGGCTTCCAGGGGCAGCATTATCTAGACATGCCTATCTCTTTTCTCTTTTTTCTGCAACTTACTTTTTAAGATTTTTTAAAAATCTTAGTTACATTTGTGTGTGTGTGTGTGTCTGTCTGTCTGTCTGAATGCAGGTTTGTGTGTGAGAGGGCAGTGCCCACAAGGCATACCAGAAGAGGGTGTCAGATTTTCTCAGTTGGAATTACAAGCAAGTGTGAGCTGCCCAACATGGATGCTGGGAAGCAACCTTCAGTCCTTTGCAAGAGCAGCAAGCACTCTTGACCAGTGAGCCATCGCCCCAGTCCTGCAATTTATATCTAATTGTCTTACAAAATAGAAAGTTTCCATATGGCTTTTACATGCACACTTCATTTTTGCTAACCCCCGCTCCATTGCCTGCACGTCCCCGTTTGCACACCCTGTCCATCCCTGTTTGCACACCCCGCCCCTTTGATCCTTCTCACCCGCAGTGTTCTTCCTCTCTACTTCTGCATCACTTATGTGCTGCTAACCCCTCTCCCTCAAGGAAACCCCCGTGGCCCCTTTTTAGTTTCCTGGCTTCTGCAGTTACTCCAAATGACACGAACCTAAAAATTCAAACCTAGAATCTACATATGAGGGACAACATGTGGTGTTTGTCTTTCTGGGCATGGGTTTCTTCATTCAGTAAATTTTTTTTCAGTTGCACACATTTATCTGCACATTTCATACTTTCATTTTCTTTACAGAGGAATAAAATTCCTTTGTGTATATGTGCCATGTGTTCCTCAACCATTCATCAGTTAATGAATATCTAGACTAATTCCATTTCCTACTAATATTGAGAGTAAAGATGAACATAGATGGGTAGGTACCTCTTCAGTAGGATACAGAGTCCTCTGGATATATGCCCAGGAGTGTTATAACTCAGTCATACGGGAACTGTATTTCCAGCTTTCAGACACACATCCACACTGACTGGCTGCAGCAGTCCGTACTCCCGTCGATGCATAAGGGCCCCCTTTTCCCCACAGCTTCACCAGCATCTGTCATCATTTGATATTTTATAATAGCCGCTGTGAGTAGGGTAGGATGGAACCTCAAATGCATGTTAGCTTGTATTTACCTGTTGGTTAATGATAGTGAATATTTTTAGTGTTTGTTAGTCCTTAATAGTTTCCCTTTTTTCTTTTCTTTCTTCTCTCTATTTTTTATAACACTATTTAGTTTCAAAGTCCATTTTGGATTGGGTTGTTTATCTCTTGGGAGGTTAGATTTTTCAGTTCCTTGTATACTCTAGATATTAATCCCTTGTTAGATGTATAGTTTTCAGATATCTTCTCCCAGTCTGTAGGCTGAATCTTCACTTAACTGACAGTCTCTAGTGCTGTCCAGAAACATTCTAACTTCATGAAATCTAGGAGTTTCAGAGTTAAACTTCCTCCCAGCTATCTAACCTTCATACTGTCATGTTGGGGATCCCAGCACTCAGGGCAGCTTGAGGGGCACTGAAGGTTCTCTGCCATAGAGTGAGGGGATGAGTAGGTGCGGAATCAAGACACCAACTCCAGGAGTTGAGCGGAAAGCCAGCAGTGGTGGTCTGCTGCAAACTCATTTATTCAAGAAAGAGCAGAGAGTCTTATAGGTCTTGTTAGCCAACAGCCTTATGGGGTGGGGTCCTGACCACAGCCAAATGCAGTTTGTTCCCAGATGGATCAGGTTCCCTCCAGGTGCTGGGCAGAAACTGGCTTCACAACCAACCAGTGTGGAGCACCACACCAACGAGAGCCATTCCTTCATTCCTCCTGGCAGGTGGCCTTACTAGACCCACCCTGCATTATGTCCAACACTGTCAGAACGTGTTCCGCAGGGTGCTGAGAGTCATAACATCAATGGTCTAACTCAGTTGTGAACTCCATGAAATACATGTGCCCACAGATGCTATGGTGGCGCCTTGATTTGCTTCGATCGCTGTGACAAAACACTCTGATGGATACCGACTTGGTTTATTTACTTTACATCTTCCAGGTCATAATTCATCACTTACGGAGCCCAAGGTAGAAACTCAGAGCACAAACCCAGAGGCAGGAGCTGAAGCACAGACCATGGAGGAATGATGCTTACTGGCTTGCTTCCCTGGCCCATGCTCAGCCTGCTTTATTATCCACAACAATCTGCCCAGGGGTGACACTACTCACAGTGGGCTGGGCCCTCCCACATCACTCCAACAATCAAGAAAATATCCACACAGACTTGGCTACAAGTCAGTCCAATAGAGGCAACTACCCAATTGAGGCGCCCTCAAACCAGGTATGTCAAATTGACACTAAGCTGTTCTCAGTTTGAATTTGAGACCCATTCCAGAGGAGGAATATATGCCTAATGCTGTAAACCAGATTGTTCTAGTTTTTCTGCTTTCTCTTGCTCTTATAAAATACCATGACCAAGAAGAAACCTGGGGAGGAAGGGGTTTATTTCAAATTACACTTCCAGGTTATGATCAATCATTGAGAAGTCAGAGTAAGAATTCAAACAGAAACTGAAGCAGAAGACACAGAGGCATGCTAGACACTGATTCACTTTTAGGCTCATACCCAGCTAGCTAAGGACCACCTGCCCAATCATGGCACCACTCCCACTGCTCTAGACCTTCCCACATCAATCATCAGTTAAGAAAATTCCTCGCAGATATAGCCACAAGCCAATCCTCTTAGTTTGCTTTCCTGTTGCTGTGAAAAACTATTTTTATCCAAAGCAACTTGGGGAGAAAAGATGTTATTTCATCCTACAGGTTATAGTCCATCATCAAGGAAAGCTAAGGCAGGAACCTGGAGCAGAAACTGAAGCTTGCTTTTCCTGTCTTGATCAGATAGCTTTCTTTACATAGCCCAGGCCACATGCATAGGGATAGCACTGCTCACAGTAGACTGGGTCTTCCTAGGTCAATTAAGAGAATGTCTCACAGACATGGCAACAGAATAATCTGATGGAGAAAATTACTCAGTTGAGATTATCCCTTCCCAGGTATATCTAGGTTCATGTCAAGTTAACAAAAGTTAACCAGTACACCAATCTTTTCAAGGAAATTCTCCACCTGAGGCTCCTTCTTCCCAGGTGACTCTAGTTATGTCACGGTGACAATAAAAATTAATGATCACAATCTATTTCTTGTTGACATGACATACAAGCATATCACTATTAGACCAGAACATTTCATTTCTGCCTATGTCCTTGATGGTCATCTCTGGGCCTAGCATTTCCAGTATCTGGGGGGCTCCATTGGAACTGAGGCTGTACTTTGATCAGTGGCCTTTCCTAGGCTCTCTTCAAGTACTCCAATGCTGCCACACAGAGTTGAGTTTCATTTACTATCCATGACCCCATCAATCTGCATGTCTCATTCCTTCAAAACTAGTACCAAATGGAAGATTCTTATACATTAATTACCAAGTTCTGCTTCCTTCTTGATGGGTAGCTGTAGTCCAAGGAAGCCACAGCTTCTGTGTACTGACCCTGAAGAAATAATTTCCAGAAAATTTCAATTCAGTGATGCTGTTCTCTTACTAATCACAGCTGATTCTTCAGCCTTTGCCAACCAGCATCCATTGTTCCAAAGAAGGTTTCATTTCAGTGGTGCTAACTTCTGTGATAATCACATGTTATCAATTCAAAATGTCATACAAATAATCCTGATAGAGTCTTTATTTCCCTTTAAAACCTCACATGCAAGCAATACAAAGAGCTTAAAAAAAAGAATGACTATACCCAAGGGGAAAAAAGGAAAATAAATGAAGGTATAATTGTGGAAACACAAAGTTAGACCAAGAATGCAGACAAACTAAAATGATGGGAACCCATACACACCTTTCAAAAATAATTTTAAATATCAAGGGACTGAACTCCCCAGTCAAAAGACACAGACTACTTTAATGAATTAAGGAACAAAACCAATCTTTTAATTGTCTGCAAGTAACCCATCACACCTTCAAGAATAATCACTACCTTAGAGTGAAAGAATGGAAAAATTATTCCAAGCAAATGGCACTAAGAAATAAGCAGAAGTTGCCATTCTAATAACTGACAAAATTTAAAGCTAAAACTAATAAGAGGGTCATTTCATTCTGATCAAAGGAAAAATTGATCAAGAAGATATAACAATCATGAACATATATGAACCAAACTTCAAACTTCATAAAAACATAGTACAGGACTTTCAGAGAGAGATGAATCCCAACTCACTAATAGTAGGGGACTTCAATGTTCCACTGTATACATTAGAGGTCAACTGGGTCAACTGGACAGAGAATAAAAAGAAACATCTGAATTAAACAATATCATACATCAAATGGACCTAACAAACATCTACCAAATATTCCACCCAAGCATCCAAGAATACATGTTCTATTTAGCACTACATGGAACTGCCTCAAAAACTGACCACGAACTGGGACACAAAATAAAACTCAAAATTACAAAAAATTGAAATAATCCCATTCATTCTATCACACTACAATGCAATAAAGTTTAAAATCAAAACTGGAAGAAGTCCCAGTAACTACACAAACTCAAGGAGATTAAATAACACACTCCTGAATGATGACTGAGTCAAAGAAAAAAATTAAGAAAGAAAGAAAAGGATTACTGGAAATAAACAAAAATGGCAATGCAATCCAACAAAACCTCTGGGACATGTTAAAAGCAGTCCTAAGAAGTAAGTTTATATCTCTAAGTGCCTACATTAAAAAAATCAGAAAGGTAACAAATAAATTACTTAACATTGCAATTCTAATATCTTGAAAGCCAATAACAAATGAAACTTGAAACTCAAACACAGCAGACAAGAAGAAATAACAAAAAAAAGATCAGAAATTAATGAAATAGAAACAAAGAAAACAATACAAAGAATCCAAGAGGTGGTTCTTTGAAAAGAAAAACAAGATAGACAGACACTTAGCCCAGTTAATCAAAAGAAAGAGCAACTCCAACTCAACAAAATCAAAGACGAAAGAAGAATCATCACAATAAACAACAAAAAGATTCAGAAGTTATAAGGGTGTACTTTAAAAACCTATATGTTATTAAATTTGAAAACCTTGAAGAATGGATCCATATCTAAAATCACGGGAATCAACAAAGCTATATTACAGAGATATAGTTGTAAAAACAGCATGGTACTGGCACAAAAATAGACCCATAGATCAATGGATCATACTTGAAAACCCAAACATGAGTAAATGCAATTTCAGCCACCTGATACTTGACAAGGGGGCCAAGAACACTCACTGGAGGAAAGATAGCATCTCCAGATAGCAAAACTGGATCTTCACCTGTGGAAAAATGACACTAGACCCTTATCTTTCATGTTGAATAAAAGTCAACTCCATATGGATCAAAGTCCTCAATGTGAAAACTGAAGTTCTGAAACTTAGAAGAAAACATTGGTAGTAATCTACAAGATATAGGTGTTGGAAAGGACTTTCTAAATCAGACAGCAGTTGCCCAGGAATTAAGATCAAGAATCAACAAGTGTGACCTGGAGTCACACAGACAGATAAAAGAGAGTGGAGGAGACAGTAATGAAAACGTATTATATAATGTATATGCAAAGATCAAACAAATTCAATCAATAAAAAGAAAAAAGTGTATATTGGTCTTGCTTTAGAAAAGTTCTTATGTACATAGAAGATGATGTGTTTTGCTTCCTCTTTATTGAGAACAGAGGAATTTGTTGTTTTTAAACAGCAGCAAAAATATAAATTTAATATAAAATAATTTCTTGCCAACAGATAGAACTGTTTTAGAGATGTTACAGTAGGAGATGTGTGTTTCCCTGAAGACAGTGCTAAATTGGCTACATTTTCTTATTTTGGAGCTATTTTCCCTGGAAGCTGAATGTTCAACTATGTAATTTCTTCTGTAGCTATGAAGACCATGCTAAGGAAAGCATTGAAACTGAAACAACAGTGTCATCTAGTGGAAATCTCAAAAATAGCACTCCACCAATCTAAGATTTAATTCCTGTATACTTAAAAATAAGTTTAAATAATTTCTTGCAAGCCTTTTCCAAACCGTGTCTTTTCGTTCTGCGTTCACTCCACACACACTGAAGAAAAAAAACAAAGCCATCAAGCTACCAATAACTGAATCCTCAGAAGGAAGTAACAAATTACATCAATACTTTCAGTCAAATTTAAAGCCTAAATCTAATAGAATTAGAATCTTTTAATTAAATTCTCAACAGCCATACCCTTAATGTATGCCATCTGCTTTCTACATTGATATCAAGTACAACTCCATGTTGCTGAAGTAAAAGGTGGTTACTAATTAGTTACTGAAGAGGTAAAATGATTGACAAACCTTAGGTTGCTGACTCCTGGTCCTTTCTAGACTAGGTGACCTTCTTAGTCATAGTCTTACATGAAGTATCTTTTGTTAGTTTTTTTCACAATAGATTCAAATATCAGGTTTGGTTTTGTTTTGCTTTGTTTTGTTTGACAATGTCTCCTGAGCCCCAGGCTGACCTGGATCTCACCATGATCCACCTGCCTCTGCCTCCTGAGTGCTGGGATTAAAGGCGTGAGTCACCACACCTGACCTTCAACTATCAGCTTTGTCAGAACATTCCACAACTCCTAACTTGGCAATCAGTGCCTCCTGCTGATAACATTACGAACAGGAAGGTCTCTTGTGAGATTTGAATATAACAAAAACTTACATGTAGACTTACATGTAGAAACTGCACATGCTAATTGTCAGTGACTGACCTTTTAACTATTATTCTTTGCCATAATAGAGATGGAGCCTATATTTCTTATTTGTAGCTTGCATGATGATATAATCTAAACGTTGTCAGTAGATAGTGCAAGTTGGGCCCAGCAGGAGGAAGGAGCTGTGCCTCCTTTTTCATGGTACTCCTCTGGGTGAATGCCTGTGTCTGTGGTCTCCTTAAGAGCACCTCGCCTCCACAGTGCTTCTCCTGCTCCTGGTACTCAAGGTGTTAACACTCAGGCAGAGCCTAATCACATCCATGCATGCCTTCCCCACATAGGGAGCCTGGCTTTCTTGGGATCCCTTTTGGGACCCCACAAACTCATTACTTTCCGTTAAATTAATAAATCATTTTATTAACAATTCAAATTACTCTGCAGTTTGTTTCCTGTTGAACCAATCGATACACTGAAGCGTGTGTCTTAGTTAGCTTGTTATTGCTGTGATGAAAACACTGACCAAAACAAATTTGAGGAGGAAGCAGTTTATTTGGCTTACAACCACAGTTCATCATCAGGGGAAGCCAGGGCAGGAACCTGGAGCACAGACCACAAAGGAGCACTGCTTACTGACTTACTCCTGGGACCTGTGCTAGTCTGCTTTCTTATATAACCCAAGACCACCTCCCTAGGATGGCACCCCCCACAGTGGGATGGGCCCTCCCACACCACTCAACAATCAAGAAAATGTCGCACTGGCATAGCCCCCAGCCAGTCCAATGAGGGAAACTCCCCCAGCCGAAGCACCTTCTACCCAGGTGTATCAAGTCGATCACTGAAGCTATCCAGCACAAAGAGGTAGCTAGGAACAGGCTGGAGGTTTTGAGATCTGGGTTTCACATAACTTGTCAGTCCTCCTTCTAAAGGAATGCTATGAAATGTTGATAGAGACTCATAGAAGAGTATCATATAAATGAGGGGGATCCTGAAACAATAACATCACTGTAATCCTCCTCTAATAGTGGGATTGCTTTTATTATAAGAGTGTGTGGGGTACATAGATCATCCTTGGACTCGGGGGATTTAGGAAGTGAAACTAATCACCAGAGCAAGGAGTGAAGAATAGCTTGAGGAATATTAAAGCCTGGCTTATGGCCTCTGTCCTATGCCTATTGTGTGCCCCCCTTCCCCTTCCCACCCCCCAACACATACACACACACACACACACACACACACACACTCCCCCTCACATCTCAGCTCCCTGTAGATCTTCTGGCCCTTCATGGATCATTTTAAAAGATCTATGTTAGCCTGGGACACAACTGTTCTCTTACTTATTTACAAATAAACTTCCAACACACCATGGGTTCCAAACAGAAATATAGACATGTATCTATGTCTCTTGCTTAGTTCAGTGTACATATCAGACATTCAGTAAACATTGTGTGAACTGAATTAAATGATACAAATTTTAGACATGTCTGAGATTAGTAGGGGTGCCCCTTCAAACCACATTTTGTGATTAATTATTTCTACTATTAAACCTCTAAACATGAAATAATTAATACAAAATATCTCCCGAGTTCTACAGATCTCAGTCTAGACTGAAAACTGCATGCTAATCTAAGAAAGCACCATAAATCAGAAAAAAATGATGAAATTGTGTTGAAGGCAAAGTATTAGTGAACAAAACTTGTTTAAATATTTCAAAATGGATTTTATTTATATTATATTAGCCCTGAAGTTACAGCCACAGTATGTTCTTTTTCATCTTTGTTTCCTGTTGCTGTGACAATATATCTTGACAAAAACAACTTAACGGAAAAGGGATTTATTTGTCTCACAATTACAGGTTATAGTCCATCATTGTGGGGAAGTTCAAATGACAAGAACTTAATGCATTCAGTCACATTTCACCCACAATCAAGAGTGAAAGGCAGCAGGTGCCAGTGCTTAGCTGGCTTTCCCCACTCTTACACAGCTCAGGTCCGAAGCCTGGGGGATGATGCCACCCACAATGAGTGAGAATTTCTACATCTAATCTGCTAGCCCTTCTCCACATTGTTCCTAAAAGTAAAATAAAACATATTTTCTGCCAGACACCTGCATGTCCCTAGAGGCTTCTCACTATACTTCAGTAAAGTTACCTAGGCTTCTTTTTCAGCATGCATAAGTATCTAAAATCATGGTAGATATGCCTGATCTGTGGGTTCTCTTGAATAGATGTACTCAGAACATGTCCATGATTCCACATCTCCTCCATCAGCCTGTGACAACAAAATACTGTGGTTGTTTCCTTTCCTACAAGGATCATCTCTTCTACTCAGAAGCTAGTGTAAAACCCGAGGAAAAAAAAGAGGAACTGAGCTAGAAGACATTGTCTCTCCTTACTTCCTCCATGTCTCCAAAGTAGACTACCATGGAAGTTCGTTGGGTCTCAGATTGGGGGATCCATCCTGTGATTTCCTCACCTTAAATAAATCTATTGAGACAGATGTTGTTATTTCCCTAATTTGTTGTGTTGAAACTTTAAGGAAGAAATACATCACTAAATGCAGAACTTGGAGCAATGGAACTTGAAATGACCTAGAAGCCTCCTCCCCACTAAAGATCATTTTTCGTGGTATCAGAGGATACTATGCAAGATACCAAGGGAGAAAACCAATCAGTGATACTATCCAGGTGTAAAGCCTATGACCACAACAATGACTGGTCCTGTAAATTATCTCCATCAGTGCAATAGTGACCTTTTTATATTGGAGGCTAATCAACAGCTGTCTAATTGAACTTAAGGCCTTCCCAAATGGAAGAAATCCAAGCATAGTATCATAAACATAGCCAAGTACACATAGCTGGAGATGTCTTAGACCCTAGATAAGAATCTACTTTTGTCACTCCCCTAGACAAGAGCAATTTATTATTATATTCTAAATATGTATCCTTATATGCACAGATAAATGTATCTCCCACCACTCATCAAAGAAGCTTCTTTTTCCAACACAAAGAGATTACAAGATCTGCAAATGACAAAACCAGCTCGCATGCCAATGTGGATAGGGGACATCTCCCAGGGTCCTACCCCTAGATGAAGAACACAGCAAGCCGTGAATGCTGAGGAAGGCAGAATCAGTTTTCTCTGGAGACAAGCTCCCTGATAGGTTATCTAATCCCAACTGGTCATCCATAAGCATAGGTACACAAGAGCACAATTAAATATACTCAGTGCATTACATACATGTGTCTGTGTGTATTTTTATACATACATGAATGTATACGTAACAGTAAAACTTGAAGATGAGGACCAGAACTTGAGAGGAAGTGGAGAGGCACGGGAAAAGTTGCAGGGGGAGTGCGGAGATGATGTAATACAATACTTATGAAATTCTCAAAAACGTAAAAAGTATTAAAAAATTAGAAATAAAAATATATTTATTCTCCATTTGACAGCACTATACTTAAAAAAAATGTCGTTGATCAAAAATTACTTATCAGGGCTGGTGAAAATACTTGCTGTCAGCAGGTGAAAATACTTGCCGTCAAGCCTTATGACTTGAGTTTGACTCCTAGGGTCCACATGGTTGAAGACAAGCACTATCTCCTGTGTGTTGTCCTCTGACCTCTGCAAGCAATGCTATGGCTCACGAATGCACCCAACCACACAAACACAAAATAAATAAACATAATAAAAATATTTTAAAATGTAATTATCAGTGTTTCTTTATGAAATAAAATATTCTTTTGATTCTTTGAATATGTGAAACAGTTTATCAAAGCAAACATAGGTGACTGTACGTTTAGTTTTAGAAGAAATGGGAAGAAAATCAAGTACAATAACTTATCTAGGTTCCTGGTACTTCCCTCCTTGTCCTGCCTTGTGATGTTAAATGCATGTACCAGTAAATTACTAGTGAATGCTTTAATTACATATGCTTTAATAGACTTAAGCAGTGAATGGTAATTTCTCCTATAAGTACCCAATTTACTATAGAAATGCTAAGTGAGCAGAGAGGGCTGGAACTCGGGAATTGTGTGCTAGACAAAATAAAATACAGATGTATAAAGAAAACTGAACATGTCTCAACTGGTGAGAGTCAGCATAGAGAATGCTCTCGTTTCATTTGAAATGTCCTATTTCAGAGACATCCCTTAACATAAGAGCAAAAGATGCGTTTTAATGGCAGTGATTATTTCTGAATAACATCATGTTCTATTGAGATTAACAACTGTGAGTTTGCAAATTAGCTCCATTTGAGAAGGGAAACAATGTCAGACCACAGAAGGATTTTACTTTACAAGAGAAAACATGAATCTTAGCAGTGTTTGAATAGCTCTTAGGAAGAAAAAAAAATCCTCTTGAGTCTGCAACACAGCATTATTACTGTGAAAACTAATTTGCCAACGTAGGACTTGTACATTCTAAGGTCCTTCCAATGCAATAATAACAGTAATTCACCCTAAAGCTTCACTTATCCTGATGTATTTGCTCCAGTTTGGGACCTTGAAGTCTCAACACAAACTACAGATTGGTTCTTCATGGATAGATTCACAAAGACCAAACTCTTAAGACAGGCGTATTTGTCCACACATGCTTACAGCAGCATTATTCCCAATAACAAAAAGGTGAGGCTGAGACGATGACTCAATGATTGTGTCACAAGCATGAGAACTTGAGTTCAGATCCCAACAAGTCTTGAAAAACTGGACATAGCAGGATATGTCTGTAATCTCAGCAGAAGCTCATGGGTCAGCCAATGTCATGTACACAGCCCAAGGTTTTCCTCTGACCTCCACTGCACATGTGAACCACCATTCACACACATGAACACACATGCTTACACATACCACACATTAAAAACAGAGAAGGAAAATTTGACACATGCTGTAACATGGATGATGGTTAACATGGACTAGAGGGGAGAATTGAGACTTGTTTACTATGTTTTGCAGGAGGAAAAGAATGGAGAAAGAGGATAACTGCATGGCAATGTGGATATAGCAAAGGCAACTGAAAGTTGCTTATGCTTAAAAAGTTGAGATACTAAATTTCACATTGTGTATATTTCACCAGTTTCTAAGATTAAGACTCCCTGTTTTTAATGCACATAGAAGAACACACAGGATTCAGTATTTGCAGTGGTATAACTATCCTCACTTTTCTGTGTGACAGAGTACAAAGCTAAAATCATAACTGGAAAGATCACTCGAGGGGCTCCAGTTTTAAAGGGAGAGCAGTGAGTCGGATGTTCAGGGCACTTGTCCAACACAGATGGCACAGCAGTCTCACAATGGAGACAGACTTGTCAAAAGGGCCAGACCACATGGACTGTGGAGGCCAGGACTTCCTCCATTCACATTCACAATAAGGACATTGCCAGGGGGTCCTGGCAAAGGTTCTCCCTAGCTGGATTTGCCAAAATCTGTTGGCTTTTCTTTCTTCTAAGACTAGGCAATTCTTTTGGGATTTGCCTAATCTTTCTCTAGATATGCAAATGTATTCAATTATATCACAGTAAAGCATTCAGATCCAGAAGGTATTCTGCCTCTGTCTGGAGAAACTTTACAGATTAAAGCAAAGATTGTTGATGTCACTTCAAAAACTCTCACACCACCCCACTGTGCCATATCCCAGTGCTCTTCTCTTTTCAGCAGCTGGGCTTTCAAGTGGCCACTGTATAGTGTACCCACAGTCAGGCAGCCATCATCACCATCCAGTCACTGTTAAGACCTGGCTTCAGTCCTCAATAGCATTAGGAATCTAAGAAGTCTACAGATTTCAGAAAATAAGCTATAGGACACTGGTGTAGAGCTATCCTGCAAAATGTGAAACTTCCCAACTGCCACTCAAAGAATCTTGGATTGGAGGCCCAAGAGTTAACTGCTGCCTGCTATGAGGACCTAGCTGGTGCTCTCCCCCACACTAAAACCCTGAGGGGAATCAATCTGTTGGAGAATGCCATAGACCACAGTGGGGTGAGTGTGCTGAGTGAAAAAGCCAAAGTGTAACCTGTGTGTACTCAAACTGTGAACAACTGACTTTAATGAGGAAACCCAAGAGTATCCGATTTCTGAGGAAGAGAGAATTCCCTACTTGACAATCCTAAGCAATGTGTAAGAGAAACAGAAATCAAATGTGAAAACCCCATTCCAAGAAACCTGAGTGTATTCTGATCCAAAAGCACATACAAAGGAAAAGGAGTCGGCCTTACTTTGGCTCATCTGTGTATAAGAATTAGAGATCTCTGACACTCTAATGAGATATGATTTCTCTGGCACTCTGTTCAGATGTGTTATGCAAGAGGGATGGAGTTTTTATTTGCTAATAGAGGTCATGAAATCATTGGGTGGGGGGATAAAGTGAGCGTGGAAATGGGGAAGGGAGTTGGAATATGACCAAAATGCATTGTATGGAATTCTTGACTCGATAAATAGGAAAAAAATTAAAAACCTCTTGGACTTACCTTACTACTCGTAGTAGTAGTTGTCAGCAGTACACCTTTACCACGCTTCCTCACATGGTAAATGAACCTTTAGTTCAGACTCTTTTCTGCATTATGTCATTTGTGTCCAACAGAGTCAATACTGACTCTGTACCAAAAAGCCAACAATAATGAAATGAAGTGCTAAGAATTACTGAGCAATCTGATGGGCTAGAGAGACAGCTCAGTGGTTAAGAGGATTTACTTCTGTTGCAGAGAACCAGAGTTCGATTCCCAGCACCTATGTGAAGGCTCACAACAATCTATCACTCCAGTTTCAGGGATTCCAATGTCCTCTTCTGGCCCTTTAGGGCAACAGAAATGCACATGGTGTTACACATCCATACACACAGGCAAATGCTCATTCATATAAAATGAAAATAAATAAATCTTAAAAAAATAAAAAAAAATAACTGAGCAGTTTGAAATAGGTAGCAGAGAGAACAGAAAACAGAAATTAAGTATGAGATTAGTGAAGACAGAGAAGGAGAATCAGCACAGTGGCATTAGGTAGAGAGAGGAGATCGCGTCACTGAATCCCAGATGGCTCTTATATTTTCCCATTGTGACTCATTGATAGGACAAAGATGAGTCTCTTGCCTATCATGGGAGGAGACAACAAACTCTATGGAGTTTTTGACTGTCATTGTAAGGGAAGTTGCTTTAAAGCAGTTATTTCCATGTGGTGTTGGATGTTTGGGTGATAATCATGAGATACTAGTTCAAGTTTGGCAGAAAGAATAAGGTAAGGATTTGAAGACAGTAAGTTCAAAAGGTAGATACAAAATATCTACTGAAAAAGTTCCCATTAGGAAGTTCCTGTGAATAAACAATAAACTAGCTTTCCTGGACTGTAATTATAACTTATAAATTTATAAGTACTATAAATTATAAATTTATTTCAGTGAAGGCAATGAAACAATAAAGTTGTGTTAATACGGACCATAAACTGCGGCACACATGGTTTCAGTGCTCGGTATATACATGTGTATATACTTTATAATATGTGCTGTAGTTTATCAGTTGCTGTATTATACAACCCCAGGGAACACAATTGTTGCTCACACATTTTTCAGAAGATATGGAACCACTCATACCAGACAGAGAACCGGTGGCAGACAGAAGTACAACTCCACCAAAGTCCAACTTGGCAAACCAGTGAGGAGTTCGTTGGCTTACTGATAGAGAATGGTGGAGGGTTTACAGCAATGCAGCATTACCACTGGAAAGTCTCACCCAGGTGTGAATGATGGCTTCATAGCTGCAGAGATGGAGATCCCCTTCATTTAGCCTTCTATACTCTATATTCTACCATCTCCCAAGACAACAAGACCATGGGACCACAAATAACTAGAGCAGAATTGCATACAGCTGGCAGGAAATGCAGAAGGAAATGGCTGAGATCACAGGTGAGGGTCTGATGACCCTCCTCTTTCTAGGAGAGAATTTCAACAGACCCAGTCTTGAGGTTCACTTGTGATTCATCGCAGCTGCTTCTGATGAGGATAGTAATGGTTGTTGTGCTCACAGGACAGCATTCTATAACAACCATCTACACTACAGTCTATGAAAATAATGTTCCTGGATTATTCAGTGCAACTGGCCTCTTAAATGATCCTATGTACTACAATATATTTGATGTGGCATATGATAAGAGAATAAGGTACTGTACATGATATAATTTGTACATAGTACATAGCACAAAGCAGATTCGTAATAAAGGGTAGATCATTAAAGAGCTTTCCAAAATTACAAGGTGTTATTCCATGTTTTCTGATTTTTTTTCACGAAAAGGCGATAAGAACGAACTCAAAGAATTCATGAGACTTGGAGGAGGAAAGATCTCAACATCTAACAAAGTATTTTATCCATAAAAAGTATATCAGTTAATTGTCTCAATTGCTATGGGCAAATACCTAACAAAAACAAATCAAGAAAGAAAAATTTATTTTGGTTCAAGAGTAGGGGAAGGTATGATGGCCAGAATGGGAGACAGCTGATCACACTATCTGCAACCAAGAAGCAGAAAGAAATCAGGAAGAGTGTTTGGACTATAAAACCTCAAAGCCCCATCCCAATGCACTAATTTTTCCTGAGAGACTGTGCCTCCTAAAGGTTCCACTACCTAACCAAACTGTGCCACCAGCTGGATCCAAGTGTTCAAGCACAGGAACTTATGGGGGACATTTCACATTCAAACCATAACATAAGGCCATTAAAAATCATCAAATCCTAAATAAAACTATAATTCTATACTTATCTATCAATTTACCCAAACTCCATTAACATGTTTTTCTTCTCAATAACAATGACATCAGGTTTGGGGTTTTAAATATGTTTAACATCTGGAGGTAATGAAGCTTAGCAATCTACCCTTGTTGATGGCATGACTCTACTCCCTGAGGTTCATCCTTCCACAGATACCCAAGGGCATCCTTAGGAGGACCAAATGGGTACTGGAAGGAAGAAGCCCAGACCCTCTGCAGAAGGAGCACCCTGGCTAGCAGAGGGAGGGGCTTACTCATTGGACCAGAGCAGAGGACAAGACTCAGTCAGATGCAAGAGACCAGGCTGAAAGGTTCTTAGGTACAGATGCATGAGCATTCACTTGATCCTGGGAGGAAGAGATAGCCTCTGGCCAGTCTTAGGCTGAGAATACACTAGATGAGACTTGCGTTTTAAGAACATCCTGGGATGAGGAGCTCTGATAAAAATCAAGTCAGATAGAGCTGATGCCCACACTGGGTATGATCCCTCTGGCATTTTCTTTGATGTCATACTCACTTTGAAAAAGGACTTTGTATCATAAATTTCTCACTATGAGGCTCGGCCTTCAGCCCCACCCCACGTCCAGGTTTGAACTGACAGTGCAGACAGAGAATGCTCTTTTGGAAAGGTTGATTTATTCCAGGTTACTTACAAAGGATCCATCCCCAGGGAGAGAGGGAGACGGAGATGTTGTATGGAGGGGCCATATTCTCATTTCCAAGACTTCTGGAACACGCACACGAGAATGGCTCCCTAGCGCTGCGCCTGCCTCTCTCCTTCCCAGCCTTCCCTGCGTAGCCGCTAAACCTCCCCTCTTAAGTCATTGGTTAGTTGGCTGTCAATCACATTTGCAAGCCCATCCCTCAGAGCAGACAGAGAGAAAACTGCTTTTCTATGCAACATATTTGTATCTCAGCATATCTGGTTCCATAATATGGAGCACCAAAATATTGACATTATATAGAATGTTGTGATAGACTGGAGGGAAAGTCAGTTATGAGCAGTGTTTTCCTTCAAAACCCCCCTGTAACATTTTTTTCCATTGCTTGCCCCGCTGCTTCCAGCTGATTCTCCCAATCCTAGGTGTCCTCTCTCTGCAACTGAACCATCCAACCCCAGTCTCTGCTTCCATTTTTCACTCAGCAAGATATGAATCAAGTTGCTTAGTCTCTGTGATTTGTATAAATCTGCTGCTAGAAGTGGAAAACAGTCTCAATTTAATCCATGAATTAAAGCACTTGGTAGTTGCGGTGGGGGTGGGGGAAATCAGCAGATCTTGTGCAGACAAAGCTCCGGAAATTCAGTGACTAGGTTAGAGACAGAGCTGTCAGACTGATTTTTCCAGAGGCTACTGTCAGATGTCAGGTATTTACTAATTTTTCAAGTTGGGTTTTTATTGCAGTCTCTTACTCCGTAATTCCTGTTCAGATGTGTCAAAGGATGGGAGCAATCCTGTCTCTCCCAAGGTTAGCGCCCATTCCTGGATCTAACTTCCCTATAGGTAGAGCTCTGCCTTTCACATTATCTACAAAGGACTTTATGAGAGTCCATTTCTTGTCTATGGTGATTCATCTCTAACCACACATCCACAGTACTGATCTCACTTAGCTAAGTACATTGCAAGATTAAGCAACAAGGTAGGGTTTACAAACTGTCCTGTTTCTTTCATTGCCTTACATGACATACGGCACTTCTATTAATGCTTTCAGACTCACACCAAGCCTTGTTTCCTCAAGACACCTGTCACACCAGGCAGACTCCAGGAGCTGCCTAACCTTTTCTCTCCTGGCTGAGTACAGTGACTCTCATCTGTAATACTTTGCATGCTGCAGAATAAACTCTCTTGTTTTCCAACTATTCCCTTCCTCCTATGCAGACTAGAAGCTCTTTGAAGTCAAAGACTTTGTCTTCTCCTTCTCAAATATTTGGCATCAGTTTGGAATTGGCTTATCAAACCTACTTGCTGACAACCTTTCCACGCCCTCCTCTGCAATGGTTCCTGAGCACTGAGTGGGTGGGATTTAATATAGGAGACAGATGACCTGGGTTCAATTCCTAGCATCCACACAGTGGCTAACAACTATCGGTAACTCCAGTTTCAGGGTATCCAACTCCCTCTTCTGACCACTGCAGGCACTGCATGATTAATGTCTTAGCCCCAGCTTATCACTTGGAGAAAAAACTGATAACAAAATTGCTAAGTCATTACAGATTTTAGAAGACTATACTATTAAGACCATACCAGGGTCTGGGAAGATGGCTCAGCAGTTAAAAAGTACTTTCTGTTCTTGCAGAGGACCCAAGTTCTGTTCCCAGCGCCCACATCTCATGGCTCATAACCATCGTTAGCTCCAGTTCTAGGTGAGCTGATGGCTTCTTCTGCCCTCCATGAGTACTGCACATACATGGTGGGCACACAGACAAGGAGGCGCACCACATAAAAATGCATATTTTTTTTGTTTTTCTTTTGTGTTGTCTTTGTTTTTGAGACAGGATCTCCTTCTATTCCCAAATGGCCGGTAACTCATTATGTAGACAAGGCTGGCTTTGACCTCACAGAGCCTGCCTCTGTCTCCTCAGTGCTAGGATTAAAGGTGTGTGCCACCATGCCTAGCACAAATAAGCAATTTAAGGAAAAAAAAAAAAAACTGTTTCCCTCTCCAACTTCTCAAACTGCTTACTATACACAGTGAAAAGATAGCCAAAGCACTTATTGGTAAAGTTACTAATAAGACAGTGTCCTCTTAGTATATGACAAACATACTTAAGAATAATCTAAAAGATACTTTATATAAAAGTATACACATACTGTATCCATCAGTGTCTTAATTCTTTATTATTTGGAAACAAACTCAATAGGAAAATTTTGTTTTTATGTCCTCTTCCTAGCTCCGAGAGGACCTAGAGAATAGCAGGGTTAAGGATGAAGATACAGTTCAGCGGTAGAGTCCTTGCTTAGCATGTATGAGGTCCTGGTTTCCATGCACAGTACGTGGGGGAAAGAGAAGGTGGGGGGGAAGAGAAGAAGAGAGGGAATGAATTTTTTATTCTATAGTCACCAGAAAAGGCTTAATTATGAAAGAAGTTGAGAATTGGTAATAACGCATTTTCATAGTTTTCTTAAATTAGCTGTGTTGTCCCGAATTTTTTTCACAGGAATTTTCAGCACTAGCGTTTTTAGGTAGCAGCAATCCAATTCATGCAGGTTTTATTTATAGGTTTCTAAGCAAGAACATTCACACCCCCACCAAATATCAACAGCAAAACCAGTAAGTCCAGGAAATTGCAACAACATATTTATTGGAAAAGAACTACACATTACATGAGTCTGATGAAGATGTAAAATGCATGAAGCAGAAATGATCTGACATTTTTTTAAAAATCACAAATGAAAAAGAATATTCATTTTCACAAGAAAATACTGTATCCAAGTCATCTTAATCTCTCAACACCATAATACAACTCACACTGCTGACTCTAAATGTCAGGAATATAGCTCATTTTAAACAGAGAAACAGAAAGGAATTATTTATTTCTACAACTTGAAGATCCCTCACCTATCACCAGTATAACACACCCCTAGGGCAATTCCCATAATCAGTCAGTAATAAGATGATACTCCCTCTAATCCTGATAAAAGATTCTACAAATGCAGAATTTTTTAGGAAATCCAAGCAATAGATCAACTAATGGCCCTCAACCAAATGGAGCATTCAGAATCAACATTTCCTAGAATCTAGAAGCTGTATCAACTCTCCTCACTAATAAAACTTCATTGTCTTGGGAGAAACCCAAAGGATCCAAGGACACAGTGATCTCTAGTAAGTCATTACATTCAGGTGGAATGCCGGCATGGAGGAGTTTGCAGATGCTTGACATTTGCTCATCAAGGTTTTCTGAAACTTTTAGATCTCAGTCCTTGCATTCTATAATAAAATTTTAGCTTGCATATAACAAATTCTCTTTGAGGAAAATCACCTCCCCCCGAAAAAAATCCAACTACAAAAAGACAAGAAACTGCAAAAAGCAGTGACGAGAAATACTGTCTGGAAAGACCCAAACGCTGCATCAGTTTTCAGAGGCACTGTCATAAAATCATCTCTGCAATGGAGAATGCACGTATACTTCGAAAATTACTCTCCATCCATGCACCCAGCATGCATGGATGTCCTCTAATAAGTTGTCTGTAGTCAGCGGAAGTCAGGAATCCACATACAGTATTGTAGGTTTTAGCTGGGTTGGAGATGCTTCCCTTCTCTTCCAGTGGCTTTACACAGTCTGTTTCTAAACTTTTCACAGTTCTAAATTTTCACATGAAAAGGGAAAATGATTAAGAGCTTGTTGTGTTGTCAACTGTGCAGACAATAAAAGTGTCTCAACACAATATGTCATCTTTGGAAAATCAATCATAATTTTATTTCCTCACTCTAAGTTGAAGTTAGAACTACATTAAAAGCTCTCATAATTTTGTGGAGAAATAGCAAATCCTGTCACTTGGTACCTACAGCATCAAGCAACTGTTCATGACTACAGAGGTCCCTAAAACAAAAAGGTAAAAAGCTGCTCTAGACAATTTAGAATTTAGATGCTTAATTATGTTTTCAAGGCCTGATAGTTTCAGTTTGAGTATCAATGCTGGTCTAATCCACTATAAAATTAGTAACATCCCTCTTCACCTTGAGCTGGGTTGATTTAGCCTTGATGTCCTGCTTTCTCCCTATGTGTGTCTAAAGCAAAGCCTAATCAGACTCAAAACCTATGAATGACATACTGGTTGGCACAAAGCAGGCAGGGAAGAAGGGCCCCACCTTCCTAAGAAACCCACTGGAGCCAGACTGACAGCCAGTCATGTCCCTCACACAGACATGGACACATAAAGATACAGAAATGTGTCCATCTTTCCACCACTGAGTGAAACATGCTATTCTTTGGAGAAAAAAAAAATACATTCATTTTTTTCAAGTATATTTCAATATACAGAGATTCTCTAGATTTGTTTCACTAGAAAGACAAAAAGATATCATGAGTGTCCAAGGGAAAACAAACTTAACTTCCCTTTGGCGTGGATTTCATGAAGTTCTGGCTAAAAAATAATTGCTCTAAATACGTGTTTATTCATTTTATTAGAAAGCGCAAATCTTTATGTCTGTTTCATAGGTATTTACATAGATGGCAATAACCATAAGAAAACAGTCTGGATGTCTGTAAGATGGCTTAGCAGTGGAGTGCTCCGAGGAAAGTGATGTTATCTGCTGATTGGAGCTCAGGACCAGAAGTAGCATTCCACCAGCTTCCTTGTCGAGCTTGAACCAGCAACACACAAGTGCCTCCTCGGGAATTCTAAGGACACTCTACTGAGGCTACATCTGAAACTATGGCTTGGTTCCTGCTTTGGCTTTGTCATTGGGAGTGTAGGCTAGGTCCCTCAGCAACAATTCACAGTTGGCCAGAGCCTCTGCAGGAAGCAACTTCCGGATTTGCTCCACTGTCTTTTGATAAGCCATTTTATCTTGTTCCAAGGTTCGGATTAAAGTCTTCATTTTGGTCTCTCTGGTCAAAAGACTTTCTAGGTTAGATTCCAAGGCTTGGATTTTAGCATGAGCCACCTATTTAGCAAGAAAAAAAAAAATCCTCCAATCAAAACTTTGAAGAGTCAGTTCTTTATCACAGTAATAGCCATCCCATATATATATATTTAGCCAATCATATCAGAAGAGTTAGAATATCATGCAAAATAAATATTGAGAAGAAATACATTCTTTTTTGAAGTACATTTCAATATACAAAGATGCTCCCTGAAATGCAGATATTTTAGGTTGCTCAATAGTAAAGATATTGGAGAATGGGGATATACAGTATTTATACAGTAGTATAAATCTCAGCAGAGAGTCAAACCCCAAAAATAGCAAATATTAAGTGTTGGGCATAATGAAAGGTGGGCCTAGCCAGGCCACCTGTTAGGAGGAATAGAGGAATGGTTCCTGTGGGTGTGGTGTTCTGCTCTGGCTAGTTGTGAGACCAGCATCTGGAAAGAACCTGCCTACCTGGGGAGAAACTATTCATCATGGCCAAATGATGGCTAATGAAGTAAAAACTCAAGGCCGCTATAATCAGAACACAAGCCAAAATGGCCAATATCAGAGCCCAAAGAGACATGTAGCCAGAATGCTGGGGGCCCAGATGCTCCACAATCCACTGGGAGACATCTGTGGATTTCCACTCCAGCCTCTGGAGTTCCCTGTGCTGAACCCACAAAAAAACTGTCAAGAACTTTTTCTCCAGTTTTTAAAAGCACTGCAGGTAAAGCCATGCAGGGTCAATTAACATTTGACAGGTTCTTGCTAACTCAGAGCAAGCTGCCTCTCAGCTCTGGGAGAGGCAGGGGTTTTAAACCGGCTGAGCCTGGAAGGCAATCTCAGCTCTGCCGATGCTTGCGAGTTGAGCAGTAGCCCCATCCGCAGAAGCGAGCTGGGGCAGTTTTAAATCAGAATCAAGAGAGTTAAGACACAGATAGCCTACACCGTGTCTCTTCCAGAAAGGCTTAGCTGGATAGCTTTGCCTGGGTTCTGAAATCAGGAGGTTTAAGTCCCCATGTGATTTTGCCAGGATGAGCCAAGAAAGGGACGGCCCAACATGATCTCAGGGACCGTGAGGCAGTGTGTGCTTCCTTCGGGGTAGGGAGACAAACACAGAAAGGAGAATAAAAAGGAGGGGGTTCTTGCCCACCCACAAGGACCAAATTGCACACAAAACCGAACCAGGGGTCTACTCACCAAGAGGGTTGGGGGTCCCTGTTCGGGCACCAGTTAATGTCGTGTCAGTTATTGTTATATCTCACCACTCAGAGCCAGCCCAAGTGGACTTTGGGGGGCCAGCCCGAGAGGTTGGGGGCGAGTAGACACAGAGTCAAGACGCAGACTCAGGGAGATGGATGGGAAGCAGGCCAAGTTGTGGCACTGCCAACTCATTTATTGAATACGTGCAGAAGTTCTTATAGGCCTGGATAGCCAATGACCTTACGGGGTGGGGTCCCAAATACAGCCAATAGTAAGTTTCTCCCCAGGTAGGCAGGTTCTTTCCTGATGCTGGTCTCACAACTAGCCAGAGCAGAACACCACACCCACAGGAACCATTCCTCTATTCCTCCTAACAGGTGGCCTGGCTAGGCCCACCCTGCACTATGCCCGACAATTATATATCCTTATACACTATACATATTTGTGCAATGTAGAAAAGATATACATATATACGTATTTATGTACTTGTTCTACTCATATAATTTGTCTCTTGCTGATGACAGCAACAGTACTCTTTCATCATCCTATGAGACTGAGGTCACCACTCACACACACACTGTAGGCCCCCATGTGAGCAGGGTCTGGCCTGACTAAACGCAAAATAGGACATCTCTGAATCTGCCTTTTTGGCCTATGACTCAGTTTTGCTCATGGTTTTGGAGGCTGCAAACCTATGGAACATGGAGCTGACTCCAGCTCCTGCTGCTCCATCACACAACATCACAGAGTGAGCACAGGGAGGAGGGAGAGCTCCCAGTTAAAAGGCCTCCTAGTTAGCTTCAGCTGTCAACTCCACACAGCCAAGTTATCAGAAGGAGTCTCAACTGGAAGACTGTCTCAATCAGGCTGGTCTACAGGTATGGCTGCAAGACATTAATTGCTCATTAATGTAGGAGGGCCTAGCCCACTGGAACCATCCCCTTGACTAGTGGTCCCGGGCTATTTAAGAAAGCTAGCTGTGCTGCTCGCCTTTAATTCCAGCACTCTGGAGGCAGAGACAAGTGGATCTCTATGAGATCAAGGCCAGCCTGGTGTACATAGTGAGTTCCAGGTCAGTTGGGTTAATGCTGTCTAAAAATGAAAGAAGAGAGAGAGAGAGAGAGAGAGAGAGAGAGAGAGAGAGAGAGAGAGGAAGAAGGAAGGAAGGGAGGGAGGGAGGGAGGGAGGGAGGGAGGGAGGGAGGGAGGGAGGGAGGCGAGCGAAAGCTAATGAGCAAGCCAGTAGGCAGTATTTTTGCAAGGTCCCTGCTCTGCTCTTGCTTGCACTCCTTCCATGATGGACTGTGATTGGGAAGTGTAAGCCTTTCCTCCCCAAGTTGCTTTTGTTCATGGTGTTTATCACTACAACAGAAAGCAAGAGAATAAGGAAGAAATTCAAGTGGTTTTGGGTGGTTCTGCTCTTTGGTAACAAGAACTAAGTGAAATGCTAAGAAAATTCCCTTAATCCTTTCCAGAGTGGCACTTTCAGTAGCCTAAGGACCTCCTAGTAGGGTTAGCCTTTCTAAATACAAACTTGGGACTCCATTTGTTTCTACAAGTGTGAGTACTGAGAATTGTGATGATGACCACAGAGAACTGCTAATGTAAAATCTGCAGCAACTAGTAACCATCACTCATGGAAAACAGACACCATCACCTTGCCTGATAGGGAAATTCCTTAGTGGACCATTATCGAAATAACCAAGTCATAAGGAGCAGTACTACTATTTTTGTGTAATAAACCACATTAGCTTATTGTTTAATAGGAAAAAATGATTTTTAAAGCTTTTTCTTTAAAAAAAAAGTTTTCTGAGGCTGAAGAGATGATTCATCAGTTAAGAGCACTGGCTGTCCTTGTAGAAGACCTGGGTTCAAATCTTAGCACCTACATGGTGGCTAACAACCATCAGTAACTCCAATTCCAGAGTACTGACCCCTCTTCTGTTCTCTGTGGGCACTGTACAACATGGGTACACTTACACACATGCAGACATAACACTCATATACACAAAATAAATAAATAACCATTTTCTATGAGCAAAAGGAATGTAAGGCACAGTGAAGACCATGGTGCCCTTGGACCCCTCATTTCTACTCCATCTCCCACTTGGCTGGTCTTCACAGAAGACTTAATAGAAGCAGGGTTTGACTCAGCTGGCACTAGATATAACACTGGGAAGTAGGGGACAGGGGTGTGGTGGAGTAGAATCAGCTCTAACTCACACCACATCCTCCCAAGGGAGTTCACCTGCTGCTACAGTGTAGATTTAGAGTGACCATTTCTCACAAAGGCTTCTGTGTTGGAAGCCTCAGAGTGGCCATGTTACCCACTGGCGGGATCTTCCAGAGGCAGGCTGAATGGGAGGTGCTTAGGTAGTCAAAGATGTTGCCCTTGGTTAGAATTAAGATACTTTTCACAAGACTATGCTTAATGCTTGTGAGAGCAAGACTGGGCTTTCCCGGAACCTGGATTTATGCCTCACCATGGCATCTCTCCCTCCATCACATGCTCCCACATGGCACCAGGGCCCTTGTCCGGAAGGAGCAGCATGCTGTTCAGATTCTCAGTCTCCAGAATGTTGACTAAAGCAATCTCTTCTCTGTAAGTGTCCGAGCCTCAACCATTTCAGAGACTAATATACCTACCAATCTCCTTTTCCTGATCGCTTCTGAGCCCTGAGGGCAAGGATTCAGAGATCACAGCATGCTAGTTTGAGGTACAGAATACTATTTTTAAATAAGCTGCTTATTGTATTTGTGTCTAATCATAAATAAATTATAATAAATTACTTGGTAATTCCTTCGGGAAATTCCCAAATGGCAGGATTATGTGTCATATGTTCACTTTCAGTTTATCTAGAAACATCTCTATCTCTTACCATCTCTACTTTACTCCAGACAAACCTCATCATCCCCAGATTTTTACAGATGTCTTTTTCTTGCTGCCTGCCTTCACTCTGACTCTACCCTCATCTGTCTTTGGTTTCCATTAGTCTTTCTAAAGCAAGGATCAAACATCTCAAACTTTGAGATGTTTCCTTCCAAACAGAGATTTTTAAAGCCATGATCTTAAACTCAACAATGACAACAAAGATCACCTGCACCGAACCCTCCACCACGTTATCTCTCCTCTCCCCAGAACTGGAATTGACCTGATACGAAGCCAACTCTGCCTTGCCACATCCTTCTGAATGAAGCCACTTCCTGCCCAGACCAACATAAAGGCCCTCCTTACTCACAGCCCACCCTCCAGAGTCCAAGCCAAGCTGAGGAACTTCCCTGACTTCTCATACTTAATTCTTCCTTCCCTGAACTTATCTGAATTTGTATAAAACCCAAAAAGATGAACCAAATATTCTGCTTAATTGCTCTCCTATTACTTTGTGGGCATGCATTGTTCTCCCCTAAGTGTTACTTAAGTTCCTAAGTACAGCTATAGACCCCAAACTACATGGACCCAGTGAGATACAGAGGACCTCAGTCAGCAATGGTTCAACCAGCATACACATCCCCATCACTCTGGGTAATGCAGAGCCTGCATGCACATCTTTGGCGAAACCTTTATTTCTGTACCTGAAGTTTTTCTAAGAGGTCCATGTTCTGTCTTTTCAAGTGGTTGTTGGCTCTCTCCAGTTTCTCCAGAGATTCATTATCCTCACAAGCATAGGACGATTCCTGAAGTTCATCCTGCAGTACATGATATTCTACCTCATAGGCGTGTAGCTGTTTGGAAATATCCATCTCAAAAACCTGTTGAAGAACCAATGGTTAGTCTGGCCTTCAGTGTCTACACAAAGATATAATCTGTATAATCTGTGTATACTGGTAGACTTCATGTTTATTTCCAAATGCTTAAAAGGAATATTAAAGCATACCAAAAGGAAAAATAGGCATGGCTGTCTAGACAAGAATTAATTGGATATAGACTTTCAGTTTAAGATCACACAGAATATTTCTATACAATTTAAACATTCTAAGAATGAGACCAAGTCAATAAACTAATGTCCAAGCATATTTATAAGGAAGATAACGGTAATCTAGTAAATGTCTCCTGAAATGTAGTGTACCAGATTTACAACATTTGTTTTTAAGCAATTATTATCTATGTCAGAGATAATCACTGCTGATTAAGAGTTGTATAGGGCAGTTTACAACAAGAGTCCCAAATCATTTTGAATATACATGGTAATGGAGCAGAAAAGTCTAATAAATGACTTTATTCATTTGCTATTGCCTAGGAGACTCTTTGGAGTCATTTTCATAGTCTACCACATAGTCAATTCTTAAAGCTACATGTCTTGAGCAGGACCTAGAGATATAAGAGTTCATTAGGGTGACCACTACTGTCTCAGTCTAACCAGCACAGATGTTAGAAGAGAGGCAAACTCCCTTAGTTTAGATTCACTAGGAAGAAGTAATGCAAAACTGAGGAAAGAGGCACAAGCAATGGATTATCCTGATGCTTTAGAGAATAAAGGAATGGGAGAGAGAGAGGGAGGGAGGGAGGGAGGGAGGGAGGGAGGGAGGGAGGGAGGGAGGGAGGGAGGGAGGGAGGGAGGGAGGGAGAGAGAGAAAGTTGTTCTGTTCTGTACAAATTGGTAGATTTCTTAGAAATATACAAACACTGAAATTTTAATAAGAGGATTTTTATACTAATTAGTCATCAAACAAGCATCAATTTTTTTCTTCTTTATCAAATATGGACATGACACACAGGTAAATGTATAAACAAAGGCCACACTTGTTAACTTAGAGATTTTAGCAAATAGAAACTATTGAAAGATATTTGCCTAACAATCTGCTATGTAATAGAAAGACAATATGTAACAAGAGTTTGTACAATGAATGAGAATGCAAATAATAATTTTATAGAGGAAAATAGTCGGATCAACTGTCGTTGGTCTCTTCTGCAGGTTGAGTGCTTTAAACTTATCCAAGTCACTCAGCCAGCAAATGGGGAACCACAATGAACTTCTAACTTCCTTTCTCTTTTCAAAACTGTATTTTCTTCATGATATACCAAGTGCCTCCAGAAACATAGTGATGTGATCAGTATTCATAGAACATTATGGTAGAACCCCTGGACTTCACCAAGTTCCTCTCACCAGGACAGCACACATCTGTAACAACCACTCACTCACCTGGTTCCCAGAGGGGCCAGGGACTAGATACATGCTGTGTTGGCTAAACTCCACTTCTTTCACTTAACTCTGTCCCCAGAGCCTTGGGAACTGCATGCCTCAACTTCTTTCTGATTGGCTTCCAAGCTGGTTTTGGCAAACAGGGGGAGATAGCAGGAGACAAAAAGGTATAGAAGAAAGAGGTGGGGGGCTTTTCTTCACTGACCATTCCTTGCATAGTTCACAAAGAATGCTATACCAGCCAGAGAAGCCTCTCCTCCTAGTTCTAGCTCTCACAGGTTCTTGTGACATGGATATATCCTCCTCTTGCCCCACAGCATTAAAAGTGATGACAGCTTCTTTGTGTCTACCTATTGGGCACCTGAACATCTATGTTGGGTGCCCTTAACCTGTCCCACCCAGATGTAAAAAGGTGGCTTCATTTGAATTACTGAAGCAAAAGTCCATCTCTTTGTTTAAGCATCCCCAAAGTCAGATCAGAACCATGCATTTTGAAGCTGAGAAAAGTAGGGTTTCAGGAGATTACAGTGATGAGTATAAGTCAAACAGATACAAACAAAACAAAACAAAAAATTGACATGTAATAATGTCAAGTAAAAAAACACTTCCACTTTTTTCTTGGGGGTAATCAACAACTATCTAATTGGATTTAAGACCCAGTCAATGGGAAGGAACTCGTGTGCAGTACTGTAAACAGTCAGGTACATACGGCTGGAAAGTTCAGAGAAAAACCTATGTCTGGCACATCCTTAAACAAACATAATTTCTTACAGTATACTAAATATATATGCTTATACCTGCAGACAAGTATACCTCTCACTACTTTTTTGAAACAGAGACTATAATAGAGCTCCACAAGTGGTCAAACACAGAGATTAAATGTGTGTGAGATGCCCAGACCTAAGTGACACATCTACAATACAACATCTACACCTAAAGTTCAAGAAACATAGTGTAATAGGGAGCAGAGAAAATAGTAATGCATCTGTCAACTCTACCATGAAGCCTCCTCGGGCAACAGGTGGTGATTAAGACAGAAAGTCACAACCGGTCAAAGTTCATAGACAAAGAGACTATAGAGTACATGTCCCTGGTAGGATGCCTATATTAAACTTCTGCCATCAAGGGCTCAGGGACCATTGCGGAAGACTGTAAGAGCCAGGGGTGACAGAAGGCCACAAGGAAACAGAGTTTTCTAGGCTTCTGGGAACTTGCTCATATGAACTTACAACAATGATAACAGAATGCACAAGACCCAAGCAAATTCAAACTAGACAAAAATCCAGCATAGAACTGCAGAAATGGATAAGAAGTCCCAGTCCTAGCTGAAGAACTATTGACAAGTGATCAATGCTGACCTAGGGAGAGCTGATCTCCTTTAAGGAAGTGATACTAGATAGGCTGACCAGGCTCTAGTGGGTGGACCAACACTAAGCGATATTAAGAGACATAAACTTGAATGATAGGCTTTAATATACATAACAGAATGTATGAAAGCAGATTGGGGGGGTATGGAGAGTGCATATAGGGGAAGGGGTCTAAATATGATCATGATATATCATATGAAATGCACAGAAATTAAATAAAAATTTTAATAGTAAAATAAAAAAGAACAGCTTTTTCATGCAAAGCCTATACTTTTGTCATATAATATCATGTAAGTGTCTGTTTGTATGTCTACTAAGTATGTGTGTCTGCTTATTTATATGTCTCTCTCTGTGAGTCTCTTTGTGTGTGTATTTGTATGTATATCTGTACAGTCTGTTTTGCGGTGCTAAGAATCAAATCCAGGTTATTGTCCATGTCAGGCAAGTGTTTCACCACTAAGCTGCATCATCATCACTCTTTTTATTTATTATTTTAAACAGGATCTCAATAATTTTCCCAGGGTGTCCTTGAACTTGGGATCCTTCAGCTTCAACTTCTCAAGTAGCTAGGATCACTGGCCTAGTCCATCTTATATATTTTGAAAGAATTAGTGATATTGCAAAGGCTAGTGAACCTCACTTTATTTTCTTGACACTGTGATTTCTGTCCCTGGTCTTAGCACTAGTGTACACTGAAAGGATTCCTAAAAACCTTATTAAGAAACACTAAACCACATTTCCTGTACATAGATACAGACAATGTTACAATGATGAAATTTCACAGTAGTCTCACTACTGGATAAAATGAGTCTGATCAAAGAAACACAAACAAAAAAATTGAAGAAAATAGATGTTAGGTAGAGCTACATTTTATGTTAAAGCATTTACTATATATTGTATTATAGATACCATACCTGGGTGATAATTTTTTCCATTTCAGTGGTATTCATATCAGGTAGCGTGCTTTTGAGAAATTCAACAATATTTTCAAAGTTTTCACACTCCATTATAAGCGCCTCTTGGCTGCTCAGTAAGCTGAGAGCAACCTTAAATATAACTTCAGTCCCCTGAAGAAAAATGATATCTAAAAGAAGAGATAAAAATTCATCATCAAAATTATGCATCCATTATTACAAAAAACATATTATTTGTTCTAAAAGTGTTTGTTTTATTGTTATAGCAGAATTAGAAAATATGCTGTAAAAGAAAAGTGGTCAAAACCAGTTTTTATTTTTTAAAAAAGTTTAATGTAACTGAAACAAATGAACAGATGGTTAACTATTCCCTGGACTTATTAAGAATCTTAAATAAGGCTGGGAAACAGAAAACATACTACTACCTGTCTGTGTATTGTTTTCAGTTTTAATGGCAAGTTTAATTGATTCTAGATAAAGCTGAAACATTTATTCAATTAACATTTAGATTTTTCTTCACAAGAACATAGCAACAAATCAATGTACTCAATTAGTACTATTCAAATTCTCATAATGGAAATGTACATCAGCTAGTTAATGTATAATTAGATCTTTATTCCAGTAGGAAATTAAAGAGAAAACTTTAAAAGAAAAATCAAAATGAATTAAATTAGATGAGAGAAAGAAAAGCTACCCTAATTATTTTATTTTAATATATAACTTGAATTTCTTTCTTCTTGGGTTTTTTAAATTGAGTTTTTGTGGATTTCATATAATATATCTTAAATTTAGACCCCTCCTCCTGTCCCCACCCTTCATAGCACCCCCACCAGATGTCATGTATCCTGTCGTATATGGTAAGTCCTTTCTGGTCAAACATTTATATCCAGAGTTCCCTTGGTACAAATTCGTCCACAGGAGTCTAGTCAGCTTGTCCAGAGTCACTCCATTGAAGAAGATCAACTCTCCCTCTCTTAGCAGTAGTCATTTTCCAATAATGCTACTTACTTCTAGCATCAGCTTGCTTACAACACAAGCATGCAATGGTTTTGAAAAATATGCAAATAGTTTCACTTGAAAAATTTTCTCAATAATTCTCTCAAAACTTCTCTTATCAATAATGCATAATAGGGAGTTGGAGAGAGAAAATGCTTTCACAGAACTATTCTGAACTTGCACCTTTCTGTCTCAAGAAACTCTCCAGTTTTCACTACAGTCATAGCCAAGAACTGAGCAACTATTGGACAGCTGTCAGTTTCCGTCACAATCTCATAACAGGAAACAGACTGCTCATGACATTTGTTTCATGATCTCTTTCAAGGCAGGTAAAAGAAACATCATTTTTATTTGACATAGAAAAACACAAATAAAAGGAGTTTTAGAAAATTCACTACTAGGATCCAAAGTTCCAGAGAAAGTTCATTCAGAAAAAGTGGTGTATAACCCATGAGTCATGGTGACATTTGCTTAGCAGTACAACTTGATATTCCATTTCCACTGGATTTTGTCTACAGACTATGCAAAGTGTATATCCCTGGACAGGACTCCTATATTAAACCTCACCTACCCAGGCTTAGTGACCATTGGAGAAGAGGGGCAGAATGATTGTAAGCACCAGGGTTGATTCATGAACATAAGGAAACAGAGGCTTTCAGGCCTCTGGGAACTTGTTTATATGAACTTACAGCAATGGTGACAGCATGCACAAGACCCACGCCAACTCAATCAGCTCAAAACGTAGCACAAAATGGGGGAGATGGCCAACAGGCCACAACCGTAGCTGAGAAACAATCGGCAATTGATTACTGCTGGGTGAGGGAGAGTAGATCTTTAAAAGAGTGACATTAGATTGGCTGACTGGACTCCAGTAGATGAACTTGTACCAAGGGACATCTGGACACACATGCTTGATTGCAGAGGACTTAGCATATATGAGGGAATGCATGAAATCTGATGAGAAGGGTAAGATGGGAGAAGGGTCTAAGTTTGATTAAGATCTATCATGAAATGCACAAGCTCAATAAAAATATTTTTTAAGTATGGAAAGCCAAAATGTGATGTATGTAAACATATAATATATAATATAATATAATATATATATATATATATATATATCCTCAAAACTCATTTCTCCCACATCAATCAGTGGTGCAAGCCCAGCTTTAAGGCCTAATAACCACAACAATGACCAACATGGACAACTATATTGGTGCAGTAGTGGCACTTTTATCTTGGGGGTAATCAACAGCTACCTAATTGGACTTAAGCCCACCCAGTGGGTGGGAACTCATGTGTGGTACTGTAAACATAGTCAAATATACATGACCGGAGAGAGCCATAGATGTTAGAGGAAACCCTAAGGTGGTCAGATCCCCAGACAATTATAATTTCTTACTATATGCTAAATATGGATCTTATATTTACAGAAAAGCAATCTAGTTACCACTCATCAAAGAAGCTTCTTTTGCAACAGGTGGAAACTATTTCACAGCACCACAACTGGTCACACACTGAGAACAAATGTCTGTGAGGTGTCCAACCCTAAATGACACAGTTACAATGGAACCTCTACACCTAAGGCTCAAAGAACTTAGTGGAACAAGAGGTCGAAAGAATATTAACTCATCTCTCAACTCATCAATGAAGTTTCCTCATGCAACAGAGGGCAATGAACACAAAATACTACAAATGACCAAAGCATAGTGAATAAGAGTCTTCAGAGTATGGGTCCCTAAACAGAACTCCCGTATTTAAACTTCACCCACCCAGGGCTCAGGGACCATTATGGAACAGGGGGTGGAAAGATTATAAGAACCAGGGCAGGAGGTGTATGACCATATGGAAACAGGCTCCTACAGACCCATGAGACCTTGTTTATATGAGCTCTCAGTGATGGTATCAGCATCCACAAAACCCAAGCAAACTCACACAGATGAAAACCCAGCATATAACAGGGGAAAAATGAGCAGCAGGCCCCAATCTTAGTCAAAAAATTATTGGTAGATGACTACTGCTGAGTGAGAGAGACACTGGATAGGCTGACTAGATCCAAATGGATGAACTTGTACTGAGGGATGTCTGAGTATACTAACTTGACTCAATAGGCCTTAACATATATGAGAGAATGCATGATATCTGGTAGGGCAGTTATGGGGAAGTGGATGTGGCAGGGGGTATTAAGATGATTAAGATGTATTGTATGAAATGCATAAAAATTCAATAAAAATACACAAAACAGAAAAAACACTCATTTCTCCCAACAACGTTTTCCTTATTAGTCATAATAATCACTGATATTTTTACTGAGCTCTATATTTATTTCATCTTTTGCAAAACACTGGCATGCTGCAGTGTTTGATAATGCCAACATTATAATTACCTGAAGAAAATTGCCTGACTCTTAACATTAGCTTTTAAGAGTGAACCCAAACTCAGAGAACATTAGCTCCTCTAGAGATCTCTTGGAACTGTGCCCTGGAACTATCTTGCTGGAACTGCGTTCTGGAACTATGCTGCTAGAACTGTGTTCTGGAATTGTGTTCTGGAACTGTGTCCTTGAGTCAGGTCTCATTCATTTTTATTCAAAACCATTTCTCCAACTTCAGTTGGGGAACTTTGAACTTGAATGCACATTTATGTCACCAGATAATTTTGACTTTTCGTCCCCAGTTCTAGAATATCACATACGTACAATGTCAAGCATCCTTTCTCAACTTTCATATTTTCAATGAAGATGAACATGCTGTCTTTCAGTAATTTGGTATGTTAATTCTCAAGCATACCCACATTCATTCATTACTTTTTGGGGCGGACCAGCAAATAGAGTTTCCCAGGAAATAAGATTAGGTGCCCAAGTCACAAAAGCACATGGTTCAGTGAGATTGCCAAGGTAAATTAAAAGTCATTAGTCCCGATTCTATACATTTTATGAAAAATTTCTCCATTCCTACAATGGAGAACACTTAAAATCTGGCACACACACACACACACACACACACACAAAACCTTCCAATTTAGCAGAAGCACAGTTAAAAATAAATATTGACTTTATTTTTAAATTTTTAAATATTTATTTTTATATTAAGTGTCTGAGTGTTTTGCCTATATTTATGAAAGTCACTCATGCATGTAATGCCCATGGAGGCCAGAACTGAGTGTCAGATCTCCTGGAACTTCTGTTACAGACAGTCATTAGCCACCATATCAGTGCTGGGAGCCAAACCCATGTCCTTTACAGGAGCAGCCAGTACTCTGAACCATTGAGCTATCTCTCCCACTCCAATACTGACTTCTTTACCACAGCTACCTGACAGATTGGCCTAACCTAGGAATTGTGGGAGCTCTCTCTGAGACTACTGAGGTCCTGGTCCAACATCATTGGAAAGGAAACTTCAAGTGAACAAAAGATGCTGGTATCATTTTGTTGTGCTTTTGTTTTGTTCAGAGAAGACTAACTGTGTAGTCTACACATGCTTCAAACTCATGATCTTCTGTCTCATCTTTTCAAAGTTCTGGGATTACAGGCAGGCATACACCACAATGCCCAATCTTTTTTTTGTTTTGTAAATACTTTAATAAACTAACTGAGGACTTATGAATGGGAACTGGAGAGATGGCTCATTGGTTAAGAGCAACAACTGCTTTTGCAGAAGACCTGGGTTCGATTCCCAGCACCCACATGGAGGCTGACAACCATTCATCACTCCAGTTCCAGGGGATCTGATGCCTTTTTCTAACCTCTGTGGGCACAGCATGACACAGGGGCACTTATACACATGCAGGCAATACATTCATACACATAAAATAAAAATAATAAAAAATTTTGAAAGACATGAATAGAGTTAAGGGCCTCCAAAGGGGTCCAAATCATGCCAAAACTCTCTTTTATTCCAATGTCAACACTGTGATTGGAGCAAGGCATCCACTCAGTAATATTCCCTGTTTGTTTATAGTGCTTTTTCCCTGAGTCACAAGTCTCAGCAATTAGCTTTGGCTCCTTCAATGGCACGAAAGGTATGCCACGTTAGCAACGAAATAGGAACAGCAGTTACATGTTAACAACAGAAAGACTAAGAAATGACATTAAAAATAACATTGATAACTGCACTTCCACTGATCCAGTCAGAGAATTTGTTGCTCTATGTTCTGAATCCAAGTTGAAGAAGATGATAAAGAAAGGATAAAACACAGATGAGCAAACATTAAAACCTAAGAAATTATACAGAGTATGTCCCTAATCCATATTTGAAAATGTATTTTCTAGTTTGTATACATAAATGAACATAAGTGCTCACAGGAGCCAAACTGTTTCCTGCTACATTTGAATTTTACTTAAGAGCGATATGGTTTCGAGCTGCTATCAGAACAGAGCTACACACATTTACTAAGCTCTACTATGATTTGCTGTTCTGTGTAACAAGTTATAAAGCAGTAAGGGAATCTTAGCCCTGGAAGGATACTCAGTGGAAAAGGTGATACTGTCCCACTCAAACAAAAACTCTTACCAAATACTCTGGCGACAAATCCTAAGGGAAACTGAGAGGCAAAGAGTGTGAGGAACCAAGGGGCTGCATACAGACTGGGGCTGATCTCATTTTCCTCAAGATGATTGTAGAGCTCTCGATGGTAGTCATGAAGGAGCCTGGATAGCTGGTACATCTGGATCTGAAGTTCATGTGGAGAAGAAAAATAAAACCTATGTATTAATATGAGTGGTTATGAAATACATTAACTTTTGAATTTTGTTACTTTGATAACATATTGAGTAGTAATGAAGGTACCATGACTTTATTTTTATTGCTACTTTTAAGTTGATGCTCAAATCCAAGTTCGCTTCATTTGGATCATAAAGGAAGTCACCATAAGTTCAGATAAGTCTCTCAAGCAAGGTTTTTCATCATGTCTTTGGTACTGGGTGCATATCTAAAAAGAGCACCCTTCCTCTTATACAAAGGCATTGCTTTCAGAATTTAATCAGGAATATTCTGACTCTGAACTCCCCCTTTCTCATTTCAGAGTAATTCCACGAAAACTCCATGGTATCTAGTGCAGAAAACATCACATTCCTATTTGCTGGCCCCAGTGACTGCAGAGTTCTAGTGCATCTAGCTTGAACAGAATGAAAGCTTCTAGAATATTCTGTGACAAGACTGTGGTGTTCTATTTAATATTCAAGTTATTCCAATAACATATTTTAAGATAAAGTGAACTAAAACAAAAGTATAATTGTTTCTAATTGTTTCTAGAACTAGAAAAAAATGATTTCATCTGACTACTGAGTTTATATTGGCAGTAAAAAATAGTTTTAAAAACTTGCCTATAGGTAGTTCTCTGTGAATTATAGGCCAACCTGGTCTACATAGTAAGTTCCAGGCAAGCCAGAGATGTATAATGAGATCCTGTCTAAAAAATAAACAAACAAACAAACAAATAAATAAATAAAGGGTTTGGGCACTTTTGATGGAAGTCAGAGATTTGAGAGCTATATGTGGACTTGGGAAGCACCTGGTTCAGTTGATTTTAGGATAAGACAGACATGAATTTGATCCCTGGCATTGGAATTAAGTACTAAAATGTAGATGGTCCTCCCTCTCACTTCTCAAGTATCCTAGCATTCTAAGTCTGCTCTGAGCATTATACGAAATCATGACTGCAGGTTTTATATAACACATTTCATGAAAACCAGCATCATTCTCTCTTCACCTTCACCTGGGCTCATAGCTCAGGAGACTGAGAGGAAGGCTGGCCTTGAGATCCTGAGACTCCTGCATCCAGGTCCCCAGTGCTAGGATTATAATCATGGGGCATCATGCCTAGATTCCTTCTCTATTTTATTTTTAACAGCTTCCTGTCTAAAGATCAGTAATACTCCAGGGATGGGCCTGGCCTGCCTTCTCTACAGTTGGGATCTCCTGGTCATTCTTCCTGTCTTCCTTGCTGGAATTTAACAGACAGAAATAAAGCAACGGTTTTGGAAAACAAATTTGCTCAAATATGAACTTTTATACTACTATGTTTTATGTCTGTGATATTAAAAATGAAGCATTAGTAATGATAAACAAATTTTTACTTGTGATTTCACTTAAATTTTTATCTACAAAGTTGGTCAGTTATGTAAGCTTGACCTTTTTATGTGAAGCATATGCAATATTACATTAAATCTATCAGACTTCTTTCTCTAAAAAACCCTTAACATTTCCATACATAGGGAACTCTGTGAACATACATGCCAATAACCAGCTTTATTATACATTCAACAATGGTTACCAAAGCGTAAAACTAAAAAGGTGAGACAACTCCTCAGAGAAAAGGAATTATAAAGTACTGTACATAAACACTGGCAATTCTGTTTGAGCCTCATCTGCAGAATGCATCTCTGGAACTAAGTTTCCAAACAAATTACAAAAAAGAAAGAATCAAAGAGCCTCAAGAAGTTGCAGTTATAGAATAAGCAGCCTCACTAAGGGAAAACACAAGATTTTTTTCAATAAGATTATCCCAAGAAGTCATGTTAAAAAAGAAATGATACATTTCCTTTAGGCCATTTCCAGTTAAGAAACTAGATGTGGTGAGTGGTTATTGATAGAATTAGTATTTGGTGAGCACAAAAATCAAATAAGTCTAATTAGCAGAGTAAGAAGAAAGCATATCATTGAAGACATTCTGTTCTTGTTCCACTGTAATCATAGCAAAGCAGTCAGCCTTTGATGTCTCATTATGTGAAAGGATCTTACTTTCTTTTCCCCATGTTCTAAACTCAGGGTTGAGGATACTTCTTCCATTAAAGTATATTTGGGTAGACAAGAAAATTCAGGATTCCTACAAAGGAATTATCAAGTTCTATTTGCGAAAACCAAATAATTCTTCCATTCTAGTGTGCTTGGCAAGGCTTCAGACGGACAAGCAGAACAAGAGGGAGAGAGGAGCTAGGTGGAGGAGAGGGGATAGAAAAAGGAAACCTGAGTTCAGAGAAAAATAGAAGACGTACATTCAGCACAGAAATTAGCACACAAAAATGTGAGAGATACTAAAGCCAAAAAAGACCTCAGCCCCTTATTCACTAATAAAGTCACTGAAACAGAGCCTTGAGTGCCCACATCACCAAGAGTGAAACAAGAATCAGACATCTTCTCTACAGAGCCCTGGATCACTGGTGAGGGTACTAAGGCAGACCTTGAAAATTTTATGAACCAAACCTTACCAGGTTCCTACTCTAGACAGTGAGAAGGTTTTGTATGTCACTTTCTAAAGCATAAGTTCAGCTCTCCTAGGACAACATCCTTCATGTTGCAGTCTGTAAGAAGTTTGCCAGGAAAGGTGTTAGAGCCTTTGAATTTTCAAAATTAGAGTCTTGGTTACATCCAACTTAGCTGAAGAGGAATATTTTTTTGTCTATGAGTGCATTGCCTGCATGTATGTAAATGTACCCTGCAATGCCCATAGTGTCAGAAGTAGGTGTCTTTCCCTGGAAGTGGAGTTATGGATGGTTGTTAGCCACCATGTAGATGCTGGGAATTGAACCCAAGTCCTCTGTAAGAGCAGTCAGTGCTCTTAACCACTGAGTCATCCCTCCAGTCCTGATGAGAAATTTTTAAATGGAAAAAACATTCTATTTTTAAACTGTTATCTAAATCTTTCTGCCCATTGATCAAAATCAAACGCTGTTCACACATACTTTCCGTTGTCTGAAATTCTAATGATAACAAAGAAATGACTATTTCTGAAAATTAGAGCAATTTAATTCCTCACAATGGGGTCAATGTTACTGCATGAACACTATTCAAGGCATGAATAAAATGGTTAGAGGTAAAACAAAAAATAAAACATCTCACACTCATCATTTAACCTGTTTAAACAAATCTATGTACAGTTGCTGACTAGGAATCAGTTATGAGCCCTGGTGAGCACGCTCCATATGGATTCCTAAGTGCATAGATGTTTAGGGAACTTCCATAACACATACTAAAGCAATGACTAACACATACCTATACATTTATCCAAGCTCTAAGACAATGGGCCTAAATTTCTTTAAGTCCAAACTGTGATTTCACAAAAGGGATGGCATTGAGATTAGCAGTGAGAGTCTTTTGGACACCTCATCAAGGGCCAGCTCCTCACCTGGAGAGACATCATGTCAGGTCTATACTGCTTGCGGAAGCCGAGGTCATACATGAGGAACTTCAGCATTTCAAAGGCTTGCTCTTCGCTCATGTGCAGAAGCAGGACTCCAGCCACAAAGCTGATTCCCTGACAGTAGCCCACCTCTTTGTCCAGCAAGGAATAGGCTTTCAGCAGGTTAAAGAGGGACAGCTGCCCGGCCCCAAGCTGTACTGAAAAGTATGGGTGTGTAGGAAATGTCCTTCCTGCAGAGGACAGAAGAGAAGCGCTTAGAAGCTCTGATGCTCTGAGATCAGAGAGGCCTGCAGCATAGTGACCACCAAGGTACATGAGCACTCTGCCCAACCAGAGGAGTTGCTGCAAGCATTCATCTAGAGTTTCTCTCTCTCCTTCTCCCCCACTCCCTCTCAGGTACTACTTGACAGACTATCATCCCTTTTCCACATATATGACACATAAACCTGTCAACCAGCAGTTCTTTCTAGTAAAATAATAACAGTCAATAAAAATCTGTTATCAAATGACATATCAGGAAAGACTTCAGGGGAACAAAACTTCAGATACTGTGGATCACTCTCTAACTGAAATCATAATTCTAGAAGGTGTCATTATTTAAAGGAAAATCTTCACAACCTACAACTACATTTATTTTTATTTTGTTTTGTTTCTTTGTGTTTTTGTAATATGACATTGGAGGGACTTTTAGGCTTTATTTTGTTCTATACAGGGCCCATCATTTGGGAAATACTTCAAATATCCTGTATTTCTGTTTCCACAAACCATGTACAGTCTCTTTCTTCAATATATATGTATGTACAATATTGTACATATATGTGCATAGACACATACCCATAGATATACACATACAGATGCATATGCCCAGAGTAAAGTTCATGTGTTTTTTCAAATAAATCTCCATCTAAAATTTACCTCTAAATATAAACTTACCATGCAGACACCAACTAGCAAACAAACTCAATCCTGCATCACTAAAAAGCTGATAGCTGATACTGACATGGGCCCATCATCACTACCAAAGCTATTTCTATTAGTTTGGGACTTTCCTAGAGCCACAAAGTAAAGGGATATTAGCTTCCTTGTGAAACGATTACTTATGTCAATTAGAATTTGCAAGAATGCAAGATTTTAAAATGTTTTCTACTACATATGCTTAAAAGTAATTTTTTCCAGGAACTGATAAGATTATTTCTGCAGAGTAAGGACAAGAAATGAGAAAAATCACAAGAACAGGCTGGAAAAACACAGATGGCCATGAACAAAGTCAAATAAGCAATTTTTGAAATTGTCATTCTACTTTCTCCCTCATAATTCTTGCTTTAAAAAAAAATCTATAAATACATCGTGTATCCAAGAAGTTGATTCTAACTCCATCTTTGTTCTGACAGCCTTTCTCTGTAACATGAACTCATCATTTCCTGATGTACCATGATATCTGGACAGACCCCAACCCTGGGTCTTATCATCAATTTACCATCACAGTGCCAGCGTTCTGCAAGGGGCTATGGTCGTGTTTAGTGTCCCCACTTAACAGAGAGGAAAAGACTCAGATGCAAAGCAGTCTACATAAGACCACAGGTAGAAGGGGGAGAATCAAGACAAGGACTCACAGGTCCATTTCCTCCATTAATTTCCATTTTAATTCTGTTAGGCTCAAAAACTGAGCTCTTTCCCAAGGAAAGTTTTTTTGTAATCAAAATGAACAGAGGTAAACACAATTATTTGTCCAGTGATCTTTTTTTTTAACGTACCTAATGTAAACCGACCCCCAAATATAAAATAATCCTCTGCTTAGATTCATGGACTCAAATAACATATCTGTTCACCTGAAATATATCAGCTTTTAGGAGTCCATATGAAATAGTTAAATGGTACTCTCCAATATTTAGGTACTTTAAAATAACAAAACATCGGATAACTGTGCTTTAGAGAATAAAAAACATTAACTCATATTATTTTAGGTCTGGGGACATAGCTCGGTTGGTAAAGTGTTTGCTCAGCATGCACAAAGCCCTGGATGTGATCCTAGGTACTACATACACCAGATGTGGAGGCCTAACACTACAGTCCCAGTACTGGAGAAGTGGAGGCAGGGGAATCAGTTCAAGGTTATTCTTGACTACAGAGTGAGTTCAGATTGAGATACTAGCAACCTGTCTCAAAGGAAATGAAATAAAATGAAAGAGCACTAATATAGCTAAGCCTTCATCCCTATTGGGATGTATTCACTATTTCCACAGCATAAGCACTTACTGGATGTCTTCTGTTTCCTGAGGACCTAGAAAATGGCCTTTCTTTCCTCCTCACAGAGTTCAGGAAGCCCACCCACTGGGCTACCTGCCTGCAGATTTGCTAGCTGTTGGCTCAACACTCCTGAGTCCCTGCTTTGGTGACTATTATATCACTTTAAAAAGTGATCACTCATGTTAGTATCCACAAGCCCCATGCATACTGAAGCAGAAAATACCCCAGCACAGAACTGTGGAAATGGGCAACAGGCTCCAATCTCAGTCGAACAATTATTGGCAACTGATTACTGCTAGGTGAGAGGTAGCTGATCTTCTTAAAGGGGAGGACTCTAGATAAGCTGGATAGACCCCAGTAGATGAACTTGCACTGAGGGATGTCTGGGGAATGTATGAGTTCCAGGGGGCGGGGGGGGGGCTATGGGAGTGTGCCAGTGGGGAAGAAAGATATAAAGATGATTAAGATTGATTAAGATGTCCTGTGAAAACCTCACAAAATTCAATTAAAGTTTATCAAAAAAATGATGACTAAAGGCTTAATTTCAGCAATACGTTTAAGAAGTCTTGACACCCCTCTGCTAAATATTTTGGTTCCCCTTAAACCTATTTCAAAGTTAACACTGATCATGAAAGAATTGTCAGGCTGAAGATGTAGCTCAGGGGAAGAGCACTTGCCTAGCAGGTCTTGGGTTTTATTTTCTACCCTAGAAATATGCACACGCACACCACACATACACACACACACACATTCATGTGAACAAAAGTCAGTTTTTCAAAATTCAATAACTGAGTGTACCCCATAACCTGATCTTTCTAAGGATTCCTATTTCAGATGGAAAGTTTGGTAGTTTATCCCATATACAGACTTTTATAGTATCTTCATTCAGATAAAAAGCCAATTTACCCAGGTAAGAAAGACAGAAGTAGATGTCAACAGACCCTCTTAATCAATGCTAATCAACCAAAAGCACTGACGTCTTTTCTCTTTTGTAAGCAGTGATGCACATGATTACCGTACCCAAATCCACGAGGATGGCATGCTGCTGAGCAGTGAGCTGCTTCAGAAGTTCTTTATAAGAGGTGTCTGGAGGCTGGTGTTTATTCGGCAATCTGTGTCTCAAGCGGTATTGTAAAGCTAGAAACTGCCAAATTTCTCCTCGCCGACTTTTGGGAACTCCTAGAATTCAAGAGATGAAAAAAATCAGGCCTTGAGTTATGGAATAAAGCTACATACATACTCTACAGTCCACTAACAGAAGCATACTTTGACCAGTTTAATCCTACAGTACATGACAGCTTGTGAATGAAAGCCTTCAAATAACCATAATAATGATGCAACTTTATCAAAAATCTCAGCCAACCCTGGCCAAATGCCCAGCGAGAAAATGGCATATGCATTCACTACTGATACTTAGCCTCAAGGGATTGCATGAGAACCCAGAGAACAGCCGTACTCTGTAGGCAAAATTTTATTTCCATTTTACAGACAGAAAAGCTAAGGCAGGACATGATTAAATAATTTGCCCAAGTTCAAACAGCTGATAGGTGGCAGTAGAGAATCAGAACTCTGAAAGTGTGGTTTCAGGAGCACAGTCTTGAAATCCCAAAAGATATTGCCATTATTTTTACCTATTATTTGACCTGAGGAAGCCACTGAACGTTCATCTTCATATCAACACTTCTAAATGTTTGCCCCCGACAAGTGACATAACAGAACTGAAGAGCTTTCCTATATGTTCATAAAAGAATGACCATGTTCTCCAAAGGAAAGTAAGATTCTCCAGCTAAAATGAGCAACAGCCAAGAAGATGCACAAAAGCCCTGAGAGCAACAGAACAGAGTTGGGGGAACGAGGGGTCAGGAGACACAGGGAAGTCCTTCAAGACACCCACCCAGGCACAGACTTCTGAAAGGACTCTGATCACGCAGGAAAGAAAAACTGAAATTGACAAATGGGATTGGGCCAATTAAAAAGCTTCTGCACAGTAAAGACAAAAATGGACAGGGTGGAGAGACAGTGTGCAGGATGAGAAAAACCTTCATCAGCTATACGTCTGACAGTGCATTCACGACTAGGCTATCTAAAGAACTCAAAAAATTAAACAACAAAAACCCCCACATAAATCAATATATGGGCAAATGAAATGAACAGACAGTTCTCAAAAGATGTATTACAAATGACCAATAAACATAAGAAAAATGTTTAGCATTCTTGACCATCAAGGAAATGTAAAGTTAAACTACACTGAGATTTCACATCACCCAAGTCAGAAAGGCTATTCCTAGAAAATAAAGAACAATGGAGGTTGGAGAAGACGTGTTAGGGTGGAGGAAGAATGTTTACACACTACTGGGAATGGAAAGTCCACCCACTATACAGAAATCATTATAGAGACACCTCAGAAAACTACAAGTAGATCCTACTATATGACCTACTGACACTACTGCTGGGAAAACACCCAAGAAATCTAAACCAACAGACTACAGAGACAGTCAAGTTATGGAACCAGTCTAGATGTCCATCAACAGATGAGTAAGCAAAGAAAACAGCACACACACACACACACACACACACACACACACACCCCATAGGCATGCTATTCAGACAGAGAGCAGAATGAAATTATGTCATTTGCAGGAAACTGGATGGCTAGGAGGTCATATTATTAAGTGAAGTAAGACAGACTGAGAAACACAGATAGTACATGTTTTGTCTGGATCTTAGATTTTATATTCATACAGACATATGTACATGTATATATGACATGAAAGCAGAAGGAAAGTATGTGGGAAGAGGAAGAGAACAGGCGGGGGGGTCAGGAAAGGGTGGGTAATAGGAAGTAAATATGGCCAAAGCCCATAATTCAGTTGAATGAAAATGTCATTTTGAAACCCATTACCTTATACTATGAAGACACACTAGCAGCTCTTTTTAAAGAGTGAGAACAACCAGGGATGGAAGAAATGGAGATGGGAAATGGGGAGAGACAAGTGAGGAAGAAAAACTGGGTGCAGGGCTGGAACACTAACCAAGGACTAACCTGGCCCACACTGGCTGGCACCCAGTGCAATTCAGCCTCTCTTTAGCAACAGCCCAAAGGAGGCAGAGGCTCAGCATGAGATCAGAGAGAAAGGGGAACAAGAGGGTCTGAGGGTTTGGGCACAGTACAAATAAGTTTGAATAGAATCCATTAGGGATCAGAAGATGAGTCTCTAAAAGTCACGTTAAACAATGGTGACGTCCACGCTCACAGGCATTCCACTGACCACTGTTCTGTCCCCCAAATACTGCATCAATGGAAATCTTTAAGGCTTTCAAGTCTTCTATGGAAAAGAACAATATATTTGGCTTATAAATATGACATCTAATAAAATAAACCTTACTGTAATCTAAATCTAAATGTTACCATAGATTTTAAAAATGAGATTACTGTATTTCTTTGGGTACTTTGGAATTTTAATTTTATACACAGATTATGTAGGCTATAAGACTAAGATTCTCAATTAAATACATACAATTTGGGTCACAGAAATTTCACCTAAAATATTCATTTGTATTAGAGTTACTTTTAAATTTAAAAATTTTAAGTATCAGATAATTATAAAACAATCGATATAATAGCTAAATTAAAGTCATTTCTCCAGAATAAATGAAAGACTGGATGGAGAGAAATGTAACTGACAATGAGAATACAATTCTGCATATATATGAATATATATTGTGAGTATATTTACACATTCATATGAATATCCACACATGTAAAAAATGCTTCTGACCAAATGATAGCAAAGAGTCAAGTTTGAGAGTCTGAACTATTTTGTGGCAGCAATTAAAGACTTATACAAAGACATGCACCTCTTCCTTAGTAAGCAATAACACTGAGAAGAAAACAGGTGTTTGACACAAGCAGCAGAGATGGTAGAAGAAAGCCTTTGACCTTCACAGGGACTGCATTGCTTGATTTCTCATTCATCACATTACAAGTTACAGGCAGAAACAAATGACTTTCCTTCCTTTATAAGCAAATCAAAAAGTAAAATTCCTTCTCAGTTTCATAAACAAAAACATCTCTGCATCTTTCTTTAAACTGAAGATTACAGAAATTACTAATACCTTCTTTAAGAGATGTATGGATATCTTCCATATCACACCTGATTTTAGTTCTGCAATTCAACAATTTCTTATCCCATGTTATTAAAACCTCTTTCTGACACACACCAACTTCTTCATAGTCTAACTTAACTTTTCTGGATTGGAGCTCATCTCTTCTTGCTAAAAAAATAAAAAAGAAAAGAAAGAAAGAAAAAAAAGAATATATAAAACCCAACTTGTTAAAATACAGCATCTTTAATATTGTATATATTGTTAAAACTACACCCAATTAGTATTAGGAATTAAACATTAATATTTGCTAAAAAATATCTGCTTAAAATTTTGAGGAGAATATGGAAGGTCTCAAATTATGAGGCATTTCCCATGAGAAAATATAAACAATAATTGTGTAAGGAGTTATCACTATCTTATAAAAAATAATTTTGCTAAGCATAAAAAATAAACCAGGACCAGCAATATGGCTCAATGGGTAATGACCTGAGTTGGATCCCTGGGACCCACATGGTGGAGGGAGGGAACCAACTTCTGCAAGTTGTCCTCTGACTGCCACATGCATGCCATGTCATGAACCTGAACACATAAGCATATATAAAAACAAATAAATAAATAAAAATGATGTCAGCTATGGTATAAATTTCAAATTTGGACAAATACAACAGCCTTAAAATGACAACTCCTATAATCTTAAGTATCATTAAAGTATTAATATTTATATGGTATATATAAAAAGACAATGCCTCATGCTAACTCTGACCTGAATGAAAACTACTTAGCCAGGAAAGCCTCACATATTCCTAGAACAACCTCCAGAGTTGCTCAAGTGACCCTTAACACTTAAGGCTATCTGTTCCTGTGTTCATTTTTAATAATCTTTGTTTGTTTGGGGGTGCTAGGCATTGAACCCAGGGTCTGGTGCATGCTAAGAACACACTCTTACGCCAAGCCAGCCTCTATTTTTTTTTTTTTTGTCTTTTTAAAGATAGGGTCTCCCTGAAGTCTCTGCTGGCATGAAACTTGCTATGTAAACCAGGCTGGCCTCAGTCTCACAAAAATCCACCTGCCTCTGCCTCCCAAATGCTGGGATTAAAGGCATGTTCCACCATGCCCAGCTTGCATTTTTTAATAAGTTTAAAAAGAAACATTCATTATATAAAGTCAATAGTCACTCTACTTTTTAAATGATACAGAATTCTCTCTCATTTGGTGGTCAATATACACAGGCCCAGATCCATTCAAAGAAATGCCAACAACCAATAACTGATTCAAAAAGGGGGGAAATGTAGCACAGACACAGGAGTGTGCTTCCTCTCCTTCATCAGGGTCCCTTAGTGAGAATCTGTGTTCTGCCTTCCTCAGGCTCCAGACACTCCAGTGATCAGCTTACCTTCTGCAACACAAATCTTTGTCATGTATCCAAAGTCCTCGACAGCACAAAAACAATGGCAGAACGAATGTTACTCTTTATTTAGTGTGTTTGAAACCATTTCCCAAGAAGCAGAATATCTTAAAACAGACTGTTCTACAAACAAGGTAGGATAGATTTCCACTTCATAGTCAGGGTATACTTAAAAGATCAATCTCACCACAAAATACTTCTCCTGGATTCCACTAGATGGCTTTCTAACACAGTTTAGCTTTGCTTCTCAGTATTTGGTTGTGAATGTCAGGGGAACCGAATCCTTTTAACAAGTAGGTTTGTTAAGGCTAATAATAAATAATCATCTTATATAAAGCACTACTGATGATATGCTTCACAGGGAACTAAACATGATATTTCCTTAGATTTTTTTCTACAAACCTTCTCTAGGTCATTATGCATTCAAAATCATCTTAAGCATCTCTCATACACTAGCCCACAGATTCTGAGGATACGCTGGTAAAAATGTGAGAACCGGTAATATCTGTCTTCCTCCAACTGGCTAACTATAAAGAGACTTTGGTCCATCTGATGAGAATTTTGTCTTTTTTGTTTAAGTTCAGAAGTGAACATGGAGCCGAAAAAGGTTTTTGAGCATATATTTTAAACATTACTTGTTTTCTTACCCTATAAAATCATATAGTGTAACTGACCTCAGAATAGACATGTAACCATTCATATTAAAATATTCCATCTTTTCAACATGCATAGTTGAAAAATACTGTGTCGTATTCAGAAGGTTAAGCACCCTGAGTTCTATAATTTGTTCCACTGATGTGTCATTGATTGAACTCAGGTTAATTCCTCAGTATCCACACACCAGGATTTTTGTCCTAGCCGTTGCAGGACAAAGATCCAGCTAAACAGTCTATAAGGCTACCATCTGCTCAAATAGTCTGCGATTCTAAAACTATCCTGTGACATTTAATGCAAGATTGTATTTGTATGTGCTCTCAAATGACATATAATTTCATGCTTTAAGTATTTAAAGGAACGTTAATTCTTTTGTCAACCTCTTTTGTTTTTAATTGTCAAGATATAACCAGTTGTGAAAAAACATGAATTCCAGTTCTACCAAAATCTTGGAAAACTCAAGTAAGTGTTAAGTGTTACACAGAATTTCTTAAAGCTATATCAGTAACAACTAATGGAGCTTTTAATTTTATGAAGATTTATGAAACTTGGCGTTTGTGCACTCATTTGATAGGAAGACAGCAATGTCAAACTATGCCCTTACAATCAAATTACATGATGCTAAAATTTTAAAAATTGAACTGAAATGAGATAAAATAACAAGAATTTTAAGGTAGACAATGAACTGAGAAATGGAAGCATCTATACTTTTTAAAATGGGAAGATAATATAATAAAATCAAGAGAGAAAAAAATAAACTAATTGTACATATCGAAGGCCCAATTAAGCTAATTATTCTTATAAAAGATGGTAAAACAAGCCCTTTCAGATGAAGCACTTCCCAGGATAATGGTATCTGTACATTTTTTTTTTATTTTGGTACTGTCTGAAACTTCTTTGCATATGACTCTATCAGTAGAGACAAATTACATCACCCTTTTAAGAGGCCAAGAAACACGCCCTAAAGTAGTTAGTATTCATATTTAGCAATCCTACCACAAACAGCACAATATCTGTTACAAGCTCTTAGATAATAAGTTTAGTGAGTTGAATGCAATTTTAATTTAATTAAAATTTAATCAGGAAAACTCTGATTTGACCACATTAATTGATAACAGTAATTTGAGAACAGTTAAATTAGGTACAATCCAAACATATTTTTTTTGAAAGAGGCATATTGCTCCCAGGATGAACGTCATAAACCAGAAAGTTGACAAATCTTTTTACATTCATAAAAGAAAAAAACTTTGCTTTTTCATAATTATAAGTTTTTCTTAAGTGATGCCCAATGATGTTAAATTTCAGGGCTAATAAATCCACTGATGCCAAATTACCTCCTGTCTTCATTACTCAAACTGCCTACTAATACTACAACTCCATTAAACACAAAGGCACATATCTTAAGGCCATCTTTCTCAAGTCATAATTAACTCCCAAACTAGACAGAATGATAACCACTGGATCCTGTGAGCAAAGTATGCATCCATCCCAGAACGAGTGTGTGTTAAGGAGTCCTTAGCCCCATATGAATAGCTAACCTTCCAGTTTCTGGTTTTCTTTCTCCATTCGAAGCAACAGGATTTGCTGGTGTATAGCTTTTTTCCACAAACTCTTGAGTTCTTTTGATTTCTTTTTTTCTTCGACCTTTTCTGTGTCCTCATCACCAGACAAGAATATAACCAGCGGCTCCTCCTCCATGGTGGGAGCAAGAGGGGACAGCGGGAGCAGCTCATTCCTGTCCAGTCCATCTGCAGAGAAGAAAACAGTGAGAGGCATTCCTCAGTGGGCACGCTGACTGGAGGCCTTTCCTCCAGAACACACGCGGCTCATCCTTAGCTTCCACACTTAAAGGTGTTCACAAAGCCACTGTCCCCATAGCTCTTAGTTTCTGAAACTAGCCTTTTAAAGTAAATTCAGACTGAATTCCCCTTCCAGATTTCCCACTTGTAGTGAAACAACAACAAAAAAAATGTCAGGTTACCACTTCTTCTTTCCACACAAACATCTGACAAAGTAGCTGCAAAGCGAACTGGCCTTTCCCCAGAAGCCGGCACTTCTGCAATCCGTCCGTTCCCCAGAGGCCGGCACTTCTGCAATCCGCCTGCTATACTCTTGGCCTGGGCAGCACAGGGCTGTGTGGGTAGACGTGGGTGATCTCCCGAGGTCCATATCTACCAGCTGAGTCCCACGGGACACGGTTGCACCCCAGCCACTCCTTCCCAGCCTCCCCCACCAGGCAGTCTCCTCAACTGCCCTCCTGAGCTCTTTCCCTCCATTCCAGCCTTTCTCTGCATATGCCAATTATTTTCCTATTAGCCAACAGGTTCATATCTCTTAAAGCATTTCAATAACGGCTGACACCCCAAAGAACAAAGAGCAGACCTCGGAGGACAGCATGTAAAATCTTGTCAGGTTACCTCAAGTTGCCTTTCCAGGCTCAGTCTCAGTCTCCTCCCCTAAGCACCCTTCTTACTCAGTCTGTCACAGTTCTCTGACCTGCCTAGTTCTGTCATATGACTGTACAACACTGCCGGGACATGTGTCTCCCAAAGATGAGGGTAAATGTCTAACTTTTACAGAGTTAATTTCACCTTTAGTAATGCTCCTTTGGCGCCTCTTTTGGTAATTCATCAATCCCTGATTTCTTCCTCTTGTTCCTCTGCTGTTTGTATGCTTATGACTCTGCTTCTAGCTTCTTGAGTTGAAAGGTCAGCGCACTTAATTTCAAACTTTCTAGGTTCTAGATGAATGCATTCAAGACTACAAATTGTCCTCTAGATGCTATGTGATTGCGACATGCGGGGCATGGATCATCCTCCTTCAGTTGTCTGTTTTCTGCAGTGCTGGAGATGGAACCCGGGTCTCACACATACTAGGCAAGTCTGTACCACTGAGCTATCCTCCAGCCCCAGTTGTCCACTCTTCCTGCCTCCTGCCACCCTCATCAACTGCTCTCTCTTTTCTGTCTTTTGTCCTTTTATCTTTCTCTTTTTCTCTTTCTGTCTCACTCCTTTTTTTCCTTTCTTTCACACTGTGATCAGAAAATATAGTGTGCATCATCATGACTGTGTGGAACTTATTGAATATCTTTTGGCAGAGTATTTACTTAATTTTTATGAATGTATCAATGTTAGATGAAGCTTGTGCAATGGTACTTTTTAAACATTATCCATGGGGCTGGAAATGGCTCAGCAGTTAAGAGCACTAGCTGCTCTTTTGCAAAGGACCTGGGTTCAAATCCCACAACCTACATGTTGGCTAACAACTATCCCAAACTCCAGTTCCAAGGAATCTGTTGCCTTCTTCTGACCTCTGTGGGCATTGCATAACATGGATGCATCTACCTACATGCACACAGTACACTCACATACACACAAAATACAAATAATAAATATATAATAAATAAAATATTTTGAAAAATAAATAAATATTACTCGTGTTTAACTTTCCTATACTTACTTTTCTGAAAGGAATGTGTTAAAATCTCCCGTGAACACCATGGATTTATTTAGTTTTACTCAAAACTCTCTTAGCATCATTTTCAGGCTCCCACTTGTTTCAAACAGAACATGTTCTCTTTACCCTACACCTTTTTATTTACTGTTATATTTGCACTCTTGAGTGTTTTTGCTATTTCTTTTTTGCTTGTTTGTTTTGTATTTTAGAGACAGGGTCTACCTATAGCCTCAGCTCGCCTGGAACTCTCTATGCAGACCAGGCTGGGCTCACTCTCACAGAGATCTTCCTGCCTCTGCCTCCCAAATACTGGGATTAAAGGCACAAGTCACTGTGACCGGCTTTTGTTCTGATTTCTAATAATTCCCATATAGAAAAAAATGGGTGCTCTCCTTTTATTAGTATTTGAGCATTAGAATCTACCCATTCTTTACTGTTCAACTTGTCTGTGACTCTGTGTGTGACTCCTGCATAGGACTATATTCTCTGTTGCTTTTCTACAAACTATGGCTTCTTTTCCAGCATTATCATAGCTCTCTAACATTCTAGAAAAAAACCCTCAAATCAGTTTCTGGCATCTCATTCAGTAATACATTCATTCAGGCAGGTACTAGATATCTAATGTGTTGCAATGATCCCTTAAAATAAGCCACTGCACAAGACACAGAAAGAGGAGTCCTTTTACCACTGCAGTCTCCTGAATCTCCTCACACACTAACAGCTTCCATTCTGTTCCCTAGCAGAAGACACTCGTGAGGAGAAATCACACGGACCTTTTTGCTGCATTCCTGAAGAGGACTTGTTCACAGGAGATGCAACCCGAAGGAAAATGCGCTGTCGCCAGGAGATTCGGCGAGGAGTGACAGGGGTTCCTCCAGCATTTAGGGACTCGTTACTACAGGTGGATGAGGTCCGTTTTCTCCCTTCTCCATCACTGTAGAACACCAACAAATACATAAATGGTAAGAAAGATTGCATAGCAGGGCACATCCCAGAGAAATGGAAGCACAAGCCATTCTCAAGTTCTGCCACAGGCAAGCACAAGGCACAGGCAACACGGAGCAAGGCACCACCAGTAGGCTGGCTACCCAGCCACCACATCCTGGGAAAAAGGCAACCCAGGCCACAGCCCAGACATGGAAAGCTCATCTGTTTCTACTCATTCCTTACAAACCAAACAGTCCAGGTTCTAACCTGAGGAACATCAGTCCTTACACAGGAGAGGAACAGTTGCTTAAATAACGAACTTCTGTGTTGCCAAGAAATAAAACTGATTATTTCTTCTCAACAATGTTAAGTATTCTGCACAAAGCACAGAAAGAGCTCTGCTTATGCTCCATCTAGAATAAATAAGTGGAATGTCTTCAATCTTCTGTGATTCTTAAGCTCTGCCTCCAAACTGTTAGCTCTCAACTTATGCTTGAGTTGTGGCAGAAAATGAGCTGAATACAGGCAAAAAGGTCAACCTGAAGGTTACTACTGAGTAATATGTATTGTTTGTTTGTTTGTTTTGTTTTGTTTTGTTTTGAGAAAGGGTCACCCTGTAGTCCCAGTTGGCCTAGAGCTTGCTATGCAGACCAGACTGGCCTCGACCTCACAGAGACCCACCTGCCTCTGCCTCCCGAGTGCTGAGTTTAAAAGGTTGTGCCCTCACACCTAGCTTGGCAATATATATTTTTAAAAACAGTGAACCAGATCTGTTTGCAGGAAACAAATAGCTTAATTTGCAGATGTGCACTGAGATTCCCCATCAGGTGAAGAGTGGACAGATATTATCTACCTTAGTGAAACACACTGACCCAAGATGTCCAACATTTTTCGGAGAAAGGGCAGGGAAGAATGTCCTATCATTCTATATCATTGCTCAGTGACTCACATTTGGAAATACTGTTCTGTCCTAAGAACTTCATTTCTACCTTGACTTTAGCTAGGCCTGTGTGCAATAGAAGGTCAGTGTGACTCAAAGTTTTGTTTTGTTTTGATGGTGTTTTGAGAAAAGCTCTCCCTATGACTCCAGGTGGAACTCACTATGTAGACCAAGCTTGAGACCAACTCTGTTTTCAGTTAAGCTGTACAGTGGATATTGCTGATGTCAGTGGTAAGAATATTTTACTTCTTGAGGTTTCACATCTCTGATCTGCCCTGGGAGAATGATACAGACAGCAATATTTGCAGGCTGTGATACCCACAAATGAAGGTACACAATTTTTGATGGAATCAAAAAGATCAGTCTTAGCTCAGAAATAAAACATCTAGAAAAGCCACAGGCTCTCAGACACCCAGCGGCGCTAATACTGCTGATGCAATCGTGTGAGGAAAACAGTTCAACAGCTGTGGGTTGCATTTTTATCTATATTTTGAGCATCTATACTTATAGTTATCAGGAAACACAGTTTTTCCTCCTCCTCCTTCTTCCTTTTTATTTTATTTATTTGTTTGAGAGATGGTCTCACATCATCCAAGCTGGCCTCAAACTTACTATGTAGTCAAGGATGTCCTTGAACTTCTGATCCTCCTTTCTCCGTCTCCCAAAAGCTTTAATTACAAATGTGCACCACCGTACTCAGTTTATGTGATACTGGAGATCAAATCCAGGGTTTCATGCACACTAGGAAAACACTCTACCAACTGAGCTACATCTCCAGCCTCAAGTACAGTCATTTCTCATCTCGATTACCTTCTTAGAAATATAACTTTTGGATTCACTAAATCAAAGAAAAGAAAAGGACACATCTATGAGCGAACTTGCATACTGCTGGTGTCATGCTGTCTTATTTTAGAAAGTAGCATCTCTGTATAATCACATCCCCTTTGAAATGTATCCTGAATAAAGTGATAACCTAAGTAGGTGACCAGTGCTCAAAACTTCCCACAATACTGAATAAGCTCGCCTTTATATCTGCTTTGGAAAGCAGTAATTCAAGTATTTCCCTTTTAGCTTTTGTGATTCGAATGTTCTCCATATAACATACATATCCTGATTAATACTTTTAAAATACTCTGCATCTTCATCTTTATAATACCACTTTACTGGTACATTTGCTATATACACAGTACATAGGCATACTGCTAGCTTCTTGTATAAAAAAAGTCCATAATAAGAACTCAATAAATAACCATTGAACAAATGAATATTTTATCAATCCATGTGAAGTAACACAGAAGATTAAGGAAAATTGACAAAATACATTGACTGAGTTAACATATCAGAAGTAAATTAAAGATCTACCTTCAAAGCTTTGGGATGGATACATAAAATAAATGCAGAAATCCACCTGGATCACCAACATATATCTGCAAATGTCATTTGATCTAAGTTTTCAAGCCCTGGAATTTAACAGCCTGTATGCTAAACGTCAGCAGTTAAAATAAGATAATAAGAGATATTGAAGAAAACTACACAACAGACCACTGACTGCTCATCTTTTATAATAAAAGACTTCATTTTGCAAACTCCATTGTTCCTGAGTCGAGCTAAAAGCTGCCGTGTCCATTTTTTAGTTGCGAAATTTCTTTCAGCAGAATAGTAAATTCAAAGTACCACCAGTGACTTATTTCTGTAACTATCCCATTTCTATTGCTTTAATAGAAGGATGAAGTAAAAGTACCTGAAAAGTACTTTTAAGATTTAATAATCTCTATATAAGCAGCTTTACCTTTTTTAAGTAAGCGTACTACAGCCATCCCTTGGTCTTTCCTTCTACTTCTAGGCCTCCTCCTTTTGGCTTTTGTTATTTAAATTTGAGCGTGGTAAAACTGTTTCTTAAGGTACACAATCAAGAAAAACGTTCTGTGCTGGAACTTCCTCATCAGAAATTTGTGAAATTCTAAATAAATAGGTAGTGAGGAAGTCCAATTTGGAAAATTCACTGCCATTTGGAAGTTGGAAGAATACTTTATATACTTCCTATTATCAGATAGCAATTAAACATGAACAACTCATACGAGCATCCTGAGGGCTTAGGGAGGGAGAAAACGCACCACTGTGGTGCGTATGATCACCTAAGTGAAAAGTAGCTTCAAGTGCTCTGCACACAGCATCCATCAAACCATGGCTAGATTGTGAGAACTACAGCTTGAAGATAATGTTTTGATATGTCCTGAAGCAAGCAGTCAGGCAGTCACAGATCTCATCACATCCACTATTAACACTGGGTTTCTGGGGACACAGAACTTTTAATGCACATTTGCCTGCTTTAATAAGAATCACTTCACTGGGTAGGGTATAGAATGAAGGTATGCTGATGACCGCTTCCCTGCTAAGGCAACACAGGTACGTTTTGCACAAAGGTAAACTCTTTTGCTAGACTTACAGATATGATGAGAAGCAAACTGTCTCTTGACCCTCTTCTATCCCTCTAGCACCCAACTAAAACCAATATTATAAAATCCTGATCCATGAATACATGTTGATGAAATCTTTATCTAAATCACAATGCCTTACATCTTGAAATAGATAACAATACTTAGTTAGTCCAGTATCATATATTTATCAAAGGCTGAAGAGGCCTTCCCTCCACCAATGCCTGAAGAAGCCTCCATAGAACAACAGACTGATGAGATTTTGTTTTTTCCCGTACAATCTAGAGTTCTAGTTAATTCATAATTGCATCAGCAGCACTAACAGCCTGTGTAAGTTCAGGCTTTCATCTATCACCCTATGGAAAATCTTAATTAAACAGAATTAAGATTCCACCATTCTAGTGGAATCAGTGTTGTATGGAAGCTGTGAGTTTAACATGAGTGATTAGTCACTGGAACAAAGCACAGGAAAAAAAAACAACAATAATAAAGTTTTATTTCCTAAATTTTACACACTCAATGCATATTACACACATATTGAAAAGATGTTTGTACATCTGAGTTTAAAATATCGCTAGGTAAGTCATGTTTATTTATAGTCCTACAAAAAAATGCAGAGAAAATCGTATCTGGAAAAATACACAGTCTCTCAGGGGCTCAGTCTAACCCTGTGCAAAATAAACTGTAGACCAGACAATCTTCAAAGTAATAGGCCTAGCCACGTGTGATGGCACACCCCTTTAAGTCTAGCACTCGGGAGGCAAAGGCAATGGATCTCTATGAGTTCAAGATTAGCTTGGTCTGCATGTCAAATTTCAGGTCAACTGGAGCTACAAGGAAGCTCTGTCTCAAAAAGACCAGGAAAAAAATGTAATAGGCCTAATTCTGTGCCTACAGTGGGACCTAAAAAAGCAGAAGGCAAAACAAAGACTTTTAATGGACTTTTATCTTGTTTTCTTATTGCAGTGCTGGGGCTTGAATCCAGCACCTTATACTAGGCAAGTGGTACATCACTGAACTCCGTTCCCAATTCTCTATTAGACTTCTAAAATGAGATAAATATTCTTTAAATAGGAATATAGCTACTCAAAAAGTGTTGGTCAATTATAAGTCTCAGAAGTCACTTTTTATCTCAAATAATTTATCTCAAATATGTGGTTCAAATAATACCCTGAGGATGTTTCTCTACTTGGATAGCTCATTCTAGGGCAATCTTTAATACTTTTTTGTTGCAACTAAAAAAACAATCCAAGTATTGGATCTTGATAGGAAAATGGACATGTGTGCTTCTCGTGGACTGATGACATAAGCAAAGTGTGCAAAGTGGAACAAGCAGAGAGCAGATGTTTGCAGATACATTGGTCCACAATGTTCTAGGTGTTTCTGGAGAAAGCAAGGGAGTGTTAAGGAAGAGGTGTCACCATGATGTGTGGAGACTTCTGTAATAAAGACGTTTCCCTGATTCTGTATACAAGGTGTCAGAAAGACTGATGTGAAGGCAATTTGATGATAGATCAGTGACCCTCACTGGACCAGAACCAGATTACATTGCATGGATGTGCTTCCTCTAGGATGTTCCTTTCTGCACCTTCCCAGGATCTGGAAGAAATTCCTGAAATGCACATACAGATCTCCCAGTAGCTATTCACTACTCAACCTTCAAATTTCAGTTAGGCTTTTCTTTGAGGCCTCAGCACATCTTTAAAGGAATTTCAACATGGAATAGAGTAGAAACAGGACTTCAGCTTGTAATCAACATTTTACATGGCTATCTGTGATCTCTGATTACAATGCCGGGCATATTTCCCTCTACGCAGCCCTCATAGCACGCAGAATGACGGCATGCATTCAGTGGTAACCCAGACTGTTCCTTAAACTGATACCTGCAGGGAAAAGTTATTAAATGAAAAGGTTTAGAGCGTGAATCACCTTGATTCTGAAGCAGTGTCCTGTCTAGTAACAGGAAAACAAGATCGGCATTAGCACAAAGAGAAATCATTGTCCAAGATCAGGACTTGGAACAAAAAGGCATTCCATTAGTCATCAGTCCACCACAGGCAAGTTAATTTCACAATGGACCATAATGAAAAATAATATTTTCGCTGACTACAAGGGAACTGGAAAACCAATTTTATACCACAGGCACTTCACTGACAGCACCTTCCCTCTCACCGAAAAGTTTTATGAATTAATAAAAGTAAAGAGCATCACTGTTTAAGTGATCATTTACTTTGACCAATGAACCACAATAAAAATTATTTTAAATATAGGTGTAAAACTTGAGAAGCAACTCCCCACTATAAGATGTCTGTTTCTGAAAGGAAATATTACACTTGATGAATAGATATTATACAAATGCATGTCATCAGACATAATTATGATTTATCTTCTAAACAATGAAATCTTGTTAAATTTTAAAAAATAACTTGATTATTTAATAACAAAAAATACACACTTATTCCTTTATTGTTTCACATATATGCAAGTGAAATCTACTGACCAACGAACCATGACACTAAGAAGATCTTGGTTCTATTTTCTCTGCACCTATTACCCTAACATGCTTTTAGTAATTCAGGACAGTAGTCTCGGACAATGTGTGTGCCATAGTGGATTTAAATTTTTCAAATAGTATGCTTTTTAAAAAAGTAACAGAATTTTTAGCCTATATCTTGCACCATCCTATTCCTTACCTGACTATGCATCTTTGAAGATTCATTTTATGCAACTAATAAATATTAGGTACCAAAGTGACAGGAAAATCATAACTTGCAATATTACACATCTTCTCCCATTTTTCTGAATAGTTCCAGATACCAGAGTAATTGCGTATACATAATCATCTCTCTATAAAGAGTGATAATGAGAGATGTGAAGTTCAGAAACCACTGACTTAAAAATATGCTCTTTGAGCTGGGTGGGGTGGCACATACCTTTAATCCCAGCACTTGGGAAGCAAAAGCAAGCGTATCTCTATGAGTTCGAGGCCAGCCTGGTCTACATAGTGAGTTCCAGGCCAGCTGGGGCTACAGGGAGACTTTGTCTCAATAAGACCAAAAGAAAAAAATGCTCTTTAAATAACTTTGTTCATAAGGCCATAAGGTACAAAAGGCAAAGGACACATACGGGCAATCTGCTCACATGTGGCTTAGAATGAAGAAGATGCATGTATATTTATGCATAGAAAAAGCTACATAGAGTGATATAGTAAACACTACAAAATGTTTTAAATTGATTAAACTAGATAAAGGATTAAAAGGAATCTTCCTAATATTGTACAACTTTCCTATAAATCTGAAATTATTTCAAAATAGAAAAAAACATATTCTCTCCGATTATAAGTACTAAATTTATGTCTGAGGGACTTGTTAGTTGAAATAAAATTAAGAGTATACATTTTGTCCAATAATTTCACTACTGTGCAGCCATTAATCAATACTGTATATGTATGTACAAGTAACAATATATACAATCACAGTATCACTCTTTATAAAACCAAAATCTTAGAAACAACACATGTCCATTCATAGGAGCATAGATGCATTGAGATATATTAGGTGGGATGCTATATAGCAATAAACTAAAGCACATCTAAAAACAGGAATAAATCTTACAAAATAACGTTGAAAGAAGGCAAATATAAGAAATACAGGACGCTCTATCATTCCATTTAGATACAGTTGAAAAGTAGTGAAAACTAAGCTGCGGTCTGTGAGGTCAGCAAGACAGTAATGAGATGGGAAATGAAAGTCCCAGTAGGCTGCCTGGAGATTTCCTCACTTACTGCCTGGCCAGAGGTGACATGGCAGTGTTCCTTCTGTGACACTCTGGCCAGGCCATGTACGTAGGATTCTTGTACTTTTTAGTGAAAATGGTTTGATTTTGGTTATCCAAACTGTACTTAAGCTAAAAGAGTGAAAAAGAAAGAAAAGGGGAAAACTGCTCTCTGGTGTTTAGAATTTCCCACAACTGAAAAAAACATCTAGAAATATTTACACTTATTTTTAATATTCTGCAAATTGAGAACTTTTCTACATGTTCAAAAACAATACTTCTGGGGATGGAGAGATGGCTCAGTGGATAAAATGGCTCTGCTCTTGCTGAGGACCAGGATTCAGTGCCCAGCACCCACATGGTGGCTCACTTACGTCTGTAACTCCAGTCCAGGGGATCTGATGCCTTCTTCTAGCCCGAAGGCACCAAGCCCATATGTGGTGCATATACACACATGCAGGCAAACATTCATACACATAAAACAAAAATAAATAAAATAGTTTACCAAAAATTTTCATACTACAAATCAGTAGCTTCTAAAGGTGAAATTCTTCAACCCAAAAGTCATATATACTTGCCCTCTGACAAGTAGCATAAAGTATTTAATGACTATAGGGAAGCAACTGTGAAGAATAGTACACATGACTAAGCAGGAATTCCTGAAGACGAATTAACACTCTCATATTAAACAATAGAAGTAACCTGTAAAATGGATTGTGCTCCATATCTAAAATAGACTGGGCTGCACATCTTAGTCACAGCTAACCGTTCAGGTTCTTAATCACTTGATCTAGCTGTTCCTTTGGGGACATGATTGTTTCTTACTTCAGGGAGGAAGACAGAATTCTCTACATGCTGATTTGAACTATGCAACAATCAAGAGCTACAATGGGCTTACTAAAGTGGATTCCTGTGAGCAGCCAGTGTTAGAGATGTTATGATGTCTGTCACTTTGGGCTCTTTAAATTCATGGCACAGTCCATACATACTATAGTCTTTGTGTTGCTGATTTTCTTTGAAGCATCTCCTACCAGGTTGTCCTGAAGACTCTTAAATTGTCATTGCTTTATATTACCGAAATGAAATTCTGTGTTTGAGCACACTGCACTAATTCGGAGGAAAGTTCAGACTCTTAATCGCACTAATCCAATATGAATGAATAGGCACATATAGATAAAAGGTACTCAGGAATAACCCAGGATTTGTCATGAGCACTATTCTGATATATGTTAACTTTTAGAAGTTCTTACATGTAAAAGAAAATTAAAAAAAGAAAAGAGTGTTCAAGCTCTCAGTGGCATACAGGCTGGCTGATGGCACAAACTCCTCTACTTGATTACAAGGACGGCCAACCATCAAACAATTTGAAACAATACATATATCCATAAACAGGGAAGTAGATAAACTATGCCACAGCAAACAGAATACTGGACAGCAGTAAAAATTAATGAGTCAAGCTAGACACAAAAACAGGAAGGAACCTCAGAGATTTATAAGCCAATAGCAATCCCATTAGAAGGGTCCCACCACTTTCCAGACTGCCAACATTCTATCGGCATTATATGACAAATACAATTTCATCTTTAATCAAAGATTATATAAAGAAGCAATTCTCCAAAGCTCAATGTGTCTAGATTTGTGTAACTAAAACGGACAGCCATAACCATGCTCCAGGGGATGGACCCACACCAAAGAATATTTGGGGAACACAAATTCGACTCAGTAGAACTTAAAAAGTAGAGGTATGAAGTGAGGGGGAGGTCAGGAGGTGGTGGTGGATCTGAGAGGAGATGGGGAAGGGTCTGAATATGATCAAAATACATTGCATGGAATTCTTAATTAGTCAATAAAAATATTTTAAAGTTATGTACATTTCCTATACCAGGGATAAAAATTAAAACAAAAACCCCACAAGATCTAGGAGATTCATGTTCTAAGAGTAGCTACCAACATTATCTTTGCCCATTTATGACACACAGTGAGATACAGAAAAGTAAATCTGACACTGAGAAAAATCAAAGAAACGCCTGGGAAATACTCAATGCACTAAAAAATAAAGATATTTTTCACCTATCCTGTACTAAGCTGCTTTTATCAGTGGCTTTTGGGTTCTCAGATAAAAAGATGGCAAAACTAGGAAAGGTTTCCTTACTACATAGTGGCACCAGGTCTTGTTCCCAACGACAGTTTATTTAGACTCCAGGATGGAGCAAAGACATGCATATATTATATCAAAAACTTACTTTAAAAAGATAATCATATCATCAAAGAATCTTGCAACTACTAGTTTTAATTATTTTTCTTAATATAATTAATTAGAATTGAAGCCATTATATTAGAAACAGATTAGTACAAACAGATAGGATACATAAGTGTCACTCCAAAATTAATCAGCCGCTTTTTAGTAACATATTAATATATCACTGGAGAAGATGGAGCTTTGCAAACAGCGCACTGATCTCACCTGATTTCATTTTCATACTGTGGGGACAGTCTACCTGAATTCTGGTAAAAGCTTTTCAGGAAAGAGGGGGCAGTGAAGGAAGGGGCAGACAAGGAAGTGTGAAGGCTTGGAAGGCTGGAGGAAGAATTATTGTCCTTGTACATGCGCCGGGCTGATGGGAGAATGCTGAGTACAGAAAACACAGCAAATTTGTTTGAAAATTTATATTGCAGCAGAATTTCCATTCACTCAGAAAAAGCACGTAAATAGGCTCCTGCTGTTAACTGACCCTCTCCTTTAAAGACTCAGAGATAGATCTTACAGAATTCATAAAGGAGCATGCATCCTCTATGCAGCAGCTATGCTAAGGTCTCTCTTTCACAACTTCTACTCCCCATCTGTGCTAAATCTCTGTAAATATCTATATTCATCTCTAAAATATTCTTAATAATTTGGGGACAAAAAGTGTTTGCATTTACATGTAAAAAAGACCAAGGGAAAAAAAGTAGGAAAGCACAAATTACAGGAAAACAATTTCCAGAAGGAAAAGTTGAAATAGTTCAAAGACTTTAATGGCTTTAAAGATATAAACCCTTCTAAATATTTATGTACAACATGTTTGGTTGATGGCAGTCATTATACACAATACCTCTGGCTGAACAAACACTGATGTTCATGTTCTTTCTTATGTGGTCCTTACCATGTTTAATCCAAAGCCCTAAAGCTTGTGTACAGCTCTCTTTTTTGAAGAAGTTCGGTGTGTACAAATTATTTAAAATGACTTAAATAGCACCATTTTATATTTATATTTGTAGAAATTAATTTGTATGTTACACAATATGAGAAACAAGGAAGAACATAGAGAGACATCATTTATAAGCCTAAAAATAATTGGTGTTTTTCATTCAGAAAAATAATCTTCCCTGAGGGGAGAAAATAGAGAGATTTATCGACTTGGGTAAAAATATGTAATTTTTAAAAATCTTGGTATGCATATGAAACACCTCCTTTACACAAGTGCAGAAAATCTGAAGATAATTTCTCTGATTTTCTTTATTTTTGTAACCCATGTATTTTTGGAACCTACTTGTTTTTTAAAAGTTAAATCATTCAGATAATAACAATGAAAATAAAACTATAGCCTTAAAAACATGGAAGTAAATTTGATAATACTTCATATTTTATATATATAATTCATATATAATTAGAAGTTATTTTACTTGAATTTGTTTTTATTCTCTGACTAGAATGAATAGGCATCCTATTGTCAACATTAAACTCATATTAACAAAATCCATTATAAGACATGAACTCTTCTCATCTGTGCTACACAGTAATAAGTGCAGACATTCTACATTTTCAGGTTTATTTTACCTTTATTCTTTCTTACCTGCCAAGATATTTTTAAAATACCATGTAAAGTCATTTCTGACATGCCTGTAATTATATAGACTTCCTTGGAGATACCCTCTATTCTAGATCAAATTTGTAGCAATCTTCATATTTAGATTAACTTATAATGTGATAAAATGCAGCCACATATTAGCTCATGCCTAAGATAACCTGGATGATTCTTTCAACCTTGGTGTTTATTGCAGGCTAACAGCAAGCTCCAGGCTTCATTGTTTTTTAGATGTGCTGTCTGTTTTTTAGGGCCAACATGAAGAAAACACTGAGTAAAGTCAGTCAGTGAGGTTTTAGACAAAACAAACTTTATGTCATGTTCTCTATTTTTCTGGGGTTTAAAAAAAAAAAAGTTTTCACCCAAAGTAGCTTGCCTCTTCTCCCTAGATACAACTAAACCACTGCCCAGCTTTCCTTAACTCGCTGAGGAAAATGCATCCCAGTTACTTTTCTGCTCGTTCTAAAACCTAAAATCTGGCTAAAGCATGAAGCATAATCCACAGTGACTCCAAAGTGACCAAAACGGTATGACACAAGAGTCTGTGGCCCGAAGGTGTGGGAATGGGCCTGGACCTACCTGCACTGCTCACTGGAGCTCTGCCTCAGCAATGGGGAGCGCAGGCCGTGAGCCCGCCCATCCTGCAAGTTCAGCTTCCTCCTTGAACTTGAAGGTGGGTGGCTGAAGGTGTGAGCACGTCTTCGAAACTGTGGAGAGTCTGAATCCTCCTCCGGGAAGGCGTGCCACACAGAGGACAGTGGGGAGGCTGGTGGTGTGCCAGGAGGAGAGTCCCCTGGTGAGAAGTCCTGCAAACCAAGCACAGTGAGGTGTCTATCCCTACCAGGCTCAGGATAGGCAGCCTGAGACTGATACCCAGGGCTCAGCAGTGACCGGGGACCTGTCCTCCTGACTCATGACAAAACTACTGTTGTCTTTCCTTTGACTCAATCCAAGTGTGAGGTTAATCAGTTTCCCACAACCCACTGCTGCTGATAAGCAGCTGTCAGAGAGCATCCGAAAAGATAGGCCAGAAAGTGAAAGGCTGATAAAAAAAAAAAAAAAAAAGGTATTCTTTCCCCTGAAGCTTCTTGTGATTGTCAGAGAGATGAAAAGAGGCCAAGACCGAAAAGGGCGGGGCCTGGGTTCACCAGTCTCCTACCTTCTGTGACCTTTCACTGCTTTTTAAGCCTTAGTGCCTGAGGCTCCCCAAAAAGCCTTGGGGAAAATAAAATAAAGCCTGTGAGTGATCTTCCTCCACTCTGGGTGTTTCTATCCAACTACATATTCTCGGAGGTACATTTCTTTTAAAAGACATGAAAAACAGGAAATGAACGCAAAGGGAACTATTCTGGAATGTATCTCCCACCCGGTGAAGAGCCATCATAAATCTTTCAATCAAGTCAGGTATGCTGTTCACGCTATCCCAAACAGACACCACACCACTATCAAATGTCCTGCCTGCTAAACACAGGCCATGGATAATAAACTCATAGCTAGACTAAATCCCCAGTTCCACTAACAAAAGTTTAATAAAAACATTTTAGTATTTTCCTATTGAAACAACAAAGGTTGCTTGTGCCCCAAGTCACATATTACAGAAAACAGGAAACAGGAAACCGAACCTACTGAGGGTTGTCTGAGATAAAGAGGCTGATGTTGCAGTTGAAATGACAAAAAAAAAAAAAAAAAAAGGAAAGAAGAAACACAGGGAAAGAGCAATAACAAAACAAAACAAAATGCAAGTGCAGGGACTGTGCAGCACAGCTTGTGTGATGTAGTCTTTGGATCAACAGTTGCTCAAATATTATACTCTGGTTATCTACAAACGGAAAAGCTTGAGGACATGAGAAGAAAGTTGGCCAATGAAATACCCATCCTGTCCCAACAGGAGAAGGCTTGGCATTCTGTTAGTGCCCAGAATGTTAAAAGTGCATCAAAGAATAACTAGACATTCATATTACCACAGTTTTTTACTAAGTCACAATTTGCGGTTAACCCAGGAGCTCTGATCAGATACCTTCTCTGAAGCAAGACTGTTGGACCGTTCAAAGCTGTCCACACTTCCAAGCCGACCTCTCATTCTGTTAGCTCCCTGAGTGAAGAGAATATAACCATTACAGATGGTTTGCATTTCTACTGGAAAACACACAGAGTTCAAAGCCAGCCTGAATAACAGTGGGAACATGTGTCAAAAATTTAAAAATCTATGCATAATTATGTGTGTAGACATAGATATATCGACTAGGTAGAATTCAGTAACAAGTACTTGCAGATCTTGTGCAGATACCTGAGTTCTATTGCTTATACCAGAAAAAAAAAGCTTTCAAAAATTTATTAATTTTGCTTTATTCATTAGCCCATAATACTTCAATTAAAAAAAACTATTTCAATAAATTATTTCATTCAGAAGACTAGGTCAACTTCACTATTAGAGAATTGGTTCTTGATCTTGTCATAGCGTACTTTGGTGTAAATCTCAAAGACGGCCTAAGAAAGGACCTAGGAGAGCACTGTCTATTCCTTTCATTTTACATAGGAAGAAACTGGGGCCAGATAAATGAAGAAAAGAGGATAGAAAGGCAAGCTGGCACATCACATGCAAGGTCTTCAGAGGAGAAGCAGAGAATGTGGGTTCTGCACAGCTTTAAGAACACGGAACGGTTCCAAAGGGAATGACAAGAAGCACAAGTCAAGCCTATGGGACAGTGACTACAAAAATGAAAACCCAAACATTTGTACAATACCTTACTATTTCAAAATTTGCCCCATATATACTTGAGTTTAATTCTGGAGGTAGAAAGGATTAAATTTCACTTTAATTTTTAATCAAAGTAATACCTGTACAAAATTTCCAAGGTTAAATTTTGTTATCAAAATCCTAAAATGAAAAACCGTGGTTGTCAACCTCCTCTCACACTTTGAACTCCACTCCCCAAAAAGCTAATCTTGAAATGATTTATATTGAGGCTTCAGACTATCATTCCTTGCTTTTTCTACTTCAGGCATGATCTAGTGGCTTCCTATTCTGGAAGATAATAGTGTTCACACACCACACACACACACGCATGCACACACACATTTTTCCTCCTCCATCAATGTAGTTACATCACAAGTTTCAATTAAATCAGTATCTTCTGCTTTGATTATCAGGACTTTTTTTGCAGCTGAGCTATATATTTACTATGAGTACATCTAATTATATCTCATATTGTGTTCATTTTGCTTCTTGTGTAGTTTATGACTTTTTCAGCAATCACAAAATTCTCCAACAGATCACAGGGTGGTCAAGCATCACACAACCCACCAATTTCAGTCTTCATCTTTGCACTCATCACAAAGACACTTTGTCTTCCCGCTCAGTCTGGACTTGCTCTACAGATCTTCCTGGCACCCTCTTCAACATCAACTTTGAAATTTCCTTTGACCCTCTCCTTCCCATGCCTTCCTCTTTTTCAATTCAGTTCCTCATTGGGGTCGAATGCATTCACCAGGTACTTTTTGAGAAGGAGGGGACTGAGAAGTAATTTATTGTAATTTACATTCCTGAAATGTCACTATCCTTGCTTACATTTTGTCAAGAGTTTGCCTAGATGTTTGGAAACTTTCATCCTTCATCATGCCTTAGTATTGCTAAATGTCCTTGGGTTCAACAGTCTAAAAAGGCATTTTGACTCTCAAGTTTCTGTGAATGTGTTGCTGCTTCTCCTTGAAGCAGAATCTAAGTTTATTCTTGGGCATTCCAAAATGTCATGGCAATGTGCCTTGACATGACTCCTTCTCAGCTCCCTACTTGGTGCGCTCTGAGTCCATTAGATATGGAAAGCCTTGCTCATTAGCTCTAAGATAATCTTTGGAAATTTTTTCTTTTTTAAAAATATTTTATTGTATTTTTGTACATTTCATACAACGGTTCTTCATCAAATTTAGACCCCCTCTCCCATCTATGCTCATACACACACCCTCACCACTGCCGAACCTCAAGCATTCAACCATACATGTTATTTCTTTGAAAATATTCTGCATGCAGTTTCTCTTTTGGGGCCCCATCATTTGGGATTTGGATTTCCAGACCAATCCTTTAACATTTTCCAATGTTCAATTTTGTTTTTTGTTTTGTTTTTGTTTTTTCTTTTCTGGAAGATATTTTTTAACTCTACTTTTCTAGTCTTCTTTTGAATTTTTCTTTTATGGTTTATGGCTACTATTGGAAATTTTATTACAAAATAAATATTTATTTGCATATTTAGTCATAGTTTTTTATTCTCATATGCTCCCTACAGAATAAAAAGTTACAGTCGCTTTCCATGGGTCATATCCTGTGTTAAGCATTTCACACTTCTCAGCAAATACTGTGAGGTGCTATAGTTTTTGAGCTCAGTTTCAGATAGGGCCTATAATTCTGGTGGATTATTTTGGTCAAGATTTTTACTGTGCTGGATAGCTTCAATTGTCAACTTGGCATGCCTGGGTTGAAGGGACCTCAACTGAGGAACTTCCTCATTGGATTGACCTGTGGTCATGTCTGTGGGGCATTTTCTAGACTGCTGAGTGATGTGAGAGGGCCTAGCCAACTCTGGGCAGTACAATCCCTGGGCAGGTGGTTCCCTGTTATATAAGAAATCAGGCTGGCTTGCCTCACTGGCCAGGGGGGGCAAGCCAGTGAGCAGCGTTTCTCCATGCTCTGTGCTTCAGCACCTGCTTCCAGGTTCCTGCCTTGTCTTCCTGCCCTAACTTCCCTCAGTGATGACTTTGATCTGAGAGACACAAGATAAAATAAACCCTTTCCTGACCAAGTTGGGTTTTGTCAGTGGTTTTATCACAGCCATAGAAAGTAACTAGGACAACTACACAGGTAGGTAAAGAACAGTCAGCAATGTGAACATAGCAAGCACAACTTCAAAGTGCAGCCATTGGGGGGTGGACCAGTCCTGAACTCAAATTAGTGCAACTCTCTGATCTCATCAGAGGTTTTTGTGCAGTGGTTAACATAAAAATTCACAGCTGGCCAAAGTATAGAGAATAAGTGACTATGGAATGTTTCATCACAAATGGGACATCTGTGTTCACCCTCCCCAAAAGGTCAGGCAGGGACCAGTGTGGGAGAGAGGGTCGAAAGACTTCTCAAGAGCATGATGTCTGAAGGATTAGAGCCAAATAGTATCAAGCCATTTAACATTCTAGCATGGAGTGGGAAGGGGTTCATGAACCCCCACATCTCACTGAGGCACTATAGGCAGTTAATGGTTCCTAGGGAGGGAGAGTCAATTTTATTTAAGGGTATGGCTCCTGGTAAGTCAACCACACTCCAGACAATGGCCACACACCCAGAACTTGGTGGACAATACAAATTGAAATTGATGAGTTATTATGCTTTTTTAAAAAGGGGACATGAAGTCAGAGGGCATAGGAAGGTAAAGATAGATCTAAGCTTAGGAGTTAGGGGGCGAATATGATCTAAATACTTTTTATTAAAGTCTCAAAGAATTAATATTTTTTAAATACAAAAAATAAAGTGAAGCCCTTGATCTTCTCAGTGCTGCCTTCTTTCCATAGACATTTATGAAAGGTAGAATCGCAAACTTATTACAAACAGCGGTTAAGTGAAATCTCTCAAGTGGCCCCAACCCTCATCAAGGTTCGGTAAGTCCCTCAGTTCTGTGCACTGACTAACATACTTCTAATAACAAACTAGACTGGCAGCTAATAGACTATTAGGGTAGTATGTGGTCACAAGGACAGAAGCAAAGGCAGCTGCTTCCTGCTGCTTTGAGTTGCTACTCCTACGTCAACCTGCCTGGGGCTGCAATCAGTTAACAGTCTTACTGCTTCCATAATCACAAAAGTAGTTTGTCATATGTTCTGCTCATTGCAGTGTTTTATCCATGTCTATGTGTTTGCTTTGCATAAAATAAAAGTTTTTAAAATTATACTGTACCACTATCATTAATTCATTCACTTCCACAAAGGCACAAGAAAAAAGAAAAGGAGGCCTGCATTCAAAATAAATCACACTCTATATTAATAAATATTTTGGAAACAAGAAATAGCAAAAATAAATAAATAACCATAATACAAGGTTTTCTCTTTCCCTGCAAATACAAAGTGTTTTCAGTTTTACTACATTATGATTTGGTTATTTGTGCACCAATCATTTTCTTTGGACCCACTTTTTTTGCATTATTGAGCTGAGCATTCTAAGAAATGGATCTTACTTCAAAAACAACTAGAACTCACTCAGAAAATACCTTGATATTCTAACTGGAGTTACACAACTCAGAGTAGAAAATGATAGTTGCCGAGCACAACCCCCTTTAGCTCTATGGCACTTTCTACAAGGGAATTGTCCAGTCTTCCCAACAAGTCCACCCTGCTGCACATGGAGCAAGCGAGACCTTGTTGGGCCACGACATTTATGGTACTCGGCAGCACTTTGGGGCACAGAAGCTACTGTGTCCAACCTTGACCAAAATAGACTGGCTGTGTCCTTGTTGAGAGCCATCCAACAATTCAAAGCATGAAGATGAGACACTTCAAAGTCGGCCTGGCAAGTACTGTGCAGAGAGCCAAGGTACTAAATTGAGATGAAGAGCACTTCAGAGTCATTGGGCATTTTTGTAAATGATAGGTTTCCAGCTGCTACCTCAGATCTGCAATGTGGGACTTTCACAGTCCTCACAATAATGTAAGTCACTGTGAAAATATGCATCTTATCAATGAGAAAACCACAGCATCCAACAGGTAACAAAGTCATCCAAGTACCTAACTATAAAATCTGCTAAGGCCAAGTCTTGTCAAGTCCCTGACTAGCTTTCTAATGAAATTCTTATTAAACACAGTGTTCCATTCTGGCAGCTGATGTGGGTAAACACCAATCCATAAGGAATGTCAGCTTCATGTAGCACACTTGTCTAAAGTAGCAGCTCTCAAACTTGAGCTTTTGTCAGCGTGACCTGGAGGCCTGTCATAGCCTACATTATTGGACTGAACTCCAGAATTTCTGTCTAAAGTGAGTCCAGGATTCTATTAGCCTACAAGGTCCCAGATGACACTAAAGTTACTGGCTAGTGACTGAACTTTAAAAATAAATGGCCATTCTGGGACGCAACCTAGTCACAATAGTGAATTAGATGCAAAGATTGTACATAAGGCTTGCCTGCGGAGCTTCTATGGGGTGGGGCTCAGTCCCACGCCCTACATTTTGTTTGACTGTCCCTAGGGTTCTCTGCTTTTGGAAAACGCCATACAAGATACTACCATAAAATTACCAAGACTAAGAAGACAGGCTGGAAGTTTATGCCACTTCACTACTTATTTTGATGATGGCCCACATCCATGTGCACACGGGAGCACATGGGACATTTTAACAAAAGGAAGCGGACATGAAGCTGGGGAGGGGCATGTTGGGGAGATTTGGGGGAGAGGGGAAATGAAGGAAGGATAGGATAGCAATGTATTACGTACATACAGGAAATCCTCAAAGAATACATTTTTCAAAGATTTGTGAAGAAAGGATAAGATAATAATATATTACATACATACAGGACTCCTCAAAGAATACATTTTTCAAAGGTTTGTGAAGGAAGGATAGGATAATAATATATTACGTACATATAGGAAATCCTCAAAGAATACATTTTTCAAAGATTTAAGGTAACAGCATGCATGAGTCCTATGCAAGCTCAAACCAGACAAAATTCCAGGACAAGGGAGTAAGAAATCCCAACCCAACCTAAGGAACTTTCAGCAACTGATGGCTGCTGAGAGGGGGAAAGATAGTTTCTTACAGCACTGAGATTCCTGGTGGATCCAGTGAATGGACCTACACTGAAGGACATTTGGGGGGCACAAATCAGACTCTATTAGAGTTCATGAAATTGGCCTGAAGGGCAGTGAGGAGAAGTGGAAGAGAAGATCAGATCTAAATGCCATAAAACTAAATTGTATGAAAATAACAAAAATTCAATTAAAATGAAAAAAAGAGAAAAGAAGAAAAGTATTTGGGTTTGGTAGGATAGACTCAGTGGTAGAATGAGTCTAGTATGTGTGATACCCTAGATTCAATGCTCAAAAAGGGAAAAAAAGGAAGAGAGAGAGAGAGAGAGAGAGAGAGAGAGAGAGAGAGAGAGAGATTGAGATTGATTCCTATCAGGGTGGAATTTTAAAAACTCAAAATTGTTAGCAATGATGTTAGAAAAATTTAAACTTCATGGCTGTCAGTGAGAAGAAGAATGACGCCTCCACTACGGAAAGCAATGCAGTGGACCCTCTCCCAAGAAAAACACAATTACCAATGACTCAACAAATTCCGCTTCAGGATTTATTCCCCAAAAAAATTGAAAGCAGAGACTTAGATATTCGCGAGTACATATTCATACCAACATTGTGCATAACTGTCAATGCGTGGGAGCATACTAAATATTTACTAGGGGATGAATGAATAGGCACAATGTAGTATATACATTCAAAGGAATATTATTCACCTTTTAAAAAAAGAAAATTCTCTAACATACTGCAACATTGAGAGACCATGAAGATGCCATGCTAAATAAAATAAGCTAGTCACACACATACATGCACACAAAACAGTACCGTGTGATGCCACTCGTGATGACGCACATACAGAAGTCAAATTAATGGGGACAGAAATTGGAATAGTAGGTACCAGGAACTGAAGGGAGAGGCTAGAACAAGGAGGGAGAGTACTCAGATACAGAGGTTCAGTTTGAGAAAATGAAAAACATTCTGGAGCTGGAAGTAGCGATGAGCAAACAATGCAACACTGAATTGCATATTGTCTCCACTATACATTTAAAAATGGTTAAAATGGATATTTTTATATTGCCATCTGTGTTTTATGCCACAATAAAAAGGGGGAATTAAGGGAGAAATGAATGGAAATATTTAACTTACCATCACTTACCTAGAACATTCATTTCATAAACACTATTTCACCTTGATTTACAGTATATTTCCAAAAATCTAGCTCTCTGTTCCTGCAAGCCTGTCCTCTGTAGCTCTGCTGAGACTGATAACTGGGACGGGCTTCACAGAGGGCATGGAGATCTGAGTTTTCACCTTCCCAGGTGGTTAGAGAACCCTTCCCACCTTGCATGGGCACTACATTTTATAGGGCACCATTTCTTTCCTTCATGTCCAAACACGTGTCCCCTAGACCATTTGAATCATTGATTTAAAGTTCCATGACCCTCGGCAACTGATAGCAAAGGCCCCTTTAAACCCAAACTTCAGTTGGTCTAAAAACTTTTTTTAAACTCTGAGTTCTTACAAAGATTTTCTATCTCAAGAGATCTCAGTTTTGTATATCTTAAATATGTTTTTAATAAGACAAGATAATTTTTCTGGGTTTTTTGAGACATGGTCTCCTTGTAGCCCCAGCTGGCCTGGAACTCACTATGTAGACCAGCCTCGGCTTGATCTCAGAGATCCACCTGCCTCTGCCTCCAAATGCTGGGACTAAAGGTGTACACCACCATGCTTGACTTGACAAGATAATTTTTAAGCAAATTATTTGCTAATTTATAGTAGACTTTTGTTTGTTTCTGCTAAACAATTAAGTACTTTCACTTTGGAGACTGTACTACCTGTAAAGAGCAGTATCACAAAGTTTTGTGCTGTTTTAAGTCATGTTTGTACAGTGGTACATGGTCAGAAGGAGCTCAGGACTGACTTTGAGTGTGTTGCTCTCAAAGTCTCTCATCTTTTTCAGCAGTTAATTCAACGGAACAATTATAACGGAAGCCTTGAACTGGGAACTCCCCATGCTACCAGACTGCAACAAAGGCTATTTGTAATGCTGTACAATTGAAATATATATGTTTATATAATAGCTCAGAGCTAACTGCTAAATTATGCACATTATTTTATCACAATTACAATGACCAGGCTTGGGCAGTGGTCTAAGCACTTGCTGTGTTTCCTAGGCAGGGGACACACCATCACCCTCGCTCACAGATTAGAACACTGAAGCAAAGTCTAGGGAGGAAATGTTGTTCACTGTGTCTCCCTATTTTCTATTGTTAATAACATAATTCTATGAACAGAACAACTAATAAGGAACAGTTTATTTGGGGCTCACAATTTTGGTTCAAGGTTATGTCCAATGATGACTTTCCGGCTAGCAAAGCGATGAGGTGCTTCAGAACACCGCATGGAAAGAGACAGAGACCTAGCCAAACTGACTGTGACAGCACTGCCACCCTAAGCATAGTGTATGTAATCGGTTCACTCATCCCATGAATAGCTAAGTCACCTCATAAAGGGCCCACCCTCAGTCTCTCCTAATAGAGATGACATATCACCGTTAGTTTTTAAAAATATGTTATTTATTATTTTTATGTGTATGAGTTTACTGCCTGCATGTGTGTAAGTACACCTATAACATGAAATGCCCACGGAGGTCAGAAGAAGGTGCTGAGAATCGAACCTGGGTCCTCTGCAAGAGCAGCCAGTGCTCTTAACTACTGAGTCATCTCTCCAGCCCCCTCACCTTGAGTTTTGGATGGGAAAAACCGGAGCCCTCACATAATAACAGGTAAACCTGGGTTCTAACCATGCACTGTGGTTGCCAACCCACCTCATTGTGCTGCCTTTAAATGCCATCTTAGTCCTAACCTGGAACCACTTTTAACTCTAAGAATTATTTGCTGGCATCCATTTTAAAATGCTAAATTTTCTTATATCTGTTCTCTGAAAGTAGAAAAAATTAAAAAGCATTTGGTTCCAAACCCACAAGTATGGCAATGTTCTTAGATATTTTTTTTTTCCTGAGAATGGACCTTCATTTAATTTTTAGAAAGAAAGGGAAGAGAAAGAGAAGGAGAGTAAGTGGTGGACGGGATACTAGTTGATGAGTTCTCAGAGGAAAAGGATGACTTTGTGGTCAGCAGCACTAGCACAAGCCAAAGAATCTCCCAGGTGTTCTGTCCCAAGTCTCTGCTTTCTGCTAATCCAAATGGCACTCACAGTTGACCATGCTTGCTACAGTGATTTTTGTTAAAATTGAAAGAAACTCAACCACGAAGCAAAAACCTACAAAAGTACTTGGAGCCCTAGCAAAGAAATAAATTGAGAACACCAAGTCCCTGACTGTTGAACAAACATGGAAAAGTTCAAAATGTATCCAATTATTTGACTAAATATGTTCTCACAAGGCTGTTAACAGCAAACAGTGATGAATTCATTCTGAATAACAACACACAGTTGGAGAATTAAATGCTTACTCCAGAGCCCCTCTCAACATCTAAGAATTTACATCGTTATCTGCCTCTTCAAAGGCACTTAGAGACTGCTGACAAACATAATTATAGAATGAAAATTTCAAGGAACTTTTTAAAAAGAGTCTCAACAGCACTTTCTGAAGCAGTTCCGAGCTGTTAAAACATCTACTACCTATTCAATCTTACCACCAACCTTACATAAAATGTAATGTATTGAAAAGGGTACTTACTCATAGTCAAGGCAGTACCTCTAACCAATTAGCATCTGAAATATTTATTCGCATGAGCCAGATACTAACCAAAACCAGAAAACCCAGAAAGCTTAGTTGTATGCAACAAACAAATTTATAATAGTCATTTGGTGTTTTATTTTCTTTTGCATAATCTCTAATATTGAGAAAAGTTATCTGTAAATTTTTAATAATTCCCCAACTTCATGTGTGAATAATTTGCAAGAAAACTCAAAGCACCATCATCCTAAAATATTTTAGTGTGCACTTTCTACAAACAAGGATTTTGTTCTATATAACAAAAACATAACTTCAAACCATGACAGTAATGTTAGTCCATCAGCACTACTTAATCCTTAGACTTCAGCCTAACTACATCAGTTGCCCCAATCTAATAACAGCCAGAAACTGAGTCCACAGTTTTCATATTTCTTTTGGACCCTTTATTCCAGGAGTGCCCAACCTTATGACATTGTGAGGTGATGAAGTCCTCTATAATGGTGCCTGGCCCCACTTACAGCTCTTGTGGGATGGACACAGCCTGTGGGATATAAGATGGACACACACCTGCTGGTCCAAACAACTTCTCCATCTTTCTTCACTTTCTGGTCCTTGACATTTCTGAATTCAGCACGCTTGCTATTTTGTAGGCTATCCCTCAGCTTGTACTTGCTTGTGTGCCCCCTCCATTAGACTCAGGCATGGCCTGGAAGCAGCTCTGTTCTTCAGGGCTCCGGGCAGGCTTCTGGCAGCCTGCTCATGGTGAAGTCACTGGTTTTGCTTTTTTAAATGGTTAGGTACTGTGCCCTGTTCATCAGCAGGTGCTCACTACACGTCACATCAGAATCTTCATGACTTCCTGTTTTATATACCAGATTATGTAATCTATATCTATCACTACCTGGGTAGCCACACTCTGTCAGCAGTTATTAGTCCTTTCAAGGATTTTGTTTATATCATAATCATTTTGGGTACTTCCTCGCAGCCTGGGAATACCAACGTGCTCCAGGCTTCTTTGTACTTCCCTTTCATTGTTGAACGGAAGCATTCTTCCATTACCCTGGTTCCCTCAAGTGCAGGTTATATAGGAACCAAACTCCAGAAATTAGATGTCATCTAACCAGGCTTTTGATCCCAGGTTCCTTTAGTGGAGAAAGCCAGCAAGTACATGGACTGTATAACATGTGTACACTTGTGCACACACAGGTATGAGTTTCATACAGATAAGTCCAAGTTAAATCAGACAACACAGAGCTCATTCTAATTTCCTCTCATTCGTATCTGTAGTCCCTTCTCCTCTTGATGCCACTAACATTAATAGATATACACGTTTGACCAGTGTTCCTTGCATGTGGCTTTTGTGGGAACACTCTTCTCACCGCCTTGAAACTGCTACATCCCCTCTGTAATCAGCACTCTAAGCCTGATCAAACTCCACCTTCCCACATAAGGTAACTTTCTCACTTGCTCCCTCCTTCCCTCTCAGTCTCCCACACCCAGCTGGGCTTCTCTCTGCAGACCAATGTCCTCTGCTGACAAACACCTGTCACATGCTGGTTTTCACACCATGCTGGCCACACCCACACTCTGGACCCCACATGGGCTCTGTCTCCCTGTTCTGAACTACCCTGGCAGCCCAATCCCAAGACTACACCCTTCAGAAAGAGAAAAATGAAGTGCAAAGAGAAATGGTTTTTTTTACATTTAAGTGAAATGTATAAATTTACTAGATGGGATACACAATTTTCTATTAATTCATACTATGTTCAGTATTTATGTCAATTTCTAAGAATGGAAAAAAGAAGGGTTAACCTTTTATAATACTATGAAAGAGGGAAATATTCAAAGGTTCTTGTAGAACTGGACATCAGTACTCTAGTTCCCTTTCTGTGCGTAGATGCCTCTCTTAATGAATCTTTGTTGCCTGACTTCCGATATCAAAGACCTGAGAATAAATCTAGATTTCTAGAAGAAAACTTATTTTGAGAGATTCTCTCTCTCTCTCTCTCTCTCTCTCTCTCTCTCTCTCTCTGTCGCTCCAGGGTCTTACTCATGTAGCCCAGGCTAGCCTCCAGATCTTCTTGTTGCTGTCTTCAGAGATTTCAAGATTATTTTGAGTGCCAACTAAATTCAGTTTATCTTAGTGGCTGACTTTCTTTCTTTTTTTCTGTTCATTTTAGGAAATCTTTAGTAAGTCAACCATAAAGTAAACAACTAGAAAACAAGATTTGATCTTACCCTAGAGAAGATGTTTTCCAAGGAGGATGTTAAGGACCTCTTCGCTTTATTTTTCAGAATGTCAAGTTTGAACCGCCCTCCACTTGTCGCATTTTCTGGAATTGTACTATTTGAAATAATCTGGAGAAAGGAAAACAGAGAAGGTATGGTTTGGACACTGAAGGTTAAATGAGGCTTTACGTACAGGCTCAGACTAAGCATTAAAAAACACAAGAACTCTTTAGCAGTTCTATTAAGAAGTTATAACTTCGGTTCTGCACTGTGAACATAAAGCTTATTAGGAAAAATGTTTAATATTGCAAGCACTAAACAAGACAGGAGAAAACATTTCTTTATGCCTCTACTTTCCACTCATATATTCCCGCTTCATTTACCAAAAATTACACTTGGGATGTCCATTTTCCTGCGGCTATTTCAATGAACTACCATCATTCCTTTCAAAGGTGTTTTATGTCCCAATTACTGAGGAAAACATAGGAAAGAACCGAACTATTTGCAAACTGAGCTACATTCTAATGATGCTTCTGTTAAACTCCATTTTCATTGTGTGGACACCATGTACTCTTCAGACCAGTAAACATTCACCAATAACCTAAAACCAAATGAGTCAGTGACATGTGCACTGTAGGTTCCAGGTCTCTTTTATCCCTCTGAAGCCAATGGCTACTCTACATGAACTTATAACATGAAGATTTATGGGAGAGAAATCTTAGTTTTCTGGAGGTGTAATAATAGCACAGAGCACATGTAAGTATCAAATGGGAAAATGTGAAGATTGGTTGTGGGTCTCAGTGGTCAGCAAAAAAAGAGTGGTTGTATATCTCAGTGGTCAGCAAGAAAAAGATTAAGGAAAAACAGGACAATGACTTGCCCAGAATGGGACAGTGGTCACTGGCAAAGTCACCCTGACTAGACTGCCTAAGGGACAGAGAGTCAGGAGCTAAAACAGAAGGGGCTGTGGTGGGACACAGAAAGTGGAGCTTGCAGAACCCCAAATAGCACCTGAAGTGCCAGATAAACATAAGAATATTTATGCAAATGCTGAGAAGAGAGGCAACTGTGAGAAAGTCAGTTTTAGGGGAATTACCCTCTGTGGGTGTTTAAAAACACCTGAAGCAGGGGAGTCAGAGACTGAAAGACCAGACCAGTCTGGAGACTCAGGACAGCCCACATGGGAGGCTGTAAAGGGCCACTGATGATTGTTCAAGAAGCTTTGGAGGGGCCGACAAGATGGCTCAGGAGGTCAAGATACTTGCTGCCAAGCATGAGAACCTGAATTCGATCCCTGGGACACACATGGTGAAAGGAGACCAGACTCCCAAAAGTTATTCTCTGGTCTCCACAAACATAACATGGCACATGTACACACAGCGATACACATACACATACAATCAATCAATCAATACATGTTATAGGGTTGTTGTCTTTTCTTTTTAAATTAGCTTTGGGTACAAAATCAGGCACAGTGGTCCATGCCTCTAATCCCAGGACTTGGGAGGCTGAAGCAAGAAGATGGAGAGTTTGGGGACAGCTTGGGCCTCATAGCAAGATTCTGTCTCAAAATAAAAAAGTTACTGGTGCAAAACCTACAGTAAACATACAACCAGGACTGGTGTTCTTAAGAGAAACACATACAAGGACTCCCCTACTCCCGCTTGATACTCTTGGGGTGGCCTTGCTTTGTTGCTGTGCATCTGGGAGTAAGTTCAAAGCCATGACCCAGAAATCCTATCCTTCAGGTTGCTGCAGAGGCAGCCATCCACGTGACATGACTACTGTCCTTGTCACCATTCAGATAAAACATTCATCAGAGCATGGAAACAATCATAGATCAATATTGTTTTAAAGTACATTCTACACATATACAGCTGCTTTTTTCTAATCCAAACAGCCTAATTATTTTACATTTTAAAATATAATTATTTTATCTCAGTGGTCCAGTACGTGCTAAAATTTCTCATAAAACTCATAAATACTGAATTTTTTAAAAAAGTAAAAGATCTGATGAGCTTTTCCCTAAAATGTGAGCACAAAGGAAAGAAATTTATTTGATGTTCTTCAGGCTATTTTAACTGCATATGTTAGTAAATATACAAACGAAAGCAAGTCAAGGAGAAAGCCTGTCCTCACCGATGGTCCTTCCCCGATATGCATGTGCGTCTTCTGCTTGGCCTCACAGAGCTGTCTCAGGTGTAAGATCACAAGTTCATTCTCTTCCTGGTCACTGATAGGCTTCATTTTCTGTTAACAGACAAAGCAAGGACACAGTAAGGCAACATGGCCTTGCTTCTCTTAGGGCAGCCTCACTTATCTGTCCAGCAGACAAACAAACAAAAGGCTGGCTTTCCTAGTCTTCCAGCTCCTCTCCTGGGCCATGTATCTTTCAGATAAACGAATGAGAAAAGGAATTCAACAGTACGATCCAGCTCTTGCTTCTTATATTTACTTATGAAAACTACAAATAGCATTACCTGAACCCGTTCAAAGATGTCAGCTTGCTCATTATCTGTCAGTGATGAGAGGTGCCTCTGAATTACCAGCTTGGCTCTAGGCGGATAGAGACCTAAGGGAAAGGACAAGGTAAGTACAAGGCAGGCTGCAGAGGCCTAAAGTGTGTATCTGGCAAGGAAGCTCACCCTGACCGGGATGGCTCCTAACTTCAGTCTTTTCAAGATGACCCTGGAGCACAACAGTGAAATGATTAAACTTGATGACAAACTGTTATACCAAAGCCAACAGGTCCTACCATGAACCTGGAGAGAGAATCACTAATACCATGTTGCATATATATATGATTTTATGTGTATGAGTGTTTTGCCTGCACATATGTAAAGGTACTGCATGTAGGAAGAGGACAGCAGATCCTCTGGAACTGGAGTTATAGACGGTTGTGGTTAGACTCCAGGAAGATGCTGGGAACTAAACCCGAGTCCTCTGGAAGAGAGTGCTCTAAGCACTGAGCTGCCTCTCCAGCCCCCACTGTGCTGCTCTTATCAGGTACTTTATTATAGTAACAGAAATGAAACAAGGATGCATCCCATGGCTAAGTTTCACTTATAGCATTGCTCCTAATTTTGGTGATAAAGGTGTCTCCTTTTCACTGCATATGATTTAATAAACTTTTAGAGGGACTGGCATTTTTAAAAAGTTAATACTGGATCAGTGAGATGGCTCAGCTGGTAAAGGCACTTGCCACCAAGCCTGATGACCTAAGTTCAATTAAGGGGACCCACCTGCTGGAAGGAGAGAATAAACTCCTGAAAGTGGTCCTCTGACTACCACACAGCATGGCACACTTGTGCATAAATAAATAAATATAATAAAAATAATCTGGTATTATAAGACTATCTTTCTCGGGTTGTAATAAATATATTCCATGATATTAAACCATAATTAATTTGAATATTTTCCATGTGTTCATTGCCTTTATTTACAAAGAATAAAACAAAGTAATTAACCGAAAATACTTTCTTATAACTTAATTTGGTATCACAGAATTTAAAAATATACAATTATAATTTATATGCATACTGTCAAGCTTTCTAATTAGAATTCTAAGAAAAATACAAGGAGACAAAGAGATACAAGGAGACAAAAAGATACAAGGTAACAACTAACTGAAAGTAAACTATCTGTTCACATTTTAGCCACATGTGTGTATGTGTGTCCATGTGTATATGTATGCTATATGTGTGAATGAATGTGTGGAGGTTAATGTCAGAAGTCTTTCTCTACTTCAGCTTTCTGAATTCTAGATCAACTACCTGGCTATCAAACCCCCAGGATCCACCTGTCTATGCCCTACCTCCTGCCCCAGCACTGAGTTTCTAGGTAGATAACCATACCTAGCTTTTACATGAGTGCTGGGAATCCAAACTTAGATCCGCATGCTTACGTAGTAAGCACTTTCCCCTCTTGGCCACTTCCCTAGTCCTTATATTTTAGCCATTTTTTGAAAGAACTGCCCAGATCTCTACAGATAACATGGCAGAGAAACCCTCTAAAACACAGTGCTTTAAAAGAAGCAGAATTTGATTACAACTGCCAGGATTTCCACACAGCTGGCTTACACAGACTTTGCTACAGCTGTACCTGTCATAATCCACCATGTGGAATGGAACAAGGACAAGGACAGTACTTGCAAACTTTTCAGTTCTGTGTTTCTCTGTGCAACACACCAGAAAGTTCTATGGCAGCCTCTGGGATCACATAGGGAATACTGAAATCTATTTTTATGACAGGAACCACTCACAATCCTAGCTTACTATTTGCTAGCAGAGTCTCCTGAAGAGACTGTCTGATGATAGTGATTTACATTCCCGGGTGAATGAAGGCCACTAACAAAAGGTTGCACGCAGGCTGTGGAAGAACAGGGCAAAAGAGCAGCTATGTGTGATGTGGGACCCTGACTGGATCCTGAGCCTCCTCACACCTCAAAAAACACTAGCTAAGAACTAATGAAGTGTTTTGTTTGGCTAATAGTCTATAACAATGTCAATTTCCTGTGCTGGTTACTGTCCAATACTATTACAAGACAGGAGTGATGGGGAAGAGATTCAGAAATCCTCTGCAACTCTTCTATAGAGCTAAAACCAAAGACTTTCAAACTGAATATAACATTATCCTACGTATCTTGCCAGATGTGCTACCTGTGATGCAGAGTGAATTGTTCTTTCATTTGTTAATGATTTAGGATGCATCCATGTTGACATGCATTGCAAATTCATTCTTATGTGTCTCATTATACATACTTCAGTGATGATATTAATGAACTTTTAGGGGTTTTTTAATCCAATTTTCCATTGTTTACAAATAATACAACTTTGAAAAAGTCATCTTTTGCCTCCAATTTAGGAGTTTCATTAAGGGGTGTGGGAGGAGTTGGTGGGGCCTGGGAGGGATGGAAATAAAGCAAAGACAACACTCACACATGAAATTCTCAAAAATTAAAAAAAATTTAAATAGTTTCTCTTATTCAGACATGGAACATCTGGTTCACATAGTTTTAGGTTAAGGAGTTTATATTAACTGTCCCACCCTCAAAATGACTATACCAATTGGTACTCCAACAGTAGGACACAAATGGGCTGGTACCCTGACCTTCCTTTAACAGTTCATGGAATGAGCACCTTACAGCTGTTTCACCTTCATGACTACCACACCCAGGAAAGTTCAACAATTTCCCATTTTCATTACTAGACCTTTTAATTTCCTTTCTGAAGAGTGTTTTGTTTTTTTTTAAACACGGCTTGTACAATTTTCTCAGTAATCAACATTTTCTTATAAATAAAGTTTTGACAAGTTCTAGATACTAATATGCATATGCAGTTATTATTATGCAAACACTTGAAATTCTTCATTAGAGTCAAGTTAGTGATAGCTTTTTTTAAACTGCATATGTGTTTTTTGTTTTGTTTTCATTTTTGTATCTTACTGAAGTTTTTCCTCTTTGGGGAACAAGAATGCTGTTTTCTTATAATAGTTTTATTATTTCATTTGTTTACACTGAGGACATTCTTTGATCTAGCTAGAACATCTTTTTAGTAGACAGTGATAGGATCTTTTTCCCTTTTGGTAGGTAACTGATCCAACACTATCACCTCCCACCCCACACACAGATTTATAATGCTCCCTTGACCAGACACTCACACACAAAAACCTGATCCATTTGGTAAATGCTGTATATGTTTAAAAATAATGAGCATTCTGCAAAATCACCATTATAACATTTAAAATCTGAATATAACTTTGAAATTATTTTAGAGCATATAGTTGTATGAATATTCAATAAGTCAATGCTGTTACCCTGTGTCTGTTTGCTACCTAAGGAGTAGAAATCACAACAGGCATTCATAATGAGCAGTCCACGCCCTGCTTTGCTGTGGGGTTTTCTCTGCTTCGGTCTATCACCTCATCTATCATCCTGAACTGCATTTCTCTGCTCACATGCCTGTCTTTTACGCTGAACTAAAAGCTTTCTGCACGCACAGTCCACACTTCAAACATTTCTCCCTAGTGCCTACTGCTTGGTCCACAGCAGACACTTAATAAGTGTGCAGTAGCTTTTAACTTTTGATATTAGAAAAAGACAATGGGAAGAAAGGGAGGTTGGGTCACAGGGTTGCCGCTCCCTCACGCCCTCCTCCTTCTCAGCGCACAGTTTTTAATGTGCTTCATGAGGTCACCTCCATGATCTCTGTCTTTCTCAAAGACCTCTGAACAGCCAAGCAAGTTTCACTAAAGTTCTCATCTTTTAGAGAAAAGGAACACATTGCTAAGTGAGAGAAGGAAGAAAAGGGAAAATTACCAACGTGTGGTGTTGGCCTCTCTCCATTCATTCAACAAATATTTGCTCAGTTCCCGCTGTGCACATAGCAGGGTCTTAAGAACTGTGGGAAACACAAGCCCATTCCTTGAATTTGCCTTCAGAAGAAAGAGCAAGGGAAGCGGGGGCGGGGGGAGGGCGAAAGTCAAGCACCCCAAAGCAACTGACAGCACACACAGATTTGACTGGGCATGGGAAATGCTCTTGGGGCTCTTGTTCACACAGAAACAAAGAACTATTCGGTGGCAGTGAGGATGTTATCCTTCCAAATACCAGAGCGAGCTCCGCTCATGCCAAAGCCACGTTCTACTGTACCTTCGATCCTCTCACAGAGCTTATGTAAAGTGTGCATGGGGCAGGCCTCACACAGCTTGATCTGCGTCTTGGCGCTCTGCAGCGCAGCTGCCGTGCTGAAAGCTTGCTTCAGAGTCAACATGACCTCATCCACCTACAAGAAGAAATAAAACTCGGGTCTGTAAAAGTTGGCTTTCATGGAAACATCAAAACCCAAAAGCAATGGGCGTTTTTGTGGATGCCAACTAAATAATAAATAATAGATTTCTGATGACTAATGGAGCTGGCAGAGAGCAAACAGAAAGGAAGTTTAGTCTTTCCTCCATATAATTAAAAGCTAGATGAAAGATCACTGTAGTTTGTAACAAACAATACTGATCTATTACTCATATGCTATTTTTAAGTCTCATGGAGTATACACTATCACAGACAGTTTAATTAGTAGATCAGGTCTCTGTTTAATTAAATAATTTATCAAATAAAGATCTCCTTGGAAATTTTCTTCAACATTCAGTTGTATTAATAGGCATCCTATTTATTCTTCCAGAGCACTTTCAGTATAAAAATAATAAAGCTTGTGTTTAAGCACAGATCTGAGGGGAAATGAGTTCAGCTTAAGTAACGGTGGAGAACAGCTCAGAACACTTGCTGGGCTTATTGTATACCTTTCATTCATTACCATTTTACTTGTGATTTGTAATTCTACATTCGGACATCGTGGTGTTCCAGAGCTGCGTCTCCCCATTGGACCCAGCAGCCACAAACCACCAGTTGCTTGCTTTATTGCTCTACCATTGACTCAGTTTTAATCTACCATCTAGCATCCAAGCTGCATCTATGAAACTGACAAACGGCTCATCCTCAGTTCCCAACTCTTTAGGCTACAACTCCTTTTCTGATCACTGAAGAGATTTTTCCACACTCTTTAGGACACAGGTTACATTCTAAACCCTTCGTGTCAAAGCTATGAAATCCTAAGAGCCTCATCCCAACAAGATTTGACATTCTAAACTACCCACCATGCTTGGTAAACCAAGTTTTTAACTCTTATTTTTCCCTCTTCCTCTTTGTCCTGGTTTAAGAATAAATTGTTATTTAAAGAATTTTAATCTACTTCTGCATAGGTAAGAGGAACCTGGAACATAAAGAAACTTGTGCAGTAAATACTGAAAGGCAACTTCAAGATTCTAAGTAATTAGTCATCACTACTGTGCTTTATTATATGACCAAGCTTAACAAGGTATAGCAAGGGGCTGGAGAGATGGCTCAGTGGTTAAAAGTACTGACTGCTCTTGCAGAGGATCTGGGTTTGATTCCTAACACCCACATGACAACTAACAACTGTCTGTAACTCCAGTTCCAGGGGATCCAACACCCTCTTCTGACTTCCACGGGCACTGCACAGCATGGGCACACTTACATACAAGAAGGCAATACATTTATACACACAAAAATAAAATTTTAAAAGAAGGTATAGCAGTAATTCCACAGCACTCCATAAATAAAAATTGATTTCCATAAAACATTATTTTATACTAGGATTAAAAATCAAAGAGTTCTTATTCTTAGAACTAAAAGCATTGCATGTTTAAGACCTTTGCATTTTGATTTCACTTACCTTCCTTTTCTATTCAAAGACAATTTAATTATCTATGCAGATGTTCATTTATTCATTTCTTGTTTCTCATTTATGTCAGACACTGAAGGGGTTGGTGATAAACTTAGTAGTATAAATAGCATACATATAATATATATATGTGGGTGGTATTTATTATTTAATAATATTGCCCTGTAAATGATTTCTTGAAGAAATATGTTTGTGTTTTCTTCTCTATTTTTAGATGAAGCAAGAGGCCATTTCAGTGGTGCCTGAAAGATGACTACTAATTTCTGGCCACAAATATTACTAAAAATTTTATCTGACTAAAATATATTGTGTTTCATTTTCTAAAATGCACCACTTTTCCAAATGGCCTATAAATTCTATCATAAGATCAGTTCAAAAAAGTTCAAATTGCACTATGAATACAAAAATTCACAAGTCATGCCAAAAGGTTAAAAGTAAAGGGACAGGCAGAAATAAGTCAGTCATACAGAAAGAAAGAAAAAAAAGTATGCTTGGCAATCAGTCTGGCAAAGTTCCAGTCCCAGTGCAAAGCATGAGATCAGACAAGACAAGCTCATTTATATTAACAGGGCAGTACATAACAAAGACAACGTTTACAGATATCATATACCTAAGAGCTATGCTGCATTTCAATAAAAAGAACCAAGGAACCAGTCAAATTTGATGGAAAAACTTCAATTTTTCACACTATCCAATGAAAACTGACTTGCCTAATGACTGCTAACAATAGACAATGGACAACTTCAGAGGCTAATCACTCACATAATGAAACATCCCTTATGTGTGTGAAATTATAAGTCTACATATCCACTCTATACTGTGTGCAAATGCTCACAGTTGTTTATATGCCCAAAGTCATGTGTCATCCCTCTTGTAAGTCCAAATGATGAGCGCAATAGTATTTTTCTTCAGAAGGGACGCTTTTGCAGATTACTGCTTGTTCTCGAAACATCTGTCACTTTTCCTTACTATCTGAAAAATAAATCCAAAACTTGAACCTGTCTTTATACCCATTCTTCTGACTTTGCTCTGTACATGCTAGAGATGTGCAAGAAAATTTTACACCAGATGTGAGAGAAAGATGGTGTTCGGGAATGTGGAGCTCATTCTTCTAGCAGTATGTTACCTCATTTCCAATGAAATACCTTCCCTATTTCACTAATTCCGAAACCTCACATGGATCTTGTTTTGTTTTCTTTTTTATTTTTGGTTATACGTTCACTGAATATTTCACTATGCAAGTTTGGAGTGCATATTTCATTTACAAGCATCAATAACTACTAAAAATTAATTTTGGAAAAGTAGTTTTGAAGAAATATTTCCTATAAAATTCAAGAGTTTGTGAAATAAGATTAACTACTTTCCTAATGTGAAAGAAGGGAGGGAGGTCAAGAGGGAGGAGGGGAGGAGGGAGGGAGAGGAGGAGGGAGGGAGGGAGGGAAGAAGACAGAGGAGGGGAAGTCATAAGCATCTAAACTTCTAGGACAACTATCCGGGACCCACCATACCATACTCATTTACAAATTCATTACAACTGTTACAAAGACGCAAAATAATGTGGTAACTGCAGATACTTGGTACTCAGAGGAAATAGGTCAATATGTGGTCTGGGAATAGTCTACAACTGCCTAGTCACATCAACACACATGTTGCTCTGAGGGACATCACTGAACTGATGATCTTGCTCTGTTCTACCTACAGGGTTGAAGCCACCCTCTATTATACAGAATTTCACACTGCATTCTTCTGGCTTATAGTTCTAATGCTTCTGAGGACTCCGTTAAGAAGCTTGCTGAGGCCCTGCCATCTCAGCTCTCAGTCCTGCTCAGTCATTAGGACCCCTTTGCACCCCCAGACTTGACAGAGCTCCCAGACCTACTATGACTACTGTATCTCTCAACTCCCACCGGAGAAGTTTCTTTATGCTCAGCAGATGGTGACTTATCAGAGAGATCCACAACTGGTTCATGTGCAGAGAATAAGAGGCTGCAGAGTGCTTATTCTTGAATAGATATTTATATTCAAACGTCTGCCTCCAAAGGCTCAGGGATCATCGTGGAATGGTGGGTGGAAAGAGTATAAGAGCCAGAAGTGGTAGACAATCACGGAGACAGTTTCCAGTCACACAGGAGCAGTTACTCATGTGAACTGAGAGCAGTGGTGACAGCATGCACAAGTGCCATGTAATCTCAAGCAAGACAAAAACCCATCAGGGATGTGAGGAGGTGGTTAAGAAACCAACCCTACCTGTGGTGCTTTGGTAACTGATGGCTATTGGGAAGGGAAAGTCAGTCTCGTTTAAGGGTGAGACCCTTGGTAGATTGATTAGGCTCCAGTGAATGAACCCACATTGAAGGGTATTTGGGGACATAAGTTTGACTCTACAGGTATGACACACACACACACACACACACACACACACACACACACACACTCTTAATGGAATACAAAAAATTGGGTGGGGTGCACTGGGGGAGGGATCTAAATTCAATCAAACTATATTGTATGAAATTTGCAAAAATTCAATTTTAAAAATTTAAACCTGAAATAAAAAGAAGCTGGCTCAAAACATTTGAATAATAGGGCTTAAAATATCTTAGCTTGAGCCAAAACTCTGCCTGGTACTGTCTCACAGGAGGGCATTCCAAGCTAGTATGGTCCCTGGTGCTAGGCAGGACATGGTTATGGGAAGGCTGCAAATCCCAGGCCTTCTCCCAACATTAGCTGTTTCCAAAACCCACTCTGCAAGCATGAGGGCAAAACAAACAAACAAAACAACCAAACCCTAAAATCAAAACAAAATATGTAAAAGAGATTCTAAATAGGTGGGTTTAACCAAGCTCTCCTTCCCAAACAAAGATCAGTCATCCTTATAGTGTCTGCCTGACCTTAAAGGCAAGGTGTTCATTCATAAAATATGTCCAAAACTATGAGGTGCATTCCTGGAATTCACCACAAATGAGAGCTGGCCTGTGAAGACCTACGGGCAGAGCGTATCAGGGATGCCCACTATTACCATCTAAGGACAACTCCCAAGGTTCTGTCTTGGATCCCAAATGGAACCTATTTAGCAGAGAGGGGTTACCTGACTAGGAATATGTGGCTAGTTACCAGAAAATAATAATTATGTAGGGGGAAAATGAAGGTCAGATGGAAGTTTCTGGACTAACAAACTGGGTTAGGGACAGGAGTTTTATATTTCCCAGAGAAAAACTGGAGAACCAGAAGATAGGAGTCAGAAAGTGCCTTTGTACCAGTTAACTCCCACTTCTTCTTCGTTACTTCTGATCTGTGTTCTGACTAGGCCTGTGGAAAGTAAGTGTCAAACAGGGAGATTGTAACACACACAGGAAGTAAGCACAGTGTTGCCGGAGTGTGCTCACATGACTGAGATGTATGTTTCTCTGGAAAAAATACTAATGGGAGGGTTATATGTTTATGATAAATGGGGCCTGAGGAGATAGCTCATTCTGTAAAGTACTTACCTCCCAAACATAAGAACCTGAGTTCAAACCCTGGAATCCACATGAAAATGTTGGGTATGGTGGCACAAGCATGTAATCCAAGTACTAGGGAGGCCAGGGACGGGGGTAGCCCTGGGGCTCACTGTCCAGCCAGCCTAACCTAATTGATGAGGAGCTCCAAGCTAATGAAAGGCCAGGTTTCAAAAGAAATGGACAGCATTCTTGAGGATGACACTCAAGGATGTCCTCTGGCCTCTAGACACATGACCACACAGGTACATGTGCACACATGCAAACACACCCTGCATACCAGGAAACACACACACATTAAAAAAATAAAAGAAAATGTTTTGTCATAAATGCATCTTAGAATAGGGCTGTACACATCTGAAGGTTGTGTTAGGACAGATGGAGGAACAGCATGGGTGGAAGACCAGAAAAACTTTGAGGAAAAAGAAAAAAAATCAACATATTTCTTGGCCAGATGTATTTCCAAGCCTGCCTTACAGCATTCTCTCAAACGGAGAGGAGTGGGACGTGTTAGGGAAAATTGCCTTGCAAATTCCAAAGGAAGGAAATAAATGAAGTGTTTTGATTATTTAGGCTGCAGTAATGAAACAAAAGGAAAAAAGAAAACATATCTTTACTCTTGATCAAAGATTTCTATACTCTAAGATGCTGTAGCAATAAAGGAAACAAGAGATCTGCAACCTTTCTCATTGTCTTCAAGCCATGAAAAAAATAACTGCTTTTCTCCTGTACTTGGTCTTTTCTTCCCATTTAAAAGCCCCATGGCAACGCAAAGAGATTTGTTAAACCCAAGAAAGTATCTAAGCTTTAAACTTCCATGATAATTCCTTTGTGTTCCTCTATTTTGTGCGTTCTCCAAGGGTAAAACAGATCTCAAAATGCTCTTCACTTTCCACCACTGAAGACTGAGTTCACAAGAAAAAAGACTTCTGTTAGACAGATGCATTGCAGAAGCATAGGCTGTGCCAGCCCCACTCACCAGAGATTCACTGGCACACTGGAACACATAACAGATGTATTGGCTCAGCCCGGCCTCCGCAGACTCCCGACAGATAAAGCCAAAGTGATCAACGTGCTTTATTCCCTAGATGACAAGAAAAAAAGTGGAAAGAGCATTTACAGGAATGTGTCCTCTTAACACCAATGGGGAAATCAGCATTATTTCTGCATTTTCCTGATTCCACAGTTTTCTCCTACACTTCAATGTGACAGAAGACCTTCCCTCACAGCCTCACAGGATGGTCCGCCTGGCTGATGCAGCAGACATGACAGACATTCACACAGACTTTTGGGCTTCTGATAAAAATGATGATAGCATGATCCATTATTTCTTATAATAATAAGATGCTTGCCAGTAATTAGTTTTAAATTTATTGTCCTGGCACAGCAATCGATGATTCACCACAAATGCTGTCTTTGTCTGTGTGAAGTTAAGAATCTCAGAAAAAGTACAAGGGACAATACTTAAATGCCATGAAATTCCCTACAGTATGCATCACAGTTATTGGAATATTTATCTATCCAGAGATACTGGAAGAGCCATTCTGTCAAAAGACTGATATATGTATTTGTTTGATTATTGTAGATACTAGTGTCCATATTCACAAATCATTGTATTTCCTGGCTCTAGGTTAAAGAATTTCAGCTGTACTTGATTGAAAATTCAGTTAGGGGGTGGGGAGTGTGAGATGGCTCTGCGGATAAAGGTACTTGCTGCACAAGCCTGGAAACCTGAGTTCAATCCCTGAACCCACAAAAAGTGGAAGGAGAGAATCAACTTCACAGAGCTGTCCTCTGACCTTTACATGTGTGATGTAGCATGTGCATCATGCACACACACTAATAATAAACAAAATTTTCAATAAAAATAAATGTGAAATTCAATGTGGCTGCATACACACCAATAAGTAGGCAGTACCTTATTACCTTAATAACAAACATAATTAGTTGAAAAACTAAATTGGCAAAAAATTTAAAGTTTCCTTGAAATCACCTAAATTCAAGTGAAGAAAGATGGTCTTTGGAGTTGGATTTGCACTTATATCCTGGTTCTGCTAACCATTTAGGTATGAAATATTATACTGAGCTGCTAATATCTGTGAGTCTCAGTTCTTTTCTTTACAAAATAGCATAGCAGCACCTACTGTCAGGAACGTCTGAGATCTAGAATTGAGAAATATCAATGATGGTTCCAAGAGTGATCAACAGTGATTACTATTCTTTCTTGCAATAATATCCTCAATATATCCAGTAAACATGGAAAGAAAGAAATCGATGCTGTTTTTTAAAAAAAGAGTTGGTAAGGAGAAGTGAAGCTGCAGCACATGAGGGGAAGTGCGCTCCAGCTGGTGTCACTCGTGTGGACAGACTGCCTTTTACTAGCTTAATATGAAGGCGGGGAGGAGGAACGGACTCTAGGTCTTCAGATGGGGACAAGGTTTCCAAGAAAGAAGCCCACTCCCTGACTCCCCATGCTGGCCAAAAAAGTAGTCACAGATTTTAAAGAAAGAAACATCTGTAAGTGTGTAGTTCTCAAAAGAAGATCTGTTCCGAACATGGCCACCTTGTGTCAACGCCCATTCTGCAAGAAAGCTCGGAGGGCAAGCCACTGGTGAGAAGGGGCTCGCGACTCGTGCTCTGCTTTCAGGTCTGCTCGCCTGTTTCTCTCAAGATACTGTCTGATTCTTTTCTGAACTAGAATATCAAAATGCAAAGCTTGCCTTTAATAAGAATAAAAAGGGAAAGCAAAAACATCATGTTTGATTTTCCACTTCCGCATACTGGGTTTGGCTGGATCTTCTCTGCCTTTGCGAATGTTTATTTTCTTTGATGCTGAACGTGGATGGTATGTTTCCTGAGCAGCTTAGGGAAGGTGAGAACAGGAGCTGTGGCCTTAAAGGATGTTTCTTGGTACCCAGAAGCACTTATACATCACTTGCTCTCCAGCACTTGGCACAAGGCCCAGTATAGAGAAGGGTTCATTCGCTCTACATTTACTGATCACCTAAGGGTTACTGTCCACCCCAGTACAGAGGATTCCAATGTCCCACATAATGTCAAAGAATGCCCCAGCCCTTGGAAAGCTTATAATCTTGCAGGAACTCCCAGTGAAGAGATAACTTCAAGAATACTTAATAAATATATTTTCAGGTAAAACTGTCTTTTTACCAAATTGCTGTGTTCTCTCAAGAAGGATTTCAAAGTGTGAGATATATCCTCCCCAGATACAAATCCTAACACTAAGTTACTAGACTAGAAAATGTTTAGCGTTCAACAAAATGTCATATGTCTATTTTATAGGAAAAAAATATTAAAACAAAATATCAGAAGTGAAAGTGTGCTGTCTCACACTGAAGCACACAACTCCTAGCATGTCATCCAAGGTAAGAATGTCTGCCTGTCATAGCTAGTGTAATGCTACCTCCAAAATTCAAAGACAAAGGGAAGAAACCACAACAGACATGATTTTTTCAACATCAAGCCAAAGGGAGCCTAGAAAGGCCAGGCTCTTTGGGGGGTACTTCAATTCACCAGGCTAGAAAAAAAAAAAAAAAAAAAAGGTTAATTCTCAGTTCCTCAGAGAACTGTCTTCGAATATTTAATCTTTCTCCTTTTGACTTAAATACTCTCTCTCTTCTGAAAAGGTCAAAGTTTCTTCCCATATTTACAATATGTTTAGATGGCTGAACCCTGTGGGTAGATACTCTAAAACATTACTCTGGTTCTTATAACACCTATTTATGTTTAATATTATAAGCTGATGCACATTTGGATCTCTCAGTTATTTTTAAAGTCATTTAAATATATACTTTGTGATGTAAAAATAAAAGAATAAAAGTTCCAAAAGATTCTTCCCAAAATTCAGCATTACATTAACAAACGTTGGAAAGACTCCTTCTGCTTACTGTGAAATAAAGAATAATCATGACTCAGCTAAACCTGCACAACCCATGGCCCACGACTCTGAGGAACACTCCCTGTGAGGTAGTTTCAAAAGAACTCACCACAAAAAGTCCCACCAGTGGAAGGGATTCTATGAAATGTCATTATCAAGAGAACAAGCTGACGAAAATGAGGAAAAGTGACAGACATCAGAGGTCCTGGGAAGGACTGTGCTGTCACAGAAACAAATGCATGTGCAAATTTTAATTGTTAGGGACAAATTCTATCTAAAAACATCACTTTTCTTAAATTTAGCCTCAGTGATAGAGCAATTGCCTCGTATGTACAAGGAAAGTCCTCGGTTCACTTCCCAGGGAAGGAAAGGAGGAAGGAAGGGGCTGGGGTGTGAGGGAAGGGGGAAACAGAAAGAAAATGAAAACAAAAAAGTTAAAATTTTTAAAGTGATACAACGTGACACTACAGGTAAGCCCAGTTATCTTGTGGTTTATGTAGAAACAAGACAATTGGTTTCCTCAAATGCTATGATGTCACACAATACATACCTGAGAACAAGAGGAGATATCTTTAAAATTCTTTTCCAGCACAACTGATTTAGTGTCTGGGCTGATGAGGTTAATCTCAAAGCGGCCAACCTTGAAGAGAGAAGCATTCCACCTAAATTCAACTCCTAAGGACCACACATCTTCCTGACAATTAAATAACCAAAAGCATAGATTCAAATGTGGTGTCCCAGATAAGCCTGTTTCACATGTGTTCCAACATATAGTTCAGCCAAAATTCAGCTATCTCAAATCATTTCTTTTCTCCCTTGAAAAACCAATTAAGTTCAAAAGAATAGAAGTTGGGGTTTGAGTTTTTTTTTTTTTAAGTTTAGAAATTATTTTCTTTTCAAAACCATGTAACCTTTCCTTGGATCATGATTCTTAAAATCGTCAGTTATTTACTTACCTTGTAATCAAATGTTCTCTGAAACTGTTCATGAAATTATATATACATAATTGAGCTAAGTAAAATTTTTGGAAAATAAACAGTCATTTCAAAAAATTAACAGCAAAGATTAGGACCAGTTTAGAATTAACCTAACAGCCCAAAGACGAGTGAGAAAGCACAGTTTACATGTGACCTTAGGAAAGACCAGAGCCACTCTAACTATATGCCCAAAGTGGGACACACACACACACACACACACACACACACACAGACAGACAGACAGACACGCAGGCACGTACCATAAATTAACAAAACAAACATTCCACTCTGGGGCTATTTGCAAGGCACACTGTGGGGTATCTTCTCGGGTTATTTAAAACAACACGAAGGAGAGTCTTTGTTTTTTCAAGAAGCCAAAGATGAGTTAAAAGACTGTCTTCAAGGTCATATATTAAATTCTTTAGGTGGAACTCGGCATTTTCTGTACCCTATACCCCAATTATTTATTTTTGGTTTTTTACCCTAACCCCCTAAACCTTAAACCTACCTCATAAGCCCCCAACAATCCCCTAACCCCCTAACCCGTGTTCCACAATTTAAAGGTCTTTTTAAATTTTTCTTTCACGGGAGCGAGAAAGATGGCTCAGTGGTTAAGAATATTAGTGCACACACAGCGCACACACGTGAGCCTAGGAGAAGCAGGCGCCTCTTCACCAACTCACCAAGCTGCAGACTCAAAGCCCCTTGCAACGAGAGAGAGAGAGAGAGAGAGAGAGAGAGAGAGAGAGAGAGAGAGAGAGAGAGAGATTTTGATTTCCAGGCCAGTAAGAGGCTCTGACTCAAAGCACAAAATGAATGACTTCTGAGGAAGGACACCCACAACTGACCTTAGTCTCGACATGTAGGCAGGTACTGGTCTGCAACAGACAGACAGACACCACACACACACACACACACACACACACACACACTCACACACAGAGCCTGGGAGCACATGCCACGTCTTCACCCTACCCGAAGATCATGGTCCTACCTGGAAGAGCATAGTCCTGTTCTTCTCACAGTCTGAGGGCTGCACGTGACTGGGCGCACTGGCGTGCCTCCTTCGCGGCTGTGGTTTCTGGCTGTTCTCATGAACCTTTCTTTGCAGGGCTCCGGTGACGCTGCTGCACCGAGACCGGAACTCCTGCTGTTCATCGACGCCACAATCTTCCAAAATCCTCTCTGGGAAGCAAACCCTAGAGCTGGCCAGTGCAGGTTGACTGGCCAGGGCGGGCAGAGTGCGATGGCTGTTGACTGCACCCGCCGCCTCCTCCGGCAGGCTGTCCTCCGGGGACCCAGGCGACTCTGCCTCCAAGACACCCAGTTCTTCCTTGGGGTCATCCCGCTCGCCCTGCAGCCGCAGGCGCTGCTGCTGGTGCAGGCTGAATTTCTCCATGCAGTCATCAATGAGGCTGGACGGCGCCTTCTTGTGAGTCACCGTCACCCTCCCGCAGTACAGCACTTCGAACTTCTGAGAGTTGTAGAAGGCCTCCTCTGTATCTTTGCTGGGTTTTGAATCCTCCTTCATGGCAGCCTTGGATAACTGTCTAATGCTACTGATCACATCTGGAACCTGGGGGAAAAGTGAAGCCTTCTTTTTAGTGGGAGCACACAGAACAGAATTTCATTCTGAATGATGGAATGTGCTATAACAAACCCTACACATGACCGAGGGTAAAGTTACACTACTGTCACATAAATTGCTTCGAGGTAAAATAGAAATTTAATGCAAGCTACTTCAAATTGAAATTTAACAGCAGTATTATATTTTCCTATTTAAATACATTAGTGTCAGTCAGGTGTGGTGGCTCACACCTGTAATCCCAACACTTGGAAGGCTGGGGCAGGAGGAGTGCTGAGAGTTACGGAGTAAGACACTACCTCAGGAACAGTAAAAAAGTACTAGTTTTCCCCAAACAAAACATGAGACTAGACCACGAACCTCTAATAAATTATACCTTTTGATTACATATGAAAGCTTTAATGAGCATCTGTTGAGAGAAACTAAAGTTGAACAATGAAGATAAAACAAGCTACGAATGAAAGGATTAAAGTCAAAAGCCCTCATCAGCATTAGCAAAGGAAAATCACAGCCAGATAGGCGTGCAAACCTCTGGAATGGCTGAGGTCCGAAGGACCACAGGGAGAAGTGGCTGCACTCCTCAAGCACAGTACACGGAATATAAAAGGACACTGGACTTTGGAGAGCTGCTGGAGAGTTTTTAGGCATTAAGTAGATACCTACTTCATGAACCAGCTATTCCACTCCTAGAGATTTGTCTACAAGAAAACATGTCCACACAAAAGCTTATTCCCAAAACTTCTTAGCAATTTTGATCACAATACCAAAACATTGTAAGTAACTCAAATGCCCATCAAGCCAGAGAGAGAAAGGAAATGGCACGTGTGTACAGAGTGATGCCGTTCATCGGCTCTTACCTGGCTTCAATTGAATCATCTTACTCTCAAAAGTCAAAATAAATCTTCTTAAACTTCAGGCTTTAGGGAACCAAAATATGACTTCCCCAAATATGCCACTTGATTATTTTGAGCTAAAGACAATTCAATAACAGAAGACATAGGGAGGGCATCTGCCCTTCCTGTTCGTCCTGAAGACAGGAGATGACGTCCACATGAATGGAAGCCATGGTGAACCCGAAGGAAGGAAGGCAGTCTTATCGCCAGAAAGGGGCATTAAGGACAGGACACCTGACACCCAACCCTGAAACGAGCCCTATGTTCCCACCTTCCACAGCTACCCACCATAGCTCAGACCCTGCTGCTTCATCTCAGCTTCACAACTGAATAGTTTTGGTCTATCCTTGTATATAAATATGTTCCTTAACTGCTTCTCTGTGCCTTCATTTTTCTGATAAGTGTTCCCATGTAAATGTAAAAATTTCTAAACAAAACAGAATGCTTGTGCCTTTCACCTGTTAATCTGACAGAACTGCATGCCAGTCACCACTAGAGAGCCTAAGAAGAAAGGAGAAATTTTACCTGCCCTACATCACCCACTTGCAACCCTTGACTAGCCCCCCATTTTGTAAAGTATAAAAGACAAGATCCTTCCAGTGTGCTATAAACACCCTTGTCGGTCACTGTTATAAAACATGACCCACACCCCAAACAGCCATCTTCATCAGATCAGCTGTGTCTGCCCTCAAGAGTCTATCAAAATAGGCTCTTTGACGGTTGGCATTCCCTCGTAGAAGATGGGTGTGGGGAGGATCATTGGAACCTCATCTGAGATTCCAGTCACTCCTCCCAGACATTTATAGACAATCCTGCCCCTATTACATGTGTCTTCCAAGAGTCTGGGGTCTGGGGAGGTGCCAGAGTATGTCGGCTGGAAAAGATTAACTGAAGGGGTTGGAGGACTCCATCTATGCAACGATGAAGAAGCCATCATCCATGCTGGATGAAGACTTTCTAGTGTGGCCGCTCTGGGGGGACCCATTCTCCTGCCAGTAACCCCTCACCCATCTAGCCCAAAGATGGGGCTCTGTAAATAAGTTCAATAAACTCACTGGTTCCCTAGGGTGAACTTTGATGGAATCATATTTCAGTTTATTGTTGTGGCCTTTTGTTGTTGGAAGGAATTTTTATATCTGCCACATATGAGCTACATAAAGTCTGTGCTTCAGATGCACAGTCTTCTTATGACTATTTGGTCCATCTGCCCACACTCATTCCATTTTCTCTAGCATCCCCTACTGTATTTCTTTCCCACCTACTCTGCTTCAAGGACACTGGCCTTTCTGCTAGCGAGGCACATTTCTTCTTGAAGGTCTAAGTCCACACTCTTGCCCCACACAGCCACTAAGCTTACTCCTCATCTATCTAAATCCATGTTCTAATGTCAGCTTGGGACACAGTGCCCCTAAGTGTCTGCCACCTCCACAAACACAACCAGCCTTCCTCCCGGTATTTCTCCTGCTTTTCCACTCCCCTGTTGCCCAACGCCTTCAACATTTTCGATGATTTATTCTGTAAGACAAACTGTATGTTCTAAGATGATGATTACTTCTGTCTCTTTTTTTCTTCCATTTTTCCCCTATTGTAGCCCTCATAGCTTAGAACAATTCCTGGATCATAGTACATTCTCAATCTATATATTAGTCTCACAAAGTTTCAGTTATGTTATCAAAAAGGAAGATTCTCTTATATTCTGAGTTACTTCCTATTTTGGCATGTAAATCACGTCCTTAAATCCCCTAGTGCCAGCGTCAAAACCAGGACGTCTCCTACACGTAATTACTTAGGATACACTGCTACAACAGTGTACAATCAGCAGCCTAGATGAGTATTGTCTGTGAAAGCGCAAAGTCCTCACACTACAGTTTCAGTGCCTCACCCTGAACTTCTGACACATCTCAGGAACAAAGTCAGGTGTCTGTGCTAGCATGTGACACAGTCTTAACCCTCTGTCATTTTCTTTTTTGCCTTACTTAATGATACGTGACTTACCCTACCTGAAGAGACCACAATGTTGGAGAGTAAGCCAGCTGACATCCAACCCTAGCACAAAGTACAATTATTTTAGTGAGTTGAATAAAGCCTTACAAGTATAATCTATTCTTCTTCATCTACTTTGTTCCATTAAATACTCTTCATTTGATTACAACCCAAATATCCCTAAACCTCCCAAGATATCTATAGAGTAAAAATCAGAAACATTATCTTTAGGAATTTTTTCATATTATGTGTATCTGTGAGTGCCTGTGTATGTATAATGTATGTTCCTGGTGCCCACAGAGGCCATTAAAGGGCCTCAAATTCCCTGAAATTGGAGTTTCAGGCAATTACTAGCCACCATGTGGTTGCCATAAACTGAACTAGGTTCCGTTGCAAGAGCAGCAAGTGCTCTGAACTCTGGACCATCTCTCCAGCTCCTGTAAGAATATATTTAATCAGTGTATTTTTTAAACTATTCTAAATTTGAATTTACATGATGAAAACAAACTTCACATCACTGCTTTCTTCTGTCCAGGCCACTGCACTCTCTCTCCCACCCATCTCCACCTTTGACATTTCTCTTGAAAATACTGTTCCTCAATCTCAGCTATTTACCACCAGAAATCTTATTTCTACTTTTTAAAAGTTTTGAGAGCATCTTTAAGTGAGAACAACTTTGCTTATGCCCAGTCCTTTGAATTGTTTCTCTGACCTTCTTTCTTATGGTTAAATGGACACCTCTTAAGTTAAAGCCTGAGCAGTGGCTGAACTTCCAGTCAACAGGAATCTTGCCTATGACCACAGAACAGGGTCCAGACCTCAGCATATGATCCAATTCACATAAACCAAGTTTCTCATCCTGAATTCTGAAATGAGAAGGTAATTTAACCTTCAGTAATTGGATGTGTTTACCTTATAAGACTGATTCCAGTTGCCTCTAAAATCTTCTCCCAGACTATGACTCACCACAGCTTCAATGATCTGGGCAATGGACTCAAACCACAAAGCCGCCATGCTAATAAGACTCAGCTCTGTTTGTGTTTGTGTTCCTCCCTATATGAAAGATACAGTATAAAATTTAGCATCTTACAGCCCCTGCCTACACATATATCCCACAGCAGAAAGGGCAGTCTGAATATTATCTTTATTGTGAAGACAGGAAAGTATTCATAATAGAGAAACGAATTATCAGAGCACCACAAAAAAATGTTACTTTTACCCATTTGCTAAAAGGTCCTCTATGAAACACTGTAATAGAAATAAAGTGTCTAGTACTGGAAACATATGGCACAGATTCTGTTTGGTAGAATTAATGGGGTTCTTCTGTAGCACAGTGCTAAATGTCATATTTATCTGTACAGTTATAAATATTGCTGAATAAATTTGAGCCCTTTCTGTATGTGTTATATCTCTGCAACATCTCTTGCCCATACCATGATATTGTAAGCTGTTAAGTGAGAAAATCTAAGTTGAGGTAATTTTGTGTATATTCCCTGTGACTACAGGGAAAAACTTGTGCACAGAAGAACTTAAATGAATACTGTCAGAAAGAAAGAAAGAAAAAAAAAAACCCAAACTGAGGGGTGTGTGCGTGTGTGTATGTGTGTGTATGTGTGTGTGTGTGTGTGTGTGTGTGTGTGTGTGTGTGGTGTGTCCTGCTGACATTAAGGGACCCTGGGCCCCTCAAAGATGAGGAATCACAGCTTCCCACTCTCTCATGTTTTCAGAAGGCCTCCAAATACTTCGAAGTGCCTGACACACCTCACTGAATGCACTTTAGCTATGCATTCCAGTAACTTGTATTCTAACTACAAGCATCCTCCACTGCTCAAACTCTGCCTACAGCCCACACAGCCTGATTCAGATTTACAGTCAATTCAAGACACTTTTTATTCTCTGGCACCATTTAATCTCTAACAGAAACAACACTGGAAAAGATGCCAGCCAGTTCAGCACTAGAAGCTTTATATTCCATGCCCAGCTCTGCTAATGTTTCACTTAGTACATTTAGGAAGTGATATTTCACTTCTGCAAATTAGAGTTGTCTCAAGAGCAAAATGAAAGGTGAACAGATGGCCAAAAAGACCTCATTTGGAGATCCAGAGTCTGGAACTTCGTATCTGGATCGATGTCAACATAATATAGGAGAAAGAAAATCTTCTTTATTATTAAACCAGGATTATTCATTTCCAGCAATGCATGATCATCAATTTAACAAATGATACAATGAACAGAGCTTTGTCCAGTGTCTCATGACATTCAGAAAAGGCACAGTGCCACCTTTAGCTAGTATTCTGTCATTACACCTCCAAGGACCTCAACAAAATAACTTAGATTTAAGTGCCAAGACTCAGACATTAAAGCAATCCACACTCTAGACCCACAAAAACTGCTGCTAGATCTTCTGATACAAGGCTCCTATTTCTCATCAATTAATCATAATTATCTAGCACACTCAAAGAAACTGGTACTTTTAAAACTAGATTTTTTGCTCAATTCAAAAGAAAAGGAAACCAGTTCTATAACCACCACACACACGTTTAAGGGTTTCAGAAAACCTAGGCGAAAACTCCAGAGGGCAAAAAGCACAAAGGAAAAATACCTTTGATCAGGAATCCAGCTAAACATTGGCGTCTTCTACAGAGAACACAGAGAATGCCAGACTGAGGGCCCCTCAGCCTTTCCCCCTCTCGGCTGCACTAAGTTTCACTGTTCTTTAAGTCCACATTATCACTATGTGGCCAATTATAAGACTTCCCAGCCGTTACTGCTTCAAAAAAAGAAGTGTTTTCTTTTTGATGACTATTGCTTTTCTGTTGCTCTTTAGTCATGTGTCCAATATTTACTAATCATGCCGGTAAAAAAATTCCTGTATAGAATGAGCACTTTTCCTCACAGGGCTCAAAAGAACTGCAGTAGTGTTTTAAATGGATGCAGATACGATTGTCAGACTACACTTCCTACAACATATTTTTAAGAAGAGTAATTCAGTCCGTGGTTTACAGTTGACATAAGTCTACTGGCTGTTTCATTATCACTCTTTTTCTAGTATTTATCAGTGAGGACAACAGGATATAAAAAGTGGAAAAATATCAAAGTTGAGGGGGAAATATCATGGGACATGTTAAATAAGCTGAAAAGGCTGCTTCCTAGGAATAACAATTTACACTGGCCTGACCACATAGAAAGAATATGAAATTTGTCTGGCAAATAATGCATGCCTTTAAAGGAAGGGTAGGTCTTTGGAATTCTGTCCTGCTTAAGAAACAAAGCTACAGACTGTCTATGCATCATGAGAAGATGTTGGAAGGATAAAGCAAGAAGTAAAACTGAGCATTTTGAGAAAGGACTGATTTGATCACTTAATGTTATTTCTATCAGGCTTTAAAAAAATCTCATCATGAAATAATGGCAGATATGGAAGTATACACACACACGAAGTAGTTCGTTTTTATTAGGGAAACACTGCCCGCTTCTTAGCCTGAGCAGCACACCTGGGTGTTTAAGGTGTGACTTTCTGAACCTCATTTAAATTTTTTTTACATGGCATCTCACTGTGCTGCCCAGGCTAGTTTTGAACTCTTGGGCTCAAGCTATGATGTTGCTTCAGCTTCCTGAGTAGCTAAGACTACAGACATGTGCTTCCACCCACAGCTGAATTTTAAATGTTTTCCCCTAGTGCTTCAGATATTCTTTGCATTTGGATTAATACCTTAAGTTATTACTTCAAAGCAAATGTTTCACACTTTCGTGAATTTCATCTATATGAAATTTAATTTTGATTGAGTCTAGACTCAAAATAGACTAGACTAATACTGTGACTTCACAAAAACCACAGGGTTTAAAACTAGGTGTCCTTAAGAAATCACATCTCTACCCTACCTTGTTTCACAGATGTGGAAATAAACTTTTACATCAAAAGTTAAACCAAGATGGAAAAAAAATTAATGAGAAGAGACTATTGGGGGGGCCAAAGAAAGCATAGTGCAGTATCTCTGTGACTTAAACAAACTCCTATGAGCGGTTTTGTTTTTGATCCCTGGATTAGGAGGCAAAATGGTTTCCTCTTGGCCTAGGCTTTAGTTCTTAGTAACCCTCAGCTACTCTGCTCCAGACCCAGTTAGGGGTCAGGTTTTCTCTCACTGCTGTTTCCTTGACACCTTCTGAATTAGCAAGAGGTTGAGTCTTTAACTTTTCTACCAAGTTCTCCTACCTATACTGTTCAGAGCACTTAACTCCTTCTGTGGAGGATGCAGCTGTATCTTATCTCCCCCGGCCCTCTCTCTCTGTATCTGTATACACATGAGCATGTGTACACATGTGTGAAAATGCCCAGAGAGGACAGAAGATGCATTATATATTGGAGTTACAGGTGGTTCTAAATCGCTTGATATGGACACTGTAGGAACTCTTAACCACAGAACCGTATCTTCAGTCCCCAACTGTATTTTCTTATCCTATGATAAATTCCAAATCACATACACAACACACAGGACTAACTCACAGAAAAACCCTGGGGAGTCGTGTGATTTGATTAGAAGACCAGAGTCTCCTCAAAATTGGCTGTGTTCAGTGCTAGAGGTTAACGGGCAACATAACAGGACAGGAGGTGAAGTGGACAATGAGAAGTCAGACTGGAAAGGAGGAGGCAAAGCCAACAAGTTTTCATATTTCCTATCATAAACAAAGTCATTGCTTCTAAAGGGAGGTAGCCCACTGAATGGCACAGTAGAAAAACACAAAGAAGGAATGGGAGCCTCCAGTGAAAGCCCCATTCTGACACCTACTCTCCACTCTCCGCTAGAGATGAGTCTACATTTTGAGTTTTTCATCTGAAAAATGGAAATCACATTGCTCTTCTCGGAGGTAAGCTGGAAAATGGAATAAGTATGCAAATGTGCCTCAAAATGCTAGGAAAGTTAAAAGACTTTACAAGGTCGGATTAAATCTAAAGTCTAATTGTGTTTTTTGCTCTATAAGAAAATGAAAGAAGACAAAATGAAAGAAGGAAAATGCTGTTGCAACATGAAAAGCCTGGCCTTCATGAGACAGGGAAGGTAAGAAAGGTAGGAGAGAGAAATGCCAAGCAAAATAAGCAAATGCCAAGTGTTGTAGAGAGTGGAAATTTTCAAGGAGAAAAAGAGCATCGCAAATAATGGAAAAAAGTTATAAGGGAAGAAAAGCTGTGTAAGAATCATTACAATTTCAGAGAAAGGACTCCCTGTAAGATTATCAAAGAAAAATTCAAGGCCAGCAAAGACATTAGCCCTGGGAGTTAGATATCTGGGGGAGACACATTCCAGGCAGACAGAACATCAAGCCCAAGGCTCTGTCCCAAGAATTTTCCCTGAGTGTTCTTAAGAAACTGCAAGGAGTGAGTGAGCCTGGTGTGAGTGAGTGAGCAGAGATTATGAACTAAGGCAGCGTGGGAACATGGGCAAGTAGCATCATGCAGGGCCTTGAAGGACTTTAGTTTTTATTCTTACTGTGACAGAAAGACACTGGGAGGGTGTCAAGTGGAGAGATGGCATGATTTAGGATATGTTTTCAAAGGATGCCTTTGGTTTCTGCATGTAAAATAGACAGCTACACTAATCCAGAATGAACTGCCATTGATTCACACAGAAGCAATCGCCAGGGAGGTGGCAATGGCAGCCTGCTTCGGGACATTTTTTTTATGTGTATGAGTGAATGGCCTGCATGTATGTGTGCACCTGTGTTGTGCAATGGCCCAAGGACGTCAGAAGAGTGCATTGGATCCCCTGGAACTGGAGTTACAGATGGTTGTTAGCCATCATGTGGGTGCAGGGAAATGAACCTGCTCTGTAAGAGCAGCCAGTGCTCTTAACCACTGACCCTTCTCTCCAGCCCATTCTGGATGTACTTTTAAAGATACAGTGTGGTCTGTTCCTGGCTCTGATGTGGGGACAAGAGAGATCAGGACAACTTCATGTTTTAGAGGATGAGGAGTTAGAGACAAAAAGCAGCAGTACAAGGACCTGGTGGGGAGGGGCGGCTTAAGCAACCCAGAGCTTCATTTGCCTTATAAATTTTGAGAAGCTCATAGACATCCAAAGGGCAATGTCAGCAGGCAGCGGAATCTATGTCTGGAGCTCAAAATGGAGATCAGAGCAAAGATAGAAAACTGGAAGCTATTAGCATATAAATGGCTTTTAAAGCTATACAATTCTATGATTTCATCAAGTGACTGTGTATAGGGATAGAGGAGGTGGCTCAGTGAGTGGGTAAAGTGCTTACTGTGCAAGAGTGAGGACCTGAATTTAGATCCACAGAACCCATGTATAGTCATCCAGGGAAGGGTACATCTATAATCCCCGTGCTCCTACGGTGAAATGGGAGGGAGAGACAGAAGAATGGCATGCTCAGCCAGGGAAAAGGACCCTATCTCAAACAAGGTACAAGTAAAGACCCACACTTGAGTCTGTTCTCTGTCCTCCACTCACACAATGTGGTATGTGCATTCTCCCCAAGTTAAAAAGAAAAACACCAGACTGTATGTAGATGACAGAGGGAAAGACACAGAGACATCGCAAATGAGGAACAAAGAAAAATGAATCCCTAACGTTCAGTACTGTTTGTCAAAGGGCTGAAGGTGAAAGATCTGAGCAAAGGAAACACAGTAAGAACCAGGGGGGAAAAATCACCTGAGCAGAAGACCCTGAAGCCACGATTAAAGGAAATCCCAATGTAGGTCATAGGAGGTTTTGGCAAGAAAAGATTTTGGGGGAGCTGAGAGCAAAATCCTTATTAGAATAAGTTCAAAAGAAAATTTCAAGAATGAAACACAAAACAATAGAAAGAGACAAACTGTTATGACAGGAGAGACAAGAAGAGTGATGACTTCCAGTAGAGTGAATGCCCAGTGGTCATGGGGGAATCCCCAAGCTAAAGAAAAGGAGAAGAATCAGAGGAACCTGAAGTAGGTAGAAGGTAAGAGATGGCACAGCTGGGCAGGGATGGTTCACTGAATGGGAAAAGAATACTTTAAAGGGATTCACAGGGCATAGATGCGGATGCGAGTTAGTTAGCAGGCTTATTCTTCCAACCACTTCGCTCTCCTCTGTATATAAGAAAGTGTGCCCATGAGCAGAGCCAAGAACAGGACTGGTTTAGCTGGGTATTGAATATGAGACATTAAATTTAATTCAATGGGACTATAGGAGGCACAGTTGTCTTTAGAATCCTGCTGAGGTCTCTTGGAGGCATTTATAATTTAAGGTTTTACCTGAGAGCTCAAGCATCTTAGGGATAACCTGGGGATTAGGGAAAACAAAAGAGAGAATCCTCACCATTGAACAAAATCCTGTAGGTGGACTACTTTCCCAAACTTGACTGAGACAGGGAGCTATCCTACATAAGGTGTACTTATGTAAGGGATATTGTATTAGTTTCCTTTTTAGTTACTGTGACAAATTGTCTGAGGAAAGCAGCTTAAAGAAGGAGGAGCTATTTTGGCCCATAGTTTGAAGGGGTGCAGTCTCACAGGGAAGGGAAGGAAATGGAGGCAGGAGTATGAGGTAGTTAGTCACACTGCATCTCGGTCAGTAAGAAACAGAAAGAAATGAATGCTGGTGCTCAGCTTACTTTCTCCTTTGTTCACGTTTATTCAGTCCTGGATGCCAGCTCGTGGGGTGCTGCCACCCACATTCAGGGTTAAATTCCCTTCTCAGTTAAACCTGTCTAGAAACACTCCCACAGAACTGCCCAGGGGCATGTCTCCTAAGTGATTCCAAATCCAGTCAAGCTGACAATGAAGATTAGCCTTCACAAATAATTTTTGGAAAAAAAAAAATGCAAGCCCTTTTTAAGTCAAATGAGAAACAAAGTTATCAAGGCATAAGAGTAAATTTTTTTGTACACATGTGATCAAGAAAGCTAATCTATATTTTTTAATTGTAGTAACCAGATTACAGCACTAAGAAGCACGCCGCAGTGCTGTTTTCATTTATGTCAGCACTGTGAGAAGCATGGTTCTCAATGCTACGTATCCCTGCTCCTGGAACCAAACATTTACACAATGAATCAATCTCTATTTATTCTGCCAGGTACTTTCTACTTGACAAATTAGTCCTAATATGCGATCAGTGCTATTTAATACCGCCTGTATTTACTTCAATGAACACTAGAGGGAGCTTTCTCACATGGACTAGAAAGTCCTAATACTTGGGGGGGTGGCGGGGAGGAAGTCACTGTCAAGCAAATACTATTTCTATTGCTCTCATTTTAAGCTCATAAAATTAACCACTTGGATGCAAACTAACTAGAAGTCTGAATAATTAAACAAGTGTAACAAAATTATCAAGTTAATAAAATAAGGTTACTTGGAAAAATTACAGTAAAATCAAGACTTCATGAGCTTGAATCTGCTAAATATTTTCAAGGAGGACATAATAAAAATAATAAAAATGTATCTTAGCCTCTTATAAAAATAAATGAAAATGTAAAGTCATTTCAACAAAATACTAAAACAAGACAGTTTCAACTTGTTAAATGTCAGAACTCGGTAGAAGAGAAGGCTTTGAGCAAGGCAAGATTGTGCAATGGAATGGGGGCAAGGGGCTGAAGGCCAAGCCAAGTAGGATCTAGGCAGCGCGAGTTCGCTGAGATCAGTAGGCAGGGCTGTAATAGTATCAGGAAACACAAACGCCACACATTTCTCAGAAACCTATTTTTGTCCTGGCCTTCTATATTACTTCAGATATTTATACCATCTACATATTTTTCACATTGTAAATAAAAGTAACATTCAATATTCTTGATCCTTTTTTAGGCTTCATGGGTTGTAAACATGATCGTTAATCTCTAAAGCAACATGTGTCTCCCTTCTTCCAGGAAGAAAAAAAATCCTAACTTCATGTCACCCAAGGATAAAAAGAAAATACACAATTGCCTCTCTCCAAAAATAGGTTAGAAGGACTGGCAACTGCCAGTCACCAGATTCTTGAGCTCTGACCCGGACTGGCACATTTCATGGGTGACAGGAGCGTGATGGGTCTCCCCATAGCCACTCTCCACACTGGAGTTTTAGATGGTCCTGTCTCCGAGTCTTGCAGTAGATTCAAATCTCTGGAAAAAATTAGATTTATAATGAATTGTCTCTGATACAGCTGTTGCTAGTGAATGAAAAATTAACAATATCTTGCAGCAAGACTGCCTTTTAGGCTCAGAACTTCTTCAGATCTGGGAACTACAGTAAACATCAATCACTTAGAGAAGGTTCTTATCAGAAAAGACAGTTTCAGATCTTGTCTCAGCAGATCAAAGGTATTTTTCAGTGCTCATTAAAAATTGCAAAACTGCCCTCCAGTCTCCTCTCATGCAGTCGGGCAAAATGACACCAAGGGAAACAAACAATTGAAGTGTTCAGAGGACATCATTTCTCCTGGTACCTTCAATTTCAGGGAAAAAAAAAAAGTTTGAGACTTTCAGGGTCTTGGAGAAAGAACATACTTCTTTGCATTTCACAGAAATATAACCGAAATTAGATTAATAAACATGTTACATATTGCCACAAGCAATCAACTTCTGCCCCCTGAGGCCGCTGAAATGCTGCCACATTGCTTGAGAGATACCTAACAGAGTGCAACTTTGTCCAGCTCATAAGGAGCTCTGCCCATTTTTATAGGCTGTCTAGACAGGTCTCCTCTGCCATTCAACAGAATTCAATCCTATGGCATTATTGATTTTCAATTAACTGTTTTTTCATGATATCTTAAGATTTCAAGTAAACTTTGATGACTCAATATATCACTGACCTCAAAAAGACATTTTGCTTATAAAATTGTATAAACAATTGACTGCTGATTTTAATGTCTTACATTTTTTTCTATTTAGAAATTTAAACTGAATTTGTGACACTAAAATATTTTTAAGAATGTAGCAGCATTGGTCTGGGGAGATGGCAAAATAGGTAAATACTTACATGAGGACCTGAGTTCAGATCCCCATCACCAGGCATAGTGGTGCATGCCTATATTCCCAGCATGTAGGGGACTGAGATAAGTGGATCCTAGAAGCTCATTGGCCGACTAGCCTAGCTGAAACAGAAAGTTTCAGGTTCAGTAAGAGACCTTATCTTAAGATGAGGTGGAGAAGAGATTGAGAAAGACATCTCAGCGTCAATGTCTGGCCTCCTCCACACGCACCTGCACAAGTAAGCATGCACACAATACACAACACAACAGAAAGAGGGAGAGAGACATCGACAAAGAGAAACATAAGTGGGGGGGGGAGAATGCAGTAGCCTTCATACAGGAATACCCCCAAACTCCCAAATAGCATCATTCTACAGGTAAATGATTACAACGATGCTTCAGTGTCAGCAGTACAACAAACATGACTTAACATAAGAGAAATTAGGGAAAGCTGTTCAATGGTTACTAATAATTAACTTGCATGGTGTGACGAATGTGAATTCATCAATATTTTCAAACAAGAGATGTAAGAAGCAACTTCAATGGCACAAATCAAATTCAAACTAGGAGCTCTTATTTTTACACACGAACTACCATTAAGAATATGGTGATTCTAGTTGTTAATCATTTGTAAATGGCTTAGCTGTGATAAACACTACTCTGTCCAATAGCATCCACTACAATTAGAACAAATGCTTCAGTGAACAATCCCTGTAGCCTACCCAATCTACACCCTCAACGCACAGTTGCATAAGAACATGCAGTAAGCCACCTTGGTGACAGGTACAGGTGAATTAGTCATGCAGCCCCAATCAAGTCAGCTTGAGTCGTTTCCTAATGGTGTCTCAATAGAAAATGACCCGTAGCTGTTTTCCATCTAAGGCTTCCAACTGCTGGAGTTAGCTGGGTACCACAGGTGGCTATGTGCCTTTTCTGGACAAAGTTAATCTGCAGCAACATGAAATGTAACCAAGGAGAAAAGAGAATTAAAAGCAAACATGGAATGAGGGAGTCCTTGTGGGGTCAAGTCCCTAGATGTAGGACGAAGACATCCTGGGAGGCGTATCTGAGGAACTTTTGGTCTCCTTCAATCCTGGGCCACCCCAGGATTCCCTCACAAGGATGATGGCTTTTACTGTTGCTTAAGAGTCATAGCTAGTATACCAGTCTGTGAGAATACACATTAATATATTAGTTAAGAAATCATTAATATTCCATACAACCTGTGAAATCCAGTCATCAGGATTAGATTCATCGATTACGACTCAAGTCCAAATAGAAAATTACAAAAAGTAGAGTCGATGTCCTTCTCATAAGAAAGAACAGTTGGGGAGAGTGGACAGGAGGTTAGAGAGATAAATCAGCAGTTAGAGTGCTTGCTCCACAATCATGAGGACGAGAGTTCAGATCCCAGCAACCATGTAACAAGTTGGGTCTCACTACAAACACCCATAAGCCCAGCTACAGAGGAGAGTCAGAAACAAGAGGATTACCAGGGCTTTCTGTATTTCCCTCTAGCCAAGACATGATCCCCAGGTTCACAGAGAAACTCTACCTCAAATGAAAGGGCAGAGAATGATAGAAAATGGACACCTGCTGATGTATTTGTCCAGTTTTCTTGTATGCATACAAACATGCTTATACATATGTCTATGCATTCACGAAGACGTGCACACACAGGCTTGCACACATACCATGGACACTTTCTTAGGAAAGGTTTCTTAAGGAAATGAAGCACAATAAATCTACTTATACCCCATTGGTCAGATCTAGAGGAACTTCTAATTATAAGAATAGCTACGAAATAGTCCTGATTCTAGATGGGCTTTTACCTAGTTAAAATTTTATATCCAAAGGGAGAACCGGCATCAGAAACACTTTATATTTTTGTCATAACTGTCAAACACACACTGGAGAGAAAGCATCAGTCAGTGCTCTTCAACAACCAGGTGGCGATAGAAAAAAAACTATTTAAAATCATGTAATGGCTCTAAAAAGAAAAGTATAAGGTCAAAAGTATAGAAATGTGAACTAAGTAAAAGCAGACTGGACTGGGTTCCTCAAAACTTCCCCAAAATTAGGCCCATATAGGATCTACCTCTCCCTGATTAAATCCTTGTTACTGATGATTCTGTGGCAGGGAGAGTTCTTATCTTCAATGAGCCCACCAGGCTCCATTGGATAGTTCCAAAGTCATGTTCACTCAGATGGTCCTGGTTAAACTCAGTAAGTCACAAAACGAAACAAAAAGACATTATGGTCCCGGTTAGTTTTAAATGTCAACTTGCCACAACCTAGAACCATTAGAAAAGAAAGCCTGATTCAAGGAGTGCCTGGATCAGACTGGTGATTGGGCATATCTATGGGGGATGGTATCTTGGTCGTCAGTTGATACAGGAAGATCCAGCCTAATGTAGGTGGCACCATTCCTTGGTCAGGGGATCCTGAACTATACAAGACAGGAGAAGGCTAGATGAAAGGAAGCAGGTAGCACGGGTACAGTTGTTTCTCCCTGTTCTTGACTGTGGATATAATGTGACCAGCCATCTAAAGCACTTGCTGCTGTGACTTCTCCAAGTGACAGACTGTAGCCTATCACCATCATAACCCAAATCAACTTTTTTTGACAGGATACTTTATATCATATCAGTAGGGAGGAAGGGGAACTTAAATAGACGGGAGGGAGACAAGTGGGGGTGGGAATGAGAGCAATCGAAATGCATGGTGTGCATGTAAGAAATGGTCAAAGAAAAATTTTAATTAATAAAAATCTTTCCTAAACTAAATAAGTAAACATGATAGTAAGCCTTCAAAGATAGTCATGTGACTATTCCTTCACACTCAAAGACAATCGAGCACTTCCAGTGATAATACTGCAAGCTACATGCACAGTCACCAGTAAGCTCCATCCACAGTCACCAGTAAGCTCCATCCACAGTCACCAGTAATCTCCATGCACAGTCACCAGTAAGCTCCATCCACAGTCACCAGTAAACTCCATCCACAGTCACCAGTAAACTCCATCCACAGTCACCAGTAAGCTCCATCCACAGTCACCAGTAAGCTCCATCCAGTCACCAGTAATCTCCATGCACAGTCACCAGTAATCTCCATGCACAGTCACCAGTAAGCTCCATCCACAGTCACCAGTAATCTCCATGCACAGTCACCAGTAATCTCTATGCACAGTCACCAGTAAACTCCATCCACAGTCACCAGTAATCTCCATGCACAGTCACCAGTAAGCTCCATGCACAGTCACCAGTAAGCTCCATCCACAGTCACCAGTAATCTCCATGCACAGTCACCAGTAATTCCATGCACAGTCACCAGTAAGCTCCATGCACAGTCACCAGTAAGCTCCATCCAGAGCCACCAGTAAACTCCATCCACAGTCACCAGTAATCTCCATGCACAGTCACCAGTAAGCTCCATCCACAGTCACCAGTAAACTCCATCCACAGTCACCAGTAAGCTCCATCCACAGTCACCAGTAAGCTCCATCCAGTCACCAGTAAGCTCCATCCACAGTCACCAGTAATCTCCATGCACAGTCACCAGTAATCTCCATGCACAGTCACCAGTAATCTCCATGCACAGTCACCAGTAATCTCCATGCACAGTCACCAGTAAGCTCCATGCACAGGCACCAGTAAGCTCCATCCACAGTCACCAGTAAACTCCATCCACAGTCACCAGTAATCTCCATGCACAGGCTCCTCTGGGAAGAACACATTAGCCTGATAATCTTAAAGCAACTTCTACATTTCTGCAGAGGCGGGAATAGGGCAATAAGCCAGAAATAACCCCCTAAAATATATTTCATTCTGTAGTACATCTTTCTATGTATTGTTCTGGTGACATCACAAAACGATATGGTTAATTGATAAACTGAGGTAACAACTTAAATTTCATAATTCCATTTTTAGCTTGGAAAATATAGATACAATTCATTCCAACAAGCCAGATACATGGAACTGCACCTCATTTGTACCTAGCATTCATCCTGTCACAAAGATTTACTGAACAATAGAGGATTACCTGTCATTGCCTATAGTATTCCATTTTAATCATCTGAGGTATGAAATATATATATATATATATATATATATATATATATACACACATATGAATGTCTCCACAGGCAATATCAATGCGCAACATAATTTTTTCTGCTTGATTCACAGTGGGAACCTAATACTTTCACTGCAAAACAGTGGAGTTCTGCATCTTCTAGCCAGATGCTAAATAAATCTCAAAAGCTGTGTAGTAGAAAAGAGAACCTGTACTTCAAAGTGAGACAGCTAAATGTATGCCACAAATTGTCTCCAACAAATACAACGTTTATCATAACTGGAGTTGTACAAGAGTAACAGCAGTAACTATCTGCTTTTTATTGACTATTATCCAAAACTATTGAAGGAAAAGGCTGACATATAACTTTCTTTCCAATCTCTACTAGCCTCATATTTGTTTCTAGAAGAAACTATCTCAGGAATTCTCTTTAATATGGGTTTCAAAATGGCCCAGAAAGCCAACAGGAATAAAAAAGCCCAATGAGAACATGAAGACTTAGTTGCAACAATTATGCAATGCAAATAACTGTACTATTTCATAGGCAGTACAAGTCTATCCCCGAATGGATGAGCAGACCAAAGGGCTGCTATTCAAGTATGGCATCAATAATAAATCAATCAGTCAGGACTTGCAAAAGCTTGAGTTACAAAACATTTTAATGTATTCAAATACACTATATATAAACATTATATACACAAAGAATAACATGTAATGATATAAATGTGTACAAAATATAATTCAAGCTTCATGGACCAATTTATTGAAATAAAAAATTTATTTGAAATGAAAAATCATTTTTAATTTAAAAAATTATCATTTTGGAGTTTCCTATCTAAGTAATTCCAAAGTTATATGTTAAAGAACAGCTCACTACTGCTACAGTTATAAATAGCATTGTGTAAATATAAAATCTGTCCACATACGCTTTGACTTAGCTTCTGTTTTCCACATGTATATATAATATATATATTATATTATATATAAATATATGTGTGTGTGTCATGAACATATTCTTAAGCTTTGTTTTCTTTAAAGCTGAATTCTGGGGCTGGAGGGATGACTCAACAGTTAAGAGCACTGGCTGCTCTTGCAGAGAACCCAGGTTCAATTCTCAGTACCCACATAGCAGCTAACAACCATCCATAACTGCAGTTTCAGGGGATTTGATGGCCTCTTCTGACCTCTGCGGGCATTGCATGACATGGGTGCACTTACATGCATGCACACATTACACTCATACACATAAGATTAAAACAATAAACAAAAAGGTTAATTCTGTACTAAACCTACATTAACGATTATAAATTTCTTTCAGCTCTTTTGTTTTCAAATTATCAACATAAAAAATTATAGCTCAGCAGCTGAACACTTGCTTAGCATGTGTGAGGCCATAAGTTTAATTCCTAGCACCAAAAATAAAAATAGATAAGTCACCAGTCATTCTTATGATCTGTTTCTTGATCCCTAGACTTTAATAAATTCCATAATTACAAAAATGAAAGAAAAAATCATTGAGACACAGAAAGTGTAATAATGAAGGAAAGGAATTGATCATCTAATAGCTGTTGAAGTAAAAGGACTTGTGCCAAGACACTTACATCCATCAATTCTAATTCTCACAGTTCTCCAAGATAGAGCCTATTAATCTCACTTATAAAAATAAAATGCTCTACCCTCTCAACCTATTTATAAAACTAAACCTGCTCTAAAAGTTTAAAAATAACAAATTAGAAAATTGGAGATAACATAAGTATTTGTTTCACCTTTGAAAGATTCAGATGTGGTGAATGTTCAGTTAAAAGAATAAAGTGCTATTTAATGAACTAGAATTTCTACCGTACTTCACAGTTTTATGTCTAAGCTCCTGCAAAACATTTGAAATTTCCAGGGCAGTTCTCTGATTATTGATACTAATTGGGCACATTTGTCATTTAACAGACTAAGCTTCTACTTTCAGGGACAAAATGAACCAATTTATGTTTGGGACCATTTTAATAAACATCTAAATCATAAAACACCATGTTATAATTGAATGACAGAAACTTTCATACATATAAAGTACAAATTACTTTGTGATAAGAAAGAAAATAAAGTCTGAGAGAAGTTAAATGATAGGCTCAAAGTCACAATCTAAATTACTAATGATTTACAGAAATGTGAGCTCTTGCCAATACACACAGCTTTTTAGATGCATCTCTATAAAGAGGTAAATCTTCCATGTTCAATGAAATAGATGTATTTGATGCCAAACGCCAGCATATAAGAGAGTACACACATATTTACAACTGTCTAACGCCTGCCAGTCTTCATAAGTCTTGATTGTTGTGGCAAAAAAATATCGGTTTGTTCACCATTCACATGGCATGTACCACAACTGCTACCACAAACTCAGCACTGAATAAATAAAAATAAATAAATAAATAAATAAATGATTGGATTGGATGCTTTAGGGACTCAACAACCTCTTATGTAATAGGAATTTCATACTCCAAAATGCCCATTTGATTTTCAACTACTACAAACATGGGATCCATCATCATGCTGAGCCAAGAGTAGATACTGCTAAAGATATGTGATAGTTAACTGATATAGCTTTCCTGTAGCCTTATATAGCCTTTGTTTGTATTTAAATGCAAATTTCCCCCACAGGTTCCTGTGTTTGAACACTTGGTCCCCAGCCGGTGTTGTACAATTTACTAGCAGGTAAATCCTGGAGAGAACAAGCAAATTACTGAGGGTGAGTTTACTGGTCATAGCCTGGCTCCAGCCCAAGTCTCTATCTGTTTCCATCTAACTACTATGTGACCAATCACAAGCTTTCGTAACAAGGCCAAGGACCCACCATGCCCCACCACACCCTAGTTCCCCATGAAACAGAACGTAAAAGAACATCGTTTTTCTCTTAGGTGGCTTTCTGTCAGGTATTTGGTTACAGTAATGCAACCTCATTTCAGAAAATGACTTCTCAGCTTCAAAGACAGGGTTATTACTCTCAGGTCATCAGAAACTCCTACTTCCGTTAATTCCATCAACTAAATGGTGCATTGAATGTAGTTGGCAAAATCAAGATACACAAATGAAAGATAGTGTTTATCAGTTTTGTTCATCTGAGTCTTGTATTAAAAGGCAGATGTTTGTGTCTTTTATTAAATTTATTTAATGTGTGTGTGTTTATGTACACATGTGTGCCACAAGACAGATAATAGGGGTCAGAGGACATTTGCAGGAGCCAGGTCTCTCCTTCCCCCACATGGGTTCCGGGGCTCAAACTGGGGCTGTCAGGCTTGGCAGCAAGAACCTTACCATCTCACCAGCCCACAGACTCTTAATCTGTGATGTCTCTCTGCAAAAGAGTAATCAGAGGAATAAGATTAACGTTAGTTTTTCATCTTTAAAGTCTGTAACAGAATTCATAAACAACTACCCATTTCCTGTGTTCCACATCCTCGGCATTTTAGATTTTTATACTTCAACTCATTTTTTGTTTTGGTTTTGGTTCAGTTTGGGGGGGAGGGTGTTTTAAATTCTAATTAATTTACTTTTTAATTCTAAAAGATACCCCTATTCAGTTAGAAAACTCTAATGTGTGACTGGAGCAAATTATGTATATTAATATTGTCTTTCAACTGGATAGTTTTGTAAACTCTGTGTAGATCAAGTATTTCCACTGAAAATCTAGGCTGATAACTGAGTTGTATTGACTATATATAGCAGGTTTCAATGATTTACTAAAATGAAAAATAGCATAGCTCAGGATTATTTATGCTGATTATATGCTGAATTTACAGTATTATAGACAAACTGGGTTTTAAAGAGTACTATTAAAATTAGTTCCATTTGTTTCTTTTTATTTCTTTCAATGTGTTTAGCAGAAAGTTTTAAATTGCACTTGTCTTATCCTACATCTCAACTGGAGAGCAGTATATTAGGACTGTACTTCCATATACCCTTTTAAAGTTAGATCAAATACCAAGAGCTCTATTAATAGTCTATTCTATTTTAACTAGAAGTGACCTCATATCTACTCCCTTCATGGCATACAGTAGGTACTCAATAAATATTTATTGAATAAACAGCTAAAATATTTTAGGTTTACCTTCATGATGCTTTCAATTTTCAGTTTTCTCACCTCATGTCTCCTATAAGATTCCAGATTACTGCTTTTTATAATTTCTTACTTCATGGCCTCATTTATCCAAAATGAGGTAATCTGGAGTTGAGATTGTTTTCACATTTGGCACACTTATATAGACCAATAAGATCGTTGGGAAAGGGGACCTAGTCTAAACATGAGATTCATTTTTTCATATGCTTTACCTACAAAACTGAAGATGATTTTATGTTCTATTTTTAATACATCTATGTTTTGACTATGACCCATCACTGAGGTCAGATATAGAATTTTCTACCTGGTATGTCAGGTAGAGTTTTGGATTATGAACCATTTTGAATTTGGAATTTTCAGATTAGGGATGCTCAATCTATGTATATTTCCAGGGCACACAGACTGTCACTTTACCTGCTTTCTCATTTCCTGCTCTCCAGTTGGCAAACTACTTCCAACCTTATCTCCACTGATCAATAATCCTTTCTGGTCACTCCACCACCTTCCATCAGATCAGCTGGAAATTAACTCTCGAAGTTCCCAAAGCTTCTACTTCAATGTGGGAACATGAAAACATGAAGGAAAGATAGTGGTTTTTTTTTTTTAAGTCTATAAAAAAAATAAGAATATGAGCCCAATGATTTGAAAATTAAATGTTAATAAGATTTATTGATACAGATGCCAGTTAAATGGTTTGGGTAATCTATGAATTTATGGGCAGACATGGTTATATAAAAGAATGAGAAAGATTATTCTCTCAGTTCTCTAAAATAAAGTCATCCTTCCATTTTTAAGGACTCCTGTTACACCTAAAAGAACTTCAGAAATTTTTTTCCATGAACTTCCCTGCCTTTGATTAAGTATTTCTAAAAGTTCCCAATGACCTATAAATATTGAATAAGCAAATATACTCTCTTTGAGCCTATAGAATAGAATGTGAAGAGCATAATAATGTCACCAGTAAATCTTCCATGCAAAATGCCTCTAAGGCACATCATCAGATAACAAAATGTCTTCAGAGAACCTAGAACAATGGAGAGGAAGCTTATTATGCCCTTGAGAGAGAGCAGAAGGTCTGCCCACATTCCCCTCAGAGAAACTTCCTTCCCCAGCTTTTGCCAAGTGATGCTCAATCCCAGAGCCATGAAGCAGCAACAGGCTCTTCCAAATCAACCATCATACCCAGTGTTCTCCCCTAAAGCACCTATCCTATCTGGCTGTCACACAATGGGTCTGGCTTTTCCACAGATTTGTCTCTCTTCTCTTTTACTACCTCCAACATAGGACCAAGGGTGTAGCTCACAATCAATGTTTACAGGAAGGAAGGAAGGGAGTGGGGAAGGAGAGAGGGAGGAACAAACAACCAATCAAAGAGGTAGTTCAGCTCAGCCTTTGAGGTCACAATACAAAATAAGTTCTTGTCTGATCACAGAAGATTTTCACATAGGAAAGTAGCCTTCATCAAATTAATAGTGTCACCAGAAAAGCAGATGTCTTCTCTAAAAAGAGAAGCAAGAAACAGCCTTTTAATGATCACTGCTAATGGAAATAAATTGTAAGTGAATTCCTGAGAAAGACAATAAGGAATATAAACAATATTTGTTGTGACCACTGGGTGCTGTTTTGACATGATAATAACTGTCATTAGCAAGTCCTTGTCATGTACTAGGCTGTTCTGAGGGCTTTACATATTTTTCTCCTTATCTTCCCAATCATCCTTGAAATAATTCTACTATTATCTTCATCTTACTGATAAGAAACTGTGGCAGATTATGCAGGTTTTAACTTACAAAATCACATTAACTAAATCAGGAAAGTAAATGTGAAACTTTTCAACACTGAGAGAAAGATAAACTCAAAGACTATAAAGATATCCAAAAGTAGACACCACATAGAGCGTTAGCTTATAATAAACTATGTGTGCCATGAATCTCATAGATCATGCTATGATCCTAAATGACTTAGGATATTTTCATAAACACTGTCAGTTTAATTCTAGCTTACAAAGCTTACCAATTGGTACAATACAGAAAACAACAGGATTGATAAAGTTGCTAATACATGGCTCCATGATCACACATCTATGTCACTGTCTATAGAATCAAGCTACTGATGACATCATTAAACTCTGCAATCAAACTACCACACCAGGGCCTAGAGAGATGGCTCTGCAGTTAAGACTAAATGCTGCTCTAGCAGAGAACCAGGGCTGGGTTCTCAGCATTCATATCAAGGAGTTCACAATTGCCTGTACTCCAAGGGCTCTAAGGACCTCAGCCATAGCCTCTGTGGGCACTGCACTCACATGGCATATACACACATGCACACACACACATGCACACACAATAAATAATATAAATACCTCCCTTCAAGTTGTTGGCTAGGGTAGTCCAAGAGACTCCCCAAACTATTGTCACAGCCCTTAATTGCCTCCAAGAGCTTGAAGGTAAGACCCTACTGCTGAAGACAAGATATACTTCAGACAGAGGACTTGGAGTAGTCGAGCTGGAACTGATCTGGAAGCCACCATGCTACAGTCCAACCTCAGTTTTAAGGCCTAAAAACCACAACAATGACTGGCACAGCAAACTATATTGGGACAGTAGTGATACTTTTATCTTGGGGGTAATCAACAGATGCTTAATTGGACTTAAAGTCCACTCAATAAGAGGGAATTCATGTGTGGTACTGTAAACATAGACAAATACACATGGCTGGAGCGGTTGTAGATCTTAGAGAAAACCCCAAGGCTGTCACATCTCTAGACAAATATAATTTCTTAGTACGTGCTAAATATGGACCCTTATATTTACAGACAGATATGCCGGTCATCATTCATCAAAGAAGCTTCTTTTGCAACAGAGACCTTTACAAAGTTCCACAGCTGTTCACACACAGAGATTAAGTGTTTATGAAATGTCCAACCCTAAGTGACACAGCTACAATAGAACCTCTGCATCTAAGGCTTACAGAACCTAGTGGAAGAAGGGGCGGAGAGAATGCTAATGCATCTCTCAACTCTCATCAACAAAGCTCCCTCATGCAACAGAGGGTGATGAAAATACACAAAATACCACAAATGGCCAAAGGTCAGAAAATAAGAATCTGCAGTGTATGGGTCCTCAGGACTCCCATGTTAAACTTCACCCTTCGAAGGCTCAGGGACCACTGCATAAGAGGGGGTGGAAAGATTGTAAAGAGCCACAGGAGGAGGCGCATGCTCTCATGGATACAGAGTCTAACACATATGAACTTACAGCAGTGGTGACAGCATGCACAAGGTCCATGAAAACACAAGCAGACAAACCCCAGCATAGAACTGTGGCAATGGGCAGCAGGCCCCAATGTTAGCCAAAGTTCTATTGGGCAACTGATGACTGCTGGGTGAGGAAGGGCTGATCTTCTTTAAGAGAGTGACTCTAGATAGGACGGTAAGTGAACACGCACAGAAGGACGTCACGGGAGACTAACCTGACTTGACAGGCTTAACATAAATGAAAGAACACATAAAATCCAGGGGGGGTTAAGGGAGGGTGCGATGGAGGAGGGGGGATAAAGATGGTTAAGATGTTGTATATGAGATACACACCAACTCAATGAATTTTTTAAATACTTAGCTATAAGAATAGAATTTATAAACAATATTATGCATTTTATACCACTTCAGCTTCTATAAAAATAATAAATATTATCAAACAAGATATAGAAAATATAGCTTTGTTATTTTTTTTAATGAAACATGCTCATTTAAAACAATAAAATGGGGGCTGGCAAGATGGCTAAGCAGTTAAGGGATCTTGCTGTTACAATGATAAGGACTGAAGTTCCAATCCCAGACTCTACATAGGGACATTCTACACACAAAGCTTTATGACCTATTTTGTACCTGAAAATGTGGCTGAATATTTTCCTCTGTCAATAATTTAGATCTTCTTTGTCATTTTTAAAATTCTTTCTAGAAGAATTCTTGTTCTTTAAAATTTGATAGATTCTGTAGAACTTTTAGATATATGGCTACATTTATCAATGTTTATCATTTTAGAAATCCCAACTGAAATGCTGGAGAGATTGCTCAACAATTCAGAACACTTTATGCTCTTACAGAAACCTTGGGTTCAGTACCCAGCATCCACATGGCTGCTCACAACCATCTGTAACTCCAGTTCCAGGGAATATGGTGCCTTCTTCTGGTCTCTCTGGGTACAAGGCATATATATATATACATATATATATATACAGACAAATGCTCATACACATAATAAAAATAAATAAATCTTACAAAAAGAAATCTCAACTGAGTTCTTAAATTTTAAAATAAATCATTACATATTAGATATATTTTTATAAAATAGCCTTTTTTCAAAACAGAAAATTTCAGTAAGAAGACTGATATTGCTTCATGTTTTTGTAAATCCCTTAGGAAAAGGAAGCTGTATTCTCCTATGTTTCTACACTCATTCTATCTTGACCCAAAGAAAGTCCAGCTTTAAAGATATATATATCCTTCTCAGATAATGGTGAATGTTCGCATTTGATACCATCCCCTAAGTCAAAATTGATGATATTGATGATAGTTTCTTAAACTTTTAAGGAAATATGAAATCTGAAACTGTACTGATAAACTTTCTGTATTCTGTTCCATTACAACTCATTTCTTGATCTTATTCTTCAAATAGATCACTTAATAATGCATAAGTTTGAAACATGGATTGATCTTTTGGAAAACATTGGCCCACTAGTTGTACAAATGTTCTTGGCATATTTTATGAAGAATCAAAATACTGCACTTGCTAATCTCACCACCAATCCATTCAGATCTTTAGTACTGGCAAGCTATCAAGCCCAGAGTGACAAACACAAGTTTTTACAAAATTCTAAGTGCTATTGATAGTTTTCCTTCAAGTGGCAAAATCACTTTGTTCATTTTCAAGAAAATGTCAAAGACTGACTTTTTGCTATGAATCATTCTTTCAAATAAAAATCTTTCATGAAATGGTGCTTACTTCAGCTCACTTCTGTTAGCTTTCTGCTGCTTCCCTCACAAAGCTGCACAAACTTCTCTTACTCCCTTGAGCTCTGTGGGTCAGGATCCAGTACTACAATCCTTATGAAAACTCCTGGAAGAAACACTTTCCTTGGGGCTGTAGGACTGTGGTTCCTATTTTCTGGCTGTCACTTGAGAGCTGTTCCAGCTTCTAAAGGGCCTCTGATGCCACGGCTGATGGCTCCCTTCGTCTATCTTCAAAGCTACCAATAGTAGGTGGAGTCCTTCGTACATTACATCTCTCCAACCTCGTCTGCCTTCCTCCTTCATAAGGATCCATGAGATTAGGTTTCACCAACCTAGACAACCCAGGATTATCTTCCCATCTTCAGGTCCTGAACTTTAAACAGATCTGCAGTTACTTTTGCGATATAAAGTAAGCCAAACACAGATTCTTGGGATTAGAGCATGGGTATATTTACCAGGCCCTGAATGCCTAACACCCCACACACACTGAATGATTTTTCTCTAGATAATCATTATATTTGAGTATATAACTCATATATTCTCATAAAATACATGATCTTAAGTGAATTTGGCTTTAATTTTTCTTGCTATGAATATTTGTTATATTTACTCACTTATTTTGAGTCTCTCTGTATAGCCCAGGCTGACCTAGAAATCATGATTCTCCTGTCTCTACCTCCCAAGTGCTAGGATTACAGGTGTTCATTACCATTTCCAGTTCAACCTTCAGATTCCTGAAGGAAAGAATAAAAACCAAGGTAGAGTTTGGTGTCACTGTGTTGGTTCATGCTAGCAGTTTCTTAGCCATGGCTATCCTATCGGCAATGTAAATGTCAACACAGTCAAAAAGACATCTCAATTTCATTATGAAACAGTCTGACCCCATGAAAGTATTTCATGGAATTCTAGAGTTCTCTAAAATAGACTTAACAGCCACAGATTCCAGTGTCTTCTGGCATGCCCATGGTAAGAGACCTAAATTATCTCCATTTCATTCAGTTACCTTCTAAACATGTAGACATACAAATTTCAACTGGAACTATCACTTAAAAATAGTTAATACTGCCTCAAACATCAGGTCTCTGATATACTGACTATGTAGACTTGCACTGGTTTATTATTTGATTTCTTTAATATTCATGTTTGGAAGAGTTTTCTGACACCTACTTCAAATGATTTTTGTATGGATTTGCTAGATTAAATGCCAATATGTTCCCTTAGCACACAGTAAGTGCTCACTAAATCGTACCACTGTGGCTCACCATCTATTCTGGGTTCAAATACTTTTTCTTGTGATTTAAAGGCTAAAAAGAGTCATACAATCAACTACATTGATTAGTAGTGACTGGCCACTATCAAAAATTCTGTGCATCAAGACTACTGTGCTGGTCATACAGGAGCAAGGACTGACAGACACAAACAGAAAGGTCCTCAGAATTAACAGGGTAAAGCCAGATGTCCTGGTACTGGTCTGATGCCATGGCTGATGGCTCCCTTGGTCTATCTTCAAAGCTGCCAATAGTAGGTGGAGTCCTTTATACGTCACATCTCTCCAACCTCTTCTGCCTTCCTCCTTCATAAGGATCCATGTGATTAGGTTCCACCCACCTGCCAGTGTCTCCCTGACAGTGTCAGATGTCCCCCCAGAACCACTACCCAGCTGTCGTGTGTATACAGGAGCTAAGCTCAGCAGGGACACCACTCGAGGTCCTGTGGGTAAGCGGCTACAGCAGGAGCTGGTGACCCTCATGATGTCTAGTGACAAAGAGATTTCTGCTTTCCCTGAATCAGACTGCCTTTTCAAATGGATAGGGACCATCATGGAGCAGCTGGCACAGTTTATGAAGATCTGAGGTATAAACTCTCCTTAGCTCTTCATACCTTGCTATCACCCCAGTGTAGACACACAGGGTAACATCTGCCTGGATATCCTCAAGGATAAGTGGTTCACCCTGTATGATTTCAGGACCATCTTGCTCTCTATCCAGAGCCTGCTAAGAGAATCCAAAGTCAACAGCCCTTTGGATACATACACCACTGAGCTCTGGAAAGTCCCAGTGCTTTTAAGAAGCATCTTCAAGAAACCTACTCAAGGCAGTATCCAGTCAAGAGCCTTTACTCAAGTTGTGCAGCCTCTTCTGTGTCATCTTTTGATTTTTTCCTTAGATGTTCTGTCTTTTTCTTGATTCATATATGACTCTGTATCTTGAGGTGTGATGTTATTTTTGTTTCATTTCTGTTTTTTAAATTAAGTCTCCTTCAGCCCTTGCAATGTATTAAATAAATACATATTGATTGTTTTGTATTTAAAAATCAGTTCCTGGCCAGCCTTGCCTCATGAGGCAAGCTTAAACTGAGATGCTGTCTCAAAAAAAACAGAAAGAAAGAAAGAAAACCTGTTATAGTACTAAAGAGTAAGGAAAACCTGCTTTCTGAAAGCCACAGATAAAGCCCCCCAAAGCAATTAATTTGAAATCTTAAGTAGAAAAAGTTCAAAATAGATTAATTAGAGATTCAAATTTTCATGGCCAAAAGATAAAGTATTCAAGATTAGGCAGAAGGCTGTGTCCGGAGTGAACAAGATATGCAATTGAATATGACCAGGTTTTGACTCATTGACCTGGCAACCAGGGATGCCTCATGTTACTGTTCTTGGCTTGATATTGTTTTGTTTTATTTAGCTTTATTTGTTTATTTATTTTTTTGTGGCGCTAGGGATCAGATTCAGGAGTTTGCACATGCTAGGCCAACACTCTACCACTGAGCTATGTCTCAAACCCTCACGAATGTTTTTTAAAGGCACCACTAATTTCTGTCTCTGGGGACCCCTTCACTGCCACCCTCGCCAGTCTTCCTTCATCCACAGAACTCCTGTTCACATCACAGCAGACCTCATAGTCTATGACTCAGCAACTGTCAAAAAAGGAAAGCCTCGACCTTTTCTTCTTTTTGGCTTGGCAGAATCACTATTTATATGTATAGAGGACTGTGTAGATAAGTAAGCAGGCAGACAGAGATATGTGACGTGAGAATAGACACACAGAGAATATCTATTTTCTTTGGATTTATGTCCAAAAAGAGCTTCCATGAGTTGCTACGTCCACTTCTAATCATCTGCATCTGTGCCCTTGTTTGACCTTCCCTGACTGTGAGTGAATAAATATGTTACTAGATAAGGCCACTCCTACAGGACACAGTGTAGCAAGTCTCCATGCTCTCTTCCCTTCCACACCATCTGTTTTTGCTTCAACTTTCCCATCAGCTTACACACAAGCATGCTGCCATCCATGTTTCCACCCTGAGAAAATTTTCTTGATGTCCCTTCTCTCTCTTTCTAACAAGCCAATCCTCCTTCTCCTTTCCCCTCCCAGTGGCTGTTACATTCCTTGAAAGAGTTGCCTGGGCTCATCATCTCTGATTTCTCCCTTTCCTTCTTGCATCCATGTTAGTCAGGCTGTTGCTCTGGTCACCCAGCAAAGCAGCTGGGACAGTGGCATTGCTAGATCCAGTGGGGACTCCCAGTCACTACTTTCCAGTGGGCAGCACTGTGGGCGGGAGCATCCCCTACACTCTCTTTAACTAACCTTAACGCACAGCCAGTTTTCAGGCATGTCCCTGAAAACTCATCTCTTCAGTCTCATCTCTTTATTTCTTCTTACCTCCCAGTTCTCTAGGACTCACGTTTGGTGCTCTTCCTGCTTACGTCTCTCTACTTGGTCACCCCATCCAGTCTCGAGGCTCACAAGAGCCCACACCATCTCCTTCCCTCGACACCCGACACTGTCTCCTCACTCACCGCCTCCTTATCATTCCTTCCACAGAGCAGTCAGCCTAGCTTCCTCCTCAGCTACAGGAATACCTGTCCCTCTCTTTCGTCTCCTTTGGATCCTTACTCAACCTTCATCTTCTCAGTGAAAACTTCACTACACACATTCCCTAAACTGACTTTCTCATCTTTCCTCTCTTTCTCTCCTCTCCTTCCCTCTCCCTCCCCAACCTTTCCTGCAAAATATAGCATCTTGTATGCTGCCTATTTTATTCTTTATCATTTTAATGTCTTTCTTCCCACATAAAACATGAGCCCTTAGAAACCAAAGATTTTCAATGAATAAATATTTCTCAAATAAATAAGCAAAATATTATATTTTAAATATATACCGAGGGATCATATTTAAAAATTCAATTCAGAGTGTACCAGGCATTACCATAACAATCACCAAGTTCTCTGGCCCAAGTGTGTTCAGTATCTGTTCTTCCTCCCCTGCCCTCCCTCTTACATGTTTGTTTCTTCTGTGGTTCAAAAATATCAGAGAAGGTCCTCACAGCAAACTTGACATTGCCTGGCATTGTGACGCCCCCTCATGGGAATTCTCTTGGGCCCAGATCCCCCTTCACTGGGACCCCAAATCTTAACTCTTCTTTAAGATCTCCAGTATTTTCTTTATTGTGGGCTTTAACCCTTTGCAATGGGAAAAAATTAATTTAAAGCATACACAGCATATGCATAACATATGAATACACAGAGAAAATCAGAGAGACTCCGTATTTGATCTTACTATTGAACTTAGTTTTCTTTTGTCCCCTTTGGTACCAGGTTCTCTGGCCATAATGGAAACAGTCATTTCTTAGACTGCTCTCAGTGAAGCCTACATTCTTCTTTTACCTGTTTTCCATAGGGCTGGTCTGTGGGATGCTAACATGTAACCACCTTTCTACTAGAACAATTCATATTTTCTCCACTAATATTTATACAATAAAAACTATCTAAGACATATGGTTTGCCAGGCACTGTTCTAAACAATTTACTGTTAGGAAAGAATAAGTCTAAATTCATTTCTCAGAAACCACTTGGTAATACACTGCAGACTAAGAGCTCCTTGGCTTGCTATGACATGCCAGATCAACAATGAAGAGACTTTCCAATGCAGTAACACAGCAGTTTGGGGTTACGCACGCCTGGGAGACCTGTGGCTTCCACATTCTTGGGTAAAGAATTTTTGTGTATGTGTGCATGTGGCAAAAATAATAAGTCCTGAGTAACACAGATGTTTACTTTCTTGAAGAAAAAATCAGAGTCAATCTATCACAATGATCTAGGTTTCTGAAAATGTCTACATAAGTTACTTTGAAGCAAGGGTTACATAATTTAATTTTATATATACAGCTTAATAGCTTAAAAGATGCTTTTCAACTCAGTTTAAGTTGACTACTGCAATTACCTTATTAGAAAGACAGAACAAATATAATTAACTTGGAAAAGTAAGGGTCACAAAACTAGTAAACATAAAGCCAATCCCCAGGCAATGAAGTTTTAAATCCAAGTTACCATCATTTCAGACCCACGTAATTTAAGCTGGATTCATATTCCCATTTTACTTCCTTATTTATTTACATAAGTTTGGCAGAAACACAGTTTAGATTCCACAAATTTTCAGTCTTGCTATACCCCTGTAAATTCTAAAACAGAAATAACATTGTAAAACACAAAAGGCCATAATAGCACTAACAGTCATGGAGGAAAAAAAATGGTTATTTAGAATGTGTATTAAATAAGGTTGTCAGATGTTTCAACTATCTTTTTACCTATTCTTTTAAAATTATATATATATATATATATACATACATACATACACACACGTATGTATAATGTATCTTGCTCTACCTCCAACTCACCCTACCTCCCTGCAAGGAATTTCTTCCAATTTCATATCCTCTTCTTTGTAATAACTCACTAAGTCTAATTAGTGCTGCCCATATATGCACATGGATATATCATCATCTATTGGGACCTGGACAGCCTACCAGTGGCCACCCCCTAAAGAAAAGTGACTCTTCTTTCTGACTCTTCTTTCCCCAGCAGTCATCAACTGCCAATAGCTCTTCAGCTAAGATGGGACTCTGGGAGCTCATCCCTATTCCACCCTAGAATCTTTAACTGACCCAATCTTCTGCAAGTAACCATAGCTGCTGTGAGTTCCTATGTGCAACTGGCCATATTGTGTTCAGAGGACAGCATCTCACAATGCTTTTCCCACATTCTCTGGCTCTTATATTCTTTCTGCCCACTCTTCCATGATGTTCCCTGAGCCTTGAGGGAAGGGGTCACAGATGTCCAATCTATGGCAGAGGACCAAAGTCATTTATCCTTGGTACTTTCAACAGTTATAAGTCTCTACATTAACACTAACCACTGAAATAAGAAACCTCTCTGCTCATGATTCAGCTATATATTTTTTTACAAATAAGTGCCAGAATATTCATCTTATTATTAAATAACTCAATGAATAATATTCCAAACAACAGCATCAGATTAGACAAGCATTCTTTAAAAAAAAATTAAAAGGATGTAGCTAATTGTTTTGGGTTTTTTTGTTCATTTGTTCATTGTTGTTAGTCACAAATCAAATGTGTTCTTGGCAGTGATTCTAGGCACTGGCGTCAGTAGTATTGTGCTTTCAATAACAGTAGACACTGAGCTACAAGGAAACCACAGAAGCTAATTAATTTCATTCAGCAAACATCTATCTAGCAACTACAATGCACAAAATCTTTGCTGTAGTTTGGTAGAGTATACACTGGGGGAGAAAAAAAATCACCACCTTTAGAGAAAGCATCTAGTATAGAAGACACCATCCAAGTTCAAAATGACAATGAGAAAGCAGGCAATAAATACAGAGTGTGTTTGTAAGACAAATATGAATTTTTAAAAATGCATTTTTACACTTGAGTTTATATTCTGAACAAAACAGCATTCCTTTAAACATTAAAGCAATCTTGTAATGGCAGTGTGAACACAAAAGGAGAAGTTCCCTGAACTGTGGTAGTGATATCTCCTGTGCACTGGGAAAGGACAGGCTTGAAAAGCATACACTGAATGCCACTTCCTCCTCATCCACTCTTCATCACAGCAACCGCCTCTCTTAAACAGGAAGAATCTAAACAGAACTAAATGAGTCAAAGGCTGAGTTCAAACTACAAGACGCTTCCACAAAGCCTTTGAAAGTGAGTGATTACCTATAGGGGTCATAAGTGAAAGCTGTTCCTCCAACACTATCCTCTGTATACTATCAAGAGCTATTTATAAAAATGCCTTGTATTACTCAATGAGTTACTAGAAATAGTAAACCCATAAACAGTGTATGAAGCTCATAATCCACTAGTGAAAACAAACAATATGTTTGTACCTAGGCTCCAAAACAGTTAATATTTGTGCATCCTCCATTTTAATTGGTTGTGTTGTTTAAATTCTCTTATTTATATAGAGGACCTGGTTGTATTTGCAACTTGTTGGCCCAGGACTTCCCTACTAAGTCTTCCATGTTTGTCTCATGTCCTGCTATTAATAACACAGTGCCTGCTTTCAAACAATATTTTCCACAGGATTATTTTACCTGCCTATAATTAATGTAAGGGGTAAATGTTTAACCTAGTTTCTCCCATTAAAAACTGCAAGCTGTAAAGCTCACACCTCCATGGGAGGTAGAAAAGACTCACTATGGTCCCTCATATGGTCCCATTCACTGTGCTAAAACACTCTTTTTCTTCCAACTACAAATGTTCTTGATGGAATGCTCTTAATTTCTAGCTCAACCTTTACCATCTCAGCAGTCTTTTCAGAGGACTTACAGAGCTGACCTGGAGAGCCACCTGCCCCAAGACCAAAGCCTACACAGACCTTGTCTGATAAGACAGAGTACAAGTTCAGCCACAATTCTTTGTTTTTCAGCAATCCAGACTTATCTCACAGGGAAAAGCAAAGAGGGCCATAAGAAAGAACAAGAAGGAGGAACTGGCTTGGCTGTGCAGCTTCCTCTAGAAGAGGACTGCTTACTTCATGATAAAGATTTTCCAGTAGAGTCACTGAGGAAGAACTTCACACAGCTGTCATTTGGTGTAATTATCAGTTTTAGAAAACCATCAATTGATGTTTGGCTATAATTTCTAAAACTCAAAACAATGAGCACACACAGGAAACAGACAGCAGTCATGAAGCAGACAGATATAACATAAAATATATTTGGTGAAAACGACAAAAAAAAAAAAAAGAGATCAAACCCTCTAACATAGCATTCTTACCAGGCAATGTTCAGAGTATTTTGGTATTTCTTTTCTCACAATGTTAAAAAATCTGATCAGAAAATAAACAAGTTTCAAACTAGTAAGGAAACAAAGTTTACCCATCCAAGCATCTTGGAGAAAGTACTTGAAAATACCTACACTGGGGCAAAAGAATAAATAATAGTGGAAACAGGAAGCCACAAGGAATAAGAAATAGTGAGCCAAGCTGAGGGGTGTCCACAGCCTTCTCCATCAGTCACCACTGAAATAGAGTGGAGCACCCTGACCCAGGACTGCCCAGGAAACAAGTGGATCTCATGACTATTAGTTTGTATTTGAGATGCTAGCTAGCAAAACTGCAGGGGCTAATTAAAGCAGAAAGGTAAGAAAAAATGGGTAGAGACTCCGAGGAAGAAAAAGTTATAGAGCGAAAGTCTAAACGTAGCCCTGACTCTAGTAAACACAGTCACAACACAAGACACCTCTTAATAAATGATCGGCCTCTATAATAGAGTTAATTATGGACACAGCTCACACAATGAATCCATTTTAACACTGCAGGAAATAAGGAACAGATTCGAGGAACTAGAATGTAGATGTAGAGGAAAAGAGATACAAGGAATAGCGGCATCACTGACAGAAATGGAAGAGATTTGGTCCACAGACGAGAAGAGAAAACAGAGATAACGGATAAACATGGGGAAGCAGAAGCTGGGGAGATGGAAAAGCAGGCTACAGCTTTTGGTTTCTTTATTCGTGTTTGTTTGTTTGTTAGTTAATATTGTGGGGGTTGGTTTCACCTGCTGTTGTTTATTGTTTTGCTTTCTTTTGACATTTTCTATGAAATGCATCCATGACTTTATCCAGAAAATCAAGTGAATAATATCAAAAATTCTACTAAGAATTACCTAAACCAGCGAAATCTGACTTGAGCTGGATAACTGAGGCATAGAGTGCTTACTTAACACACAAAGGCCCTGAGTTCTACCCCCAGCACAGAAAAAGAAAGGAACAAAACCACACAAGTCCTTGGGATTGATCCTCCTATGGACAAGTGAGGCCATTTGCCTTCCCTCAAATCTGTTAAAGGAACATTCTGGAATTGCCAGGCTCAGACTCTAAGAATGCCTGGCTACTGCTTTTTCACTCAGGCAAAAAAAAAAAAAAAAAATCACAGCCTCCCTATAAGAAGTCAGACTAGTACATGACCACCACGCTGGGAGAGTCTGAGCTAGCTCTGAGAAAAGACCACTGGAAGGGAGAACGTGCCTTGCCAGCCCACAGACATTTCAAGGGTGCAACTGAGACCAGCCATGGGTGACAATGCCAATCTGAGAAGCCAGTCCCTGCAGATGTCACATGTAGAGGTACGAATTGCTCTATTCTCACCACAGAGGAACTCAGACTACAGAGAAATAAAGAAATGTCACTGTCATTTTACGGCACTAAGTTTGAGGATGGTTTGTCATGCAAAAATGCAATACAAAATTTAGACTCTACAAGAGGGGTGCTGCCATAGCAGAGACCGGAGCATGTGGCACCGGCGTTGGGAGTGGGCTTTGTGTAATGCTTGCATGGCCTGGAGGAGAGGGCGTCAGAAGGACACTGAGGAAGTCACTCTGGAGCTCTGGAGAAAGGTGGGGTAAGGTTTGTTCCTCCAAAATATGCAAGACTGTTACATGCTGTCATGCACCCCACAATGACAGCTCATGACGTGGAGGACTGAGTTAAGACTTCTAGGCAGAAAGATGAAAGAATTATTGTCTCTTTTTGACTGCTTGTGATAAAGTTGGGAGAAGCAAGATAATCAAACAAGGAACAGTTGAGTTTTCAAAAAGAAATCAGAGGAAATGTAAAGAAATCAGGACATCATGGGTCCAGAAGGAAACCCATTTCCGATCTGCAGTTTCCCTCTGCAAAGTTAAAAGTACCAAAATAGAGTCCGACTAGGATGGAAGAAAAGAAAGAAGAAAGAAAGAAAGAAAGAAAAAGAGAAAAAAAGAAAGTAAGAAAGGCCTTCAGGTAACCAATCTAACTCAAAGCTATTTCTGGTGTGACTTTTGTCAAAATATTCAGAAAGCTCATAAAGTCTTCAGGAGCTATATTAGCTTGAACTAAAACAAAATGAAATAAAAAGAGGTCTCTGGACACCCCATCCCTATCTTCTGTAGGCAGGAACAGACTAAAAAGGCTACTCAGATACAAACTCTGTTGTTGAAAAGGAAAGATGACGTGAAGATGGAGTTGAAAACCATCCCCAGTGAGAACTGGACCCAATGAAGGAATATTCCCTGTCTCCGAAGTAGAAACTAGCTGATTTTCACACTTGCTGTGGACCATTTCCTGTCCGGTAATGCCATAAACCACTCCTGCATATCAGTTTGAGTGGAGAAAGGGGAGATCAAGGGGATGAGAGGTGGGGTTGAAGGTAAAGGTTAGGGAGTGTCTGACAGAATTGATGTTCCGATTTAGAGAGTAGGGATGAGAAGGTACGTAACTTGTCCTTTAGTTCACAGGTCTTTGTATCTGAAAAAGCATAGCCAACCCACCTTCTCTGTACAGAAATATGAGTCAGTGAATGGATTTCTGATATTTGTGTCTGAGCCTAGTGCTATAACAGAAGTCTGCTAGGCACTTCAGGAGGGAGGGAGTGTATTTGGCCTAAGAGGAACATGAATGTTCATGGATGAAAGGCAGACTGTGGTGGGTCACATACAGGCTACAGGAAAATGTTCTGAGATATCTGAAATCAAGAAAGATTTATATATATATATATATATATATATATATATATATATATATATATATATATTGCTTTTGAACTGTAGGAAAAGACCAAGCACCACATTTCATAAGGAAATAGCCTTCTAGACCTCTGGGACCTTGCTTATATGAACCAGCAGCAATGGTGTCAGCATACATAAGACCTATGCAAACTCAATCAGAGAAAAATGGGGAAATGGGAAGCAGGTCCCAAACTTGGCCCAAGAACTATTGGCAGCTGATTACTGTTAGGTGAGAGAGAGTTGATCTTCTTTAAGAGAGAGACTCTAGATAGACTTCAGTAGACCCCAGTGGATGAACTTTCCCTGTAGTACATCTGTGCACACAAACTTAACTCAATAAGCTGTAACATATATGACACAATGCATGAAATCCAGTTGGGGAGTCAGCAGGATGCAGATGTCCCCCTACATAACGATGATTAATAGTTTTGTATGAAGTGCACAAAAATACGATAAAAAATACATTAAAAAATAACATTAAAGCTGGACGTGGCAGCTCACATCTTTAGTCCCAGCACTTAGAAGGCAGAGGCAGTGGGATCTCTGTGAGATCAAGGCCAGTCTGGTCTACATAGTGACCAGGCCAACTGGGGCTACAGAGAGACCCTGTCTCAAAAGACAAAAGAAAATAGCATTAAGTAATTAACAATCTGGAATGGCATAAAACATGCTTTTCAAAACAGTAAAACAGGATGAAGTAATTACAAAAAAAAAAAAAAACTAGACTTCTATGAGACCCATATCTTGGAAGGAAGCTAAAGCTGGAGAGAAGCACAATCTCAATTGACAGGAAGGGCAGAAAGTATCCTGAAAATTCCAGCTGTAGCGTATGCCACAAGAAACAGAGATGAGCTACTCTCACCAAATGGACCCAAATGGAACAAATGAAGAATTGCTGGTGGACTGAATGATTGACTGGTTAGAATGGTTTGTTAGAGACTCTAGAAAACTAACACTTAATTTTGGATCCTTTCATCCTCTTCTATTAACAATATACAAATAATCAATATGTCCCATCTCTCTGCCTCTTTAATGTTGCTGTAACCCATTCCTGCTTCTTGTCGGCCACGTGATGTATATTATCTCATCATCCTTTCATGAAGCTACACTCAGGAGCTTCCTAATGTGTCATTTATCCCCATTCACCATAGTCATCCTGTCCAACATGCACTGTGATTGAAATCATAATCAATGTGCTCCTCGGAATTGCAAACATACTGCCAGGAGGTCTATACTGAAAGTCCTCATTAGCCCTTAGTTACACACAGGATAAACCCTGCCTGGACCAGAAGAAAAAGGTCTAAGCAAGTTTCTAGAATTTAAATGTATGCACTCTGCCACAATTAAGAACAGGAACTTGGGGCTGGGGAGATGACACAACAGTTAAAAACACAGGCTGCTCTTGCAGAGGATTCGGGTTCCATTCCTAGGACCCACCTGGTGGCTTAAAAACCACCTGTAACTCCAGTTCCAGGGAATCTGACACCCTCTTCTGACTGGTGGGGGCATTGCAGGACATGAGTGCAAAACACTCATACACTTAAGATAAAACAGAAAGAAAGAGGAAAAGTGGGAGAGAGGGAGGGAGGGAGGGAGGGAGGGAGGGAGGATGGAAACATATAAGAGTCACTCTAACCATGCTTCGGTCTCATTCACCTAATACCATATTAGACAAAAATCTAAACCTTGATGATCTCTCATCCACCTTCAAAGTGCTGTAATTCTCAAAATACTTTTAGGAAATAAGTCAGAAAAAGAGGGAGATGTGTTCCAAAGGGGAAGGCATACATATTACCTGTCTCCTGCCCCAGCTGTACCTTTAGCCAGCCTGGAAGTTTGTCTCTAGAATTAGCTCCCTTATCTGCCTGAAGTTCCCTTTTCTACTGGAAAGATGATCCCAACATCTTCATAACCCCGACCTTCCCTGCCCTACAGTAGTGAGCAGAGCAGAGAGCAAGGACACCTGCTGTAGTGTCTGCATGAGCTCTTTGGAGTGGGCACTTTCCCAGTCAAGGACTATTTATGTAACTATTTTCAGTTAGTCCTTAATGCTAAGTGAACTTGGCATTACGCCTTTTTTTTTTGTCTTCAATAGCCGAAAGCAAAGTAAAATCAAAAAAGAAACAATATTTCATCTTCACTTAAAATTGCACAGTTAGTTCTTTCTTACTAAGAATTACATACAAAATGCATACTCAGTAAGAAAATCTCTTTTAGCAATAATTATCTGAAAGACAGATTCACAGAGAACAGCAGGTTTACATTCCAGATAATGAAGACACTGGTTTAGGGAGGTTTCTGTTTTTATCCTGGCTTTGTTTTCAGCTACTGGAAAATGAAGGAGCAAGCTCAGCTAGTTTTAGTGTGTCCACAGAACTAGCAATGAGGAGGGAAACAAGACTATGAATTCCAGTAAGACACGACCTAAGTCCTGAAGACTAGAACATATATCAAATCAATGAAAGGGTATTTGAATTAAAGACTCAGATCATGAAAACTTGTAGACTATGGCTCAAATGAGCATTTCAAAAAGGCATTCTACTTAGAAATTCCAAAACCATATTAATCTTGACCTGGTTTCCTTCTGCCTATCCCAAAGCTATTTAGCTATGTAGCAAAACTATGTGTATGCTATAGTTCACAACCCCCATGCCAGGGTACCTCAAGATCACAGATTAAAAACAGTGCCCATTCTCCAGAGTCTTTTAACTTATAAGAAAGAGGTTGAAATAATTTTACTGACAGTCAACTTCAAATATTTTATATTAAAATAAAATCTACTATAAATTAAAATAATGTCTACATTAATTCTTCATCTAAAATAAGTAATCAGAGAAATTTAGAGTTTATGGCAGACTGCAAGGGGATCACCCCTTCATCAGTCACATGCCTTCATCCCTTCCTCTCCTGAAACTTCTAGAAAAATTCCAAAGGACAGAACAGAACATTGCATCGACTGTTTTCCAGTTCTTTCAATACAAGAACTCACCAGTTCTGTAAAAAAATGACTGCCATAGAGGCTGGAGAGATGGTTATGAGTGTATACCGCTCTTGCACAGGATCTGAGTTCAGTTCCCAAAGTTCACATGAATGGGTCATAATTGCCTGTACCTTCAGCTCCGGGAATCCAATGTTCTCTTCTGGCCTCTGCAGGCTCTTGCACACATGTGGAACACATACTCATGCAGGCTCACATACATACACATAAATCTTTTTGAAAGTGACTATAATCTAATTATAATCTAATAAATACTTCCATTCACAATTAACAGATAGGGTGAAATAAAGTTGAGAATTTTGACCATATTTCCCATTCTAAAAATCATTTTCCTGTCTCAGTTCATAATTTTATTTAGTATAAACAATTTGACTTTTATAGCATTTTATTTTCTGTTTTCTCCCACCCTTAGTAAATTCAGGAACTTTGCATGTGTATTTTAAGTCAGGTTAGCACAAACTAAAGGGTAAAATTTATAAAGAAAGATATAGTCTTGTATCTAAAACTATAAAATTTCTCATCGTGGAAGAGGAAAAAAGACCTTACACAGGGGGTGAAGTTATACACACACACATACGATGTGAGACCATTCTCTATTCCTGACAAGCAGGAGGAAGCTGTGAAGCCTGACAGTCATCAAGCCCTAGGTTAATGAGCACCACAGTCCAAGGTCACACTAAATCTGGAATCTGCAGTTATGAAGAGAGAATATACAGCCCATTGCTATAAGGCCTCGGGGATTGTTTCAAAATAAATCAGGAGACAGAACTGCCTCTCATCCGTGGAAGATGATCTGTCCTACATTAAGCCAGATACCTGTACATCCAGAGTCAAGGTTCTTTTCTCATCTGCCACCAGATCCTCAACTTCATAACATCACTCATTTCATTTCCAAATTAAATTTACTTCCCTTAATTAAATTTGCCTCTTAATGAGTACAAAAAAACAAAGTTATACATATTAATCGAGTTTTAATACATCTATGGATGCTTAAACCTAGATAAACATCTCTAGCTCCTTAAAACATTTATCATTTCTTTATGGTGAAAACATCAAAATCTTTTCTTCCAACTTTCTAAAATATATAGTAGGTTACTGTTGTCTACAACTTCCCTGCTGGATGATAACACACCAGAGCTTCTTCCTTCTTTACTATCGTTGTTGTTTGAGAATTTCATTTGCGCATATAACCTGCTGTGATCATCAAATTCATTCCCCCATTCCCTTTGCTCCAACTCCTCCCCTGTTCCCACCAAGACTGTTCCCTTCCAGTTTCATGCATTCTTTTTTTTTAAATCCACTGAGTTCACTTAGCACTACTGTTAACTAAGTATTCCAGTATGTGCATGAGTGTAGACAGACCATTTGCCGGAAAATGGGTAGCCTCTCAGAAGCTACAATCCTGAAAAAAAAAAAAAAGACTCCCGTTCTCCCAGTAGCCATCAATTACCAACACAGAACTTCCTGCTATCTACCCATTTTCTTTTTGGAGAAACATTATAGGGTAGGAAAGGGAAGGTTAAGATAATTATTGGTTCTATCTTCATAGCTAATAGCTGAGATTTGCTAACAACTAATGATCATTATATCTAAACAGAACATTTTTGCTATGGGCTCCATACATAATGTTTAAATAAACTAATTTCAGGGGTTTTCTTATATACAAAGAACTTGGTTTTGATCTAGAAAATACATTAAAGAATAAAGACAAGAAATGTAAATAATTTTGTTTATTGGCTCCACCATTTCCAAAAATCCACATGCTGCACCAACATAACTAATATATGTACCAAGAAAACTATTTCTGTAATGTTTATGATACAAGTTCCAATTAGATTGGATTTTATCAAAATTAGCTCGTTTCTTTTTCCTACCTGTGTTCACAGCAGCATTATGAAAGAGTACTCATTCAGCCCAATCTCTTGCATCTTTTTTGTGTTTATTGTACAAATTTTTCTATTTACTGTTTGAACTGAGATGACTCAGATCTAGGAGATAATTTTTAAGAGAAATAGTAAAATAAACATAAGAGAGTTTAAGTTCAAAAATAATTAAATAAATAAAGATTAAGTCAAGAAGTCTAATTTTATAAATGATTAGGACATAATAAGTTGCATCCTCTGCTGGAGAAGGGCCCTGGAAATATATAGTAGACACTTACTTACAGATGGCAAGTGCTCTAGCCTTCAGCTAGAATCAGCTTCTGGTAAAACCACTGGGAAAAATGCTTAACATCTTCAAACAACTCAACCCATAATTTCACTTTAGTGAATGCATTTTCCCTCAAAAGGATTATAAACATAAAAATGAATTTCTGTAAGTTATTAACTTATTAATAGGAGGTACAAAAAAGAGAAAGTGTTAACGGTAATCAGAATAAAAAGGAATACTTAAATTGATCATTTCTTCTCTAGATTTGTGTAAATCATTTTTTAAAATATTTCAACACTAGATATGTGTCCACCTGCTGTCCTTCCAGCTATGGTCAAAAATGAGATGGTCACACTTGTCCACCAGCTGCTGCTCCTTCTCATGTCACAAGCAGCTTTGCAATTGGTTTGACAGCTGTTGAGTGAATTCACTAAAGCTAAGGGTTGTGAAGAGCAACCTGTGCCCCCCACACCTTTCTCATACATAGGCTACTGTGTATCTAACATACTTGGCAACACAAAAATGGAGAATCCAGACTATTAAATTTCACCAATCTAGAAAGAAGACATGAGACTGAACTTTTTTAAGTTGAATATAGTAGAAATAGTATAATAGAATTTTCACATAAATTACAGCATATATATTATAACATATGTATAATTTCTTAAGAAGACAAATGGTTAGAAGAAAAGTAGTTCAAGGGGGTTCCTATCTTTGTATTATATAACCTTTATCATAATCATCTTTTATTATTAGAAAAAATGGTCATAAATATAAATAGAAGTTTTAAGTCAAAACTTCATTTATTTAAATTAACCATCATATATATATATGTGTGTCTGTGTATGTGTGTCACCATTCCAATGATTAGACTAGAAAAGATTTGCTTCAATAACTTCAAGCATGATAGACAAAGACTGTAATTCATCTTTTTTAAACTTCACTATCATTTTTGTGTATTTTGTTCCTTTTTAACTGAAATGAAATGTGGCTGCCTGTATTCACACATCTCCTTCCTCCAGCTGCATTATTTTAGGAAGGCTGCTCAGGACAAGCACTAGCATGGAGAGTCAGACTTCCCCCTCTAACTGAAGTAGGCCACTCAGGCCTTTCAAACAGCTGCAGTGTCTAACACATCCAACTGTGAGGGCTCTCAACTTCATGCTCCTTGCTATTTTAACAAACTGATTAGATGTACCTATCTCAAGGGAATCTGTTAAGAAATACATCTACGAGTCCACCCCAGAAAATAACACAAAACATGCTCACAACCATTCAGAAGCTACAGGAAAACTGGTTCCTTGCAATTTCTTGATTTGCTTCCATGACTTTTTTCCAAGGATAATGAGCATTACCTGGGTTTAAAAAGTGGCAAAGAAACAGTTTCTCTTCCAACTCCACTGGGAACTGTGAAGCATTGCTGGACTTTGTCAGAGCAGTAGTAAATATTCTGCCTTGAACAGAAGCCCATTTCAGGTCTTTGTCCTTCATTTCTTCCTCAGCACAATTTTCTCAACAAAAATAGAGTGAAACATGGAGCATCAAGGAGATGAAATCGTGAAAAGCCTATACTGGTCAGGATATGAGCTGCAGAGTGATTTAGCATGTCTCATTCACTGGCCCAAGGCAATACAGAAAAGTTTCCAAGTAGGGTTTTTGGTGGACTATATCTCTATGACAGATATATATTTTTACTAACATCTATGTAATTCCTGAGAGAAGAATGAACAAATGTAATTTATTAGAAACAGAGAGCTCAGGAAAACCCAGGCAGTTTCTCTGCCCTCTTCCCCATCAGATCAGAAAAGTCGGTCGTGACTAGAAACTAGAAGTGATTTATTTACCCACAAGAAAAGTAAGGCAGAAAAAGCAGTCTATAGCTATGGATATTTGGAACAGAGACCCAGAATATAAGGTCAACTGAAGGCCAGCACACTCAGTTGGGTACATGTAGAATAAGCAACTCAGTGGTAGTTACCTCTTATTTCCAGAAGTTTTTGATAAACTGAGGTGTGGAAAGCAGAAGGCTGAGGGGTCGATGAAGGGTTCAGGAGTGTTTCTGATCTGTATGAAGAAGGGAAAATGGTCCTTTGCATCTCCAGGCTGCAAGCTATGAGCGTTACCACAGTTCACCGAAGCAATCCCTCACCTCCATGTGTGTTTGTCAACAGGTGTCGATCTGTGTGTTTGCTAATTTCAAGACCTGGGTCAGATGATGGGTTTCAAAAGATAAATAAGATATATTTATCTTTTCTCAACAACATTATGTCATTTGTTGTTTTTACCAAACCAATTCCTTCCAAATCTCATCCTACAATTGTCCAAAAGTTGAAGCAGCATCTAACTGGGATCTTCCTAAGTACATGTGCAAAAACACAACTGTGGTCAGAATCAAAATCTGCAGACAGTGTTCATAACGAAACTGGGATCTCCAAGCTCTAAAAATACAGATGGGTTTGTACAAACCACATACAAGATTTGCCTCGTCTTAATAACTCTGAGGAAAGAAGTAAAGGTAAGCATCAGATACTGATGGATCTATTGAAAGGAGAACTCCACAGTGGGCAACAGGTACTCAGTGAGTCCTGGACTGCCAGTGTGAGTGCAGAAGCTGACACTGTAAGGGACGACCCTCTCCAACCAATGGTCCCTAAGTAAGAAGGACCCACAGCAAAGTCAAAGAGTCCAAACTCTGAAAACTGACCTTCCAGGACTCCTTCCTAACACAAGAACCCCCACTGATGAGACTCCTGGGCACAGAATTTAAGGAGGGCTGGGAAAACAGAGGAAAGTGGAATAAGGACCAGAAACAAGAGGAGGAGCAAGCAGGAAATCTAAGACAATCTGCTACCATATTTTTAACTTAATTCTTATTGAATTTTTGCAATTTTTATACAATATAGCTTGATGATATTTAGCTCTCTTCATCTTGTCCACACTTCCCCTCACTATTTTCCCTGACCAAATTAATGTATTTTCTTATATTTGTAATATGACCTATAGTTTTATTTGTGCCCCCAAATGTCCTTCAGTGAGGGTCTATCCACTGAGCCCATGAGGAGTCCCATCCTTGTAAGACAGGGTCTCTCCCCCTCCCAACTGTTATCAATTGCCAAACGTTCCTTAGGTTGGTTGGAATTTCTTACCCACTTTCCCAAACCTATGCTGAGATTTTGGCTAGTTTGAGCTCGCATAGGACTTGTGCATGTTGCCACCATTGCTGTGAGTTCATATGAGTAACTGACCAGCTGTCTGGAAGACTGTGTTTCCTGATGGTCATCCACCACCTCTGGTTCTTACAATCTTTCTGCCTCCTCTCCCTCAATGTTCCCCGAGCCTTGGAAGGCAGAGGATTGAAATAGCTGCCCTATTCATAGATAAGCAATCTCCAGACTCTTATTCTCTGCACATTGACCAGTTGTGAGTTTCTGTTGCATAAGAAAACCATGGTGAGAATTGAGAGATGCAGTCATCCTGTGTGCACAGGTTGCCTTGAAGATGTGTCACTTAGGCTTAAGTGTCTCACAGACACTCATTCTCTGCATTTGACCAGTTTGGGTACTATGTAATAGTCACCATCTGTTGCAGAAAGAAGCTGGGGGTGAAAGGTATATGTGTCTTTCTCGCAGAGAAAGAGGCATTTTTAGAATGAAGTAGGAAATTATATTGGTCTAGGGCTATGACAAAAGTAGGTTTTTCTGTAAGATGCATGACCTCTATAATCATGGCTATCTGGCTATGTTTGTAGTACCACATATGAGTTCCCTCCTATTGGGCAGTTCTTAATTCCAATTAGACAGCTGTTAATTACCTCCAAGATAAAAGTGCTACTGTTGCACCAATAGCAATAGTTTGCTGAGTAAGTCATTGTTTATTAGATTTTACAGCTGGGTAGAACCACTGATTAGTTTTCTCCCTTGGCAGCTTATATAGTATCCTCTGATACCAAGAGCCTTCAGAGAGAAGGTTTCCAGTCAGTTCCAGTTCCATTGCTCCAAGTCCTATGGCCAAAGTGTGGCCTGTCTTCATCAATAGAGTCTTACCTCAAGTTCTGGGAAGTAATCCAGAGCTGGAGAAACAGTCTATGCTCTTCGGGGAGTCTCTTGGACTATCCTGTCCAACAACTTTAAGGGAAGTTTCTCCTTCTGGCATTGTGCTTTTGTTATGTAGCCTTCAGTTATATACATGCATTCATATATTTATTGCATATGTATTTTTCAGTAGGACTTTGAACTAATACATTTTTCCCAAGGCTACCATATTTTAACAGCTTTATGAATATACAGTTTGCATACCACAAATGCCTTCTTAACACACAGAATGCGCTAATTTTCTGAATATTTATAAGGTTGTGCAACTATCCATCATTAATTTTAAAACATTTTCATCACCCTTTAAAGAACCCTTTTCATAAATCCCAGCATAGACATGAGGAAGTGGGTAAGAAACTCCAGCCCAACCTAGGGATATTTTAGCAGCTGATGTCTACTGGCAGAAGGAAAAACAATTTTTTTCACAGATGGGACTCTTGGTAGGTTAACCAGGCTCCAGTGGATGGACCTATACTGAAGGACATTTGGGGACACAAATTCGACTCTACAGGCCTTATTATATATGTAATAGAGTACATTAAATTGGTAAGGATCTAAAAACCTATATTGTATGAGAATTATCGCATACCACCATGCACGTATACTACACTGTTTATCCATCACTGTGGATTCTTAGATTGTTTTCATCTTGTTGGCCTTTATGAATCATAAATTTATAATGAACGTTCATATATAAATTTTTATATGGAGCTCCATTGTCATTTCTCTTGAATATCTGTGACTGGGACTGATGTGTCATGTGGTAAAACATTTTTGAAGAAGTGCAGGATTGTTTTCCAAAGCAGCTACAGCATTTTTCATTCCCACCAACAGGGTCTGAGGAGTCTAACTCTCTCTTTTCTCATTAGCATTGCTCCTGTTGGTTTTGATTGTAACTGTGTTGGGAGAGTGAAGTACCTTACTATGGTCTTCGCTTGCTATTCTACAATGACAAATGCTGTTGGGTATCTGTTAATATCTTTTACGTAGCTTCTTTGAAATAATCATTCAAAATATTCTGTTCACTCTTGAACTGGATTATTTATCTTTATTAATAAATGATAGAATTATGTATTTTGCAAATACATAATTTGGAAATATTTTCTATCATCCTATGGGCTATCTTTTTACTTTTCTGGATGGTAAATAGTTTTGCTGAACTCCACCTTACAAAGTTTTCTTTTCTCCTTTGTGTTTTTAAGATGGTGTCTTTAAAAACAATCACTGATTAACTTGAAGTCATGAATAGTTATTTCTATGTTGTTTCCTAAAATTTCTGTGGTTTCGCTCTGACATTTAGAATTATGATGTGCTTTGAAATAAGTTTTGTGTATGGCATAATGAGTGTTTAACATTCCTCTCTTGTATGTGGTTTTCCAGTCTTCTCCATCAGCATTACTTACCGAAATGAGAGCTAGTCCCCTGGGGGATTTTCTTGGCTTTCTTGGTAAGAAATCAGTTGATGATAAATGTAATGAAGTCTTATTTTGTGTATGTCTGTCATTATGTGGGTATCACACTGTCTTGATTACTGTAGCTTTGTAGTTAATTTGAAAATGTAAAGTGTTTAGTTCTCTTTGTTCTTATGTCTACAGATTATTTGAGTTGTTGAGAAGTTAAGAATCTCTTATCTTTCCACAGGATTTTTTTTTGGTCTTTTTGAGATAGGGTCTCCCAGCTGTAGCCACAGCTGGCCTGAAACTTACTATGTAGACCAGGCTAGCCTTGAACTCACTCACAGAAATCCGCCTGCCTCTGCCTTCCTAGCGCTGGGATTAAAGGCATGTGCCACCATGTCCAGTATACCTTTTCCCATATTATTTTTAGGATCAGTTTGAATATTTCTACAGGAAAGCAAACTCGATTCAGATAGGGATTAATTACAATAACTATGTGGGTCAACTTACAAATGCCACTTTCACAGCTATTGCTTCCCATCCATGAGCATGGAATGCCTTTCATTGATTTAGATCTTCTTTAATATTTGCAAAGGCTTTTATATTTTCATGTACAAATTTTGCATTTCCTTTGTTAAACTTATTCAAATATATTTTAGTATAAATAGAATTGTTTTCATATAGCTTTTACTCAAAATAAAAGGATGTGTTCCTTTCCAGTGTAAATATACAATCAACTATGTATAAGAAGGAAGTAGAGACAAGTGCTAAGTGTCCAGGTAGAAATTTCAAGAATAACTGCTTCACTTAGAACAACTCAAAACACACACACACACACACACACACACACACACACAAATAAATTAATGTCTTTGAAAAATTCTAACCCACTTCATTAAAATTTTAAAGGATTTCTCAGAATCTGAATTTTTATTTGTTGCCCAAGTTCATTCTTTTCCTAATTTTCCACTGACCTTAAAACTCTGATGCCTACTTTATACAAAGGAAACAGCAGCACTCTCAGAGTACTGTTATAAGATTTAAATCTGCTAGGGAATATAAACTACAGTAAGTACTTAAGATAATCACCACAAATGGTGCCCACAATTAGTAACATTTGATATGTTTTTGTCAGTTCATGTTTGAAAGCTTTTCAATATAACGGCCACCTGTCCTTTTGACTACAGGTTCTTATGCTTTCAATCTGCAGTCAGTCCACTGTGACACACTGAAGCACAGCCACCGCCATGCACACAGTTAGCCAGGTGTGGACAGGTCTTGGACATACATAAAGATCAGAACAATGCTTCTTCTGCTTTCTTCTCAGCTGACCTTGAACTACCACAACACATCATCCTAATGAATTATGCCCCAAATAAAGTACAAGCCAATGAAGACAGAGGTCAAGTGACAAATAAACCACATAGGGCTGGACTGGCTTAAAACAACGGTCATGGAGTGTCACACCAAATCAGTGTAGTGCCTTCGTGTCATGAGCAGATCTATATATGCTTACTGAACCATTAAATACATGTTATTTTTTTCAGACACTACATGGAAATTTTAAAAGGCAAATTGGACGTGGGACAAGTAGAAATTCTATTCTGGCTTTGTAAACTTTCCATGAATCTAAAACTTAAATATTCCTTCAAAAAAAGTAATCAGCTTACTTTTTTAGCTTTCTTATGAAACATCCTCCTTGGCTGCATTTCAAAAACTATTGGTTCAATACATACATATTGAGCCAATAGGTGCTCAGTTGGATAAGATTCCTACCATGACTGAGCCCTGGTGACTGAAGTGACACTTCTTCCAGTTTCTTCCCTGTGACACTCAGAGAGCTTAAAGCCCAGGCAAGAAGAAAACCAGGGACACTGAAAGATATAACGGTCACAAAACAACTTATTTTCCTGAAAGTCACCCCTGGAAACCTCCTACACTAGGAAGAAAAAAAACTAAAATTGTCTCCGTTGGACAGTTTAATTCCAGTCTATGCAATAACCAAACAGTATGTTTCCTTCAAAAGTAAGGCTTAGGCTTGATTTTGCTCAGAGGAGGGGGTAGGCTGGCTTCCACTCTTCTGCCCAACCCTAGCACCCTGCTGGCTGACCAGCCTCTGCTTCAGACAACTACAGGAGGAAAAAGGGCAAGGAAAGTCCTAACCATCCTACAGATGTCTGCACTGGCCTGCTGGATGAATGCTCGAGCTGTCAGTTTCACTCACAGGTGGGTCCTCTGCCCCAACCCTTGAAGGAAACTTACTATCGCCCTTTAGAGTTTGATGGTGGAGGGCATGGAAGAGCTTGGCGCACACAGAGTCTCACTTCATCACTTCACAGAACTACTGACAAAACCAGCCAAAGGAAAAGCACAGCACAAAAGCACAGCCTGGCTTCAGAAGAGGACTCAGCTGCCAGTCCGAGAATCTGGACAAGTTTAACCAGATGCCTTTGCTCCAGGAGAGCAGTGAGTGGAAAGCAAGCAGGCAAAGGCACACAAACATGGAAGGTTAGGGCCTCCCTCCCACGCCACACTGGGTTTTCTGCAGTTTCTTTTCTTTTCTCTGACTGTAAGAATATGTGGAACTTCCTTTTAACTGGTTGGATTTATTCTTAATCCACTGATTCCTATGCCAACAACTTAAAAATAAATATCACAGGTGACTATGTGGGTTTTCACCTTTGACTGACAGATAAGCCCTGAAACCAAACAGACTTAGCTTCAAAATCTTGCCACTAACCAGTTACGTGACCTTGGGAAGTCACATAATCTCTTCCACATTTGTCAGTGTTCTAATAATAACCAACACAATGTTGTTGTTAAACTTTAGTGAAACAGTATAAATTGAATCATGTAGAAAAGTTCTCAATACATGTTGACAACTTTATATTAACATCATCATTATTGAGGATATTTATTAAACATTTCACCCAGAAATATAAAATGTTAGCTCTGTCAAGGACTAACTTGAAAATCTGGCAGGATTCATTTGAAGCTTGGTTCTAATTTCCAAAATCTTTCAGTCTCACCCATGTATATTTGTTTTTTGAGCACCACAAGTCCTAAGCCCCAGATATAGAACATTTGAACGTTTATCCAGACAGTCTAGAGGAACTGAGAATGTCAAGAAAATTATAGTGAAATCTAAATGAGAATCCTGGCAGAGGGACAGTCAGGTCCCATTCCCAAAAAGGGAAGATCTGGGACCGTCACATGAGGTTATTAGTGTGCTGGGCCCTAAAGGAGAAGTAGGAGTCTGTCACGTAAACAAGCAGAGTAAAAACTTCTACCCAGCAAAGCAAGATCCTACCTAAGTATTGAAAGACAAACATTGAGCTCTCACACCAAAATGGAACTGCTAATTAACCCAGAAGTGGATGGTTAAGCATTCCAGGAAAATCTGCATTTTTAAAATGAAATAGAGGGGTTGGCAAGATTTTCTCAGTAAAGAAAGAAAGGCACTTGCTGCCATCCCTCAAGACCTGAGATAAATCCCTGAAACTCATGTGGTGGAAGGCAAGAGCCAGCTTCCTTAAAGTTCTCTGACCTCTACCTGCTTATTGTGGCACACACCTCCATACCACATACAAGAAAGAGATAATGATAGAGAGAGATAGATGATAGATAGATAGTCATAAAAGATAGAATATAATACTTGTCATCAACATAAATGTTTAGTAGGATTTCAAGCAGTTAAAGTATAGTAAAAGACACACGCAACATAAACATAAAGGCTTACATACACACTGTTGTCAAATGTGTCAGAAGATCAGCTCTGCTAAACATTTCCTTTCAATAGTCCCATCCCCTCCCCAACTTTAAAAGTTTTACTGATTATTTTGGGGGGAGGGTAACACATATCATAGCACACATGTGGTTAGAGGATAACTTTCCAGAGCTGGTTCTCACCTTTCACAGTAGGTTTGAGGGAATTCAACTCCGGCTTCCTTGGTAAGCACTTCAACCCACTGAACAATCTTGTTGTACCTCTACTCAGTTTTTGAACACAGATATTCTAAAGCCTCCAACTATTAGATTTGAGTGCTTGACTGCAGGGGAGCATAGTTACTCCTATAGTCTGGATTGAAGAATGGTCCTCATAATCGAGGAAGATCATCTTCTTTGACTGAGCATGTTACTTCAAGAAGGACATATACATGAAGCAGAAGGAGGAAGGAAATGCCCACCTAGTGGGTTAGATCCCGCATTGACACTAGTGATCGCTTGGGTGACAGAAATCACAGCCAGATTGAATTACTTCACTTATTCACTCCCTACTCGCTGCTCACCTCACCCAACCACCACGAAACCCCAAACACACACCCTGCTCCCCTGACAGAAGCAGTTCCCACAGTGCCTCTACTTTAAAGTGAGGCGGCCATTATCCAAGTGATCCAGCACATGCAGGATCAACAGGGTGTTATGGCTCCAAATGGCATCACTGATCTATGTTTATTTCTTCTAGCTACTCATTCTCCCTTATATCCCTCCATGTGTGTGTGTGTGTGTGTGTGTGTGAGTGTGTGTGTGTATTACACACAAATGGAGATTATATAATGCAAAATGTTTTTATGATACATTCATCCAATTTAAATATGACATTATTTGGCTGCTTTATTATATGCTATGATTTTTTGCTTCATCATATAACTGATAAAGTTACTGGAGTTTGCTAGTCAAGTTGTGTTGCAATCTAAAAGGAGTCTTAAGCAATCCTTTGGCCTCTTTATAGTTCTGCCCTCTTCCCATTCCAGAGTTGAAAGAAAAATCAAAACACTGTTAAAATGTTGTGCAATATTTCTCAGCCTATTCCTTAGATTTCTCTGTAACAATATATGTATTCAGGATACAGAATATACCAGTTTTTCGATGTTGGTATTCTATTACAACCTTTAAGAAAATTAAGAATTTCAAAAGGGAAATAAATATGTTCTGATTAGGCGTACCTCAACTTTACATAGATACCATTATTAAAGTAATATTTAAAAGTTCTTGGAGACCCCATCTGTACTCTTGGAGCTGGCAAGTCAGGGTTTGGTAAGGCATGAGGCCTTGGACCCCTCCTCCCTGCAGGACCTGCCCATGGACTACTTCTTATCGATTTTCCTGGAGGCCTTCAAAGGGGGACATACTCATGTATTGAGATCAATGGTAGAGGTCTGGCCATTCCCTTCCCTGCCCTTGGGGTCACTGATGAAGACACCCCATCTGGAAATTTTATAAGTCAACCTAGATGGGCTTTATATGCTGCTTTCCAAGAAAGATCACCCCAGAGAGTGGACACCGCAAGTGCTCAGTTTGCAGAATGGGAACAAGAACGTCTGGAAGATGGGGTGTGCATACACAGACCAAACATGCTCAGAGGTCCCCAATGAGTTGCAAATAGGCAGTCCTGCTTCTGAGATGGAAACAAGGCCCTTGAGGATGTTTACAGAACTTTGTTTCACCTTTGAACCTGAAACTCTTAATGATTTCCAAGTCAACTCTTGGAATGAGTGAAGATGAGGAAACATGCCGTCCAGTTGTGATTCAAAAGGCAGCAGATTTTGTCAGGTTCCATGCACAAAATGCAGAAGTTTCTGATTGTTGTGCCTTGACAGCATTGAGGACTGGTCATGGATAGTCTTTGGCATCGAGACGCCATGGAAATATTTGCTCCTTACATGGACAGGATGAGCAACCTTTAGAAGTTTTCCTTTGAGCATATGAGTCTACAGGCACACACTTCTATATGGCAAAATAGGTACACATGCTGCTCATTTACAAAGGCCGGAAAATCTGTTCAGACTTATGTAAATGATATCTTCTTTCTTAAAGGACAACTGCATAACATCCTGAGGAGTCACACTCCCTGGGAGACCCTCTCATTGAAGTCCAGCCCACTTACAGAATCAGACTTGAAGCGTCTTTCTGAGTGTCCAAGCACAGGTCAGCTGAAGAATCTGACTCTGAGCAACACTGGCAGGAAAGACTTTGTCCTCAGCCTCTCTGAACTCTGCTAGAGAAGATGGCAGGCACTCTGGACCCTGGAGTTAGAGCTATTCACCATGAATGAGTCCCACATTAGTTACATCCTGCTTGCCCTGGGCTGCTGCTCCCATCTCACCACACTGCCAGGCTGACCCAGTCAAAGCAAGGATTGTAACCTGTGCCTTCAAGTTTTGAGGAAGGATTCTGCTGTGAATTTGCTGAAAGGAAATTTCTCCAGGTCTCTTCTAAGTTGAGGGAAGTAGTGATGGGCCTAAGGCTAAACATAAGGTCCAGCTCTCTCCCGTGTTCTCAATTGGTTTTTACTTGCAATATTATATTCTGGAGTCAAATGGCCACTGGGAACTCGAACAGGAGTTTGGTATCAGTTACTTCATAGGAATCAGTTAGAATTGGTCCCTTACCTGCCATCTAACTAAGGCAGAAAAATCTCAAGTCCAAGGCCAATCTAGGGTATATAAATACTGTCTCCACTCCACCCCTCTAAGAGAGGGTCAGAAATATATGAAGTCAGCAATGACCTCTGTGTTCTCTATGGCTCCCTAACCTGGTTTTAGGTAGTAACCTCACGTTGACTACATGTTGCATACAATCTCCAAACAACAGTTTGTAACTATTAATATGCAATTTGGTGTGCAAAAGCTCTAGGCTCAACTCTAAGCAAGAAAAGGAAGAAGTAACCTGAACCTTTGAGAAAGGCTGGAAGAGCTGAGTAGAGATGGAGGGGGAGAAGCAGTGACAGTGTGGACAATGACTGTGTTTGCAATGTCCACTGTCACAGGGATCATGTAGGCCACCTTCACTACTTTCACTCACCATGTGGGTCCCCCACATCAGGGCATTACATCAGATCCACTGCCATGGGCCTGGTCCACTGAGTCATCTTTGCAGCCCGACATTCCTCCTTTGTTCAGACAGGGCTTCATTAGTTTGGGCTACCCTCAAACTGCCATGTAGCCATTATAACCCTGAACTTACAATTTTTTATCAGTCCCAGAGACTCAGATATTAGGCAAATGGCCTACTACTCAGCTGTAATCCCAATAGCACTTGCTATTTAATTTAGAGACAAGCTCTTATTAAGTTATTCAGATAGCCTTCAAGCCTCCTGAGTATCTGGAATCTAGGCCTGCAGTAGCAGATCCAGCTTATTATATTTCTTTGTTCTATGGTACTAGCATGCAAGAGAAGGTTGTCTGTGTTTTGCCCCAGCCTCTTAGCATATCCTCTCATTTATTCATTTTCATTGGGTTTGGGGGGAAGTTTTCTCTGTACCTCAGGTTGGCCTTGAGTTCACTACACCTCTGCCTCAGACTCCCAAGTACCAGGATTACAAGAATGTGCAAGAACCTTAGACATATTTTTTCCATCTGAAAACCTTGCTCCTAATGGGGAATAAAGGAGCAAACAAGGTCCTATACATATCGTTATTAGTCCTCTTCTGTTTATAAACATTCAATAATGGCACTATCAGTCATGTTCTGGAAGCATCCTGCATTGGGCTTTACTTTCAGGTCCCTCTGCTGCACTATAGTGTACACTAGATCATGTGATATGAATTACATAATAAATGTTTCCTAAGTGCAGGGGGGGGCGGGGTTCCTTCCAACTCTTCTGACAGGTACATTTCCATTTCTTTATGTGTGTGTATGTCTTCCTGTCTGCCTTCCTGTCTGTCTAGCTGTCTGTCTGTAAGGGGAGAGGGGAATACCAGGCAAAGTCAGAAGAGGGCATCAGATCCTCTGGACCTGGAGTTACAGGTGGTTGTGAGCCACCTGACACGGGTGGCTGGGAACCAAACTCTGATCCTCTGGAAGAGCAGTACCTACTCTTAATCTCTGAGTCATCTCTCCACACTCCTAACAGGTATGTTTCTTAAATTACACTAGAAAAAGCATGAGCACACATGGTAGCATGAAAGAATATGACAGTCTTCCAAAGGCCATCACTGAAGTGCACACTATACACTAACTATGCTCTTCCAGCCAACACGTTGTACATTCACACATTTCATTCAATACAATAATCTTCACTGAGTATTTAGTGTGTGCATGGTGCCAGGCTTGAAGCTATGGAAATATAAAAATAAATGATATGATATAATTCCTCTCCTCAGGGGTGATAAGGCAGACAAAAATAACCACAATACAATGTCAAAAATGATAAGCACTAGGAAACACTATGCCCCTCACAGAGATTACAGGTTCTAGACGGATCAGAAAAGACCACACAGGAAGAAGCATTGGGCTGGATTTTGAGGAGCAGAATTTTGCTAGGCAGAGATGGGAATGCTATACGCACAAACACAAAGAAAGAAGAAGCGAGGCTAGAACTTGAAGAATGGCAAATAGCACATTTTAGCACAAAGACAACAGGTGAAAGGCGATATGAAACCTGGACCTAGTAAATCCCCCAACTGCCAGTGAGGAAGTTAGAAGGGGCAAGCTCTCGAAGGGGCAGAGAATCAGCACTGGGCCCAGAAGTGCAGAGAAGACAAATGAATCATCTCTTATCTGAGGGCTACTGAGCACTAGAGAAGTTCTGCGAGTAAAGCCTGCCGCTCCTCACCAGCCAGAGGGAGCACATGGCATCTGCAATTTAGAGCACAGTAGAAATAGTCCAAAAGATGGGTTAAAGTACGGTACATAAAGCTTAAGTCCTAGGCCAGCGGAATTGTGAGATTTTTGTTTTTAAGATTTGAATTCCTTTTTACAATGTCACAACAACAGGGACTCAACAAAATCTACATGTGTGTTTTTCCATTTATTTATTTATTTAGAAAGCTAGAGAGTATATAGTTCAGGGGACAATGTTGGGGAGTCAGTTCTCACCTTCTACCTCATTGAGACAGGGTCTCTCTTGTTTCTGATTATAACATACCCCAGGTTAGCTGGCTCTGAGTGTCCAGCTGATTCTTCTATCTCTGCCCCCATCTTCATAAGAGTGCTGGTTGTATAAATGAGCATCACTGCATCTGACTTTTTTTTTTTCCAACATGGAGTCTGGGAATCAAACTCAGGTTGTCAGATAAGCACTTTTACCCAGTGAGCAATCTGTATCCCTACCCCTTGCCTATATCCTTCTTCTATAGTTTAAACGTCTAAGGGCCTTAAGGGATAATTTGTTGATGGAAATAAACAAGGAACATAGATGAGCTTAGCACAGCCTAAATGCAGACCTTCTTAGTTTCCAAGAATATAAGCAAGAGACATCATCAAACTCTGTCAAAGCTTCCTTCACCATACATAGGCAGAAGAGTTTCAGATAACCCTGCGCATTTATGCCTCCTGAGAGCCTTATGAATTGCCTGAATAATGGGGTGTGTACACTGCATGGGGAGAGGAAGAGAACAGCTAAAGAAATTATTACAGGAAGAAGCCATTCAAGAAAAGTGTGAACAAATCCTATTTAATAAACATAGCATATCTTAAAGTTGAAGGAAAGCTTCCCAAAACAGATCTTGCTGCACATAGATGTGAGCACCTATAGTCACAGCTATTCAGGAGGCTGAGTTCAAAGCCAGCCCGTGTCATACCACATAGTAAATGGAAAGGAAACAAAGAAGGAGGGAGGAGAGAGGGCGGGAGACCAAAAGAAAAAAAAAGATACCGTGAAAACACAAAATGCAAAACACTTATTTAGAAACAGGAAGGCAGGCATGATGGCCCAGGTAATCACAAGCACTCATGAGGTTTGAGGCAGGAGGATCAGGATCAGCTTCAGTTACACAGAAAACACAAAGCCAGTCTAAGCTATCTTAGACCCTGTCTCAAAATCCAAAAAGAGAATGAGGAAGAGACCGGGAGGGAAAGGGAAGAGAGAGGAAGAGAGAAGAGGAAAAAAACGTAGAAATGATTTAAGCCAACTTATACATAGTCACCAAGAACCGAAACTTGGAAGGCTGGAGAGATGGCTCGGTGGTTAAGAGCCCTTGCTGCTCTCGCAAAGGACCTGGGTTCAATTCTCCATACCCACATCGTGAAGCTCACAACCCCTTTGTAACTCCAGGGGAACCAACAGCTCCTTCTGACCTCCAAGGACACATGCAGAAATGTGATACACATATAAGCACCCATGCATACCTATACATAAACAAAAATAAATAAAAACTTCTACAAAAGAAACTGAACTTTGGACAGTCAACAAAAGAAAACATTTCCTTACCTAAAATGCAGTGAATTACTTAACGATGAAACGTCTACTCATAACCGACCTTGAATTTCTGCAGCCATGGTCACATGTACCCCCTGTTCACTTGAGAGCAGTAATTAACTGTGGAGCAGGTCAGTGGTTACAGTTCAAATTTTAGAGATACCTCCAAATGTCTCACTGGGAGCCATATAACACCTCAGACAGGACAATAAAACACACTACTTCTTCACAAAGCCTCTCTAATCCTTTGGACCACAAACAGTCTCTCCGTCCAAGAAAAATCTCTATTCTTGGTTTTAACCTTTCATGGCCCATTTCGAATCCCCCTGTGTGGTCTTATCTCACACAATTTAGTTCTTTGTTCTCAAAATTTAATTTTCAAAAGTCCTTCAAGTTGTCCAACAAAAGTTGGGTTATGCTCATCTTTACTACCTCTGAGAAATTACTGGGTTAGAAACTTGGTTGCTAAATTTTTCTTGGGAGTATATTTATACACCCTTTCCTGTAACAAAATGTTCTAGAACAAGAACTCCAGAATATAATTATTTTTGCTAAGAACAATTAGACATCAAAGGAGCGCTGATGATTGTGTGTAGTCTTGGGAGAAAAACATATGAGTCAGCATATTATAGAGTAATCAACAAGAACACCCCCAATAAATTATAATTTAAACAACTTTAGACTTAAAATGCACCTCCCATTTCCTTTAGTAGTAAAAAGAACTAAGCACTTTAAAAGTAACAACTTTCTTAGCAAAAAAAAAAATCATATTCTAAGTCCACAAAAGATGCTTGTTTTCAGGTTAATTACTGTGAATTATCACAATGAGATATGTCAGTTATTTATATTCTTTGTTCTTCCATTTCAACTAATGTTACAGATAATTTTTGTCCCTATTTATGATGTACAAAAGCTGTACACACAAATGTGCATTCACATACTCAGGACTGTTTGGAATGTCACTGCTGTAATGAGCAGTCCTCAGTCCAAGAAACGAAGGTAGCTGACCCACATCGTAAAATACTGAGCACAGATGAGCTCATCATGCGCCAAATCCCACTGAGTTCTCTGGCATGCTACCCAAATACACAGTGCTAAAATCTGAAAAAAAAACATGTATTAAAATAATTCAAGACAGAATTTAGAAAACCTCTGCTCTGGGAGCACTTCAGAATGAAAACTCCAAAGTGTTCCTTCCTTTTCACAACTGAAATAAGAAATTCACACACATATACACAAACAGACACATACAGAGACAGACAGACAGACCCATACACAGAAACATATACACACAAAGACAGACAAATAGACACACAGACACACGTACAGACAAACACAGACATGTATGTATACACACAGACACATGCACACATGCATGTGTACGCACAGACATACACACAGACATGCACATATATACACAGACATAGACACAAATACGCACATATTCACACAGACACACGCGCACACATTGGTTTATTTATTTCCTCCACAAACCTCTGATAAGCACATCACACTGTTTTGTGTCATGAAAAAACTGATTCACCAGTCAAATGAAAAAGGGACACATATTTGAATCATAGAAGAAAATAGAAATCCGTGTTTTATGCTAGGGATAGAATCTAGGGCCTCATACATGCCAGACAAACTCTCTACGCTGAATCTCAGCCCCAGCTTAGAAGCCTATTTTTGATTTTGAAAATTTTTATTATCAAAGAAAATCCTTTCAAAACTTTCATCTGTTGACATGTTTATTGAGTTACTTTGGAAAGCTCTGCCAGGAAGACTAGAAAGTGCCTTTGCTAGGCGTTTGTGCTGAGATGTGACCAGTGAAAGGTTTTCCTAGTAAAAATAAGGGGGGAGGGGTCTTCCACATATTTCCAAATGTCACAAAATATTTCTGATTATTTTTTATATTTTTCTATACAAGCAAAAATGGAGAATTCAATTAAATATTTTGGAGTGTATGCCTTGGTTTCCTCTAGTCTGTACGTGTGGTCACCATCTGCTTACCAGTCTCTCCTTAGCTTATCTTACAGTCTTCACTCAGATCAGACCAGTGTTAGGCCCACATTTCCTACTAGTTCATGGACAGAGAAAACATACTTAGCAAAATGGTACTAGAATTTATCGTGGAGACAAAGTTTCAAGGAGCAGCAATACTCTAGAACAGAAGCTGGAAATCAAAGCCCAAAGTGAGGTCAAAAGAGGACATTTGCCATCTAAGAACAGAAAGTTAGTATGGTTGTGTGGCTGTTCTTTGCTCTGCAGGAAGGGAGGTGTTTATGGTAATGTTTAGAACTGTGGATATGTATACACTGCAGTGTTTGTTCTTTGTTTAAAGTCAGTTGGCAAGTTTTCAAGAAATGTTGCAATTAATTGTTATATAATTTATTGCCAGAAAAAAGTAACATACAAACATTTTTTTGCCCAGTTATTCCAGCATTAAAAACATGGGGAGGGACCAATTATAACATTGGATGGTTTGTAGCAGTCAGTAACTTGTCAGAGAGAAAAAAATTAAGAAAAAGAGGATTTCCCTTTAAAATTAGAGAGAAATAGAAATTGAAAAAGCAGAAAGAAAGAGCGGGTGAAATAGAAAACGTTGAGCTGAAGGAAATTAAACAACAAATCAAGGCAGGTGAAGATATCAATTGGTTCCAGACATTTCATTCCTTCAGAACTCTAGCTATTGAAGGCAGGAGAGAAAAGATCTCTTCCCAAGTCTATCAACAAAACCTTGCATTTCAGAGAAACCGTGTAGCTATTTTCAATTAACTCTCTGTTTCAGTCCTGTTAGTGTAGTTTTCTGTTCTACTTTTATAATACAGGTTTTTATTGTCTTTCAATAAAACATTTTTAACAATGCCAATAAACACAAAACCGAACGAAAGAGAAAAACATACCCAAATCAAAAATCTTCAAACAAAAATAGAATAAGTGAATATGTGCAAAACACTTCCTTTGGGTGCGATCTGTATGGAGACTGAACCTTCAGAGCAGCTAGCTAAGGTCACACCACACAGCCCCATCTTGAAGCTTGAGGCTCTTCCAGCATTTGGTTGCTATTTCTCCTGCATTCACTATCACATTCATCACATGTATTGTAACAATGACTTTTCTGAACAAATGGAATGTTACCTAATCTTGTAACCAAGGTTAATCTTACCTTTTGAGATCATTTAACACCAGCTTAGCTTGGTTACAATGTAAATGATCTTACTAAGCCTGGGGCTCCTCTTATAACCTAAATATATAGCTTTAATCCCTTATGAACCTTTACCTTCCTTACCTCTGACCCAAAATAATGTGTGTGTGTGTGTGTGTGTGTGTGTGTGTGTGTGTAAAAATATCAAGCACTTACAAGCAGCAAATATCCCATTATGATGAAAATAACAGGTGGGATGAAATTGATAGCATCTGTTTATGTTCAGGCTCACTGTTCTAAACCAACAGGGATCAAAAAGGAAAAAATTCTCCGACAAGGTTCTTCATTCCTTCCCCCACATCATGCTAGATGTATTGTTTTAATAAAGAGAGAGCAAGAAATTCCTTCAAGTGAACGGTTCTGAAAAGACATTTCCACAAGAAATCTCAAGGAACAAGTTCTCAGAACAGATTGGGCCCGCTGTGGGTTTTAATGGATGCTAAGAGTTAGGCTGTTTTCGTTCAGGCACCAGTGTAATATAGCACTACTGCCACAGTGTATGGCTTCCCACTCCGGACACCAACCCCTTGAAGGGCTGGACCCCTCACCCTGAACCCTCCACTGTACTTACAACAGTGTTTACTAACAGTTAAGAGTGAATAGACATTAACGCTTACATTTCTGTCCTCTTGCTCTCTGTGGCTTAGAAGAATAAAAGAAAATGGTCATTTTCATTAATTCATTTTGTGAAGTTTTCCTTAAGCCTGATACCATTGGGAATCATTCCTCTCACAGAAATAAAGGCTGAAATACAGAAGTAAATGTGAAGAGTAAAGACCCTAAAAATAAAGCCCGGAGGCGGTCATTGACTGCACAGGCTCTCTCTGGGGATTAAACTGCAGCCTTCAGCAGTGGAGTGCTTTGCCATTGGTTTGGTGGGTCTGGGGTGAGTAGAGGGATAGGATAAAGCAAGCAAAGCTCAGACCCCACAGAAAAACGCTTCTGCTCAGGAGGCAGACTGAAAGACCTACATATGTACTTTTGCAAGGTTCTCAGGTTATATTTGTAGTGAACTACCAAGTAAGACTTTTAAGAAAAGCAAGTGGAAATATTTCCTGGAAATTCTTTATATTTTTATATGCCCTCCAAATGTGTTTCTCCCTCCACATTTTCTTTTAAAAAAAAAATTTTTTTTAACATACAAGGCAAGTACCAGTAAGCCAGCATGATGCTAGTTGATATAAATCTGTACTAGAATTTTCTAGGAAAACAAGTGAGGAGTTAATATCAAATCCTCTCCTTTAGCCCTTATGAAAAGAATCAATACTCATAAGCTCCATCACACTGTATATAGTGCCAGGAGAGAGCACACACGAGAAATGAAGATATAGACAAGTGAGGAACAATTTTCTTCTAAATGAATGCTGGCAGCACAATTCCTTGCATTAGCTTATCTTGTTCATTTTGAAAGGGGCTCACTCTTCATCTGAGGCAAAATTGCAAAAGCAATACATTCTTGGTCAGAAGCTCATCCTAAACAAACACAGAACAGAAGTATACAAGGCAATGTAATTCCCTCATCACACACTTCTCGTGCTCCAAATCCCAGACCATCAGAGGGCTAGATTTCAATGGTGTGATGAAACCAAAACACCCTGGAAGAAAACTGTGTATCACAGAGATTAGGATACGTTGCCTGGACTAGGGAGATGGCTCAGTAGGTAAAGTATTTGCCTTGAAACACATGTAGGCTTGAATTTGATCCCTAGAACCCACCTAAAAAAGTTGGACATAATTTGCACTTTCATAGTTTATCATTTACTGATGCCATCACATAAACTGAAATAGAAATCTGAGTATGCAAATCTAGGCAGTTTCTCTGAATACCTGTATTTAATATTCTTTTAAAAACTTAAGTACTGACTATCTTCTTCAAGGCCAGGTCCTCCATGGACAGCCTCTCTCTCACTGCTGACTATTAATTTCCTGTCTTGTTTTCTCCTTAAGAACAATGAAAAATCCATTCCACCAAGCTGCTTAAGAATCTAAGGCAGTCTCCATGAAAAGTACAAAAAACAAATCTGCTATTATTACCTTAATAGTCAATGCTGACTTTCCAAACCCATTTTTCATTTTAATAAAAAGTATGTCATTCAGAACACACAGAAGTCCTAAGGATGCAGAACAGAGAACGCTGAGGCTGTGGGGGGCAAGTTTTGATGCATATTCTTAAGCAGCACTTTTCTTCATCTGGTAATTTTTTAAAATCATCTCGAATAATCGAGGCATTAAGTAACTTCTCTTAGCTCACAGTTATCTGAGTATTTTGAGTAACCTGAGATATTAAATTTTTTTGACATATCCTGAGGAGAAACTATCTGGTCACTGCAAAGGATGGCTTGGAAGATAATCACATCAAAATAAGAAGGTAATGAACTCCTTTAAAAAAGAAGTAAAGGACTTTGGAGACAACTCACAGAGTACTTGCTGCACAAGTGTGAGGACCTGTGTTCTAATACACAAAACCCATGTAAAAAGCCAGGATGCTTATACCCCACTGCTGAACTATTTGCTGCTGATAGATTTAGGAAGATGGGCCGTCACTGCACTCAGTTGTATACCCACTGGTGACTCTACCAGGCTCCAATGGATAGTTCCAATCCAATGGGCACACAGATGGCCCTGGTTAAACTAAGTAGGTCACAAAACAAAACCTAAAGTCATGTATCTGGGAAAGGAACGGGTTAGAAGGACAGAGGAATAATAATGATGGAAGGGAGATAGGAGAGGATACAGGGAAAGAACAGCTGGAATGCATTATATACGTGTGTGAAACTGCCAAGTAAATAAATACCATTATAAAAGTATTTAAAACTTTTAAAAGAAAAAAGTATGTATGGAAATGCCATAATGAAATCCATTACTTTGAATGAAATTTTTACAAACTAAGAATAGATCGATGCATCAAAAGGAAGGCAGACATGGTCACGTGCATGCAATAAGCCCAGAGCTGGGGGTGAGCCACGGGAAGATTGCTGACTGCCAGCCCAGCTCCAACTTCAGTGAATGACCCTGTCTCAAGGAAATAAAAAAGAGAGCTTGTCATCTGACTTCCTGCTCTGGCCTCAGCATATGTCCACATGCACATGCCTACACACATGTGAACATACACCACACACTCACACATAGTCAAAATGAACTGGTGGTCCATGACAACATTTCTAGACCTGTTTGAAAGAGGGTGAATACAGTTCAAAAGCTTCAGGGCAGTTTCAGATGACAGGAAAACTGCACTCAAACCACCAGCTTCACCCAAACTCTCACAGTCTCTGCTTTCATTAGGCTAAGAGTAGAGACTGACTAAATGGGGACACAGAACCCAGGAAGGGGACACATTTTCATGACAACCACACAGCTGCTATGGGAGACTAGTGAACCCACCAACTCTGCCTTCTGAAATTCCAGTATAGAAATGGTGGCCCCACTCTTTTGAGACAAGCCCAGTTACTAACGCTTATGGATGCTGGTGTAATTTAAAAACTCTTCTCCATTCTGTCGTGAAGTGTACTAGCCTTTCATGAAAATACTAGTCTCTATTTAGAAAGAATATCACATACTGGAAAAAATTATCAACACCTGAATTCTGGACGCTAGCCCAATCTTTTAATTAAAGGTGCCATATGACCTTCAGCATGACACGTGTCTGTAACACAGAAGTTTATTTTCATATCTATAAAATTTGGATAGGGATACTTGGCCTGGAGTTGGAGAAATAGCTCAGCTTAGCACTGGCTGCTCTTACAGAGGAGTCAGATTTGGTTTCCAGTACTATACCTATAAGGTGGCTAACAATTGTCTGTAACTTCAGTTCCAGGGGATCCAATGCCTTCTTTGGGCCTCTCTGGGCACACAAAACTCTCATATGCATAAAATAAATATAAATCAGAAAATCAAAAAATTATTTAAGCCAGGTGTGGTGGTTCATGCCTTTAATCCCGCACTCACTCGAGAGGCAGAGGCAGGCAGATCTCTGTGAGACTGAGACCAGCCTGGTCTATAGAGAGAGTTCAAGGTTTGCTGGGACTACAGGGAGACCCTGCAAAAAAAAAAAAAAAACAAAAAAAAAAGAAAATAAAAAGATTTTTAAAAACCACCCACTCTGACTGCTCAACAGGTTATTGTGAGATTCAAATGGCATCACTTTTATGAGAGCTTTAGAAACTCTATCCAAAGGGATTAGCTACCACTTTAACTTTCTTCTTTCAAGAATATGACAGACTGTCAAACAGAAATGTACCAATTTTTACGAAGACTGGGTAAGTATTAAATTGTTATCTCACAACTATTCATAAGGAAAACAATAGTAGACCTAGGAGATTCGGGAATACTACACTGCACCAGAGGGTAATACACCAAACCAAATATCATGATCAAAAATAACGTTAACCTTCTACCATATTTAGTAATTCATATATATGATATGAATATGCTTAATTATTTTGGTAACATAGCAAAGAATGTTAAATGTTTACAAAAGTCTTATCCTCTCTCTATATATGTCAGTATGGAAATAACAGCGAACTTCTCCCTCATTCATTCCATCACTAAAAACAACTCTTATCCTCAATTAATCACAAAGTATTCACCTCCACAAATCAGCTAAAAAAAAAAACAAAACAAAAAAAAAAACCAGAAGTCCTAACTTGGAACAAAACTTGTGAGGTGTGTTCACGAGACAGTGATCATGGCTGACTGGAAGTATCCTTATCTGGTCTGAGTGTAGCACCAAGGCTTCCATGACTGACCGGCGTGGTGTAATTCACCTGCCCGTCTATGCTCTTGTGGGAGTAACAATGTCTAAACAGTCTTTCTTCTGACAGAAAACTTGTGCAAACTGCTCACTGTTGTGAGCAACACCCCACAAGCTGTTTAATAAAATAAAATAAAAGGCATGATTTAAATACTAGAAAAATGTTTTGAAACTAATGCAGAACTGCTCACATTTTTCAAAGGTGGGGTGGGACTGGAGAAGAAAGACAAAAGAAAACACCTGGGCGAAAAACTGGAGGGGAAAAAAAGAAGTAAAAACTATGGGAAAGTTGAAAAAAAAAAAAAAAAAAACAGAAATTGCTCATGGTTTCTCCCCTTAGAAAAACCTTCTAAAATTGAAATATGGAGATGGACTTGGAAAAACTTCTCTTGAAGAACCAATAAAACTTTCAGAGCATAGAAGATTGCTGCCGAACTTGAGTAGATCTTTAAATGAATTTCACAATCTACATAATTATGTATCCGAAAAAATACCCACCTGGAAGAGGAAAACTAGGTGGCATCCACAGAAGAGGGGCAAGATTAGAAAGAAGTACTTCATCCTAACCCTCCCAAGAAGGAGGGCTAAGCAGAGCGATTAGCTTACTCACCGGGCAAACTGCCCAGTGAATACAAAGGGGAACAGGGAAGAAATTTTGACACATGCATGGCAGTTGAGAATCTACAGCTGATCACATCAAAGATGTTCTTTGTAAGGGGAAATCACACATTCCCTCCGTGAGTGGGAGATGGCAATATTACAGACGTTCTTACGGCAACACACGCCCAGCTTTATAGGGTGGCAATTTGTTAGCACTGCTCATTTCTTTGAAAAATTAAACAAAAAGCTTTCCTCTGAGTTCTAAATTAATTCTGCCATTTTAAACACAATCCACACTGGTCCGTCACCCCAACACCAACACGCATTTCAAATATCTCATCTTTTTAAATATCCCTCCTTCCCAAACAGAACCAGAGGGTTGCTGATGGCATTTATAGGGCACTGCTGGGGCTGGTCTTGAGTCTTTGCTTTCCACACACAGCTTTATGCTCTAGGCTCATCAGGGGACAGATGGAGAAGTCGATGTTTACCAAATGTTTATTATATGTGCAGATGGCTGCTCCTGTTTTGAATCTTCCATTCTTTTACTCTCCTGCTCATTTGTATAGATATGAATAGTTGCTCCCTTAAAGCTTTATCATGTGTAATTAGGGCTCCACTGACATTGCACCTCACTGCCTCCCCACCCACCCCTCCTGTGCACCTGCTCACACTTATCTACATGCACCTCTCCATCTCTGTCCTACCAGTCCCCAGAACTGAGAATGCCCTTGCCATGGCTCTTCAGAGACAAGGAGAATGGAATCATGTGGTTTAAAATGAGCTGGCCTCACACTCAGCTCCTGGAAATTATGAGTGAACAGACCCCATGGTCAGCTGAAACTAAGCTATTTCTGGAGGTGTCCCAGAGTCAATGAAAGGAACATCAGACTGCCAATGGGCTTTATAACAGCTTCACTAAACTCCTTAAACCATCAGCTGCAGAAGATTACCTAAAAATGATAACTGATATAATTTGCTAGTTGATCTGTAGAAACTAGTAGTAACCTGCAAGTTGTCATTGTGAGCAATCGGGCTTTCAGCTTTGATTCTCTGGGATTTTCATTCTTGAGAATTTTAAGAAACTATGTGTTGTAAGTTTATCAAGTGTATAAGTGGTAGAATTATAAGAAACTTTGTACAGTTTCTTTTGCTGTCTACAATTTCCAAATGAAAGATCAGAGCTGGGCAAGCACTGTAATGACAAAGAGAAAGATGAGGCATTGTTTTCTTGCTTTCAGCTCACCAAAGATCTTCACTAAGGAACAGTTGGCACGTATAACTCAGGAGGCTGCAAACCACTGTTTTGACATTCAGTAAATTAAAGAAATCCTGACTACAATATGCCTGCATTTGGCTGATACTAAGGATTCAGACAATTTATGACCTAGAAATTGAATATAATAAGTGACAAAGGCTTATGCACAAATAAATCTTAAAATGATGTGTTACATATTAAGACAAAGTATTGAACGGTGAAAAGGGAGAATCATCTCAGTCTAAAAGTCAAGAATGGATTTTTTTTTAAAACTGAGCCTAGAATGGACTGAGCAAAAAGAGGTGGATTCCTGACAAAGTCCACATTTAGGTGAAAAGTAACAGATATCCAACCCAAATTAGCTCAAGCAAATAAAGAACATTCATATTCCTTGTATAACCAGAAAGAACCAGTGTAGAGTTGGTTTTATAGACAGAAGAACTCTGCACCCTTCCAGCTCTGTGGCCAGAAGTGGACTCAAGTATGAAACATGCAGGGAAGGAGGTCTGCCTACCAGGTTTGCCCCACAAGGGTGGGAAAACACTGAGGCCAACTGGCAGGATGGTCCCAGGGTCCTGGTGGGACATGGCAGAAGTCCCCCTGCAACTACATGCTCTGAGGCAGCAGTCTCCTGAAACACAGTGTGGTCCTGAAAAGTCAAAACAATAAGGTTGGTAACACAGGAGGAAAGTCAACCTCCACCAGAGATTACACCGCCATGAGCAAGCTGAAGGAGCTTCTAGAGGACCAGGGAGCCAGTACTCTGGGAGCACCGGGTGGGAAGGTCACATCTCACTGGAAGGGCATGGCAAGTGGACTGGCACTGGAAAACCACGCAGAGTATGGAGGTCACGCTACCTTCAAATGAATCTACAGAAAGGGAGGAAATTCTGCTTTTGAGTCTGGACTTCCTGTGACCCTGGGCACATCATAAGTATCTTCATCGTCATTTCATAGACAAGTAAACCAAGACTGACAGACATGGCAGTAAAAATCACACCCATCTTATCACATGCCTGGCTCTCAGAAGAAGCACAGCAAAGAGCTGGGAAGCGACGCAACACAGAAGAGCCCCCTTCCCTTCCACTTCTTGCCTCAGGTTATGTTCACCATCCCATGCTGTTCAAGAAACACTGAGCACCTACTATTCATGAATTATTTACGCACTCGTGCCACGTGACCACATCACACTGTCATTCATCTGTGAACCCAGCTTCAGTGCCAGCAGCTTAGCTCAGTATTAACTTGTCACAAACTAGGGGACACAGGAAACCATTCCTGTCCACTTATCCCAAAGTGGACCAGGGTCCTGGTGGAACACGACAGAACCAGACTGCCTTACTCCACAGTACTGTCTGGGTACATGGAGCAGTAGGAGTTTCTAGTGGGGCTTGTTATGGTTTGAATGGAATGGCTCTTCAGAGGCAGGTTTCATGGTCCCCAACTTGTGACACTACTTTGAAGTTTGTGCAGTCGTTCTGAGTGGAGGGAGGCAGGAGTAAGCCAGGAGGAGTCAGCCTTTGAAGGTTATATCCTTCAAATCTAGTTCCAACCTGTGACCTCTGCCTCCTGTCCACTGTCATGTGACACACAAACTCTGACCACAACAGACCCAGGCACTCAGCTTTCTCTTCTCCACCATGATAGGTTCTGACCCTTTGGAAACCATGAACGACAATAAACCTTTCTTTCCATGAATTGCTTCTGTCAGGGAATTATTCACAGCAATCAGAACTTATGGATTCCTGCACAATCAGCTCCTACTCCCTGATAGTCAAACTCAGGTTGTAGGCTTGTGAAGAAGTGGTTCTAGCACCTGAGCCATCTCACTGACCCATAGGTAGAATTTTTAAGTGTTTTAATAGTGTAGACTCACCCTAATAAGGAAAATAATTTGCATATTTTTAAATCTGTAGAATAAAAAAATGTTAAGAATTTCACAGACTTAAAACAATTCTTTTCATTTTTTTTAGTTTCTTTCTACCATATTAAGAGAAAGAGGAGAGGAGAAAGGTCAACTAAGTCATGGACAATAACAGCAGATAAAAAGCACTTGATATCAGAGATGAAACTAGAACATCTTTGCATAGAGAGAATGGGATTCCTTTGGAATAACTTCAGAAAAAGACATCAGCAATAATAGCTGACTTTCTCATTCTGTCTATGCAAACTTTAATATTAGATATTAAAGTACTAAGGCAAATAATCTTTACCACAGGACATCGCTTTCATTCTGTTAATAACTTCAAACATGTGAGATTAGGTCTAGGGATATAGCATGGTGGCAGAGTGCTTGTCTAGCATGTGCGAAGCCTTGGATTCAATCCTCAGCAAAAGAAAAGGAAAGGAAAGAAGAGGGAAGGAGGAAGAAGAGGAAAGGGAGAAAGGGAGAGGAGAAGAGAGGAGAAGAAAAGGTAACGGAAAAAGTTAGATTAAGATTAGAGGTGAACTCAGCATGAATGAGGCCCTGGGTTCGAGCCTCAGCACCATGAGGAGAAAAGCAGAAATGTGGAATTAGAGCATCCTGATGCAACTAGTTTGAACACACCAAAGGAAATTGCTCTTCTTCTTTTTCAAAATGTATTTTATTGGGGGATGGGAGAACACGTGTGAGTAGCTTTGTCCTCTAGTGGTATAACTGGAATGTCCAACTTCAGCTTTGCCAGTCTGGCTGGAACCAGGGAAGCATCATTGACGATTGGTAGATGACAAAGTAGAAGCAAACAGAGCAGTCAACCTCATCAGAAGATTCATGCCATCCAGGACAGTCAGCAAATAAGCAAGTGCCTCTGAGACAATGAGAGGCATTATCAGTTTTTCACCCATGAAGTAGTAAATCCCAGATTAAAACAGGAATCTAGAGGCACCTTAAACTGCCAGCTCAGAATAACTGGTACTCTTCAAATATCAAAGAAAAGACCAGGAAATTCAAATTCAGCAAAAAATGTGACATTTGGCCCAACGGAGAAACAAAGTCATATTCTTTCAATATTTCTGTAAGTCAACTTTTTTTAAAACAAAGCAAAGTTGTACATACTATATAAACTGCCTGAATCCAGAAGAAAAATTATCCTCATGACATACATTCCTTGAAAGCTATATTCTTATTATAAACACTTTTTTAAAATATGAGATTATTCCTAACTTCTCCAGAAAACACAAGTACACAACTTTTTAAATCTGATACACTTCAAAGTAGCTGATGTCCTGAAAAGTCTGGCAACTCCCCAGTGGATAAGTAACTGTCACAGAACAGTTAATGCATCAGGAACAGCTAATTCCACTATTAAACTGAACCACTAAGTGGCCTCACTTTCCAGTGAGAAGTGGCTGCTAATCATGGTCAGCTACTGGAAGGGGCAATAAGTCTTTCTTTTTGCCACAGGAAGGCTGCAGAGTTGTGCTCCATGTTATTCTAGATCTATTTTTAAAACTTTTGGATAGAATGCATGTTCTTACCTAGTAGACCAATAAACAAATACAGCAAAACCAGTGCAAGATTTCTCCATCACACTTTAATTTTCCAATATTATATAAAGTTCTTCTCATTCTGCTAGTTCTCATAATTACGTGACAGTAAACTAGCCATTCAAGAGACAGTTTTCACCTTCTGAATTCTCCATAGTACGATTTCCTCTTAAAGCCTAGCCCACTTCCTGTGGATAACTCACTAATTCAATTTTCCTAGAAATCCCCAAAAATTTGTAAATGATAAAGAACAAAGGAAAAAAGCATCTTAACTCAATCGTACTATAAAAATTCCAAATGATCTTTTTGAGCAATGCTTGTGTGCAATTTTCACTAGAACATGCCATTCCTATGCTCTGGAAGCTGACTACTCATTTGAAAATACCTAAGGATGGAGAAACTAAAATAGCTCCATAGGAGATGCTCAAAAAAGGAGCAAGCCACATCAGCATCCTCCAGAGCCGTCATCCTCAGCAAGCACAGCCAACAGCCTGTCATGGTGTATAAAACTGCAAAGAGTAGGCATTTAAGAATCCAGATTACAGACATGACTTTATGGAAAACTTTTACAATATTAAGACTTTTCATCCAGAAAGATGGAGTGTCTTTTCACTTATTCGGGTGTAGCAGATTAAAGTCAACTACTGCCTCATTCACTACAAATAAAAAGTGACTCATGTCTCAAGGTTCCTGTTTTAGAAAACCTAAGTAGTTTCTACAGTTTTGTACCTACGTGATTAATATAAGGGCACACGACACAAGATAAAAGCATTTGCATAACAGTTTGAGATAACATAGGTAGAAAGCTACAGATTTGTATTTCCAAATGTTTTGTTCAGCATTCTATGGACCATATATCTTGAGAGCAAAGAGCTTTGCTGTAACCAAAGATGAACTTCAGCAACATGACTGCTTCTGTCTTGAGGCTCTGTAAGAACATCTGCCAGAGAGAAATTCTCAATCATGCTGTCACTCCAGCTCCTCTGTGGAGAAGAACTTGAGTGAAATTTGCCACAACCAAACTCATTAAACTGTACAGATACATTTTTGTTCTTACAGTATTTTATACATTTTTGCTATTTGAAGCCAATAATTATAACAAACTTTAAAACTTTTCTGTTTCACAATTCAAACAATGCTTTGTCACCTGCCTGAATATATTAATTATAGCATAGTAAACTTAACACACTTAAATCTTTTTTATTGTGTGTATGTGTGTGTGGTATATGTATGCACACGTACGTACAGATGCAAGTGCATGTGTATAAGGGACAGAGGTTGACCTGGTATCCTCTATTACTGCTCTCAACCTAATCTTTCTTTAAAAATATTTAGTATTCATGCATGCATATAATGTGTTCAGGTCCAATCTACCCCCTATTCATCCCCTCCACTTCCTTCCATATCCTCCCTGACTATTCCCTCCCAACTTCATATGAGAGAGAGAGAGAGAGAGAGACTGACTCATGGTGCCTTATATGCATGATGTGGGACCATCTTCTAGAGCACGAGTAGCCTCTCAGGGCCAACTTCCCTAAAGAAAACTGACCTCCCTTTCCCAGAAGCCATCAACTGCCAACAGCTCCTCAAATAATGATGGGACTTCATGAGCCCTCCCCATCCACTCTTGGATTTTTACTGGCTTGATCTTGTACAAGTCATGCATGCCAGGCACGGTGACTTCATGTGTGCAAATGCACTGTCGTGTCCAGCAAATACTGTTTAGTACAGACATCCCCTCCTTCTCCCTCTTACAACCTTTCTGCACTCTCTTCATCGATGCTCCCTAAGTCTTGGAGGAAGCAGATATGATACAGCTGCCCATTTAGAGTTCAGCACTCCACAGTCTATGACTGTGCACATGTTGACCAGTTGTGGGTCTCTATATTAGTCACCATCTACTGCAAAAGAAGCTTCTCCGAAGAGGGTTGAAAGTAATCTGTGGGTGTAAAGATAAGAACTTAGGGGGAAGTTTAATAGGATGTCCTACAAAATAATTGTACTAGGCTCTCCTCTATGGCCTATGACCTAACCAGCTACAGATTTTTGGCCCAGTTAACAGTACCAGGCATAAGTTTCAGCTTGTGGATCAGGTTTTAAATCCAATCAAAAAGTGGCTTGTTACTCCCATAACATTTACGTCACCTTACTTTTTGAAACATGGTCTCTCCATGAATCCAGTGATCACTTATTGACCAGTCTAGCTGGCCAGTGAGCTTCATAGACCCATTTGTGCCTACCTGGCCCCCAGCACTAAGATTACAGACATGTGCAACTACACCCAGCTTTTACATAGGTGCCAAGGATCTGAACTCAGGTCCTCAGGCTTATGTAGCAAGCACTTTACAGACTGAGCTATCTCCCCAGTTGCAACACACTTTATCTTTTAAAGTTACATTCTTTTTCCAATGCAAATTATACTTCTTTCTCAAAGATATTACTTCTTTCTCCAAGATATTATATTAATTATACAAAATAATGAGATTGAGAGTATTTTACCACTGACTATGTCCAAATATTCATGTAAACAGATAAATATCTCATTCATGATGACTTAAAGCACATCTTCAAGCTGTATTTTTTCTTTCAATTACTATTTTGGTTTTACTCACTGATTAGGAAAACAAGTAAGTTTCAAGAGTTTAATCTATGGGATGGACTGAATAATACTTCCACAAAGACATCCATGTCCTAATAATTCTTTTTTGGTTTACTTTTGGTTTGGGTTTTGAGACAGTGTTTCTTACAGCCCAGGTTGGTATCAAATTAGGTATGTAGCCAAAGATGACCTTGCACTCCTAATATCCTACCTCCACTTCCTAAGTCCTGGAATTATGGTAGTAGGCCACCACACTTGGCTTCATGTCCCGATTCTTTATGAATCACATGACAAAAGGGACTCTGAGGGTACGACCAAATGAAGGAGTAGAGAGGCTATCCTGGACACTGTCAGTGAACTCAGTGTAATCACAGAGCCCTTATGTAGGGAGACAAGAGGGTCAGAGAAGGGGATATGACCACTGAAACAGATATGAGAGTGACACAATTGCTGGAAAGTGGCCGTGAGCCAAGCAGTGCAAATAGCCTCGAGAAGCTGCACAAAGCAAGGAACAGATTCACCCCTGAAGCATCCAGAAGGAAGGCAGTCCTGCCAACATACTGCCGTTAGCCCCATAAGACCTACTTCAAGTATCTGACCTCCAGCACTGTACGGTAATAGTCTTCTATTGCTCTAAGTTTGGAGTAATTTGTTACAGTAGTAATTTTGTTACTTGAAAGTATAAACAGAGTCAGTATTAAAGCTAACCAATATCCAAAACTACTCAGAAAAAAATATACTGAGCATTACAAGTAACACCTGATTTCATATGGTATCATTTAGAATGGAATTCTTATTCATTTAATGAGTATCATAATTATGCAGGGCTCTGACAATAGCACACAATCAATAGATGAACATTCTTTGATCTGTGTTTGTCAGGCACTGATAATTAAAATATGATTATATACAGGAAGAAGTCTCCACCTTTAAGTAGTTAGAATGAGTCACACATGTGAATGGGTACTTATAAGAATGTGATCTGTATTGCAATCAGAGAAAAAAGGCATTGAACTCTGGGTAGAGCATACATACAAGAAATGGCTAACTCATCAAATGGATAAGGTGCCTGGGGAAGTCTGAGACTAAACTAAGTTGGGCTACAACATAAAGTAGACAACAAGTAGGTATAAACTAGGCTTCATCCCCAAGCAATGAGGAAGGTTCTAACCAACAGAGTGGTAGCATAATTAAGTTTTAGAAGGAAAAGCTCTGCTTGTGATGTAAGGTGAAGAAGAGTAGGCTGAAGGTGCCAAATACATATCAGAGAGCAACACAATTAGTCCCACTCTTTTACCTGCAGAGATTCAGTTTTACCTGAGTACTATCATCTTGAGTCACAGTCATTACAACTGGTCCTAGGTAATCCTCTCCACACAGGTTCCAAAGCACATTATAAATACACAAAGCCATGCAACAAAGTGAGGTGTAGAGTTGTAAGTGGGACACTGGCACCATCGGTGTCATCTGTGTGCCCGGAATCTTTGCTGCTAGTTAGTGAAGAGCCAGACACATTCCAACTCAGATGAAATCACTTTTCTACCTATGACTTTATCACTTTCCTGCCTTCTGACCCAAAACACATGCTTCCATTGATCTCTCTGGCCTTGAAGACATGTTTCAAAGCCTAAGTTCCCACAACAAATTGCACTGTGTAGTCTTGGAACTGTGAGTCTCTTCCTTTATTGTCATGGCAATTTAAAGTAGGTTCTCACGCACTAGACCCAAATTTTTCTAGAACAACTTCATATCTTAATATTCACTCACAAATACTAAATGACCGTCTAGAAGGCAGGTGCTATGTATAATATTTGAAGATTTAAAACAAAGAAGTCAGGGCTGGAGGTGGTTCAGTGATTAAGAGCACCAGCTGCTGTTGCAGAGAACCTGGGTTTGGTTCTCCCAGAACCCACACAGCAGTTAACAACCATCCTTAACTCCAGTTTCTGGGGATCCAACACACTCTTCTGGGTTCCTTGAGCATCCCACAAATGTGAAGCACTTACACACAGTCAGGCAAAACATTCATACACACAAAGTAAAAATAAATCAAAACTCTAAAAAGAATAAATCATTTGTGGTTATAAATTATACAAAATAAAGAATTGGGAGCTGGAGGCATAGTTCAGCAGTTAAGAGCACTGGCTGCTCTTATAGAGGACCCAGGTTCAGTTCCTAGAACCCACACTATGGCTAACAACCATCTCCAGTTCCAGAGAATCCTGACCTCTGCAGGTGTTGCACAACATGGATGCACCTACATACACGTAGGCAATACACTCAAACACATAAAATAAAAATAACTTTCAAATATTTTAAAATATAGAATTGTACATACAATTTAAAAATTATATAGAACAAAAGCAGCTAATTCTATTTTAGGAAACTTTTCTAAATATTATATTTTCAAGAAATGGCCAGGTGTGGTGGAACACCTTTGATCCCAGGACTCAGTAGGCAGAGGCAGGTAGATTTCTGTGAGTTCAAAGCCAGTATGATCAACAAAGCAAGTTCTCAGCCAGGGCTACATAATGAGACCCTATCTTAAAAATAAAATGATGCCAAATTCATATCACATCACAAGAAAACAAAAATTAATACATGAAACTATGTGTTTATTTGTCAAAAATGTGATATAATCTTTTAAAAACTAAAAATTATATTCAAAACATACATTCAAAATGCTTTTACCACAGTTTTTAAATATTATATTCCAGATATCTATATTTATTTTTCTATTGTCCAACAATGTCTATACCACCTACTTAACTGGGAAACTTTGTAGAAATAAGACTTTATAGCAATTTTAAATTTAAGCACTGGAGGCTGGAAGAAGAGATGGTTCAGAGGTTAAGAGCACTGACTGCTCTTCCAGAGGATCCAGGTTTGATTCCCAGCACCTACATTGTGGCTAGCAACCGTCCATAACTCCAGTTCCAGGAGAATCTGACACCCTCTTCTGACCTTCCTGGGCACTGTAAAACACAGGTGCAACTTACATACATGCAGTCAATACACTCATACACATAAAAAAATAAAAATAAAATATTTTTTAAAAAGAAATTGCTAGCATTAATGTAGTTCAACTGAGAACAGAAAGTCAACTTGACAGCCTTCCCTACTCCTGCCAGTAAAAATCAATCACCTCATCCTCTCTGCTTCCATTGCAATTCTCCCTGAATTACAGCAGCTGAGACAAGCTGTGCACAGCTTTGCTGCATGTTTATCTGTTTCATCTGTAGAGCCACCAGTGAGATTCACACTTCTCTACCTAGTGGGATGGTGTAGGTCTACTCCAGTCTTACATTTGATGTGTTGAGAACTGAGCTTTGTATACATGTTCAACAAGTCATCATTCCCAGTGCAGAGCTTCTCAAGTCATGGTTTCATAAAACATTTAGAAAAATTGCAAACATCAAAATATAACGGTGTGATGCCAAGGATGAACCCACATTCGAAAGCATTAAAGAAACACAAATTGGACTTGATAAGTCTTTTTTATTTTTATTGCATGTGTGTGAGTGTGTTGCTTGCATGTGCATAAGTGCACTCATATTGTGCAATGCCCATGGAGGATATGGATCCCCTGGAACTGAATTTATAGACGGTTGTGAGCCGCCATGTGAGTGCTAGGATTCAAACCCACCCAGGTCTTCTGCAAGAGCAGCTAGTGCTGAGCCATGTCTCCAGCCTCTCCATGTCTTTTAAAAGACATGAACTTGGGTGTTTAGAGGGGATGGAGATGGGGCTCTGAATATAATCAAAATTTACTGTATGAAATTCTCAAAGAATCAATAATATTTTTGTACATATATTATGTTTCCACATATGTTTACTTCCTCAGTTTTATGTAGTGGAACCTCAAACAAAAAAAAATGTTAGATCTCAAAGAGGAAGGATGTAGCATTTAGTTTTTAGCAAATGCTTTTATATTTAACCTCTTAAAATCTCCAATTTTCTTCAAAAATGAAATAGCATTAATGGCAAAATTGACCCACAGAATTATGTTGAACTAATATTTTGAATATTCACTATAGAACCTAACAAAGCATCTGTGTCCATGAACGCTACTCACAGTTAAGGTTATTAACATCATTATGAAGACCCCAGTGAGTTTGATCATTATATTGTACACATGTATCAAAATACTGCACTACACTCCATAAATATGTATGATATGTACAATTTTTACATTAATTAAAAAACTAATAATCAACAGCCATGAAACGGATCAATGTTCTGGTTATCCCAAAGTAGAATGGCAGCCTAAAATCACTTTAATTTGGTTCTGGAACAGTATTTAAATTTGAATGCGACTCACTGGGAAGTGTAAAACGAAGGAACAAAACTAAAGGGTGACTGAGGAAACAGAAGAACTTGGAGGGTCCCTCTCCTGCCAGAGCTGGGAAGTCTCTGGGCCTAGTCTAAGCTAAAAATACTTTCCCCACTTTGCTTGATGAAGAACATCGGTGGTGATAATCGCCACATGGAGCATCGCTCTGTTTATTCTGTGGTTTATCATAGCTCCCCTGGGCTTAGGTAGGTAATTAGTTACTTCAGTTTAGAGGCTCCTAGGCAGATGCAGGCAGGTGGAAAAACGAATGCAAGCACTGGCTGGGGTATGCCCGTGCCAAATAACTGTGATATAGTTTGAGCATGAACTGCCACAAGAGGCTCGTGTGCTGAAGGCTTGGTCTCCAGATAGTGGTGCTATTTGGGGAGAGCTAGAAACTTTAATGAGATGGGTAGAAGAAGTGGGCTCCTGGGGGGCATGTCCTGGGGCTATATCATGCAGTGTCCATTCCTATGTTTTCTCTACTTTCTGTTCACCATGAGGTGGGCAACTTTGCTCTTCCATGCCCTCAGCCATGATATTCTGCCTCAACAAGGCCAAAAACAATAGAGTCAGCTCCCCATGGACCAAAACCCCTGAAACCAGGAGTCAAAGCAAACCTTTCCTCTAAATTGTTTCTCTTGGGTATTTGTAACAGCAACAAAAGTTAGACAAACTCACTATGCACTACATTTTCCCTTGCTGAGATTATCCACCAAGAGTCAAAGGCAAGGCTAGAGAAAGTGCTTGCTATGCAAGCATCAGTTCAAAGCCACAACACTCACCCGAAAGCCAGTTCAGCACAACACATCTGCATCCCTAGTACTGGAGAAGCAGAGACAAGCAGATCCCAGGTGCTTACTGACCAGCCAAAACAGAAAGTTCCAGGTTTAGTGAGAGATCTTGTCTCAAAATTAAGGGAGACAGCAATTGAGGAAGACTCCTGATGTTGACCTCTAGCCTCCACATGCAGGCATGAGTGACTGCATCTACACATGCATGCATACACCAGACACACAAAAGGAAAAACAAGTTAAAGGTTAAGACTCATCACAGTTTTCAAATTTTACTAAAGTAAAGTTAAAATGGGAGCCAGAGACACAGGGAAAATGATGTTTTCACTTTCCATATGAGTCTATCAAGTGTTTCTGTATTTTGTTGATTATATAGTAATCATATGAAAACCCTTATAGCATAATTATACATAAATCAAAGCACATTGCCAAGTGTGGGTAAAACAGACAGATGCTGTAGCAGGCCTGTAACTTCAACAGAATGGTAAGTTTGAGCCATCCTGGGCTACATAGCAAGAGCTTGTCTCAATCTATCAATTTCGACAACTCTAAGTTGAAAGAATAAATTAAATAAAATGCCTCTAAGCTTTGGGAATCCCTTCATTAGATTCTCCATCTTAATACTGTCCTTAACCAAACCCATGAAACTACCAAAGTAAGGAGAAAAGGTGCGTTTTAGAGTTAATGAGATACAAATAAGCCACAGACTGACACCTTTATTCTGAGTTAGCCCATACTACTAGGGGGCACCGAATTTAGTGGTGCTATAGCTGTACTTATACAGTTTGTACCCCTTCAGCGAAGCTTCGGTTTTAGAGTAAATCAGAAAAATATCTTGCCTTGTTCCTATTGTTATAATCAGAAGAGATTACTGTAACTTCTCTGCAAAACTCACTATAATGCATCAGTTTTAATTATTAGCATTATCTGTGTGTGTGTATGTGTGTGGTATGTTTGTGTGTGTACATGAATCAGAGTGTGCATGCACATGTGAAGGCACAGGGTCAACATCAAGCTCCTTCCTCTATCAATTGCCACCTTATTTTTTGATTCAGGGTCTCTCACTGAAGCTGGAGATCACCAGCTACACTGGCTGCCAGCAAGCCTCAGGGCTCCACCTGTCTCCTCTTCCCCCTAGCACTGGAGTTGGAGGTACATGCTGCCGCTCCTGTCTTGTACATGGCTTCTGGGAATCGGAACTCAGGTTCTTACGCTTGCTCACCAAGCACTTTTACCCACTAAGCTATCACCCCAGCCCACAAATGATCTTATACAACACAAGACTACTTGATCAAACTCTGGGAAGTTTTCTAAGCTCAAACTGTTCTCAGCCCAGACCTCTAGGACATGGCCTTAAGGAAATCACTACCTTTCTGTGCTCTGGATTTCATCTGTGAAAAGAAGCTGAAGCCTAAAGCTCTGTCTGGATTCAAGATTCTATTTCTATTGCCAATATTCCTAAACGGCTTAACATGTGTTCTTTATACCCGTAACTGCTAACTTCCCCTGGATGTCCCCACCCTAGTGCCCAGTGCAGTCCTGGGCAACATCGCCACTTCCCCAGCTTTGGACTTTTCTTTTGCCACCGCCTAGGATGTTCTCCTATTAGGACTTGGGATGTATGGCCCATTCCTTCCCAAGCAGAATGCTTGGTCACAGCCCCAGTGACAAGGCAACAAATGCAAACAACTAATGCTGGTCTCAACTACTCTGTTCCTCTCAAGCCTAGTGTCTGTAGTCAACACTCTTCTGATTAAAAAAAACAACAAAACAAAAATCAGGATGGCATGCATGTGTTATGTATACTCAATTTGTATCATTTCTGCATCCAAACAAAGCAATTCACAATGTCTTAAAAGTTTGTTTATTTGAAATCATCATCAAAATGCCAGGATCTCAGCATGCCACCAGCCAGCCATTCTTTTTTTTCCATAAATTTTAATTGATTTTGTTGATTTAAAATACTATATTTTGACCAAGCTTAGATCACCTCCCTCATCTGCACCCATCCACTAACTCTACCCCAAAATTTTATGTATTTAAGGCCTTCGGAGTCAAACTTGAGTCCCCAAATGCCTTTCAGCTGGGTCCATCCACTAGGGCCTGGTCAACCATCAGCCCCTAACAGTTCCTCAGGTTGGACTGGGGTTTCTTAACCACATCCCCACATCCATGCTAGGATTTTGTCTGGCTTGAACTTATGTGTAGGACCTGTGCATGCTGTCATCATTGCTGTGAGTTCATAAGAATATCTGATCGGTTGTCTGGAAGACTCAGTTTCCTTGTGATCATCCACCACCTCTGACTCTTACAATCTTTCTGTTCCCTCTTCTGCACTGATCCCTGAGCCTTGGAAGGAAGAAGTTTGATACATGTGTCCTATTCAGAAATAAGTACTCTATAGCCTCCTATTCTCTCGGCTAGTTGTGGGTGTCTGTACCAATTGGCATCTGTTGGATAAGGAAGCTTCTCTGATGAAAGCTGAGAGATGCATTAATCTATAACAATAAGTCATTAGGAGTCGGTTTACTACTATATCTACTTAGTAGAATAATAGTATTAGGCTCCCATCCACTGTTAAGGATAACATTAAAATGATTTGTGGTATTAAAATTACATGATACATATATATGTTAATACCACATAACATAAAAGTAACTAGAATATAATTGTAATAATATATTCCATAAACTTTCCCTTTGTGCATGTGACTTTCACAGGCTATGTAGTTTTCATATTTTGGGCATCAATCCTGGAACAACTTGTGCTAATCTCACATAATCTGCCATAGTTACAAGGATCTTTTAACTTTTAAAGGTGGCTGAAAGATTGCTAAAGATTATTCCTTACTAAACAAAACCTGGGGATGTGTCTCAAATCCACTGGGGAACAGTGTTTCAACTGCAGATATTTTCTCATTAACAAAATATTCTGTTTCTCTTGCAAAGAGCTTCCTCATTTCACATGCCTTATGGCTCAGATTATAGCACCTCATCTGTTCAGATTCCTAGTACAACTAAAATACTTATTTTGATTAATACATTCACTAAAGAACATAAAGTGTATTCTAAAACACTGGAAATGAATTCTCATAAAAGGTGTCCACTAAACTTTTATTATGCATCACTCCATGGCATGCAATGCTAAAGGTAGTGAGGCGGCAAGAAGGCAGTGGTAGAAACAGTCCCTGTGTGGCGGAGAGACGGCTCACTGATTAGTGTTTGCTGTATAAACATGAGAAATAGAGTTCAGATCCCCAGAGAATCCATAAGTGCTGGGTAGGTGTGGTGCCCGGTCTGTAATTCCAAGCTAAGAAGTCTGGACACGGGATTCCCAAAGCACTCTGGCTAAGAGATTTAGCCATATTGCCTTGCTCTGGGTTTGACTCAGAGACAGACTCTGCCTCAATAAATAAGATGAAAGAGTGATGGAGGATGATTCTCCACATCACTTGAGCCTCCACAAGAACACACACCCAATGTGCATGCCCACCAACACACATATGCCCACAAATATGCAAACACACATACACACCATACACATATCAATGGAAGGGGGTCCTTATGGAGGACAAAGTGAATATCGCCCAGAGCTTTATTATTTACAAAGGAAAATTTTATCTTTAGAAGGAATGACCTAGCAAATATCACCTTAATTCTGTTATCAAAGGTGTGATAAAATTGGAAAAGTGTAACCTCATCCATGTGACATTCTTGCCATGATATTTAATCTGACCCCATTTCCTAACAGGAAATACAGGTAGATAGAACCAAACTACAAGGCACCCTATAGAAAAGTGGCCTCTGTGCTCAAAGCTATCAATATGAAAGATAACAGGCAGAGGAGACTTTTCTACACGAAATATAAGGTATGTTCCTTTTCAAAATACTGTATTGGAAAAAGAAAAAAAAGGACAACTTGGAAAACCTAAATAGAAACTGCATATTAGACAACTTTATTATATCAACATTATCAAATTCCTGGGTTCTAGTAGAAATACAATACTTACAGAAGGAATAAAAATGTCTTTATTTTAGAAAGATGAATGCTTAAATGTTGTGACTACTTTAATAAAGACATTTAATAAATGAACAATGCAAATGTTTCAAAATGTTAACTCGTAAATCATATGAAATGAGAAGCATCCACAAGTTTGACTTTAAAAAAAAATTTTCTGCCTCACCTCATGGGCAATGGAAACGGCCAATCATGGTTTAAAACCTCTGAGACCAGGAGCCAAAATAACTATTTCTTCCTTTTAAGTTATTTTCTCAAATATCTGTCATAGTAACAAAACATCTAACACAGACTTCATTCTATAATATTCCACTATTAAAAGGAAAACATATCCCTGGCGCAGTCTTCCACTTAGAACTTGCTGAGGCTGGTACGTTCTCCACCAGTTCTAGTGCTGACAGAGGACCTCTTCAGGACTACCTTACTATTCTATAGCAACATTCCCCTTCACAGGGAAGCTCCTTAAGACTCAGGAACTTCTAAAGGGAGGCACGTTAAGATCCAGGAAGTAAACAAAAGCAACCAGATACATAAGTCCCTCCCTCCCCAAGTTTATACATAAATGATAAGAACTGCTTAAAGACACTCTTAGGCCAGGAAAGCTGCCTAGAAGAGACTCAGATGAGTCAAGCTACCTGGAACAGGTTCAGACTACCTGACCTACCTGAAAGAGACACTCTCCAACCTGCCAAGATGCTTGCAAGTTGTACAGTGAGCTAGTTCCAGGTTTCCATGAGCCACCACCCATGTTGAGGTGGGGTTTTGGTGGTGAAGCTGTCTTTGAGTCATTTTTGTTCCTACAAATAACCCATATTCCTATAAGTAATCCCAATAAACTCACTGGTTCACCAAGTTGAACTATGGTGGAATGTCGTCCACTCCTTATCTAGGGGGTGAGTAGATGCCTGTTCACATCACCCCAGAAATAATGTCAGACAGTATTCACACCTTCACACCTTCAGCCTGCCTGCTGTGAAAAAAAAAAAAAGGATCTAGACTAATATGAAATCAAGCAAGTAGAGGCCAAATACTTAGGGCTCTGCTCTCTCTAAAGTTCTTATTACTTCACAGAATAATACTGTGCCCTTTACTTCAACTGAAGATTATTACAGAAAGAGTTATATTATTTCAAGTATATGCTGTGAAACCACAACTGCCTAATGTCAATCAAGGCCCAGTTGTGAGATTTCATATAGATCTGTGTGTCAAGAACTACGTCCTCTAAGGAAATGAGACTCTCTTCTCCCAGACAACTTACCAGATGCAGGTCTGTGTTCTGCTGCTAAAGGTTAAGACTCCAACTTGATGTCTGATGAAAACCTATATTAACTCTTCTTTGATATTTATTCTGATCATCCATCTATTTTATTAACAAACTTTATTCTAAGCCACTCTCCAACTCTTTTTAGAAACATGGTATAAATAAACTTGTGTTGGAGCTACATAGTAATGATGGTTGTATAACATTATGAATGCTCTAAATAATACAAAATCATATGCTTTACTGAAAACAGTTAACTTTATATTAGATGAATTATCCCATTTTTTAAAGGTACAACATAATTGTAGCAAACAGCATATAATCAGCAGTAGCCACACAATCATTGTAATCCTCTGTTTTTCGCTGTGGTGTGTGGAAGGAAAATTAATCTCTCTCCTACCATCTGTATTGCTTTTCCCATACAATCACTTCCCTGTGTTCAAGGATAATTTTCTATCACTCCGTTTATGTTAAAAATCCCCAAACATTCACTGAAGCCAGTGGTTTCTAAATCAGCCTGTTGTTTGGACTCAGAGAATTATTTTTTCCAGGAACGTCTTTCATAGCCTATGTTTCTGTCAGAACATAAATCAAATAAAACCAGCTGCTCTGGTTAAATTAGTTGAGCACGAGGCCTAGGGCCAGAAGACACTATTCCATCTCAAGTTTCCACATTACACCAGCAGGCCACACAGATAGCAAGAAGCAGACACTTCACCAACAGGAAACAAAAGACTTTCATATGATATTTCTACATAACCCTAACAAAAAATGTTATCTTAGTTCCCTCGATCCAGTAATTACCTCACTCCTCCACGTTGCTCACACATAGGGATGCAGGTGTTTTAAAATAGAATATCGTTCAACTTTCCCCAGTTTGGGGGATACGGAGGGGTCAGCTGTGGTGGTAATTTGTAACAAGTTCTAAGGAATGGCTATATAATGGAATGTGGACTAAGTCATAGTCATAAAATTAGCTGGCAGGTTCTCAGAAAACTATGGGATGAGTTTTCTATGAACCACTCGGTCATGTTTATTGAGTCACTTAATAAAATAAGGGATATAAATTACATTTCCTCATTTTTAATTAGTGCTTTAATTCAGCTTTGTCAGTGAATATGACAAGTTTTAGAAAAACGGGCTTACAGTTCTAACTTTTAGATTGGTGCTTTAATCCAGCTTTTGTGAACCAATGTGACAAGCTTAAAAAGACATGCTCGTATCATGTGTTCATAGTTTCTGAACACATGGAGCTTTGCTATACTAATTAAGGAGGTTTTGGTCACAGATTTTGAGGTGGTTTGAATGAGAAATGTCCCCCACAGGCTCAAGTATTTGAATACTTGTCATATAGTCTCCAGTTGGTGGCACTCTTTGGGGAAGGTCATGAAACCTTTAGGAGGTGTGGTCTTGCTGGAAAAGCTTGTCACTGTGGATGGGGCTTTGAGAGTTCCTAGCCTCTTCCCACTTCCACCTTGTTACCTCTGCTTCTTGGGAGTAACTAAAGACTGCATGCTCAGCTTTCTGCTCCGGCTGCCTCTACCACCATGCCTCCCTACCTCGATGGGCTCTTACCACTCCGGCAGTAAACTCTTCCTTCTATAAGTTGCCGAGGTGATGGTGTTTTATCACCACAACAGAAAATTAACTAATACAGACGTCATATGTAGTATCTTTATTATCTATGGAGGAGGTCAAAAAGTTAATCTAACCTCTAATTTCTCGACAGGCAAGAGAACTTAATGAACTATCTCACATATTGTTAAGTGATTTAAAAACACTTGGTACACACCTGTAATCCCAGCATTCAGGAAGCAGAGGCAGAAGGGTTGCTGCAATCTGACGACTAGCCTGTTCTACAAAGAAAGTTCCAGGTCAGTCAGGCCCACATTGTGCAAGATCTGGACTCCAAAAACCAAATGAGTAATACGTAACTACATACATAAACAGCTTACTTTCAATGAAGGATAACTACTAATATGTACATAATAAATGTAAGCAACTAATAAAAATACAGCAAATCTCAGGTGATTCATGGAATGAAAGCAGTCAAGAGAAAAGTGGAACAAAACTAGTCAAAATACAGACCAAAGAAGAGCTACTGAAAAGCCCATGCTACATTTAAATTTTAGTTTACAGGGCCAGTGAGATGGCATAGCTGGTAAAGGTGCTTGCTACCAAAACTGACAATCTGAGTTCAATCCCTAGGACCCACATAGTGAAAAGGGAACTGACTCCCCTAAGCTGTCCTCTGACTGCCACACTTGTACAATGGCACTTGTGTATATGTGGGATACACACACACATGCACGTGTGCACACACAGGTACTTATGCACTAAACAAATAAAATGCAATTTTTAAAAGAATGAATTTACAGATGTCACTGAAAAATAGAAGACTAATTCAACCCAACTATTAAAAATACCAGTCATTATCTAGTTTTCTTGACACAGAAACAGCCAAACATCAAAACAACTATACCAGTGTATATAGGTATAATACATATTTTATATAACTTAGAATATATTTTATATATATGTATATTTACAAATACCATATTCATATATATTATGGTACTAGAAAATATATATATATAAACAATGCTAAATCAACTTATATTTCATGTAAAATATAACATATATGATACATGCTTTATGTGTATTTATAAATAATACGTGACAAATAGCTAACTTGAAGTCATAGTCCTAACTGTGCCTACAAGCAACAGGAACAAAGTTACTGATTTTTTTTAAGATTTATTTATTTTATGTGTATGAGTGTTTTGCCTGCATCTGTATATATGCACCAGGTGTATGCCTAGTCCCCATAGAAGGCAGAAAGCATCAGATTCCCTGGAACTGCAGTTACAAGCAGCTCTGAACCACCAAGTGAGTGCTGGGAACCGAATCCAAGTCCTCTGCAAGAGCATCAAGTGCTTTTAACTGCTGAACCATCTCTCCAGCACCTGATTCTTTTTTTAAGACAAAATTTCACTTTATAACCCAAGCAAGCTGGCCTCAAAATCCCTCCCAAGTACTGAAATTACAGGCATGCACCACCAAGTAAGATTGTACTAATTCTTAAACACAGCATTTGATCACAGCAAAAACATGTACATCCTAACAATAGCTGCCGCTTGTAGAGCACATCCTGTATGCACTTTGTTTCTTCTCTAATAGGTAGATGCTGCTAGTGCCGTATATTTATATACCTGTTGACATTCAAACAAGTAACTTATCCAGACGTCTTTAGTGGCAGAAAGAGTTCAGAATTAATAGTTTAAATTTCCATTGCATCCAAATATGACTTTTTAAAAAAATACAGTCTTGCAGGTAATTAATAAAATATAACATTTTCAAAGGAACAAAAGAGAATAAAAATTTATCTCAATTCCTGAGAATTAACTGCCAAATCCTCCCAGTTTCCTTATTGGTGAGTATCTTTGTTATATGTGATAGGCCCCTTTAACAATGCTTGAATGTTTATGCTAATGAGAGGGATTATAGCAAACCCCAGACCGTTTAGGCTAACAAGCAAGCTCAGAATAGGGGTTGGTCAAGCCAGAAAAAACAAAATGACATTGTAGGACTGGTCACTGCTCTGAAATGTAGCTTAAAATATCTATTTATATTACTTAATAAGGTTCTTTTCAATCTTTAGTAAAATAATACAAATGTTAACATTGATGTTCCCTTTTAAATTCTTGTAAGATTACTATAATTCTTTTATTTAGTACTTATTTATTTGTATTTTACGTGTATGAATGTTTTGTCTGTATGTATGTAAGTGCACTATGTTTATCCAGTGCCCATGAAGCCCAGAAGAGGGTGTTGGATCCCCTGGGACTGAGACTAGAGAAGGTTGTCAGCTGCTCTATGGGTGCTGAGAAGCAAACCTGGATCTTCTGCAAGAATAGCAAGTGCTCTTAACTAGTGGTCATCAATCACTCCAATCCCCCATTCATTTTTTCAACACTGTTCACATAGAATTAAAACAGCATACAAAAATTGCTTCCAACTTTTAAGTAAAATATGTTACCAGATACAAAATTAAACACAGTCTCTCCCTTACTACATTTATGCAGATCCCACAGAAAACATATGGGTGCTGTTAGACTTTGTGAAGCTATGGGTAGCTTTGAATTTGGCAAGCTGCTTTCCCACAGAACTTACAGGGCGGATTTTGGCATGCTTGTGCAAGGATGGCTCCAGCTACACAAAAGCTGGAACTAAACCAGTAAGTCCCCAGTCCTTTTTCCCAGGATTCATAGTGAGTGGATCTAGAACTACTTTTTTTCCTTTTCAAAATATGATCTGTAAGGTTCTTCACATAACAACACCAGAAACAGACTCAAACATCATCCTTTGTAGGTGTCATGTTCCCCTACCTTTCAAATGTGAGAATTAAGTACTCACTACGAAAAATGTAAACATGAATACACGAATGCTTTTCTGGCTGAGGACACAGCCACTGTCTCCTCAACTTCCGGTTCATCCATTAGAGTAGGCACAGATTACCCATATGTAACTCATCAAAAAGATCAAATCATTGGATTTGCTCCCCCACTTATCATATCTCTCAATGTGCACAGTCGGCTGGAAGCCGGGAAGCTGTCACAGTTCATCTTCTGAAACTGAGCGGAGTGACTCCCTCATTCACCAAAGCCTCTCTGGCCCCTGAGTCAATGCTTATATTTAGAAGTCTAGGGCTGGAGAGATGAGATGGCTCAGCAGTTAAGAGCATGTACTGCTCCTTCCAGAGTTCAATTCTCAGCACTCAGGTTAGGTAGTTCTCAACAGCCTATCTTGTAGCACCAAGAGATCCAATACCCTCTTCTGGCCTCCTTAAGCATCTGTACACACACACACACACACACACACACACACACACACACACATTAAAAGTAAATCTTTTAAAAATAAAAGTCTACTTCACATTCACTACTCCATTTATTACTTGCTATTGAAAATAATGTAATGTAATAAAGTAAGTTCAAAATAGAGGGAAAATATATTTTCCAGGACTATGTCAAATCACTACAACAAAATATTGTCAAACCAAGTGTTGACAAAACAGCTATAAAAGAAAATAAGAAACATGATAAAAATTTAGGGTGGCTTTGCAATCAGAGAAATTCAGTGTCTTTGCATCCCTCTCTTCTAACTCTGCCTGTACACTATGATTCTGTCCCAACACAAATCAGGCTTCACTTTCACTGATGTACAAAGAAAGGGACTTGATCTGCACCTACCTCAAAAGACCAGCAAATGATGGGCTTCAAATGTTTATGAAATGTATTCTTTCTGACTCTTGCCTCACTAACAGTAAAACAAAGGTCTCTTTTAATACATCATGCCCACATATATATCACTACTTTATTTATAGAATATTTCATTTAAATCATCTATGTTATTCCCCCTCAAAAGAGAAACTATAATGTCTTTGAATCTGGTTCACTATAAAGGGCTAAGCTAACATAGAAACCTAAATATCATAAGACCTCAGATAACAGAAATCATTAACAAAAAGAAGACTGGTAAATTGTATTGTATTCAAACTTAGAACTTCTATTTCTCAAAAGAGATAAAAGGGTAAGAAATAAATTAGAAGAATGCATTAACTATACATATATTCAAAAAAAGACCTGTATCCAAAATTTATAAGGAACATCTACAAATCAATAAGAAACAGACAGCTGGGTTTTTTTTCATTATTTTTTTATGTTTTTCCTGCATGTATGTAAGTGCACCTGTGTTGTGCAGTGACCTCAGAGGTCAAAAGAAGTCATCAGTTTACAGATGAATGAAGTGGAGTTACAGATGAATGATTATTAGCTGCTATGTGGGTTATGGAAACCGAACATAAGTCTTCTGCATGAGCAGCCAGTTCACTTAACCACTCAGCCATCTCTCGAGCCCCAACAATTGTTTATTTTTAAAGGGCAAAATAACTTAGGTGGGCAACTTTTAAAGAGAAAATAGCTAAATGATCATTCAGTACAACATATGAAAAGATGCTTAGCACATCATTAGTTATCTAGGGAATATAAATTCAAACTAAGATACAGCTACGCTCCCCCCACAAGAATGACTAAAATGTAAAATCCAACAACATTCCCATAGGGAGGAGCTAATAGAACTGTCACAAACTGCTGCCCCAAGTGACAATTGATCCAACACTCTGAAAATATGTTGGGCAATATTAATTATGACCCATAGCAAATGTCCTAGGCCCACCAATTCCCCTCCTAGGAACATTTGCAAGGGAATGACTGCTTAAGTTCTCAAGAGACATAGAAAAATGGCCCTAACAGCTGTATTCATAGTGGCTCCAACCTTGAACAATCAGAAAGGTCATCTATAGCAAAATAGGTAAGTAAATTATGGCATACCACAGGAATAAAAAAGCTAAACTTCTGTTATAGATAACAACATGACTCTGTCTCTCAAATCAAACGGTGAGTAAAAGTTCAACACAAAATAATGTATACTGGATGATTCTGAGGTTCAGGCATGCACCTTTAATCCCAGCACTCAGGAGGCAGAGGCAGGTGGATCTCTGTGAGATCAAGGCCAGCTTGGACTAGAGGGAGACCCTCTAAAAAAATAAAATAAAATAAAAATAATAAAAACTTCTCTGTGATGACAGAAATCAGAGCAGTGATTTTGAGGAAGGAAAGAGTGCAGGAAACATTGTGTAGTAGGCTGGTAATGTTCTATATGTGGTTGATATTTTGGATCAGCTTGTTCTTGCTGGGTGGATGCCCTGTCTATTGTGGAAGAGTTACTGTTATCACAGTGTATCTACTCATTAGATGACAAAGCTCCAGCTACCCCAGTTTGATAACCACAAGTATCTCCAAATGTCTCAGGAGACCACTGAAGAATAAAATCACTTAAAACTTCTGCATTAAGCTACTAGTGTAATTATAAAAATATACATTCCTTAGGACTTCTCAAGGTAAGAATCAAAATAGAGTCAGGCCATGACATAGAAATTAATACTAAAATCTTGACCTGCAAGAAGAACTTAAGTCTGACATTTGACATCAGCGATATTTATCCCAGACTGCCCAATCACAAGTTACCTAGGATGCTTATAAACATAAATTCCTAGGTGCCTGACCTGAAGATATAGTTTCAGTAGATCTAGGTTAGGCATAGAAATCTCGATTGTTCAACAAACTCCTCAGTAGATTTATGTATACACCTATTTATAGATACATGGGAGGGAGAGAAGGAGGAAGGGAGGGAATGAGAGAGAGAGAGAAAGAGAGATGTGAAAGCAGAACTCATATTTTCTATTTAATATACACACCTTAGGTAGAAAACATATCGATTTTGAATGACAAAAAAGTTGAACAATTCACAAGCATGGTAAAAAGACTATTATTTTTATCTCATTGTTTAACAAAATGTAAATAAGTCTACTAAAGCTGAAATAATGGAAACAGGACTTGTGTGATTTTGAGAGATTTCTCTCAGTATTTGTGCCCTGCCTGCCATCCAAGGGCATGAGCGACCAAGAGGTTCCTGTGTGTCACAGCTTCCTCTTGACCTAGGACCTTAGAAAGAGAAAGCACTTCAGATATTTAAACTGGTACCTTGCTTCCTAATATCATCCTTTCAGCCCCAACAACCTATTTACAGCTACTCCTTAATGTATCTCTCGTGCCTACTGCAGTTCCAACTTTCCAAAAATTAACCTAATTAACAGCTTACTGTCTGGCACACCTGCTTTCCCCACCAGGCCTTGGGCTGGTCACTCTGTGATGGCTCCAGTCCCAGCAGGAATTTGACTGTGTTGTTAGCTGCCTAGGGTACACAATGCCTTAGCCTCAAGGTCGTGTTCTTTCCACTTGTTCTTTGTGTTTTCTTTGCCACTGTTCTTCAAGCCTCCTTGCCTTCCCCTTCCCTCTTCTGATACCAGTTCATTCTCCATTTTCTGTGGTCTAATCTAATTCCTCATCCACTGCCTCACTGCCTCTCTGCTGTGTCTCTGATCCCTTCTTCAAATTCACTGTCTATAGTTCCTTTGAATTTTATACCTGATCACGGCAATTTAATGATAACAACTCTAATAATAAAGGCTAGAATAATCACCTAAGATTATGATCCCAGCACTTGGAGCTAAGGAAAAGAGCAAACTGTACCTCAAAAAAAAAAAAAAGCAATCAATAAACTGATATCATGCAAGCATCTTCTTCAGACATTGTGCTAAGTAAACAATATGAATTATCTCATTTCTCCTTCATAATTCTGTGAAATGAGCGCTGGTGTCTCTACAAATGAAGAAGAAAGACTAGTTACTTTTCTCATTGCTGAGACAAAAGCACCTGTGGAAGGAACCATTTATTTGGGCTCACAGTTTGAGGGTACAGTCTATCATGGTGGGAAGGCATGTGGGCAGGAGCATGAAGCAGCTGGTCACAGTGATCCACAGTCAGAAAGCAGAGAGATGAACACTGGTGCTCAGCTCACTTTCTCCTTTTTATTCATTACTAAACACAGCCCACGTTCAAAGTGGATCTTCCCCGAGGCATCACGCTCATAAACAAGCCCAGAGGTTTGTCTCCTGGGTAATTCTAAATCCAGTCAAACTGACAGTGAATACTGACCATCACAGAGACTAATACTAACGAACTGCTTCTCTAAATTCCAACTGATCTGTACACTCATATGATCTTAATTCTCCTCATATGATCCTGCTTCTCTTCCAAAACACATATGATGTTCTATCCCACCTTCTGATCTTTCCTCTTCTGTATAAATGGTGAAGCATTCAAACAACCTGAAAAGTAGAGTTTGGGGTCTGGGAGAAGCTGTGGAACCAGGAAGTCATGGTAAGGCACTCGGGCATGCTGTAAGTCACCCCAGTGGGCATAGGAAAGTAGAACAGGACTGAAGAAGCTAAACCAAGGTCACTCCACAGATAACCTCAGAGTCTTAATGACTGCACACAGCAGCCATACAAGATGAAGTTCATCCATTCACAGCAAGTTTCCATGAAGAGTCAACATAATTTTATCCCTTTCAACACATCATTAAGCCTCAAGTTTCCAAAAGAGTGAGTCTAATTATTCTGTTGAATGTTTGGAGGTGATCTAGTGTCTGTCAGCAACACAAGCAGAAGATCAAAGTCAGTCTCTCTCTAGCAGTTCTTGCTTTTACTTGTTAACATTATGGCATGAAAAGAAACATGATTTAGTAACTTAAAAGACAAGGATATAAAAACCATCTGTGCTTATCTGTTCCTTACCTCATTCTGGAAAGGACTTCTAGTGAAGAGGTGTGTGGATTTCAATTATTGTATGCTCTCCAGTTCCCATTTCCATACATAATGGAGCTATAAATTACTTTAATACTCTAGCTTCCAAAAATTACTAGGTGCTATAAACTTCCCTGCTTCATCAAAACACTCTTTCAAATTGGCATGGTTACATTTCTAAGCAACTTGAAATCACTATGAAGTCAGTAAAAGAAATTTTTAACTTGATTGAACCCATAAATGTTACATTCTTTCTAAAAAGATTTTAAATGACAGAAAAAAAGTATCATTAAAATTTCCTAATCACTGAGTTCTTCATTTCCTAGGATTGGATAGCTAAATTGATTTTTAAAGTCTCATATTGAAAGATCTCTTATAAGAATGAAACTCTGCAAACTGCTAAGGGGGAAAATCAACCAATGGTCCAACCCAACCCTAAATTCCAATAACCGTAACAACCAGCACAGCACACTACCTCTATTAACTCAGTAGTAGCACTCTGAGTTAATCAACAGTGATTAACTGGACTTAAGACCTTCTCAGTGGGAGTGAACTCATGGGTACACTGTAGACTCAGCCAAATACACGAGGTTGGAGGGGACATAGATCCTAGAGAGAATCCTATCTCTGTCATATCTCTAGGGAAATGAAATTTCTTACCACATGGTAAATATAGATCCTTGTATTTACAGACAAACATACAGCATACAACTCATCAAAGAAGCTTCTTTTTGCAACAAATAGAGGCTACAGCAGAATTCCACAACTGGTCAGACACAGAGAACATATGACTGCAAGATGTCAAGTCCTAGGTGATACATCTACAGTTGACCCTCTACACCTACGGATCATAAAACATGGTGGAACCAGGGATAAAGAGAAAACTAAAGCATCCCTCAATTCTCACCAGTGAAGCTTCCTTAAACAACATAGTGCTATGCACACAGGTCACAAGATTTATAGAATAAGAGACTACAGAGTATGTATCCTTGGATAGGACTGCTATATTGAACCTTACCCACCTCAGAGGTGGCTCAGAGATCATTGGGGAAGAGGAGACAGAAAGATTGCAAGATCCAGGCTGGTTCATGAACTTAGGGAAGCAGTCTTTCAGGTCACTGGAAGCTTGTAAATGTCAAATTTTGGCAATGATGGCATTGAGTACAGGACCCACACCAACTCAAATTAGACAAGGGCCCAGAGTGGAACTATAGAAATTAGTTGTAAGCCAGACCTAGACTGAGAACTACTGGAGACTGATTACTACTGGGAGAGTGAGAGTATGCCTTACTTGCAATCTCTAGATAGTCTGACCAGCCTCCACTGGACGAATTTGCAATACAGGACATCTGGGCACTAATACTTGACAGGATAAGACTTAAAATGTATGATGGAATATATGAAGTCCAGGAGGTATTGGGAAGTGGTCTAAATTTGATTTACAGTTAAGAACTATTGAATGAAATGTATAAAACTCAACAAAAAATTTTAAAGAATAAAATACTGAATCTTATAAAAAAATGAAACTCTACAAAAAACATTACGTGTAAATTATTTATCATTTACCCTATACCTGTACCCGGGACACTGAAATCCACATTCCTTCAGAGCAGCTTCTAGTCTGTTGGAGATAAGAACTACTCCGACAAACATTCATTCTCTTCCCAGCTTCGCACATAATAAGTGGGAGCCCACTCCTTCCTTATCAGTGTTCACCTGCTTCTGAAGAAATTACCAAAACCCTTTATTCCCAGCTGCTAGCTTGCTCTTCCTACACCTAATTAGCATTAGTCAAAACTTGCTAATGGCCACAGTGGGGCTGAGGACAATGTGGTGACACGGGCCATTAAAACACTGACAGCTACAAGGGTCTCACAGAAGCAAAAATTAACTTCTAAAATTTGTATGCTGACACCATTATTATCTTTGCAATTCTCATATCAACTAATTTTTAAACACTGAGGCCAGTTAGATTTTGGGTCACAAACAATCCAGAAGAAATTTGTTCAGTGCTCTAAATCTCAACATGTTGTTATTTCCAAAATACATCAGCTGTGAGAACAAGGCTATGCTTACATCTTGCTTGCTTCCTGGCAAACAGAAACCTATAGTAACCTGATAGCTGTTGCTTACTAGATAAAAGAGTTAATATGTTACATCGGTGGTTACTCAAAAATAGAACTACCATATGATCCAGCTATACCATTTGTGGGTATCTATCCAAGAGAATCTAAGTCAGCACACCACAGATACTTAAACATTCATATACACTGGGGTACTATTTATAACAGCTAAGTTATGGAGCCAGGCTAAGCGCCCATTAACAGATGAATGGATAAGGAATACATGGCATATATACAGAGTTTCATTCAACCAGAAAAGAAGAATGAAACTGTCATTTTCAATAAAATGAATGCAATTGGAGATCATCGAGTTAAGCAAAATAAGCCAAACAGACTCAGAAAGACAAGGGTAGCATGTTTTCTCCAATATTCGGAACCCAGGTTGAAAGCGGGGTGGGGGGGGGGGAGTGGAACTATTTAGGAAGAAGGAGGCACTCGAAGGAACAGGAACCAGCGAGGGTAACGGGGGATGTGATTATATTATATGCAGGTATGAAGAATCATAATAATCCAATTGATTTGTACAATTAACACGTACTAATTTTTATAAATGAAGAAGAAAAAAACATTGCCCCCTTCTAAAAGGAACTCATATTTTCTTCTCCCATCCTCATATCCAACCTAGAAGGTAGAGGGAAAGAGAGAGAGAGAGAAAGAGAAGAAAGGAGGAAAGGGAAGGGAAGTTGTGGCAAATCAGAGTTAAAGCCCCCACACGCGCACTGCCTAGAGCGCCATTCATTTTCTAAAACTAAGGCAGTCCTTACCACCTTGAGCAAATTGGCTGGCTGCCAATGAAGCCTCAAATCGCTGTAAATAAAGTCTCATTTACATTAATTAGAGTAATTTCTTCCTGTGGATCATCTCATTACTTGGGGTGCTGGCTCCACCTTGGACTCATCCATAGCATGAATCACCCCCTGCATCAGATGTATCAGATGGATACATCTCTCCTCTAGACCCGGTCCCACCACTTGATAATTGGCGCCATTTATTGATATTGTCTATGGCAAAGCATAGTTATGTCCATGTAACAACTATAGAAGGTAACTTTATGAGCAGGGGCTCATCTACCAGCTGGCTTCTCCTGGAATTGTACAACTATTGAGCATGATGTGATACTTTAACCGCTGCTTAAATGACAGTCTGTTCTAACTATCAATCAAATATCCAAGCTTTTTATAACTGTTAATGTATTCACAATATTGACTACAGTAGACAGTGTTTTCATTATCACTGTAGAAAGCAAATCATAACAATTTGGTCAAAGGTGGTGTCAAGAAGCCAGAGTAGAATGATGTCTCTGGTGGTACTTTATAAGGCTTTTACTGGCTTAGGTTATAGGTTCCTGGAGATGCAGCAGGCCTTAGAATTCCTAATACATTGTCTCCCCAGAGTATGTATGGCTGCATACAGTGTTAAGCTGATCTTGTGTGGAAATCAGAAAATAGCTTGCGTGAGTTGGCTCTCTCCTTTCACCATGTGGGTCCTGAAATTGGAACTGGGGTAGCAAGGCTTTGCTGCAAATGCCTTCAACTGCTGAGCCATCACCCCGGCCCACCAATTACCTGTTTTTAACTAGATTCCCAGGGCCGGCCCTGAGATTCTGGTTCAGCATATGGACAGAAGGGCCCAAGAATCTAGTGGGCATGTAGATATAACTTAAATTCCTTAAAGTTCTCATGTGCAGTCAATTGAAAAACACCAAAACAGCATCCTTTCTATATTATACCAAGATTCTAATTTCAACAGGCTCAATGTTGGCGAAAATGGGCACAAAGTCTCTAAAACCTATGATTACTACTGAAGACGTCATCTCTCTCAGGTACCTCAGGTCAGAAATCTTTGGCACATCACTGCTAACAGGTAGCTTCTCATTTTAGCAATGAGAACCCTTGAGTTTGCTTCTAAAAACTTTTTCCTCCAGCCTTTCTCATGCCCCAACCAGTGTTCTCATCCCTGTAGAGACACTAAATCCACCCAACAGTGAAAACTCAGCAAGCATGAGAGCAATCCTTAATGGCCACTGCCACAAAGGGGCTTCTCTGACTTTGATTCTGGCTACAGGTATCAGGAAACCAACTCAACCTGTATAAAATGAGAAAGTTCTCAGGCAGGTGGTAATCAGGTTTGGTTTTCTTGAGATTTAGGTATTATGGTTCCAGTGGCTCCCTGAGCAAACTAAACTCATGTTCACTTTGGTGGTAAAGTAACTCTTCCAGGCTTTAAATCTATACACAACAATCAGAAGCCCCTAAAACACACCCCTCATCATTCATAGGTAAAAACTGAGATGCACTCCCTGGAAGCGCTGACTGGATCTCTTGTACATAATTACAAAATGGTTTTAGCATGGGTTTCTGGATAAAGCGGTGGTATGGTATGGTGGTCCCTTCATTTTTTTCAGTTTCAGTTATCTACAATGTACCACAGTCCAAAATACCATATGGAGAAATCTAGAAATAAGCAAGTCATAGGTTTTTCAATCACATGCCCTTCTAAGGAGGGTGAAAAATTTCTAATTGCCTGAGTCCCGTGTGTCTGCACTGTATACATTACCCCCATTTTGGTACTTATCTCAGTAATGGTCATCAGATCAACTACAGCACTTGTGTTCAACAAATCCTTATTTTATTCAATGATGGTCCCAATCTATGAGAGTAATTATACTGGCAACCTGGTTATGCCAAATAGAAGCCAAATGTAAGTAGAAATGTGAAAATTCTCAACTTAATAAGGAAAAAAGAAAAAAGCTATAAATTTGATTTGTTAAGGGGGCTGGAAAGATAGCTCCACAGTTAAGAGTGCTTGCTGCTCTTGAAGAAGACTCAAGTTCAGTTTATAGCACTCATGACAGATGACTCATAACCAGCTCCAGGGAATCTAACACCCTCTTCTGGTCTCCACAGACACCTGCACTCACAATGCACAAAGAATGTTGTGAACTAAAGATGAAGTTTCAGTATTTACCCTCTCAGCATTAGGCAAGTAAGAATTTTATTCACTAAGATCAAGGACCAAAAGCACAAAGCAAACGTAGTAGAAAGGTTTGAAGAGCATCAGGCATATCAGGGGTTAGAGAAAGTTTAACATATTTTAAATTAAAAGATGTTCCTGTTCATGTGTATGTGTGAGTGTGTATGTGCATGTAGAAGCCACAGGCCAACCTCAAGTGCTGTACCTCAGGACACTATCCATCTTGGTTTTTTGAGACAAGGTCGCTCCCTAGCCTGGAATTCCCCCTTTGTCTAGGCTGACTGGCCCAGTGAGCTCCAGGGATCTTTCTGTCTTCACCTCCTGATTTTGGGGCGGAGGGGGGAGGTAGAAGTACACAACCTCACACCTGGCTTCTTTACATGGGTTCTTGTTGGAATCAAATTCATACTAGCAATGCAAGCACTTTACCTTTACCAACTGAGCCATCTCCCCACCCCAAATCAGAATGAATTCAGTGTCCCCACACAAATTAGAGAAATATAGGCATATGCAAAGACTTTTGCTGCAATTCTCTTTCATAATGGCATCATGACTTTTAGAAAGAAATAATCTGAAAAACATAAGTAGCTTTAAAAAAATCACTGGGCAAACAGATGTCAATTCCCACTATCACGGTCCAAACTAATTCTTTACTCAGGGGAAGAAATCATAGCAATAGGACTTCCAAACTATTAAATAGGACAGTCACAAGTGGAAAAACTGGTTTCTAAGTAAACAGGATAATGCTCTATAACTCAAATCCAACGCCAACAAGGATCAGCTCTCATAATCACTGTGTACATAGCAGCTCCTCTACAATAGACGTTAACCAGGGTTAGCGACATAGCTCAGCAGGTAAAGGCACTGGCTCCAGGCCTGATGGACAGCCTGAGTTCTATTCCCATAGCCCATATGATGGAAGGAGAGAACTGCACTGGGCTTCCTTTGACCTCTATACACACGCCATGGTATGTGTTTGCATGTACTCACACATGTATGCACACACAAACACACACATATTATTATCTATTTAGTCCACTAAGATAAATAAATGCAATTTTCTTAGATTTATTTTTATTGTATATGTGTAATTGCCTTGCCTGTATGTATGCAAGTGCACCAAGTGTGTACAGTGCCCACTGAGACCAGAAGAGGGCACTTGAGTCCTTGAAACTGGAATTACATACAAATGGTTGTTAGCTGCCATAGGGGTGCTGGGAATGGAACCATGTCATTGAAAGACCAGCCAGAGCTCTTAACTGCTGAGCCATCTCTTCAGGCCCCAAATAAATGTCTTTTTTTTTTAATGACTTGTAGTTTATCCTCTACTTCAGGAACAAAAGAAAATAACTCTAGTAAATAGACAAACATATTATGAAACTCTTTATTTACCTTGTTGCCTTAATATGAAGCTATATTTGCTGTTTTGCACAATGCACTATCAGCAAGGTCTATATATTCAGGCCAGGCTTAGTAATGGAACAAGGTTTCAAACACTATTTCAGTTATAATCAATGACAACTGCACAACAGAGAAATATACATATAAGACAGACTCTTCATCAATGGAGTGAAGAAACAGTGAAATGGCTGTTTAGAACTTGTGATAATTAATCTTAACTGTCAATTCCATTGGACTGAGAAGAGGCTGGGAGATTAATAAAGGACATTTCTAGGTATGTCTTTGAGTACATTTCCTGGCTTCCCTGGAGCATAAGGGTTCTGATCTAATGAACGGCATAATACACTGATGGATTCAAATTTTGAATAGACTATAGGGAATGGCCGAACTGTGGGAGGGACTGAGGGACCAGTAGGAGGAAGTGTGATTTTGAAAGGTGAATCTTAATGGTGGCCCCTTCCCTTAAGCTCCCTTTCTTCCTGGCATCCACAAGGGGAATAGCTTTCCTCTGCCATGCCCCTCCTCCATGACACTTTTCCCTTGTCACAGATCTAAAAGCAACAGAGCCATGGGGCTGGAGAGATGGCCTAGTTCCCATAACTCACATGGCAACTAACAATCACTCATCCATAACTCCAATTCCAGGGGATCCAATGCCCTCCTCTGGCGCCCTTCAGCATTGCACACACATGCAGTTATATGCATGCAGGCCAAACTCTCATACACATAAAATAAAAATAAATAATTTTTTTAAAAGAAAGAAATGCCTACAGGCCAATCTCATGGAGGAAATTCCCCAAATAAGGTTCCTCTTCCTAGATGTGTCAAGCTGCCAACTGAAGCTATTTAGCACAATAAGGAAAAGTAATATTATGCAAACAGAATACAATTAATACTTGTTAAAGATAAGAAACTGGAACACGCATGTACTCTCTCCTGTGGACTTCAACTTCTAGCTGTGGATTTCAATTCCTGAGGACAAGGACCAATTCTCACTCATCTTATGTCAGTGGATTGGAATGAATTCCTGCTGTAAAACTAGGTCCAGAGCATACAACCATAAACAGACAGGAGCTCTCTCAGCACGGAGCTTGCATTCCAGAGGTGGTGACAATACACACAAAAATAGCAATAAAAATAATGTGTTAAGTGTCAAAAGGAAAACAAGCAGCTGACACAAAAGTGGAAAACTGGGGTATCAACCTACTTAAGAGAGACATTCACTGGAACCCAATCTGAGGAAGTATCTTTGTCATGTAAGCAGAAAAGTAAAGTAGGGGCTGGGGCAAGCCAAGCTAGCAAAACATAGGAAGCATGCATGACAGGGTTTTGAAGTGATCTAAGAGGTGGACTTGTTTTTGAACAGGAAAGCCGACTTGCATAACTGAATGGGGACTTTCGGGGAGTGAAAGTCTGCAGGAGGTCTGCCAACCAAGACCACAAAACAAAGAATGTATACAAATGTTCGAGTGCAATGGGGGCTTAGTTTGTGTTTCATAAAGATCATTCCTACTGCTCCATGGAAGAAAGGGTTAATGGAAGGGCAAGATTCAAGGAGGGACAGCAGTTAAGACAACAGTCCTAGCAAGAGACAGCTGTGGTAGTGGTAAGAGAGAGATGTGGGCATATTAAAAATAACTTTGGAGTGGGAGAGGTTGGGAGAGGGGGAATCAGTTTTCTTTAAAGGTATGATACCAGGTAGGCTGAACAGGCTTCAGGGGGCCAACCCACACCCAAGAGCATTTGGAGAACACAAATTAACTAGCTAGGCCTTAAAAAAACATAGAGGACATGAAGTGAGGGGCAGGCATAGAAAGGTGGAGATAGATCTGAGAGATGGGGGAAGGGTCTGAAAAGGATCAGAATCAACAAAAATATTATTTAAAAAATAACTTTGATGGGGCTGGTGAGAAAACTCAATTGGGAAAGTACTTGAGGTGTAAGCATGAGGATGTGCGTTCCATCCCCAGAACCCATGTCAAAAAGCTAGGCACAATGGCATACACCTGGAATCTCAGAGCTCCAGACAACAGGAGGATCCCTGAGATTCTGTGAGAGACCCTATGGCAAGAAAATAAATAATGTGGAGAGTGATTGAGGAAGACACATGATGTCAACCTCTACATGCACACACATGCATGCACACCTTCACATACATGTGCTCACCAAACACACACACACAGTTACTTTAAAGGCTGTGTGTAGATGTAGCTCAGTGGTAGAGAGCCTGCCTAGAATGAACAAGGTATTAAGTTTGAGATGTGATATTTAACAAAAACAAAAATAAGACACTTTTGACCAAGCATGGTGCACATATCTGTAATCCTAGCACTAGGGAGGAAGAGGCAGCAAGATCTCATCTTTGGAGCCAGTCTGTGCTTTGCTACATAGTGAGACTCTGTCTCCAAAACAATAGTTTTGGAGGCAGAACCAAAATGACTTGCCTAAAGGAGTGAAAAGTAAAACTCAACTTTTTCCTACAGCACCAGCAGCAGCAACTACACATTCGGGTGCAAAGTAAGAATTTGCAGACTGAAAAAAAAAGAGGACAGGGCTACTACATAAGGTGTCACCAATAAAAACTTACAAAGTGGATTTTAGAAAACACCTGGAATTGGAATATCAAATTTGCCAGATCTTCAGAAAATTATTTGAGCCTAGGTTTTCTGTACTATAAAACAGGAATTTTAAAATGCCTATTTCTTTATAAGCTTGTCAAAGAGCAAAGGTCAGCAAACTTTCTACAAAGAGCCAGATTATAAGAGTTTAAGTTTGGGGATCATTCATTTCTGCCACAAATGCTTTCTCGGTTATTTTAAGATTGTTTTAAGGGCAGAAGATGTAGCTCAGCTGGTACAATACTTGGCTACAATGCATGAATCCCTGGGTGTGAGTCCCAGTACCAAATAAACCAGGAGCACACAACTATACTCCCAGCACTCGTGGGGCAGAGGCAGAATACTAGGAGTTTAAAGTGAGTTCAAGGTCAACATAGGCTACGTGACACCATATCTCAAAAGAACAAACCAAAATAAAAACGGGTTTAATTTTGTCATTTTTACACTGTTTATTAAAATGAACAATTTCAAATCTATACATCCACTGTAACTTCCAACAGAAAGGTTATATGCCACTTATTTTCTAGATTCTTAATGGCATATTTCTTGATCATTCTCTTACTTGAACACTCCATTATTTGAACAGAGAGCAATAAAATGTGTCACATGCCCTTATTTTAACAGTAATTTGGACCCAAGACTGGTTAAGATCTTTGGCGGAATCTAAAATATAAAGGGTTGTGTTCATAAATAGAATCTATTGCCACCCTTTTCTTATTGCTTTAATATTGCTATTAGAAATTAGAGAGATCTGCTAAGAACCTGACTCCAATTAGATAAAGGACACATGAAAAGAGATGCTAGGGGGCAGGCTCACCACCACCATCACCACCATATTCAGTCCAACAGGACCTTGCAAAATTCCATATGAACATGAAAATAAACTCTATACAAATGGCAAGCCACTCTAGAAGTACCTAACACAAAGGGAAAAGGACCACACAGCAGATATTCTCTCAGAGGGAAGAAATCCAATCAGGCTACAGCAGATACAATACAAAGAATGAGACAGTGAGCATTTGGTAGCCTAGCAAGGAAGCCACAGGATCAGGAAGAGCCAACACAGAGTAACAAGACATCTCACAGGCATCCTAAAGAACACATCACTGATAATCCAAGAACAACTGTCCAAAGAGCTATACAGGAAAATCCCTCAGGCTGTTCTGTTCAACCAGTGGGAATAATGAAACAAGGCAGGAGTTGAGCTGATAAAGGTGAGAGCCATCCAGGGCCTGAAAGCATTTTGTTAATTGTTTTTGAATAAGCTATAATGTTTTCCTTCAGTTTATACATCCTGTCCTAGTTAGCTTTCTGTTGCTGTGATAAAATACTCTGATCAAAACCAACTTGGGAGGAAAGGGTTTATTTGACTTATCCATTCCGACCACAGTTCATCATGGAGGGAAGTCAGGGTAGGAATTCAAGGCAGGAACCTGGAGGCAGGACTAAAGCGCTGACCACAGAAGAACCCATTTATAGGCTTGCTCCCTGACTTGCTCCCCTGGCCTGCGCTCAGTCTGCTTTCTTATACAACAGAGGACCACCTGTCCAGGGACAGCATTACACACAGTGGGCTGCACCCTCCCACATCACTCAACAATAAAGAAAATTCCTCTCAGACAGTCCTACACGCCAATCTGATGGAAGAAACTCCCCAGTTGAGGTTTCTTCTCCCCAAGTGTGTCAAGTTGACAAATGAAGTTATCCAGCACACCATCTATTCCTGAGAATAAAGACGTGATTTGAGATAAGGAAGATGCACTATCGAGACACGAATGGCTATGAATGTACTCAATCAGAAGCTCTGGGTGTGACCCAGAATCTGAAATGACCTCAAGTAGGATTTTACTGCTCACAAGCTGTGGAATATTAAGAGTAACAAAGATGAAGTGGCTTTAAACAGAGAATTCTAGAAATGTATATGAAAGTCAACTAGTTGAGGACATCCACAAGATAAAAGAACTAGAGCAGCAAATTTAGGCTATTTTTAGACAGGAAGATTCCACTGCTTTAAGATCCTCTTTCCAACCCCAACATCTTGCAAGAAATGAAACGTGGAAAAGATCAGTAATTTTAAAACTATTATAGCTCCCATAATGGGAGTGGAGCTACACAACCCTATGCCAGGACTGTCTGACATTGAATCAATCAAAGTTTTCATCTCACATTTCATCTCTTTCTGTCATATGACCATAGATAACAAAAACATACAAAATAACACTGAAAATTTAAACCCAGAGCTTTCTGAACTTGCATGTCCAGAACCCTTTTAAAGATTAATATGTCAATATAATTACTTTACTGTGATTTTGTCTAAGCATATTTGCAATACATACATACACATATATGTATGCATATACATATATATAACTTTCATATGCTCATTTTTCTAAGATTTTAAACAATTCCAACATCAAAACTAACATAGGGGATGGTGGAGAGCAAAAGAGGGCAGTTGGAAGTGTGGGTATTATCAAAGCACTATGTGTGCATGAAAGGAAATGTCACAGTGAAGGCCACTGAAGTGAATGATTGGCTTGCATTAATTATAAGAGACTGGAAATAAAGAACTTAAAAGCAAATTTACAAAATAACCATAAACACAAGTATAAGCCAGTAACACTGAAACATTTATACTGAGCCCCTGGGTTCAAAGTGATGAAGGACACTGCCTTTCAGGTCTAAGAAACTAGACCACAGATTCTGTGCTGAGGCTGCTAGGGTCCTAGTAGCATTCTGGTTTTTGTTTGCTTCTGCTTTTGTCACTTAACTTCTACTTGAACTTGTAAAAATAAAATCATACAGCAACTTATTGGGCTTAACCTAAATTAAATATCTGAATCTTACAGCTTTTGCTATTCTGTCTTCTTTAATCTCAGATGACTACCACCACATGATTTGGCATGAATGCTTTTTGATTTATTATATGTGATTTATAATGTTGATAACATGCGTTATGCTTTATAATTTTATACTTCCCATTAATTACATCATTTCCACATTACAAGATAGCTAATAATTTGTCTATGCTTTTTTGAGAAAGGGGCCTACTCTGTAGCTCAGGTGGAACTGGAATTCACTATGTAGCCTGGGTTGGCATCAAACACAGCAATCATCTTGCCTCAGTCTCCCAAATGCTGGGGTTACAGGTGTGAGCCATCATGCCCAGCTCATTTATGGTTTTTCAGCATTTCCTATTTACGTATTATACTTCAAAACTTAATTTAAAATATTCAAAGGTCTGGTTTTAGTTGTTCTTAAATATATATCCTAATCAATTTCTATTCTAAAGTAATGTTATAAAGATTGCAGACTGACTCATGATCTACTCTCCTGAAGACTGAATAAAAGATACATCATTGTTCAAATTCACCAATTTAACACAGGAGCTGTTTATAGCTCAAAGATAGAGCACTTGCCTAGCATGCACAAGATCCTGGTTTCAATACTCATCACCATAAGAAAATCAACCTAACAAATCACAATAGATTTCTTAATTTCCACTAGCAAAAAAGTACATCCAGGCACAGTGGCATGCACCAGCTGCTCCAGAGACTGAATCAGAATGGCCACTTGAGCCCAGGAGTTCAAGACCAGCATGGATATTACAGTAAAGCATTACTTTAAATTTTTTTTTGTTTGTTTTAAGTCAGGCATGATAATGCATGCCTTTAATCCCACACATGGGAGGCAGAGGCAGGTGAGTCTGGTTCTGGCTCAGTATGCAAGAGCAAGTGCTGTTCTTCCAGATGGCCCAAGTTCAATTCCCAGAACCCATGTCAAGTGGCTTACAATTGCTTATAACATCAGTTCTAGGGAATCTGACTTTCTTTTCTGGCCTGCACAGGTACCTGCAACTCATGTACACATACTCCGACAAAGATGCACACACATACATACATAGACATAAATAAAAATAAAGTAGCTTAAAAAATACACACTGGAATAACTACATCCAAGCACACATTCAACATGAATAATTTTACAAATTTCACTGACACATTTAACTGTGGAGTTTTTCATATAAATAGGAAAAATCAATAGCATAGAGGTTTATAACACTAATGAGTACAAATTAATTTTCAACTGCATTTTAGCACAGCGGATAAAAAGAACAGGCCTTAGAATCTGCTGGAGTTCAGTGGACTCCTCACATTACAAGTCTTAGGGTCTTTGGAAAATTCACCATTCATTGTGTGTATGTTCACGTACGTATGTGCTATATGTGCACGTGTGTGTGCATATATGAGCAGGTGAGCTCACCCATGTGTGTGTTTATGGAGCCAAGAGGTTGATGTTGAGTAAAAATCTATTACTTTCCACCTTATTTTTTTGAAACAAGATGTTTTACTGAACCTGAAGTTTGTGATTACAGTTAAACTTGCTAGCCACTGAGCTCCTTGAATCTTCCTCTCTCTGCCTCTCAATCCCAAGGATATGGTTACAGACCACCACCATACCCAACTATTATATGAGTGCTGGGGACTTGAATCAGGTCTTCATACTCGTACAGCAAGCGCTTTACCCACTGAGCCACCTCCCCAGTCCACCACTCACTTTTAAAGAAATGAATTAATGAGCTTCACAGATAGACAAATAACTGCATGACAGATGTGCCTCAGAACCCTGACGTAACCAGCCAGTGGCATCCTTAGTTAGCACATTCGATGAGCTATCAAAACTTTTATAAACGTTTTATACAAAACTTGTTTCAAATAAATAATTCTGAAGAAATGTTAAGTTGCATCCTAATTGATCCATCACTCATGTTAAAATGGGGGTGCATAGGACTCTAACGAGATGAAGCTACAGAAATAACACAATTTTTTTAACAAGTCAAACAACTCCAGATAGACGTGGAGAAGGAGCAGGAAGAAAAGGAAGAGGAAGAGGAGGAGGCTGAAGAAAAGGAGTAAATAGAATTATTTGTAACAATTATTCAGACTGACCATTATCTTACCATATTCCCCAACTCTATTTCTTTCTGTTTGATTTTTTTCTTTATAACCAGTATATAAAACATGCTGATATGTTTATGATTTGTATCTTTTGGGTTTGAGACAAATAACACACTAGATAATCTAGAAATTGACCAAAATCATTGGTTTTCCTCACCAAGCAATTAATTCACTCATTCCACAGTAGGAAAAAAGATGCATTTAAATGGACTTTGTCTTTCTGAATGCTATTATTTATCAAAAAGCAAATTATATTTTAGTTTTTGTACCAACTATCATAATTTGACATTATAATATATCCCTCATCTTAACCTCCCCCCAAAAAACTAATATATTGTTCCATTTTCAAAACTTAGAACTTTTATCTAGAAGACAATTTTTCCATTCAACACAGTCACAGAATTATGGTATCTGGCAGAATAACGTCTAACTAGGGCGAAGCCAATAAACTAAATGAGTAAGAGTCTCTTTCACATCTTCTGCAATCAGATATTTCTATTTCTTATGCTTGATGAAACATTTAAGAATGACTGCAGTAGTAACCAATTGAAAAGAAACGGTCATATAGTCAACTAAATGAACAGTTTTAGATCTCTGTCTCCTAACCCTGTACTCTGAGTCAATCTCCAGAAACAGAATGAGAGATGGAGGTGAGGCTCTTCTTAGGAACCCTATTGGGCAATGTGGACCCACTATCCAGCCCAGGAGCATCTGGTTTCAAATCATCAAGCTGGTCCCGAACAGCCGTGGTGTTCAGTGCAGGTTCCCAGCGTAAGGCAAATGCTCCCCTGGGACTGGGAGGTTCTGTGCAGAGGTGTTTGCCTTTCCTCCAGATATTGCAATCAAGATTCTTGCATGGAGCCAAGTCAAGTTAACCTCCACCTCGGATCAGTGGGAAGAGAGAACAAAAAGTGCTTACAACAAATAAGAAAGACATTTCTAGCACTGAGAATATAGGTACTCAGTGGTAGAGTGCTTGCCTAGCACATTTAAGTCCCTGAGTTCAATTCCGAGAGAGAGAGAGAGAGAGAGAGAGAGAGAGAGAGAGAGAGAGAGAGAGAGAAAATCAGGTCAGGTCTATTAGTTCCTCGTTAGAGAACTGAGAGAGAGAAAGAGGTAAAAGCCTCCAGATTCTCTTGCTGTGGTATTTGGACTGGCATATTCTCAAAGCATTGAACACCACTATGAAGGACTGAGAAGGAACCTTGCTGAAATAAATTGACAAATGAACTTGAAATTGTGTTACATGAGTAAACTCCAGATAACAATGAATATTTTAAGAGGAACAACAAACCTACAGATTCAGAGAACAAAGAGCTAGAAGGAACTGATATTAACTTCATTTTTCTTAATTCTAAGAACACAATTTGCAAAACCTCTTTATAGTCATTCTTGTATAACCAATGGAAAGTATACTTTGACCATGATTTTGTCTTTTAAATTCAATAATTATGAAATATAAAGGCTGGTGAGATGGCTCAGTGGGTTAAAATGCTTGCTGAGCAAGTCTGACAAACTGAGTTCAATACCCAGAACCCACAATGGGAGAAGAGGATTAACTCCAAAAAGTTACCCTCTTACACAAAAGCTGTGGCATTCACACATACCCCATATATAGTACTACTAATAATGAGGATGAATAAAATAAAGTTTTTAAACGAAATATAAGACTGTCATTAGTCATATGCTGTGTTTGCCTTTAATCTCTGAAACTTTTAAAAGCTTGGTGTGGTGGTGCTTGCCTTTAATCCTAGCACTTGGGAGGCAGAGGTATGTGATCTTTGTGAATCTGAAACCATTCTGGTCTACAAAGTAAATTCCAGGCCAGTTAGGACTACATAGTAAGACCTTGTCTCAAGAAAAATAAGTAACTAAAAATAAACTTTTTAAAGATTTTTATTTTTAATTATGTATGGGGGGTGCACATGACTATGGGTGCTGGTGGAGGCCAGAAGAGAGCATCAATCTCCTGAAGCTAGATTTACATACAGGCAGTTGTGAGCCAACTAATGGTTTTAGAAAGGAACACAAGTCCTACTTTTAACCACTGAGTCCAACTATTAACTATCTTAATTATTAAAATATTCATAACATAAAACTCCTTTTATTTTTTTTCTGTTTGACACAGGGTCTCATATAATCCTGGCTGACCTTGAACTTGCACATAGCTGAGGTTGATGTTGAGCTCCTGATCCTCCTTTCTCCACTGCCTCCAAGCACTAAAATTGCAGGCTGGAGCCACCACACTCAGTTTATGTGGTGCTGGAAATGAAACCCAGGGCTTCATGCAAGCAAAACAAGTACTCAGATGAGAGCAGAGCTATATTCTCAGCCTCCAAAACTTCTTTTTAATGGAGAAATTGAAGTCCTGATATACATAAACAGTCTCTTTCTGAAAGGCAGTAAAGATAAGTATTTTCAGATTAATGACCTATCCTAGATCCTTAGGAACGAACCTGGTATTCTGATTTCCTCAGTTAAGTCTACAGCACAATTAATGTTGGTGGGATTCTAAGGCACTTGCACAGTCAGATCCTTTTCTAGTTCAAGTACCCAAGTCAGGTTGAAAAGAAATGTGCTAATCCTGACACTCCTCCCACATCACACTACATGGGCCTGCATAGATGTGGGCCTCTGAACTTGAGGTGGCATATACTTGACCCCCACTTCCACCTCCCTTTGCACCTGAAAGGCCTGTTCACATTAAGCTTTTCCAGTTGAGTACTTCTCCTGACACACACATTCTTGACTCTAAGCAAGGAAGAGGTGTGGAACCAGAGGGCACATCACCATGGCAACTCCCCACAACAAACCCAATCTATCAGCTCAGCACTTCCCACAATGAGATCACATAGAGATCCACCCTCCGAAAAGACATGTGAGCAATATTCTATAAAACATCCTTTTCTGTTTGAAAGAAAAATCCTCCAACTCTGTGGTCTATAGGAACACAAGCTCCACCATTTATCTGCAGTAAAAGTTCTACTCTGCCCTAAACAGCCCAGGTATATGATGTTCTGCTTAAGTAATTGTTAGTGGTGCCCCCTTTCACAATAAAAACTGCCCCAGATCATCCTACAGACAAGCCCATGGCAGAAAAGAGGCAGGCTTGGAGACAAACCAATGCAAACTTACTGGAGATGGTTGAATGTCAACTGTTCTAGGCTACCTTCTAGACTTTGCTCAGTCAATGTAGAAAACTGTAGACTCTCTTAGCAAGGAGCTTTAAGCCCCACTAAATCTACACTTATGTGTATGAGTGTTCTGCCTGCATGTGTGTAAGTGTGCCCACAGTGTGCAATGCCTGAGGATGCCAGAAGAGAGCACTGAATTGCTTGGAACAGGAGTTATGGAGGGTTGTTAGCTCCCATGTGGGTGCTGGGAACTGAATCTGGGTACTCTGCAAGAACAGCCAGTGCTCTTAACCACTAAGCCATCTTGAGACAAAGCAATAGCAGGCCATCTTTTTCATTTTAAAGGAATCCAAAAACTATTTTGCATGAAGCAATCTCATGGATGATACTATTGAGTTCATCCCTTTAACTTGTCTGGCTACGGAATCTTCACTTTGGGAAATGTTCATTACATATTCCCCCAAAACAGTGGTTCCAACACTACCTCCTATGCAGTGAACTTGGATGCTCACAAGGAAACGCAGCAAATGGTGTCAATGATCGAACTCATCTACTCCACAAATATTTACATTTAGTCCACAGTGGCAGATCTCTAAAGTCAAACCTTACGTGTGTACTGCTTAGCCCAAGAGAGTTCTTACATGTTTAAAATATCTGCCAGTACTTTAAAGTGTGGAATCATACATTAAAAAAGAAATCCAAAGTCAACTTTCCCTTGTGAAATCAGAAGATCTAATCACACTGAGTTTGCATTCATTCCTGTCATTTCCTGATGGAGAGGAGTAACACCCTGTGCAATCCCCAAAGGTACTCATTCAGACCTCCTCCTGGGCACTGAAGTTTAGAACCACTAATTCTAGCTGGAAATGATCCCTAGAGAAACCCACATTTGACCCTTCATATGAATGATCCTCTGGCAGGAATCTGATCAGTTCAGAGAAAATAAGCATCTGTATCTTTAGACCAAGGACTCATTTGGCAAATAACAATAAAGAGAAAAGACAGAGTTTTTCTTTTCTTTTATCAGAAAATCATATGGCTTCCACTAACTTCCCTGAACTAACGGAGGAAAATGAGCCTAAACATACCCTTGTGAAACAATAGGACATGCAGCCTCTAACACTTAAATATATTGTAAACACTACATTGACAGCCAGTGACTCCAGACAGAACTGATAGTCACTGTGGGGAATGCATGAAGCCGCCACCTGCATTGAAAAGAGCAGGTGTGTCATGTACTCGATCCAAAGAATACACACGATTACAAACCACCCATGGTCACCAAAATGTTTCTTTTTAAAAACTTATGTTTTATATGTAATATATACGGTAAATATATATGCGTGCTTTGCCTGCATGTATATAAATGCACCACATGTGAGCAGTGCTGGTATAGGCCAGAAGAGAGCATCAGATCTCCTGGAACTGGAATTAAGGGTGGTCCTTAGTGGCCTTGTGGGTGCTAGGAATCAAACCCAGGTCCTCTGCAAGAACAGTCAGTGTTCTCAACCACTGAGCCACCTCTCTAGTCACAAGATGTCTCTCAAAGGCCTGGAAAATGCAGTGAATTCTTTCCTACTACATTCTAATACAGAATATCCTAATCAATAATAGTGATGGGAACCTCATGAACTTTCCAATTTCATTTATAAAATAAGTTTTGAACAAATGCACATGAAACAAACTTCACTGACTCATGGCTGGAATTTTCAGATGGTTTGTAGTGAGGGATTCCATGACAAATATAAGAGTGATCATAAATTACAATCATCTTCAGGGCTTTAGAGATGGCCCAGTGATTAAGAACATTGGCTGCTCTTGCAGAAGACCCAGGTTTGAATCCCAACACCCACATGGCAGCTAACAACTCCAGTTCCCAGGATTTGCCGCCCTCTTCTGGCCTCCACAGGCATTGTACAATACAGGTACACTTACATACATGCAGCCAACACACTCATCCACATAAAATAAAAATAAATTTTTAAAAAACTAGTTGGGCGAGGTGGTACATGCCTTCAATCCTGGCACTCAGAGGCAGAGGCACGTGGATCTCTGAGAAATCATGGCCAGCCTACTCCATATAGCAAGTTCCAGGCCAGCTGGGACTACCAAGATAACCTGTCTCAAAAAAAAAAAATAAATTTTTTAAATTGCTTACTTCATATTGCCAGTTCTGGTTGTTTAAAATACTTGTCTCTTACAAAGTAAATGATGACATTGAAGACAATTAACTTCTATATTCTTCAGTTCTGCTACAGGCCTATTGTGGAAAGCAATGGTTAAACAACTTTCTTAAGTACAATAATGAAAAAAGAATAAAATGAAGTCTTATTTATAGTGTTTTTCTCATCTATCCTTAATTTCCCTACTACCAAAAGAAAGCCACATGATACAACCTGAGACTTTATTTATTTATAGTCAGTCAACACTGCTTTCCCAAAGAACTGAAAGTACTTTGAAAACATCAATCATTGTTTTAGAACAGCACGCGGGAGCTTTTGATTCTGCAAAGCAAACAAACAAACACACACACCAAAAAAACACCTTATTTCTATATGCATTTTAACCCTGTTTTCAAAGGCACAATAACTATGGTAAAGCTTTCCTCTCGCTGTTAAGAACTGCACCTGTTTTTTAAGAGAGTAAAAAGTTCGATTTAATAACAGAATACTTCCACTTAGTAAACTCTGGAGAAATATTGGAAGCTGAACTAGAAAGCAAACCATTTCTTAAAATGACATTTGGGACCTCTACCACGCTGATTTAAGTCACCCAAGTATACATTTATTGTCTCCAATAGGTACGTAAACAACAACAAAGGTCTCTTTCCCACCCCAAATCCAAATGCTGAGGTTTCTAACTCTTCCCAGGCCGGATATCTGCAGGTGTTTTGATGACAGCAGGCACTCAGCAAACAGACACAGAAACGGGACTCAACAGAGACTGAGAAGGGGGCGGAGGACTAGGAAGCCCACCGTCACACGCCCTACCCATTAACACACATGTGCACACACGCACACTTCTCCCGAGGCCACGCAAGCCTCCAGGCACTGCCGTCCTCCTGAGACGCGCGCTTCTCTCTGTGTCCTCTGTGGACGCGCCATCTCCTCCTCATCCGCGGGACAGCTCTGCACCTCCTGCTCTGCCCTGTTCCAGGAGAAGCAGCTGCTCCGAGGCTAACCCTGGCACCTATCGCCTTCCCTCCCATTCCCAGGTCCCAGGAGAAGCTCTCGAGCGCGCCACGTGGAGCGTGCGCTCCAGCACCCGACCCGAGTAGCTGGTTAAAGTGGAGTCCCTGCCTCTCTAGTTCTGGCGGCCCTGGTCCCGCCTCTGGCTCCCGGGACTTGCCTGGTTGGGGTCAGTGGCGCGGAAAACGTGGCAGGCCATCTGTGACTCAGGGTCGTCCGGCTGCGCCTTGATCAGGTAGGCAAAGTAGGTGAGGTCGTGGCTGTTGTGGATGAAGCGCGAGATGTGCTGCGCCTTGTGCTCGAAGATGAACACAGCGGGATTAGGCTGTGCGGCCGCGGGGCCAGCGATCCCGACACCCGGAGCGGGGACGCACCGCAGGAAGGGCGCGCTGAGCACCAGGAGCACCTCGCGGGCCGCGGGCGCCCCACAGCCGCCCGCCTCGGGCTTCAGGCTGCGCCGGCGGATCTCGGCCATGAGCCAAGGCAGCATGGGCAGGGTGGTCCTGCGGTCCAGGCACGACCCGCCCACGTACCACAGCCGGAAGCGCTTGTCGCCCGGCTTGGTAGCACCTGGCTGAGCCGGGGTGCCAGGCTCCGGCTCCAGGGGGTGCGGGAACGGCTCATCCTGAACGCAGCTGGGCGACTCCATAACTCGCGCCCGGCGAGGGCACCGCGCCCCCAACTCCTCCCTGTGCAGTCGCCGCCGAAACTATGCCAACAGTCGCCCCGCGTCCCGGCGTCTGCCTCGGCGCCACCAGCCTCCCAAGTCGGCGCTTCAGCGGCCCTGCCCCATGCGGCACTTCCCCGGGCGCGGCTCGCTGCTCCGGCTGCAGCGCCAGTCAGCGGACCGACCGACCGGAGGGCGGCTCACGCGCGCATCCTCCTAGCAGGAGACGGCGCCTGGGACCCGCCTGTCCTCCTCCCCGCGCGGGTCCTGGGGTCCGGGGACCACGCCGAGGGCGGCCGCCTGCTCCCACGCGCTAGCACCAGGCGGGCACTGGAGGTCTGGGCGGAGAGCGGAGCTGTGGGCGGGAGGTGGGGGCCTGGGGCGGAGCTGACTCCTTGCAGGGTGACCGGCTGTCACCTGGAAGGTCGGGGCCGCCCGGCGGCGACGCGAACCTTCCCGAGAACTACTCCGATGGAAAATAACAAAAACAAAACGTGGCCTCGCGCGGGCGGCTCCTCCAACCGCTGCCTAGGCAGCCCAGCTCGCTGCTCCTCCTCCAGAGTTCCCGTCCCTCCCTCGTTCCTTCCTTCCTTCCTTCCAGGCCGCTTCTTTAAACCCGCTGCTACCCCGCCTCCGGTCCGGCGGGCGGAGAGCGCCGCCAGCAAAAGCAGATCTGTGACAGCCTCCCAGCCTCTTCCTCCTGCCCCCACCGCCCAACGCGCCCCGGGAGGCAGCCATCCCCAGTCTGGCACGGGCACTGCCCGGACCGCTCGGCCCCAGCCTCTCTTCTCTCCTGGAGACTCTGCTGCCCCCTGGAGAGAAGCCACTCGCAACAGGGCGCTGTTTTGTTTTCTTGGTTGGGGTGGGGGCGTTGCTGTTATTAAGAAAACCATAAAAACAATATTTGCTTGGTTTCAGTTCCTTCTAAAGTCTGCATATTGAATTTTCTGCATCTTTTTTTCCTAATCTCAAGCACCACTCTGGTTTTTCAGTCACAATACTGTGATAAAATAGTTTAAATAAAACACAGATACACACCAACACCACTAAACAGATGCAGTTCATTATATATATACAGTAGTAATCAAAGTACAATAAATTGAGAGGGAGATGAGAGGAGGTGAAGGGGGACTGGGAAGGATGGAAATAATGCAAAGGCAATATTCATATACAAAATTCTCAGTAAAATAAAAAGTGAATTTAACATTGACAACATTGTCAATTAACATTGACAATATTCCTAGTGCTTAATGCAACTAATTTCTTAAAATATAATGAAATTAGACTTCATTATATATCCCCAGTTTAAAACTAATGTGTCTTTTTCTCTCTTATATGGGAATCCATATTATTTCATAATATGTGTATCTATAATATTTCAAAAATACTAAAAAAATTAGGGATAATTTGATTGTTCTAATTTTAAAACAGTAGAGTAATGTAATTCCTTTTCTCATTTCAGCAAATTAAACTGGTTGCAGCTGCTGTGTATTTATTGTTGTTATTTTAAAATGAAGACTCCTCTCTGGTTAGAACAAACTGGCTTCCAACACTCCATCCTTCTGCTTCAGCTTTGCAAGAACTGGTATTCCAGGTGTGTGTCACCACCCTGGATGAAGTCTCAACCTCTTTTATTGGATGATAGGACTCAGTAAGGACTCAGTAAGAGAGAAAAACAAAATGAATGGGAAAACATTGGACTTCCTTTCAGATGCTTGAAGAGTGAAAACTCTGATTTCTCTTGATCTTTATTTAACAGTACCCTTACTTTCTCTAAAGCCCTGGGGTCATTTTGCCTGCTATTCCTGTAAGGTCAATATGCTCAGATATGCCGAATTTCTGGAGCCACCTTGAAAGCTCTTATTAATAAGCATCTGAGCTCCAAGACTGAGATATTATTGATGGGTTTGAGTTGTTTGTTTAACCATTCCAAAAACCTTTGTACAGAATAAAACCCATGTCTTCAAGGAGCAGCTCTGAGAAAAGTTCTGAGAACGTAGAGACCTTAGTAGAAGCTGCCTTCCACAGATCTCGTTTCCCGAGGCTGCACATCTGAGACTTCTGAAAGAGAAAACAAAGAACAAAGACATGGCAAGAGTGCAGCAGCTTTACAGATCCCACCAAATCAGCCATCAAGGGGGCTACGGTTGCAGTTGGAGCCTCAGCAGGCCAGTTCCGACTGGCATAATAAATTGAAACAATCCAGAATAAATTTTCAGAGACTGACAGGGAAACAGGAATATTGTCTTGTATGACAGGCTAATTTGGCTTACTTCCTGCTCTGGAGCCCTCAGCCCTTTCTTTGGTCTGTATCTGTCATGTTTATCTTCCATTGATGAATGTTATTACTGCTTGCCAGTATCCTGGCTGCATCCTGACAGATGGAAAGATAGCTCTCTTTGCCCCCTTGAAATTGGCCATTGTTATATGACTTGGTTTTGACAGTGAGATGTGAACAGAAGTGGCTTGGGTCCCATGTGAAACAGAAGCATTTGATTGCCAGTACAGTAGTGGACACTTGGCCCACTCTTGCTCTCCAGTGGTCATGGTGAGAACAAGTCCATATAGAGTTGCCTCATGACCAGGGAAGAGCAGAATGCTGAGCTGTAACTGGAGACAGCCAGGGGTAAGGCAGACTCCTTACTCATTAGAAATAAACTTTAATCTTGTTAAGCAGCTGAGACTGTAAACTTATTTGCTACCTTGTTATTAACCTATCCTAGCCACATCAAACTCATATACTGTAGCACATGTTTAACACAGATTGTTTTAAAATCACTGGCACAACTGAGTTGAGTGCCTACATGACCTGGATTATATAAGCCATTAGTGCCTTACAAGCATTGGTTCACTTCCAGAATGTATAGAACTATACACATATCAAAAGCACTCAGCACTCAGTTGTGACTGGACATGGTGGCACACACCTTTAATCCCAGCACTTGGAGGGCAGAAGCAGGCAGATCCCTCTGAGTTCAAGGCCAGCCTGGTCTACATACCATGTTCCAGGCCAACTGGGGCTAGAGGGAGACCCTGTCTCAAAATAGACAGACAAAAAAAAAAAAAACATTCTATTCTGTATTGATCACTTGAAAAAGAAGACAAGGCATAGATAAATCATCACATAGTTATTACCCAGAATATATGTGTAGTGTGTGTACTATATGTTGAGGCAAAACTCCCACGTGTAGCCTCTAGCCCTTCCACTCCCAACCCCAGCTACCCTCAAAATGAAGCCCAAAGAAAAGCATTTCCAAAACAACATGACTAAAATATCTCCTGAGGAGTCTTGGAAAAATCGCTACATGCAATACCCAGAAGTGAACCTGATTTATATTTTATGGTGTTCCTCTACTAGTCCAAATCCAACTGTGTCAGTACTACTAGAAAGTTGTAAGATGCATTCAGATCTTTAAAATTTTATACCACATAAGAAAGATTCCGAGCTAGTGATGGTTTGAGATTACAAAGGCTTGGTTTATTCTTTTACTCTGGTTTCTTCCTCCCAAATATAAGCCCTCCCCCCCTCTCCCTCTCTGTCTGTCACATACACATACACACGCACACCCACACACACACAGTTTCCTTTCCTACTTAAAAATAAAGATATAGAATTGGAGAGATGGCTCAGAGGGTAACGCATTTACTGTAAAAATGTGAAGACATGAGTTCAAATTCCCAGAACCCACATAAACCCATGTGCAATAGAATGTGACTCTGAAAGTTCATAGACCAGCTAGCCCGGTGTGCGTAATGGTAAACAACAAAGAGACCCTGTCTCAAACAAGGTGGAAGACCGGGACCCACATATAAGATTTTCCTCTGACCCCTACGTGTATGCAGTAGCATGTACACATGTACACACACATATACATACACACACCATACACCCAAAAATACTAAAAAGAATAAAGACACATAAGTTCACTCTCAGGCTTCTATGGGACTTTGCCAATTTCTTCCTCTCCAACTGCCTTCTCTTTGTATCACCACATTGTAACCTCCTCCACCTTTTATTACATGAACACCTATTCATTCTTCAAGATCCCCTGCAAGAGTCATCTCTTTTGAAGCTATAGTTGGTGGCCATCTCTTTGCTCCCTTCCTATATATTCCACTAATACAGCTCTTATTACACACTTCGTAATTCCTGAGTGACTGTGTCCCCTGCCAAAAAAGACAGCCTGATGGAAGAGACTGATTTGTCTCAAATTTTCTTCCCACAGAAGCACAATAGCTGATAATTACTAAGTACTTAATAAGTGTAGAGTAAATGAATGAGTTGAGTTGAATAAGCAGCTAATTAGAACTAAAGAAACTAAAGAGTTTTGCTATCACAGAAGTGTTACACCAAATTCTTAATTACATAATTCCTGGTTAACAATAGCTCCACCGGCTAACTATAAACCCTTAGAAAATAATAGTATGTTGTAGTCTGGGGACAGCTTAGGTGTTTGTGGCTGAACAGGGATTTGAAGTATTAACAGGCTTTCCCCCATTATTCCCTGTGACCTTGCCCTAGCCCGGGCAGCTGAGTCATTCCACCGTCCAGCGTCTAGGAGAAAGGATGACACAGCAGAACACAGAGAACAAAAGAGACCATTCTTAGTGTTCGGGCTTCAAAGCTGGCAAAGGCTGCTTTAGGGTTTATGTTCTAAGAGCTTGTTTATCTTGCTCTAGATAGTAATGAAAATTTCCCCAACTTTGACAGATGGAAAAGAAGAAGCCTGGGGTAAGAGGGCTAGAGTTCTATGGTTCTTCTGAAGGGAGGTCTTGGCTCTGTCTCTCATGGCTAGGTTAACGAAGGGGACTCATAGAACCCCCAAAGCAGAAGTCTTGCTACTGTCCCCCAGTATTATCCAGAAGTCTGCAAGGTCTGAGCGATTGCCCTGATCTCACAATAAAGAAGCAGAAGAAGGGTCCGACAGGCAGAAGAGTGAACCAGCCTGGCAAAGGAGCTACAGTATTTTCTCATGAAGACAAAGGCAGTGTGTGATCAGCCAGTCCAAACCCTGCTGTCAGGAGGATGACAGCAATGAGAGACTGCAAGCTGCTGTCCTGGGTACACCTCCCAAGACATGTGGCAGAGGTCCAGTGGGCAAGTAGTACACAGCCTGAAAATCATCCCTTCCAGTTTGCAGTTTCAGAAAGTTCCAGAAAGAAATGAGCAGGGGAGGGGCTTAGCTAGCATAGAGGAAAGTGGCACAGAATATGTAGCATAAATAAATTTCTGGTTTACATGATAAGTTGACTTGATATAGAAGGGTTTTCCCACCTACCTACAGTTCAAATATATACAAATGCATGAAGCAAAAGGAAACTTTAAGTACCTATGAGAATAAGAAATGAAATTTCCAGATGCCAGACATGAAACATTAAGTCAAAGCCAGAACAGAAGCTGAATTCAAGGCCTCATGAGGCTGTGGGGTCTAGAAATGGGTCTCATTGACTGGAGACCACATTCTAATGTCTGTGTGGAATTAGGGATGATGTTAATAGAACTGGGCACTCAAACTGACCTTCTAGATCAAAGGCAGAAGCCATTGACTGACAAGCTGTCCTATTTCCAAAGCAGAGTAGAAAGCTGTCATCAGCCATGCTGGGCAAGCACTAAGAAGTCTGCGGAGGTCAAATTAACATTCCTACATTGAGGGAGACAGGGAAGATAAGATCGAACAAACAACCTTGACTGTTGAAAATGAGAACCTCAGGCTCAGTAGGAAAAGCACTTGCAGGCAAGCCTGAGGACCTAAGTTCAATCCCCAGAGCCCATATAAAAGGTATAAATAGAGAGCCAACTGGACAAAGTTGTCCTCTGGCATCCACATGTGCATCGTGGCAGCGTGTGTGTGTGACAAATGATCCTTTTTAATTTAAAGAAAAGAAAATGGGAACTCTAAGCATCTATCTGCACACAATCTCAAGAGGACTCAGGCTCTTCCTGTCTTGGCTGTCTTCCTTTGTGTTGGCCCTATTTTTAGCTAACCAGGTAGGCTGTCAAGGACTGGCAGAGATCTCATCATGGCTAGTCTTGACAGTCAACTTAGTGAAATCTGTAATCAACTAAGAGACATACCTCTTCATGGACCTACATCAGTGCCACATACCTCTTCATGGACCTACATCAGTGCCACATTAATGTGAGGCCCAAACAAAAACAGCTTGATTTTCAGCATCCATAAAAACTAAGAGTGGGGCCCAACCTCTTCTGAGACCTTGTTCTTTGAGATTTCTCCAGGAACCATGCTCTCAAACAAGGGACTTGCTCTCTGTTTATTGAAACTGTACATCCAGCATGAAATGGGGAAGGAAAAGCAAAACACGTCTTATCAAGTGATTTTTTTTCCCTTTCTGATACCTACAGACCTACAACAGCACACACAATCACAAGCAGATGTTGTCAGTCTAATAATTCCACTTGTTATTTAGAACATAAATGGGAAAATTTGTTGCTTCCAGTGAATATATATAGCTTGCAGTGCTTGATATTGTCACAACACACACACACACACACACACATACACACATACACACACATACACATTATTCTGGTCAAGGGCAAGGAAAGGTCATGAGAGATTAGAGCTGTATGTTTAGGTTACAAGAAGAGCCTGTTCTAGTTTGTTTTCTATTGCTATGACAAAAAACATTGCTATGACCAGTACCAACTTGGAGAAAAAAAGGGTTTATTTGACTTACATTGCCTGGGTCACAGTTCATGACAGAGGGAGCCCAAGGTAGGAACTCAGGGCAGGAACCTATAGACAGGAACTGAAAAACAAAGGTCATGGTGTAACAATGCTTATTGACTTCCTCCCTTTGGCCAGTGCTCAGCCTGCCTTCTTATACAACACAGGATAACTTGCCCAGGGCCACCACCCATAGTGGGCTGGGCCCTCCCACATCACTCAACAATCAAGAAAATACCCCACAGACATGGTCACTGGCCAGTCCAATGGAAGCAATTCCTCAATTGAGACTCCCTCTACCCATGTATGTCAAGTTGACAACTAAAGGTACCCAGCACAGAGCCCATGGCCTAGAAAGCTTGTTAACATTATAAACAAGCTAGATAGATATTTTTTAAAATGCAATTAACATTTGTTAAGTGTTTAGATAAAAGGCATTCCCACTGTTATTCCTCGTTTGCTTTGTAAAAGAAGTACATCCACATTTGTAACAGAAACATTCCCCAAAAAAGTCATTCCCACACAGGTCTGGGAGGGCATTTCCAGAAAGGACTGAGTGGAGAAGACCCTCAATCTGAGTGGGTAGCCAGATATAAAGCAGGAAATAGCATTGTCTGCCTGCTTACACCCTTCTTACTAGTGATCGTGTCTATCCTTGATGTTGCTGCTGCTCTTCTTCCTCCTCTTCCTCTTTCTCCTCTACCTCCTCACTGCTCCCACCTTCCTCCACTGACATCAGACTCCAGGTTCTTGGACCCTCCAACATAAAGATGAAATACTCTCCAGAAACCCTCCAGATCTACAGTACCAGATTAGGATGCTGAGACCTCCAGCTCCATGGACTGAGCAGCTAACCAGATTCTCTGATCCTCAGGCATGCAGATGCAATACATTGTCAGATCACCCGGCTCCTACCATGTAAGTAGTTCTAATGATCCCCTTTTATGATATATAAATTCTGTTGGTTCTGTTCCTATAGAAAACCATACCTAATACAAATATTAACTGGAAATTGGCTGATGTTATTTTTGTTTTGGCCATTCAACCAGCAAAGTTACCTTGTAAGGCCAAATGGAACAAATTCCCAGAAGAGTCTTAAATTAAATGCTCTTAGTATTCTGTCTGAAACGAGGAATCACACAGGTCATGGAATCCTTAGAGGACCACTCTATTACAGTCAGAAGACATTCTTGCTGCTCTACAGTTAAGGACTAGCAGATTTCTTTTTCTTTTCTTTTCTTTCTTAGTTTTTGTATCATCAAGATTGGCCATAGCACTACGGCGGTAACTCTTTTCTTTCTCCATGAGGTTGCAAAAGGTTGCAGCAGCTGTAGAGTAATATCCTCACAACAGAACACTAAGCATTTCCATCCTCTTGCTCAGGAAACCATTTCCTTGGGAAATCATGGTGCCAGGTGGATTTAGTGCTCTGCTGGGCCAGGCCTGGGTATCACGGACACTTGTGTCATGACACTTGTGCCAATGACTTTGGAGTTAATTTCATATAAGTTGCAATAAGAAGAAACTTCCTTATGTTGTAATAAATATTCTTGAGTGGGGAAAAAATAGAAATGCTTTTATGTCAGTATCATAGCCAAATATCAACCCTAGAAAACAGCTGAAAAAGAAACAAACAAACAGCTGGGTGTGGTGGTGCCTACCTTTAAACCTAGCATTCAGGAGGCAGAAGTCTATGGATCTCTTTGAGACTGAGACCAACCTGGTCTCTGTAGTGAGTTCCAGGCCAGCTGTGACTGCAGGGAGACCCTGACTCAAAAAGACCAAAAAGAAAGAAGGAAGGAAGGAAGGAAGGAAGGAAGGAAGGAAGGAAGGAAGGAAGGAAGGAAGGGAGGGAGGGAGGGAGGGAGGGAGGGAGGGAAGGAAGGAAAAAGGAAATTATGAGCCAATTTCATGTAGAAGTATTCATGAACAACTCCCTAATAAAATTTGAAGGTTGAGTCCAGCAATGCAGATCTATATGTATTCGAGAAATACATTTACAGGTTCATATTTTATGGAGCAAGTCATACACTCTTTACAACAGGGATCGTTCTGAAAATTGCATCATAAGATAATTTCATCATGGTGAAAACATCACAAAATGTGCTTATGAACTCAGAGGGCTATGCTATCCCCTAAGTGATGTTGTCTTGTCAGACAGCCATGTATACGCAATCCATCATTGACTAAAACATCATTATGTGGGACTGGAGAGATGGCTCTGCAGTTAAGAGCACTGGTTGTTCTTGGAAAAGATCCAGGTTGGTATTCCAGCACCCACATGACAGCAAACAACCATCCATAACTCCAATTCCAGGGAATCTGATGCCCTCTTCTATCCTCCACAGCCATTGTACAACATAGACGCTCTTTCATACCTGCAGGCAATACAGGAATACACATAAAATTAAAATAATTACTAAAACATCAATATGTGGCACATGACTGTATGTAAAATGTAGACTTATCTCTGTAATAAGCAATTTTTTAATTAATAAATACATTAAATATAATCCACTAAGTTGAAAGATCAAAAGAACAAAACTTCACAGTCATATCAAATGCAAAAGGCCAAGTTTGGTAAAAAACTAAAAAGTTATTTCCAGTTGATGTTACTAATTTAGCTGCAACTAAAATACTCTCCTACCTTAATAATGGTTATTGGTTTAAACATGAAATATCTTTCCCAGGTTTTGTATTGGAGGCTTAGTTGCCAGATGGTGAGCTTTGGGGTCCTGAGGACTGTGACCTCATCAATTCATTAACTTTTGCTGGATTAATAATGTGGTGCCATTATTGGGAGGTGATCATAGGTAAGCGTGAGACCTACTTAGAAGAACTAGGTCACTGGTGGCATCCCCTGTGAAGATATATCATGTCCCCCACTCCTTCCTTTCTTCGTTCCTTTCTGCAAGGAGGTAAACTGGCTGCTCAACCATGTGCTGCCCCCATGATGTTCAGCCTTACTTCAGATCCACAGCAATGGAGCCAGCTGACTGTAGGCTAAGATCTCTGCCACCATGAGCCAAAATAAATCTTCCCTGCCTTTAGCTTGTTTCTCTCAGGTATTTGCTACAGTGGCAAAAAGAATAACAGTTATCTCTTAGAAATGCATAGCAAACACCAACCTTAAGCAATGAAATATTTGAACTTACCTAAATATTAGATATGTCAAAGTTCATCAATGGAATAATAGTTTAACAAATTATGATACCTTCATCTATGAAATTTCATAAGGCATGTTTATCATAAATGAGATAAATTGATATTTACTGACACAAAAAGATCTCTAAGATAATTAATTTTTTTAAGGAGGACAGGAGCTGGGGATGTTGCTCAATGAAAAAGTTCTTGCCAAGCAAAATGTGAGTCTCGGACTCAGTCCCCAGCAACATACACACACACACACACACACACACACACACACACACATTATAAAACAATGTGTAGAATTCAAATGTGTAATTCAATTAGTTTTAAACACTACCCAGTTTGTTATGGTTTGAATGTGCCATGTCCCCCACAGGCTCATGTGTTTGAACATTTAGTCCCCAGGAAATATCACTGTTTTTGTTTTAGGAAGGTGTGGGAACCTTTGTGTAGTACCCTGTGCAGTGATGTAAATTTGAAGGGTTGAAGTTGACAAAAAAAATTTCACTTTTAAGTCTATATAATTTTGCGTTTTTGGATTCTTATAATCATATGCTTTTATTCATGTAATAAAAATGTAAAATATTTGGTTGGCTACAGCCAAGAGTTAGTAATGGGAATATTTCCAAAGAAGGCTTTTGCCATTTTTTTGTAGACATTTAATAGGAAATAGCATTTCTCATGAGTAGGGTGAGGACCCAATCTGAAAAGTGAGTTTTGGTGAAATCAGGGCTTAAAGAAGTAAAGTATGAGCCTAGCATTTTGCTTTATAGTTACTGACTCAGTTACATCACCAAAGGAGTCTTTGCAAGAAACTGTGTCTCTTCATTCTGGTAGTGTCTCCACTAAAACTGAGGTTATGAACTTGTGACATAAATCCAGATCCTGATGAGCGTGCACAGCTTGTGGGTGAGCGTCTGCAGTGCGATACAGTGTTTTATACTGTACATTTTCCTACGATGCCTCATTCAACTAGAAGTTTTCAGAGATGATTTCTCCTCCTAAAAACTTTGTTTTCCTGACTTTTATTACATTACAATTTTTCTTGGTATGGAAAAGGGAAGCACAGTTCCTAAGTGCAGGATATAAGAACATTATAGTCCCCAGGTAATTTCGTTTCTTAGCTATGTTATGTTTTTCAATTTATCTACATAGTGACTTATTTCAGTCTGCTGCATCTGGGTTTTTTAAGAGCCATATTAAAAACTCTCAGAATAATAGCTTTGTACAAGTTCTATCTAATTTTTTTTTCCTTTACTACAGTGCTTCCCTCAAAAGTATTTTTAATTTCATTTACTATTATTTGGAGGGGTGAACAATGTGAGGGGTGTGTACATGTCACAGCACGCGAGTGGAGGTCAGTGGACAACTCTATGGAGTTGGTTCTCTCCTTCCAGCTTTACCTGGGTTCTGGGGATCAAACTCAGTGTGGCCTGGCTTGCATGGCAAGTGCTTTTACTGGCTGAGCTGTGTCTTGGCCCCTCTTAAAGCATTTATTTTTAAGTTTCACTGATGCAGATTTTTGAGATCTTGTTTTACTAAACATATCTTTATTTTTACTTAGCATGTAAGAATAATTTAAACACAGCACTCAGGAGGCAGAAGCAGAGGAAGGTGGATTTCTGTGAATTTGAGGCCAGCCTGGTATACATAGTGAGTTCCAGGCTAGCTGGGCCTACATTGTGAGACTTTGTCTCAAAAAAAGAGAAAAGAATTTAGAATAAATACAAAAATCTTGAAATTCCTTAACTTCAACACTGCCACAATAAATTATGAGGAAGAAAGAAGTTTAACAAAGGAAGTCACTACAGCCAAAATAATAAAATATATGACTTTCTCAATAAATAATATACCAAAATCTAAAATCCTAGGTCGTTTTATCGGTATGATTTCTATACCAACAGGATTAAATTGACTACATGTTTTTCTTTGGACATTGTTTGTAATGTCTTGACTAAGATTTATGTATTTGTTCATTTCTTCCTTCACTCAAATATACATATTCTTCTTTTAGTGCGAGTGCGTGTGTGCATGTGTGTGTGTGCACATGCAGAGAGATGGAGGTCAGAGGAAAACTTTTCAGAGATGGTTCTCTCCTTCTACCTTGTTGAGTGCCAGGGTTTATCTTGTACTCCTGTGCCAAGTTTCCCAGGCTAACTGACTCTGGAGCTTTCAGTTGATTCTCTTGCCTCCATCTCCCACTATAGGGGTTCTAGGATTGCAGATGCTTTTTATGTTGTAGTTTATATACTATAGTTGGCTGATGAACTATTTTTCCCAAAGGAACAAACAGAATTGTGGAGATTTCAGGTCCTTGGGGTTAGTAGCAAGCGCTTTTACCCACTGAACCATCTCCTTGTTCCAAATACTATTTCTTTTTTACAGATTTATTTTTATTTTTATTTGTGTTTGTGCACATGTGTGCAGGTACCTATGGAAGCCAGAAGATGGCAGCAGATCTCCTGGAGCTGCAGTTATAAGTGGTTGTTAGCTGCCTAATGTTGATATTGGTAATCAAACTCAGGTTCTCTAGAAGAGGAGAAAGCATTCTTAACCACTGAGCCATCCCTCTAACCTCCCAATAATGCTTCTTAATTCTGTCGATAGATAAGCGGATAGCAAAAATTATAGAAGTGATAGTGGATTTTTATTTTTAGATTTAGAAGACCAAAGTGGGTAAAGAAAGTAACATTGGGGGCTGGCGGGATGACTCAGTGGATAAAGGCACTTGCAGTCAAGGCTGATGACCTGAGTTCCATCCCTGAACCCTACATGGTGGAAGGAGAGCAATGACTCTCATGTGTGTTCTCTGATCTCCTTATGCTCTCCATGGCATGCAAAGACATACTCATACTCAAACAAATCAATACTACATGTAAAAGAAAATGTTTCTAAAACCGGTTGTTTTAGAAACATACGCCTTTAATCCAGCTCTCAGGAAGCAGAGGTAGGTGGATCTTTGTGGATCAAGACCAGCCTGGTCTACATAGTGAGTGCCAAGCCAGCTGGGGCTACAAGGAGACCCTATCTCAAAAAGACCAAAAAGTTGTTTTTTAAAAGTAAGTAGGATAAGAGAAGGAATATGTTTTAACTTGTTGTTCATCAGACGCACACTACCTGGCACAGAGAGGGTGATTAATAAACGTCTTGTCAATGAATTAATCTAGAGCTCTCTTGAATTTCAAAGAACAGAATTAGTTTGCTTCAGCTGTTAGAAACTTCTCCAGAGAAAAGAGCTTTCTCTCTTCCAGAAGTCTGGGATAATTTTACTACATCCATTTTTGACTCACCGCATAGTTCAGCAGTATGTGCGGTTCAGGTGTAAGTGCATACAGTGGTCTGCAATTCTGTTTGTGTAAATCCCATTGGAAGGGTAAAAGGAAGCACATAGCTAAAAAGAATGTTATTTTATTGCACACTTTCAGGATAATAGCTCCACCACAGCCAAACATGGGGCATAAACTATAAATTGTGAAACACTGCATTCTTGCACAAGAATATGAGTGCGAAGAATATGAGTTTGGCAAGGATGGGAAGGGGAATAAGAGAGTGGGGAAGACAGTAACCAGAATGCATTTAATACATGTATGAAATTGTAGAAGATCTTAAACAACTTCTCCACTCTACACACCACTGAGTGAAACCTTGTATTTATGCTCTCCAGCATTCTGTACATTTGCATTGCTGGTATTGACTATTTTCTCTCTAACTTAATGAAAATCTTTACAACGAAAAACAATATTAATGTCTCAATAAAACTGTCCCTCTTGTGAAATTGCTTCTTGCTTAATTGCTATTCCTAATGGGCTTTTAAAAAGTTTAAAAATCAATCTGCTTTCAGTTTGTTACATATTAATTGTTGCAAGTTTTTATTGCTGTTTTCTTTTTATTGAATTATTGAAATTTTCATACACTATTCTTCGATGGTATCTAGATGGCCTCCCCTATCCTCGCCTCCCCCGACTGCCCCTGGACCAATTTAATGTGCTGGCTTATATATATAATATGACCTACAGAATCTATATTGTCCTTCAGTGTGGATCCATCTACTTTCCAAAAGCTCCTTAGGTTGGGGTTGGGATTTCTTACCCACTTGCCCATGGATATGCTAGGATTTTTGTCTGGTTTGAGCTTGCATAGGACTTATACATGCTCTCACCATTGCTGACAGTTGATATGAATGACTGACCAGCCTTCTGGAAGACTCTGTTTCCTTGTGGTCATCTACCACCTCTGGCTCTTATGGTCTTTCCACCCCCTCTTCCAGAATGATCCCTGAGCCTTGGGAAGAAGAAGTTTGAAATTACTGTCCTATTCAGGGATAAACACTCTTCAGGCTCTTGTTCTCTACACATTGGCTGATTTTTGGGTTTCTATGTTGTCATCTGCTACATAAGGAAATTTCTCTGGTGAGAGTTGAGAGATGCATTCATTATATGTGTAGAAGTTGCACTGAAGATATGTCACTTAGGATTAAACATTCTCTGTGTTTGATCAGTCCTGTAATACTTTAAGAGTCTCCATCTGTCACAAAAAGAAGTTTCTTTAATGAGTAATGAAAGGTATACTTGTCTGTAAATATGAGGATGCAAATATTTATTTATTTATTTATTTATTTATTTAGCTTTGGGTTTTTGAGTCAGAGTCTCTCTGAGCTAGGCAAGCTGATCTTAAATTCATGATCCTCTTGCTTCAGGCTTCCTAGTACTAGGATTACAGACATGTACTATTATGCCTGTATTTTATTATTGTTTTTAAAATTGTATCATTTTGGAGTGGGGCTCATGGGGCCCTATCATTTACTTAACTATTAGCAATTAACAGATACAGGAGATAAGGAAGCATAGGATTCAGTTGTGCGCCCACTGTGAGCCCACCAGACTCTAATGGATAGTTCCAAACTCATGAACACAGACATGGCACAGTTTAAGCTCAGTGGGACACACACAAAAAAAATACACAAAAGTTCATCTGAATATGGGAAAGAGATCTGTAAAGAAGAGGGGAGTTTGGCAAGGATGGGAAGGGGAATAAGAGAGTGGGGAAGACAGTAACCAGAATGCATTTAATACATGTATGAAATTGTAGAAGAACAGACATTATCAATAAAACAAAGCAAAAAAAAAAAAAAAAGAACTAGATTTGGGAGCAACACTTTAAAACAATACTGTGATCCACACTCCCATACCTCCCTACCCACAGTGTCTCTGTAACAGAGATCTCAAAATAAACATGTTTATATTCAAAAAGAGTGAAAACAGAGGCGGAAAAGATGGCTTAAAGGCTAAGAATGCATACTGCTCTTGTAGAAGACCCAAGACCAATTCACAATACCTAATCAGGTACCTCCAAACCACCTGTAATTCCAGTACAGGGGATCCAACGCCTTCTTCTGGCCTCCATGAGAACTGCATTCACTTGTACAAGCTCATACCCAGACACATACACATAATTTAAGAATAAATTTTAAGTGACTATATAAACACCTAATATATACGTATACTCATACAGATAATTGTAGGATGCTGGGAAGATAACTCAGAGAGTAAAATCTTTACTGCACAAGCAAAAAGACCTGAATTAGATCCCGGAACCCACATAAAAAGCAGAGAATGATGGCCTGAGCTTGTAACCCAAGAGACACAGAGGTAGAGACACATGGCTCACTGGAACTTGGTGGCCAGCAGCCTAGCTGAATCAGCAAGACCCAGGTCCAAGTGAGAGATCTTGACTCAAAAATAAAATGGTTGCCTCCTAAATAACAACACATAAGACTGACCTCTGGCATACACACAGAGACAAACACACACATACACACATGCACACACTCACTCATGCCCCCCTACAGTGAACATACATACATACAGAAAAATAAATAAAATACATCATTCCAGCTATAAATACTAAAACTGTAAATGAATAAATCTGCATGCAGTATTTTTTAACTCAATCATTGCCTTCAGTGGATAATGTTATGCTTTGAATGTTGAGTGTCTTCCAGAGGTTCACAGTCTATTTTATACTTATTTGCTTGTTTGTTTGTGAGTGACAAGGCCTCATTTATCCAAGGCTAATCTCAAATTACCAAGAGTGACCTTGAACCTTAGATCCTCCTCAGTCTACTTCCCAGTGCTGGGTTATCAGATGTCCACCACCACACCCAGTTTATGCAGTTCTAAGGAGGGGACCCAGAGCTTCCTGCAGAGCAGGCAAGCGCTCTACAACCTTAGCGCCAAAAGTCCATATTTTAAGACTTGGCCCGCATGGGCGCTCTCTTGGGAGTTGGTGAAACCGTTGGGAGATAGAGCCCAGCAGGTACTGTGGTGTCCCGGTCCTCCATTCCAGTCCTCTTTGAGATGTGACTATTTACTCCACCATCAGATGTTGTTGCCTGCAACCTCAACAAAATCAAACGGTGGGATCTGTTTGATCTAGGACTTTGAACCTCCCAAACTGAGTAAATAAGCTTTTCCCTTTATAAGCTAGCTGCCTTGGGTATTTCATTATGCTAACACAAAGCTGGCTAATACATCCTAATAAATGCAGATGATCAATGTTCAAAGTTACCAAAATGCATAGGACAAACATTATGTCCGTTCCTTTCCCCCAGCTACTCATTTCTTTTTGGATGCAGGCAGTGTCACAAATGTGCCATGCATGGATGTACAAATAAAATAGTAGTAACAGTAACTACCGTTTGTGGAGTTCTTACTGGGTATGAAGAACCTACACCTCAGTAATAAATATTAATATTTTACATATGAAAAACCTGAATCACACAGTCACTAAACAACTTTTATTTTAAGGAATTACATTTTTTTAAGTGGGAGATTTGAGGTTCAAGTAAGGGTGACTGCTCCTCTCTATAGAGGTTGCACTGTAACCATGTAAAAGAGCGTAGTTATGAAACTAAATGAACTAGAGAAAGTTACTGTGTAAGAGATATTAAAGTATAAATGATTTCTTTAATCACTGATATCTTCAAAAGGTCTTTGATAATCAGGAATAGCTTCATTTGGTAAGTAATATTTGCTGAGTATCTATTGTGGCCTGTATGCTGGAAACAGCCTCCCTCTGCCTGATAAGGGAGGCAGGCAAAAGAGCAGCTGAAGGCTACACACCATACAGAACTGGGGTGCTGCCATGACAAAAAAAAAAAAAACTAAAATATGGCATTGATTTCAGGATCCTGTGCCTGATGTGAATGTCATTTTCAGTGGAGGCTCAAAAAACAGCAAGAAAATGATTTCATCAGAGCACAGAAATGACAAAAATTTTGCCAAAAGCACTCAAAATGCAATGACTAGTGTAGCAGCAAAACTACCACTTGATGCACTTTTGGATTTCAGAAATTCAGAGATTTCAGACAGAAAATTAAGAGCGCCTGAGAATAGCTGCATTTAATAAGGTACTTCAAGAAAGAGAGGAATTCAGAAAATAAGTGGCCAGTCTGTCAACAGACTGAGGGGCTAGAATTTGCTACTCTTGAAAATACTTGTTTCCAAATTCCTAAACAAATAAAAGATTCTCAGATTAAGAAATGGCCTCATATAGGACTAGGGAGAGAATACTCACTGCACAAGCATGCAGATCAGACTCCAGGTACTCAGGTGGAGAAAGGGGGTCCCTGAAGCAAACTCACCTGAGAGACTAGCTGAACCAGTGATCTTTGAGTTCAAGAACAGACTCCACCTCAGTAAATACGGTGGAGAGAGATCAAGGAGAATGCATGACATCAAGTGATGGCATCTGCACACACACAGTGTGCACAGATATCCATATACATGTGGGTACACACACATGAAAGTCCTCATACACATGTGCTCAAGTACTACACACACACACAGAAGGAAGGAAGGAAGGAAGGAAGGAAGGAAGGAAGGAAGGAAGGAAGGAAGGAAGGAAGGAAGGAAGGAAGGAAGGGAGGGAAGGGAAGGAAGAGCTTCATACCCAAGTGTGGTGGCTCAACCTGTAATCTCAACAATCAGGAGAATGAGGCAGGAATGACATTGCAAGTACATGTGAACCTGGGCTACAGAGTAAAGTCCTGTCTCAAAAAAAAAACAAAAACAAAACTAAATATAAAAACAATAAAAATTAAGTCTTAGGGAAAAGATCAATTCAAAGACATGCAGGTAAGATGCAGGTATATATATGTGTATGTATGTATGACAGTTTCATACATGTATCTGGATCATATCCATCCCTCCTCCCATTTTTCCCAGAACCCTCCCCCAACAGAGCGCCCCCCATCTTCATGTCTTCTGTTTGTCTGTTTCTTTGTTTTAGAGTCCAAGGAGTGCTGCCTGTATGCCCCATGAGGGTGAACCATACCGGGGCACAGGTAATCTACTGGCAGCCACACCCCTAAAGAATAATTATTCTCCCAGCCTCTAGCATCTATCAACTGCCAATAGCTCCTCAGCTAGACAAGGGTCTTGAGAGACCTTTCTCCATTTATGCTGCAGGGTTGACTGGCCTGATCCATGCAGGTCACAACAGCTGTCAGTCCATATATGTAATGACTCTGTCAGATCCAGAAGACAGCACTTTTTCTCAACCTCCAGCTTTTACATTCTTTCACCCCGTTTTCCATGGTTGAGGGTACAGTTTTGATATAGATTACCCATTTGGGCCAAGCCCTCAACAGTCTCTTATTCTCAGTACTTTGAGCAGTTGTGTCTGCATTGACTGGTACCCACTGCAGAGAGAAGTTTCTCTGACTGAAGTTGAGAGTGACACTATACGTAAAAACATAGATCTTTAAAATGTTTGGCAGTGTGACAGCAAGGCCATTTAGCAAAACAACAGTTGCCGGTTTCCCCGGGAGCACATGACTTCCTATGCCATGGGATTTTCACCAGCTTCATAGGTACGAATTGTCTCCTGTGAAGTAGGCCTCAAATCCAATCAGAAAGCCATTGATAAATGTACCTACCAGTGATGCCACCATTGCACCAGTGGGCACATCTTGCCTGGAAGGTCAGTATTAAAACACGAAGAGTCTAGTGCGGGGTAAAACCACTGACATCTGATATTTGAGGAAAAAAGATTTCTTATGTGTGTTCTGGTATTTTTCTACATTTTTTCAATGGAATACTTAGGAAATAGCTGTTGTCTTTCTTCTAAACATTAATATTGGGGGAGAAAGATTAACTTAGCAATTCCAGAAGTAACACACTATTCAGTGGTTTTACAGAATAGATCAGAAAATGGTAGTATGAATTTTATCCAGCCTTTTTTGCAGCTTCCCAGTATCTAGTTTAAAGAGTTGTAGGTGTCTTTTAACTCTTGGCTCTTTTGATTGAATATATATTTGGCAAACATTCTTTTTTAATATTTTACTATTTTTATTTTATATATATGAATGTATAGTCAGGTACACCACTGTCATACAATGCCCTCAAAGATAAGAAGAGGGCATCAGATTCCCTGGAAGTGGAGTTACAGACAGCTGTTAGCTGCCATGTGGGTGCCGGGAATCGAACCTAGGACCTTTGCAAGAACAGCCTGTGCTCTCAACCTCTGAGCCATCTCTCCAGCCCCCTTCCCAAACATTCTTTACAGCAATAGTAATTTCACTGTTACGCATTTGGTTCCATTGTTTTTCATACCACTAGTGGTGGGGTGCCTGTCAAAACTGAACCCTAGGAACTTGACCAAGAGCAGGTAAGTACTTGACCACATTTCCAATCCAAAATGTTTGTCTTAATAAATAAAGCACATTTACATATGAGAGAAGTGGGTGAATTTTAATAGGAAGGGTAGAAAATGAGCATGTACGAAAAGTAGATCAAGCTAGCTCATTTTCTTACAGTTATTACCCAGAAATAAAGAATATCACCTCAAATGAGATGCTGGCGAAGTGGAAGAAAGAAGAAGTTATTCATAAATTTCAGCATTTTTTATCGACAGAACAAATGTAAAAAATCACTTAGGGTATAACATAATACATTGGTATGTAAGCAGGGTATGAGCACAAGAACACATCTCACCAAAAGAATAAGAACTACGAAGGAATATGATTGACTCTTACTATAAGACACATTATATATGCATGTATGCATGCATATATTTATATAACATTATATATAACATAAAGCATATAATAGAACTAAGGGGAAAATACAGAGTGTGGACATGATTTTTCTTTCATATTATTACTGTATACTTAACACCAATCAAGTCTGAAATATTCAAGATTTCCTAATAGATTGAACTGAAAAAGATAGAACTAAACACTAGTATCTTGTTACATTGATTAGAAGAGTCCCAGGCTCAAACGTCTTCAGAAACTAGGCACTAAGAGAAGCTGACTCCCACAAGTGCGAAAGCACTTTCCCTGGGTGTGTGCCCCTGATGTGTTCATGTAGAATTAGAACTCCATCTTTTCTGTCTTCTTGCCCTGAGCCTTGTGCATGATGCTAAGCACAAACACTACTCAACTCTAGTCAATTGTTGGTGCTGGAGAATATAGGTCCACTCTTTTTGATTCCTTCAATGTTTTAAGAAAAAAAATGATTAATTATTAAAATTAATGTTGTAGAGAACTAACAAACATTCCTGTTGAACCTCTGGATACCCTTTTAAAATAAAATTCAGGAAAAAAACCCAGTTATATAGCAATGAAAGCACTGGAAGTTCTAACAATAGGTACATAATTTATGACAGTGAATTCTTTTCTTTTTTAAATTCCAGTAGAGTTTTCTTAGAGTTTAAAAGAAAAGTTCCAGGGCAGACAAACTGTGTATCTCAGCAGCTTCCCAGAGGAGGAGACTAAGGAGAGAAGGGAAAAGGCCATTCCTTTGCATTGTTTGGAGGTCAGACACACGGTAGGAGGGGAGTTTTAGAGGAAGAATAAGAGAGACCAAAGTGTTAGGGAAAGTATGTTTAGAAAAGAACGAGGGAAAGAAAGCGTTAACACTTTCTGGGTAATTCAGAAAAGCAGGCAGACTTAGGCGGCAACATGACTGAAGGGAAATCTGTAAGAGTCATCATGATCGCTCAGTCTTCTTTTTTCTTTTTTGTCTTTTTGAACTGGCCTGGAAGTTGCTATGTAGACTAGGCTGGCCTTGAACCCTACCTCTGCTTCCCAAGTGCTGGGATTAAAGGCTTTGCCACCAGACCCAGCATGATAGCTCATTCTTAAAAGATAACTACTTGGGGCTGGAGAGCTGGCTCAGCCATTAAGAGCACTGGCTGCTCTTTTCTAGAGGACCAGGGTTTGGTTCCCAGCACCCATGTGGTGGCTAACAACCTACCATAACTCAAGTTTCAAGGGATCTGGAATCATCTTCTGGCCTCTGTAGACAAACAGATACACTTACATACATGTAGGCAAAGCACTCACACACATAAAATAAAAATAGATAAGATTTTTTTTTAAGAAAAGAGAATGCTTATTTTGTTTTGTTTTGCAGCTTTTTTGTCTTTGTTTTGGTTGGCTGGTGTTGAGGTTATTTGGGGAGTGTTAGTGTTTTGTTTTGTTCTGTTTTGTTTTGTTGTGTTTTGTTTGAGATAAGGTCTCACTGTAGAGCCCTGGTTAACTTGGAACTCACTATGTAGACCACACTGGCCTTGAATTCACAGAGATCATTCTGCCTCTGCCTCTCTAGAAATGAGATTAGAGCCTTGCATCACCATGCCCAGCCTTCATTTTGTTATGAGACAAAATCTTGTTTTATTGCTGGGGTTGGCCTGTGAGTTGCGTTTTGAACCAGGCTGACCTAGATTTGTCTTTGCCTTTGCCTTTGTTCACTTGCCTTTGCCTCCCAAGTACTGATTACAGGTGTGTGCCACCATACCTAGTGATATTTTGCGATATTTTGTTAGTTTTGATTTTTATTTTGGTTTTGAGACAAGGCCTTGTAAGTAACCAAGGCTGGCTTCAGATTCATAATCCTCCTGCCTCAGCCTCCCAAGTGTTGGGATAATATATACACCACCACGCCAGGCTGTTTTCCAGCTTCATTTCATATTTCACATGCAGTTCAACCATAATTCCTGCCTTCAAATCAGCACCATGACTTGGGAGGATATTTTTTTTTACGTCTGGAAGCGTATTACATTCAATTTAATTCATCTTTCTGCCTACCATTTTCTCAATTTATAAAAATGTTAGTCAAATTATCATTTCTGATTGGTCTGAGTATAAGACTACTTTTGGAAATTTGCTGGAGTTAAACAGGCATCTGCTCCCGGTGCAAGTATGGAACAAGCTATTTACCAACTCATGCATCACCAACCAAAACACAAAAAGCACACTGACTGGACTAAAAGCTATTTTAATTATGCAGCATGTATGATTTAGCCCAGCTGTATGATGAACAACTTCTTTATGATCTATTTCCATCTCTCATCTTAGAATGTGAACAAACCCATCTGTAAGCTAAAAATGCGGATGCCTTTATGACATGGTAAATTCCGAAAATGTAAACTAATTTTATTATGGAAGGTTCCACATGAAAAACAGTAGTGTGGTTAGCCCAATGAACTCATTACTCAACTGTTAACTGTTAATAATTGGCTGATTTGACACCTAAACTTTCAACCGTATTCGCCTTACAGTTGCTTTGGAGTAAATATTCATCAAATCATCTCAGTTGTAATGATTCTAATTTTTTTTCAAACTGTAATACAATTGTCATAGCTCAAAATAACTGTTGTTATAAGTATCCAGCTCTGGGGTCACTTTTCTTGTCACATAATTTCCTTTACACGATGCTTGACTCAGAATCTAATCCGCGTGTAACTCTAGGTGAGCATTCTCTTGTAATCTATAGATTCCTCCCTATCATTTATTTGCTTATATTTATAAAAATTTTTACACTTTATTTTGTGTGTGTGTGCACGTGTATGTACGTATGATTGTATGGTAGCATGTAAGTGCCATAGCGCATGTGCAGGTATCATTAGCCTTGGCAACAAGTGCCTTCATCCCTTGAGCCACCTTGCCAGCCCCTCTTCCTCTCTTTTTAATTTTTGAATCTCAGTTGTTTGTCAGTGTTTCTCACAGTCTGGATTCTGGTAATTGCCTCCCTGTGGTGTCATTTAATACAACTTGTCTGCACTCACCTTTCCTGGAAATTGGCACAGTGAGGGCCAATGCCACTTTCTGCCTTGAAGGACATGTCCAATGCAGTTGCTGCTGGCCATCCAGAATGTCACTTGAGCAGCTGAGGTATGGAATTAATTTTATTTCATTGTCTTCACTTATTTCATTTAAATATCCACATGAGGCTAGTGGTTACAATATTGAAAATCAACTTTAGACTATCAGTCAGATTTAGGGTAGGTTTTTTTTTTTTTTTGAGTATATGAGTGTATTGCCTGCATTGCCTGCATGTATGTAAGTGCATCTATGTAGTGCAATGCCCACAGAGGTCAGAAGAGGGTATTGAATCCCCCGGAGCTGGAATTACAGACAGTTGTTAGCAACCATGTGGGTAATAGGAATAGAACCTGGGTCTTCTGCAAGAGCAGCCAGTGCTTCTAACTGCTGAGTCATCTCCCCAGTCTCTTAGGGTAGAGTTTGGGGGAGTATTTGTTGACATGATCACTGTATACCTTTAGAGAGAACTAGATCTCTCTTCTTTGTCTCTCTTAAGGTTGGTATTAGTTACCATTACACTGCTCTGACCAAGAGCTTTAGGAAAGCAATTTAAAGTAGAAAGGATTTAGTTTCTTTATGGTTTCAGAGGGTTCCATTCATAGTTGCTTGATCTATGTATTTGGGTAGTGGGAGTGTGTGGAGGAGGCTGTTCATTTCTTGGCAGACGTGAAACAGAAAGGAGCAGTAACAGCAAGGACTGGGGCAAGGTATATCCAGCAAGGACACACTCACAGTGATCTACGTCTTCAAACCGGACCTCTCTACCCTCCTCAAGTCTCAGACTTCCCAATAGTCTCTTCAGATTTTTAAATCAACAAGTGATTAATCCATTGACTAGGTCAGAGAGCTCATGATCTTATTGCTCCAGAAAATCCCTTCAGAAACAAACCAAGATGTGTGTTACTAGCCTCCCAGGTGCCCTCTTCCCAGTCAAGATGACAATGAAGACTAAGCTTCATTACACAATGTAGATGGTCATTTATTGATCTTTTAACTCAGTCAACCTTCCAAACTTTTATTATCATTATGAACAATGTAAACATGTATAAAATTGATAGACTCATGTAATGAACTTTGAGTATCGATACATCCATCAAATTCTGGCCAATTTTGCTTCTATTACATCTCTTCCCTCCTGATTTTATCACAAATATTTCAGTATGTCTAAAAGATATGGGTTATTTTATGTTTTTATTGTTAATATTTCTTGGGAGCAAACCTAGGACCTCATACATGCTAGACAAGTAGTCTACCATTGAGCTTTCTCTGCACCCTATTTACTTTTTGTTTTGTTTTGTGAGTCATGTCTTACTCTGTAGCCCTGGCTGGTCTTAAACCCCCTATATAGAACAACAGGCTAGCCTTAACTCATAGAGATCCACGTGGCTTTTCCTGAGTCCTAGAATTAAAGGTGTGTGCCACCACACCTGGCCTCTGTTTACTTTTTAAATATATTTTTATTGTACTTTTAATTTTTTCCCTTTCAATCAAATTTTTTTCATTTTAAATAAGCTTGCAAAATAATGGGTTTCGTTATACCATGTTCTTACATATGTGTCACTGTACTTTGTTATTCCCATTATTATTATTAATATCCCATTGTTATTTCCTCCCCCCATTGTTCTCTCCCATCCCTCCTGGCCCTATGTTTGGTAAGCTTCCTCTTCCCACACAGACCCCCATGTCACCTTTCATATTACATACATTCCATTTTTCTCTCTATTTCTCTCCTCTCCTCTCTTTGCCTTAAGATCATCCTTCTACTTTCAGAAATCACACACACACACACACACACACACACACAAATAAAATTTCAACCTGTAATCTGCATATAAGAGAAAACTGTTTTTGTCTTTCTGTGCCTGGCTTATTTTGCTTAACATAATGATCTCCAGTTACATCCATTTTTCCTGAAAATGTCCTTATTTCATTTTTCATAATGGCCAAATAAAATTCCATTGTGAGTATGTCTCACATTTTCTTTATCCATTCTTCTGTTATTGACAACTACACCGGTCCCACTTCTTGGCTACTGTGACAGATACAGTAGTAAACATGGGTATTCGAATATCTCTGTGATATATGGACCTAGAGTACTCTGAACATACAGGAGTAGTATAACTGGGTCATATGATAGTTCTATTTTTGAGGTGCCTCCACACTAATTTCCCAGTTGGTTTACATGCTCAGCAGCAGTGAATAGGAGTTCCTCTTTCTCTACAGCCTCATAAGCCTTTGTGGCTGTTTCTTTTTTCTTGATGTTAGCATTTCTAACTGTGATGAGATGGAACCGCAAAGTACTTTGCGTGTTTGTGTGGGGTGTTTTTTGTATTAAATAATTTCAATGTATATCTTTTATTGAATTTTTGTGCCTTTCCTATAATTCATCTTAATTATATTTAGAGCCCCTTCCCTATCCACACTTCCCATAGCACACCCACAATATCTCATTCATTCTGTTATATGTGTTAAGGTCCATCGAGTCAAAATTTTGTACCCAGATTAGAATTAGGAAGCTAAATTTTTATAGGGCAAAGTATTAAATTACATTAAAAACTAAGCATATGCATAATCCATTTCACACAGAATTATCAGGAGTGTAGCTATTATTCTGCTAAATATTTATGTGCTCACTTCAAAATCTTCTGAACCAGAAAAAAATAGTTTACTATCTTCAGTGTTTTGGAATGGACACTGTCTGACTCCTTGTCAACAACCCTACTACATGAAATAACATCTCTTTTATTAAGTGCTGTTTGAAACTGTTGGGTCATGAACTTTAAGACTTAAAAGATTGTTGGTTCTGGCAAATCACAGACCTCAAATTTATGAATTTGAGTGACACATTAATGTCTTCTTCTGCTCAAGGAAGATTTCTGTTTCCTACTGGGGTTTATCATGTGAGTATATGTTGTATTTATATGTTTTTGGCTGTTAAGCATAAAGCTTTCCAGTAAACACAGGTTAGGAGATAAGAAGTGCATTTCTGAGACCAGACTGCCGGGGTTGGTCTCGCATACTGACCACGTGATCATTATTTGCGTTGTTCACCTTGGTTTAAGGCATTTGTTTAAGAAAAAAAATAAGAATATGTACTTTATAAGGTTATTGTAAGGATAAACTAAATGAAACTTTGTAAAACGCTTCAAAAAAATCCCTGTCACACAGTGACTGCTATGCAAATGCTGCCAGTAGAAACAAGGTCCCAGTCACTTGCACTTCCTCTATAGTGTGACATCAGTGTGACGTCACATCCTCAAGGGCATGGGCAGCTTCATTCGTCTCAGTCTCTTGACATATGCTTGGTACAAAGAAGGCTCCAAGCATCTAATTGGTGAATGAATAAATGTTTAAACTAGAAAGCAAAATTTTCCCAGTAGGGATGGCATTTATGGCTAGAAAGAAAAAATATCAATTTGCTTCTTTCAGTTTCTCCGTGTGTCCTGACATTCATTCAGGAATTCTTTGGGCAAAAATGTTAATTTCTGCCTCAGTGCCTCAAAACTATTGACTGCAACATCAAAGGGAGTATCTGAAAGCTCCCTTTATCCTTCGATCATTTTCCTGATAATAACAGTTCCTTAATGTACAATAAATAGTGTTACTTTGTCCTTTCCTTTGGCACAGAAATGTGAAACAGTAAGACCCAAAAGTGCTTTTCTTTAATAATAAATTTTCTTCCTATGCTGAAATAGTAACCAGACAAAGATTAATAGCATCTCTTTCCCAGCACACTTGTAATTCAAAGGAATATAAATCAAGGTCAAGTTAATCTAGAAACTCAATCCATTATCATCAGTATTTATGTGTACTATGAAATGGTGGTTAAATCAGCAAGTGCAGTCTCTTTATTTAGATTTATTTATTTTTATTTTATATGTATGAGTGTTTTACCTGCATATATGTAAGTGTGCCACAGGCATGCCTGATGTCTGCAGAGGCAATAAGATGGTGTCAAATCTCATGGGACTGGAGCTACAAATTGTTGTGAGCCACCATGTGGGTGCTTTTAATGGTTGAGCCATGACTCCAGTCTGGCAGGATCTCTCCTAACAAATATAGGCTCTAGGGGATTGAAGGAGATAATTCAGCCGTTAAGAGAACTGACTGTTTTTGCATAGGATGCAATCTAAACTTACAGCTGGGACCAGGTCACAGTTCTTGACACTTGTCTCCCAGTTATCAAGTATAGAAAGTTTTAGGGAACCACTCAAGGGAACACTGGGTCCCTGTTGTTGAGTTTTAGAGTTTGCAAAAGCTTCTAAAGTTTCTGGAGTCCAGCCTTGGTTTCACACTGCTTCATAAATTCCTGCAGTTTCAGGCATGGCAGATTGGGTCCTAGTGCAGCCTCAGAAAGCCTGCAGATGCCTTTTGACAGAACCCTCTCTGTAACCAGTATCTTATTCAAGCTAATAACTTCTAATTATTGAATTCTGAAAAATCTTGTTAAGTATAGTAGAGTACATAGGCTAACTTTACACTAGCAATATTCACCTATTAGAATTCATGAAACATTATTGGAATAGTCAATACAGGGGCTGGCAAAGTGGCCCCTTTGGGAAAGTGCTTGCTGTGAAACCAGGAGAACCTGAGTGGTTCACCACACCCTTATAAAAGCTGGACATGTCTGTAAATGCCTGTAATCCCAGCACTGGAAAAGCAAAGACCTATGGATTTCTGGGGCTTGCTAGACAGCCACTCTAAGCTTAATAGCTGAGCTCCAAATTCAATAAAAAACCCTTTCTAAAAAAAAAAAAAACAGTGTGGGGCTGGAGAGATGGCTCAGCAGTTAAGGGAACTGACTGCTCTGGCAGAGGACAGGGGTTTGGTTCCCAGCACCCACGTGGTAGCTTACAACCATCCCTAACTCCAGTTCCATGGGATCCGATGTCATCTTCTAGTCTCCACTGGCATTGAATGACATGGATACACATATACATGCATACAAAACACTAACACATAAAATAAAATAAACAAATCTCAAAAATAAATTAAAAAATAAAATGGAGAGCAACTGAGGAAAATATCTGATTTTGACATCTGGCCTCCACATACACACACAAATATATACATACACATCAAAAAGATTGTCAAAAGCAGGTTTGTATATACATTTTTAGGTGATCTATAGATGGCTAATAGCAAGGTAGTTCCTGAAATTTTAGTTAAGTTTAGTTGTCCATGTACAGAAGAAAAATTTCATGTCTTGACTAATTCATAGATAGTAGATAGATAAATAAATGTGTAGATGTGTGTGTAGATATGATTTTATGTGTATCTGTGTAAATCTAGGTGCCACAAAAGAAAAAACAGAAGATATTTGTCTTTCTGTAATTGGCTTAATTTGCTTAATATTATCTCCAGTTTTAAAAAAATATTTTATTTATTATTTTTATTTTATGTGTATTGCCTGCATGTAAGTGCACCTGGGTCAGAAAAGGGTGGTGAGTCCCCTGGAACTAGAGTTACAGGCAGTTCTTAGTCACCACGTGGGTGCTGGGACAACATGGAGCCTTTTCAAGAGCAGCCAGTGCTCTTAACGGCTGAGCTATCCCTCCAGCCCTGATTATCTCCCGTTTTGACTGCTTAATTCTTTCTTTAAAAAAATGAATTGAGCCTTCGTGCATTTCATACAATAGTTCTTACTCAGATTTAAACCCCTCTCCTATCCATGCCCCCACCCATTGGACCGCAGGTATTCCGCCTTACATGCTAAGTCCTATCCAGTCAAGCATTTGTACTCAGATGTCCTTCAGTGCAACTTCATCCACTGAAGTCTAGTCAGCCTATCTAGAAGATCATAGGTAAGACCTACTCTCCCCGACCCAGTAGTAATCAGTCTCCAATAGATCCTAGACTAGGGATGGCCTGCCACCTGTTTTTCTCACTCATTTCTCTGGTTGAGTTGGCTCCTGTGCTCTATGCCCCAACTGCCCACGTTCACACGTGCAAGCCTTCAGTAGCCTGAAAGTCTCTGCTTCACTGTGTTCATGGACAAACCCAGGCTCTTGCAATCTTTCAGCCCCTTCTTCCACAATGGTCCCTGAGCTATGGGTGGGAGAGATTTAAAATAGGAGTCCTATCCAGGGACACATACTCTGTCTCTTATTCTTTAAAAGTTGGCCAGTTGTGGCAGTCTGTGTGCATCACACTCTACTGTATAAGGAAGCTTCACTGGTGAGAGTTGAGGGATGCACTAGTGTTCTCTCTACTCTCCTGTTCTGCTATGTTTGGTGAGTCTTATGTGTAGAGGTTCAATTGTAGATGCATCACCTAGGACTGAGCATCTCTCAGACATATATTCTCTGTGTCTGACCAGTTGTGGGATTCTGCAGTAGCCTCCATCTGTTGCAAAAGTCTTTGATGAGGGGTGTATGGTATACTTGTCTGTAAATATAAGGATCCGTATTTAGCATATAGTAAGAAATTTCATTTGTCTAGAGATATGACAGAGATAGGGTTTTCTCTAGGATCCATGACCTCTCCAGGCATGTGTATTTGTGTTTTACAGTGCCACCCATGAGTTCGCTCCCTTTGAGGGGGCTTTAGGTCCATTAGAAAGCTGCTAATTACCCTCCCTGCCACTGCACCACCCAGACAACAGAGCCACTACTGCACCAACAGAGATAATTTGCTGTGTCAGTTATTATGGTTATTAGGTTTTACGACTGGGTTGGACCACTGATTGATTTTCTTCATTAGCAGCTTACACAGTATCCTCTAGAACTATGAGAGTTAAACTCTAGGTGGGTTTCCAAGTCAGTTCCTGCTCCTTTGTTCCATGTCTATTCTTGTGCCAGTGCTATGCTGTTTTTATAACCATACCTCTGTAATATAATTTTAGATCTGGTATGGTGAGCCCCTCAGCATTATTCTTATTGCCCAAGATTGCCTTAGATATCTGGGGTCTTTTGTGATTCCATATGAATTTTTTTCCAGCTTTGTGAATGTCCTGGGTATTTTATTGTAATTGCATTGAGTCTACAGATTGCTTTTGTTAGGATGATCATTTTCACAATATTGATTCTTCCAATCAGTGAACATGGTAGGTCTTCCCATCACCTAGTGTCTTCTTCTATCTCTTTCTTCAAAGATTTAAAATTTTCATTGTAGAGAACTTTAATGTCTTTGGTTAGGTTTATTTCTAAATATATTTTTTGAGGTTATTGTGAATGGGAGGGTTTCCTTGAATGCTTTTTTCTGATTGCTTGTTATTGGTATATAGAAAAGATACTGATTTTTGTAAGTTGATTTTGTAACCTGTCACTTTACTGAAAGTACTAATCATTTCTGACAGTTTTCTGGTGGAAATTTTGTGATCTCCAATGTATGATATCATATCATCTACAAACAGTGATATTTTGACCTCTTCTTTCCAGTTAGTACTCCCTTAATTTCCTTGTCTTGACTTATTGCTCTTGCAATAGTTTTGAGCGGTATTTTGAAAAGAAGTGAAGACAGTGGACAGCCCTCCCTTGTTCTTGATTTTAATGGGATGCTTCCAGTTTTTCTCCATTTAGAATGATGCTGGCTGTGGGTTTGTGGTATACAGCTTTAATGCTGTTGAGGTGTGCTCCCTTCAGTTCAATTCCTTCTAGGACTTTTAACATGAATGCATGTTGGTTTTTGTCAAACAAAGGTCTTTTCTGCATCTATTGAGATTGCCATGTGTTTTTGTATTTCAGTCCATTTACATGTTTTATTACATTTATTAACTTACATATATTGAACCATCCCTGCATCTCTGGAATAAACCTGACTTGATTGTGATGGATGATCTTTTTGATGTGTGTCTATATGCATTTTGCAAGTATTTTGTTGAGTATCTTTGAGTATCATCAATGTTCATTAAGGATTTGGGCCTATCCTTTTCTTTTTTTTCATTGTGTTTTTACCTGGTTTTGGTATTCGAGAGATACTGGCCTCATAGGAGTTTGGGAATTCTACTCCTATTGTTTTTATTTTAATAATTTAAGCAGTATTGGGTGTAGATCTTCTTTGAATGTCTGGTAAAATTCTGCTATGAATCCATCTGGGCCTGGACTTTCTTTTAGTCAGAAAGTTTTGTATTACTGTTTCAATTTTCTTTACATGTTACAAGTCTGTCTAAGCTGTTGATATCTTCCTGGTTTACCTTTGGTGGTGTCTATATCTTTAGAAATTCATCCATTTCTTTTAGATTTTCAAATTTCTTGGAGTATAGAATTTTGAAGTATTCCTTTTTTTTGGTGGCTGTTGTGATGTATTCCTTTTTGTCTCTGATTTTATTAATTTGGATTTGTTCTTTCTTTTGGTTAACTGAGCTAAGAGTCTCTCTATCTAAGAACAAACTCTTAGATTCATTGATTTTTTTTATTGTTTTCTTTGTTTCTATTTCATTATTTTCAGCTCCGATTTTTGTTATTTCTTCTCATCTACTAAGTTTTGGGTTGGCTTGTTCTTGTCTTTCCAGAGTCTTTAACAAAGTCTCTTAAGTCATTTATATGTGTTCTTTTTGATTTTTTTAATGTAAGGACTATAAACTTCCCTCTTAGGACTGCTTTTAAAGTGTACCAGAGATTTGTTGTGATGTAGTCTCATTTTCATTTAGTTTCAGGAATACTTTTATTTCTTTCTTAATTTCTTCTTTAACCCATTCATCATTTTGGACTGTGTTGTTTAAGCTTCATGAGATAGAGTAGTTCTAGAGCTTCTTTTGCTGTTAGTTATAAGCTTTATTGCACTGTGGCCTGATAGACTGCATGGAATTATTACAGTGTTTTTGTACTTGTTGAGATTTGTTTTGTGTCCCAGAATGTGGTCAGTTTTAGAAAAACTTGCATGACCTTCTGAGTAGAAAGTTTATACTCTGGTGCTCAGGTGAAATATTCTGTAGATGTCTGTTAGGTTCATTTCATGTAAGATGTCATGTAATTCAGATGTCTCTCTGTTTATTCTTTATCCAGTTGACCTGTCTATTGAAGATAGTGGGGTAATGAAGTCACCTACTATTATTAACTTGGGATTAATTTGTGCTTTATAGTTCTGGAGTATTGTTTTTATGAAATTGGGTGCTCCAGAGTTTGGTGCATATATGTTCATGATTGTAATATCTTCTTGATCAGTTGTTTCTTTGATTAGAATGAAGTGACCCTTTTTATCTCTTAGTTTTAATTGAAGTCTTTTTTGTCAGATATTAGAATTGCAAACCTGCTTGCTTCTTAGAGCCATTTGCTTAGAATGTTTTTTTCTATCCTTTCACCCTAAGGAAGTGTCTATTCTTGAAGGTGAGATGAGTTTCTTGAAGATAACAAAAAGATGGGTTTTCTTTATTGACCCACTAGCCTGTATCCTTTGACAGGGGAGTTGAGGCTATTGGTAATTATTGAAAGATGTGTATTGAATATTGTCATTTTAACTTCTTTGGGCTTGTGGCCCTATTTTGTGTTTCCATTATTACACCTTTCTTTGTTTACTTTCTGTCACTTCTTGGGCATACTTATTCCTATCTTCAGTCCTTTGTATTGCTTTGAGTTTGAGTATTCTCTGTAGGGCTGGTTTGTTGGACATAAATTTTTTCAGACTATTCATGTCATGGAAAATTTTCCATTCCCCTCTACTATAATAGATAGTTTTGTTGGATAAATTATTCAGAGATGGCATCCATGGTCATTTAAAACTGGGAATACTTTGATTCAGGCTTTTCTGGTTTTCATAGTTTGCATTGGAAACTCAGCTGTAATTCTCATGGGTTTTCCTTTATATGGAACCTGTTGTTTTTCTCTAGCAGCTTTCAGTATCCTCTCTTTATTCTATACATTTAATATTATTACTAGTATGGTATACCATGGGGAGTTTCTGTTCTGGTCATGTCTAATTAGTGTTCTATGTATTTCTTGAATCTGTATAGGTAAGTCTTTCCTTTATTTAGGGAAATTTTCTTCTATAATCCTGTTGAGGATCTGGTCAATGTCATTGGTCTGAGATTCTTCTCCTTTCTATATGCCTATGATGCATAGATTTGGTTTTTTCATGTTGTCCCACACTTCCAACATATTTTGTTCCTGTTTTTATTTTTTTTTTAAGTTTACACAGTCTTTTCTTAAGTAATTCAGATCTTCAGCTTTGTCATCCTGTCATAATATTCTATTTTCCATTTCATTCACTCGGCTTGTGAGGCTTTCTCCTGTTGGTTCCAGTTGGCTTGCTGATTTTTTCAAATCCTGGTTCATTTCATTTTGGGTTTAATTCAATATGTCCATCTCTTTTGTGAATTCACTTTTCAAGTCCTGAATTGGTTTTAATATTTCATTAAGTCACATTCTTGAGCTTCCATCACAAGTTTGTGCCTTTCTTCTGAGTTCTTTGTGTTTTCTTTAAGTTCTTTGATCATGTTTATGATTGTTCTTTTAAATTCTGCATCTTGGGGTTCCTTAGGGTGGCTCTTCTGTGGGACTAGTGTAGGTTTTGTTGGGGACATATTCCCTTGGTTTTTCATATTGTTTGTTTTTGCATTGCTGTTTGGGTATATGGATCTTCTTTGTTGGTCATGCGTCTGGTAGGAACTTGTATTCTGACTTTGTTTAATTGAATTTTGGTTTTGTTTGTACTATTTATGTAGCTTGGCTGCTTTTTGCTTGGGTGTGGAAAATAAATTGGTGTGTCTTTCAGGTACACAGGGTTTTAGACTGTTCAGTGTAGTTGGTGAGACAGGGTAGGAGGTAGGCTGGTTAGGATAGTAGGATGGCTGGGCTGTGTCAGACAGATCAGGAGCCAGTGGAATCTATACTAGGCAGTTCTACTAGTCTGGGTTAGGAAGCTAGTCCATAGAATTGAAGCAGAAGACTTGGAGTGGGCCTGGGTCCAAAGCTAGCAGGAGACAGGGTGTGACTAGGGTAGATGGGAAGTGTTGAGGCTGCAGCAGAATGGAATCAAGATGAGGTGGGAGGAATCTGACTTACCAAAGTACTAGGTGGGCCAGTCTGTCAAGTAGGTCAGGAGCCAGTAGAAGATGGGGATGGGGACCACCTGGGGAGGGATTTAGCAGTCTATGCTAGGGGGGTTTGCAACTCTGGGTTAGTAATTTAGTTCAGAAAACTGAGGCAGAGGATTAGGAGCAGGCCTGGGCCCAAGGTTACCAGGGGACAGGGTGAGGGTGGAATAGGTCAGAGTTGACTGCTTCATTCTTAAAAATTCCTGTTGGCAAAGATGGCTTTTGGCTTGCTTCATCTGGAAACTAATTTCTAAAGGGTTCCAAACAGATATGAATGGCTCAGTATGCCTGAACTGCATTCCTTCTGAAATTTGCACACATACCAGGCAGCATGTGCCCACATGACCAGCCTCCAATAACATTCTGGATAAATCTCTAATAAATGCAATTGGTGCATTTCACACATTTAAAAAATATTTTATTTTTACTTTTTGAGTGTATTGCCTGCATGTGTGTAAGAACACCCATGTTTTTCAATGCCTATGGAGCCAGAAGAGGATGTCAAAAACCTAGAATTAGTGTTAGAGATGGTTGTTAGCTGCTATGTGCGTGCTGGGAACTGAACCCCATCCTCTGCAAGACCAGTCAGTGCTCTTAACATTGAGCCTCCTCTCCAGCCCCGTGTTTCACACATTTTGACACAGCTTATCGCCTAAAGAATCAAGCATCATTTGTCCTTTTGATTACATTAGGAGAGGACTCTTGGAAGCTTGTATGTGATCTACAGATGAGGGAAACTGTTAGTGACAATTCTCCCCCAGCAGCCTGCATAATGCCTCCCCACACTGTCACAGGTAACCAGCAGGGACGAAGCTTCCAGCTCCATCCCAACTTGATTTCGCCATATCCTGCAAACAAAGTGTATGATGTCTTAACAAATAGGGTCTTACCATCTAGTTCTGGCATACAACTAACAGCAGTAGCAACTGCATGTATTGTTTGGGTTGACTCTGTGGCCAACAACTCATAGAGAGGCAGGCCACTGCTGGCATTGGAAGTTTTAATAAGCTTATGGTTTCTGGGAGTATACTCACCCTAGCAGGATACCTTCTATGCTTCCTTTCAATTAACCCAGCCCCTTTAGGGTTGCAAGATAAGTGGAAATACAATTGGGCCTGATTATCCTCAGCCAAGTCCTACACATCAGTATTTGTGAAATAAGTGCCCTACCAGTGTCAGCTGTCTGGTGGAACCCACACATAACAGAGTTGAGCGGGAGCCTTTATGGTAACCTTACCTGTTACTCACTTGCATGGAAATGCTTGCAAGAGACCAACAGCAGTGCACACAGGTGAAGGCAGATTTACATCCCATACTGATGAGCACACATCCTCTATAGTCCACCTGACAAGCCTGTACATAACAGGTAAATGTGTGTACTTGCTCAATGATAGCTTCCATCCCTTCTGGCCATAATTGAGAGCAGGCCTCACATATTAGGCATCATACAAAATATCAGAATATTTCAGTGGATATACTTTGCTCTTAGCTACTTTTCAGTCTATGTTGGCTCCCCTCTTGTGACAGTTAGTTTTAATTGTCAATTTCATAGTCTAGAATCATCTGGGAGAGGGGACTCAGAGAAGGTCCTCCCACTATGGACAACACTGTTCCCTGGCTTGGGGTACTGAACTGAATAAAAAAAGAGAAAGCTAGCTGAGCACTAACATGCATGCATTCATGCATTGTTTTTTTGCTTTTGACTAGATGTAATGTGACCATTTCTCTCAAGCTCCTCCCACTGTGACTTTGCTGCCATGATGGAAGGATTTACTGGGTTTTAAGCTTCCCCAAAGAAAATTACCAGGGAATCTGATTTCTGTAGAACTCTATTTCCTTCCAAACCTGTTGCTTTACAGTGGCTGACCTAGCATCTTCCAGTTCTTTCTCCATTAGCCCATCCAGTTGGGCTTCTGAATATAGCCCAACTATTAGTACAAATTAACATAGGCCATTTCATGAGTTACTGCTATCATACAGCTCTTAACTAGACACGTTGAAATTCTTTCCTTTTCTGCAGCCACGGTGTCTGCGTTGATTTCTATTGTTGCATGCACCCATTCCTGTCTGGTGTCATTCTTTATGCCATCAATGTGCCAGGTATGCACAGAAATGAAGAGCATGTTTTCTAGGATGGCTCCTTTGGCTATTGGTTCATTTACTGGAGGAAGCTTGAAACAACACTGGTCCCAGCACAACTTGCATAGCTTCAGTGACAGGGCTTTCAAACAACACAGCCCATTGCAATAAATATGCATATTGCTTTTGCAGTTTGTTTCTGTGCCACCCCAGAAAAGAGGCTGTCAAGTCTCCAATCCAATCCTTAACTGGATAAGCTGACTTTACTGTACTGAAGTGGGACCAGTAATGGATTCCATCTGTTGCAATGCTTTATATGGAGCTAGCAAATGCTGTTCTAGTGGTATATACTGAGCCTCTGTCCCTTTCCATCATGAAACCAAAAACCTATTAGGATTGTTTGCTCAGGTTGTACCACAGCCCCTAGTTGTGGTTCTGTACGATTCTAGTAATATCTAACCCAAAAGGACAATGGCACATTGGGGCATGTGGTGATTTAACCTACCCTACAAGGATCTTAACTTGCTGAAAAGTCTCTCAAGTTTTTCAACCCCAATCATGGCTTCCCTTGTCATCCAAGTTTATACAAAGGATGGGCAATTTGAACAAGTATAAAAATGTGTAGGTCTCCTAGAAGCCCAACTTGCAAACTGTTTTACATTCACAAGCACATTGTAGAATACTGAGTAACCTTGTTAGTCATATGTACCTTACCAGACTGTAAAACTTCCAAGAATTTTACAGCTGTGCCTGATCCTTTCACCTTCTGAGATGATTTTTTATCATTTTCTCTTTTGTGTGTTTTCCTACATTTGTAAGATAGAGACTAGTATATCATCTGTGTAATTAAATAATCTTATGGAGGATGGTCAGGATAACAAAGCAGGTTCCAGGCCAGCACCCCACAACAGATACAACTATGGATGTATACCTTGTAGAATTTCCAGTTTTCTGATTTCATATTCATAAGCACAGTTCCTATGTGTGCTCCTCAAGAAGTGCTACATATTTTGAGTATCACTCCGTGTTATATTCAGATTTCATAACAAACCTAGGAGTTGTTACCACTATTTTCCAACTGAAACACAGCTGTTCATTTTCACCAGGGACTGCCCCTCTGGCCTCCAAATATCTTTCTTTTCCCACACTGGAAGATGAATCACTGCCAAAGTGCAGACCCTCCACTGAATGCACAGCAGTCTCCATCCTATCCAGAAGTAGATCCATGGAGTACAGCAACCAAGGAACTAAAAGTTAACCTATCTGTGCACCCCTTACAACTGATTGCTCATTTGTGGAGCAAGGACACAAATACAAAGAAGACAAATAAAACTATCATTTGGAGACAACTAGGAAAGGCATCAGTCACTGGTTCACAGTAATGTTGAAACCTTGCAAGGTAGAAATGGTGAAGAAATGGCTCAATAATTAAGAGCACATATTGCTCTTGAGAAGGACTCAAGTTTGGTTTCCAGCACCAATGCCAGGTGGCTCACAATTGCTTATAACTCCACTTCCATGGGATTCGATGTCTCTGGCCCCCACGGGCACCTGCACTCATGTCTACACACACACACACATATGTAAAATAGAGATGGTGAAGACCTCCTGCTTACAATATGTTTTCAACCACGTTGTATAAAAGAAGTTAACAGGCTGATCTGCTCATTTTTATCATTATGAATTATTAATCTTTCTCAACAGATAAGCACTGTGAAATCTGTCTTATTCACACCCATATCCCAAGTGATTTGTAAAGTGTCTGTATTAGTCAGGAAGGAACAGAATAAACATATATTAAAAGGGGATTTATTAGATTGGCTTACATGATACAGTCTGCATATTTCAACAATAGCTGTATTCCACAGGAAAGGCTGAGAACGCAGTACCTGCTCCATCCATGAGGCTGAATGCCTCAGCAGTCCAAAATTCAACAGAAGGCTTGGAAATACTCGGAGAGCCACTGGTCTGCAGTCTCTATTAGTCTAAACAAACTGGGTTCTGACACCAGTGAAGGAGCAGCAGCAAGAGTATGCGAACTCATGGACAGGGCAGATGAACTCACTAACAGAGTACATGAACTCAAGAACAGAATACATGAACTCACAGAGTACATGAGCTCACTAACAGAGTACATGAACTCGCAGAGTACATGAACTCACACACCGAGCAGGTGAAATCACAGGGTAGATGAACTCACTAACAGGGGGATGAACTCACACACAAGATGAACTCACTAACAGGGGGATGAACTCATACACAGGGTGGATGAACTCACACACAGGGAATAAGCTCACTAATGAACTCACTAGTGAGTTGTACAGACACTCAGGCAAAAAGCTCTCTTGGACCTTTTACCTGGGCTGTTACCCGAAGACATTGCCCACATTTACGGTGGGTTTCCCAATTCAATTAACCTGATTAAGAACATCCCTCACAGGTGTAGCCAAGAGTTTGTCCCTTAGTTGATTATAGATCCAGTCAAGTTGACAACCAAGATTAACCAGTTTCTGATGCATTTTCAGTGTTTGGTGAGTTAGTCAATGGCATAACTGTTAGTCTTCTTGGCCATGGACTTCTCAGTGTACATTGGTAAGTGGGAATTCTGAGTTGTACTCCAATCTTTACTGAATTTGGTCAGGATGAATTATTTCTCCTGAGGAAAGAGCACTAGCCTTTCTTGATTGACAAAGCTATGCAATACTGGAGTAATGGACCCACTGGTTTCTCCAAAAAACAATACCTATACTTATAGGTTTTGTTACTTGTTTTAGCATCATAAGCACAAAACTGGTCGTTGAATTTAATCGTGATCCTTGTGAAATATTTTTAACATTGATCTAAACACACCTGCTTATTTTATGTACTCATTTATTTAACAATGTAATAAGAACCCACCACTTACATCTAGTACTGGTTCCCCTTCTATCTTGTTCTGTCTCCAGGCCTCACAGGTTGGTGATAATCAATCTTGATTTTGTTTTTCATTATTTTGTAAACGTTTTTTATACTTATATATGCACTGAACATTATGAGGGGTGTGGTGGCACACACCTTTAATCCCAGCACTCAAGAGACAGCCAGGCAGATTTCTGTGAGATCAAGTCCACTAGGGCTATAGGGAGACTCTCTCACAAAACAAATAAACAAGCAAAAAACATGTACCGAACATTATATTACTAAGATCCATCCATTTATCCACATTTTCTTCACAGTATTTTCTATTATGAAAACACATCTTTATCACTTCTTCGGTCAATGGTCATTTGGGTTGTAGTTTTGTACTGTGAACACAAAAGCACGGACATTCTTGAGGATACATCATAACAGCTCTAGCAGAACTGTGAAACCATGACATAACATACTTGAACTTTAGAAGATAATTCAAATCATTTCAAGAAGTGGTTGGACAAATTTATATTCCCCTCAACAAGAGGTAAGTTCCCACTGGTATTATACAACTTTTCCTTGGAACATTTCTATTTTCCTAAAAATGACAGTTCTCTAATGGAGATGCCCAAAATCTCTTAGAATCTTTTATATAATATTAGAATAACGAAACAATAGTGAGAAAATGAAATAGAGTTCCAAAGTATTTTGTATTTTTAATACTTTTAAATCCATATGTGAATGTGTATATTCAGAATGGTTATCACTAATAACCAGAGTTGGAAGTTCATTACTATGTACTCTTCTTTCTAATCCCCCCTAGAACTGATTAAACCCTCAGGAAAGCCTCAGTAACCCATTAGTCTCTTCTATACTCATGAAACACACTTTTGTTTTAGCAGAGAAGAAATTTCTGTCCTCCAGCATCTACTCTTTCTTACAGTTATGACTTCATTTAGGCAAATCAAGCTCTTTGTGGGGAATTGTCCCTGATTTAGGGATCCATGTTTTGATCATCACTAAGGATAGAAGAGCTTGGAATGATTTATGACCAAATCTTGGATAGACTTAAGACATTTTTAGCTGGATCCTGAAGGCTTCAACACAATCATATGGCTCTAAATCCTAACTGTAAGAGAGGCTGGTCACTATAGGCTTATAGCACATTCCAAGGAAATGGATGAGCATTAGGCAAATTTTTCCAACTATCCTTACATATTGGTGCTTTTATCAATGAAAGTATACTCTTAAGTTGAAATTTCTACATAAAACATGGGTGTCACTGCTTTTCAAAAAGGCTATACTAATTCCAACCAATAAAACCCCTCAGGGCATGTTTGCCTCCCTAAACCTCCCTTCTCTAGGAGATCTGATTGATCCAACATCTGTGTCAAAGGCTCTGGTTGATGTTGCAGCAATATGAGGCACTTGTGGAAAATCAGGAGAGATGAAGAAAGCAGCTCACTGCACTTGCTTGACAGGCACAGCAGAAGGCTGCCAGGTGATGGATGTTCTGCTTTGTGTTGCAAACACCAGAACATTGGCAATGAATTTTCTACAAATATCAACAGCAGAAACACCTGAATGCAAAGTGAACACAATGGAAGACTGTTTTATCTTAACCTGATTCCAACGTTTGAGAAAGGAAGACTCACTGCTCTGAATACCTTTCAAGGCAAAGGCTATAAAACTGAAACTATAAAGCTGCTTTAATCAAATTTACTTTCCCAGTTTACATGAACAGAATGCCATACAGATTGTATTTATGAAGTTGGTTCCATTATAGTAAGTCTTCAACCTTGTCTTCTAAGACATAAACTAGGGTCACTTCAGTTATATCACTTATCTCATTTTGACTGAGACAATTTAGACACAATGACACGCAGTTAGTGTGCAATGCAGCCACTTCTAGTTCCTTGACAAGGCTGAGCATTGATCACCACTAATTCCTGTTCATCATTTTTTAATTATTAAAAATATATAAAAATGGAAGTATAATTTTCCCTTCAATAAATATCATTTGATCCTTATGCAGTTCTTTTTTTCAAATGGTGGCGTCCATTATTTTAGAATAGCAATTTATCAACCAAATAATTGGTTTTCATACAGTTTCAATTACAGCAGCAATTTCCTTGAACTGTCTGGAGAAATTCTGGAGAAAAAGAGGAAAATATTAAATTTGATTTCAGAGTATATTTAGGTATTTAATTGTACATGATTACCAAGGGCTGTAAAATATTGTTTACATTTTAATATTACATACTCAATGAAAGTTGCTATAAGAAACAACATGTACAGTTTATTACAAGCAAAAATAGTATTTTAGAATTGAATAACTCATGACCAACTTTTTGTTTCTTTTTTGAGAAAGCATTTCACTACGTAGTTCAGGGTGCCCTCAAACTTTTGATTTTTTTTCCTGAGCTCGTAAGTGCTGGGATTACAGATGTATAATACCATCCTGGCTCAAAAAGTCAGTCTTGTCAGTCTTTTGTTAAATCTCAAATAAAAGGATCAAATTTGTTTCCTCCCGTATCTGTCAAAAAGCTAGGAGACAAATCTGAAACTTAGCTTCAGCAATTAGGACACCCTCGAATGCTTTTCATATTTGGATTTCATTATTATTTTCACCTTAATTTTCTATTTTCTATTTTGCTGCTTAAAACCGCATTTTTAGGGGTTGTGGGTTTAGCTCAGTGGTAGAGTGTCTGCCTAGCAAGTACAGGGCCCTAGGTTTGGTCCTCAGCTCTAAGAAAAAAACCAAAGCAAAACAAAACCTAGTATTTTAGTTCAACTTAATTCAACTTTATTTTCAAATCCAACGAAGTTTTAAAAATACATATTGAGGTATGCAGAGATGAGTGCATACTGCTCTTGCATACAGGATCTGTGTTTGGTTCTCAGTACCCACGCTGAGCAGTTCAAAACTACCTATAAATTCAGTTCTAGGGGATCTGATGCTTATGGCTTCTGTGGACAGCCACAAACAAATCCCCACATATTAACCTAATTTTTAAAAATACACACATACATACTGATGTTCAAAAATCTAAGCTACTAAAAAAGTATAAATTTAAAACCTCAAGGAATGTTCCTTAGCTGTCAGGTAGTGTGACTAACAGGCTGCATTTGCCTGGTTAGCTTAAACCATGCAAAACTGCTTTTAAGAGCTGTCCCTGCAGGGTGTAGTGATGCATACCTACAATCCCAGAAGCTGGGAAGGAGCTGGGAAGCTGAGGCAGGAGGGCCCAGAATACACAGTAAGTTTAAGGTTAGCTTCAGGAAACCCTGTCTCAAAAACAAAACAAGTGTTGTCTCCTGAAGAAAATATTTCTCTCTCTCTCTCTCTCTCTCTCTCTCTCTCTCTCTCTCTCTCTCTCATGCAAATGTCTATTCACGAGGTATTGGTTCAGAAAGGATGCCTGTGAAGGGCAAAATCTGCAGATGAGTAAGTGCCTCACATAAAATGGCAAATAGCTGCACATAATATATGTGTTTATCATTTGTCATATTCTATAAAGAGGTATATGTACACAATGGAATCACTCAGCCACTAAAGACAATACCTGACATTCCCAACTAGGGTGAACCTGGAGGACACTGTGCTAAGAGACATAAACCTGACACAGAAAGGCAAAGGCTACATGATTCTGCTTGTATGGGAAAAGTGAACATGTTGGTCAAAGGGTACAAACTTTGAGAAGTTCTGATGTTTTCTTGAGGAGACATCTATTCTAATGTATAGAACGCTGAGTATAGTTAATCATAGTATACTGTATGGGACCCTACTAAAGGAATAATTTAAAATTTCCCATTACACACGTATGCTCATACACACCTATGTGTGACAATGCATGGTAACTACCTTTACTGAAGCAGTCATTACACAACATGTCAACAGATTTTATCAAATCATCATGTTGTACACCTTGAAAATATAAAATTTTATTTATCAATTAGATCTCAGTAAAGCTGAATGGGGAAAAATGATCTTTTTATTTACCCCTATGAGGAAAATCAGAAAGCAAAAAGGCTACACAGAAAAACAAACAGTTCAGCATTAGTGAACTACTATAAAGACTGAAACCCATGCTCTTTTAAAATGAATGAGGTCCTTTTACATTCTATTCAGGCTTATACAGCTGTATTTCCTTTCCCAAAACCCAATTCCTTCCAAAACACTAATCAATGTCCATAATGGTAAATTTGGGACTCTATCTTAAAATAGAGAATTCAAAGTTCAAAGAACTCCTAAATATGCAGTTTATGAAAGAAGAAATCAAAGGTTATAAAGTGGTATATACAAAGACTTTTGGGGGCTGGTGAGAGAGCTTAGTGTTTAAGAGCACTGGCTGCTCTTGGCTTGAATCCCAGCACTGACATCCCTGCTAACAACCATAACTCCAGTTCCAGGCGGAATTGGATGCCCTCTTCTGACCTCCACAGGCATTGCATGACATGGGTGTACTTACACACATGCAGGCAATACATACATAAACACATAAAATAAAGATAATAAACAAAATGTTTTTTAAAAAAGACTTTTCTTACTAAAGATCAGGATGGAGAAAAGGAAGCCTAGACTTGGCAGTTAAGCACCTGCCTAGCATGAACAGAGCTTTAGGTCTGATCCCTACATCACACACACATAAAAAAGGAAGCCCAGAACCAATATATTTTCAGTTCTTTTTGCAAAAAATTCTTTTGTTTCCATTCCATTCACTGTAGTTGTTTTTCTAGAGTGCTCAATTTTCCTTTGAGTACTAACTGATTCAGCTACTGACAGGCTCAAAGCAATGAAATCAGTATCACACTGCCCATTTAAATTAGCTAATGACATTGAAAAGAAAATCTGATTTAGTGCTTGCTTACTCTTTTTTTTTCCCTTGGGTACAAAAAATAGGCTAAATGATAACATGAATTGTGTAAGTCTAAATATAAGCTGTTGATTTACAACTCTAGCTAATAAAACTGCTCAGTAAGTAACTGCTCTTATCTGCATTTTGTAAACATTACTAAAAATTTGGGGTCGATGTTATTCAAAGAAAAGATTCATTTTGCTTAAATTATTCATTACTAAACCAAAAGAGAAATAATAAAAAGTTAATTGCCAAATAAAAATGCTACAAAACAAGATTAAATATTCCTAAATATATGCACAGAATAGTTACAGTGAATGCCAGCATACACAAATTCAGCACAACTTACTGAAAATAACTTATCAAATTCCCAAAGAAAACAAATTCAATCTCCTGTATGCAATAATGCATGTTGAGCACAGAAACTTGAAATTGAAAAAAAATTAACATTTTTCCCTCAATAAAGATCTTATACAGCTTTTGAAACAGCAGCCATACTTAAAGTCCTGAGTTAAACTACAAACCTGAAACTGTGGAATTGTCATTTCAAAGGATTTGATGTTCACTTGACCAGAATGATCAGCCACTGTTAGCTTCACAGCTACATAAGGATACTTAAGAGATCTGCAGCTGTCCGAGCTCACAGCCATGCCCAGTTTCCACTGGAAATCTATAAGCTTTAATAAAATAGAACAAAACAATACATTAGCGACACCACAGTCATAAATGCAGACAAAGTTTACTGTTCTCATAGCCTCGCGCTAAATTTCAATACTGGTCCCACTAAAAGAAATCACCTTCATTGAATGTATCCAGGAAAACAACTACACATGAAAATGCATGTGATAAAATACATAAACAGTGTTACACATCTTGATATAAAAGGTTAAAAGCAAAAACTCAAACAAACTAACCCATGTAGCTATCAGACATGTAACAGAAGTAAAAACGTGGAGTCCTGGCTTTTTGTAACAGAGCTATCTCCACTCCGCTTCAGCATACTCCAAATACTTTGGAACATTTTACCTTACTTTTCTGTTCCATACACCCTTCCCCATTCCACATCCCAACCGTTATAACACAGAAGATGGGTTACATGATCTTCACAGTCCTTGAGTACACATGGAAACCATTCCAGTTCCTTTCCTCACTATCGTCATCAGGTTCACACCTTCTATTAGAATAAATGGTGATGATGTGGCTTTAGATTTCATCAGTCTTCATGACAGATGCATGCCAGTTTATGTGCTATGCACCTTATTTGCATCAAGTGTCTCGCTGAATCACCCCAGTATTACAGGTTATTTCCATTTGGCAGATGACAAAACTCAGTTTCAGAGAGCTTAGGCAATAGGCACAAGGTCACACATTCAGAAATCAGAACAGAAACTCAAATCTGTTTGACTCCAAAGATTAAGCTTAAGGTCTATTGGCTGCCTCAGTAATTCTAATCTAGTTCTTGACACAGATTTGTGAGTGTTGCCATGACATTAATCAGAACTGAATAAATGCAGTTCCTACTACTGATACTAAAACATGGGTGGAAGAATTTTTCTGTCTTATTTCCAAAGATCAGTTAGTGCCTGACACATGCAGACACTTGACAGATACTTGCTGGTTGCATGGCATATTTTACTATCAAACTAATGAACACCCTGTGATCTCACTTCTCTGACAAATCCAAGAAGAGCTGTTGATTTTTCAGTTTCTTCAGTTTCTAATTGTTAGGACCAAGTAATGACTTCTAAGTTCCTTTAATGCTGGACTAGAAACTAGAAATCCATTGCTTTTTAGAATTAAAAATATGTATTTTACATTTGTGTGTGTGCACAAATGCATGTGGAGGTCAGAAGACAACTTGCAGGCATTGGTTCTTTCATTACCATATGGGTTCTGGCTCAAGTCATTAGGCTTGGCACCAAGAGCCTTTACCTGCTGAGCCATCTCACCAACCCTGTAATTTTCTTCATAAAGATGTGAAACACCTCATTAGTTTTTGTTGCTTTGCTTTGAGAAAAAAAATTTCCTATGTAGTTCAGACTGGGCTCAAAATTGCGGTGATCCTTCTGTTCCAGTCTCCCAAGTTCTGGGATTCTAAGCATATTCTATACGACACCCAGCTTATTAAATATATTTGTATCATACCATATCATTTATTTCTTAATGCTACAAAATTTGTTTTAAAATTATATTTTTCAACTCATTGCATCTGAACTATGCAAAAACAACTGAATCATTTCCTTAACTCATGATTAATCCTAATGATGTGCTTTAAATTATCTTGGCCTTGCCTGTGTGTACAATCATAACTGGATAGAAGGGATACACAGCACACTGAATGATCACCCAAATATGTCCATGTGCTAATGAAAGAGCCCAGGGAATATGCTACCTCATGTGACAAAGCAGACTGTAAAGACTTGACAAAAGTAAGGATCTTAGACTGAATTTTCCTCGATGTGATCACAGGGTCTTCACAGAAGGCAGACAAGGCAGTCAGTCAAGAGGAAGCAGGCAAAGCTGGAGAGATGGCTCAGCAGTTAAAAGCTCTGGCTGCTCTTCTAGAGGACCTGGGTTCTATTCACAGCACCCACATGGCAGCTAAAAACCATCCAGAACTCCAGTTCCAGGGAATCCAATGCCCTCTTCTGACCTTCCAAGGGCATTGCACAACACGGATGCATCTACCTACATACAAGCAATAAACTCATACACATAAAAAAAAAAAAAAATTTTTTTTAAAAAGCATTAGAGGTTAGAATGATGATTCAAGATGAAAGTATAAGCATGAATCAAGAAATGAGGCAAGATCTGAGAACACAAAAAGGGAAGGAAATATTCCCTTCCCTATAGTCTCCAGAAGGAATAGACCAAACCTTCCCTGATCGTGGCCCTTGTAGGACTAGTTGTGAACTTCTGACTTCCAGAACTGGGAAAGATATGTGTTAAGGGTTAAAGGTTCCATCAGAAAAAGAACAAAACCACCAACTTACAGCCTAGTACAATTCAATTTCACAGTACCTTTACTAAGGTTTAATACATTTTATATAATGTAATAAAAATGAACTGAAAAACTGACTTATGAGATTGAAACAAAAACACTCTCATAGAATGTTAAGCAAAACCAAGTAGACTGTTTATTAGCATCTCAGAGTTCCTCTACCTTTCAGGAATCCTCAGAGCAAGAGCAAGACAATTTGGAGAGTTTTGGCCTCATAATCCCAGCTACTTTGGGCTCTGAGGCTATAGGATCACAAGTTCAAGAGCAGCTTTACCAGTTTATGAGATTACGCCTCAAAGTTTTTAAAAGATTATTTGGAAACAAATGACAAATAACAGTCAATTGACACATCTCTCAGCCCATGTATTCTCATTATTTCTTAACTTCAGCACTTTCTTATATTTTGTATGAATGTAAGTAACTCCTAACCTAAAATATTCTAGTTCTCTCATTTTTATTTTCAGAAATTCTTAAGTTTAAAAAGTTAAATTCTTACTCACAACTAAAAGACACGCTTTGAAAGGTTAGAAACTTATATTCCATCTTTAAAACAACTTCCTTAAGGGGTGGTTGGGAGTGGAGAGATGGCTCAGTGGTTAAAAGCACTGACTGCTCTTGGCCAGGCCGAGGGCTGGGGTTGAATACCCCACATTAAGGCTAAGAACTATAGGTAACTCGAGTTCCTGGGGATTCGATGACCTCTTCTGACCTCTTTGGGCATTGCATGCCTCGGGTGCACCTACACTCATGCAGGCGATACACTCATACACATTAAATTAAATGTATTTTTAAAAACTTCCTTAAAGAGCAAGAGGTTTGGGCTGGGCTTAGTGGCATACGTCGTTAGTACTGGGGAACGAGAGGCAGAGGCAGGAGGATCTCTGTAAGTTCCAGCCCAGTATGGTCTATACAGCAGTACCAGGCTAGCCAGGGCTGCAGAGGGAGTCCACGTCACAAACACAAAAACAACAAAAAGAACAATTGATGTTTCAGGTACTATTTAAGCAATTCTGAGTAATTGCTCATGTAACTATCACGTTTTAAAACACAGTATTCCTGCTTTCGAATAAGGATCACCTAATTGCGTAAAAACAGGACTTGGTGTGCACTCTGTAGGCTGCAGTAGGCAGGGCAGCTTAAATTACAAAGAGGAGGAGAAAGGTAGGCGGAAGGGCGGTGCTCACCACCGAACCATCCCTCCCCATCACGCGGCAACCCGGGGCTCGGAGACGGCGGCTGGGGACCGGGCGGGGCGGGCACTCACCTGGCTGGTGACCTGAAACGGAAGCAGAAAACACACCTTAGAGAAAGCCCTTTTCCTACCCCACGGCCCACTGCCCCTTCTTCCTCCCGCCAGCACTGACCTCGGATTTAGCATCTAGGACCGGCTCGCTGGACGCAGCAGCCTCCATGGTGCCTAGGCCTTGGGCAGCAGGCACCCAGACCAACGCTTCCGCTTCCGCTTCCGCCTCCAGCCAGCCCACGCTGCGAATGCCGGGGGTGGGGGGAGCAAAAGACACTTTTCATGTAACTCTAGTTTTGTCCCAATTCAAAAAAAGATGGATTTATATGGCCAGAAAGGCTGACGACATGGAGGCTACCTTGCGATGGGAAAGACTGATTACATTTAGGATATCGCCTCCTGCATTCTGGAGTAGAAGTGGATTCTTCCAGTCCCGAGCCCACAGAATAGGCTCAGAGCAAACACGTGACCCCACAGCGCTCCTAAATCCTTTTGAAAGCGGCAGCACGGCCACACCCCCTACCTTAGATTTTTTTTTGTGAGGGAAGTTAGTGTGGAAACTATAGCTGTCTGATGAAATATTTTTAAATCTCCACAGATACTATTCCACTTCAGATTCCAACCCTGTTACACCAGCCCCTTCTCAGCCTGCCTTGTATCGTATATACTCTTAAATGCTTTCTGTACAGAATATCCAAGCTGATTTTTACTTCCCTGTCAAATTTGATTTAGAAACACTTGCAAAATTTTTCAGAAAAGTTGCAAAAAATAGTTCAATGAACATTCCTATGCCCTTCATCTAGATTCACCAACTGTCACTGCTTGACACATTTGCTTTATCACTGTCTACATACAAAACAAAGAGGAATGTTTCATTGCTAAACGCTGGAAGATGTATTTAAAAAAAAATTTTTTTTTTTTTTAGTTTATGTGTATGAGTGTATGGCTTGCACGTAATTAGGTGCACCCCTTTCATATTGTGCAGTGCCTGTTGGGTCCCCTTCTGTAACAGTTACAGAAGGTTGTTGACCACCATGTGGGTACTGGGAATCAAACCCAGGTCCTCTTCAAGAGCAGTCAGTGCTGTTACAGCTGAGCCATCTCTCCATTCCCCAAGAACATTTCTAAATAACCACAACTCAGGAAAATTGTTGATGAAAACAGATTATCTGATACATGAATCAAATTTAATGTTTTCTAGATGTTTATTCTGTTCTTTTATTTTTTGAAACAGGGCCTTGCTCTGTAATCCACTCACTATGCAGCCCATGCTGGCATCTAACTCTTAGAAGTTCTGCCTCAACCTCCAGAGTCTTGGGATTATAGGCATGAGTCACCATACATACCTGATTCCAACAATAGTCTTAACAATTATTACCTACCCCTCCCACAACCAAAATCCAACCAAGGATTCCAATTCAATGCTCTTTAGACCTGCACTGGAAAGGCATGGCAGTGGACTGTCCTCCCTGAATGGTCTGAGACAGAATTTGCTTTTAAAGTCATTCAAGTTCTTGGTAGAACCCAGTTCTATTCAGTTCCTTGTTTCTTGCTGGTTTTAGAGAGGGATTTTCAGTTTTTAGTTACCATTTATCTACCCTACTTTGTATTCTTGGCCCATCTTCAAAACCAAACAAAATAGAACACCTCCCCAACATGTTTTCTCATTCTCCAGCATAATTTTTCTTCTGCTTTCTTTTACTACAGCTTTAAGACTACACCCCAAAGTCTCTGCTTTTAAGACCTCAATGGTTAAATTAAGCATACCCAAATAATCTAGATAACCCCATAGGTTTTAAAGTATATTATTACAATCACATTTTCAGACAAGCACCTAGGTTATGGTTTCATTAAATAATCAACGGATGAGAATCTTTACAAGGCTGGACATCTCTAGAATTCTGTCTATCATAAAAACACCTCTCATAGAATTGTTGGAGAATCCTATTAGTTAACATATATAAAGCAAATACCTGGAGCTGTGCCCTCTAGGTGTACTCCAAGTCCCCAAAAATGTCTCTGACTCAAAATTATTGGACCTAGTTAAAAGTACTAATTAGCTTGGAAACATAGTTCCTGAATGAATCAAATGGTTTCTTTCTTATGGAAACTGGATGAAAACATAGAATAAATAGTATTGTACAATGAGTTGATCACCAAGTCAGCAGCTCTAATTATCAGAGGTTTTTTTTTTTCTCTCTCTCTCTTTAGCTTCTGGTTGCCATCGTATTTATTCTGGGAGAGGAAGGGGACACCCACATACACACTCACTCCTGAATGTTCTAAAAATACTCCAAAGTTGAAAATATATATATATATATATTTCAGAAGTTAGCATTTTAGTTTGCTCTAGTTTTCATGCATTCTTTTAAAAACTGTTAATATTATTCAACATGAGTACCTCTTTCTAAAAGTCTGTTAATCCAGAAATGCTGGTAGATCACTGACTTTCTAGCTGCCTCTCTCTCCCAGATCAGGCCACATACCCTTGAAACCTTTTTCTTTTCAGACAGAGAGCTGATAAGAAATGATCCTGTGTTGGCCTTGTGGTTCTATCACTCCCCCTAGCAGCTGTGAGAAAACTTAAGAAACTGTGGATTATGTTTTATCTATTGCTTTCCTGCCTTGTGATCCCTGGCACATAGGCCAGGCCATGCTAGGTCAAGTTACCATGTCACCCCCACCCCAACCTCAAACAAACAAACCTGTAAGGGTCAGACATTCCCTTTGTTGTACTAAAGATGAAGGCTCTTCTTTTAAGACCCCATCATGTTGCTGATGGGATGATGCTCTCCTAATCTCTCCTGCTTCACAATCTCATCAAGGTATACATTTTTAAAATTTATTTTGATATAATGACTCTAAGAGGGGTTTAGAAACCAGAAATACTTTTGGATCTCTTGCAATAAACCTCCTCACTCTCACAAAGGAGGAAGTCCCCAGCACTACTGCAGAAACTCTTGATGTCATGAGTGTTTCCTAGTGCAAAGGAAAAAAGAAAAATTGAGAAATTTCAATTTAAGCATTTATTTTAAAGCTTTTCAATGCCCACTGATACAAAGCCAGTTCATGCTAGCCTAAGCAAAAAACATAAGATAGTGTCTCACAGCTGTGGCCTCTGAAATGTAGGGATGGAATACACTGCAGTGCCAACATAATTTCAGGATTTGCAGAGCAAAAGACCCTAATCTCCTGTTTCTTGGCTCTGGTCAGGACTTCTGCTTGTCCCTTGGCTTCATTTTCTTTTGCTTTTCATATGTTGTTGGAGGAGAAGGATGTGTATATAGACGATGACCAGTATCTTTGGGATCACAACCATATGGCTCATATTCCAAGAGGAAAGAGGAAGCTGACCTTCAATCTCAATTTTTAAAGAAAGACAGATTAACCTATTTAGGTCACATACTTCTTCATTAGACCAATACTGGGTGATGATGTATCACTGTCCACTCTATGTTGCCTATTGTGTCTATAATGGGTATAATTGTGTGGTTAGTAAAGTTGCTATCAGCATCAGGAATGAAAGACATAGCCAGAAGGAAACAGAGTTGAGAATGATGCAACCCAGCTTAAATGGAAAGAAGCTAGGGAAACTAAAATGCTGAAAGCTCACTGAACATATTTATTACATTATATTATAGTATACTAGCCTACATAATCCTTATATACAGTTGGAAGAATAATGGTCCTCCATTATCCTAATCCCCAGAATCTATGAATAAATTGTGTTACATGGCATATGGGAATTAAAGCTGTGAATCAGCTGCTCATCAGATGTCTCTGGATTACTCAGGGGCGAGCAATGTGATAAGTGTGGAAGAAAAAGGTGATGAGTTATAGTCAGAGAGTTTGTCAGAGTAAGAAAGACTTACCTGGCTTTGCTGGCTTTGTAGATAGAAAGTGGCTAAGAAGCAAAGAATGCCAGGAACTTCCGGAAGCAGGAATGACAGAAAAATGGATCCCCTCAAGTTGGGTGTAGTGGCACACGCCTTTAATCCCAGCACCTGGGAAGCAGAGGCAGGCATATTTCTGTGAGTTCAAGACCACCCTGGTCTACACAGCAAGTTCCAGGCAAGCTGGACTACAGAGAAACCGTGTCTCAAAAAGACTTAAAAAAATATAGAATTCCCTCACTTCCTTCCCAGGAACACAGCCCTCTGGAGCCTTTGTAAACCAATCATAACTATTTCAGAATTTTGAGCTTCAGATAAATAGAATTATAAATTCTTGTTGTTTTAAACTACTAAAGTTATGGGTGAAAGTGATGGTTCAACAGTAAAGTCCTTGCCACATAAGCACATGAGGCCTTGAGTTTGGGCCCCACTACCCATGTAAAAAAACCAAGCACCACTGAAGCATACCCAAAAGCCTAGCACTATGAGGCAAAGATAAGAGGATGCCAGAAGTGCACGGCCTACCAGCCAGTCTAGTCAAATCGGCCAGCTCTGGCTTCAGGGAGAGACCCTGGCCCCAAAATAAGGTGGACAGTGATGGAAGAAGATATCTGATGTGGACTTCTGACAGCCACACACACATACATACAGGTTTACCCACAAATACAGATTTAAAAAAGCAACATTGAAATTGCCAAAACTGGTTACAATGACAGTAGGAAACTAATATTGTGCCCTCTATTACAGAAGTGCTAGGAGCTCTAGAGATACAGCCAAATTTAGGTCCCTTTTCCACCAGTTCTCTACATGACGTCAGTTAGCTTTCCCAGGTGTGAGCCTACTTGTCTGTGAAAATAGGGTTATTCGTATTTTCTTACAAAGTTTTATCAAAGTATAAAGAAGAGCATATATGTAAAGCATGTGGCAAAGTTCCAGGACAGCACAGGTGCTTCATCAACACCCGCTGTTCTAATCATCATCATGATACAGGAACCTCTGAAGTCTGGAAGTTGTCTGGACCAATTCTCTTTACTTTAAACAGGAGGAAACTGAAGTCCCAGAATGTTAAGATATCACCCAGCTCCCAGGTAAAACTTGAAATTGGTTTAATTTACAGCCAGCATTCTAATTTCAGAGGCCTCCAGAGGAATTCCAAACTCCCAGAGTGCCCTCTGAAATTCTTAAGTGCTTCCTGCTGATTGAATATTGTTTTTGTACTCTAGGATATTCATGAATATGAACTTGTATGTGTGTGTGTGTGTGTGTGTGTGTGTGTGTGTGTTTGTGTGTGTGTTGATAATGCCTGGGACAAGGTATGCTCACTACTCCTAACATCATAAGGGTTTTACAGTTTAAAGAAGGGCTTAAAATTCTTAGCCTTTGGATCAAATCTGATTTACTCATGTACTGAAGACAGCAACCAAATACAAAGCAAACTATAATAGAAACACTGTAATTCTACTTGGCCAATTCAACCATTTACCCTAAAACAGCAAGATATAGTTGTTCCATTCCTGTTACTGTGATAAATACACAAAAGCAACTTAGGGAAGAAAGGGTTTATTTTAGTTCACAACTCAGGTTGCAGTTCACCATTGCAGGGAGTCATAGGGTCAGAAGCCTGAGACAGTGCGTCACATTGCATCCATATTCTACAAGCAGGGAAGACTGAGTTGACGCATGCATGCTAGTGTTCAGCTCACTTTCTCGACTCTTACACAGTCCAGAATCCTCTGCCTAGGCAAAGGTGGCACCCATAGTGGGTGAATCTTCGCACCTTAGTTAAAGTAATCAAGATAATCCCCCACAAACAACAGGAGAGGCCTGCCTCCCAGGTGATTCTAGATTGTGTCAAGTTAACAATTAAAACCAGCCATCACAGTTATCAACTTTTGGCTAAAGGGAACTTTCCAGGATCATTCTTGCTCTCTTTTCTTTCCTTCTTTTCATTCATGTATGGTGTGTGTATGTGTATGAGTTTGTGTGTGTGTGTGTGTGTGTGTGTGTGTGTGTGTGTGTGTGTGTGTGGTGGAGGCCAGAGATTGATGCTAGTATCTTCTATTGTTCTCTCCTCTATATTTTGATACAGCATCTCTTACTGAACCTAGAGTGCATCAATTTGGCAAGATGAGCAGGTCATCAAGCTCCACAGACTCTCCTATTTCTGCCTCCCAGCACTGAGATTATAGACACACATCAACACACCAAGCTTTTTATGTGGGTGCTGGGGATCTGACCTTGGATCGTCATGCTTGTACAGCAAGCACTGTACCTACTAAGTTGTCCTAGAGTCTCGTAAAGTGTGATCTAAAGAGGTGAATTGTGTGGCTATGGAAACACAGCTAGATAATCACAGTCATGATTTCTGATCAAGTGTGGGAATTATTCTTTCATACTGAGGACAGATGTTGCTAAATTATGTAAGACTTTGGCATGTTTTTACTTGCAAGGGTATTTAGGATGGCAGTTTGGCAAAACAATACAGGATTAAGGCAGATGACAGGGCACATAACCATGCAATAGAATCACAGTGGAGGCAACAGAATGACAGAAAGAAAAATAAGAGAAGGAATAGTCAGGGTGGTGTGTGCCATGGAAGGGCTATCAGTGAATGAAGACAGTGATCCCCTTGGGACAGCTGAGTAATAATACTTGAATCTAGAAGATTCCCTGGGTGAGTTATAACTCTTAAGACAAGCTTAAAACAGGAGTTGAGCAATCACCACATTTCATAAATTCTTTTTATCTCCTGAGACACAATGAATTCTACATGTTGACCGGGATGCTCTCAAACTAGAAATTCTCTTGCCTCACTCTCTGAGTGGCTGGGTTACAGGTGTATGCCAGTTCACCTAGCTGTATTTCATCAGTTCTTGCAACTTCTTTATTCTATATTTAAAATCTCAAAATCTTTTTTGCACACTGCATCGGATGAGTTTTTTCAGTGATAGTTACCCAAGCAACAGTTGTGACTCAATTGTTTCCATAGGGAGCAAGCATGAACTTGGTCATAGTTCTTCAATATTTCTATTAAGTTATAGGTGTCACGGGCTCTGTACTCATTGTATTTAATTGTCATGTACAATGTCTTTAAAAGATTATATTGTAACTTGACATAACAAAAAGTTGCCAGTGGAAATAGACATGAAAAGGGGTTTTTAAAATTGTTTTAGTAAAGATAATATGGATTATTGGAGAAATGAACATAACCCTCAACCCTCATTCTTCTTTTGCTTTTTATTTGGTTCTTCCCTTTCTTTCTTAGGTGATGTTCCCGCTTTGTAGCCAAGGCTTGCCTGGAACTCACTGTGTAGCCCAGGTAGGTTTCACATCCATAGTCCTCATGATGAATCACCTACCTTAATTTCTCAAGTGCTAGGATTACAGGCATGTACCAGCAACGCCTAAGTGGAAACTCATTCTTTTGGCATTCTGTGCATGTCTGTGAGTGACTGAATAAAACTCTGCAAGTGTTAATTTCGCAGTTATAAATACATCTTACTAAGCAAGAAGAAAAATTCAGAATCCAGAATCAATGAATAATGAGTATGAACAGAAGTTTGTCACCTAGTGGAAAAAAATCCAAAGTCATATGACAAATAATGTAGATAAAGGGAAGAGTGACATATTTTGGCCAATGGTGCCAAATCTTGGGCCCCATCTTAGACTTAACACATCACAATCCGTGTTTCAGATTCCCCAGATGTTTGTATGCGTTTTCAAGTTTGAGGATTATTACTCTGCATTCCATGAAGGTACATCCACATCAAATATTGGAAGTTAAGCTGTACACAGATTAGAGCCTGAAGTTCTTTCGGGGTCCTAGGATAACTCCTCTAAGATGAAAGATACATTATTGTAGCTTGCAATATATTTTAATACGAGATGGAACAGTAGGTGGGCCTCTTTGGCTTTGGAGACAACATATACCATACTCTGGAAGTTAGATGCAGCACATTTATTGAGCAGAATGCCAGCATATCTACTTGAGAGGGTCCCTGCACAAGAGAATCCATGCTGGGATGGAAGATGTATTGATATTTGGCCTCAGGTCTCAGAGATTTAATGGTGTTTAAGTTGTCTGTGGTGGTGTTATAGGTCCTCTGAGCAAAACAGCTGACACTTTTTTCAGATCAGCTACATCTTCTTGCAAGAGTCCATCATAATCAGGCTGGACTACTGACATTCCTCACAGAAGGGGATGGAGATGGTCATTGGATCTTCACATGAGATACCAATGGCTCCTCCCTGCCATTTGCCTGCAGTCCTGCCTTGGGAGCTCAGGAGTTGCTAGAGTATATAGGTTGGGAGTGGTTAACTGAAGAGGGGCTCCATCTACGTCACTGTGGGAAGCTATCATCCATGCTGGGAGAAGATTTTCTAGTGTGGCTGCTTTGGGATCACCTTTGCTCCTGCCTGTAACCCCTTCTCCATGCTCTTTATATAAGCCCCAAGCTTTATTGGGTGAGGGTGAACTTAGACAGAATTTTACTTTGGTTTACTGCTGGGACCTTATGAGAAAGGGGTTGTTATTTACATCTCTCTAGAAGGAAATCTCTAAACAGGCAGATACGGATGTTGTGTGGAGTATTAGCCAAGCTGGAACAGTAGAGGAATATTGTAGAACTTCAAGGGATCTGGAGAAAGGCCATTCTTGACAAAAAGTTGTCTGAAAATTCCTCCTTGGTATGCCCATGTGGCTAGCAGAGACTGAGAACCTAGTAAGCATCTCAAGAGATTATACAAGTATTGCTGCTAATCATGAGCCAAACATTTCCAGGTCTACCAACTCACAAAGTCAGGCAGAAATGGTAGCAAGCTATTAGGCAGATAAGGAGTTAAGGGACTGAAAAAGCCAGCCAGGTGTAGGAATAGTAGCAAGAACATGGGTGGGAGACTCATTATCTTCCCCATTCCCTAACTACTCTTTCCCTGAATACAGAGCAATAATGTGTCAGGTCAAATTTCTAGGGTCATGATGTTGACTCCCACATACCAAAAGGATAACCACTTAAAATAATCTTTGTAATCTGTATCTACCTCTCCATCTCTATAACTACACCTTAACTGTGTCGGTATTTCTCTTGGAGTTTTTGCACATTATGACAAATGGTTTTTCTGTGTATCTGATCATGCCTTACATTCTGTGCATGTGCGTGTGTGTGTGTGTGCATGTGTGTGTGTGTGTGGCTGAGGCATGTGTGTGTGTGTGTGTGTGTGTGTGTGTGTGGCTGAGATGGAATCCAGGGCCTCATGTGTGCTAGACAAGGGCTCTACTACTGAGCTATCTCTCCAGCTGAATTCCTCAAATACTTTTTGAGAATCTACTATGTATCAGTCACTGAGTTGGAGGTGGAGGAGGAGGAGGATTCATTACATTTGGCATCCTGTAATTTAGTTGGATGGAAAAGGACATTAAGATGCCCTTTAAGGGGCTGGAGAGATGCTCAACAGTTATGAGCACTGGCTACTCTTGCAGAGGACCCGGGTTTGATTGCCAGCACTCACACAGCAGCTAACAACGGAACTCCAATTCCAGGGGAATCCAACACCTCCGTGGGCATTTCATGACACAGGTGCACTTACATATATTCAGGCAATACACTCACACACATAAATTAAAAACAACGAATAAATAAAATGCTTAAAAAGTCCTTCAGTTTGTTGCTGTTTCCAGAATGAATCCTAGATTCTTTTTCCTCTGGTTTGCTCCTGCCTATCGCTCTAGCATCACCTCTAACCAGGCTCTAACAGGTCCTGCAGACATAATGCACTTTCTCATCTTCAGAGCACCCTCCTCTCTGCCTCTCTACTGTCTATTCTCTCTTAAGAGTCAAGTCCAGAGGTCCACTTTGTCCAATCCTGAACACTCCCCTTCTCGTTAGTGTAGGTTCAATACATCTCATGCTATCTGTATCACAAATGTATCACATTTCATTGACTTCCCTTTTTCACTCCTTGTACTCTGTGGTGGACTCAGATTTGTCCCAACACATAGTGGGACTCCACATTTTTTTCTCAAGCAGAACTGAATTGTCTGTCAGTCTGTCTATCTTAATCATCCATCATCTATCTCTATCATCTGTCTTAATCATCTATTTACCTACCTACCTATCTTAATCATCTATCTACCTATCTTATTCAATCATCTGCCTACCATCAGTAACTCTTCCATTCTGCAATAGCTCATAGGCCAACACATTATTTCTGCATCCTCACAAAGGAGCAAGGGGGCCATGATTCCAAGGCGTGAACCTCTGACTTGGTTGCCTTCTCTTGCCTAGGAACTGGTACCTCCCTTGCACTAGGAATCCGTGACGCGCCCCCTAGAGCCTCTGGTTAACACTTCAAGAAAGGGAGGGCGCTAGCAAGCACGCGGTCTCAGGCTAGCGGGTGGCGCATGCGTAGAACTCGGGCGCTGGCCTTGGATAGGGAGAGTCCAAGTGTGAGGGGGAGCTCTCTGTGAATTCCGCTTCTGCTCTTCCAGTGAAACAAGAATACTGCTTCTATTTCTAACCTTTCTCTTGCGTGTGATCTGCAATGCAAGCCCTCCACTGAGTCTCTGTAGAGGGGAGCCAAGCGTCGCGGGCCGTGGAGCTCCTGATCCCTCTCCCCCCGCGGGGCGGAGGTTGGATGGTCCCGGGTTAGCGCGCGCGGGGGCGGAAGCAGCGGCGGCTGTCAGAGCGAGAGAGCAGCCGGCGGAAGCCATGGAGGGTCAGCGCTGGCTCCCGCTGGAGGCCAACCCTGAGGTGAGCGGCCGCGGGCGCGGAGGGCCGAGTGAGCCGGGCGGCCGCCGCCAGCGCGTACGCGGGACTCTAAAGCCTCTTCTGTTTCCTTTCAGGTCACCAACCAGGTGAGTGCGGTGTGGCGTCCCGGACTCGGTCCTGTCTTCCCGCTCAGCCTCCCCGCTGCCTTCGCCTCCGCATGTCCAAGGATCCCGGGTCTCCTTCCGAAGGGCCCCGAGTGCGGTTTCGGGTGGGCCCGCCCCTCGCAGGCCGGCGGGCCGCCACCTGCCCGCCGTAGATGCGGCTGATGCCGGAGCCGGTCCGCCGGTCCTCAGGGCACCACCCTGTCTGAGCCCGGGGCTCGCAGCTGGTCTTCCTGGCCCTCGTCCCTCTTCGTTTGTCTCCCCGTTGTTTCCAGTTCCATAATTCCCTACCCTTGCACCTTCTAGGTGACTAATTTGCCCACACTTTCTGACTCCCAGCTTTGTAAACTTGCCCACCCAGTCCTTGTAATTCCATCCTCCTCCTGTGCCATGAAATCACCCTCTGGTCATCTCTTGCACCATCTGGTGGCTTCTCTTCCCTGCCACGCCCCCCTTCTCCTTCAGTCTTTTCAAAGTGGACCTTTGAGTTGCTTTTTAGTCCATATATCGCTCACTTTAATTATTGTCATGCTGTTGTTCTTCACCTCCCGAAACTCTCAAAGTTGCTGTGGGAGATTGAGACATTAGGTGGGAGGAGTAAAAATCTTCTTGCCCCTGAATTAGAAGAAAAGTGCTATGAGCTTTACGTTTTTGATTTGCTCAGGTACGCCTTGTGCCATTTTTGTTTGTTTTCATTTTCAGTAATTCACCTTAAAAGAAAGGTATTTCTATTTATATTTACTTTGTGTGTATGTTTTGCCTGCATGTATGTGTACTACGTGTATGCGGTGCCCTTGGAGGCCAGAAGAGGGTGTGGGATCCCCTGCCACTGGAGTTACAGCAGGTTGTGATCTGTCATGTGGATGCTTGGAACTGAATCTTGGTCCTTTGCAAGTGCACTTAACTGAGCTGTTTCTCCAGCTTTCTAGTTAGTTCTGCTTTGATGGCCTCTTAGTTTATCATCTGGTATGCTTTCCCTTTTCTTCAGTTTTCCTTCTCATCACTAAAGAATACAGATTTATCATGTATTTTAAAAATTGGATTATTGGATTTTGAGGCCAGGTATGGTGGCATGTGTCCGTAATCTCAGGTTGAGATAGGTGAATTTTGAGTTCGAGGTTAACCTAGGCTACATAAACCTTGTCTCAGAAAACTAACAAAATTAATGCCTTTTGAGTTTTCAAAACTTGCAGCAAATTCCTTATTTAAAGTACACAGGCTTAATTTTAATGTTAGAAATGATTGCTTTACCTCTTTTTCAAACAAAATATATTACATTATTTTGTGTGTATGTAGGTGGATGACACACGTGGTGGTCAGAGGAAAACTTTCAGGAGTCAGTTCTCTCCTTCCATCATGCAGGTCTTGGGGATTGAATTCAGGTTCTTAGGCCTAGCAGCAAGCACCTTTGCTCCCTGAGCCATCTTGCTGGCCCAACCCCTTTTTAATCTTATGTAGGTTATTGCATGCTTTTGTTATTGTCTCAGATCTTATCTCTTTAGTAACCTAAGTTGTGCAAACTTTAAAATCTAGTGCTTATTATTCTGTTATTGAGACACCTTTCCTGTGAATGTCACCTTTCTTTTGTTTTCATGCCTGTGAAAATTTTCTTTGTTAAAGGAAACTCTTAAGACTGAAGAAATCAGTATCTGCAATTTCTGTGCATAGAAATATTTATTTCTGTGTATTGCAGGTATAATCCAAAACTATTTTTACCATATATATGGACTCCTTTTGGAGAGCCATCTCTCCAGCCCCCAGAAAACTAGTTTCAGAAAATTTGTTGACATCTTCCAACTTGCCAAGTCCACTTACAAGTTCCACACCCCACTCTTTTGTAGGTACTTTGTGGGTTTCTGTATAGACCTGTGTTCTTTGCTAATAGATTCTTAGTTATCCCTTTTCTGTATGCCTTTTTCATGCCTTATTGCACTTGGTGATATCTGAAATATAAAGTTAGTTTTCTTGTTTCTAATCTTATTTGGAAAGGTGTTTAATCTTTCACTCCAAAGTGTAGTAGCCATAAGGATTTGGTAGATACATTTTATCAGACTAAAGAATTTCTCACTTTTTCCTAATCTGTAGAGATTTTTTTTTATTACCAGTTAATGATCAGTTTTCCCAAGTGATCTTTCACTATTTCTAGAGATGATCTATAAAGAAGAAGTAATACCAATTCTGTACAAAGATAATGAAGCAGAGATGTGGCCAACATTACCCTGACATCCATATTATACAAGCCATAATAAGAAAAACTGAGGGCTTTTGTCTCCTATGAATATGGCTATAAAAGTCTTCAACACTAGAAATATAAAAGCATAACAACCAAGAACAGCTTATCCTATATTGATAAACTGATTTGCCATTTAACAATCAGTGTGTAATTAACTATAACAATATATTAAAAAATAAACTTTTAAAATGATACTGTTCATTGTTTTGATGAAGTACAAGTATATATAACTGGATACTTATAATTTATGATTTAGGTGGTTTGGGGTCTCATTCCTAGATAACTGGTAAATTATAACAACACATTTACTCACAATAATATTTTGAGGTCATCTTTTATAATACTAGTTGTCAGTAGGAATTGGCTATGCCTTAGGGATTTAAATATTTATGGTTTTTCTGCTTTTCAATTCAGTGGGAAAACACAAAATTAAACTAGACTAATAAATCACTAACAATTATTGTAATTGCAATGGCAACATTAACAAGGTGCTGTGATAGGAACCTAGTAGGTTGGAGGCCAGTGAACTGACATAAACAGGTGTTAGTTATAGTCTCTGTGTAGTAAGCTTTGGCATAAAAATTTTTTTCTAGCCGGACATGATGGCACAACTGTAATTCTAGCACTGTGGAGACTGAGGTAAGAGGATCAAGACTTCCAGGTCACCTGGGAGTGGTAGTGTGCACCTTTAATTCCAGCACTCTAGAGGCAAAGATAGGCGGATCTCTGTGTATTTGAGGCCAGCCTGGTGTACACTGCCAGGGCTACCTAGTGAGACCCTGTCTTAAAAACCAAACCAAACCAAAAACAACAAAAGAATGTGAAATCACCCTTGTTTATGTAGTGAGATTTTGTTTCAGAAAATTTTCTTTATTAGAGAGTAGTGGGTTTTAATTGGGAGAATGAGCAGTTATCGAAGAAGTGATTAGTTTTAACCAAAATGTTTGAGTTTCTTGTCTGTGTTCTATATAGAACTGAAGATGGAAAATGAGTACAAAATAGTTAACTGATTTACAATTTGGAGTCTTAGGCCTTGAATTCACTGTTCTCCTGAGGCCTTTGGTTCTCTAAAGCTAGGTTTACAGGCAGTTGCCACCACACCTGGTCCATTCCCACCTTTTTCTTATTTTCTTAAGCTAATGGGATCATAAGATCTTCATGATCTTGATTTCACTGTGTTACCATCTAGTAATAACAAGTGTTATCGACTCTTAGTTTGAGCAAGTAGTGTTTCCTTCTATTATGATGCTTGGTATTGCATAAGAGTAGTCATCATGTCTATTGTGTGCACATTAGTACTAATTGCTTGTCATCAACCATGTGTCTCAGTAGATGTAGTGAGCAGTAATTTCTCTTATTGCTTAGTATCCTGTCAAGTACTTTGAAGGAGATTTCACTGTGCTGTAGATTGGATTTAGGATAAAATCAGTAAAGAATTCAAGCTCTGCTTTATTTACATATATATTTAATTGGGTAAAAGTAGCTGATAGAAAGTTACAGATAATTAAGCATCAAGAATTACAGCTTTTTAGACGTGTAGTTTATGATACAATTAATTATATCATCAATGAGTAAACGAGATGTTCCATGTGATTTTGCTTTTAGTTTTATTTTTTGAGACAGTCTCACAATGTAGGCTTGACTGGCCTATAATTTTGTATGTAAACCAGGCTATCCTCCAGTTCCCTAGTGTTGGGAGTTAAGGTGTGCACCTATACATCCAGCCCATGTCCTTTTTAATGTGATTTGTGTACAGTATGGCAATATATTCTTGTATTTTAGAACAGTGATTTTTTTAAAAAATAACAATGGAACAGCCCTGGAATTTTTCCCAATTGTGATGTTATTGAGCAGGTAATATTCTCTAGCCTAATAGCCAAAGGAAATAAGTGAACATTAGCATGACTCTTCTATTTAATGTAAATGTTTAAAATTTGGAAAAAAGGCCATCTCTAGTTACAGAACCCTACCTTTGTGAAACAAAGAAACAGATGCCCTCCATATCCTGTCCTCTAGCTGCAGCCTCACCTCTGTGTCCCGCTTTGTAAACTTGGGCTAAGAGTTGCCAATCCCTGTTGTTGCTTCCAAGCCTTGCCTTTCCTTCCATTCTCCTTCAGTTCTCTCATTTGTTTTAGATTGCTGCCACCCCCACCATTCTGTAGTAACTACATTTTTCAGGTTTACTAACGATGCTCCTCTGCCACCTCTGCTGGCTACTTTTCAATCATTGTATTTCTTGTTGTTTTGGCAGCATTTGGAAGAAGTGGCCCCCATCATTCTTGAAGCATCATGCCTTTTTATTTTTACTTTGCTAATAATTCCTATTTTCCTAATTCCCTGACTACTACTTGGGTCATCTTCCTTCCACATTCTGTGGAGCTCCTTAGGATTTCCTCTGTGATTGTTAACTTTGATTGTCAGCTTGGTGGGTTGTAAAATCTCTAAGGAAACAAACCTCTGGGTGTGTCTGTGAGGGTTTCTAGCTCAGGTTTATTGAGATGGGAAGATGCACTGTAAATGTGCATAGTACCATTCTGTGGGTTGGGGTCCCGGACTGAATAAAGAGGAAAAAGGGAGGAGGCAAGATGGCTCAGTAAGTAGGGGCACTTGGCACCAAGTATCAAGAACAGTACCTAATACGTCCCTCCTAGATTAGTGCTCTCTGCTCTGTGCACCGGGTCTGTTCCGGTGCTTCATTTGCTTTCCTCTGCCTGAATCATTTATGACTGCTTTTCTGTCATTTATAGTTCAGCTTCAAGACATCACAGTGAGTTTTTCTTCGGTGGCACAGTTAAAGTTTACCTCCTCTTCCTGTTTTGTCCTCCCATCCCTCTTTCCTGTTTTGTCCGTTTTCTAGATAGGGTTTAACTGAGACAGGCCTTGAATTCAAGATTTTCTTGCTGTAGCCTTCACCCTGCTGAGATTTTTAAGCATATGCTACCACATCTAGTTAACTTCTTCAAAATTTTTACCACTTGGTGAAATTATCTTATTGATATGTTTTACTTAGCACTAGCATGTAAGTGTTGGGAGATGGTTGAAGTGCCCTGAATGTCTCATGACCCATAGGAGGATTTAGTTATCAAAGAATGAATAGAGCTTGCAGAGCTCTTTCCTGTTCCAGAAAATCTTTCCCAGAATTATCTTTAATGTGGTAATGAATCCTTTTCCTGAATATTTCACTGAGCAGTATTCTGTCTTCTACAGTAATGTTTTATTATAGTAATGAGAATACCACTTAATTAGTAGAGTGACATTTGTTTCTATGAAAACAAAATATGTTCCCTTACAACTTCCTCCAGTTGTTCATCAGTCTCCTACTCAAAACATGCAGAGTAAATCTAATTGTCTTTGATATTAATGAAATTCCCTGAGGTTGGAAGTCTTATCTGAACATGCCCATAACTTCAGCTCTGTTGTTTTCCTAAGCCCTATGGTTCTTGGTCCCTTTTCTCTTTGTCATTAGCCTTTATGAAAGGTAAACGCCTTCCGGAGCTGTTACTATAATCCACACTGAATCATCTTTGCTGAGCACAGTGGGATATTGCCACCTTGTCTTGAGTGGTGCATCCTTTGTTGGTAGTTTATAGTTAGTCCATAGTGAGGAACCTGCAATGAGTGAAGTCTTTCCTTAATTTCCACATAAAATATTTTGAGTGTTTTCCTCTTACGGAGTTAAGTATTTGGTTTTGTCTTCTTTTTAGTCATTCTGTTAAAATTCATTTTTGCTAGTTTTCAAGCTGCAGTTCTTAACTTCCTTTCCACACCTAGCAATTGCTACTTGTATACAGTTGCTACTGGCAGTAATATGAATCAATTACTAGACAAGTATTAATTTATTTCTTAATTCAGATCATCAGTAAAATAGTAAAAAGTCAGGATCTGTGGCTGTCCTGAGCAGATGATTAGATGAGAGAGGAGTTGCTCAGTGGTGGGTCATTCATGCTTAGAAGCTCTGCCCTGTGTTAGTTCTTAACCCCTAGCCACCTGCCTCTGGGTTGGGGCAGGGAAATTAGAAAAAGTGGCTTTTTTTCCTGACTTTTTAAAATAGCTTTTTTGTTTGTTTGAATTTTTGAGACAGGGTCTCACTATGTAACTCTTGCTAACCTGGAACTCACTATATAGACCAGGCTGGCCTCGAATTGAGAGAGATCAGAGATCTGCCAGCCTCTGCCTCCCAAATGGGATTCATTGCTTTTTTAAAAGATTTTTTTGTGTGTGTGTCAGGTATGGTGTCACATGCCTTAATCCCAGCACTGAGGAGGCAGAGGCAGGTGGATCCCTGTGAGTTCACAGTCAATCTGGTTTACATAGAGAGTTCCAGGACAGCTGGAGCTGCAGGGAGACCCTCTCTCAAAAACATTAACAAGAAAAAAAAAGAAATAATTCTTGTTCTTTTCTTTTTGTGACTGGATGTCTCTGTATAGCCCAACTGGCCTTGAACTGGTGATCCTCCTGCTTAAGCCTCCTGTGTGCTGGGATTATAGTTGTATGCCATAATGCATATTCTTTATCTGGTGGCAGGTTTGTAATCGGACCATAGAATACAAAGATAATTAACTAAAAATTCTTTTATGGCCCCATATTGTAATTTGTAAATTTCATTTCTTAACTGACCAAAATTTTACAGGTGATGTGAAATTTTAGTGAGCTTAATTAATTAGAATTTTTGGTTATGTAATTACCCAGTGTTTACACTGGAAAATTACATATTTTATTAGCACTTATAAAAGCGCCTTTTCCTACTTGACTCAAAGAGGATCTTTTTAAGTAAATGGGTAGAGGTGGTTTTTTAAGTATATGCATGGATAATATCCTTTGGGAGTATAGGTTTTTTTGTGTGTGATTTTTTTTTTTTTCCCCCTTTTCCTGGAATCCACTGATTTGGCTAGGCTGGCTGGCCAGCAAGCCCCAGGGATCCATTTAGTCTTAGTCTCCCTAGCTCTGGGATGACAAGCATGTACCACCATGACCAGGCACCTGCTATGTACCCTAGCTGGCCTGGCCTAGAACTTGCTATGTACACCAGGCTGGCCTCAACTCACAGAGAGTGCCACAACAACTTCTGACCTTTAAAAAAAAAATTAAAAAATTGGCATGAATGAAGATTTTTATTATTTGCCTGCATGTATGTACATGCACCTTGTGTATGTCTGGTGCCTTTGGAGGCCTGAAGAGGGTGTCAGAACTCCTGGAACTGAATGTGGGTGCTGGGAACCAAACTCAGATCCTCTGTAAGAGCAGCAAATGCTTTTAATCACTGACTGATCTCTCCGGTCCCACCCCCATTTTAATATACAGCTTTATTATGTGGGGTTTGGAGGATTGAATTCAAGTTCTTAATGTTTTCTGGCAAGCACATTGCCAGTTGAGCTGTTTCCCCAGACCTGCTGACTTTTAAGACTCATTTTGGATTTTCTCATAGTTTTATAAATTTAAATGAAAATGTGTATGAATTCTATAGATTTATAGTTTAACAAGTATAGCTATTGTAAAATAACACATTAAAATATGAGAAAAACAAAATTGCATTTATACCACTTAATCTAATTGAAGATAACATCTTAGAAAATTTATATTTCTCAAGGTTTCATTGATTTTAAACATAGCTGCTTTGGTTGGTTGGTTTTTATTTGTATAGAAGTAGGACATTTTCATGAGTCTTTTGAAGTGAGGTAAAATTTGAAGACCTCACACTTTCTCCAAATCCCAGATGTAGTTTCTTTTGTATTTTCTTTAGATTTAATTATTTATTTATTGTGTGTGTGTGTGTGCTTGTGTTCACACAGGTGGAGGTCAGAGGACAATTTAGAGGAGTCAGTTCTTTTCTTCCATCATGTAGACTCTGGGGATTGACCTCAGATCATCAGGCTTGGTTTCGAGTTCCTTACCTGCTGAGCCATTTTGCTGGCCCCAAATGTAATTACTGTAGTTGCTCTTTTTATTTTATCCACGTAGTGACTTCCAATGAGTGTGACTCATGGCAATCTGGAGTCAGAGGATATAACTAATATATTTAATGTACTTATTGAATTGATCTTCTTTAGAGTTATATCATTTAGTGCTAGAAGTAAAAAGTTAAGATAAAGTATGACAAAGATTTATTTTAGATGAGAGGCATGTGGATAGCTCATGCCATGTGGAGTCCAGTGTGCTGAATTAATAGCTTCATTTGTCAACTTGACACAACTGGTTGAAGGGACTCTCTATTGAGGAATTGCTTCTATTGGATTGACCTTGTGTACACTTTCTTGTGGGCATTTTCTTGATTGTTGTGTGATGTGGAAGGACTCACTCCACTGTGGGTGGTGGGCTTGTGGTCCTAGCTGAGCACAGTCTAGGGGAGCTAGACAGTAAGCCACATTCCTCCATGGTCTGTGCCTCATCTCCTGTATCCATGTTCTTACCTCAAGTTCTCACTCTCAGCTTCCTCTTCTAAGCCTTTGCTCTTGAAGTTGGTTTTGCTCAAAATGTTTTATCACAGATAGAAAGTAACCAGGATACTCAGGTTGCTACACTATGCTCTGGGCTTGCCTGCCTCAGAGATGTATTATTCAGAGTTGATTGAACTTCAGATTTTAGATTAGGAACTAAGTGTTTAACTGGAAGAAAAAGAAATATATGTAGAATACTCATTATAAACAAGCTTAAGTAACATGTAAATGTATAGATAGTTATCTATTAAAATAAAAATATATTTATTTCAGTTTAAGAAATAGAACTTGAGTGTCTGATTTGGCTAGGGACAGTCCTTAGCAGTGGTAATTAAAAGAGATCCTTCCTTTTGCACTGCAGTTGTTTCTTCTTTTTTAAAATCCTTTTTGGTTTCTAAATAGTCCTTGTAAGTTTAGCGGAAGGGAAAAGGAGAAAGAGAAATAGTTTTGGAGTGTGCTTATGAGTTTTACTAAAGTCTGAAATCCTGAATAGGAATCTGATAAGAATGTGTGTGGTGGCAGGGTCTCTTGCTTTCCATGTTGTAGGGCATGCAGCTTGTTGGAGAGGTGGATATAATACATGTTGTGTGTGCTTGCTCCCAAGGAAGAGTCTTAACTATATTTCCTGTCAAACATATTTAGAACTTGATTTTTAACCAGTAATTGCAAAATTAAATGTAATCTCTTACATGTAGTGAAGTGGAGGAATGTGGAAGTAGGCTTTTTGTGATAAAATCTTGCTCTGCTGCCCAGAGTGGCCTCAATCTTGCCATACTTCTGCCTTATACTCCCAAGTAGCTCTAGTTACAGTCATTCACTACTGAGCCTTGTTGAGAACAGTTCTTAAACAGGAAGATCATGTCTGTAGACCCTGAGTGTGTATGGAATTAGTAAGGCTGCTTTGTAATGACATGGTCTCCACTAGTTTAAGACCTCATTTGATGACCTAAGAATTATATGATTCTTCATAGATGAAATGCCCAGAATGCTTTCTTCTTTTTTAAATTTCATATAATTTTAGACCAGTGGATACTGTATTGTATTGTTGTGTGTGTGTGTGTGTGTGTGTGTGTGTGTGTGTGTGTGTGTGTGTGTGTGTCTCTATGTGTGTGCCTGTGTCTGTGCCTGTAGAGGCCAGAGGACAACCTTGGGTATTGTCCTTCAGACACTGTTCACCTTTAATTGGAGACAGGATCTCACACTGGTCTGGAACTCTCTGGTTGTTTAGCAAGCCCCAGAGATCCACCTGTGTCTTCTTCCACAGATTACAAGTGCATGGCAAATCCCCTCCCCAGCCTACACCGTGTTTTTAAAATGTGGATTCTGGGGATTGAATTCAGGTCCTTGTGCTTGCTCTTTACTGACTGAGCTCTCTCTTCAGCATCCCATATTGTATCCTTGAGGTAAAGAGATAACTCATGTATTTTAATAGGATTTTTATTTCCTGTATTTCTGTTTGTTTTTTTTCTCTTCTGCTTTTCCAATATAGATATTTAGGAGTATATTGTGAAATTGGCATATTCTCATTCTTTTTTCTTTTTTTCCTATATGATAGATTAAGGTGTGGAGTTTTGTTTTGCAGTGAAGGAAGACCTTTCTTTAAAAGCCATTTTTGGTAGCATTTTTGACAGATGTGAGGCAGTGAAGTTGAGTAGGTTGCATCATGTAGTTATAATCTGGGGACTAGTTTTTTTGCTTCTAGTATCAAGCATTTTCTGATGTTCACACAGGTCACTGAGATTTTTTGGGGGACTGGATTGCAGTACTTAGCTGTCCATCTTTAAACTTCAGACATTAATTTTGGATAACAAGATAAATTGTTGGTCTACTAAACCAGTTCATTATTTAATTAGAATTTTGTTGCATTAAAGTCTGGAAATAAGTTTTCAAGCCAACTTGTATGTATTTGATGAACTCTTGCTTTATACATTCAATCACAAACTACTAGGTTTTAAAAACAAGGCTTGTTTCATATGAGTTTTAATTGTATGATGTAAATAAATTGCTATTTCTTCCTGCCCTATTCATGGCAGACTTGCTTTATTTCATTCTTCTTTCATACCCATTATGGTGTATTTGACAAAAATTATATGTGGGGACTGGAGAGATGGCTCAGCAGTTAAAAGCACTGGCTGCTCTGGCTCAGTTCCCAGCACCAATATAGTGGCTAACAACCTTTGTAACTCCAGTTCTGGGGTATCCGTTGTTCTCTTCTGGCCTCCATAGGCACTGTACACACATATATATATGGCATATACTTGTTAATGATTTTCCTGTTAACACTACACTGTTCTTTCTTTTACCAGTTAATATTTTATTGCTTTTTCTTTTACTAGTTTCTCAAACAGTTAGGCCTGCATCCTAAGTGGCAATTTGTTGATGTGTATGGGATGGATCCTGAACTCCTTAGCATGGTACCAAGACCAGTTTGTGCAGTGTTACTTCTCTTCCCTATTACAGAAAAGGTAATTGTAAAGCAAGATAAGTACTTTGTAGTAAATACAGTTTTTTTATTTTGAATTAAAAATGACAGCCTTTAAAAATAAGTAATGTCTTTATTGCATATAATCCACAACCTTAGAAGTAAAGGGAATCATAAGAATCTCTTACTAAAAGCAGTAATATTTAGATTATTTATAGATGATGATAAGTAGTCCTTTAATTTTTGTTTTCTTCTCTTATAAAATACTAGTTTGTTTTAACTGCTTTGATGTAATATTTAATTACAATTTAATGGATATACTTTGAAATTTTAAGTAGTAGAACCATCTTAGGTCTGTTAGAAAATATATGAATAAAGAATATTCAAATTTTCAGCATAAAATCTATGTAAATGTTTTCCATATATTTATAAAAACCAATCTCTTTTGTTTATTTTAAAGAGATAAGGGAATCTGATGGCATGGATTACATCATTTTCAATGTAGTCTTAATTTGGGGTATATCACAATCTTAAATATATTTTAATTGACAGAATATATTGTGGATTATAAATATTCCCAATATAAAATATAAAATTGTTTCTCAATATATTGTATATTACTATATAATTATAAAAGTTATTAGCTCTGTTTTGAAGTCCAAGTCTGCATTCCTTCCTCTCTCTCTTTTTTCTCTCTCTCTCTTTCTTTCTTTCTTTCTTTCTTTCTTTCTTTCTTTCTTTCTTTCTTTCTTCTTTCTTTCTTTCTTTTCTTTGTGTATAGTGAAATTAGAGCTTCTTTTTCCCTTTTTTTGTGAGTCTGTTTAATAAAGCTTTGTTTGCACAATGGACTCACATAGTCAGCAGTGTTTAGGCATCCTTAGTCTGCTGGACATTTGGCCAAATGATCAGAGCTTGGCGTTCAGAAGTCACGGAGACAGATGTGCAGAAGGGCTGCAGCCTGTGTGGGCTTCGTATAATCTTCTTTGCGCTGATTTTTCTCCTGCCCACTGTATATTTAGTTATTCTTTTGAAGGCTAAGAATAATAGACATTATTTTCAGAACCATTGTGCCAGAATGATGTACTTCACAATGTTGTATGATAAATAATTATGTCCCTTTATATGGAGTTGAGTTTTTTTTTGTTGTTGTTGTTTGTTTGTTTGTTTGGGAGACAGGTTTCCCTATAGCCCCAGCTGGCCTGGAACTTGACATGTAGAGCAGAACAGGCTGGCCTTGATCTCACAGAGATCCACCCGCCTGCCTGTCCTGCCTCTCTTCTGCTAGGATTAAAAAGTGAACACTACCATACTTAGAACTTTTAGGTGAATTTTTGAAACAGCTTTTGCATCTTATTTCCTTCTAATTTTTATTTTTTAAATGTAGAAAAATAGGATGGACCCAGTTGAAGAAGGAAAGAGTGCTTGAGACAATGTGGGAAAAATGAGGTCTGGGTGATGTGACATAGACAAGTTCAAGTCATCCTGTTCTTTAGGGGCAATGGTGCTGACTCTCACAGAAATTTAAAATTAGACTTCATTGAAAATAACAATTCTTGAATTGTTTTTTTATATCATAAATCAGTTAATCTCCCTTGAAGATAAAACATGGAATGTTTTCTGTCTTCTATGTGAGAGTTCTACAAAACACATATTTAATAAGAGAAATTATTTTCTTTATATTTTTAACAGTCATAGAATTTAGTTAGGAATTTCCTTCTTTTCTTTTTTCTTTCTTTTGAGATGGGGTCTCACTATTAGCCCTGGCTGTCCTGGAACTTGCTATGTAGAACAAGTTGGTCTTAACTCACAGAGATCTACCTACCTCTACCTCTGCCTCTGCCTGCTAGGATTAAAGGTTTGCATCATGATACTCAACCTAGTTAAAGATTTTTTTTAAAGATTGCTTAGTAGTAGATCGAACATGTAGTTGTGAAGTTGTGATTAATCTGAATTTGTAGAGGAGTTAAGGCAAAATCTTCAATTTTCTCTCTCTTTGTTCAGTTTTGTTTTTATCTTTTTTGATTACTAAATAAGCCAATAAGGGATCTATATATATCCCCAGTTCTAGATGTATTGAGTGGTGAAAAAAAATGAAAAAGAAAAATAAATACTTGCTTATATATAGCCTTGGGATTTTCTGAGACAAGGTCTCCCTGAAGCCCACTGGCCTAGAACTTACTATATGACCAGCTTGGCCTTGCTCTTACAGAGATCCTCTTGCCTTTGATCCCCTTCCCTTTGATCTCCTTGCCTCTGTCTCTTGAGTGCTGGCATTAAAAGCTAATTTTTAATATATATATATATATATATATATATATATATATATATTGTGTGTGTGTGTGTGTGTGTGTGTGTGTGTGTGTGTGAATGAATGTGCACATTCCACAGTGCTCCAGTGGCAGTCAAGGACAACTTTGTGGAGTCTGTTTGTCTGTTCTCCTTTTTCTTTACATAGGTTTTGGGTATTGAACTCAGGTCATTCATTGCTTTGAGCTGTCTTGTCACTCCAACCTCTTTATTGTTTTTAACATAAAGAAACTGAGGTATGGAGACATTAAGTCACTTGCCAAAATGGCACAGGTAAAAATGGCAAAGCCCAGATGTGAGCCTAAGTAGTCACTACACACTTTTGATGTTTATTATGTTAGATTGCTTTTATAATTAGTATTATAATGGTGAAGGCTAGGTATGAATATTGTATATTTCTAAATATGTGATTTTATTAATATGATTTTCAAAATTTTTTTGCCCATGATAATGTGAACATTTTTAAAAATTTTATGAAGCAATATTTCAGTAATATTTTGGCCCAAAGATAACTAACCTCTTTTAGTATGTTATATACTTTTTCAGACTTTTAAATGCATGCCTGAAGTTTTTTAAGCAAAAATGGAAATCACATGAACATATATTGATCTAACTGCAGTATAATTGTGGACAGATTTCTAAATTGGAATATGTGAATCCACTCATTCATTATAAAATAAATGCATTATAGTATTCCCTTAAGACATGTCATAGAGTATTAACCAATGTTCCTTTGATGGATATATAGAATACTTGTAGTTTATATTCTTAGATATTCTCTCTCCTCTCCCCTCCCCTCCCCTCCCCTTCCCTCCCCTCTTCTCTCTCTTTCTCTTTCTGTTTCTCTGTGTGTGTGTGTGTGTGTGCGCGCGCGCGCATGGTCCTGGGGATCGAACCTAGGACCTCATGCATGCTAAACCAGTACTCTGCCATGGAGTTACATTCTCATTACTAACTACACATTTAAACATGCTATCTTAAATCAAACTCTTAAAAAAGGTAGTGGACATTTAAAGTCTTAATACATATTACTCTGTGTCCCCTAGCTTGGTTGTACCAGTGACAACCTTTAACAATGATATATGAAGCTGAGTGCCATGGAGCATGCCCAATAATCCTGGAAGGCTGTGGCAGGAGGATCTCTTAAGTTTAGAAGTTCCAGACCTGCCTGGACAACACAGTGAAACACTTGTCTCAGAATCAGTCAGTCAAATAGGAAGTGGCATGTGAGAAGGCCTGTTCATTCACACACCTACTGACACTGGCTCTTACTGCTCTTTCTTCAGTCTTTTGTCAGTCTGGTAAATGATAATGTTATGGTTTTACTTTACATCTTTTCTTGTTTTAAAATAAGTTTCATCATTTTATACACTTAAAAACCAGTTGAGTGCTTTTTTAAAGGTGTTGTCTTCACATGTGGACTATGTTTTTTTTCTCCCAATAGTATGAAGTATTCAGAACAGAAGAGGAAGAAAAAATAAAATCTCAGGGACAAGATGTTACATCATCAGTGTATTTCATGAAGCAAACCATCAGCAATGCCTGTGGAACAATTGGACTGATCCATGCCATCGCGAACAACAGAGACAAGATGCACTTTGGTTGGTCATTTTGTTACTGGTTTCCCTCTTCACATGCTAGCTTCATTGAGCAGTAGGGGGTGCTCCAACACCTTCTTTCAAACTATCAAGTATTCCTTCTCTCGTAATGGGAATGCATATACTGCCAGAAGAAATATTAATCTTTCCCATTCTTTTATATTGTTGATAAACAGCCTCAGCAAATTAACATATGGCTTAATTATTTATCCCAAGGTTCTTTGATCCTTTACAGTTAAAGGATTTTTATCTAAAAAAAAATGTATTATTATTATTCTCTTTCTATGTTGGGCATAATGCAGGGTGGGCCTAGCTAGGCCACCTGCCAGGAGGAATGAAGGAATGGCTCTCGTCGTGTGGAGCTCCATACCAGTTTGTTTGCAAACTGCAATTGGCTCTAGTCAGGACCCCACCCCATAAGGCTGTTGGCTAGCAAGACCTATAAGACTCTCTGATCTTTCTTGAATAAATGAGTTTGCAGTAGACCAGCACTGCTGGCTTTCTGCTCAACTCCCGGAGGCTGTGTGTTGACTCTGCGCCTGCTCCTTCGGTCTCCCTCGGGCTGGCCCTGAGTGCTGGGACCCCAACATTTCTGATATTAAGTTTAAAATTTTTATCCTTTTTAATATTCTCAGAATCGGGATCTACCTTGAAAAAGTTCCTGGAGGAGTCCGTGTCAATGAGCCCTGAAGAACGCGCCAAATACCTGGAGAACTATGACGTCGGTACCTTCTTTCCATCTTGCACTTATGTGTGGACAGTTTTCTGGGATTATAGGTTCTGTTTGGTGGTTTGTCTTTAAACCAGAGTTTTGGGAAGATAGGAATTTTGTCATATTCAGTAAGAAAGGCCTTTTGTACTTTGCAGGTAACTACTTGAAATATCTCTTAAGTGTTGATTAGTTGCCACTTCTGTGTCCAGGAGTGAATGAGCAAATAAAACAGTTTGCAAATTAACAGCCAAGCCCTATAATCCAGTTTGAAATGATTGTTTTAAATATTAATATTTTTGAAATTGATTTTTGTTTTGAAGGCTTTTTGCCTATTAATAACACCAAATAGATAATTTCCTTGAGATAAGAAACAATATAGTATACATGTATTTATTATTCCAAAGTACTTTAGTTGTTTTAAATTTTAAAAACCTGGAAGTTACATAGAACATCTATATTTTATATAAAAGTAAAATAAACAACATAAAACATTACCAGTAATCCCACCAATGGGAGGTAGCTATCATTGATACTCTTATAGGGAACATATATGTGTATACACAGTATTCTTAAACAACAGTTTGTTCATACTGTAATACTGTTTTATAACTTGCTTTTTTCACTTAACTTATCACAAACGTATTAATACCAGTAAGTATATATTTGACATTATCATTTTAATGGCTGCATAGCTTTCCATTATGTTATTTAACTAGTAAAATACTGATAGAAATCTAAGTTTTCCCCTTTTTCACAACTTAAAAAATATTACAAGGTATACTTCTGTATCTTAAGTCTTTAGAATCATCCTTAATTACATAAAATTATGTACATTAAATATATGTAAACACATTAACTCCTAGAAGAGAAATTGAAAATCACTGCATGATTTTTAAGGCTTTAATATTTATCACTAAATTTCTATTCATAAAAGTTATATTGTTCAACCCTAATTTACTATTGTGCCCATTTCTCTGCATCTTTGCTACTGGTGGGAATTATAGGAGCACTTTTGTTTAAAGTTCGAATAACTAAATTCTCCAGCTTCTGATAGATGCATGCTTTTTGCACTACATTTTATAATTGCCGACTGAAATGCATGATTAAGCATTAAACCCAGCCAGAGCTTCGAGGACATGGGGAGAGGGGACAGATGAGCTAAGCTTCTTCTGTTTCCATTTGTGAAATGCTCTCTTTATTCTTGTCTTGACTGAATAAAGTGTCAAGTGTTGCTTCTTCTAACAGTTAAGTTAAATGACTTCCTACTTACACTGTGGACATGCCAAATAATAAGCTGGTTGGTTTTCAGAATCTTTAGAGATTTGTGGATCAGAAAGCATCGCAGTTCATTTGCTTACCTAGATACTGTTCTGAAATATCTAGTATTAAACTGCTTTAAAAATTTCAATTTCATTACAAGACTTTACATGTTAGAATATAGCTTTGTTACTATTTTCATTGAAAGAATGGATATAGTTATTTTTTTCTATAAATGCTTTGTATTCTTATTACAGGCTATTCGAGTTACTCATGAGACCAGTGCCCATGAAGGTCAGACTGAGGTATTTCACATTTTTTTTTTCAATTTTTTTGTTGCTATGTTTAACTTTGACCATAATATTTTAGAACTTGTAGTTTTGCAAAAGTACTTGACTATTCCTCCTTACCCCCTCCACCCCCCAAATTACCTCGTGTAAGAGCAGCAGTTGTAGTGATCAAAAAGGAAGTTATTTTGGTCTTAGTTTGTCTGATCATTTGGACAGATTGCAGTTTGTGTGTTTGCTTTGGCTAAGAGGCAGCCTGCTTCTTCCTTGTCAGATCCCTTTGGTTTCGGTGTACTTTGAGAAAAAATGTCTGTATAGTTAGCCTGTGTGAATTTTGAGCATCACTGTCATGTGCAGCTTCCAGAAAAAGCATTTGTTGTTCTTTTTGCTCCGTGAATCTGTTCCGGGTCATCGTGATGATCTTCGAAACTTCATGCTCTTGGCTAGTTCTGCTGGGTCACTTCTCTGATCCTTCTCGTACCCCTCTTTTTACTTTATAATCATTTCCTCTTTCTTGCTATTCCTTTGCTCTTTGCTTTTGTACAGCTGTTAGCTCTTGATAGAAGTGTCACAGAAAATTTTTGGACAGAGTGAATAGGATTTAATTAGAGCTCTTTAGTTTATTTACAGCACATCTAAGTGTTAACACCAGAGAATCAGAGATTTTCTTTTTTCATGTGTGATTTGAAATCTGACTTTTACAGGGGGTCATTTTAGAAGAGGGACAGAATGAGTAGCAGGGAGGAATGGGGCATAGAGATTAACGAGGGATAATGTGATTAAAGTATGTTTTATACATGTATGAAAATGCTGTAATGAAACCCACACAGAATCCATACATAATCATATCAAAGAATATTTGTCTTTGTGGTGCTTTTTTTGGTGTCTTTTTGGAGCTTCATTCAAGTTATACCTTTAATTTTTTCTTAAGATAGGTCTCACTGTGAAGTCTTGGCTGGCCTGTAACTCACTGTGTAGTTCAGGCTGTCCTGGAATTCGCCCCAGGAGTTAAACTCAGACTTTTGGTTTCTGTAGTATGGTGATTCTCAAAGTTGGGTGGAGGAGAAGTTACCTTTTTTTTAGATGACTTTTACAGGCCATAGTCTCACAAGAGCTAAATCCTTTTAAATAGTCCACAGTTTATTGGGAATCATTTTAGAGAGAGCTATGTTATTTATGTGTATAGCTCTAAACCATATTAGGTTGAAAAAAATGGTTTGAGAATTCCTCAAGCTTCTTCATTAATTTCAGACTCTCTAGCCTGCCCTCCTTCAAGCTTTTCCTGGCTTTTTCTCTGTAACTATTTCTACCAATCTCTTGTTTTATTATTGCCATTCTCTCTTATAATTTCCTTTTTCTGAGAATACTCCTTCCCTCAGTCTCTGCACTTCTGACTTCTACTTAGTCTTCAAGAATCAGCTTACATGTGGCCTGCATAGCATCCCAGCCAGTCTGGAATGCACTGTGTAGACCAGGCTGTCCTCAAACTCACAGAGATCCACTGGCCTCTGCTTTCCAAATACTGGAATTAAAGGCATGTACTATGCTTGACCCTCATGAAGCACTTCTTGATGACTTACTTAGTTATATTTTACCTCTTCTGTGAACACCTTAATATTGCTGCTCCAGTGTTCGCATTTAAATTTTTTCATATTTTTTTTTAGTTATTTAAAATGTATATTTTTAATTTCAACATGATGGTACAAGCTTAAAATACCAGTACTTAGAAAGCTGGAGCAAGAGAATCAGCAGTTTGAGGTAGCCAAGTTTACCCAGTGAGTTCCAGGGTAGCCTGGGCTGCGTAGAGTAAGCCTGTTTCACAAAACAAATGTTTATTTTTCTACATTTTGACAACTCTCTAAAATTTGTCTGAACTGATGCCATAATTTACTTTTGTATCTATCTAAGTGGTATATGAAATGCCTCTAATAATGGCTAGCACCTTAGCTTACTCGGATGTGGAAATATCTCTCTCCTGTTGTAGATCTTAGGCCTGGGATTGATGTCTGGTTTATTTGCACATGCTTCAAATTATTCAGAACTGTTCTTTATACAAAGGCATACTGTGCACTTAATAAGTCTCCAGTATTTGGTCAGAACTGTATTGGTGATGTGAAAACTTCAAAACAGTACAAAAAACACCAAATCTTAGTTTTTCTGAGTTCCCTGGGTAAATAAGACATTTCTCCTAGAGCACTGTTAAGATTTTTGAAGAGTTCAGTTTCTTGTTGTGTGGGGTGGTTTTGCACGTTAGAAGATGGACTGAATGTACTAGTCTCTACTTAGTATATGTTAGTGATTTCTAGTCGCTGAAGAGTAAAAGCCCACACTAAATAATTTGAAATCCATTCATCAAGCAGCTTAAACCTCTGTTTCAGGAACAATTTTTCTCTTTTTCTCCTTTGAGAATCATTTACCATCTGTGGGTTTTAGAGTCTTTGATACATTATCTCTGTTCCTTTCTATATTCCTTCAAACTGTTTTTTGTCAGTTTGTATGAAACATGTAGGTTTCTCCTACCTGAATTAGTCTACCATGACTGCCTTAAGACTCAGAACAATGATTACAGCATGCATAAGTCATATGTAAGCTCAAACCAGACAAAATCCCAGCACAGACATGGGGAAGTGTGTAAAAAATCCCACTGTGTCTTGTGGAACTTTTGGCAATTGATGACTTGCTGAGAGGGAGAGAGACAGTGTCATACAGGAGTGGGACTCTTGGTGGGCCTAGTGGATAGGGCCACCCTGAAGGACATTTCAGACACAGATCAGACTCTATAGTTCATATTATGTGTATAAGAGGGTTCATTAAATTGGTCTGGGGATAGTGGGGGAAGGTATGGATAGGGAAGGAAACTAAAGGCCATCAAACAATATTGTATGAAAACTGAAAAAAATCAATAAAAAATACCAAACAAAGAATATAGCATTAGAAATAATCAAAAAACAAAACAAAAAAACCCCACCATTAGATAGCTTATACGGTAAAAACTTTGTTCTCACAGTATCACAGTTTTAGTTGCTATAAGTCCAAGATAAAGGTGCTGTCAGGCATTTCTCCCAGGCTTGTTAGGTAGCTTTTGTGTGCATTTGGAGAGTGAGGAGATGGAGGAAAGTATAAGAGGGAGTGAGGGACGGATATAACCCATCTCAAATATTAGAGGTTAGGACGTGAACTTACAATTTGGTATGATACAGTTCATCCTGTAATGCCATATTTGAGTGTTTCAAAACCAGCAAACACAGTAGCGCCTTTGTGTGTACCTTTCTCTTTGCAGAGTTGGCCTCTTATCTTTCAGATCTCATCTAAAAGTAATTTTTCAGTGATTTGAACGTTTTCAGTTGACTTAAAAGTCATCATCTTTCATCACTGTTTAGTAAATATGCCTATTTTATTTTTTATCACCAGATGCTATTTTCTTCTTGATCCCAGCATAAGCCTGGCTGGAATAGGCTTCAGTAAGAAATGAAGTGGTATAAAGGGAAGAACACAGGCTATAGATTTTCATACCAACCCCGCTACTTAACAACATAGACATGGTATTTTCCTTAGTGCAAACTAAAGATAAAACTGCCTACCATATGAGATTACTCCAAAGAGTAAGGAGTTCTTAGAGGCTGTTTTAGAATAGTGCCTGGCATTTAATGGACATTGAGTAAATAAAGGAGGAAAATGAATCTGAATGGCATTGACAATGACACCAAATCAAAGGACACTTAGACTTTATAGGAAATGGCATCCAGAGATAGTATGTGTAGTGTTTATCAAATTGAAATTTATGAAGTGTATAGACCACAACTGTCCTCCATTTCACAGAGATCTGCCTGACTCTGCCTCCCCAGTGTTGGAATTAAAGGTGTGTGCCACCATGCCCAGCCAGTTAAATTCTTTTTATGCTAACAGAGATCACGTGGTTTCATTTGTACTTTTAAATAGACATGTCAAAATGGAAAATATGACAAATGCCTTTAGCATTTAGCTATAGTATTTAATTCCAGTATTTTTAGTGCCATCTAAACAGTTGAGAGCAAGTAGTTTTTCATGATACTTTTGTATTCATGATAAATTTTCTTATTATTTCAGACCCTTTTCATAGATAATTCCATGTGTAGTTTCTGGTGAGGGAATCATAATTTACTTTCCAGTTTCTAGATTTCCATTTCCATTATTTTAGCTTTTAGACTTTAAAATATGGCTTCATCAAATATCATTGTTTATCGTGTTCATTGCAAGGGCTTCCAAGGAAGTTTTTCCTAGGTGGAATTACTGAGTCAAGGGGATAAACAGTTTTAAGGTTTTGATTATGTAACATAAAACTCTTTCCTTCATTTGATCAACTAAGCAAGTGATTTGAGCATGTTCTATGCCAGATATTGCGTGTTATAAATATGAGGAAGACATAGTTTGTTCTTCAAAACTTTTACTTTAGTCACTAACAGCTTTGAAAATAGCCATTGCCAGTGTGAAATTCTTCTTTTAATTTTGCATCTTAGATGTTCCTTTTTAAATTAATTTTTTAGACAATTTCCCATATGTGCATATGTGCATAATATATTTAGATACTGAAGTTAAATTCTATTTTAGATTTTTACTTGCTTAATAGAGAGAAATAGTATATTTTCTTGCTAATGAGACATCAAAGATCTTCAGTTCATTTGTGAAATGAATTTAAATCATGAACTAAAATAATATTTAGTATGTAATATATTATGTAATCTGTTTTGGTTAGTGTTGTTGACTTTTAAAAGCAAGTCATTTAGCCTCTGAGGTTAAACAATAGTAACTTCTGATTTCAAGTACATAATCAAGATATTCCGTATATAATTGTGTCTCTCAGTGTCCCCGGTTACTGGTTCTACGGACACTCATACGGATAGCAAATTTCTTTCATAAAATGCATATTTAACTTTTATTTATTGCGTACTTTATATGTTGTTTATTTGGCAGTTGCATATAGCCTGTACATATCTTCCTGTGCACTTGAGTCATCTCTAGATAACTTATAGCACCTGATACAATGAAAATAATAAATAGTAGTTGTTAGGGAATAATTATAAGAAAAAAAATCAGCACAATTAAAAAAAAATATTTTCATCTTTGATTGATGAATCAACAGATATAGAGCCCGGGAAACACAACCCTATGTGTGTCTGTGTCTGTGTGTCTGTGTGTGAAACCCTACTAGATTTTAGTTGACTTTTGACTCAGCCAGTACACACTGTCAGTATAGGAAACAAGTTTAACATTTTCATTAACTGTATAGTTTGCATGGATTCATTACACACTGAATTGTAGATATTTATTTTACTTGTATGCATGTATATCTGTATGTATGTATGTGAGAATGTACGTGCATACCACTGCACATGGTGGATACCAGAGGACAACTTTTGGGAGTTTGTTCTCTCTACTCTTTGGGTCCCAGGAATAGGGCTTAGGTTTTCAGGCTGACAGCAACTGCCTTCAGCCCAGGAGCCATCTTGATAGCCCCAAAGTGTAGTTTTTAGTTATTTTTATATTGAAAAAAAAAAACATAGAGCAATCAATTCTTTCATTCAAAAATGATTCCTGCATTCCTAAATTAAGGGACACACTTTCGTCTGTATCCCTTCTTTGGATCTTTTTAGGAAGAACTTAGGTTGTCTTTTTTTTTTTTTTTTTTAAGAATTTTAAGATGTACAAGAGTTTGGGTGCATGACATGTGTTTGTGGGTGCCCATGGAAGCCAGAAGAGGTTGTTGGGTCCCCTTGAGTTGGAGTTATAGGCAGTTGTGAGCCACCCACATGGGTGATGGAAACCAAACTCTGATCCTCAGGAAGAGCAGTAAGTGCTCTTAACTACTGAACTATCTCTTGAGCCCAGAGCTTAGTTCTTACATAAAATTTAATTTCCTCATAATCTTGGAAGGATCACTTGGAAGCAGTGAAATGTAGTTAAGTCCAACTTTTTTGTGAGAAAAAAAACCACTTTTTTTGTGACACGGTGTCACTATGTTGCCCCAATTGATCTGGAACTGGCTGTGTAGTCCAGGCTGGCCTCAAAGTCATAGAGATCCCCTTGCCTCTGCCTCCCAAGTACTGGGATAAAAGGATTGTGCTACTGGCCTCATTTTTGTTTTTTTTCCTTCCACATCCCATTTTCCTTATTCTAAGAAGACAGGGTAAGTTTTTTGGAGGCAGCTTCATTGTATTCCATACTTCAAAATGAAAAGCACTGTGTAAGTACTAGCATAGATCCCCATATGCTTTTCCTTTGTCTCTTCTTTGTTGGTGGTTCTTTTTAAATTTAGTTTATTTCATATGTTGAGGGTTATGTATGTAAGTGTACTATTTGTGTACAGTACCCATGAAGTCCAGAAGAGGGCATTGTATCCCCTGGAACTGGAGTTATGAACGGTTGTTACATGAATGCTGGGAACTGAACCCAGGTCCACTGCAAGAGCAGTCAGTACTCTTAACTGCAGAGCCATCTCTCCAGCCCTTGTTGTTTCTTCTTCATGTCATTTCCTGAATGGATGTCTTAGCTTCTTCCTCCTTCTCTTTTTTTCCTAATTTCAGAGTTTTAGAAATGCAAGTATTAAATGATTGAAAGAAAATTCTTAAATTGAGTTTAGTGGTTTATCCTTACAGATTAACTAGATGTCATTCTTCTAAAAATGCCGTCAGTTATAAAAACAATTGAAGTACTTGGAGATGATAAAAGTCTTATTGCTTATTGTGCTTTAACTTCACAGATCAGAGGCAGTGTTGCATATCTTAGGAGATCAAATTCTTATTTGGGGCTCCTCTCAGATTTCCTGAAAAGAATTTATGAGACTTAGTTTAGGTAGCTTGACAATAGTAAAGCTTGAATCTGATGTGACATGGAAAATTAAAAACTGACCTGAGTATACATGGTTGTTAAACCTGGATGGGAAAATAAACTTGTCAAGAATATCTGGAGGCTGTGGCCATCTTGATTTATTAGCTGAGTAAAGTACAAAAACTTGCTCTTATCTGGATTTCCCATGAAATCATATTTTGTTCATGCTTGATTTTTGATGTCTTTACCAGCCGAACAGGGAAAAGTTTCATGTTTTGCATAGACCTGATTTTACTTCCCTTCCTCCCTCCGTACCTCCCTTCCTTCCCTTCTCTCTCTGATTTTACTTTTCTCCTTTCTCCCCCCCCCCCCTCTCTTTCTCTTCATTGTTGAGATGGTCTCCCTATAGCCCCAGCTGGCCTGGAACTCACTATGAACCAGGTTGACCTTGATTGTCTCTGTCTCCAGAGTGAGAGCTCAGAGTACACATGTGTGCCACCACAACTGACTTTGATTTTACTTTCTGATTTTAAATTCAAAATTTAAATTTCCTCTAATCCACAGTATTGTACTGAAGTCTAACTTGAAATTTACGATTCATTTAGAATTTATTATAATTTTGACTTTAAACTTTGAGAGTTTTATTTATGTGTATAATCCCCACATGTGTACACATATATCCTTAAATGTATATACACATACTTATGATCTTTCACTGCATCGAGTATCCCCAAAGAGGTTCTTGATTGTTTTCCTTTCCATGTGTCGTTATTAAAGACACAGTGATAGTTCTAATGTTAAAAGAACATCACGTTCAAGAAATAGTAGTTATACTCAATTGTCATGAGCAAGTGTGTATTTTATTAGCAGGTTATGATCATATTATAAGAAGCTAAAATTCTTTTTAAAAAATAAAGAAGTCAGGCTTCTAGTATGTTCCGTTTGATCCATGATATTTATTTTTAGTATGTAGTCATCTCTTTTGCAGATCTGATTTTTATAAGACTTCTCTTTAAATACATGAGTAAAATTTACAAAAAAGAGGGGGTGGAGTGGGGGAGGAAAAAGTCAGGGTTGTAGCGATAGAGCTTGCCGAGCATGTGCAAGGCTTGGGGGGTCAGTCTTTGGTATTTTTTTAAAAAAGCTAATAAATAAAATAGATAAAGGAGTAAAATTTTATTCTTTTCAGCATTTTATTATTTTTATCTTGCAAAGGTGGCACACATTGTTCTGGACAAGAGATCCACAAATATTATAGGCATTCAACCTGAGAAGACCAGTGTTCCTGGAAACCGGGGTTCCTGGAAAGATTTGGCATCCTTTCTGAGTGCTAAGGTGTCACCACTAAGCATCTTGTATGAGTGAAAGTAGTAGAAATTTTTGATGTACTTACTACCTTCTGAGTTTGCTCAACTTATTAATTCCCTTAATTCCCATTGCTCTCAAGTGCATTCTGACATCTTTTATAATGATGACTGCCATTTCATGTTGCAGGCTAAGCTTTTTATGTATCTTAGTTCTCAACTTCTGAGTCAGATATTTCCTGTGATACAAATGGGAAAACTAAAGTTTCTGACTTGTCCAAAGTCACACTGCTAGCAAGTACTTCCATGCTGTCAAGACAACAGATTTATAGATAAATGAAAACTGCTAAAACTAAAAGCAAGTAAAGTTGTAAAAATTTAAAACTATGCAGCTCATGATTTAATGGTTATGTAAAATTAATTACATCCAGAGTTGTACTGAATACTTTGTTCTTTCTTGCCATTATATATAAGCCAATTACTTTTAGTAAGTATAGTAAGTTTGGTTTTTTGTTTTTGTTTTTTTTCTTACATAAAACACGAGGAGCTGGAGAGGTGACTCAGTGCTAAGTCTCTCTCTGCTCTTGCAGAGAACCTGAATTTGGTTCTTAGCACCCACATTGGTCTTTCATGTTCAGCAGACAACTGTCTATCACTCCTGTTCCAGAGGATCCACCACCCTTCTCTGCCTCAGAGGGCACTGGACACACATACATGCAGGCAAAACATTCATACACATATAATAAAAATGCACAAATCTTAAAAGAAACAATATGAAATAACTGGGCATGGTGGTGTATGCCTGAAACCCAAGCACCCTGGAGGCTGAGGCAGAATAGTGAAGTTTGAGGCCAGCCTAGGTACATAGTGAGACCCAGTCTCTATGCCCTCACGCCCCAGAAAACCCCATGAAGTTCTAACCTAACCATAGTCTTTTGGTAATCGTGTTATATATTTTGGAAAATGGTAATTATTTAAATGTCTTTCATGTTCAGGAAATTATATGGTTATCATGTAATTATAAGGATAATAACAGTGTATCAACTTAAATGAAAAATACTTTGGATATAAGCCAAAATATACTTACTTTATTGTAGTATTTTAGAATAATTTAGGTGTCACTTAACCGAACACTTGATTTCTTAACAGGGAGGTTCCTTTAGGCACTCACTCTGCCCTTTTTCTATAGTCTGGGTAATTTCATTTTAGCCTTCGTAGCATTTTTAATTGTTTGGTGTTAAGCTGCCTGTAGAGTAATTTCTTTATTTTTTGATATACAAAGTATGTTCATATGTCATTAAAGCAAAATTTGACGTTTAAGGACCTGGGGGCGTTTTGCTTTTGTTCACCTCTTCCTCCCACCCCAGTAGGGATTGGAGCCAGGTGGAACAGATCTGACTTCCGGCATTGACAGGTGCTAGTTATGTGGGTTTGGGCCAGTCAGCTTAGTCCTTGTGCTGACAACTAAGTTTATCCTTAGTTGTCACCTTTTTAATTTTTTTCCTTTTTAATAATTTGAAGATTTGATTCGGAATCAGAATGCTTAGAAGTTAATTTTTTTATGAAGTTTATTTTAATTCTGAATCGTGTATGAAAATACTTAGTATTCGTATAAAAGGGTAAAACATTTAAAAATTCTTTCGATTTTTAAAAACTATTCTGTTTTGGGGATCTGTAATGAAGAGATAAGTTTATAGCTACACCTTGGTTTATTTCTCTTCACCTTTATTGTGTTTTTTTATGAATTGTAGGTTTGTGTCTAACAGCACCATTTACCTGACAGTGGAAATGGTAGCATTTTTTTTTTGCAAGAAAATATTTGAAATTAAGATACATATGATACCGTTAGACATAATACTCTTGCATAATCTATTAAGCTAGACTAAAGGCTAGTATAAAAGTGACTTTCGCATGTACTAGAAAATAAAAAATTACGTGATTTGTAATATTTTGTTGTAGTGATCTGGAACTGAACTACAATTATCTTCAAGATATGCTTGAATATTACATGTAAAGTGGTGTAGGAAGTCACATTATATCATTGGGATATCAACACAGTCAGCCAGTGGCATATAGATTACTGTGATCTTTGGCAGACGCTGGTGCTGTTCATAGTTTTAAAGCAATAATTTCTAATGACTTCGGATTCCTTTATCAAAACTAACAGCTACAACCCAGGAGCTGAATTACTAGAAAATGACAAAGTTTACTAGAAAGTGAACTGTTCTAAAAGATTCAGGAATTTCACTTTTTCTTATTAGTAAGATTAGAAAGATCTTTAATCTTTCTAATTAATAAGGAAGACAGTTTGAAAAAGTAGTTATCTCAAGATACAGCTCATAGTTTGAATTTTCATATTTGAAAGCAGAGCTAACAAATTGAGTTACATCAGCAGTGGTATCACAGCTAATATTATAAAGATTTAGGAGTTGGCCTATTTGTGTCTTTAATGTTTGTGATTCTGAAAAGCAGTCCTAAAAATTTCAGGATTCCATAATAGCATACTTCATTTCAAAATCCTTTGATCTCCTGAAGTGGTATTGCTTAGGACCATGTGTGTAGTTCAGTGGTATACCATTTGTCTAGCATGTGTGAGGCCCTAGATTTGATTCCCAGCATCACAAAATAAAATGAAGTCTATGATCTTGCCTAAAATTGTTTTCCTGAGTTATTGTACAGGTTAAGCTTTCTGTGGATTGAATATATGATGTCCATCATTAGGTCTATATTATAAGTTAAATTCTCTTTAAAAGTCTACACTTGATTTTATGTGTGATAGAGTGTTCATTTAGCATTATGAGGAAGAAGCAGACATGACTACAGAGTGAACATTTAGAATTACCACTTCTGCTATCTAACATCTCAAATATTTACCTGTTAAGTCTTTTCTGTGTTGGCATGGAGGCAGTAAGAGACTGAATAATAGCTTCATTCTCCAAGAGTCCTTTAAAGTACAGGATAAACATCCCTAATCTAAAAATCCAAAATCTAAAATGGTTCAGGGATATTCAACTGATGAATCTAGACATTTAAAAAAATATGAAATTTGAAACACTTTTGGATGAGGCATATTGTTACGTTATGGGAGAAAACACAGTATAATAATGTATCATCTAATTTTTAATGTTTTAGAACATTAGTCACATAATCATACAAAAATACAACCCTTGATATAAGCAGGGAGTATTTATCTTTTCTTTCATTCTTTATATGCTTACAGTAGAAAAATAATGATGAACAGAAAATATATGAAAACTATACAAAAGTAATATTACAATGTTTGGGTCAAAATTAAATCATCTTATGTAGAAAAGAGTATAATTTCTACCTTATAGGATTATTGTGAGGATCTATAACATTTGTAGTTTAGAACATCTAATATTCAGTATACAATAGCATTCAGTGTTAGCTATAATTACTGTTCTTGGGGAATGTGTAGAGATATTTGTGTAAATATTTTCATCAGTGCATCATTTATAATTGATGGATAACTCTTGAAAGCATAGTATCATCTTTATGATGCATATATTGTCTTTATGGTACATCTATTTAAAGAGTAGTATCTTGCCTTGAAATATGATGTGAAGATAACATACGATTATTGAGATAGCTGCCCAAAATACATGGTTAACGAACAAGATAAGAAGCAGAGAATATGGTCACCTTTTGTAAAAACAAAATATAAATTTTGGCAAATTGTGAAGACCAAGTGTTGTATGCTGTCATGAGTCCATGAAGTCCCCATGAACAACCCCAGAGGGAAAAGTCACACCTACTCTCCCCAGTTCTCTTTGAGTATCATGAGTTTGAGTTGAGGCAGGGGAGGAAAGAGCCCTAAGGTGAAGGGCCTTGGTGAGAACAGTAGTCACTGTGGGAAGGCACTGAGCCTGTTTTCTCCTGTAGAACAAAGCTGAAAGACCTTGGGACAAAAAACCCTTTCAGGGGATGTGGTCCCCTTCCTGGAATCTGTCTATGAGATTTTTGCTGCTGGAGGGGATCCTTGAGAAAGCAGTCCTCCATATATAGGAGCAAATGAACTGCCTGTGACAGAAGTCAAACCAGAAGAACAAAGAATGCCTTTATATTGCCACCATTAGACTAGAAAGCACCATAAATAAATACTAAAAATGAAATCGAGTCAGGAACATGAGGTATAGGCTATGAGCAAAAACCAAAAGCTATTTATAGAACAAAAACACTGAAAAAGATTCAGTACTCACCCTTAGCACGAGGGTAATTCTAGATGAATTTTAACCCAGTGTTGTGCTGAAGGTAGTGGTAACAGAAGTAAAGTCCAAACAGCTCAACCTTGGGATAGATGAGATTCACACTAACATTTTTATAGGACATACCCATTCCTGGACATAAATTCTTTTTGTCCCTGTTTCTGATACTGCACAAGATGTCTGTTTTTTAATCCCAGATTGCAAGATAAAGAAGAAAACAAAAACATCAATATTCTGTCAAGACAAAGCAGTCATTAGACTTAAGGAGTGATACGATGCAGATGTTGAAAACTATCAAAGAATGTGAAGTAATGATAGTGAAAGTTCAAGTAGGCCAGGTGGACCCCATGTAGAAAAGATGGCAACTTTCAGAATACTGGAAACTGTAGGGCTCATGGAAAATGCTGGTATTGAAAAACAGTACCAGAGCTGAAGAATATCTTACAGCCGAGTCAGCAAACTGGAGAAAAGGATCATTGCTTTGGAGGCAGCTCAGTAAGTAAGAGTGCTTTCCTTGCAAATGTGAACACCTGACTTTGAAGCCTCAGAACCTGTGTAAAAGCCAGACATGTAAGCTGGATATGAGAACTAGAGGCAGGCAGATTTCTGTGAGTTCCAAGCCAACTAGAGCTACACAATGAGACCCTGCCTGAAAAAAGAAGCCAGACTTGTAGTATAAGCATCTATACCCCAATGCTCCTTGGCAACAAAGGATCTGGAGATAGGAGAGTCTGCAGAAGTTCCTGAGCCAGTGAGCCTGGTATATGAAGTGGAAAAACAACAGAGAAAATTCTGCCTCAAACAAATGAAAGACAAGGATAATAACTCAGGATTGTCTCTGATCTCCATATACCCACCATAGCAGACAAAAATGGAAAAAAAAATCAGTGAAATTTATGATAAATCAGTAGAAATTTCTTGGATGAGCCTGCAAAAAGAAAAAAAAATGCAGTGTCCAAGGAAAAAACAGAAAAACATGTAAGAGCTGTGGGGCAGTTTCAAGTGGCTAATAGATGAAAGTAGAATCCCACAAGAAGAAAGAGAGGTAAGGGAGTGCTGGGGAAATGAGACCCTAGGACAGAAGATATTAGTACCAACTATTTTTCCCAAAATAATTGAAGACGTCCAATGATATCTTCAGGAGCCTCAAAGACATTAGGTAGAATAGATATTCCTGCCATCGAACACTCCCAAATATTCAGTATTCAGACTTCAGAAAAACCAAAAATAAGAATGTTCAAGACATCCAGAAGGAATAGGTATTTTAGTGCAGATAAACAATTAGCAAATTTTTCATCAAAAATTATGTAAGTTGGAGCACAATAGGATGATGCTTTTAAAGTGTTGAAAGAATTCAGTGGAAAAAAAAGTTTTTAAAAAAATGAAGAGAAGGACTAGTGAGATGAGATGGCTCAGCAGGTAAAAGTTTTTTGCTGCCAAGACTGACGACCTGAGATCGGTGCCCAGGACCCTCAGGGTAGAAGGAAAAAAACTAATTCCTGCTAGTCCTCTGACCTACACACACACACACACACACACACACACACACACGTACACACGTACACACATACACACGAATGTGCACACACAGACGCTAACTAATAAAATAATTTTTTAATGAAGGAAAAATGAAACCTTCATGACTACTAGAAATGGAGAGAGGCTGGGGCTGAGAGATGGCTTAGCACTTCCTGCTCTTTTAGAGGACCCAGGTTCAGTTCCCAGCACCTACATTGTGCAGCCAGTAACTGCCTGTAAGTCTAGTTCCAAGGGATCTGATGCCCCTTCTGAACTCTGTGCTCACTCACATCTTGTACACAGACACATAAATTAATAAAAACAAATTTTTTTTTTAAATGGAGAGAGCTCATTGCCAGTTTATTCCACTATAAGAAATATAAAGGAATTTCTCCACACAGAAGCAGTGTAAAACCAGAAAGAAATTTGGATCGCCAAAAAGAATTGGGAAGTATTGGGAAGGAACAAGTGAAGGTAAATACAAAATAATTTTTTCTTTTTAATTATGTGTGTGTGTGTCTGTGTTCTTGGAGGCCAGGGATATTAGATCCCTGTGGAGCTGGAGATATGGGTGGTTGTGAGCTGCCTGATGTAGGTCTGGGAATCTAATTCAGGTCCTCTGCAAGAGCAATAGGTGCTCTTAACCACTGAGCCATCTCTCCACCCCCATTTTTTTCTTTCTTTTAATTGCTCTAAAAGGTAACTATATAGCTGGATATAGTGGCACTCACCTGTATCCCAGTACTTTGGACACTGAGGCAGGAGAATTTCAAATTGGAAGCCAGTTTGGGATCCATAGTGAGACTCTGTCTCCAAAAACAAAAATGAAGTCTAATTGTTTAAATAAATGAAGGTAAAAGAAGTCAATGAAATTCATTATTGTATTAGAAGTCCCAGCAAGTGCAACAGGGCAAGAAATGAAATAAGCATGAGTTATAAAGGAGAAAGAGAAACTGTCTGTATTCATAGAGAAAAGGACATTGTATTAAAAAGTTATTTTAATAAAAAGATAAACATAAATGTCAATAAAAGAGGCTGGAGAAATGACTCAGCAGTTAAGAGCACTTGCTGCTCTTCCAGAGGACCTGAGTTTCATTCTCAAACCCACATTGCTTGGCTTACCAAGCAACCACCTCTAACTCTTAGCCCAGGGAATGTGACACCCTCTTCTGGCATCAGCAGGCACCTGCAAACACATGGCATACAGGTACACATAAACAAAAGTGTTTGAAAAGTGGAGCTGGAAGGATAGCTCAGCCATTAAGAGCACCTACTTCTTCTAGGACTTAAGTTTAGTTCTCAGCACCCACATCAGGTAACTCACAACTTTCTGTACATCTGGGGAATCTGACACCAGGCACTTCAATCATGTACACATTAGACATATACTACATATAGACAAACACATACATATGTTATATATATATATATATATATATATTTTTTTTTTTTTAATCTTAAAATGTTATAAAAGACAAAGACAAAAAATGTTCCAGGTTAACAGACCCTAAAGAAGCATGATGAACTCATTATGTGCTTTACCCTAGACCTTGTCAGAAAATACTATAGAAGTCATGATTAGATCAACTAAGAAAATTAAAATATGGATTGGGGATTAGACAGAGTATTGTGTTAGTATAAAGACTTGGGGTGATAAAGGCACTGCTATTACTGTAAACCCCTAAGTCTATGCCAGAGCTGACTTTCTGTATCCATTGGATACACATCTATAGATTCAACCTATCGTGGATCAAAAATACTGTATCAGAACTGGGACTTGGTGTGCAGACCAGGCTGGCCTTGAACTCAAGAGATCCACCTCTCTCTGCCTCTGGAATGCTGGGCTTAAAGCATGCATCGTTATACTTGGTTCAGAAATATTCTTTTTAAAAGTGTGTCAGTACTAAACGTCTGTTTATATAGTTCACATTGTATTAGGTATTAAGTAATTTAGATGTTTTAATGTTTATGGGAAATTGCATGTATATCATGTGGAAGTACCATTGCCACATTTTGTGAGATTTGAGTAGCCACAGATTTTTATATTCCAGGGTTTCTGAAACCAGTCTTCATGTATTTGAAAAGAGAGTTGTATTTATGGGTTAAAGGATCTTAATGCATATGATTTACTCTTAAATAGTCTCTAGAATAGAAATTGTATAGAAAGAGAGTGTAAGTGCAGAAGATAAAGTATATGGGGCAAAAGATTATTGGCAGTTAGGATATTTCCTGTATCATTTGGGTTTTCAAAACTTCATAAATTTGAAATTATTAAAATAAAAGTATTCAAAATTGTTTTAAAAGTAAAATTGTTGGGCTAGGCATGGTAGCACATGCCTTTAATCTCAGCACTTTGGGAGGCAGAGGCAGGTGAATCTCTGAGTTCAAAGCCAGCCTGGTCTACATACTGAGTTCCAGGCTAGCTGGTGCTACAGGGAGACCCTTTCTCTCTCAAAAAAAAAAAGGAAGTAAAATTGTTTAAAATGGCAATAAAATGGTAAAAGAGTAAGGCCATTAATACTTAAAGGTGTACTTATGTAAGCAACTTTAAGGTACTGTGTCTCCAAGGCATAGTGCTGGGTTGCTTTCTGCTGACTGTAAAACAGTAGTTTTCTCAACCTCAGTGTTCCTGTCCTGCAGCCATCCTTCTGAGTCTTCTGCATTGTTCTTAAGTGACACACAGATCATCTTCTTTGTGTTATGAATAGTAAAATCACAAAGTCTCTTGTCTTTTGCCAGCATCAATGGAAAAACAACTTATTGATTGAAAGGTAAAATAAAATCCAGGGCCTGACAGTCTTTTGAATATATTCTCTTGTGTCTGTTTCTCTGTGTGTTCGTTGTTTTGTTTTTGTTTTTCCTGTCTCTAAATTCATGGCTTAAAATGCCTTTTCCCATTTCTTCTAGTCTTACACTAAATCGGTAGCCAGGAGTACCTTTTCCCCTCTCATCCTTCCTAGCCCTCCATCTGCATTCTTCTTTGGTGGCCTGTCTTTCCTTGGATTCTTAGAAGTATGTTTTCCTCTACTACTCAGTAGTCTCTGTCTCCTCTCTCCTCCATTTCTTTATCCTTTCATCAGTTTGCCCTCTTTCCTCTTCTTATTTGCATGGAATCAAATTGAGTGCAGCAAACGTCTGATTAGACTGTGCGAGCAAACCCTTTACAGTATATGCCTTTGTTCTCTTGTAGAACCTGGTGTAGGATTCATTTATGTGTTTCTGACCAATGATTCTTGCTGGGAATGCTGACCTGCTGAATATTTCTTAAGCCCCCAGAAAAATGACAGTTTTATTTTAGGCTAGTTTATTATTTGTATTATTCAAAAGTACCAAAAAGGATCATAGAGTTTTAAGGGTAGAGTCTTGGAAATCATTTAAAGCTAAACTTCTCACTTTTAATTTTCCTAATGTTATGGCCAATGAAATTTATCATCACTAAAGAGGAACCTACATTTCTCTTCTTACCTCTTTTTGCTATTACAGTGATAACTTTCTCATACTGTAAATAAGTTTCAAATGCCATATAGTGTTGTTATTTATTGAAGGTCTCAATTATAAATTGACTTGTATTATCACTAGTAAGTTTTATATCCCCATATATTTTGTGGAAAACTGTTGGCCAAATTTTATCTTGTGTAGTACTGTAGCATTTGAAAAGTTACTCCGGGGCTGGAGAGATGGCTCATCAGTTAAGAGCACTGACTGCTCTTGCAGAGGTCCAAAATTCAATTCCCAGCACCCACATGGTAGCTTACAACCTTCTGTAACTCCAGTTCCAGGTGATCCAATGTCCTCTTCTGACATCTGTGGGCATTGCACAATATGGGTGCACTTATACATGCTAGCAATACACTCTTACGATAAAAATAATAAATAAAATATTTTTTAGAAAAGAAGATATTCTCCAGATACCTAGCCTTTTGAGAAATTCTGTGATTATTATAGTCTAGTGTAATAAATTAGCATTAAAATCTTTCTTTTGGTCAGATAGGCTACATGCAATGATTAAGATCATTGAACTCTGGAGCCTGCTTTCTTGGGATTTAGTTCCAGTTCTTCTACTTGCTGGTACTATGACTTGGTTTTGATGCTTAACCCATTTGTGCTCTGATTTGTAAAATGTGAATATAGTTGTAACCATCCCATAGGTTGCTACATTAAATTAATTGATATATCTAAAGTCTTTGAAAGATCACTTGACATAAAATAAGTGGTCCACATTTTAACTAGTGTTATTGTTTACTAAAAAGATGAATAATAGGCTATGATGTTTTCCTTGTCACTTATCTACAGCCTAATGGCTAGGATAATTGATTCAAATTATCTTCAGAGGGGTTAGTCTCATTTATACTTTTGGCTTTTTTCCCCTCTCCTTAAGAGTTTATGCTCTCTAAAGAATTGGTTTTTACCAGTGCCTATTGTGATACGGTTTCCTTTCCACTTCTCTGTGTGTTTTGTCTGTTTGATGTTTCTTTGTGTTAAACTTCTTAAAATTAATTTTATGAAAATTCTGTTTTAGTGGCTTTTAAATAAATACTCAGTTTCATGAGTCTGTGTGATGTGAATGAGGATATGTAAATATTTCAGATGTGCACTTACAGAAATTATGAAATATAACCTTATACTTGGTTATATATTTTTACCTTGCCCACTTCAACTGATATTCATATGTGATCTTTTACTAGAATATGATTATTGAGAGCACTAGACCATATGAATACGAGTATGACCATACGTTGCTTTTAAGGATAAATGATCGCCCAGTAACGTGGTCTAAGTAAAATATTCTCTCTTTTAATTGTGTAGTCCTCCTCGCCATCCTCATCACAGCCTCATTCTAGCCACTGCAGAGCGAAGGCCTCATCATTGTGTCACCATGCATCCCTGCCCTGGGTCAAACGTAACCATGTAGGCCCTGCAAAGGCTACCAGTCCATCTCTCCGTCTTCGTCGCTGGCGACCCTTCTTACGCCTGCCATCTTTGGGTCTCCATTCTGTTGTAAGTGTAGTCAATCTTCCATCTCTTCTTCCAGTGGCAAGGGCAGTCTTTTTGTTGTTTTGTTTTCCTTGAAAGTCTTCAGTCTTTAAAGTGCTTTTCTCTTGGTTTCCTCAACCATTACCCTTTTCTCCCTCATTAAGATTGCAAGCATGCCTCTCTGCTCTGCAGTCTAGCTTGACTTTTGCCAGTGCCGTGGTGAGCATCCATCTTTCCAATTCATATCCTGTGAATGTAAAGGTACCTGCTTGTTGATGAGTACTGACTGACATTCACCACTTTCTTGTGAGCTGTTAAGTGAATGTGTGTTTCTTTTCCCTTCAGCTTTCTAATTTTATTTATTGACTTGGGTCAACACATGCTGTGTGCCCTCTGAGCTCTTTGCCATCTATTCCTTTGTCATGATTATTTTAAAATGTTCTGAGCATGACTTGTCTCTTGCCGTGCTCTGGGGTCACTTTACTTACTCTGTCCTCAGTCTGAATCCTTCATGGTGTAGGGTGTTTCATCTAAGCTATTTTATTCCTTGAGGTGGCTCAGGTACTTGATTTAATCTTGATCCGATCTTCCCTGCCTATTCAGTTTCTAAAGATCTTTTCCATGTAGGAGGTGAACATTTTCTCCTTGTGTATTGATATGGGCATCCTACAAATTTTACTTTTTCTTTCATAGGCTAAAAGTATCAGCCAACTATTAAAATATTGTTAATTACCTTAAATATTCAAGTTGATGGATTTCCAATTCCATCATAAATTGAAATAAACTGCAGAATTAAGCAGCTACGGCTCCTGTTTTCTGTTATTTTAGACTGTTGAAAGTAATGGCTGTGGCTTCACAGCTAGAGATGCGGTATCTGAAAGCTGTGGTGTGTGCCATACATTTATAAGAAACTTGATATTTCCATAAACTCTTAGGACTTCTGAGGTGAGAGGAAGTCTTAATTGTACATACATTATCATTTAAAAGCAAAAGTCAATGTCAAGCAGTCTTCTTTCTCCTTAACCCTTTCAAAGCTACATTCAGATGATCAAGTAGGCTCTACACTTTCTTTTAAGCATTTGCTTCCACCAAATAGCTGTATAATCATTGCATAGTTTTCCATTTGTGCTGAATTTCAACAGCCAGTCTCTCTCTTTCTCTGGATCACAGCATTCATTTGTCATTTTTATTCATCCATCCTTGTGTTTCTCTAATGTGCTTTGTACTGTTTGGTGCAGTTAGAGCTACAGGGTGAGTTAGGCAAACAGAGTGTATTAATCTGTGTTGCGATTCTGACCAGTGAAACAGTTGACTGAATTCTAAGTATGAATAATTTTTTTCTACTTAATCCTAAATATGAATGTGCATGTCACAAAATTTGGCATTTCTAGTTTCATGCTTTTATGTATTGTTTGTTACTTCATGTTAGTTCCATTGCCTTATAGCTTTGCAGATATTTTCATAGCATAGTGGTTAGAAACATGGACCCTGGAGATGTATTGCCTGGGTTGATACCAGGTTCTAGCTATTCAAACATGTTACTGAAGGCCTTTTTGCCTCAGTTTTCTTGAATGTAAGATGAATATAATCATACAAACGTACCTGCTTGTATTTACATGATTAATTGGTTGATACAAATACATCAGTACCTAATGTATATTAAGTGCCATTTAGTTATATATATATATATTAAGTTTAAACTTTGTTATAATGTGAAATCTAGATTTAGCTCATTTTTAATGAACTTATATAATTGTATTATCACCTTTTAATTCTTTGGAATTCATAAGAAACATTCTAAATTGGGGAATTAAAAAGATATAAAAGCTGGGCCTGGTGTTGCATACCATTAATCCTAGTATGCAGAAGGCAGGAGCCAGAGGCAGGAGAATCTCTGTGGGTTCAAGACTAGCCTTGTCTACATAGTGAGCTCTAGGCCAGCTGGGGCTATGGAGAGACCCTACCTCAAACAAAAAAAAAAGAAAGAAAAATGTAGAGGAAAAAATATATAATCTGTAGCTTCCATTTTTTTTTTTGCCTTTTCTGTAATGATGTATTAGTCACCTTTTTTTGAACAGAAAACTTGCTGGAATTTGCTGTTTACTCTTCTTTTTAGTGGAATATTTTTTGAGTAGTTGAATAATGGCAGACTTTTAGACACTCAGACTGAGGAAGATGATCATTAGGTAAAACTCATCCTAAGTAATGAGGCTTTGAAGAAGATTTAAAATTTTTATTTATAATAGTTTGAAGGCTTTTTATACTGCTTAAGAGGTTTTTGTTTTTGTTTTGAAACAGAACTTTGTAACTCAGGCTGACTTCAAACTCTCTATCTTCCTGCCTGAGCCTCTCAAGTGCTAGGATTAGTATGTGCCACCACACCTGCCTTGAAATTTGTGTTTTTAGTTTTTACTTTTGGATCAAAGGTACATTGATGTGTAAAGTTTAAGATAATTGATACTTGATATTCTATTGGAAATCATTGTCTTATGAGGAGAACAAGATTCCCAATTAAGTAACAAATTCTTCATAGTGTTTTCCTTTTATAATGAATTTATAGTTGGTAGAATTGCCTTGGTTCAGCCTTAAAAAAACTATATTCTCTCTAAGAAGTTGCAGTTAGTGGTTAGGTGTGATGGGCACACACCTTTAATCTCAGCATTTTGGGAGGCAGAGGCAGAGGCAGGTGATCTCTGTGAGACAAGGCACACTGTCAAACAATGGAATAGAATGTCTCAGAACTTCATGGCTGTTTCTTTTATCAGAGTGTTATCACAGTAGGATCTGTGCTAGGAAGACTGCAGTATGAAATGATGATAGAACTAAATAGCCATCATTCCTCCCAACTGTGAAGTTCTTCAGTTCTGAACAGAAGAGGAGAGCTAGTGGTTTATGTAGAATTTCTTATACTCATAGCTTGAAGGAAATTATCTCAGAAGAATAATGAAGTTAAATGAGTCATTGTGTCAGAAAAATTTTAGAGATAATCAGTGTATCTTAATAAAATAGTAACAAAAAAAGCAGTGATTATCCTGTACGTTTAATTTCTGCATCAAAAAACTTGGTATTAAACTATTGAACATTTGTAATTATTTGAGGGTGAAAATAATTTTTGAGTTAAGATACTGTTACTTAAAAAGGTATTAAATAATATGAGATATAATTTTATTTACACCACCTGAAAACCTTAGTATCAAAAATTTGAGCTCTATGTGTATTTAGCAATGTATTGCACTTCATTTTGATCCATTCAAATTTGATATATAGGTAACACATGGTAGGTAAGGCCAGCTCCATAGTTGTTGTCTATCATAAAATGCCAGTTAGTGTCTGCATATCGTATTTGACTATCTAAGAAATGAGTATTGCTTGTGCAAATTGAATTTAGTAAAAAAATACAGGTGTAGTTTCAAGTTGTTCATTAAGAGTTAAAGAAAGGAAGAGAGAAATCATTATAGTTTATTGTACTTTAATTTTTTTCTTCTTTTCTCCCATTATAAACATCAGAGTTATTTTGTTTTTAAGCTGTTTGAATCTAGAATAAATATGACTATATTGCATTGTTCAAAACATGAGATTATTAAATTCAGGTGATTAATGGACCAACTCACTTTCTTGATGTCCTAAAATTTAACTTGAAAGGAATTTCTAGCTTTATGAATTATGAAAAACACTTTACCATCCCTTTTAGTTTTAAAGTTGCACATAGCAGCTCTTACACTCCTTTTATTGAACTGTGCATCGTGTGTATGCTGTGTAACAGGTGTGTGTTTTAGACAGTGGAGTTTCCAAGCGTAACAAGACTTTCAGTCTTTAGATTAGTATAGACTAAGAAAGGTGTGTTTTCCATATTGATGGTGAACATATTGTCACAAACATATCCATGGTCACCCTGTCTCTCATATCAATAATTAGCCTGGAAATAGATTAGATAGATGTTCTCTTTGTTACCTATATATAGTATTTGTTGCCTATATATATTATTTATTTGTACTTGATTGATTTGACTATTACTGTATGTAATATGTATTTTCCCTCCTATTCCAGGCACCAAATATAGATGAAAAAATAGATCTTCATTTTATTGCCTTAGTTCATGTAGACGGGCATCTCTATGAATTAGGTAAGAACTTTTAAAATTTATCCTGGGGAGAGAAATGGTAAATGGAAACGTCTCATTATAACAAGCAGGACTGTTGTTATTACTATGTTTACTTAAATTAATTGGTTGCTCTAAAATTGGGTTGATAAAATGATGGTTTTCCTTTTAATACTTTTTACTAGAAAAATGTTCTTATTCTAGCATCTTATAATTCAAGAATGTCTACATGTGACCTTTTTATATTTTAGCAAAGCAGAAAATGAAAAACCATCACAAGAAGCATCTATGAATTACTTGACAATCTTTAATGACCTATTGAATTAGCTACCATATCGGAATGAACTGCTTTTGCTTCTAAAACATGTGTTCAGTGATGATCAGTATCACTGGTTTGCAAGCTTATATTCTGTTGATGTGTGTACTATCTGTTTTTTTTTTTTTTTTTTTTAAGAAAACTTTCCAGGAGTGTATGCTTTTCTGATAATGGCTTCTTATCACAAAGTGCAGTGATTAATTACTTACTGTTATGATGTGCCTGGGCTTAAAAATAATTTAACTGGAGTCTCTAGTTAAATTTAACTGGCTCAGCAGTTATGTATGTCCACTGACTGCTCTTGCAGAGGATCCAGGTTTGGTTCCCAACCCCAACATGGCAGCTAACCATCTGTAACTCTGATTCTAGGCCTATTCTGCCCTCCACGAGCATTACACACATGATGCACTTACATACATGCATACAAAACTTTCATATACATAAAATAATAATAAATAAATTTATAATTAAAAAAAATTGAACTGTAAAATGGGCTATTTCTGGTGTTACTCTGTTCAGTGGGTGATATAATGGTTCTAATAGATCCAAAAGAAATATTGAGGGAACTGGAGACACAGTTCAATGGTTAAGAGCACTGCTGCTCTTGCAGAGAACTAGGGTTCAGTTCCTAGCACCCACATGACAGCTCACAACCACTTGTAACTCCAGTTCCAGGGGATCCAGTGCCTTCTGAGGGTACCAGGTACGCATGTTGATATACATGCATACAAGAAAGCAAGCACTCATATACATCAAATAAAAATAGATAAACCTCTTAAAATATTGAACAATTATTGCATTGAATTAATTAATACAAAATAATGAATAAAAATATAATTTTAAGAAAAAATATTTCAAAATAACTTTATTGGTAATGAGGATTGAACATAGGGCTTCACATATGCTAGCAAGCACTCTGCCACTGAGCTCCACCTTTTCCTATATAAATTTATTTTTATAAATAGGACTGATTATAGACATGGTAGAAGTTACTTTCTGTTGGACAGTTGCTTAGCAGAGGTTAGTGGTAGTGTTTAATTATTCACTCCACACTGATAAAAAAGGACTAATTTGTTTTTTATTTTAATTATCAACTTTTATTGGGCCTCCTAGTATAAATAGAGGTAAGAAGTACATATTTTAAAGTGAATATAATCACTCCTTGTGGATAAAATTAGAGGACTGGATTTTGGGACTGAATTCAAAGTAGATTAAACAAACATTTTTAAATGTTAAGTAATGAATTTATTGTCTACTTAAACTTGAAATTTTTTAAATTTGTATTTTAAAATTAATTTGAATATTTATGGAATTTACAGGAATACTACTCAGAATTCCCATTTATCCAGATCCTACTAATATTTCTGAACCATTTGAAAATAAGTTGTGGATGTGCTACCATATTATCTTTTAATGGCTCTATGTATATTTCCTCAAAACAATTGGATACTTTTCTATATAACTATAGTATGGCCATCAAAACTGGGAACTTAACATTGATGCAGTATTGCAAATCACCTCATTTCAAATTTTGCTCAGTATCACAGTTCCAAAGCCAGGGTCATGTGTTGAATTTAGTTGTCCATTTTCTGTTTCTTTGTGGTTTTGAATCCAGAGCAGTTCTTCAATCTCTTATTATCCTTCATGCCTTTAATATTTATTTTTTCATTTTATGTATATGTATGTGCCTGAGTGTATGTATGTATATCATGTGCATACCGGAGCCTATGGAAGTCAGAAGACAGCATCCAGATCCCCTAGAACTGGAATGACAGACAGTTGTGAGCTGCTGTGTGGTTTCTGGGAACTAAACTTAGGTCCTCTGCAAGAGTAGCAAGTGCTCTTAACCACTGAGCCATCTCTCCATCCCTTTGACATTCATTTTAAAAGACAGGGCAGTTACTTTGAGATTTTCCTTTGATTTGGGCTGTCTGGTATTTCCTCGTGTTTATGATTTTGGGCGAGAATATTACGGCAGCAATGTTATCCCTTGCATCATATCAGAGGCACATAATATCCCTTTGTCTCATTTTGGGTAACTTTTGTTTAGTTAATACCTGTTTGGGTTTTCTACTGTGAAGCTAATTAATAATTATGCTATGATTATTAAGTAATAAATAGGCATTTCGGAAGATCCTTTGAAGCTATGTGAATATGTAATTTCTCACTTCTTTTTTTTTTGTTTGTTTGTTTGCTTTTGAGATAGGGTCTCACCATGTATCCTTGACTGGCTTGGGACTTACTTTGTAGGTCAGGCTAGCCTTGAACTCAGAGAGATCCACCAGTCTCTGCTTCCTAAATGCTGGGATTAAACTCATATGCCACCATGTCTAGCCACTGGTTACCATTCTTAACAGAGATAGAAAAATAGATCTAGGCTTATTGGTACAGGCCTGTAATCCTAGCTATTAAGGAGGCTGAGGCAGGAGGATCACAAATTCAGGTCTCATTTGGGCTATAAAGTGAATTCAAGGCTAGTCTAGTCAGTGCAGTGAGACTCTGACTTAAAAAGTAAAAAGGACTGGGATACAGCTCAGTGGTAACATGCCTTCCTGGCATTGTGAGGCACTGGTTCAGCTCCCTGTACTGCAAAACATCAACAGAAGTCCAACTGAGGCCTAGGTTTGGTCCTGGATTATAATTTTTGCTCAAAGAATGAAATAGCATTTGTTTCATTTTGTTTATATTCATTGACATTTCTAGAGTAATTGTTTAACACTCTTAATCTGTGCTGGATAAATTTAGTTGTCAACTTGACAGACGTGGGAAGAGACAACTTCAGTTGGGGAATTGCTTCCATTGGATTGGACTGTGGCCATGTTTGGGGCATTTTCTTGATTGTTGAGTGGTATAGGAGGGTCCAGCAAACTGTGGGCAGTGCCACCACTGGGCAGATTGTCCTGTGTTATCTAAGAAAGCAGGCTGAGCATGGGCCAGGGGAGCAAGCCAGTAAGCAGCTATCCTCCATGGTGTGTGCTCCAGGTTCCTACCCTTAGTTCCTGCCTTGGTCTCCCTTGATGATGGACTGTAAAACAAATAAGCCCTTCTAAGTTGTTTTGGTCAGTGTTTTATCATAGCAGTAGAAAGCTAAGACACTCTGTGGTTGATTGAAATTCTACATTACTTTAAACAATGGCTACATATGAAGGAAAATTACTCACTAGTTTATTGCTAGAGTCTAATGACATATCACAGTATAAATGATGCAGCCGAGGAAGATATATATATATTAATTTATAACTTGGTTAAGGAAGGGAAACTTACATTGTTTATCTATACTTTTCCCTTATGTAGAATTAAAAGAAAACAATATAATTGTGTAGGGAAGAGCATAATGAATGTATATTGAATCCCAATTTCTTTATGATTGGACTTGTGGAATTATAGAAAGGACATTGTTTATGAATAAACCACCACCAGTAATACATCTGAGGTTACAGATTTGGGTGTAGTGTCAGTTAACTTCGGGTTAGCATCAGTTTCTATCATTCTGGAATTTTTCAAAATATTGAAAAAGTATTAGCTTACTTGAGATAATCATGAATTTGCATAACCATTTTAGCAGTCTTAAATAGTTCTACCAAAACAACAAAAAAAAATAATTCTAGGTTTGAATTGTTGCTTTACATTATTATCATTGATGGCATGCAATTAGTAAGTCATATGTGACAGCAGTGTTGTCTTTTTTCTTTGATATAAACATGTCAATTTTACTTAAACTTCTGATTTAGCTTTAAGTGTAAGAAATAAAAGAAATTGTTTATATTTCTAAGAGTAAAGATGACTGAAAACTTTGAAGAATTTGGAATTCTCTCTTACAAGGTACTGCACATAAAGCAGAGAATTGTTATTTGAAGATGGACTTACCCTAGTAAAAAATGTATACTGTAAATTCTAGGGAATCCACTAAGCAATAACTTGGAGAAATATGACTGATGTTAAAGAAAGTGAAACTATGTAAAGTGCTCAGGAAAGCCAGAAACAAAAGTCTCTGGTAATGGTTAGTCCAGGTGTATAATCACTGTAAGTTTAAGTGATATAAATTTTTCATATTTTGAGGAAACTAAGGCCATATATTAGTTTCAAATGGTAACACATTTGAAATCCTTGTTTTAAGATAAATTATTTAAAACATCTAACTCTCCTTGCTTCTCTGTAAGAGAGGAAAATGGATGCTAAAGTATATCTCTTGTAAAGCAGCTAAAATTTACCTGTTTGTTATTTTTCACAGATGGGCGGAAACCATTTCCAATTAACCATGGGAAAACTAGTGATGAAACGTTGTTAGAGGTAACAGTAAATCTTACTGGCCCGTTCAGTTTTGCTGACTTCTTATCATCTTTGGAACGTCTCTAAAGATTACTGTGCAGTTTCTCTGTATTTAGATGCGTCTTTGTCCTTGATCTTTTTACAAATCTCAAAACAAAAAATTGAATTGTATTAAAAATCTGTATGTAAGAGGCTTCCAGATATTTGTATGAGCAAGACTCAGATTTGAAAAAGACAAAAAAAGTAATAAAGGGTTGCTCGTTGTAGGCTGTAGCCGTTGAATCCAAGATGCTATCTGTTGTGACTTGACCCTAATTTTAGAGATTTTAAAATATGGACAACTTTTGTGGCTTAAAATCAAGGAAATAAGTAATTTTCAAGTTAAAACTTTTTAAAGAAAAATAAAATTGATGGAAGAGTGCTTATTGGTCAGACCTTGTAGTTGTTATCTACTTGGTGGACCCAGAGGAATATGCATTGAAGGCCTGCCTCGGCTACAGAGTAAGTTCAAGAATAGCCCAGGCAGGAAACTTCATGAGACTCTGTCTAAAAGAAAGGAGTAGGGGACAGGACTTGAGGAGAATGCTTACCTAGCCTGCATGACTCCAAGTTTGGTCCTCAGAACTGGAAGCAGATCAGGGGAGGTAGGGACTGTGTCTTATGCTAAGCAAATTGGCCTACCAACTTTTCATTCTTTTGGTGCTTTTTTTTTTTTTAATTTGGAAAAAGAAGATAGTATAAAATTAGTATGAAATTAGTGTGAACTACAAAGATATAAAATTTATGAACTGCAAACTTATACTTTTTTCCCTCATAGGATGCCATAGAAGTTTGCAAGAAGTTTATGGAACGTGACCCTGATGAATTAAGATTTAATGCAATTGCTCTTTCTGCAGCATAGCTTGTGGATAATGGAAAAACCAGATACTGTATTATTTGCAACAAAGGTTACATTTCCAATGCCATACACTAACTCACAATTTTTGATATTTTCATTAACTTGAATGATTAAACTTTATGTGAATAAACTTTTACTTACCCTGTGTTTTGTTTTTGCTTCAAGTTAAAGGTTACTTCCTTTCTTGTGAAGAATTTGTCTTGTTTGATTACTAGTAATAGCTTTTTTCTTGTTCTTTTTAGAATTCCAGAGAGATCATGTATTAAGACACCGGGCATACTTTCCATTTTCATAATATGAATCAATACTGTGCCTATGTTTCCATATTTATTTAGGAACATTTAGTTCCACATCTACTAGTGACGAGATGGATACTCTTCTAGGTCCAGGAGCTAACATCCATGAATGCTATTGATAAATGCTGTAGTCATGGAATTCATATTCTTATGATCAGAGATAAACAGTGAGTCTGTAAAGAGCATACCTAGAAGTGATGGATGCTAGAGAATTAGGTAGAATTTGTCATTTAGATCTTGTCAAGGAAGGCTTCTATGAAAAGCTGACTGAAGTTGAGACCTGAGTGGCAGAAAGCAACCATTCATAAAGCATTGTTGGGTGAGAACAGAGGGAATAATCATTGCAACATCTCTAAAATATGATAGGACCTGATAGAAGGTTCATATGATCAGAACATAGAAAATGACAAAGAGGTAACACGAGATAAGGTCAGAGAAGGAAGGCCTTGGTGCTACAGGAAAGGGCATTTGGCTTTGATGTCAATGTGATCAGGGTCTCACTGTGTACTATGGCTGACCTGGAGTTCCCCCTATGTTGACTAAACTGACCTCGAACTCACAGAGATCTGCCCACCTCTGTCTCCCAGTTTCTGGGATTCAAGTTGTGCACAACCACACTTGACTGACGGATTTATAGCGTTCAAAGATTATTCTGACAATTGTGGATAATGTGTTCAGGACAGAGGGGCACAAGACTAGAGCCAGAAAGACTTGTGAGAATCCTACAGTAGAAGTTCAGTAAAAGGTGTTGGTAGCTGGGTTTTAAAAGTGATAGTTTTTTAGAAAGATAGGTAAGTGAATTTGGGTGTGCTTTGAAGAAGGAATAGTGTCAAGTAGCTTTAAAACAAAGATATGGAGCTGAAGAGATGACTCAGTGGTGAAGAGCACTGACTATTCTTGCCGAAGACCAGGGTTTAAATCCCAGTAGCTAACAGTTGTCTGTAACTCCAGCACCATGAGATTTGACACCCTCTCCTGTTCTCTGAGAGCACTGTACAACATGGGTACACTAACACATGTGCAGATTTAACGCTTATACAGATAAAATGAAAATTAAAAGAAACAGATACAAGGCGACGGGGAATTGGAAGAGCTTTGTAGAGCTTGTTTATGGTCCAGGGTTGCTGAGTGGCAGTGTTTTATATCGGGGATAAGTGATGACTTGAATGTATATATATTTATCAAGGCTCATTGAAGTGGATAGTTGGGATGAAGAGGTAATCTGAAATGCATTTCATGATTGTATTCTTGCTTGGTGTTTTGCCATGCCGGTAACAGCCATGTGCTCTACTCTTGTTATATCATTTGTGCTTTCTTTTGTTTTTTCAATCTTAAATTTAAAACAATTTTATGTGTATGAATGTTTTGTGTGGAATGGAAGTGCACCAAATGTGTAGTGCCCATGATGCCAGAAGAGGGCATTGGATCCCCTGGAACTGGAGTTGCAGTTATTAGCCGCCATGTGGGTGCTGGAATCAAACCCAGGTCCTCTGGAGGAACAGGAAGTGCTCTTAATCACTGAGCCATCTCTCCAGCCCCCATCATTTATGTTTTCAACATGCACACCTATCTGTGTGTTAAAATATTTCTAAGCAGTTTTCTGCCTGCCTGATGCATTTTTCCTACTATATATAATTTCTTAGTCTCAAAGCATTGGTACAGGATCTGGAATTTAGTTTCTCCAAGTTTAATGTGCTGGAGAGATATTTTAGCAGTTAAGAGCACTTAATGTTCTTGCAGAGGACCTAGGTTTGGTTCCCAATACCCACTTCAAATTCACAACTGCCTGTAACTCCAATTCCAGGGAATCAGACAACCTTTGGCCTCTGGGGGCACCTGCATACATAAACTCATGCAAGAACACACTCATAAATAAAAACAAATCTTAAATAATCTTAAAAACCATCTGCAATTCCTTATAACAATATTTAAGCATCTAAATTTATTGTTACTCATTTTAGATTTGTATGCAGTACTTAGGTATTTTATGACTGGTCATGTACAATATAAAGTCTGCTTATTTAATGACAAAGAGAAACATTTCCATGTCTTATAAAAAAATTCCTGTGGAAATGTAGATGAATCTTACATAGATAGATGTGTCTCTGTGTGTAAAGAGCCAGTCATTCATATGTATGGGTTTTGTATGCTCAGATCCAGCCAGCTGTGAACAGAAAGCATTGAGAAATGTGTGTATCCTAACACAGACCTTTGTCATTTTTCCTTAAACAATATAACCACTTTTTATTGCAGCATTGCTATTGTACTAGGTATTGGAAGTGATCTGGAGATGATTTAAAGTGTGTTGGAGAGAGTTTAATTGTATGAACATACTGTGCCATTTTACATAAGAGACTTGAGCATCCTGGAGTTTGGTGTCAGGTGGGGTTGGGGTAGGGGTTGGAACCTGGCCACAGATACCAAGGGATGATTGTGTCCCTCACCATCACATATTCATGTCTTGAAAAGGCAGATAACTTTGATCTAAATTCTCTTTGTTAAGTGTTTGAGGTTAAGGGAAAACACTTTGAAAGACTGTGATCATTGTAAGATATTTTGTGAGCTAATGTGAAGGACTGTATATAGACATAAAGTGATTTTTTTTTTGAGGTTCTCTGGTAATATTGTGTTCCTTGTGTTTTGATAAAATTACTACCAAAAAACCAAGTGTGGAATATGTTGTGTTCAAATAGCAGAAAATGTCCATCATTTCCTATATTTTGATCTCAAAAATTGACCTTAAATTGCATAAGTACTGTGGTTAAAAGAATACCATTAAGGGCGTTTCTTGGTGCCAGTGATGCCGGTGGGTCATCCTGTTCTACCTTGACTTCGTTTCATAAATATTCTCATTTGTTTTGCTTTTTAATAAAAGTTATTCTGAGTCTTTGCCATTTAGTGATTCTGAAGCTGTCTGTTATTCTAGCTATTTTTTTAAGTGAAGGTCCTCATGACATTCCCACAATGCACAGCTAGATACTGTATTGGAGGGCTGCCAAGTCATTAAAGGCTGTTGTCAACAGTTCATTGACAGTGTGGTATGCAATAACCCCTTATTGCATACACCCTTTATACAATGAATTAAAATTACCTCAAAAATTATAACAAAGCTCTTCAGATTCACAAACAAATGTTTGGGAAATGTCCCTCATAGACCCATATGTCTGAGCACTTGGTTCCCAGTTGGGAACACTTAGGGCATGTGAAAGACATTGCCTGGCTGAGCATTTTAAACTTCAGTGAGCGCATGAGATCCTAGATCTTGTTAATAATTGGACTTACCTGGTAGGTGGGGTTGGAGATAGTGCTCATTTTAGTCAGTACCCTGATGATTCCAAGGCTGCTGGTTCCAGTATCACATAGAGTAGTGGGTTTTCTAGAGCTCAGTTGAGCCTTGGGAATGAAGAAAAGACATGTCTTCCATAGTTTGGAGATTCTAGATGATGGACATTTTAAGAGAGAAGAAGATGTTTCCTTATATCTGATTGGGACTATTTCCCACTGAGGTAATCTGCATCATGGGAATTGCTTCATTCTAAAATTTCTGACCTTGATAACAATTGCAAGGAAGGTACTTGATTGACAGCATGTTCCTGAAGTTATGGCATAAATTAGAATGATTTTACAAAAGAGTCATTGTTATTTATGGGTGGAAGAGGCACATGTGTGCCACAGCATGTGTGTAGAGGTCCGAGTACACCTTGCAGGAATTGGTTATCTCCTTCCATCATATGGATCCCAGGGACATGAGCCTTGGTGGCAAGGACCTTTACCCATTGAGCCACCTCACCAGCCCAGAGCTCAGACTCTTGGTGAGATTTTTGGTCTTCTTGGCACTGACTGAGTAGTCTAGGAACAATTTAACACTTACAAAACCTGTGGTTTTGTAAGAGAATTATAAATGAAGTCCATAAAGGCCAGCACTCAGCACATGGTATTTATTATTATCACCAGTACACATATTACAATAGACTACATTGAAAGTTGCTTCAAAGTTTATCTCCTGAATCAGATTTACCTTTTAAAAGAGAATAAAGAGATTGAAGGAGTAGATCACATTTCATTTCCACAGACAAAGAGCCCTTCGTACTTCAGTTACTTGGAAACGACTTAAAGAAAATGTCAAAAAATTGCTGAAGTTAGCAGACATGCAATTTAGCAAGGATGATTGGAATTTGGTCGTTCCTGTAATAATGCTATACCTAAGCATTTTTATCTCAATCTTACTTTGGCAGGCCAAGAATGCTATTTTTCTTTTGGATAACTGTGTTTATGGAATTGAAATCACCCTGAGCCCTTATTTCGACCTTTCATGTTATTATTTATGATTTTTAATAGATATTTAATTTTGATGGATTCCAATGTGGAGTTAGAGTGGCAGGATAAAGTCATGTTAATTCAATATATGGGTGTGGGTACCCTTTTTTAGTTTTTATTATGAGTATGTTGAAGACAATTTTTTACTGTTGAACCTTATGCTGAGAACAGAACTCAGAGCCCTGAGACTTTGTAAGCCAGTGACTACAGTCCATGTCTGTGTCTGCGTGGTTGACTATATCTTGAAACGGAAAAGGTAGTAGTTCTCTGCATAGATTTGCTTTGAAAGAATGAAAGCAGTGTGCCTCTGTTTTTTCTCTATGAGCTCATTGTGGGCTGAAAAGAGGTTGTTAATAGGAAAGCAAGAGCTCAATCTGCCACTGAAATAAAATCAAGTCAACTTTGCAGACATTTTCAACCTGAATTTTGATTACCAGTAATCACAGTCTTGTAAAATTTGATCTCTAACAATTTTGTGATTACTGTTCCTTCCTTGTACTGGTGGAGAATGCCTGCTACAGTTTGTCTGGTGCTCTTCCAAGTCAAGGTGGACCGGCATGCGCAGATGTCAGCCAAGCCACTCAAAGCCAGTGGGGGTCCAGGTTGTGTCCTGGGTATTATGAGGATCCTGCTGGATTTTGCTTTGAGAAGTTTTTCTTATTCCTTCTCTAAATCTTATAATTGTCTGTGAGTACTACTTTCATAATCAAATGCTCCCGACTCTAAATGTGCTTTTAAGAACTCTAAGAATTATAATCCTGGAGCACCTTTCAAGGCATCCAACCAGAAATGACTGCATAGGACGGGGATCACATTGATTTACAACTACTATCCTAACATGACTTGAGTTATTCAACCGATTTTGCAATTATAGAGAATTTTGAATGATTTATGTATGTATAAGAAGAATCTTTTCTTCTATTGTGTTGACTGAATATGCCAGGCTGCCAACTGGAAGTAGATCTTAAAGAACTTGTACTTTTTTTTTTCCAGTCTTTTTGAAATGGGGTCTCTCTAAAACCCACAGCTGGTCTAGAACTCACTATGGAGATGAGGCTGACATTGAACTTGAACTCAGAGATTTGCCTGCCTCTGCCTCCCCATTGCTGGGATTAAAGGCATGGGCCACCACGCCCGATTTTAAGAACTTGTGCTTTTAAAATTTAGCTTCCAGAAAACTTCTTTCTGGACACTAGTGCTTTATGACTAAACCACTTGTGACATGAGCTGTTACTATAAAATTATTCTTTTCTGAAAGCTGGTTATAGTAGCACATGCTGTTGGGTCCAGCCTCTTGGGAGGCAGACGTAAGAGATCCTGTGTAGTGAGTTCCAAGCCAGCCTGGACTACAAAGATCACATCAAGAGAAAAGAAACAAAAGAAAACCAATAGATTTGAGAAATTTCAAATCACTTCAAAAAATTGCAATATAAGGAACTGGGAAAAAGTCTCAATGGATGAAGTGTTTCCTGCTTAGGAATGAAGTCCCGAGTTTGATCCCCAGTACTGACATAAAAAGCTAATAGTGGTGGTATCCGCCTGTAATCCCAGTACTTGGGGAGGCAGAGACTGGAGGATCCCTGGGGTGTTTTTCTACTGGACAGCTAATCTAGCTAACCGGAGAGTTCCAGGTTCATTGGGAGATGCTGTCTCAAAAATAAGGTGGAGAGTGATAGTGGACAGCTGATGTTGACCTTTGTCTCTCCACATACATGTACACATAAATGTAACTCACCCCATACCAAACACAAACACATAAAACAAAAGAAAAAGCAAAAAAGTGTAATGTGAAATTAGTCTTTTATTTGAATGTCTAGATAATGAAGTAATTCCTCCTCCTCCCCAACCCCCTGCTCTTTCTTCTCTTTGTTTTTTTTTTTTGTTGTTGTTGTTGTTTTTTTTAAGGGTCCCACTACACAGCCCAGCCTGGCCTGAGATTCAGTCTTTCTACCTTGGCCTCCCGAGTACTGTGCTGGCATTATAAGTTATACTACCACTTGACCTTTTTTGATTGATCACCTCAGTCTTTCTACAGCATTTTGAAGTATTCTCTAGACATATCTGCTTCACTTGTTTGTTGCTGCTAGTTTGTCAGTTTGGACTTCAGTCAGTCTTCCCATCTGTGGAAGTATTATGCTGAGTGCTAGATGCTCTCCAAGGTGCCACTAAGGAAGAACTTGTATCTATTGTCGCTGGGTGTTTCTATTCTTAAGAACGGAAGTAAAATATAGCAGTGTCCATCGCCTCCTCAATCCTGTTTTGAATACATCTGTTGTTTAACCATACGGCAGACAATTAGACTGTGCAGTTATGTGGCTTCCGAGCCTTGTGTTCTACTTCAAGATCTTCCTTGCTGGATTACACCTTGTTTCTTCTGAAATAATTCATGAATGTTACAGAGGGCCTATTTTTTCCTTACTTGGAGAATATTCTACTTACGACACACAGGATTTGGTTTCACTTTAGGACTTATTAGATCATGTAGACAGAAGGATCTACATAGGAGTACATATTTCACAGTGGTGAAAGTGGTAGTGGCAACTATCTTCAGGTACAGAATGAGGTAGTTGTTGGCATGGAGAGTGCTACCTCTGTTGAGTTTCTGAAGGAGTAGGAAGTGAACATGACCTTTCTTGTTCTTGACTGCCTTTGTCTTTCTCGGAGTATCTCTTCATTAAAGCATATACTCATACAACATCTCCATGATCAAATGATTATTGCTAAGGATTGGCAGTGTTGGTCCATGTTAAGGGGTGGAAACATTTCTCTAAAACCAGCATATATATAGCAAGGAGATTTTTTTTCCTGTACACAATATATGCAACATGTAATATATACATCATGTAGAACATGCCCAGAAAATTATTATTCATGTCAGAAAGTTCTAAAAGCAAATTGTATGTGCATGTGTGTATATGTTTCTTTCTGTCTCTCTCTGTCTCTGTGTGTGTTGCTTTTATACATATAAAAGTCTTAGGCCGGGATTTCTCTCCAGTTAATCGTCTCTAAGCAGAAATGAAACAACAGTTAAATGTCTTGTTTTGTCCAGAGAAATCCCTAGTGCCATGGATTTTTATTTTTATTTGTTTGTTTGTTTTATGTAGCCCTAGCTGGCCTGGAATTTGCTATGTAGACCAGGGTGTTCTTGAACTCATAGAGATCTATTTACCTCTGCCTCCCATGTGCTTGGATTAAAGGCATGTGCCACCATAGCTGATGGATTTTTCTTTTTTAACTTCAGTTACATAGGACAAAACTAGTTTGGACTAACTTGTCTTTTTCTGTCAATAGGGCCCAAACAGGTTTAAAGTGGAATCATAGATAGACCATTCCCAGTCTAAGAGCTTATGAAGACTGACAAACAGAGACCAAGTGATTTTGGTTCTGATCCTTTTGAGCATTCTAACTGATCAAGTCCCAGAAAAGCTTCCCACTTTCTTAAGTGGAGAGTCTTCTGATAGAGCTGGCTGTATGGCAAGCATCTTCTGTGTTTATTTCTAACTTTTGGAGAGGACCAGATCCATCTTCCCAGAGACAGATTTCTTGGTCACACTGAAACTCTGAACAATAGCCAGAAACTTCAGCTCACAGCTGCCTGGAAGGTTTCTTCACATTGTAGAGGTGATGGACTTGCTTGATAATCACCGTGACTGTACTGTAGAAACTAGAAACAGAGGTGCAACTTGAGTCTCTCCTTTTGTTAGTTTTGGATTTGGGGGCTAGGGTCTCAGATAGCCCAGGTTGTCCTTGAATTTATGATCCTGCCTCAACCTCCTGGGCAGGTGGAGTTATAGATGTGCACCTTAGCAGCTATCATAGCTCTAGAGTTTCAGTAATGCTCAAGTCCTTTCCCATCTTTTTAAGCAGAACAATTCGAGGCCTAGAAGGCCATTTCTCCTATGGAATGAAGTTAATGAGAAATGAAGTAGAAATTCTTTGCCCAAACAGAAAGACACAAATAAAAGTATGTTTTAGGAAAATGGGACTTGACTATTTTTAGCCTTGATTATCCTAACTAAAAATATCCTTCTAGAGAAAATACAGACTTTTTTTTTTTCATTTTACTAAGCTTCAAGAATAGTTTAGTAAACATACACTTTCTTTCCCAGAAGCCTCAATAGTTTATTTTAAAGCTAATGCTAGGGTAAGTCCTTTTCATCTTGCTTTTCCAACTTAGAGAATTATAATGTGGCTGTTTAATTCTGGATAGGAATAGAGATCTTAAGAGAAAAATAAACCACTTAGAGTTATGTTAAATAATTTAGTTTAATGCCAAAAAACTCTTCTTCATGGAAAAAAAAAAAAAAAAAAAAAAGACCTGAAAGCTCTTAAGATCTTTGTTGTCAGAAGAAAATAACCAACTGCTCTTCAAATTATGGGTTTGGCCTTGTGTTTTGAAAGTTGCCATCTCAGTTGATCTGTTAATGACATGTCTGCGCATCCCAGAGAGGGTCAATAAGAACCAAAGACTTCTCTTGTCTCTCCTTTTTTGTCAACCATCCAGCATATTCAGAAGATAAATTTAGGACCCCTACCCTGGTCCCCTGGGCAAAGCACGCTTCTTCCTTTAGTTGTCCTGAGAACTTCAACCTTTGTCTGTCTTTTGGCGAGTGATGTGGTATGTATGGAATGCACCCTGTACTGTTCTCCTTGTGCATTCTGGCACATTACCCACTGCCTGTTATTTTCATTTCTTAATCATTATCTATAACACTTCGGGAATTTTTTCCCTCTTCTCTGGTTCCTATTTCCAAAAAGAGAATAAAACCTTCCTGTCCGAATACTGTTATATAAGTACTGACAGCATCATAATGCTCTCATTACTAATGCCTAAGGATGTGTTTTTATGAGTAGACATGGAATAAGTAGAGATGGAATAATTATATTGTTATATATATTATATCATTTACTTTCTAGAAATGATTCTTCTTGTTAATTACACTGTTAGAAGGCATAAGAAATATACATGAATCCAGATGTTAATATTTGTGAATCCACAAAGGAAGACGCTTTTGTGAGCAGTAACAAAGCACAGTAAAAATTCAGTGGTTTTATTAGAATAATTCCCACTGTATTTGTCTCTTTCAATTCTGGCTAGTACCAGATCCTTCTTCACTTTGCCCCAAGGCACATTTGGTTTTCTACACAGGGTTTTTCTATTCAATTCATCGTAAGTCTTTTCTATCCAACTCATTTACTGCAAGAAATATGGGTGTAAGGCACACTTTTGATATACCTAACAAAGTCAATCTCTTCTTGAGGACCTAGAATATTGGTCCCTCAATATGTGCGATTTGCCTTAAGGGTTATTTGGCAATGAATGTCTAGAGACTAGATTGGTGTGTCTACAGGGATAGTACTGGCAGCTAGCAGGAAGAGGGGAGGGAGGCCACTAAACATGCAGTGCACAGGACTGTCTCCCACAAGAAGGAACTATCCAGCCCAAATCGTGGGAAACTCTGCTGTACAGTAATTCTTATATTAACTGCAATATGAAATAGTAATTAGTAATTTATTTTCTTTCTTTCTGTTTCTCACTTTTCTTTTTCCCTTTACTTTCTTCTTTGCCCTGTTTTCTTTTTTTCCTTTTTTTTTTTTTTTTCTTTGTCTTGTTTGAGATAGGGTCTCTTGTAGCCCAGGCTGGTCTTGAACTGCTGTGTACTCAAATGATCTTGAATTGGTCTTCCTACCTCCATCTCCCAAGTGCTAGAATTACAGACATGCACTATCATGCCTAACTAATTAGTGATGTTTTCTTTCTGCTACTAGCAATACTCTGTTGTATATATTGAGTTATACATCAGGAACTGTGGTGGTTTAAATAGGAAATGTCATCCATAGGTTCCAAGTATACTTGGCCATTGTTGGTGGACCTGTTTGGGGAGATTCAGAAAATGTGGCCTTTCTGGAGGAAGTACATCACTGGGCTTTGGGAGCTCATAGCCTTATTCCATTCCCAACTTGATTGAAGATGTGAGTACTCAGCCTTCTGTTCTAGCTGTGTCTGTTGTAGTGCCCCTTTGCCATGATAGACTCTTATCCCTTTGGAACTATAAGTCTAAGTATGCTCTTCCTTCTACAAGTTATCTTGGCTGGAACTGACCCAGAAACTTAGTTCAGTGAGGAAATGGACAATATAATATCTTGAGAAGGAACTGTGATTTTGTAAAGTAGATATATGTAACCTTGGATTTACTAAGATATTTTCAAGACTTCTTCAAGGAAAGAAGGAAAGAATAGGCAGGAGAAAGGCAGGCAATGAGGAGGAGAAACAAATAAGACAGGTAGGCAGGAGCAGATCCTGAGACACCCAACTAATGTGCGGCCAGCCACCAGCCAGTCTGAAGAGGCAGCGGGAGCCGTTTAAGGAAGGGTTGATTGATAATGATGGTGGAGGTGATGGGAAACGTTGGAGCCACGAGATTTACGATTTAGGGAGGTCATGCTTTCTGAACTCTCGCCACCTCTCTGAGGTCTTCTTTCTAGTTGAAAGAAGCAGCATCGGGGAAGGGAGCAGGGTCTCCTGGAGAAATACTGAAAACATAACTGATGGAGCTGGAATGAAATAGACTTGGGGGTGCGAGATGAAGTCTAGCATGATCTCCAAATTGCAAGTGTGATGCCATTTACTATGTGAGGGAAGGCAAGAAAAGGTTGAAGCTTGTGAAATGAGAGAGAAAGTCAAATTTGGATATATCTTTGTGTCATACAAGTGTTCTCATTTATAAAAATATTATACATCTCTTGCAAAAAAATACTGGGACAAGAGAGACTTATAAAAATCTCCATGTGGAAATAGCCATTGTTTGAAATTTCCAATTTGCCTTATGTGACAAAATTTATAAATATAAAACTACTAGCTCAGTTAGCTAGAACTTGAGGAGCTGAAGCAGAATGATTGAGAGTTCAGATCCAAACCCAGCAAGTTTGACCTAAGGCGCTATGCACAATTAATTTGTTCTTTTTGAAAATATTTTTAATTGTAATAGGGTCTTTCTAAGTTTCCCAGACTAACCCTGACTTTCTGGGCTCAAGAAACCCTTCTGCTTTAATTTTCCAGAACTCACTGGCATGCCACTGTGTCTCGCTCTTTGAAGTATATGTTAAGTCTCTTTCTGTGCCATTGACTCTCCTTTTGGGTTTTAATGACTTCGCAGTCTCTTACTGAAGGAAGGAATTTCTTAGTCGATATCAGGGTCCACGGAGAAGACTAGCCAACCTCATCCCTCACTGGATGGAAATAAATGGGCTGACGTTTCCATCTTCACTCACTCTCCCGGGAAGAGCTACTCAGAGGGGGCATGACCTCGGGTGAAGCTGCCTTCTGCAGTGGAGCTAATCTTGGAGGTATGACAGCTGTGGGTGTCTGCTCACCACACTTCCCAGTGCTGGAGAGCAGCTCTTCCTGAGTGGGAAGCTTTAGGTGGGGGAGCTGTATATCAGTCTGTACTTCTATCTTTGATCATATCTTTAGCATAAATTTCCAAGCATGGAATTACTGGGATAAAACATGGGTCTTTAAAAACATTGTCAGGTGACATCCCAGAAAGATTGTTCCCCTTTCCTACCAACAATGCATTTCATTGCTAATGCATAGAAAACATGTCAAATGTTTAATTTTTCTTTCCCTAAGACGGGGCTTACTCTGTAGCTCAGACTGGTCTTGAATTCCCTATCCTTCAGCTTCCTGAGGGCTGGTACTACAGATGTGGGTCACCTGTTTTTAGATATTGAAAGGTATCCCAGTTTCTTTTGAAAAATAAGTTTTTTATGTTTAAAAATTATTGATTTATTTGTATGTGTGTGGATGTGTACATGTCACAACATATATGTGGAGTCTGTTCTTTCCTTTTACCTTGCGGGTCCCAGGGACTGAACTCAGGTGGTCAGGCTTGGCAGCAAGTGCCTTTATGCACTGAACCATCTCGCTAGCTCCAGACTTTTGTCAAGAATTTTATTTCAAACTTCTGTGGTAGGTACCTTTCTCTATAGATCTATATACATCTTCCCAGAAGGATAAAACACTTTAATGACTGATAGAAGGAGGCAAAGAATAATGTTTGTGTGTTCTAAGTTGACAACTTACAACCTTAAAAGGAAGTGAGCCACTGTTGGTAGTTGAGCTAATATTAAACAGACTTTTCAACACCCTACAGCCCATGCCATATATATTTGTACAAATATATGACATTATCACTTAGGAAAACTTGGTATGTAAGGAGAGACAGAGACAGGGAGAGAGAGAGAGAGAGAGAGAGAGAGAGAGAGAGAGAGAGAGAGAGAGAGAGAGAGAGAGAAAATAACCATAATTTATTGAGCACTTCTTTCATGATATGTAAACTCTTGGGCTTTTACATTCACCAACATATATAAGTTTTATAGATCATAGAATAATCCTTTGGAATGGTTACTGTCTCCACACTTTTTAGATAAGGAAACTGGAAAACCTGGAGATTCTGGTAACTGGTAACCTGAGTTGTTCAAGTTTCCAGGTGTATGGGCTTCACTTCTGTCTCCAAAGCAAAACATCATGTTTCCTGCAGATGCTTCAAACAGTACACGTGAATATAGTAACTTCAGTAACTGGGACTCTCAAGGAGGCTCGCAGAATGTCCCACTGAACTGGGACTGAATAAGATTTGGTGTCTATAATTATTTGTTTTCCGGGGCGTGGTAGCACATCCCTGTAATCCCAGCACTGGGGTGGCCTAGGCAGAACAAGATTAACATGAATTTGAGGCCAGACTAGCAATACAGTGTGGGCTGGTTTTAGAAAAACAACCCCTTTCATTCCCCTAAATAAAACCATCTAGCATTTTATATGCCAAAAGGTATTTACTAAATATTTAACAGGAACAGTTTTTGGACAGTGACAAAGAGACATATCTCTCATTTTCTTTAATCATTCCATCTTCTTGTTGAGTTTGTCCTAACCAGAATGTAGGCAGCTGGCAGAGATGGTCCAGTCCATGGCTTCCTACCACAGCAGGAACAATTGTATCCCTGAAGTTTGTGAGCCAGCTCTTCTAAACAGACCCACTGATTACAGCCGGTGCCAATATAAAAAGGGTTGAACAAAAATAAACCTACGGAATAAACAGAAACCATCACCCAATCCAGATGGTCTTTATTCATAAGAGCAAATGGATTCCAATCCAGCCTTTAGATCTAACTTCCAGGAGACAGGAAATACTGAGAAAGAAATATGTTTAAGACACCACAAAGAAGCCATAAGACAAATCCAAAAGGCAGCCTTTTTTTCAACACACAAGCCATTCCAAAAAAGGGAGAAGTGGAGAAGGAGGCCCCCTTCCAGGGTAAACTTTAAAATCAAATGGATTGCATGTTCACTGACTGACTCTTGGTTTAGGTAAGTCAGCTGCAAAAGATATTTGGGGGCCAGATGGGGAAATCCGAATCTGAGTTGGTTATGAATTTGCAAATTTGTTGGCTTATTCATTTAAGAATAGTATTATGAGAATACAGGAGAATGTCCTTTCTAAACGAATACTGGAATATTTAGGGGTGAAATTCATCTAACTTTAAAAATATTTAGCAGAAAAGGTGACGTAAAAAAGTTAAAGTGCAAACGACCGTTAAACACAGAAGCTGGGCTTTAGGTATCCGTTATTCTAGTCTTTGCACTTTATATTGGACTTTAAAAAAAGTCAGTAAAAGTGAAAAACCGACCAGAGAAATAGGAATAAAGGGTAGCTTCGTTTTCAGGAAAGTGGAACCGATCTTTATCCTCCTGGGAAGGTGAAGTCCTCCATGGCCTGGAAGAAGCGTCTGGAGCTTTCAGCGAGGCCCCGCTGAGGCCAGCGTTAGCCAACCTGTGCTCCTGGCAACCTCTGACCCTGTGCACACCTTCAGGGCCGCAGCTAATACTGAGTAACTTGTTACCGGTGCCAAACCACGAAACTCGGGTTTTGACTCTCAGAGGGTTTTGACTCTCAGAGGGCGGTCCAGGGGCCAGACTAGGCGGGGAGGGCGGGAGGCGGGAGAAACAAGCCCCTGGGTTCCTTGGAACCCCTTGAGGCCAGCGGGGAAATGGAGCCGCAGGTCTCGTCCACCTAATTAACCCACCTAGAGTGGGGCGGAGCGGGCTGGGGAAGCCGCCGCCTGTGCCAAGGCCGTTACCCTCACCTGCCGCCAGGAGAGCACCCGGGGCAGCAGAGGGCTCGGTGGAGCGAGAGTCCCGCCGCAGGTGAGGGCAGCTGGCCGCGCTAGGCCCGGCAGCTCCGCGTCCCCGGGGGAAGTTTCTTGGCCGGGAAAGGTGCAATTGTGTCCAGCTATTCCTGGTATGCCAAGCCGCGAGCCGAGAGGGCGCCGCCCCCGGGGCTCCGGAACTGGGAGAGAGGCCAGAGGCGGGAAGGATGCGGGTCCGGGGGCGTCTCTCCCCGCGTCGCAGCCCTCGGAGGGACCGAGGCATCTCCCGGTCCAGACCACAGCAGGGAGGCTGCCGCCAGGACACCAGGGACCCGGGCGAGGGGCGCAGACCGAAGCCGGGGTCAGCCAGTGGGGGTGGGCCGGGGCGGGGCTACGGCCGGAGGGCGGGACCGCGCTGCGACTTTTGAAGTGTGCTCTGGAGTCGTGGCTGCACGCAGCTTCTCCGCTCCTTCACCCCGCTCCCTGCTCCGGCCCCTGGGGCCTGAGTTGATTTCAGGAATTTCGAGACAGCAACGCTTATAAGTTCTGGTAGATTCCTAAACGTAAACTACAGACTTCAGCAAAGGGAAGGGGACGCGTGGGGACACTGTCCCGGGGCGACCCACTGAGTCTCTCTCTCCTGCTCTCCCCCTAGTCATGGAAGGGGCGGAGGACGCAGAGGCCGATTGTTCCACGGCGTTCGCAGAGGCTCAGAGATGGGTGGAGGTGAGTGACTTACTCCTCTTTGCAGATGAGTTTGCAGAGTGGTTCCTGGCTTGAGTCTGATGACCTAGTCTGAGTAAAGATGAGGCAGTTTGGGGGACTGTGCAAGTTCATCCTTTCCTACGTCCTAATGCCTGACCCTTCCCCGAGGGTCTCGCTGTGGCCTGCAGATCTCCCTAGCGCCCACCCATTCTGCTTCAGGACAGTGCATCCCGAAGGACCAGCCCAGGTGCGGCTCTGTGAGGGCACAAACCAGAGCGGCGGGCGCAAAGCCCGCCCCCGTCCTTGGCTGCATTTCCTTGGGATGGAGAGAATGGGGATCCTAACACGCATCTGGACAGGCTGTGAGAGGAAGTGCTGTGGAAGGATGCTTTCTCCAGACAGCAGAGGGCCCAGGGTGGCACTTTATTTGTCTATTGCCGTTAATGAAACCAAGATATCCCAGGATCTCTTACAGATGGCTAGCTCTTCCAGCTGTGTGAAAGAGACAGTCTCTGCATCATTGTGGTGAGGCTGGGTTCAGTTTTATTCTTCCAAGAGTTGAGTGTGTCTGCCTGTTTGTGCACCTGGGCTTGCGCACAAGGTCTCCCAGGTCTGTGCTGAGTTACAATCCTCTACTTTAACATGACTTTTAAGATTGGTAAAAGAAGCCTTCCAAACGTGGGATTCAGAGCTACTGCTTGTAATAAAATTGTTGTCTACACCAGCCTTGAAGTCATTTTGGAGTTTTCCTTGCCACTTGCTGCTTTCTTCAATAGCTGGGAATTTAACTGAGCATACAGGCAAGAGCTCTTCCCACCTCCCCGCAAACAAACACTCTCCCAGTCCGGAAACATATTTAAGAATTCAAATTAAGTTTTAAGATTCCACGAGGAAAACAACCCATTCAAAAAACCCTAGAGTAAACAGTATTTTAAAGTAATGTTTTTCTTTAAAGAAATACATTTACAACCGAAGAGATGGCTCAGTGGGTCTCACAATCCTGAGTTTTGATCTCCAGCATCTATGTAGACAGGAGCCTGTAACCCCAGTGCAGGTGATCTATCCAGAGACAGAAGGATCCCTGGGGCTTGCTGGTCAGCTATTGTAGCCAAAATGGTGAACTCCAGGTCTAGTGAGAGACTGTCTCAGAAAAGTAAGGAAGAGGGGCAATTGATATTGACTTCTCGATTCCAAATGCACCGGCACCCACGTACACACCTGCACACAGGAACAGTGCACATACAAGTTTAAGAAAAGATGTATGTGGAAAAAAGAAAGTATTTTATTTTTAATTTATTTTAACTTTTTAGACAGGATCTCACTATGTAGCCCTGGCTTACCTGGAACTCACTATGTAGACCGGACTGGCCTTGAACTCATAGAGATGTAACTGCTATTGCCTCACAAGTGCTGGGATTAAAGGTATATGTCACCACTCTAGTAATTATAAACTTTAAACAGTACGTTTTTGCGGCTTAGTTAAAGGACCTGAAATTTGAGTGGTATTTCTTACTAAGCAGTAGGGTTGTCTCAGAAATTAGCTTTTGGTGCCTTCATCGATGGAAACTTTGGGCTGGTCTCAAGGTGACTTAGAAAGATGTGAGGGGAGGACTTAGGAGGCTGGGAGAGGCATAAACACTCTATTTTGAATTGAAATGAGAATGGAAAAATTCCAGCAATGTAGTTAAGAGAAATAACTGCTCATTCATAAACTTGGAAAAGTCAAGGCTTCACCTGTAATTTTCCACTAGTGATATTTGCAATGCATGATTTTAGAAAGAAAGTTAAGCTCACTGTTTTTTCTTCTCCCCCTTCTTTTTAGTTTTTGAGTGTGGAGGAAGGAGGCAGGAGGATGGAAGGGTTATAAGGGCGTTTTTGATTATGCGTGGCTCCTGGGTGGCATTGGTAGTTTTGGGTCATACATAACACTGGGGTGCTGTCAGTATTTGCAAGATTTGTACTTGCTTCTGGAAATCTTTGCATATAGATCATTTCACACTCTTTTCTTAGAATTTAGATTTTAGGAAATTCAGTATTACTTGTTTGTACTAGTATGCTTATAATTATGTAGGGTTTATGGGAGGAATTTGTCTACTGTGAACTCTAGGAAAGTGTTACTATATAACATTGTGCCTGGTAAACGTGCTCATCTTCTCACTACATCACATTCCATACAGAGCCTTATCAGCAATAATTTGGCAACTTGGTATGCATATGCTCATTATTCATAAACAGCACAGTGTTTCTAAAGGTATTATCAATTCCCTTTAATATAGTTAGAGAAATTAAAATTAAATGTTTCTTTTTTCTCTCATGCTACTTGGTCACTGAAGATATCTGAATAATGGTACATTCATATATTCTTATTTAAAAAATTTAAATAGAATAATCTTTAGAAATGTTCTGGGCATTTGAAGTTATGTTAGTTCACTGTTAGATTTAGTTTAATTGTCTTGTTAGTTTTCCTTTTTAAACAACCGAAGCACATATTTAAAAATGTGTTTTGCCCAATGAAGCAGAATGAATGACTCTCATTGCCACAACCTATTTATTTTAAGAACCCATAATTTGAAGATAAAACATTGATCCCAAAATATTTTATAAAGCATTTTAAAAACTAGCCAAATTTTAGAATACTTTCTTCCTGTTTGCTAATATTATCACTCAGTTTTACTTTCTCTTGGTTTTCTCTACATGTATAGTAATATATATATATATATATATATATATACACACACATGTGTTATAGCATATAATATTGTGTAGAATATAGCCTGCTATGTTTATTTTCAGCTGCAGTTTTCTATGTAATTATGCTTGTTTTCATTGTGGTGGTGCTGGGAACTAAGCCCAGAGGGCCTCACTTACTCCGTGAGTGCTCCACCACTGAGCTATGCCCTCACTTACTCCGTGAGTGCTCTAGCACTGAGCTATGCCCTCACTCCTTCTGCTGCAGTTTTGAATATCCCAAGGGCCAGCAAGTTCAATAACCATCTAAAGCTTTGAATGATGCCCAGACTCTATGCCAGTATGTCCTTCCCATTAGTCCATTTGTGACTATGAGTAGCTAATTTGTTATTCTTACAACCAAAGTTAAAATTATTAACGCTCATTCTTCAGAATTAGAGAGAATGTAAGATGTGAGGACTACTGTAATTTTGTTGATTTTCTTTTGGTTTACTTTAAATTATACTTAAATTTTTAAAGAAAAAAATGTATATACTAATCTGGTTTGTCTATGCAAGGACTAATTTTATAGTCAAAGTAAGTGTAGGAATGGTACTCTTTAAAATAACTCAGCATACTGATATCAGATTGTTATCTGGGTGAAAATGATGTTTGGAATATTAATAATGTAGCAAGGCTAGTTTATGATTAAACAGTATTTTAAAATCAAGCTATGTAATGGTCTGAAAGCAAAGCCCTCCTAGCAAGGTCATGGAGTAGGTGACAAAGTGGTGGAAAATACAGCCTGGACTCAGTAATTTCAGTGCTCTTCTGTAGCACCTTTTAATTTTCTAGACCTAATAGTTGCCTCTGTATGGTTTGGGCAAAGCCTTGTACTACACAGATAAAATATAGATGAGATTAAAAACTAGGTATGTTTTCACTGAGTTGCTTGATCACTGGCTCCGAGTCCGAGTTAATATTGCAGTCTAGGTGTGAGGATACAACAGAGCCATGTTTATGGCTGGCGAAGAAGAGATGCACTTAATTTACCACCTTCCTGCTTGGCTGCTCATCTTGTTATCTCTGGATTTGATTCTTTCAGTATCACTATCATCCTGTAAAAGGACTGAAGGGTGCCAATGTGAATTCATTGCCAAGTCTGGTACTAGAATATGAGCCCTCCATCTCTGTTTACTTCCAATTGGTTTTGTCCTCAACCTGCCCCAATTTTTATCTTTTAAAGATGTGCTGTTTTTATTTATTTTGTTTGCCTTTGTTGTTAAAGAGTTTATGGACTCTAAAAGAATTCTTTGATTTTAAAGAATTGTACTTTGTGGGTTCCCCATTGCAATTAGCAAAATTCTACCCTTCTTTCTCTCTTAACTGCATTCTTTCTAACCTCTGGTCTATAAGACACTGAATGCTCAGTGTACATCAGTGTTGTCTGTAGGACACATGAAGGTCTCATGAATGTATATTGTTGCTTTTCAAATGTAGACAAAGTGACAAAAGCATTCAGTTGAAAATGTTTCTAAATTCAGAGAGGCATTTTTTTGGTAATTACGTGTAATTTCAATTGCAAATTTGAATTGTTAAAAGTTTCCCGGGATAATGAACTATAACTTAATGTGATATGTAAACAGAATGTACATATCTGTTTCTTCTGTTTCTGTCTATAAATATAAATCTGCCAAATTGTGGGGTAGAACATTATCCACTATTTTTGGTTTATATGACTGTTTAAAAAAAAACATTTAACAACAAAAGTCCATTTGCCATCATTTTCTCTTTTAAACACAATCAACAACAAATACTGAACTTGATAGTGCTATGATGGTACAAATTTGCTTAAAAAGTTCCTCATCTGTGCTGGAGAGATGGCTTAGTGGTTAAAAGTGCTTGTTACTCAGTTCCGGGACCTATATCACTTACAGCTACCTGTACCTCTAGCTCAGAGCATACGATGCTTTCTTCTGGCCTCTGTAGGCACCTGAAGACACATGGGCATATCACATACACATGCATAAAACACAGACACAGACCATACACATTTTAAAAGTCCTCATGTAAGAAGGCAGGTATTACATTCATTTGTTTGTGTTGTGGAATGCCTCTGTGTAGCGGGGTGCTATGCTGCCTGTATGGAAGTCACAGGACAACTGTAGGAATTGGTTCTCTCATTCCACCATGTGTGTCTTGGGAATTAACCTCATGTTATTAGACTTGGTGGTAAGTACCTTTACTCACTGAGTCTCCCCTGACTAGAAGGCAGTTCTTATACCAACTGTTGTAGTCCAAATAATTTCTGAAAGTAAAAGCTTTATCTTCTTAGCTACTCATTTTCTGGGGAATCATATAAAAATTATTCATTTTTGTTTTCATTAATTTTTTTTAAAGAAAAGACTTTAAAGTCTATACGTCTTAGTGTGCCATTCATGCTCATTTATAGTCTGGCCCCTCCCTGTATATCTATCTTATTTTTGGTCATTTTCTTCATAATTACTTGTGTAGTTTTCATGGTGATTGTGGTTGTGCCATTAAATGAGATGTTGACTGCAAAACATTTGTGCTCCCGGTGTGGATGTGGTTTTCTCTCTTCCATGCTGTTGGTATGGACCACCCGTTGTTTCATGTTTACCTGGTGAACTCTTTCTCTCTGTCCTTACATACTGATATGTGAAGTCTTTTCTGAACTGTCAAATCTTTAATTCCACCATTTCGTCTCTTTTCCATTGTATATAAGATCTTCCTTTTTTCACTGTTTGTTATGACTGTATCTGTTTTTCCATCAGAGACAAGTAGCTGAGGATGCACAGAGTCTTCTTCCTTTGAGTATTTGGCATGGTGCCTGGCAGTATTTGTTGAGTAAAAGGATAATCTTAAGGCTATAACTGTAACAGAATTTAAGGCTGTTACATTAATTTAAGGATCAGAACTCATTTTTCTCCCAGTACAGAGTTGTGCCAGTGTCTGAAGCTGTGCTGCAATTATTTGGTAAGGACCCATAGTAAGGCAGGTCTTTATATGAGAGCCGGTATGCACTGTAGATTTATTCAGCATTTCCTCTTGCCTCACCCCTGCTCTGGGGTCACTCTGTTCTCTGCCTTCTTGATGGTTTCCCTCAGGAGCTTTTATTTAGTCATCTAAGAAATACTTATGAAATGTCCGCTGTGTGCAGGATACTTGTCACATTCATTATTTCAGTTGGTAAATCCCTAGTCTCTTCCTTGAGTTTTCAGAGAAGATGCTCCATGAGGAACAGACATTCAAACGGACAGTCCCTCCTGATCACTGCTGTAATGGACACTTGTACTGTGTGATGGGATTGAGAGGGCAATCTGTGTGGACCTGATGAGTCAGACAGGACAGGATTTGAGACATTAACACACTTATCCATTGTGCTGGGACATAACGGCTTTTAAACATATGAAGCTTAGTGGATATAACTTTGCAGATAACTACCAGGAGTGGTTCATAGTGGTATTTTCTTACTGAGAAATGTTTCACACACAGTGAGACACACAGACTTTAAGCATGCAGCTGTGGGAGTTTCACCAAATGAATCTGCCTCTATAACCAGCACATCACTCAAGACACAGAACACTTTTATTATTCAGGAGCATCCCTTCCAGAAGGGCCTGTCAGACACTATCCCTTGTGTAAGTGAGTAGCCGCCTATGACAGCTTTGTGGATTTCTCAGAGTGTGTGAATAACTACGGAATGCCCTAATTGTATTTTTTTTCTTTCCCACTTCTTCATTGTGTGGCATTTTCCTATTTCTTGAACACAGTATTTCTATATAGCAAATAAAAAAGTGATCTTGGGAAAGGGAAGGGTGGCCAGAGGGGAGGGAGTTCCTAAAATTCTCTTGGGAAGGAACTGATTCACACAAATAGCAACCAAAGCAATGCTACTAGAATAGCTTGACTCCAGGAAGCCTAAACAGAAAGCTCAAGGGACTTCCTGAGGAACTGGGAGGGTCACAGCATGGCCACTATACTGGTGGACTAAAAGCAAGAAGTAGATGTTTCATAAAGTAAAGGGAAATACAAATAACTTATACATTTAATAAAAACTGTCCTTGAACTCGTTAGAGGGTGAGCCCCCTGGGTTAACGATGGTGAATGAGCCTGTGGTTAAGGATATACATCACCTTGTTGCCCTCTAGCAGCTTGCAGGCAGTTTGCTACCAGGAGCAGGAGTTGAGATAGATGAAAGATGTGTGTTGTTGCATTTTTTTTTTCAGTGCATTAATTGTATAAATATTTATGTCATTGATGACTCACAGGCTTTTCTTTCTTGAGGAAGGTGAAGCTGAGACAAGGAGGGTTCTGTCTCATTCCATTGAAGTCACAGAAGGCTAACGAGTCAGAGATGGTAGTATGTCTTAGTCATTTGTAAAACAGGCATCCTTGAGGCTGCTCCCAGACCATGTGGAGTCCTGTGTGTGTGATAGGAAACATGTAGATTGACTCAGTCTGCTTTGGTCCTTGCATGCTGGATAATAAAGCCCTGCTATGGAGACTAACTGGCTTCTTAAACCTCCTCTATTTCTATTCAAACTGCTTCTCCACAGAGCAGCACTTGGACTGTAGAATAGAACCAGCTTTCTGAATGTTAGCTACAAAACAAGCAACATCCACAAGTTTGTTTCACCTCAGTCTGGGGAAGATACACTTCTTAGGTACTCTTTTTCTATTGGTTATCATGCACAGACTTGAGATGTCTGTATTGTTGCCCTGCCCTGTCAGTTTCTGACAGATAGATCTCAAATGCTTGATGAATGAATGCATGTTTGTGTCTAGTCAGAAGGTTGGCTTATTTAATTGCTGTTGTTAGATCTTAGGCCTATTATCTATCGAAAATGTGTTGGGACTGGAGGAAATGATAAATTATGCATACCTGTGCTTACTCTTTAGTTTCTGAATGTAATTATCAGGTGTGTTTCTTTAAAAACACGTTTGATGTTCTGCAAGCTCTTAACAAGGATAATGTTTGTCATATCCACACAATGTTTAAGCAGAGCTAGTCAGTCTTCTTCTTTGCTAAAGAAATGAGGTTATTATTAAGTCCTTGAGATGAATCACAGCAATGCAGCACCCTTCCGGAAGATTATAAATACCACAGATAACATACTCAAAGACTGATTCTTAGCCCCTGGTACAGCTTGTTCAGTCCAGTGCTTAAGTGTATCTTAATGATGATGCACAGGGCCAGACATTAAATTCATTCTCAAACACCATTGGGATGGGTATGTAGAGAGCTTAAAAAAGTCTTGTCTGAGTTTAGAGAGTAGAATTCACAAGAAGTCATTGGTTATAGTCAGATTTGGGTTCTAAAGTCATTTCTAAGGATTTTAACTTAAGCTGTGGGTGGTGACTTTATAAGGGTCAAATAACTGAATGTGGGGTTTGCAAAGAATCTGGAAACAGTAAAACATTTCTGAGTGTACAGGCACCAAAAATTCATTCAAAAATCAAATGTATCATGAATGTAAGCTGTTTTGGGCCTTCCTTGCCCTTGTTACATCATGTGACTTCATTGCAGTCTTGGTTCTGAATACATAGCATGCAAAGGAAGGAAAGTTGGTACCACCTTCATTGTAAACTTTAATTCTGTAACTCTTTCTCATGAGATTTTAAACTTCTATTTCATTTTAAAATTATTTTATTATTTTTATTTTATGTGTATGAATGTATTGCCTGCATTTGTCTAAGTACACCTGTGTTATAAAGTGCCCTCAGAGGTCAGAAGAGGGTGTTGGATATCCTGGAACTGGAGTTAGAGGTGGTAGTTAGCCACTATATGGGTCTTGGGAATCGAATCTGGGTCCTCTGAATAGTTAGTGTTCTTAACTGCTGAGCCATCTGTCCAGCCCCTAGTCCACTTTTTTTTAAAAAAGCAAATCTGTTGCTTTTACTTCTTGATTGGTGTCTTGTCAGTTTCTCATTATGTGAAGACACTGTGGTCAGTCTATGAAAAGCACCAGGCTTCATGTCATTTGTGTTAGGCAAGCACTCCACCAACAGTGCTTAATGCCCACTTCTAAATTCCAGATTTGAAACCTTAGTCTATAGGACCCCAAATGACCTCTTCTCTACTCCTGTTTCATTTCTTGCATGCTGTCCTACATAGTGGCTTTCCATTCTTCTTCACATGTGCAAACAAGGTATGATTTTAGGGTCTGTTTCTTCTGTAGGAGATTTTCCTTGTATGTTGAATGATAAGTCCTCAGATTCTTTCTTCCCCCATAAAATGATCACCTTCCCACTCTATGTTCTTCCTCATGACACATTGTCACTTGGTTTTGCACTTTGTCCACATTCGTTTGGCTGTTAATCTCAGTCGAATTTTAGTTCCTTATTTACAAGGACTTAATTTGTTTTCAGGCCCTGAGAAGTCCTAGGTATTTAGTACATACTCAATAAATATTTGCTGGGCAAGCAAATGTATACAAGAACACATGCCTTTTAATTTTTTGCACTTGAAATCTTTTTAGCCTATGATGCAACTGACTTCCTGGCTCTGCTTCATTCAACAGAAGTTAATTTTGTTGTATTAGGATATAGTTTTTTTCTTTTTAGTTCAAGACTGAGCAAGTTCTTGGCATGCTTTTTAAAAAGCAATTTTAAACCATGAGAAATTGACTCTGCTCAATCAATTCTAAAGTTGCCCAGAAGGAAGTGTGTGTTGTAAGAAAAACACTGAAGAAAATTTGAAGGGTAAAGGTGAGTCTTCTTAGCTGAGTATCCTGTGCTGTGTGTAGACAGGATGCCATCAGAAGAACTTGCGTGTCTGCTTATGAAAATGCTCTCACTGATTCTAGATTGTGCATTATCAGGAAGATGAGCAGTAAAGTAAATACCTTTACTATGTTTAGAAATAAAAGAAAATAGTAGTTGCACTTGGTGGTGCATGCCTGTAGTCCCAGCACTTAGGAGGTGAGGCCAGAAAGATTGTGGGAGGTCAAGGCCATTGTGGGCCATATCAGAAGACTATCTGAAAAAGGGAAGAAATATAATAATAGAAAATTTGAGAACAATAAACTTTCTCCCTTCTGTTCTAACACAGACACAAGTTCCCCTATCCTTTCAGAGTGCAGTACTCTGTGTGCATTTTAAAACAATTGTTCTGAAATAGTTCAAACAACCGAACACAAAGGCTTTCAAAAGAGCTTTGTTTAGAAGTGAAGGGAAAGAGGAAGCTGAAGGAAGACCCTTGTCTGTCTGTATTGGTGCACACTGACTTTCTTTTAATTTGCTTTCTTATTATTCTTCCCAACTGTCACATGAAATAAGAGGTACTTGTTATCATTATAACTTCTTTTTAACTAGATGAAAAGAGAGAGAGGTTCAGAGAAGTTGAATTTCTTTCTAAAACCACACAGCTCATACTCGTAGACCTGGTAGCCTAGTTGGTAGAACCAGTATTTGAGCTTAGATTCATCTACTAGAAAAGCTCAAAACTCTTCAGCACCTCACTGGTTGTTTTCTACTTTGTTTCCTCTACTGAAACCCTCCTGCTACACTGGAGGTTTTGTGCTGGCATGTAGATGCTTTGTTAGATTATTAGCCACTCCTATAGCTGTCACCATCTTGCTTAGTTTTCTTATGTCACAACTGTAGCTAAGTTTAAAAACATTAAATGTTTCTGTTATGAACTGACAATGTAGCTCAGTTGGTAGAATGCTTGCCGATCTCAGAACAAACCTCTGGGTTCATTCCCTGGCACCATATAAACCAGGCTTGGTGGCTCATGCCTATAATCCCATCAGTTAGGAGGTGGAAGCAGGAGGATTATAAGTTTGAGACGATCTTTGGATATTTAGTGAGTTTAAGGACAGTTTGAACGCGGGTACATGAGACTCTGTCTCAAAACAAAGCCAACCAAAATATACCCGGACCAAATAAAACCAAACAAAAACAAAAAAGCTTCAATTTAGTATGAAATGTAGTGTAAATCCATACTAGACTGTAAGTAACATCTTACGTAACGTCTTCATGTTGGGGTAAGAAAGGGGCTTTGACTAGAAAAGAAGAGAATGTGGTGGACACACACACTGCTGTTATGGTTCCTCAATGGAAGTGTCCTGACCAGTGGGAGACAGTCACAGGGCAGCAAAGGAAGCAGTTTGAACTTGCAGGACAGAAATCTGTAGGTTTTTATTGTTTGTTTGCTTTTAAGACACAGTTTCACATAGCCGAGTTGATCTTGAACTTGCTGTGCACCTGAGGCTGGTTTTGAACTCTTGAATGCTAAGATTACAGACATGTTCCACCATGCAGACTTGCAGGAAAACTGAAGATGGGAAAACATTTGGAAGATTCTAGGGACAATCCCTCTTGACTGGAAACAAAAGGTCATTTGACTTGGGTGGGGGAGGTGGTAGCACAAGCAGGGGCCGCTGCTTTGCCTGAGCAACAGGACAAAAATCTAGGAGTTTACAAAGTGTGGAAGATGCTGATGTGGAAAGAGAATTACAGGACTAATTGTGGATAAAGATTTTGGGGTGTGTGTGTGTGTGTGTGTGTGTGTGTGTGTGCCTTTATTGTTGCTGCATCAGCTGGTGTTCAAAGCCATGGCCTAGAATGTGTCAGTGGAATGGAAAGATCATGTGCTGGTCACTTTCTTGGTCATGTTGCAGAATATCTGAGAAAACCCCTTAAGGAGGAAGGATTAACTTTGGCTCATGGTTTCATAGGTTTCCATCCATAGGTCTTGGCTCTGGGACTATGGTAGTTTGGAACTTCATGACCGGGAGTATGTAGTAGAGCAAAACTTCTCACATGGTGGACAGGAGGTGAAGGGGGTGCCTAGAAGACACAGACCTCAGGAACATCATCCCCTGACTTCCTCCATCCAAGATTCTACCCTCTAAAGTTTCCAGAACCTCACAAAGTGCCACCAGGTACAGGTCAAACCTTCAATTGTGTCATGACACTGTTCATATTGAAATCCTAACAGCCTATGTCTTGTAAGGACTAAAGACTGGGCTTTGGGGAATGCCTTCTAGTAAGAGGACAGGAGAAGGAAAGGGAGCCACTGGCCAAAAATCCTAGCCAGAAAACCAGGCTTATGTTAGAGATGCTAAGGGAAGCCCTGTTTTCTTGGGAGATTAGTAGAATAAAAGGACACAAAACAGTGCTCAGTCCTAGAAGATGTCATCAGGGGAATAAAAAGACAAGCAGGGACAAGGCTATTACATTTTGCAAGAGAGTCATCTCTTGCTTGTTGAAAATACACTTTGGAGTATTGATGGGAGCCAGACCAGGTGTCCCAAAAATTTGTAGTACATCATAGTCCAGGAAAAAGCATTTCATGAGAGAAGATAGGAGGGACTGCCTAAGATATCAGTGTTTTCTCAAATAGGGCCTTTTTTTGTATTAACAAGATTCTTCCCTACACTCAGCTTACCTTAGGGGATATTAGAGATAGAAGAGAAGACACAAATCCAAAGAATCGTTGTGGTCTTCTATTGGAAGTATTAAATGGAAACACTGCTCTACTTTAGGAAGTTGTGGTCTTCATACACAGATGATCATTCACAAGTCACTTTAATCTTCTTCTGACCTTACTTTTTCTTTCTATACAGGGAGACCAAACTCCTCCTCCCAGGATTTTTTAGCTTAGAATAATTTTGTGAAGATACTTTGATTTTCAAAATTTAGAATTAGGCAGGTTTTGTGGTGCACATCTTTGATCTCAGCACTTGGGAGGCAAAGGCAGGCATATCTCTGTGAATTCTAGACCAGCATGCTTGACACAGCAAGTTCCAAGTTTTTCAGGGCTACAGGGAGACCTGTTTCAAAAATTAATTTGAATTGTTGTGTGTGAATGGCTTTGATTTAGTAACTCCACAAAGCTTAAAGTCACAATCAAATTTAATAAGAAATAAGTCAAAACTTTTCTAACTTTAAATATAGATCCACATAGTTGCCTTGTAACTAAAGGCATATTTTTTTAGTCTATTGTGTCCTGGTTTCTTTTCTTTTTTTCTAGTATGATGGAGGACAAGAATGGTGGGATCTGGGGCAGTACTGTGTAGGCATGACTTAGACATGACAGACCCCAGATAAAAGGCATGGGGAAGAACAAGATGTGTAATGTTCTGAAGCCTGAATTCCCACAAATATCAAACAAGAGTTGTAAGGTAGGATAAGGTTAAGAAAAAACCTGAATGTAAAATACTTGTAGGTGCTTAATAAACATTGTTTACCCAGATTATTATTGTTATTCGACTTGAATCTTGATATAATAAAGATGAGATCATTAAATGAGAGAGTGTGTGTTTGTTGCATGGTATATTATACATCTTTCTATTTACTCTGAACTTTGCTTTAAAAAGATGACCTTTGGTTAAGTATCTTATACATTATTCCTTTTTTTTCTTTTTTGGTGCACATACTTGTGTGTAAGCCTGTTTCAGTGTGGGTGTGTACATGCATGCATGCACGCATGTTCGCATGTATGCATGAGTGCATGTGGAGGCCCTACATTGGTCTTGGCTGTCTTCCTCTATAGCTTTCTGCTTTTTGAGGCTGAACCTGGAACTTGATGATTCAGCTAGTCTAGCTAGGCAGCTTTCCCAGGTGACTCCAACCTCTGCTTTTGGTGTGCTCGGGTTAAAATTGGCCACCATACCTGTTCAGGTTTTATGTGGGTTCTGAGGATCTGAATGCTGATACTTTATTCATTGAGTCATCTCTCTAACCCAACTTTCTTAAGCTGCAATAAAATATCCTTTCATCTATAAGAATTTTGTTTCATTAAAAATTATTTATTATTTTATATTATGTGTATATATGAAATTACCTGCATGTATGTAAGTACACCCATGTCATGCAGTGCCCACAGAGGATAGAAGAGGGCATCGGATCCCATGGAACTGGAGTTACAGAACAGCCGTGTTCTTAACCTCTGAGTCATCTCTCCATCCTCCAGAATTTTTTTTGCCATCTTCCTTCTCCCTGTGGCCCTGGATTCCTTTGGCATCAGATGCTACTGAGTCATTTTTGTGTTAGTTACTTTTTTTACTGTTGTTGCAATATACCTGACAAAGGCAACTGAAGAAGGATTTATTGAAATAGGTTCTCCTCTGTAGCCTTGGCTGATCTAGAACTCACTAGATAGACCAGGCTGACCTCAATGTCAGATCCATCTGCCTCTACCTCCCGGGTGCTAGGATTAAAGGCATGTGCCACCATGTTAGGCAAAGGAAGGGTTTATTTTGAGGGTACAGTTCACCATTGTGGAGAAGGCATAGTAGCCAGGGTGTAGAGAAGCTGGTCATCTTGCATTTACAATCAGGAAGCAGAGAAAGGTGAGTGCTCAGCTCACTTTTTCATTTTATTGAATCTGGGACCCCAGTACCTCATGTGGAGCCTCCCACAGGGTCTTTTTTTTAAAATTAAACTTGTCTGGAAACACCCACATAAACACACCAAGACATGTATTTCCATGATGAATCTAAATCCTGACAGTTAAGATTAACCATAACACCTGTCAACAGATTTATAAGAAAAAATTAAGGCTACTTGATTGCTGTGATCCATTGTAGACTGAGGAATTAGTTCCACATTATTTCACTGTTGAAAATGCTTCCATGTGTTCTTACACTCCCTTTTCCTGAGACTGGTGTATACTTGAAGTTTCAGATGGGAGAGTTGGGACTACAGATTCATGGGTTAAGTTTCTTCTTTTCAAATAAATTGATTTATTTTAGTCTTTATCTATCACTGTATAGACATTTATGCGTCTGTTTCAGTTTTGTTCTTACATGTATTTTTCTTCCTTTACATTACTTTTCATGTGTGTGCCTTTGAGTCACTCATTTTATCACTTTAGCTCTTTGGCTGTCTTCACTTTAGAAGAGGCAACAACTTTTCGAAAAGAAATACTTTATAATGCCTTCTAAAAACGAGCTATTTTAGAAAAGAGATGTTTTTATAGCAATGAAGAAAGGGAAATGCAATTTTTAGGTGTTTTATTCAAAGGATAAAGTTTATACAACTGTTTGGTTTTAAGCCAATTTGCAAACATTTTTAGACTTGGAAAATGCTTGTCAGACTTGAAAGGTACAACTTGCCAAATAGCTGATACTTTTGAAATTTGGACTTGGTTCTGGTAAAAGAATGTGGTTGACAGCCACACTACAATTTACTGTAATCCTTTTTATGTAAGGAAATGAATCTACTTGGCTTAATAAATTCCAGATGACTTTCTGGCTCTTTGATGATTGCCAAGTCACTTAAAATTCAGGTTTTATTCCCCAGTTTACTTACAGCAACCCTTGCTGCTTGACTAGTGTGATGGTAGAATACTTTACAAAACTAAACACTTTGGAGAAATTTGCAACTTAGGTGGGCTGTTTGGGGGCACAAACTTAAGAGGTGGCCAGTGCCTCAGCATTTGACACTACCTGAGACTAAAAGTGTCAAGTATCCCCTGCTTGGGACTTGCCCGGGCCTTGAAGGGCCTCACATTGAAGAACCTTATGGAAGTTCTGCCAGTGCCCTGAAGAACTTACCAGAAGCCCACATAGGCATTTCTGTTTACTTCTTCTTGATAACCCCTGTCTGTGAGAGAGTCTAGAATATTTTTTAGCTCAATGCTAAACTTTGAAAGAGGAGCATCTCATTGTTAGAGGATTGACTGTTAGGTTGACAATTACTGTCAATGTTTTTTTCCTTGGGTTTCCCTTTTCATAGCTTTTTGCTTTGTTATGAGTCCTGTCACTGTATTGGGTTATTTTATAGCATTGCTTTTTCCTATTTCTACATTTTCTTCCTTCCTTCCTTCCTTCCTTCCTTCCTTCCTTTCTTCCTTCCTTCCTTTTCTTTTCTTTTCTTTTCTTTTCTTTTCTTTTCTTTTCTTTTCTTTTCTTCTTCTTTTGACTTTGGCCTCTCTAAAGTTGGAAGTTTCTGCTGATCTTTGCCCAGTTCTTTTCTGGATTTTCATCCAGTCCCAGTATAGCCAGGCATGTTCCTAGTACACCTCTCCTGCTGGAAGGACCTGTTATCTCTGAATTTAAGTTTTTTCCTGGATGTATTTGCGTACTTTGTTTCTGAAGGATCCATTTACATACCCTGACATTCACTCTTCCCAAGCAGGACCACTGCTCTATCCAGTTTTCATCTTTTAGAGTTTATGTGTTGTTTTTCTCTGTTCTGAGTCTTTGTCCATGTGGGTCAATGCCTTAAGTTCCTATGCTGTAGTTTTGGTAGGTTTTGGGAAGCAATGAAAAGAAGTGTGCTGGTAGTTCATCATGTTTAAGCAGAAGTCATGTGTATATTTGTGTATGTGTTTAGATATATGTTATAAATGGAATGAATAAGGGTTATAATTGCTACCAGGATGTTATCTCATACAGACAAAGTACATGTCACTGTATTAAAAATTTTGAAATTCTCCATTATTATAAACTTGAGTTAAAACAGCAAAGATCCATCATAAATCCATATAAGGTGTCAAAGGCAAATGGGATAGTGAAACTAAGACAAACAGAAATCAAGCTAAGGAAGGTAAGCAACACTCATTTGTGCCATATGCCCCATCACCTGTGCTAGCAATGGGTCCTAAATGTCATCTTTCTAGCAATCACTTCAGAGACAGAATTTCTATGTCCTTTATGCCTTTTCAGCCCAGCTTTACCTGGACTAGTTCATTTACTTGGTGGACAGAGTGCAGAAGGAGAAAGGACAAGTGCACAGAGTGTAATATATTGTTAACCAGTGAGGAATGAAGAGGTGTGTGTGTGTGTGTGTGTGTGTGTGTGTGTGTGTGTGTTCTGGGGCAGAGCACTGCATATGTACTACCTAGCCACATCCCCAGACTGATGAGAATAAGACAACCTAAGTAACCTATCTCAGGGAGAGCCAACCTGAGCTACAGATCTGGGTTCAGTGTTGGTGTGCTTTCTGCAGCTTCTTCACTGCTTCTGATGATAACCCTCCTAAAATGAGAATGATGCTCCTGTGGTACTTTACCTATGACCAATTGTCTCTCTTTGTTCTAAATTTCTTTTTATTTGATTTGATTTATTATTTCTATTTTATGTATATGAATGTATTGTCTACATATATGTAAGTACATCTATGTCATGCAATATCCACAGAAGGCACATGAGGGTGTCAGATCCCCTAGAGCTGTTGTTAGCTGCCATGTAGGTCCTGGGATCTGAACCTCTGGTCCCCTAGTAGAGGAGCCAGTGCTTTTACTGCTGAGCCATTTTTGTAGCCCCCATATCTTAAGCTTCTCAAAGGGAGATAGCAAGCTAGGCAGCACCAAGCACAGAGCCTTTGAGATTCAGAAGACCTTTCCTATGGGATAAAAGAGTAAAGGAGTTTAGTGTTTCACACATACTACTGATACTCTGAGTTTTTACTGAGACTTAAGACGTAAGTGCCTTACATATGGAGCTTGTGGGAGGAAGAAATACTGAGTAAGGGAAGGGAAGCCATCTGCACAAATGATGGCATTTTGTAGTTAAGGGAGTATATCCCAAGTTTATGATAACAAAGTCCAGTAATTAGTTTCCTGTTATTCTGGTAAAGTTAGTCCTGCAATTCCTGTACCATAATCCATACGTCATTAATAGCTTGCCATTATGAACACTAGAAATGCTTATATTATGCAATATGAACTCAAGATTGTGATAATCACTTGATGTTTAGTGATCTTAGAATTATAAAACAAATCACTAAATTTCATTTGTGCTTTCTTTGTAACCATATAATTAAATAAAAAAGCAATGCCAGAATGTTTTTTTCCCAATAAAAATACTTTTATCACAGTGATCATGAGTTGACTCTATCTTCTACTTTCTTCGAATAAGAAATTTGGGAAATATGTTAGGATTCTAATAGGAACTCATACAACTCACATGGTTCACATGAAGCATCCTTAGAGGCTGAAAGTATAGTGCAATGGTAGAGAGATTGCCAGTGTGCATGAAGCCCTGGATTGGTTCCCTGCCACCATAAAAGAAAATGAAAGAAGAAAGGAAGGAAGGAAGGAAGGAAGGAAGGAAGGAAGGAAGGAAGGAAGGAAAAAAGGAAGGAAAATTTAAAAAAAGACCTTTAAGAACTGGAGAGATGGCTCAGTGGTTAAGATCAGTAGCTGTTCTTGCAGAGCACCCAACTTTGAATCCCAGTATCCACATGGTGGCTAACAATCATCCATAACTCTAGTTCTAGGAGATTGGACTCCCTCTTGTGTCCTCTGCATGACATGGGTGCACTTACATAAAATAAAAATAAACAAAATTTTAAAAAATTAAAAGAAAGACCTCTAATAAATGTGTAGGAAGATTGGATCCACCAAGGGATTTAAAGCAGAAAATGGAGAAATAGTGAGAAGCCATTTGCTTGAATGGCTGGAAAAGTATGGAAGGAAGTACTGTTGCTGAACACCAGAAAAACAGATGTTGGCTATAGGAAGTCAGGGTAGTCACTCCTGGTCCCCAGTTTCCTCATGCTGAAGGGAGACATTCTTGCAGTGTCTCCTCCCTGAATACCAATACTGTGCCTAAAACTATAGGTTCAGGGTGGGTGCTTGGCTTAGATTTGAAGTTAGGATAGGATGTCTGCATGTATGCATGTATGTGTACGTGTACGTATATGTGTATGATGCTGTTTATTTGTTTGCATTCCTGGAGATTGAACCTAGGGGCTGGTGCATGCTAAGCGAATGCTGTACCACTGAGTTACATCCCTAGGCTAGAATTTTACATTTAATATACTGCCAGCTCCCATTGTGCTGAAAATATTTTAGATCTTTTGTAAGTATATTATGAATAATTAGAGAGATGGTTCAGCAGGTAAAGGCACTTAATACCAAGCATGATTACCTGTGTTTGATCTCTTGGACCCACATGGTGGAAGGAGACTGACTACCGCAGTTTGTCCTCTGCCCTCTACACACACATGCACATGCATGCACATGCATAAACACACAATAAAGCCATAAATAACATATACTAATAATCTTACTTTTGGCCATGTGTCCAGCAATTGAGATTAGCTATTCACCTTTTAAATCTTTTTTTAATTTGGCATTTTTTAATATATGGAGTGCTTTTTTTTCCCCTCATTTTAAAACCTTGGTCTGTAACATTTTCTCTTAAGTGATGTATTTGGAATGAATGCTTGCATATTTGTAGTATTGAATAATTGTCATGGTTATGGATTCTGAGATGCCATGCTTAGCCCATGGTCAGTAGACTACAGAGGTTTATAGTTAGAACTAGTGGAGAGAAATTCTGGTCAGGTTCCATTTGGCTGTAAAATATGTGGCTCTTGGAAAGGTTATATGAGCCCTGTGAAGAGTGTAGTTCAGGACTGACGCACTGGCAGCCTCTTTGAGGACCGTGCCATGAGTCTGCTAGACTGCAGGATCCCCCTTTCCCTCTTTCCTGTGGTGAGTCAGCAGACAGGGAAGAGCCAAGCATCGCTCTTTAATATTTTCACACTGCTTTGTGTTCTCCTAAAAAGGTGTGTTAACCTTTTTAACCTGTAGTGCTTCTGAATGACCTGTGTGGAAATATCTTTTCAGAGGTAATCATGTTAAAATGAGGTCATTGGTGTGGACACTGATTGATGTCCTCACACAGAGGCTAACTTTGGAAGCAAAGATGTCCATAGAGAGAGAAGCTGGCCATGTAGAGGTAAGTTTCAATTATTCTGTGTCACTCAGTTGTGCTGTTACAATAGACCTAGCAAACTAAAGCACTCACTATCGCCCATATGATGACATGGTAATTTATTATTTTTTTGCTAATCTTGTGAGTGTAAGATATATTTGGGTATGTGTGTGAAGTGTGTATATACATATGTGTTTGGGTGACATCAGCAGTTGATTTAATGATCTGGCAAAGGAACACTTAAAGCATTGTTCTGAAATTTCCATTCCATAGCCCTTGAACCAAACAAACTTAGGTTTTTATGGTCCAGATTCCTGCTAGGTAGAAGAGGAAAAGAATACTAACCCCCAGTGAACTAAGTTCTTCTTAAGAGTACCACAGTACCCTCTGGGTAGCTTAGCTCATGTGCTTTCAATATGAATTTCTCTAGTTAACGGTATTATGTATTTTTCAATACCTCTTTGTGTTCCCCTTCAGTGAATACCTTTCTCATATCATTTTCCCACTGCTGACTAGATTTCTTATGTAGCATATTTTAAAAAAATTTTATGCATTTTATTTTATGTGTGCATGAATGTGTATGTGTACCACATATGTGCCTGTACTCATGGAGCCAGCAGAGGGCATTGGATCTCCTGGAACTGGAGTTACAGATGATTGTGAGCAGCCATGTGGGTGCTGGCCCCTTACATAGCATATTTTTCATGCAATCCTCTGTTATACTTAGATGTTCTAAATATTTCCTGTAAGGTCCTCATCTCTAATTTTTATTCCATTTAGTGTCTTTCTTCATCAGTGATTCTTTATTTTGATGCTATATTCATCTGGTCTTTTATGGTTACAAATGGTTCTTTAAACTGTAGACATATTTTACAGTTGTCCTTCTGTAATTTGTATTGATAAGAAGGTAACGATTGTGTGTGGTGTGAAGTAGTGATCAGCCTTCCTCAGCATGCTTGTTTCTTCAGTTTTCCTGGTACCATGCACTAATCTGTTCTTTCCTTCTTAGCTACCTCCTTATTAACACATTAAGGTCCATCTATACAGAACTCTGCTTTTATCTGTCTGTCACTCCCTTTGACATATATCAAATATCAGATGTTATGAATATCTTCTGTTTTTCAAAAAATGATTTAACTAGTTGTGCCTTTAAAAAAAATTGCCTCCTTGGGCTGGAGAGATGGCTCAGAGGTTGAGAGCACTGGCTGCTCTTCCAAAAGACCCAGGTTTGATTCCTAGCACCCACATGGCAGCTAGCCACCATCCTAATTCCAGTTCCAGGGTATCAGATACCCTCTTCTGACCTCCATGGGCATGGTATGCAGGCAATGCACTCATACACATAAAATAAAAATAATAAAGAAAAAAGAAAAAAATGTTTTCTTTTCAGTCTATATGCCTTTTATTTTTCACCAGACTGCATTCTAAAATTTAGTAGGAATTTTTAAACTCACCTTTTTAGGTTGGCATACAAAGTATTGGCCTTCATTGTGGAATTTTTGTGTATATATATATATGTACAAGTATATATACATATAACAATAATAATTAAGGAAGAGATCAGGAAGTTGAGAGGGAGTGGGGGTAATGTTGAGGGGACAGGAGAGAAAAACAGGTTGAAGTAACGTAAATACAGTACTCATATATGGAATTATCAAAAAAAAATTAAATGCCTTATAAAAAGGAGTCAGAGCCAGGCTCCAGTGAATGAACTCACATTGAGAGACATAGATCTGACTCAATAGACCTTAACATATATGACAGAATTCATGAAATCCTGTAGGAGGGCTATGGAAGGTCCAGATAGAGGAGGGGGTCTAAATATGATTATGTGTAGTATATGAATTGCACAAAATTTCAATAGAATATATATTAACAGATTATTTGTTAATCATTTTCTTGTGTGTGTCCCAGAGAGAGGGAAAAAAGGATGAAGAAACTACCTGGCTTTGGAAAACAGAACCAAGCCCCGCTGCTTGCAAAGATCTTACTAGCTTTCTTTAATTACCCCACCACCCTTCTCCATTTGGGGTTTTCTGAATTTGCTCATTGCTGAGAGTTTAAAGAAGAACTGTAGTTCCTTCAGCTAAATAACATCTTCAAAATGACTGACACAGCAAGCTCTTCATTTGTGTTAGATGTAGTTGGTAACCCTGAGGACCAATGTCTTACAGCAAAACAAAACTGAGATTTTGAAGTGTACTTCATGTTACTTGTATGTATCGTGAATACTTCATTATTGCAAATGGATCATATTTGTTCAGATTGTTAGATATGAGACAGGGAGCTAAAACTTTTCTCTGAGATCTACATTAATTTTAAATTTGGATTTGTGAAATATTTGGTACTATATTTTTTCAGAAATTTATGCATAATTCTTGTTTCTGCTATATTATATGCTTTTTAAAATTCAAATATAATTCAGTTTAACACTGAAAATTTGAATTTTCAGTGTATTTTAAGCTACAAGTTTAACATGTGCATTTTAATTAGTCTCCACATTGAAGACTAATAACTAATAACTGCCTCAGTTGTTAGAATAAAGTTTAGGGGCCAGTGAAATGACTCCGTGGGTAAAGATATTTGCCACCAAACCTTATGACCTGATTTCAGTTCCCAGGACCACATGGTAAAGAATTGACTCCCATAGCTTGTCCTCTAACCTCATATACTCTGTGACATCCACATGCTTGGGACTGAAGACATGGTGTGGTGATTGAAGTGCTTTCCATGCAGGCAAGAAAACTAGAGTTAGGATTCCCTGTACCCTTATAAATGCCTTGTGACTACTCATTTGTAATTCCAGTCTTGGAAGACACAGACAGGAGATCAGTGGAACAACCTGACTAGCCAGACTAGCCATATCCCCAGCTCTGGGTTTGATTGAAAAACCTTGCCTCAAAAGAGTAAGATGGATGCTTAGTTCACAATCTCCAGATCCACATAAAGTTGGAACCTACTCCATAAAGTTGTCCTCTGACTTCTACATGGGCACCATAGCACATACCTCCACCCTTGCTCCATCATGCATGCACACACTAATGCCAACAACAAAGAATTCATAGAAAGAATCAGCTGGAAGATCAGTTGAGTCAGATTCCCAGCATCAACCTTCAGCCCTCCACATGCATGTACACACAGGTGCACCCACACACATGCCAACATGCTTACCCACATACACCACACACATAAAGCAGCCTAACATCAAAAGTCAATATTATGACAAATTTAGTTTTAAGATTTTAATTGTCTTTAAGAGTTTCAGTTTCAGAGTAAAAGAACATGTCCTTTCACAAACATATTAAGGGTTCTGGTGAGCTCTGCTTTGGAATTTGGCTTTACATACAGAAAAAGGTTGAGTGGACAGACACAGAATAAAAAGCTTATTGCTTCTGTTATTTCCCTATAAAGGTTAAAACTGGGGGTTCCTCATGCCGACTAGAACTGGCTTGTTTGGGGATTTAACTGTTATCTCCTTGCAGATTTCTCAGGTCAGATGAACAACTTTGTTTTGAGTTTATTTAGAACTTTAGCATTTTGGTTTTATGCTTTGGGCCTACTGTGGGAGTTCAGTCCAAACCAATAACCCCTATACATTTTGTTTTATTTAACAATAATGATTACAAAATTCACTTAAAAATTAACATTTACCAAATGAAAAAAATGCCCTCTAACTCTGCACAAAACATTTGGAACCCAGTAGCAAGGGTAATTCTAATTTAGATGACTTTTGATTCTTGAAAGGTTATTTCTGAATACTCTTTTTAAGGCAATAATAGTCATGTGTAGAGTCATATTTCTGTACATAGTTTAATTGGAAAATTTATGTTTTCTTGTTGAGGCTGACAGCTGTATAAATACTGTTTTTAATTAGAAAAAGAATTTGTACATTCAGTTACTGTGTAAATCTGACAGTGATTTAATTATTAGATACTAGTGAAGTAGAGCAAACTTATCTACTTTTTCCTTTGAAGATAACAGATCTATACTTTTAGAGTTCTGAGTTCTTCTTGATATTTTTTTCTGGCTGTTTTTTCTAGAAATTCTTGATTCAGTTTCATCCCTGTGTCAATATTCTTTTTTCTTTTCCCTTTTTGGTTTTGTGAGACAGGGTTTTACAGTATAGCCCAGGCTGGTCTAGAACTTGCTATGTAGCCCTGGCAGGCCTTGAACTTAACCACCTTCCTGCTTCAGCCTTGTAAGTGCTGGGATTATGCACAAGTTTTTGTTGCTGTTGTTTTCTTTTCTTATTTTAGGTTTATTTATTTTAATATTATTTTTATGTTTATGTGTATTACCTGTGTGGTTTGATGTGCACCATATGAATGCAGGGTCCCACAGAGGCCAGAAGAGGGTTTTGGTTCCTTGTAGAAATGGTGTTATAGGCTGTGGGTGCTGGGAACTGAACCTGGGTCCTCTGAAAGAGATGCAATTGTTCTTAATCACTGAGCCATTTCTCTAGCCCAGTGAGACTGGTTTTCCAATGCTGGTTTTTCTGATGTTTTCTCTCTGCTCTTCAGTGCTGCTTCAGATTTTCTTTATTTTATTTAATCTGAAAACAGAAGTTTAGGATAGATAAAAGTAAAGTTAAGAAGTATGTTAATAAATTCTTAAGTATCTTTTCTAATCTAAAAAGTTTAATAGTTTTAATATTCAGATTGGCTTAGAGAACCTTGTTTGTGACCTTTCTAATGCTATCGGTCTAGTTTCCACTGCTAACAAAGTGCTTGAGACTGTAATATAAAGAAAAGAGCCTTCTTTCTATCACAACTTGGGAGACTAGACTAAAATAGCATGGCACTGGCTCTGGCAAGGTTCCCATGGCTGCTTTATACCATGGCAATGGTGTCATTGACAGAGTATAGGAGAGAAGGATAGACTGGGAAGTGATACAGGAAGACCAGAGTGGGAGGGGCTCCTGAAGAGAACCACCCAGGGTCCTATGAGAACTATCCTCTTAAGAACAACACCCCAGTGGAGGAGGGGGCAGAAAGATTGTAAGAGGCAGAGGTAGTGGAAGAACAAAAGGGCAGTTACTCATATGAACGCATAGCAATGGAGACAGCGTCCACCAGACCCATGTGACCTCAAGCCAGACAAAATCCAGTGCAGACATTGGGAAGTGGGTAAGAAACCTCAGTCCCGTCTGAGGAAGAATTGGCAACCAATGGTTGCTGGAACAGGGAGAGTCAGTCTTATTTAAAGGTGAGAGTCTTGGTAGGTTGACCAGACTCCAGTGGATGGACCCACACAGAAAGGCATTTGGGAATGCAAATTTGATTCTATAGGCCTTTATATGTAGTGAGTCAGTGAGTGAGAGAGAGAGAGAGAGAGAGAGAGAGAGAGAGAGAGAGTATATTGAAAGAGAGAGAAAGAGAGATAGAGAGAGAATACAAAATTGGGTGGGTGAGGTAACGAGGGGATGCAGATAGGGAAGGGAATCCAAATACAATATAAATATATTGTATGAGGTCTGCAAAACTTAGAAGAAAAAAGGAACAGCATCCCAATAACCCAGACACCTCCTACAAGGCTCTTAACTACCTTCCCCCATGGACATGGAGGATCAAACTTCCTAACACATACACCCTCAGGAGCACACTTAAATTACGCAAACTATAACCAAATTGAAGCATTTAAGCTTCTTAGTCACTATAGGACTTCAGTTCTACCTTGACATTTGAATATTTTAGAAATATGTAGATAATATATAGTTTTGACCTCATTACCTTCTACAAGAGTCAGTACAGAATCAGTACCAAGTGATGCCTCTGCAGCCAAGTGGGCAGACCTCACTTATGTAACTCTCCCGAGGGACCCTAAGCTTGGCATAAGTGAACTCTATTTTGCAATTTAAATTAGAATAATGTTAGAATAATTAGAAGTTCAGCTATGGAACACAGCCTGTGCATAGAGCAAAAAAAAATTAGTACCATTTATTTTTGAGGTAATAAAGTGACTGCTATGAATTCCAGTAAATGCTTCACAGTTTACAATTACTTTAAATGCACTAATTCTTGTCTGGCATTTATTTTTAATTAATTAATTAACCAATTAATTATTTTTTTGTTTGTACAAATGTTTTGCCTGCATGTATGTAAATGTATCTGCATCATTCAGTGTCCATAGAGACCAGAAGAAGGAAATAGAATTCCTGGAACTGGAGTTTAGAGTTGTTGGTAGCTGCTACGTGGGTGCTGGGAACTGAACCTGGGCCCTGTAGAAAAATAGCCAGTGTTCTTAACTGCGGAGTCATTTCTACAGTATCCTTAAAGTAATTTCTTTAGAAATGTAAGTCATTCAGAATATCCTCATTTTTTCTTGTGATGAATCTTGCTGTGTAGCCCTCAGTTGCCTAGAATATGCTATGTAGACCGGACTGGGCTTGAACTTGTCATGAACCCACTGTGTTTCCATTGCTGGGATTACTGTTTAATATTACTGTGCCTGACTTAAAAATCAATTGAAGTCCAGAAACAAATCTGTTTTGATAGTTTGTTCTTTCCCCATCTCTTTTTGAAAATTTTAATTTAACTTCATTTTCTTTTTTTTTGACGGGGTTTCCCTATAGTCCCAGCTGGCCTAGAACTTGACTAGGCTGGCCTTATTCCCACAGGGATCCACCTGCCTCTGACTCCCTAGTTCTCGGTTAAAGGCATGTGCCACCATGCCTGGCCTATCCTTCCTTTTAAAAAAAGCTATCATTTTCTTTCTTTTTCTGTGTGTGTGCATATGTGTGTGCACATATGTGTGTATGTATGTGTGTGCGTGTTTATGTGCATGTACATGTAGAGGCTGGAGGACAGCCTCTGGTGTCTCCCAGGCACCATCTACCTTTCTTTTTTTTTTTTTTTTGAGACAGAGTCTCTCATTGGCCTGGAGCTCTTCAAGTAGGCTAGGCTGGCTGGCCAGCAAGTCGTAGGGAGCAGCCGCCTGCCTCCGTCTCCCCAGTATTGAGGTAACAGGTGTGCAACACTATGCCTGACGTTTATCTTCATTTGAAATTTTGTTTTTATTTTATAGTTTCATACCTGAGTACAGCATTTGCATCATTTTCCTCCTTCCCTTCCTCCTCTCCAACTCCCATGTTCCTCCTACTCCCTCTCACTTTTCTAACCTCTTCTTGAATTATTATTGTTAAATACTTACATACATGTATGAACAGGTAAGCACCCTACTGAGTCCATTTAATAGTGCCAGTATGTACCTGTGTTTAGGGCTGATCACTTGGGGTTAGATAACTGATAAGGGAGCCTGTCCATAGGGAAACCAGTGTCCCTTTCTCAGCAACAAATTGGTTGCCTATAGCTCGTTATCTAGGAGAAGGACCTTAACTTGTGAATTCTTACTTTGTAAACTATTAAAATATTAGAGTGTTTATTTTATTAAAGATGTGTGTGTGTGTGTGTGTGTGAGGTTACTGATTTCTTCTTTTGTTGTTTGTTTCAATATAAACCACGCTTACCACTTACAGCGAGGTGCGTTTTAGAAGCTGGCAGTAGCAGGGCATGGCAGCACACACCTTTAATTCCAGTATTTGGGAGGCAGACTTCTGTGAGATCAAGGCCAGCCTGGTCTACATAGCTCCTGGCTACCTGGGACTACAGGGAGACCGTGTCTCAAAAAGAGAAAACAGCAGCAGCAGCAGCAGCAGCAGCAGCAGCAGCAGCAGCAGCAGCAACCCCTAAATCCCAAAGTCAACAATAAACTGTTTCGTATTTGAAAACTACATGTTGCCATGATTGCTCTGTGATTATAATCTTTTCTGTAAGATGCCACTTCCCCAATGTTTTAATTCTTCATGTGTCAGGATTTAGAAACTTTACAAAACAGAAGTCTTGGAGTTGGAGAGAGGGCTCAGGGATTAATAGCACTGGCTGCTCTTACAGAGGACCTGGGTTGGGTCCCCAGCAAGGCAACTAAAGACCATCTCCAGTTCCAGAGAATCCAATGCCCTTTTCTGTCCTCTGCATGCATTGTATGCATGGGTGCACTTACATGCAGGCAGAGCAGTAATCCACATAATTAGTTAGTTAAGTTCATTCATTAATTCACCAATTTATTAATTTAAAAAGTGGAAGTCTTCCTAAAGTGCAAATTCTCATTTCTGCTCTGTAGTTCTAGGATGGGGTGTTTAGTATCCTTGGTTACGGGCGGTGGTGTAGTCTAGGGTATTTTTAAGGCTGTTTCAGACTTCTCTACATGATACAAAGGTAGCCCACCTTCCCTCTTCATCCTTCCCATTCTACAATTATTCAGGAAAATGCCTTTGGCTGTGTTGTTATTAAATATTAATAATTAAACCCACATGGATCAAACCTCTTTGAGAATTTCTGTACTGATTAAAAGCATAAAGGACTCCTGAAACCCCTAAGTCTGAAGGCTGTTCTAAAGATTTTGAATTTTGTCTTGAATACATTAGGGGTCTTTGAGTGACTTGCTAGAACCAATTAAAAGGAACAGAACAACTAGTTGAGGTGGTGCACATCCTTAATCCCAGCATTCTGGAACCAGAGGCTGGGGACCTCTGTGAGATCCAGGCCGCCTGTTGGGGCTACAGAAAGACCCTGTCTCAAAAAAGAGCTCCCTTCTCCCCAAAATAGACAGGGTAGGGTGACCTATAATGCATGAATCATGACTCTCACAGGAACTAGCCAAGAGTCTAGAGATCAGTTAAACAGCTTCAGGAGATCCATGCGGCTCAAGTTATTTTGTGTTGGGATAGATATGGTGATTTGAATAGATCTTGGGTAGATCAGAAGTCCTTGAGGTTTGAGTATGATGATTAGCTCATTTCCTGGTTTTAAAAAAAGTATTTTATTTTTTGTGTAAGAATGTGTTGCCTGTATGCATGTAAATGCACCTGTGTTGTTCAGTGACTGCAAAGGCCAGAAGAGGGCATCAGATCCCTGGAACTGGAGTTATAGGTGGTTTTTAGGCACTATGTGGGTGCTGTGAATCAAACCTGGGTCCCTTTAACTGCTGAGTCATCTTTTTGCTCATTTCCTGATTTTTGATGTGCAAGACTTGTTGCTAGTAGCATAATAATTGAGCAGACAATTTTTTCTTTCTTTTAGCACTTTAATAGTAAACCCTACTGTTATCTGGCTTCCATTGTTTCTGATGAGAAATTACTTGTACTCCAAGTCAGGGTGCTCTGGACTCTGGTATGCTCTTGTGTCATTTTTCTCTGGTTGTCCTCAGAATTTTCTTGTATTATTATTCAGTTTTTTGAAGTTTGAGGCTGATATGCCCAGATATGATTTTCTTTGTTTCTATCCTGCTTCATATTTTCCTATCTTCTTGACCCTATAAATCAATTTTTCCCAATTTTGGAGGAAACTTTGACCTTTATTTTATCAAACACTATTTTCCTCTTCTCATTTTCTGAGACCTCAGCTTATCAGTTATCCAATTGCAATAGATACTTTAGTCCTTTGGAATCCAAGATTCACCTTTGCCTGCCTTTTTATATTTCTCTTAGTGTTGAATTATTATTATTGACAGAGTCTCACTATGTACACCATGCTATGCTGGCCTTGAACTCAGATATATACCTACTTCTGTCTGCTGAGTACTGAGGCTAAAGAGATGCTCCACCACATCTGATTTCATGTGTTCAGGTTCCCTTGGAAACCAGAAGAGAGTGTTTGATCCCCTGGAACTGGAGTTATAGGCAGTTGTGAACTGCCTTGCTTGGGTGCTGGGAACTAAACTTCCATTCTTTGGAAGACTTCTGAGCCATCTCTCTATCCCCAACTAGTATCTTTTAATCTTAAAAAAAAAAATTATGGCTCTTTCCTCCGCCATTTCCATCCTGCAGTTAAACTCATCCAGTGAAATTTTTTTATCCCAAATACTTTTAAGTTCTAGAATTTTTTCATGTTTTTATTTGCTTGCTTACTTTTAAAAAAAATTTTGGCTTATTTATTTTAATTTTATGTGTATGAGTGTTTTATCTACATGTATATAAGTGCACCCATGAGTGCTATGCCCTGCAGAAACCAGAAGAGGGTGTCAGATCCCCTGAAACTGGCGTTAAGAATGATTGTTAGCCACCACATGGGTTCTGAGAACCTAACCTGGGTCCTCTCCCAGAACAGTCAGTGCTCTTAACTGCTGAGCCATCTCTCCAGTTCCTTTGTTTTTTGTTTTGAGATAGGATTTTGCTATGTATTGTAGCCTTGACTAACTTGGGACTTGCTATTAAGACTAGCTTGGCTTCAAACTTGTGGCAATCCTGTTACTTCTGCCTCCTAAGTGATGGAATTACAGTCATATAGTTGACTTCTAATTTTTTTTCTCATCATTACACTGTTTATTTCTCTACAGAAATTTTCTTTCATTATTATTATGAGCATAATCTCCCTTCTATACCTGGATATTAGACTGATAGCTGCTTGGGAATACTTCTTGGTAAATAGAACCTCTCAGAAGTCTCCTTTGATTGACCTTTCCTTTACCAATGGAGCCCCCTTTTCCTGAGTCTTTTGTAATAAGTAATGTGGATTTTATCTCAGGCATTATAAGTAGTACGTCCTAGAAATTCTTAACTGTGTTTTATTATGCCAAGAAATGTTGTTGGTGCATTTTATTTTTATTTGTTTTGTAAAGGCAGGTACTTAATTTGGCTAGACACACACTGCAGTTTGTGTTTTCCCCACAATAGTGACAACATGTCACTTGTTTCAGGCTTTTCACCCTCACTAGGGTGCATGGCAGCTCCTCTGTAGATCCATGGTTCTGGGCCATCTGAAGATTTGGGAGGAGATTTCATATTTTCTGTCTTGCCTGGAATTTCCTTCTCATTCCAGTGCTATGGTTATTTTGAATTTTGCTCTCTTTCTGGATGCAGGTAAGAGCGTGGGGTTTTTATTAGAATTTTATTCACAGTGAGGCCTGTCCTCAGGCTGTGAACTCTCATTTAGCCGTTCCTTCTTCCATATCCACTTCACATCTAGTAATTGCCTGTTTGGGGTTGCTTCCCGTGCCCTCAGAAAATTAACAGGGTGACCCATACCTTTAATCCCAGCACTGGGGAGGAAGAGGCAGATAAATCTCTGTGAGTTTGAGGCCAGCCTGGTCTGTATATCGAGATTCTGTCTCAAAAATAAAAAAGTTATTTTATCAGTAGTTCTGAGTTTATAATTCTTATCTGTGGGAAATTTGTTCTGAAGGGAGCTAGCTATTTGACCATCTTCAAAGTGGAATTGAGATAATTGTCTTGATGTTAATAATTAAAAGGAACCTGGGAAGGAGGTTTAAAGATAAGTGGAGGGGCTGAAGAGATGGGTTAGTGGTTAAGAACAGTGGCTGCTCTTGCAGAGGACACAGGTTCAAGTCCCAGCACACACATGTCGGCTAACAATCATTGGTAACTCCAGTTCCAGGGGATCTGGCACCTTCTTCTGAACTCTGCAGGCACTGCACAACATGGGTGCATATGCAGGCAATACACATAAAATAAAAATATTAAAAAATAAATGTTAAAAAATAATAAAGACAAGTGGATTGTTTTCCTAAGAGAAAGTTGCTACTGTAATCAAGTGAATGGGCAATAATCCTTAGCCTCTGATCTGTAGACTGAGTTGGTCCAGGAATTTCATGAGGTTTCTGACGAGAGAGAGAGAGAGAGAGAGAGAGAGAAGGGAAGAGAAGAGAAAGAAGAGAAGAGAAGAGAAGAGAAGAGAAGAGAAGAGAAGAGAAGAGAAGAGAAGAGAAGAAGAGAAGAGAAGAGAAGAGGAGAGATATTTCTGGGGGAAGGCCTCCAGCATTCACCAGATATTTAAAAAGATCTGTGATCTACACATGATTAAACATTTGAAATAGTATCAAAATAGGAGATAAAAAGGTAGCTTAAAAAAATCTGTATTTAACCTACAGATTAGAATTTTTTGAGTTGAGGTGGAAGACAAGTGGGGGTCCACTGAGAAGTAATTAGAGAGGCAGAGGCAAGGCTAAAGAGTATAGAATTCTCTGGCTGATAAGGGAAGGGATTGCCTGATAGAAGGGAGCGAGATTAAGAGGAGCGCAGCAAGGCCCTGCCTGGCTTCCTCTGTGGAGCCCTTGGCCATACTATCCCCTTTGTGTGTGCACTTAGCTCTTCAGTCTGTGAAAGCTGCTCTGTTGGAAAGCTGTAGAGCCCGCTTGTGTGGGCCGGCATGCTTGCATGAAGTGTTTTTGATTGCAAAGAGGTTATGAGCCCCAGAAGAACAGGGGCTTATTTTTGTCTGTTTTTGGTGTTCTCTCTTTAAGGAACTTTTCATCGTACTGTCCTGTTGTAAAGATGTAATGTGGCTCACTGGCACAGGTTGTGGTATACAGGATAGGACAGGGTCTGGTGGAAAGAAAAGTCTCTGTCTAAGGTTTCTTTTATAGCTCTGCCTGCCTATTTGCAGGCCTCTGGGGGCAGTGTGTGTGTGTGTGTGTGTGTGTGTGTGTGTGTGTGTGTTGCAGTTTGCTATACACTACAGGCTTGGCTTCTTACAGTTTTTCCATTGTAGGTCTTTTTTGCAGAGCCTTAAAACTTTTGTTCAAGAGGAGCAGGGAGGTATGAAGTTCTTGCTACTACATATCTTCTAAATATGAGATCCCTTCTCAGTTCATATTCTATTGCTATACCCAAATACCTTACACTGGGAAATTATTGAATAAAAAAGGCTAATTCAGCTCAGAGGCTGAGAGGCCCAAGGTTGAGAGTCTATATCAACAGAAGATCTTCTTGCTGCTGGGGAGTCTGCAGATGCTGAAGCCACACAAAGCATATGTGTTGAGACAGAGCTGGTGTGCCAAATGAGTGCCTCTTTATTTCTGGTAAGACCACTGACAACCATCCTGTGAATCCCACATTTATGACCTCATTTCTTCCTCATTCTTCCCATTCTTACACACCTTCAAAACATAGAACCTCAGGATTGAGAACCAATGTGAATTTTGGAAGGTGTAACACCTGAGCAGTAAATACCAGGTGGGGGTGCATCAATCTGAACTGGGATGGAAATCAGGAAAGTAGACTTAAGTAGGGGAAGCAGAGACCTAGTAGCTTCGTCAGCACAGTGTGAGATCCTTGCAGTTGTAAACATCTATTTTCTGCTACTGGGTAAAGTGTCTTCCTGCCTCTCCGGGTTTCCTCCTGACTGGGGTCAATTAACAACAGAAGTCCTTGTTCTTGCTAGTGCTCATGATGCTTCCGTGTTCTATTATGTTCTAGCGTCAGGTAAAATGCTTGATTTGAGACAAAATGAATGACAGCTAATGCTCCATCATTGTGTGTGCATTTACATGGATGTGCATGAGTGTGGAGGCCAGAGGTCAACCTTGGGTGTTGTTCTCAGATGTCATCCACTTAATTATTTTGAGAGGGTCTATTACTGAACTTGGAACTCACCAATCTGGCTAGGCTGGCCAGCCAGCTTTGCATCCCCAGTTCTAGGATTACATGCTTTCATACCTGGTTTCTTACATGAATGCTGGAGATTGAACGGAGGTCCTCATACTTTCATAACAAACACTGTACCAACTGAGCTGTCTTCCTAGTCCCTCCATTATCCTTTTCAGCTTATACTAAGAACTTTAAAAAAAACCAAAAACATGGACTAGAGAGATGGTGTAGAGCTCTGACTGCTCTTGCAGAGGACCAGGGTTCGAGTCCCAGCACCCACATGCGGCTAACAACTGTCTGTAACTCCAGTTCTAGATCCTATGCCTTCTTCTGCCCTCCTTGGGCATTGCACAACATGGGTATACTTACACACATGCAGGCAATACACTCATGCACATAAAATAAAAATATATTAAAAAACAAAACAAACCGTGAATCTGTAGCTGGTTGAACCAGTGGTAGAGACACTCTATAGCCCTTTGCAGGCTCTTTTTTAAGGAGTTGGAGTAAGGAGTAAATTTCCTTATAGCCCACTGCCTTTCTTATACCTTCTTGAGGATGGCACAACTGAAGGATGGTATCTTCTGCCATCCTGAGTTGTCATTGCGTGGACAGAAAGTTCAAGTAACATGGACACAGTAGGTGAGAAAGAAATACTCCAATGACTTTGGCAAAGTTGGACTGCTTTGGATTGTTTATGTATGTCATACATTGCTCAAATTTAGAAAATACAAATGAAACCAGTACAGGCAGTTCATAGCCTATATTAGTTTTTGACTTTAGAATGGACCAAAAGCAATCCTTTTTCAATGTGAACCAAAGTTGGAATTGAATTTGGATCTTTTCTGGGCTGTAACTTGTGGATATTGTCTTATGGTGCTGGACAGCAGCTGGGCGCCATGCCTCGCAATCAGCCATGTGATCAAGGGGAGAACCAACCAAAGTCCTGCAATGTATATACCCTCCCACCATCCAACAACCCATTTCAGTTCAGTGCTTCTTGAGGTCCAGTCTGTTCTCAGTTGTGTACAGTAATGGTTGCTGGGATTCAGCTTTCTTCTTTAGTACACTATTGAGTCTGTGTAATAGAAGCTTTGTGTTAGATGATTTTGACTAACTGTAGGCTAATGTGTGTTCTAAGCCCATTTAAGGTAGACTCAGCCAAGGATCTTGGCCTGTGCTCTGGTCTCATCTGCTGAGGAGGCTGAAGTAGTAGAATTGCTGGCACCCACAAGTTGATGACTGACATGGACAATGTAGATAAACTCACCTCAACAGACAGACAGACAGACAAACAGTAGGCCATACTAAGTTAAATGTTTAAATGTAAGCTATAGTAAATACATTTTCCACTTGTGGTATTTTCAACTTAGTGTATCATTGTGATGTAATCTCATAGTAGAGTGAAACATATCTGTGTATAAACAATTTCATTCCTTTGTTTTGTCACTGAACAATATAACTTGACTGCCATTATATATTGACACATAAAGAGCGGCTTTCTTTAACCTTTTGTCTTTCTGACTGCACTGTATTACATTTTAATGAGCCAGGAAATTATTGAACGTGTTCTGTTTTACTAGGTATTTAGATTTTTTTTCTAATATTTTTAATTATAAGCAACACTTCAGTGAAGCACTGGACATAGGGCATTGTGCATATTTGCCGTTCAAACTGCAGGAGAACATTCCCATCAGTTTCGAGTGAGAGGATCTGTGACTTTTACCCTTGTTCTTTGTCAGTCAAGAAGATGAAGATGCTATTTCCTAGTTTTGATTTTGTTACTTGTCTTGTAACTGAGACTGCTCCTTTCTTAATCTGTTTAGGTGAATTTGTGTCTTCTCCGTTCACTCCTTATAACTCTTACCTGGGTGTAGTGGCACACACCTTTGATCCCAGCATTTAGGAGGCAGAGGCAGGCTGATTTCTGTGAGTTCAAGGCCAGCATCATCTACATGGTGAGTTCCAGGACAGCTGGAGCTAAAGAGAGACCCTGTCTCAGAAAAACCAAAACCAAACCAAACCAAACAAAAAAACCCCAGTCCTCTGCTGTGTAGAAGACCTTTCATTATTATGGAAATTGACTTCTCCCTAATATATCAGTTTATTTGTATGCTGGTTTATGCTTTTTTAATCTGTGTGTGTGTGTGTGTGTGTGTGTGTGTTTGTGCATGTGGAAGCTAGAGGCATCTTCCTTGGGAATGTTTTCCTTTGAGACAGGGTCTCTCTCTGACCCTGTTAACGGCAGGCATTAGCCTCTGACCACTAATTATATTTGACTGGCTGGCCAGAGTGCTCCAGGGAGCTTCCTGTCTCAGCCTCTCCAAATTCAGAGATTATAATCACCTGTCACCAAGCTTGGCTTTTTTTATGTGAGTGCTGGGGATTGAACTAAACTCATGCTTGCAAAGCAGGTGTTTGAACAGACTGAGCCATCTTTTCAGTCAGTGTTGTTTTGTCTATGAAGAAACATCTTAATTTTTGTTAGATGATTTTATTAATTTTTCTTTTGTGAGTTCATTTTGTATAAAAATATATCTTTGATTCTTAGAGTATGAAAATGTTTCATAGTGTCTTTATGTTATTTTATGAATTTATCTCTGTTTGTTTGATACAAGGTCTCCCTATGTAGTCCAGACTGGCCTTGAATTTGAAATCCTTTTGCCTCAGCCTCCTCCTGAGTTCTGATATTATAGGTATGAGTTACCAGGCCTGGCTTTGGATGCATCTTTTATGCTTAAAGTCATTGATCTGCCTGCCATTAACAAGTAGAAGGCATGGGCTCTAAATCTAACTGTATTTTCCCCTATGACTGCCTAACTTTTTACATGATTTACCCATGCAGATCTGCTGCCTGATACCCATTCTCTTTGGAGATTTGGAACCCTGATATATATGAACATGTAGTATATCCAGATTAAAACTTCACTTCACAGACACCCCTGCTGCTTGCGGTAGCCATGTTGTCACAATGACTAATGGATCTAACCTTCGGGAGACCTGTTGCCCTGTGAGCAGAAAGGGACAGAATTCCAGCATGGCCCTTTGGTCTTACTCTATCCTTTTTTTCCTACTTGAATGAGAGTGTGAGGGGCAGATGTCCAGTTGCCACCCTGTGACTTGAGGCACAAAGCGTGGTGCACATGATTGTAACAGCTGACATGCTAAGGGTAGACAATATCTGCTGTCCTCATGCATTCTGGGATTGTTGACTGCTGTGAGCTTCTTGTTACATGGAATAAAATTTATCATGATCTTTAAGCCACATCTGTTTATCTTTTCCTTATTTCCCTTTGTGTGCATAAATGATGTACTATCTTTATTGTTGATTAAGTTCTTGTATAAGCTGTAATGTGAAAGATATTTTTATGATTATAAAAGAAGCGCATGTCCATTGAACAAATACAGAAAATGATAAACAGGAAAGAGAAATGGGTAGCTCCTCATACATCTGTGACTTACAGCCCATCCTGTATTATGTTTTATTTTTAAAATTTCAGATAGGACCAGGCATAGTGGGTGATGCATGCGTTTAGTCCCAGCACTCTGGAGGCAAAAACAGGTAGATTTTTGTGAGTTTGAGGCTAACCTTGTCTACATAGCAAATTCCAGGTCAGTCAGGGCTATGACGTAATGAGACCTTGTCTCAAAAATAACAGCAACAAAAAACAAACCCAACAGGACTGGCGAGATGGATCAGTGGTTAAGAGCACAGGCTGTTCTTGCAGAGGACCCAGGATCATTTCCCAACACCCACATGGCAGCTAGTAACTGTCTATAACTCCAGTTCCAGGTAATCATACACCCTCCTCTGACCCCAGTAGGCATTGTACATCATGGGTGCACTTACATACATGTAGGCAATACACTCATACACAAAAATAATACTAATAAAATATTAAAACAAACAAACCATAACACAAAATTTGAGACAGGATCCATTGTGTCTCAGGTTGGCCTCAGACTCACTGTGTTGCTGAGGGTGACATTTAACTTCTGATTCTTTTCCCTACACCTCAAATACTAGGATTGTATGGATACAAGATTCCATTTGTGCAGTACTAGGGATTGAAACCAGAGCTTCAAGCATGCTAGGCAAGCGCTCTGTCAGCTGAACTATATCCTGAGCTATATCCCCAGCTTGGATGTATGCTTTATTATTAAAATGATTTTACTATTTTATTTTTATTATTATGTGTGTGTGTGAATGATGCATGGGCCGCACATACCATTGCACATGTGTGGAGCTCAACGCATGTGTGGAGGACAACTTTATGGAGTTAGTTCTTTCCTTCCACTTTTATGTTGTCAGTATGCAGTTTCAGGCAGCAAGCTCACTTACCTACTGGGCCATTTTGGAAGCCCGTATGTGTCTTTTAATACTTTAATATTTATTTGATTTACAATGACTATTTCTTAAATTCCTTGGTAAATAAAAATAAGTGGAGGAATTTAAAATGTATTTGTAGTTTCTTTGGTTATTAGCTGACTTTAAACTTTGAATTTGAAAGTTTAAAAAAACATTTTATTTATTATTTTTATTTTCTGTGTATGAGTGTATTGCTTGCATTTTTATAAGTGCACCCATGTCATGAAATGCCAAGGAAGTCAGATAACCTGTATCTGGAGTTACAGACAGTTGTTAGTTGCCTTGTGAGTGCTGGACCTGACCCCAGGTCCTATGCACGTATAGACAGTGCTCTTAACTGCTGAGGCATTTCTCCAGTCCTTGAACCTGATTTTTTTTTTCTTAGAAACAAAAGCTTCCCCATAAGGTGGTGCATTCAATATCAAATCACTGTTTCCTAAATTCGAATGCATGACTTCATGTTTGTTTTATTGAAACATTTGTTTGAAATTTTTAATAACAAGTAATAGAGAGAGGTGTCTTTAACAAACTCACATTGTTACTCTTTTAAAAATATTTATTATGTTTATTTTATGTGTATGAGTGTATTGCCTGCATGTGTGTAAGTGCATCCATATCATGCAGTACACATGGAACTCAGAAGAGCATCAGATTCCCCTGGAACTAGAGATTCTGATGGTTGTTAGCTGCCATATGGGTGCAGGGAATCAAACCTAGGTCTTCTGTGAGTCAGCCAGTGCTCTTAACCACTGAGCCATCTTTCCAGCCCCTAACATTGTTACTCTTAAAGAAAACAGTTATCTGAAACTAAGAATGTTGTAAATCAGTATTTCTGACCCCTTAAAGCATACTGACTGACCTCAACTTAAGAAATACTTTTTGGGACTGGAGAGATAGATGGGTTAGCAGTTAAAAGCACTGACTGCTTTTGTAGAGGACCTGGGTTTGAGTCCCAGAACCCACCTGGAGGCTAACACCTGTCTGTAAACTCCAGTTCCAGGGGGTTTGATGCCTTCTTCTGACCTCAACAGGCATTGCATGACATGGGTGCACTTACATACATGCAGTCAAATACTCATATACATGAAATAAATTAGTAACAATAATAATATTAATAAAACATTCTTTCTGTAAAACATCTCTCAACAGCACAAAACAATTGCTTTTGCCTTCATAATTTGTAACAGAGTTTAGAAAAATTATCATCAAATGAAAATGCAGTATTAAAATAATTTCCTAGCATATGTGAACCATGAGGAAATTGTGGATTGTGTGGTTAGAGCCATTACTGTGGAGGCTGTGCATTTTATTGAAAAATATGAATCAAAATAGGAAAAAGTTCCAGTTTCTGGCAGCAGAGGTCAGAGTTCTTCTGTATACATGTTCCTTCATAAACTGGAAGCAGAAAGTAAAATAAAGTGCGGATATGCAACTAAACGGAAGGGCTGACCTCTTACTTTTGACTTTTAGTATGTCAGCCTTTTCCAAGTTGCCTGGAGGGCTGAGGAATACACTAAGTTATATCAGAGTAGGATGGTACCTTGAGCCTTTTGTATTAGTTTTCGCACTTGCATATTAGTCCAGCTTTTGAAGGACAGAGAAAAGCTCCCCTAAGGAAATGGAAAATACTCATTTGAATAATATTCTTATTAAAGTGATGGAATTGTGATATCCAGTCTTTAAATAATAGAGGCTTTGTTGTAGAGAAAATACAGATGATAATATATTGAAATTACTGGATTAAGTCTATCAGTAAAAGAAAATAGTTTGTAATCAATATCTTGTTTCAGAATCCATTTCAATTCCCTGTCCAGTTTTGGTTTTGAATGTCCAGTTTAAGTTATAACAGAAGAACATTCAACCATTTGTATCCTATATTTCCTTGCAGCTATAAAATCTTTCATCATGCAAATTTAAGCTAGGTCCTGTGGTTATAAAACAGAAATTTGTTTGGAAAATTGCTCTTTTATGTAGATTGGTGCACCTCGTCTGTCCTCGCTCCCTCATTCATCTTAGTATTGCAGTTTTAGTTCCAAGACGAAGCTGAGCATACTGTTTGGGGACGCGTCTTCTTTCCCATGGTATTGGCAGACTTCTGAACTAAGAAGGTAAACCCTAAGATATCCTTGTTGCTATATACAAGATGTGAAGTGGTGAATGAATGAGAGAGAGAGAGAGAGAGAGAGAGCGAGCGAGAGAGAGACAGAGAGAGAGATTACTGAACTAGGACACTATATTTTATTTATTTTAATTTTATGTGTATGAATGTATTGCATGCAATGCTCTCGGAGGCCAAAGAGGGTTGCCGGATCCCTTGGAACTGGAGTTACTGACAGTTGTGAGCTACAATGTGGGTGCTGTGAACTGAACTTGGGTCCTCTGCAAGAACAGTTAGTACTCTTAACAACTGAGCCATATCTCCAGCTCCTGGGACACAATACTTTAAACAAAGAATGATAATTATTTATTAACATAGTTGAAGAAGTTGATCAATAAGCCATGATAACTGTAAAACTGAATAATATCTTATAAAATTGACATACCTATTTATGTTTATCTTCCTTGAAAGTCTCTGTCTCTTACACACACACACACATGCACACACACATACACACACAAACACACAACTTATTAACTTGAAAGAATCTAACCAATAGCTAAGCAATAGTTAAAATGCATGGGGAAAATTTGTAAACATTCCCCCAGACTATACACATTTGACAAAGACTCTATAAAACCCAGTCACCAATAACTATATTTGTTTATGTGTAAATGATGTTATATGTAGCCACATTCCTGCTGCAGACATCCTCAGCATCCTGCCTGGACCACTGTGGACACTGAATAAATATTGGTTGAATGGATGAAAGAAACTCATGCTGTCAAGCCATTATCTAATGAATTCTTACATGCATGCCTTTCTGTAGAACCAGTATCTGTCTGATGCTGAATTAGCACTGACTGTTCCTGTTCATTAATCTCTGTGATTGTTAAGGTAATTATAGTTAGCAAAAACGATTTTTTTTTTGGAGCTTGTCATTTCTGTATATAAGCTAGATGGTACCACACTAATATCCTCAGCTGGTCTCCTTGCATCGATATGAGTATCTTCTAAATCTCTTTGGCTGCAGGGCAGGCAAACCTCACTAAACAGAGTAGCAGGTAATGTAACACCCCAGTGGGGAGCAAGAATTTCTTAGGTGTTGATTCTCTTTTGAATTCTGTGAATTTCTCTCTCTTTGTATCAATCCACACCTGAAGATTAGGGTTGTTCAGCTTTGGATAAAACATTCCTTATTTAATGCATTCCACAGCAGCTACCACTGAATGTGAATGTGAAATTCAAACCTCCTTTCACTAGCTAACAAAGCTGAGAATGCATTGCATTATTAAAAGAGCTTTTAACTACTAAGGGCGGGGGATGCTAGGTAAATAAGTTGAGGACAACCTTCCTCCTATTCCTTTTAAGCCCTCCCCTCAAAAAAAAATTCAAAGGTATTACCTTTTTCTAATAAGGGAATGATCCTTTGAAGATTGGAAGCGTTCTTATAGGGCTTTTAACCTATCAAATGCTTCAGATTGTAACTTGGAATTACAACATTAGGTCTGTAATTGAAGCTTTTAATATGAGAGCTTTTGTACTGGAGATAAGAACAACTTAACTTTCTATTTTGGAAAAGGCTTTTGAGATCCTCTGGGTGGTATAGAATGAGCACATTTCATCATTCATTCCTTACACTTTGTTTAATTCAGAAAGGACATGGCTAATTATGTAGACACAAAACACTCATTAAGACTGGAAGATGTGGAGGGAATGGCATAGCTGTTGACTGAAGGTGTATACTGTGGTAAGTCTTCTATGAAAACCCAGCACTTTTGATTAATTAGTTTTATGTACTTAATATATTTTTAAAAATTGTACTTATTTTCTGAGAAAGTTAGTCTTTGACATCACAACCCCTCTCTGAGACATCAAAGTCTCCCTGAGCTAGTGACTTTTGGGTTCTTTTTTTTTTGAAAACAATTTTTCATTGATTTTAAATTTATTTTATATGTATGTTTAATGCCTGAGTGCATGTATATATACCAGGTGTGCATTTGCCTGAAGAGACCAGAAGAGGGCCCTGGAGTTACAAGCAGTTTAACATCCTACTGTGGGTTCTGGGAACTGAACCCAGGTCTGCTGCAAGAGCAGCAAGTGCTCTTAACTGCTGAGCCATCCCTTGTGACCCACTTTTGAGGTCATGTCTCACAAATTTGAAGAATAAAATTCATGGACCACAAAGGATGAGTTTTAGAGAGACATTTAGAGATTTATAGATGAGAGCAGAAGGGATCCCAGGAAATAAGGTACCATTGAGCTGCTAGTAGGGGCCTTTTTAAAGAAACTGGGCTGAGGAATGGAGACGAGCAATGTGCTAGTCAGTCAGTTGGCCCAACCACAAGGTGTTCAGGTGTCTCCTCTCAGTTCCAGTCCTGTAATCACTGATGGCCTCTAGGCAGAGGTGCTCATTTAGGAGATAAAAAAGAAATAAATGGTAACCAAACTGCTCTTCCGGCATTTCTGGCTTTTAGCCAGGATAGTCTCAGAACTGCTGTTTTGGAGTTCCTGACCTACCTGAGTGGTTTCTCTCTGTCTCTGTCTCTCTCCCTAACTCTATCTTTTGACATTTATTTTTATTTTATGTGTATGAATGCTTTGCCTCCATGTATGTAAGTGTACCACTTATGTGCAGTGCCTGCAGAAGCCAGAAAAAGGCATCAGGCCCCCTGGAACTGAGTTTATGGATGGTTGTTAGCCACCGTGTTGATGCTGGGAACCAAACCTGGGTCTTCTGGAAGAACAGCCAGTGCTCTTAACCACTGAGCCATCTCTTCAGCTTCCTGGTTCTGTCTCTTATTCCATCAGTAATCTAGGCAAATTTACTAACTATACCTGAAAATCTTTTAGTGGAACTGAGCTAGATCTACTTTTGAAAGGTGTATGTTTATCTTTGTAATCTTATTTTTGAGGGAAAATTTCCGATGGAGCTCTGTAGATCAGTGCTCTTCCTTGAGGACTATTGGAAGATGGGGTATAAATGGGTTTTTCTGTGTTCTCAAAATACTCTCCCTGCCTCTCCTTCCCCCGCCCCCACCTGCAGTTCAACTGGCACAATTCTCATTTTGCATTGTAGGAATTTGCCCTATTTCTTTACAAGTAAACATGTTGTGGGGCCGGCACAATGGTTCAGCAGTGAAGGTGCATGGTGCTGGGCCCGGTGACCTGAGTGTGATCCCTGGGACCCATATAGTGGAAGGAGAGCCTGACTCCCACGAGTTGTCCTTTGACTTCCACATTGGAGCCTTAGGGCTTAAACACACAAATAAATAAATTAATTAAATGAAAACTGAACATGCCAAACTAGGTTACAAATAAATGTTTAAACATGGGAATGTTTTTGTTCAGTTGGAAACTTGTCTTAAACTGTTTCAGCGTTCCATGATTTACCATTTGTTGACTGATTTGTATTCATCCTCTAATTTAATTCCTTTCTTGTCTTTCCAGCTTGATAAAACTGTTCACAAAATGAAATCCAATGATTTGAAATCTATAGCTCTCTAGAATAGGAAATGTGGGGAAGCGCTTAGACAGCATCTTGCATTTGATCTTGTTTCTTGCACCCAGCACCTCCACTGATAGAGCCCATTGCCCTGCAGGCCCAGTGGTGTCAGTCTTGGTAACGCACTAGGTTCTGTCTTTTAGAGAACAATATGCATTGTGGTGTTTTTCCTTTCCTTTGGTAACAACACATTGCATATGCAATTTCATTCAGAAAACATTTAGCACTTTTAAAACAAATTATGATAGAGTGACAGAGAGGGTCTGTGAACTAGCAAGCCTATTGTGACAAAGAAAATAGACTAGCTCCATGTTGCTCAACTTTGCAAATGCTTCCATTTACAAATATTTCCTCTCTACTGTATTGTAGGTGCTTTGCTGAAACGATGAAGTTCAAACTGACATGTTTCACGTGTCTCACTCATTCAGAGACAACTGGAGTTCTAGAATGTACAGATACAACAGTCCACCCAGGTGGGGCTGATAGACCTTGGAAAGGAGTGAGACAGATGGACAAATGGTGAAAGGGTGTTTTCCTCAGATTATGCCATGACAGCTGCATAATGACCTCAAAGTATAGTCTTCAGACTTCCTGCACCAGAATCCTCTACATGCCTATTAAACTACAGATTCCCACCAATGCAAGCCACGAATAGAGGCAGATACGGGAAATCTCAAGTGCTTTAAGATGGTCCGGGGTTGAGATGTAGCTTAGTGGGGTTTTAGGAGGCTCTAGGTTCAATCCCAAGTACCAAAACCACCACTACCACCACCATCAGAATCCCAAAAGACAAATGGCTCTGGTGATTGTTAGTACTCAGTAAGGCTAAAGATCTACCATTCTAAACTTATGAATCAGGAATGGGGAGACAAGGGTTGTTTGGGTGTGACCGAAGACTTTTCATGTCAGGTAAGCATAACTTGGGAGGTCTAGAGTCCAGGAAAATCAATGGCCAGCAAAACCACTAGAGACCTGTGGCTTGTAGGTCCTTTATCTTGCAAAGTTGAAGAATGAACTTCACTTCACAGAAAATTACAAGGGTAAGTTTTAGGAAAGAGTTTTATTATAGAAGAATGCAAAAAAGAAAGGAAGCAAGCAGAGCTCCTGTGAAACAGGAGTGGCTCCCAAGAAAGGGTTGCAGCTGAGCGGCCTTTCCTAGAGGTTAATGGGCTTTACTGGGTCGAGGCATGGGAGGTGGCCAGTCCAGTTGGCCCATTCATGAGGTGTTTATGTAACTCTCCATCCTGGTGATTGGACTATAGAGGAATCCAGCTCACAGCTTCATGTTCCAATGCAGTATGGGATCACACATAGCTTCTAAATAGCTATGCTCATTAGGCTGTATGTAAATGATTACAAGAAAGCAGAACACCAACCATTGCCCCTAAACATTTCTGAAATTTTTGGCCTTTGGCCAGGACAGAACTGCCTTTTGAATCAAGGACATTTCCATCTTCTGGCCAAGACAGAACTTATTGTCAAGGGCCAGAAAGAGATTATTTTTGAGGTCACTGTCCTAATCTGCCTGACCAGCTTCTTCCTATTCTCACCTTTCTTCAAAGTAGTATTAGTATGTAGGAATAGAAAAGCAGTTGGATGTGACTTTCATTTTTCTATTGATTATTTATTTTGATCACCTTGCATCCTTCACTAGACTCTAAGAACAGTGTTTTGCAGGAATCTATGGATGTAAGGACAAATGACCAATAAACATATGGAATAATGTTTTCTATAGAACAAATAGAAAACCCAGAAGGGTTCATATTTTGCCTGGAGTAAGAAGATGAGAAACGTGCAGTTGTTTAGAATTTTATAGCGGTTAAACCTGACAAGTAGCATTTAGTCCCTGGGATGCACATGGCGGAAGGAGGAGCACCAACTCCTGCAGGTTGTCTTCTGACCTTCACATATGTGCCCTGACGTCTGTCCCCTTCCCACCACAGGCTTACTGGCAGGCACTTTTACCTGCTGAACTGTCTTGCTGATCTTATCTGTCTTTCTTTTAAAATGGATTGTTTTTGAGAGTTCTATATTCTGGGTATAAGTTCTTTATCTTATGTTTTGTCAATATTTCTCCCAGTAGTTTGATTAAAAAAAAATTATACCAGGACTGGAGAGATGGCTCCGCGTTGAGAGCACTGGCTGCTGTTTTAGAGGATCTGGGTTCGATTTCCAGCACTTACATGGCAGCTTAACAACTGTCCGTAACTCCAGTTCTAGGGGATCCGATGCCCTCTTCTGCCTGCCATGGGCACTGAATGACCTGGGTGCATTTACATAAATTCAGACAATATATACTCACATATAAAATAAAAATAATAAATATTTAAAATAATTTTTAAAACAACAATATCTTTCAAAGAGTAGAAGTTTTCATCTGAATGAAAAAATTTTTTTTTCTATTATTCATTGTGTCTTTGGTTCTTATCTAATGAACCAAATTTTACTAAAGCCACATCTTTATAAGTGTTTTCTTTTCTCTCTTTCTTTTTTTTTTTTTTTAAGCATCTCATGTATCCTAGGCTGGCCTCAAATTTGTTTTATAGCTGAGGGTGACCTTAAATTCTTCATCCTCTGCCCCTCAAGTGCTGGGATTAAAGGTTTATATCAACTCACTTGGTTTCTCTAATGGTTTGTTTCAAAAAGTTTTATAGATTTAGATTTTATAGTTGGGTTAGCAATTACTTTGGGCTTGTTTTTGTATAAGATACAAGGTATGGATTGATGTTTTTATTACTTATTTTGCATATTTTATGCACTTGTCTCCCAGCAGTAACTATTGCCTCTCTTTTTTGTTGTTTGGTTTTTGAGACATAGTCTTGCTATGTAGCCCTGTCTGGCTTGTTACTTGCTATGTAGCTGGGGTTGGTCTTGAACTCATGGTGCTAGCTCTGTCTTAATCTCTCAGTTTTGGGATTACAGGCACAGGACACTACACCCTGCATTACCACTCTTATTCAATAAAATCTCATTCTTATGTTTTCCTTAACAGGTGCAACCTCCTCCTTCTCTTCTTTCTCCCCTATTTCTTTATCTTCCTCTAGTTCCTGCATATTACTGTTCTGTTGCGTGAAAAAACACCATATAAGGGAATTTATATAAGGAAGACTTCATTTGGGCTTAGGGTTTCAAAAGGATAAGAGTCCATCATGGGGAGACACAGTAGCAAAGGTGGCCAGAGCAGATGACTGAATGCTCATATCTTCAACCACTCAAAGAAAGCAGAGAGAGAAGCTGGAAGTGGGATGAGGCTATGGACTCTCAAATCCAGCCACTGTGATGTGTTTCCTTGAGCAAGGCCATACCACTTAAAGGATCCACGGCACTCCCCAAACAGTGCTACCAACTGAGGCCAAGCATTCAAATATGTGAGTGGATGGGGTATATAGCTCATTCAAAGCACTACATCTTTTCCTCTTTTCTCACTTTATACAATTTTAAACCATGCAAGGCAGAAAGAATTCCTACAAAGGAACAATAATTGGGCAGCCTTCCTGTATAAACTGAATCAAATAGAGAGAGGCTTAGGAGCTGGAATCGAAAAGCAAAGGTGATTGGCAGAAATACTGAGCTTGTTACTTTAGACCACCAGCTCATTATCTTCTGTCTCTTTAGAAGAGGCTTATTGGTCTTACCATCTATATAATGATTTGCCCTTTGTGAGAGGCTTCAGATTTAAGCTATTAGATAATTTAGAAGTCCCTTCAAGGTTTGAGTTTGATCGACATTGATATTTGTTGGGGTAACAATAAGTTCTACCTACCTTCTTCAGCAGTTTGTGAATTATTGTGTAAAAGCAGTAATGCTGAAATTTTATCAAGTTTTCTTAACTTACTAGTCCACTATCATGCAGGAATTTCCCCAGAATTTGTAAGGTAACAAGAAAAGCTTTGCCTCTCTTTATCCTTTAGTTAAGATTTTTTGTGGGATTTGCCTTTATTTAATTTTGCCAAAAGGAAACTTGGTAAATGTCCTGTCCAGGGCAGACACTTGGAGTAGCCCCAATTGCAGTTTCTTTGAACCCTGATGGTCTCTGGGAATGAGGCTGTTTCGCCACATATTTGAGCATTTCCCTTTTCCAGCCTGAGTGGATGCATAGACTCATGTTTTCATACAGTGAAAGGAAAGTTGATCCTCATCTCCCACTATTGTCTTCTGAAAGAATGGCAAAGAAGAGACCAGTTAAAGATGAAAGCCTCTCAAGACATTTTAATCTTCTCATCAGCCCATCCTTGCACTTCCAGGCCTTGTCAACAAGGAAGATAGTTGAGCCTGGGGCCTGTTTACTTGTATTTCCTAACTGAGTCCCTCTCGGTACTCAGCTCAGCTGTTCCTTGTTTGTACCAAAGTGACTAACAAAGAGTATGTTGACGTGAAACCATATTTTCACATTTATGTTTGAATGCATAGCTCTCAGAGGTCTGTTATAGGTGTGTTGATTTGAGTTCAGAGGTGCACGCATTGAGGTTTCCAGGTTCTTGTGTCCTGGAATAAACAACTGGAACAGACCATATGGATAGTACTAGAAATAGAGGCAGTTTCTCTGGGAAGAGAAAGGCACTGAGCGAAAGGAAGCAGGCTCGAAAGCTGGGACATATCAGAGACTCACTCAAAAGCCCTGGTTCCCTGGCAGCATGACCCTGTAGGTTAGCTACGTAGCGCCCGCCCGCACTCTCCTGCGTTTGGGATTCTGGACCTTTTCTTGGGCTTGCTGGGTTTTGTTATGGGTAGTTCTGGGTGGGAAGGTTTTCCTGTCTTTCTGTCAACTGTCTTTTATATGTTAACCATTTATTTAATTTCTTCCTTTCCGCCCTCACAATCCCCCTCTCCCCCATTCCAATCTAGGGATTTTACTTTGGTTCATTTTCTCTGCCAATTAACGAATTAAAAGGCAGGAAAAATGTCTCAGACACAGGGGAAAGCAAGAAGTAACAAACTTTATTAAGAGTGAGGAAACATGTAGACATTCATACAGAGAGAAAAGCTCTAAGCTCTCCACAAGTGGAGAGGGAACTTAGAAACCGAAAATCTACATCCCCCAGGGAGACTTGGGCCCCTGAGTACTTTTGGTGGTGTGGGGCGGGTCCCCCAGGCCTTCGTCTCAAGACCAAGAAGCTGAAAGTGTGCCATATTTATTACCAATCAGTGGCCTTGTCTGCTTGTCAGGGATTTAGTCCCTTGTACGTATTGCACATATGTGTATGGATTCCCTGAAGCTGGAGTGTTATGAGCCACCCCTTGTTGGTGCTGGGAACTGAACTCAGATCCCTTGCAAGAGCAGCAAGTGCTCTTCCTGGCTGAGTCACCTCTCCGGTCCCTCATATGTCAATTTTGATGCTTCTCTTTCTTGTCACACACTTCTGTCACTATGTGACCTCCAGATTCAAAAATGGAAGAGTAAGAGGATGAGGAAGTACCTAACAATATTCTGAGTTTCAGGCTGGGGTTATCGCTCTGCGGTTAGAATGCTTGCCTAGCATGCACAAGGCCCTAAGTTCAGTCCCCATTGCTCTAAACAAACAAAACCCTGGATAAATGGTGTAGGGAGAACAATTTTCTACTCTCTGAGGTTTGATCACTTCATATGAAATGAACTGACAGTATAAAAATTAACAAGCGAAAATACACACAAATTTCTTGCATGCATGGAGACATCATGGAAAGAAAAGTGGTTGCGTAAACACACAGTGAGGTTTGGAAGCTTAGCTACAGTCTAATGGTAATAAGGGCATAGAGTGTAGGCAACTGAGGGTAAATGGCTTTTGGGAAACATGAATGGACCATCAGAAGACTGGGTGACAGCCTGGCTGGGTGTGGTGTTGAGCACAGGTCTTTTTTACTGTGCTGCGGCATCTATGTTCCTAGAGAGGGGACTTGTGTTAGTTTTCCATTTCTGTCACAGGGTACCTGAGAAAACTAACTTAAAAATGAGAAAGGTTTATTTTGGTTCACAGTATTGGATGTTTGAACTGTAAGTTGTTTTGTTACTTTTGGGTCTCTGGCGATTATAGAGGAAAAGTGGGGAGGTCTTTGAGAATGACAGATGCATTTTCTTTCACCTCAGGTGAATGTAAGTCAGAATGCTAGGGTTCTGGGAAATCAAAAGCCACCAAAGCAACTCTTTCAGGTCCTTGGTAAACTTAAAGAGTGAAGTTCTTGGAGAATGGGGGGAATGAATTTTAGAACGGAATTTATTATAATGATGAAAACAAGAGATAGAAACTGAACAGATAGGGCAGGGACCCCAAGGCAGAAATTCCTTGTAGAGGCCAAAAATACCGGAAGAGCACTCTGGTTCTTTGCTTTCTCCTAAATGAGCGCCTCTGTTAGAGGCTGTTGTGACTGTGTGACTGAAACTGAGAGGAGGCACCTGGGCATCTGTCAGACCAGTTGGACTGACCAGCTCACCCCTCCCTATTCTTCACTCTAGTTTCTGCCATCAGTCTTAAAAGGCCCCTAGCTTGATGGTGCTCTGTTTACTGGGACCCTCCTGCTGCACAGGCAATGTGTTCTCTCTCTGTCTCTGTCTGTGTCTCTCTCTGACTTTCCCTCTTAAGCTCCCACCTATGAATGTATAATAAACTTCTCTTTAAAACTCAATCATTGTGGTCCATGAATTTCATTTTTTAAATTCTTGACATAAGAATTCAAAAACCACTGTCTTAGAGAGACTTTGGTGATAGTTGAGTTTACCAGACCCTAGCTCCCCAAACCAATCTCACCCCAAGAAAGGTTCTGTTTTCAAAGACACCCCAATATTTCATAGGTGAAAGCTTAAAGGTTAAGAAGAAGGCAGAACTCCTTTTGAGCAGTAGGGGGAGGGAGTGTCCCCCAAAATGGGATTCAGCTGAGCTAATGCTAAGAGAGGAGCTTTTATAGGACTTATGGCAGAAGCTGGGGTGAGGCATCGGGAGGTGAGTTGCTTAGTCCACTTGACTCACCCATGAGGTCTCCAGGTGCCTCTGAGTTTTAAATGCATCCTCATGTATAGCTTCTGGGCATGTATATCTTCTCTAGATGATGTAAAAGGAGATAAAAAGGTAACAAAAAGCTTAAGTAGGAACCAGAGCCCCCTTTGGCCAAGAACAAGACTCAGAATTGTTGCTTTTTGTCCCTGCCCTAGACTGCCTGGCCAGTTTCTATCTCCTATTCTCTCCAGCAAGACAGAAGAAGCCCTCAGAACAGAATCTGGTGTTGTAATCCCCTTTGAGGGAACATACCTTGTGACTAAGATCAACCATTTTTAGTTTAAAGGTTCTATTATTTATTGTAATTCTAAATAAATATAAATAAATAATTCTAAACTGAGAACCAGGCCTTTAACACATTGGCCTTTGAGAGGCATTCCAGATTCAAACTGTGGCAAGACTCATGACAGTTGAATTCCTTTTGGGAGGAATCTCTTTGAGCAGGTGAGGAAACCTTAGAGAAAGCCCATATGCATTTTTAGGAAGAATGATGAAGGGGACAGGGCAAGAGATAGCCAGAATCTGCTTCTGAGACTTTTCAGTGTTTAGTTTGGAATACTCAGTATGCCAAACCGGCATCTTTTGGAATGTCCTTTTCTTTGCTCCAACATTGAGACTTACTCTATGAGACATAATCCTGTATATAAAACAGGGGGTAATAGATGGAGAGAAAATGATCACTTCCTTAGATGAAGTCACTGGAAATAAATCCCATCCAATACAAAGGTTTCTTATTTTACCTTTTCTGTCCCCCAAAGGGGCAAAATATATTGACATTGGCATCGACGAATGGTCTTTTATATATAACAGACTAAGAAAATATATGAAGAAGGGTCTAGATAACAATTGTAGAAATAACAGAAAACTATTCCCTTCAATGAAAGAATTGGAATAAACTGGGGAGAAGGCAGGCAGATGTGAAGCTCTCAGTTCACATCAGAAGCTCTAGCAGTGGACTAGAGATCTGGATGTTTTAAACAGTTAATTTCTCATAATTCCAAAGGTTGAGAAGTCCAACATAAAGAAACTGGAAGATTTGTTGTCTGGTATGGTCAGATTTCTGATTCATAGATAGTAACTTTTTGTTATGTTATCACATAGCAGAAAGGGCAGAGAGATTGGAATGGACGATTACATTTTTTAATTTTTAATTTAAAATTATAAAGTTTCATTCTGACATTTTCAAACAAAACTTTTTTTTGTTTATTCTCTTCCCCTCGTCTTCTTCCCTATCCCCTGACACTTGCAGCCCATGTTTAAGTTTGAAGGAGCAGAGTTTGGGAAAGCTAAGGAGAACAATGCTAATGGGGTGATGTAGAAAAGGGCCTTAATGGGGACCCTGCTTTCAGGCCACTAGAGGGCAGTATTCATTCAGTCTCTGTTCATTGTACTCTGCTTGAGGACCACGGAGGTCTATGGGAAACAAGGGTCACCCCAGAGACAGAAGGGGGTGCAAAGATTTACCTTCCTCCTCCTCCCTTTCTCTTCACCTGCTTAACTTCAACAAAATTGTGTGTCCTTTGTTTTTCCTCTCAAATCTTTCCTTTTTCTCTGCAGAGTTGTAGGATTGAGTACGTATCTCTTTATGTCACTTGCTACATTTTATTGTTAATTGAAACATTTTATTTGAAGGTACATAAAAATTAATCAATGGCTTTTACAGTGTGTTTGTGGAATATTAACTCCACTGCCTCCCAGTAAAAATTTAGCAATTACTTTTATAACATTCATTGTAGTTTGTAGAGACAGTAGCATATGAGAGTCTCTTGGCACTATGACTTATCCATTTTAAGTAGCTGAAAGCAGTCTTGCAAACAGAATGCCAGGGCAAGTATCATCCAACTAAGTTAAAATATGAAGTATGTTGTGGCAAAGTGGAGAAAAATAAATTGTATATGTAGGGCTTTGTCACCTAAAAATATTGTCACTTCCCCTATTTGTGTATCTAGAAATCCTCTATAAATAACAGAAAGCTCCATTTATTCTCCTTTCTAGGATAAACTTAAGATAGAAAAGATTGACCAGGTCCTAAATTCTGTGATTATTTTTCTACTTCTGTCAATTTCCTGTCATGCCACATGCAGAAAATATTTTTCAGTAAAAATGTGCTCTTGGAGCCTACAAGTTGTGTTGAAGGATGCCAGCCAAGATGAACATAGCCTATATTGTTTTTGGCTTCTCTGTTTTTTGCTCAACCCTCTGTAGAAGTTCCTCAATTTCTTAAACAACCTGTGCATTTTCAGCATTCTTTTTGGCTTTCTCAGTTTTGCGGCAGAAAATTGCATTGGCGACTTTCATTCCCAGCTCTCCAGTAACCAGCTGGGTGCTGAGCTCCTCAGCCTTCTCTGTTTTCCACTCACTGATAGCCTGGTCTTTGCTTGAATGAGTTACCAGTTCCTGCTTCCTTTTATTTGTCTGTCAGTCTCTCTATCATTTATCCATTCAGCTGTCTATCATCTATCTATCTATCATCAACTTTTTTATGTGTGAGTATTTTGCCTGCATGTATGTAAGTGTACCACATGTGTGCATTGCCTGCATAGGCCAGAAGAGGGTGTTAAGATACCTGGGAACTAGAGTTATGGAGCTATGGTTGGTTGTTAGCTGTCATGTTGGAGTTGGAAACTGAACCCAGTTGCTTTGCAAGACTAGTCAGTGCTCTTAACTACTAGCCATCTCTCCAGTCCTGTTTCCTTTTCCTTTTCCTTTAATCTGGCTCTGAAGTTTTGGATACGCTCCTCTACTGGTTTTGTTTTAAGAGAACTCCCTTTGAACTACCTGTTGATTCTACCAGTTTATCTCTTCTAGTATTTTTCTTTTCTCCCCTCAATCTTGAGTTTGGGGTTTTTAATGTTTGAAATTTTTGTTGTTGTTGCAATTCCCAACATTTAATCCATACTTAAGGATTTTTAGAAGGGTACTTGGGTTTGTTATTTTCATTGCTGTGACAAAATACCAGGCTAAGTAACTTAAGGAAAGAAGGATTAATTTTGACTCATTGTTTTGCAGGTTACTACTGGCTCCATTACTTTTATGCTTATGAGGTGGCAGAGAAATCATGGTGGAAGGGTGTCAAGGAGGAATGTTATTTACTTCATGGTAGCCAGGAAGCAAAGGTAGTGGGAGGAGGAAGGGTCAGGGACAAGGCATACCTTTCAAAGACATGCCTCTGGCATCCTAATTGGTCTAACTAGTCTCCATTCCCTCATAGCCACTCAACTATGAATTCATCAGTAGATTAAGCCATAGATGAGGTTAGCATCTTTATGCTCAAGTCATCTCTCAATATCCCCATCAGCTAGGGAACAAGATTTCAACAAATAAGGCCATTTATATCCAGATTATAACAATGTTCTTCACATACATTGGCAATAGCTTCTCTTTCAACTTTTGGTCCATTTGTAGAGAAATTTGTCATTAGATTTCTCCCTATTCAGTTTTGATCTTTCTGTTTGTAAAGGCTTCGTTTGTATAACTCAATACAATATCACTTCATTTAGGTCAGGGGTAAGCAGCCTGGGGCAGCCTGGGGCAGCCTGGGACAACCTGGAATATTTCTTTTCATCAAGTTCCAGAGAACAGTTTGAGAAAATTAGAGCTGTTCCCTACTGAGCCAGACATTCAGAAGTACCTAGGCTCATGGACAGCTTCACTACAGACAGAGGAAGATTACCTCTTGGGCACAGGCCTAACCACTCAGATCTGGGTAGGATTCTAGCATAGTGACATTTCTGTGAGTGACAGCTGTTTCCAGGATACAGAAATTAGGAAGACGGTTACACTTTCTCAGAAGAGAACACTCTGTCTCATTTTGGCTGGGACAGGGCAGAGAAACCCTTTCCAGTTGTGGCGCGTGGGGTCGTTGCGCTCCTCTTTCAGAGGGAAATGTGAGCTAACCTGGGGGTCTCCCCTGGCCGAATTTGCCCACTTTGAACTAGCAGCAGGCCTCCAAAATTGTCACCAGAGGCTGTATTTTATGTTTTGTTCCATATTCGAAAAATACTAGGACATGCTATGTTTTTGTATCTAGGTATAGTTTATCTTACTTGAAGCCTGATGTGTTTTGAATTTCAATAAGTTTTTGGAATGTTTACACACATTTAATGAGAAATCTTGGGAATGATACCCAAGTCTAAATGTAAAATTAGTTTATGTTTCATATATACTTTAGACATGCAATTAGACAGTATTTTTATATAACACTTGAAGATAAATTTGTGTGTTTTGACTATGACCTGTCTTATGAGCTTGGGGAGAATCATGTGACTTCACATTGGGTTTTTAGTGTATTTTAGGCTTTCAGGTTTACGGATTAGGGTGCTAAAGCTAAGCTAGGCTTGACTCAAAGTATTTGAGTACTCGATACCTTGTCAACAACAGTAGTTGGCAAACTTGTGAAAAGGCAAGAGAGTAAGTAGTTTAGGCTTTATGGACCATGGGTTGCTCATAGGACTGGTCAATCTTGTCCACCTGATGAAGTAAAAAATCTCACTGCAATGTTTACAGATGTTCCACTTATAAAAACAGGTTGCAGGCCAGGTTTAGCCATAGACTCTAGTTTACATGGGTTTTTAATAAGGGTAGGATTTTTTTTTTTTTGAGACAAGGTCTCTCTGTTGCCCAAGCTAGCCTAGAACTTATTATATAGATCATGCTGGCCTCGATCTCTCAGAAGTCCCCCTTCATCTGCCCCCCTTGTGCTGGGATTAAAGGCATGCCCACCATGCTCAGTAAGGGTAGATTTATAATCTTTATGTCTCCTTCATTACTTTCAGTATAGTACTGAGCAGTGCGTAAAGGACACAGATACTTGTGGAATGGATAGGTGGGCAGTTGCTTACAATGAATGAATAATAACTACTTTTTCTGGTAATACTTTAAAGACGTTTTCAGAGAATATGTGTGATGGCTAATTTTGATTATCAACTCATCTGGCAAGAGGGAACTTCAACTGAAGAATTTGTTCTAAAAGATTGTCCTGTGGGCATGTCTGTGGGGGCATTTTCTTGGCTGCTAATTGGTATAGAAGGCCCAGCCCACTTTAGGTGGTGCCATCCCTAGGCAGATGGGCCTGGACTAAGTAAGAATGGCAGCTGATGTTGAACTTGGGAGCAAGCCTGTAAACAGTGTTCTCCTATGCTTTCTGCTTCAAGTTCCTGCCTTGAGCTTCTGCCTTGGCTTCCCTCCATGATGAAATACCAAGCCCCCAAGTTGACTTTGGTCATGAAGTTTATCATAACAACAGAAAAGCAAAGTAGAACAGTAAGGACTTGTCTACATATTATATTTGTACATAGTTATTTTAAACTACAATTAAGTCTGAGATTTCATTTTAGTGGCTCAAAAGTTTTGATGTCTTTTTGGAATGGGCTGTAAGGAAAACTAGAAGATTTAAGTCAAATAGTGACTGAGAAAAGTGCTTTTTACCAAATTTTGACTATTAACTTTTTGCCTAGGGGATATAGTTTAGTGATAGATCACTTGTGTAGCATATAAAGGTCCTGAGTTCAAACTCCAGAACAGCAAAAAGGAAAGAGTTAGTTTTGGTTTAGATAATATGACTACAAAGTAATTCACTGTTGATGGAGCATTGACTACATGTTTGAGGTGTTATTCATCCTATGTGTCTTCTGAGTATGTTGAGTAAAGGATGTTTGTTTCATCTAGTTAAAAAAAATAGACTATCTTAGCATAAGAATATATACTGAATTTATATCATCTTGGCTTGACTCAGTGTCACAGCTTATTTACTATTAAATGCAATGTGTAAATATTTAATATTATGTTGGACCATCCTTGAAGCAAGGCTAAGACATTGTCAGCTTTAGTGACTACCCAAAATGGAGGAGCCAGAATAGATTGCTGAACATTTCATCTCAATTTACCTATACTTCCTTCCAGACCTTTTCACTTAGAATTTTAGAATAATTATTCTGGATCAACCCTCTGTTTATCCTGCACCATATTCTTCCCAGTCCCCTGTTCCTCCTATAGTTTTCCCATTGGAGTTTGCTATTTCCCCACAGAATAGATATCTTAGCATTGAAAGAAGTAGCTGCTTCTGATCAGCCTGAGGTTCTCACAGAAATAGCTGAACCTGGCCCCACTGATTAAACTACCCAGCATCCTGCCTCACTATTGTGCTGAACGCTCCTTTTTTCCTTTTTATGCAGTGAGACCTTGGGTTCTTGACTGCTCTCCTCAACACTCAACCTGCCATCTTCCATGGTGAATACACTGTAGACTGGGAGGGCCTGTGAAGTTCTAGAAGCTCCCACCTCCATGACTGTCACTTCTACTCCAGCTATTTTCTTTAATGGTCTAAGATGGCAGTAGTTGCGTTCTGGAGAGACTTTACTTTTGCATCTCTAAATATTTGATCTGACCTGACATCCTAACTAGAAGCTTCATATATTTTTTTAATGGTTTCTTTATTTTTATTTGTACAAGTGTTTTGATTGCCAGTATGTTTACTGGTGTGTGTGTAGTGCCTGTGAAGGCCAGAAGAGGACTAGAGAGCCACCATGTGGGTGCTGGGAGTTGAACCCAGATCTTCTGGAAGAGCAGCAAGTGTTCTTATCTCCTGAGCCACCTCTCCAGCCTACGGCTTCATCTTTACCTGCTTACTCAAAACTCTCTTACCTTCTTTCCTATTACCAGTCTTCCCATCCGTACTGTAGTCTGCACAAGCTAATATTAGCCACTTTCATGACAGTATTTTAACTTGATTTATTTATTATCCTCCTATACCTTCCTGGAGAAACCCCACTATTGACGGTCTATGCAAGTATTTCTGCTATCATTTGTCTCTTGTTTTTTTTTTTTAAATTAATTAAAACCTTTTCATTTCATTTCATTTATTTTGACAATATGTGAAATTTAATAATATTTTGACAACTGAATATACTGAGATTTGTGGAGTTTCATTCCCCATTCCCCTTTCTCTTTCCCCTCTCCCTCTTTCTGAAACCTTTCCAACAATTCCCCTTTACCTTTTACTTTGCTGCCTTTTTTTTTGCCTTTATGCCCTCAGTGGGGATGCAGGGGGTGGGGCCTCAGGAGCCTTCCCCAGGCATAATGAAATGATGACAGGCTTAGTCTTCTGCAGGCTCAATCATAGGTGCAGTGAGTTCATGAAGACACTGATTAGCACTATTCTTCCCCAACCTCTGGCTCTAACATGATTCTTGGTGGGATTTTTATTTGTTTGAGTGTTCGGTTGATTTGTTATTGTTCTGTTTTTTTGGTTTTGGAGACAGGATCTTGCTGTATAGTCCAACTTGAACTCACAGTGCTTCTGTCTGGCCTCCTCGGTGCTTGAATTATGGGTATGTGTAATCATGCCTGCATTAGATGGATTCTTGAATGACACCAAAGGCCTTTGTGTTAAGGGCATGATCCCCAGGGTTGTTCTGTTTGGCAGTGGGGGTATGTTTTGCAAGTGATTTTGGGACCCTGTTCTCTTCCTTTTTTTCTTTTGCATCCTGGCCAAGAGGAAGTGGTTCTGCTATACTGCAAGTTCCCACCATGATGTGCTGTCTTGCCACACACGGAAGAGGTGGGGCCAGTTGGTCATGGACTAGAACCTCTAAAAATGAAAGCCAAAGTAAACCTTTCCTCTTTATTTGTTAATTATGTTGGCTAACTCATTACAGTGACTGAACATGACTAACACAGTCTTGTTTGGTTTATATAAGCTACAGTCCATAGGACCTTGTGTATATTCTTGAATAAATGAGTCTGGTCATTTTAAAGATTACTAATGTGTTGTTATAGAACACATTATATGAATATAGATGAATTCTTCTTGCAATTCTGAGAAGTAACATGTATGGGTATCATTTAACAATTGTAGCTATAATTTTGGATCAGGTATATTGTGTAGCTGTGTAATGTGGCTTTGGGGAGGTAATATAATTAATCCAATATCCTGGAGTATCACCTCAAGGTTAAAAAACAATATTAGGATTCATGATATAAACTGTCATCATTTTCATCAGTGAAAACTCTTATTGAGCAATATTTCCAACTTGCTTTATTGTCTGCATTGAACCAATACAGATGAGTAAATAATGAAGGCCGAGTTTAGCCTTTGTGTAGTCCTGACATTTGTTCTATTTTTAGGCTGTTTCTGGATTGTGGGCTTTCATCATGCAGCCATTAAGGAATTCATCAAACTTTCATGTGGCCTGTAAGGGTCTCCATTGTCTGTGGCTGCCATCTGGCTCTGCTCTGGCTGGGTGATGATTATTTCATGTGCTCTCACCGTCCTCCTCCTGTCATCTCTGAATCTGCCGCAGCTCCTCCAACTTTTCCATCTTCTGCCTCTGTTCTCTGTGCCAGGGTACAGGATAATTGTAATTATTCTTTAAGGTGGAGGAAAACCTTAGTGAACATTGGTTTTAGGCCTTTGCTTGATCTTTGTCTTCCTAGTAGGAGCTATCACGGTGTTTCTCTCAGTCTATCCCATCTGGCACCCTTGTTTCTGAACTGTGCCTGAGGAACAAGAGTGGCCAGGCTGATAGGCTCCCTCTTATTGCTTGCTTTTCCTTGTGTGGCTTTCTTCCGTGGATAGCAGGCAGCCCCTTTCTCAGGCTCTTCTGCACTGAACCTGCCTTTCTTTCCCCTTAAGTCCGTTGTGTTGTTGTTGTTGACTTGTGCTCTGATCCCAAATTGAAGCCCAGATCTCTCAAGCACTGATTTTTCTCTTGTAAATGTTTTTGCCTGTGGACATTGTCCCCCCACTCTTTTTTTTCTTTTTTTAAGAATGTAAGATTAAAAACGAGTCATAACTACTTGTGTATATTCTACAGAGGAAGAAGATCATGAGAAATATTTATAAAGTTCCCTGACTTCAGTAAAGTTCCAGTCCAGGACAGAAGAGAAGATGGCCTTAAATAATGGTGACATAAAACAAAATGGTGTAATTACTAACTTGGTAGCTTTAGATCTCAGTGTTGCAGAAGGTGTGGAGGGGGAGGGACTGACTCTCTGGAATACCGAGGTTTGGGGAAGAAAGTGGAGAGATGCTATGTGAATTGTCAAAATGGAAGAGTGAAATGCTGAGGTTTTCAGGTGTGTTTTTAGGTGGGTCAAGTATGCATGTGTTTTAAGGGATGAGCAACCTGAAGGAACACGATCATCTCCAGGCTGAATGGATTTTAAGAAGTTTTGGTTTTCAGCAAGTCTGCTGTTTTTAAGGAATGCAAGGTAGATGTGGAAATGTCAGAGATAAAGGAGATGAAGGCTGAATTGTCCATGGGTGGATACTGTGCCACATCTGCCAGATGTACAGCTAGTAACCTGGGTGGGGAGGGTCACATGGATGTGCAAGGATAAGGACGCCCTCCACTGGCCCTTGATTGGGTAGTGCAGAAATGCTAGTCTTAGGATTTCTCAGAAAAGTGAGGTTTGGTTGGACCTTTCGTGAAACAATGCAGGCTGTTTTGTGTGCTGGGTTGGAGGCGAGGAGTGAGACAAGATCGCTGCAAAGGTCACCTGGGCGGATAAAGCTGAGGTGGGGTGGCCTGTGACGAAGGTTAAAAGTGCAGCACTATCAGCTTGCGGTTTGTCCCGGGAGGGAAGTTGTGAGGCCTGGGGAAGAGCGCCTGCCAGTGGAGCTCTGGAGTTTGAGGGAGGGAGTGGTTGGCATTAAGACTTCCTGGTTTCCAGGAGGTGAAGCAATCATGTTGGAGCTTTCCAGATTAACTCATGCCCTCCTGCCTCCCTCGCATCCGTGGGCCACACCCTGCTGCTCCTCATCCCGGCTCTTGCTTAGTTTTGTCTACGTGGTCAAGCAAGGATCTTCACTGGTTAGATTAGTGGTCTGCTATACTGACTCCACTGAACTATAGTTCTAAGCCTGGGAAGCAGAATTCAGGCATCACCCACGCTCAAGCCTCAGGACACCCTCTTGCTGGATGAGAGAAATCATAGAAGACTCAGAAGAATCTTAGAAGTCTTAAATGAATTTTAGATGTTTGGCTTCTGAATCTTTTTTTTTTTTAGGTTTTACTTATTTTATATGAATGTATATGAGTGTTTTGCTTACATGTGTGTAGTAAGTACACCATGTACTTACCTGGTACCAGTGGGGACCAGAAGAGGGTGTTGGATTCCCCAGCACCACTAGAGTCATGTCTCTAGCCCCTGAACCACAGGGTTTTGGGGGGTAGTGCTGGCATTGAATCCAGGTCCTCACTCATGCTGGGCAGATACTCTACCACTGAGTTGCTTTCCCAGCTCTGTCTTGATATTGCTTTAACTGCAGGAAGATTTTCCATGGAAGGTCATAAATCTACAGTTAAACAGATTATATACTTTAATAAATAAACTCTTACATAAAAAGTGTCAAAATCTATTTATGTGTTCCTATACCAGTTTTGTGGGAACACATTGGAAACTTTTGTAGATTAATAAAGGTGACAGGTTTGTGGCATATAAAACACATTTCTTCTTTTCACCAAATATAACTTTATGTTGTGCTTTAAACCTCAAAAGAACAGTTTTGTCTTATTTATTTTTTTAAATGTATCCAAATCTAGTCATAGAAAGGCGATAGGAATGGGGATAGGAAGGCAGGGGTGCGGCGGTCCCAACACCACATTTGTAGACTTCTGTAGGACCAGGAGTAAGCCAGAAGGTGGAAGCAGAGAACAGAAGCTGATTTCTCACTTGGTTACTGTAGCAAGTTAAGGAAGAACCAGAGCATGTAGAGCTGTGAGGAGCTGAGCTGATGGCTTTAGTGCAAATTCATTTCTTATAAGTAAAGCAAATCTCACAGAACCCCTAGGTACCTGTTCAAAATCAAGTAGTTACTCGTAGAATTCACTGTGGCAGGTCCTAATTCCTTTCCAACCAAACAGGTCTGCATCAGCAGACCTCAGTGAGACTCAGCAAGGACACTTCAGAAGATGGCTTCCAGATGTCAACATGTCTTTTGAATCAGGGGCCCCCAGAGAAAGGCCTGGAACCTGTGTCACTCATTTTACAAGCTGCATAGGTGGCCATTCTCCATGCTCAGTTTGGAGTTGACCAGTGAGTCCTAGCATTAGGATTAGCATTATCAGACCAGGAGCTGGTGTGCACATGCCAGGCAGGTTGGTATCAGGTGAGGGGCCTAAGGGGTGCTCCTGAACAGCATCCCTGCTAGCATTCCCTCATTCCCTTGGTGGCAGCCATTGGCCACACTATTGCCTTTTTAAAAACAAGCTAGCAGTCCCCACCAGGCTTATACTTCCCAGTGTCAAGATACTGTGAGTCAAAACATATCTGCAGGCTGGAATCAGCTGCGGGCTGTGATGGTTCCCTCTCAGGAGCTTAGGTCTCTGGGGAGGACTGACTGCCATGTGGGGATAAGAACATCATGGACAGACATGAAGAGATGGTGCAGGGGGACAGAGGGTTATCAACACTGCTGAGAGAGGTTGTGTGGTTTCCTGGAGGAGGATTCCCAAGGACACCAACGTTTTGGGGGTGAACCCAATTCATTCATTTCTGTGGGTGCAGTCTCCTTCCCTTTGTGATGCAGAAAGAATTATAAAGATTGGACATTTTAAAATATGTCTCAAGATGCCAAAATTGTGCTTGGAAATTATTTTTATTCATTAAGTATTTTAACCCTTAAATGACTCATTCTATTAAGTAAAGGTAAAATTATTCCTCATTTAAGAATATTTTAAATTAATAAGCTAACCTTTTGAGATGAATTGGAAATGTCATTGAGATCTCTTAAAACTAACTTTGCTTGTCACATAAGTTGCTTGGGAAAATGAATTTCTTCACAACTGTGTTATAAGGAAGTGTATCTAACTCACAACAGACAGCTAGTGGGGAGTTTGTGAGCCCATGTGTTATGGCCCCTTTTGCTGTAACATAAGTGTGTTTTCTGCTTTGAGAACATACAAAGTAAACTGTGAAAAAGAAATGTGTGGAAGAAATGTTAAATATGTGGAATTGTTACATGTAATGCAAAGATGACATACTTAAAAACAGAAAGATAGATACAAATATATAAAGGAAAAATGAAATTCAATATTAAAATTTTTTTTCTTAACATGAGCTGGAGGGGCTGGGCATTCTGCTGTACCAATGAAAACATAACTGTAAGGATAAGGCATCTAGTTTGTGTATGTGGTGACCATCTAGCTACTGAAATTGCTTTACTTACTGATACCTTGGCATATACATGAAATAGGGGTAAAGACTTTGTGAAACTTATTTTTCAAAAATCTTTCTAATTTAAAAAGAATATGCAGATTTCTAAGTGTATAGTTCAATGGATTATTTAAAAAACAGTTTGTTGATATATAATTCATGCATCATGCAGTTTGTTGGCTTTTTTGCATAGTCACCTAATTGTCCACCCATCACCAATACAAGAGAAATACCATCACCATCAACTGTCTTTCCAATCTCTTCTTCCCTCAGCCCTGGACAAGTGGAAGTCTACATCTTCTTTCTATGGATTTGCCTATTGTGAACATTTTGTATAAATCGAATCATATATAATGTGTGCCTTTGTGTGTCTGACTTCTTTGACTCTGCCTGTTTCCAAAGTTCATCCATGTTCTGTCATGAGTCAGTACTCCAGTCTTTTTACTGATGAATAAAACCTGTTTATTAGAGTCTGTTTATTCATTCATAGTTGAGGCACATTGGGTTATCCCTGCTTCTTTTGGTTACCATAAGAAATGCTGTTATAAGCATTTGTGTCTAAGGCTTTATGTGGAGATAATATTTTCCTTTCCCTTGGGTATGTAGTGGTAATAGAATTTTAACACTCTCTTTGCTTCCTAGAAATTCACTGTTGAGTTGATTGAAGGTTGACAAATGGATACCAGGAGGACTTCATCATCACTAATTGTTGCCATAGAAAACTTGTAGTAGAAATCTTTGAAGAATCATGGGAGGAGTTTCTGTGTCATAGAGCATCTGAATTCCATCTCTTAATATTAAGCTTACATCGGTTAGTAAACTATATTATAAGTACAAAGGGTCTAACTATCAATTTGAAGTTCACATGAAGTAAGTAGTGCCTCTCACCTGTAACACAGCACAGGATTTCTCAAAATGAATGTTTCCCACAGTGATGACTCTCATGGTAATTCCCAGGGAGGCAAACAGGTCATTGTTAAGACTTGCTCATGTGCACGAGACATGTCTGCAAGAGACAACAGCATCTTTTGACTCTTGAGAACCCATGATTATATTAAGCATTGGAACTATACTTAAAATATTCTGATAATGGATGTTAAATCCACTTATGATTTGCTATACTAGTTATTTCAAAATTTGTTGATTTAGGAAAAGTCATTGATGTACTAGACTGGGTTTTGCTAGACCTTTTCTTCCTTCAGATATTTTCCATGTCACCTGTAACAATCTAAATTGGAAGGAAAGGCTCTATTAGAGATCAGATTTACTCTTCAGAATTAGTAGCTGTTAGCAAAATAAAGTAAGTAAAAAGTACATTTTGGGGTTTGATGTCTTGGTGACCTTGACTCTTTGCTCATGGAGTTCTTTTCAATCGTGTTCCAATATGAGATTATTTTTCTATGTCTCATATTGTAAGCTAAAAGTTGATTGTGGTACACAGACCATACTTTGTCCTGGATTAAATATACATATGGCTACTGTCGTCTTTTCTTTGCCTTCAGAATGCAAGTCTAGCTGACATTTGGCTTCATAATAACTGAATGAGAATTTCAAGTGCTTGGACTCTATTTCCTGGGAATACAACCTTGAACTTGGCTCTTGAATGGAGGTCTTGAGAAAGGCAGTGGTCTTGGAAAAATGTTTAGATTGTGACCACTATGAAACTTTTGGATTTGATTTAGAATTTGGTGATCTGTGCAATTCTGATAACCACGAACTTGGAAGACAGAGTTGGCTTTGGTTTTGCTATCAAATGATATTAGTATTGGCAATAATAGTCCTGGTATATGCCAGAATATTGTGTAGTATAGTGCCAAGTCTTAATAGAGGTTAGTGACTAGAGAATTATACCCCTTAAAGCTGCCATGTTATTTGCTGAATATACAATATCAGTTAACCAAGAGCATGCTGCAGTTCAGAGTGTTACCCACAGTTCACGGAGGTACCTGGCCTTAAAGTACCATTTTGACCACACATTTCAAAACAGGGTTAGACTCTTGAAGGGAAATGTCAACAAATTGCTTCATCTTTTTATATTCATAGTGGCCTACACCATCCTGGTGTGTATATAGCATCTTGTCATTAAATGGTTTCTGAAAGAGTGAATAAATGCTTAGTGTCTCAGCAAAAATGAAGACAAATGACTGACTTATTTTTATTAACTTTTTAGTAGGTGAACCAAATAATTCATTTATTTAGAAAACAGATAATTGAGAATGTAAAATCTAGTTTGAGCATAGGAAAACTTTCAAGTGCATTTGTTTTGTGGTAAGAAATTCTCAGTTTTAAAGCTTTCTTTCTCTTCTAAAGGGGTGCCTCTCTAGAGTGACATGTTTTCATGTACTTTCATTTTTATTCTTGGGCTGCTATCAGACCACAGGTGTGAACAACTGTGCCATAGAAGGCTACTTCAGTAAAGTGACTTCAGGAATGGGGGAAGCTTCTTTCTCCAAAATACAAGCCACCTTCTCCTTCCCTTGAGACCCCCCTGTCATGTAACCATCAGTTTTGTCTACTTCTTCCTACGTACACCTAAGCATAGTACTTCGATTTCATGGAAGTGATGAGCATTCATGCGTTAGCTGCATTTTAGCCAGTGAGAAGTTGGGTGACACAGTCCTTCCCTTCAGAATGTGGGGTGGGGACTGGGATGCCTGGGCATAGGGGGCCGGTTCCCATCTGCATTAGAGTTTGCCCAGTGCTGTCGCAGGTGTTCATATATGATGTTCAGTGCCCTCTTATATAGAGAACTGGACATACTGACCTACCTCAGCTCCAGTAACTTTACTGTACCTCACTTTTCTTTACATAGAACCTGGATTATAATAGTAACTGTTATAGTTGTTGTGGCCTAATACCTGACAAGAAGCAACTTAAGGAAGCCAGGCTTTATTCTGGCTCATGGTTTGAGGGGATACAGTCCACCAGGGCAGGGGAGGCACAGCAGGAGCTGCTTCAGATTGTGGAGGTAAGAGAGTAAGTTTGCTTATTCCTATCTCAGTGGTTTAGGAAACAGAGACCAGACAGGAAACAGAGCAGGTTATACAATTCAAAGCCCACCTACCCCCATATCCCATTTCCTCCAGTGAAGTTCTACTTCCTAAAGACTCATAACCTCACCAAAAAGAGCTATAATCTGGGTACCAAGTGTTCAAAAACAGGAACCTATGTAGACATTCACATTCAAGTCATTAAATAGGGAAGGGAGATGGGCCCAAAGCAGTTAGAATGAGAACAGACTGGAAGGAAACCCAGGCTGAGAGAAGTCAGGATATTTATTTTCCTCAATGAGTCCAGAACTTCCATCTCTGCTTCCTTGAGTCCAAGTGCTTCTTTAGAAGGTAGTGGCACCCTCTGTGAGGGTCATTTAACAAGGTAGGGCTCATCTTTAGGCAAAGAACTAGCTTCTCTGACACTATGAACAACCTTTTCAGTAATTTTACATTGGGAAAGGAAACAGGTAGGAAGTAGACACTTGTTACTTGTTCTTTTTTTTAAATTATGTTTTTAAAAAATGATTATTTTTATTTTATGTGTATTAGTGTATAAGTGTAAGTGCACCCATGTTGTGCAGTGCCCTTGGAGGTCAAAAGAGGACAATGGATTCCCTTCAAATTGGAATTATAGACAGTTGTTAGCCACCATGTGGGTGATGGGAATCGAACCTAGGTCCTCTGCAAGGGCAGTGCTCTCAACTGCTGAGCAATAACTCCAGTCCTCTTAAATTATGTTTTTATTTAATGTGTGCTGTGTGTTATAGTCCTTATATGTGTGATTTTGGCATGTATGCCTAAAGATACCTGTCAAAATTTCTGTATCATAAGTATGACAGACATGATTCATAGTATCGCATGTAAAAATGGAGCTGGTCTGTGAAGTCATGGGGTCATGGTGTGGTCTCTTCCAAAGTGAAGCTTAATGAAAGAAAGGGAAGGGTGTGTTTCACTCACTGCCAGCTTTGGATGTGGACTGCAAAACTCTCTACATCCCTTGATGTGTGGCAGCCTGTGGCTTCTTGTGAAAACAACACTGTGTATGGGCTTAGCTCATTCGAAGTCCTTCATTACATATGAACATTCAGTCATCTCCCTGAATGGCAAATTAAGGCAGACCTGTCTTAGTGAAGTGTTTCATGTAGTTTCATAGTGTGGTTCCTGTGGCTTCTAATGTTAAATGGTTTTTGGAATTTAAAAAATGATTTTGCTTCTTAGATTGAAATAACTGATGCGATGTTAATGCATCTTAAATGCCCTGAACTAGTAGTACCTGCTGAATCAGTTGTTAGATGAAGATGTGGAAGCAGCTGTTGGCTTAACTGAAGCTCATAGCCTAGTGTTGGTCAGCAAATGCCCCCTTGTCCCCTTTAGACAAACTCTTACAGGTAAACTCATACAGAAAACAGTCATGTGTTTTCTACTGTGACTTGCACAAAAATATGATAGTGAATGCATTTAGAATTCTAGACACTTTCAATGGCTGCTTTGAAAGATTTAAGGAAATGAGTGCTTGCTGACTGATGTTAGTGAGTGTTTTGCTGATAACCAGTTTGGTATGAAGTGGTCTTCAAGAAACTTTTAGACTGTTTAGATTTAAGTTATGTGGATTATATAGTCAGAATTGGACCTGAGCTATGGAGCTTTGGGGAACACTGTTGTTTATGTTGGTGGGAAACCATAAGCAAAACTAAAAAGGTTTCAAGAAGATAATTTCAATTATTAAACTTGTATATTTCATAGCAAAAGAAATGGTGCACTGGATTCTTCTGAACCTGGTACTTGTAGCCCATGTATTTGGTTGATATTTTCATCCACAAAATCCACCCTTTCAAAGCTCGCTATTCAAGGGCTTCTCTGGAGGGTACAGGTGGTCAGACAGGTTTGGCAGCAGCTTTGGGCGGAGTGTGTCCTGGCGCCTGCTCTGTCCTTCCTATGCTCCATTAGACTAATTATAACTTCCCAGCAGACACTTCACCCAAGAGCCTCAGCTGGGTCCTGTCACTTCATGGCTTCTTTCCAGCAGGACGGCTGCTCAGCACATGAAGACACATGGATGCAAGAGCAGGAGCCTGGACTAGACTGTGAACCCTTTCATTCTGGAGGAGTCAACATGCCTTCACCCATCGTTCGTGCACTGTGAGGGAGAGAGGGCAAACATTTCTTTCCTTTAGACAATCAAGGGCCTGTGTGGTGGTGTGAAATGGGTCTGAATTAAATCCCATCTTCCAATGTATGTGGCCTCAGATTATTTTAGATGACATTGATTTTTAAAAATATTTTTATTATTTTATTTTATGTACATGAGTGTAATTCATGCATGTAGGTAGGTGCAGCTGTGTCATGGAGGTCAGAAGTGGGAGTCAGATCCCTTTCTGGAGTTACAGATGGTTGTCAGGTGCAGTGTGAGTCCTGGGAATCAAACCAGGTCCTCTGCAAGAGCAGTCAAAGTTTTTAACCACTGAACTGGTCTCTCCAGCCCAGGTGACAGTGATTTTAATGGAATTAGGAAAATATGGGGAGAGAGGGAGAGGAAGCCAGAGAGAGAGAGAGAGAGAGAGAGAGAGAATTGTGTGGATAGAGGGTGTGGCTGTTGCCTACACAGTGATCACTCCTGTTTATGTTGACTTTTGATAACTTAAGTGGAAAACCTGTGATCTCTGTTTACTTAATCCTGTGAATCACAGCCTCATGATGTAAAATGTATCACACCTTAAATAGCTTGCTAATGAGTAAGGTTCACAATTATTGAAAAAAACAAATGATTAGAACTGCTAGACAAATAGGTTCTTTTAAAAATCTGGAATTTCTTTCAGAATACTGATTTCTTCCTAAAATTTGTCCTTTCTAATGTAAATGTGAGAATCACATTTGAAAGTATAATTTAATTTTTTAAAAACAAGCTTCCTTCACTCTGTTTTGAAGTACTTTGCAGCAGATTTTTATAATTTTTGCAGTGTTTTCAGGATTTGATAGCTTTTTATAACCTGGTGTCAGTTGCTTCTTTTAAGCGAAGATTTATATTATATTTTGCAAAGTAGATACTTGTTTGTTATGACAAAACTTTTAATCTTCATTCCATAGAAGGATGGTAAAAGCTATCTATCATAGCTGACATTTGTGACTGCTTCTAAGCCAGGCAAGTGTTGGAGGTTTTATGTGTATTACCTCATTTAATTCCAATCTAATACTACAAGATAGATACTTTTAGTCACCATTTCACAGGCGAAGACACTAAGGGGTAAAGAAAGCAGTTTGTCTAGTCACTGGAGGGAAGTGACTAAGAAGTGCTTCAAACACAAGCTCACAGGTGCCAGAGTCCCTTCTTGGCTGTATCTGGGCAGCCGGAGATGCTGGGAAGTGATCATAAGAAAGGCAGTGTAGGTGGCCTCTTACACTGAAAGCAATTGTGACCGCAAATTTAGACCTTCTTTTTGGTTTAAAGCTCTTCGAGAGCTTCTGTATTGTTTTGTATTAGTTAGGCAGGGTCATAGCTGAGTTTCTGTTTGTACAGATGTAGAAATTGCTACTTAAAAATTTATCAGTTTCCATTGAGTTCCTGAGATGGGGTACCTAGTATCTATCGTACGGACATTTTCTTGTGTTTTTGGTTGTGAGCCTAAGTAATGACTGCATCAGCTCTCCAGCCCAACATGTACATTTTCTAATAGTTGTAAAATATCTAGAGAACGTTAAAATATTTGAAGAGAGTTTTCATTAAATGAAAACTCAGAGTATCATATTTTAATTTTTACTCTGACTCTATACACACAGCCAACATACGGTAAGACAATGCACCATTTTTAGCCAGACGGTTGGAAAAAAAATTGAACATTTTTAATCTTCCAAGTTACCATTTATATCCTTAACAGTTGAAGACTAATTCTGAAGACACATTTCACCATGAAATGTATTAGTTTAGATTTCTAAAATTAAAATAGATTGCATTGAAATCAATCTATTGAAATCATTTATTTTATAAGCACCTTTCTGTCTGATGCAGTTGATTTGCCTTTTTACCTAGTATCTGTAAAATTCTGTATGGCTTTAGTGTCTGTTGTGTGAGGGTTGTTTCCTAGAAAGTTAAGCTTCCTGAGCCTCAGATTTCTTACAAGTAAAGTGGGACTAATAAGACTAAATATGACACTGTGGGGACCACATACGGAATGAAAAAGAACTGTCTAGTATAAAACCGGTGTCTTTTTCTCTCTCTTTGTTAGATGCAGGAAATATAGGAATTTTTCCTATAGCTGATGGATTCTGCTTTCTTTTTAATATTTCTCTTTCAGAATTAATCTATATCTCACAAACTCCTGTGATTGTCAAAAAATATCAGAAAGTTAAAAACAGAACTAAAAGTAACTGTGATTCTACCATTTAGAAATAATTCCTGTTAGTCCATTTATCTAAATTGATATGATTTCTAAAATATAGAAATTGGGTGTGTTGTTTCATAAGTTACTTTTTAGTTTATATTTTAAGAATTTTTTTTTTTACAAGAAATAAATCTACTTCTATGACGTGAGTTGAACTTTTGTGTAGTTTTCTGGATATATTGGCATTTTACAAATTTCCTATTGCTGGTCATTTTAGGGTGCTTGTGCCTGCTGCTATTTATATTCAATGCTGTGTCATTAGTTTTTAAATTTTTATTTATTTGTTTTATGTGTATGAGTGTTTTGCTTGCATGCATGTACATACACCTGTGTGTTGCAGTGTCTGAGAAATCCAGAAGAGGGTGTCCCATCCTCTGAAGCTGGACAGTTGTTAGCTGCCATGTGGGTTCTGAGAACCAAACCAAGGGCTTTTGCAAGAGCAGCGAGTGCTCTTAACACTAGCTGACTCTTCAGCCCCTTTGCAACTATTTTTATGTGTCCCTGTGTGCTTGTTCTACTGTCTTAGTGTCAATTCTTAGGTCTGCTCATCCTCAAGACTTTAGGCTTCTTACATTTATTCAGTGTGTATGTATGTGAGTGTGAGTGTGTGTATGTGTGTGTGTGTGTGTGTGTGTGTGTTTAGATCAGAAGACAACTTGTGAGAGTAGATTCTCTCCTACCATGTGGGTTCCAGGAATCCAACTCAGGTTGTCAGACTTGATGGAAAGAGCTTTTACCTGATGAGCCATCTGGCTGGTCTCAGACTTAAGACTTCTAATATATAACAAAAACTGCCTTCTGGAATGATAGTGTTATTTTGTTATAATAGTATCCTGAGTCCATATCCTCAAAGTATAGGCTATTATTGAAAATATTTGTCAAGTGACTGGAGAGAAGGCTTAGCAGAAAAGAACACTAACTGATCTTTCAGAGGACCTGAGCTTGATTCCCAACACCTATGTCAGGGAGCTCACAACATCTATAACTCCTGCTCCAGGGAATTTGATGCCCTCCCTGGTCTCTCTGGGCACCTGCACATATGTGTACACACACAACACACGTATTAAAAAAACTTTGACTAGTTTGTATATTAAATTTTTTTGTTTTTCTGTGCATAGATTAAAAAATCTCCCTAGGATGTGCGCCTGTAACCCAAGGTCTGTAGGGGACAGAGCTGGAAAGAGACAGGAGGATCACTAGGGTTAGTTGGCTGCTAACCTAGCTCTAGGTTCAGTGAGAGACTCTGTCTCCAAGGGAGAAGGCAGAGAATGATAGCATAGGACACCCAACATCCTCCTTTTGGCCTCTGCATGTGCATGCACAGGAGGACAAACCTGACACAGAAGTACACATACACCACATGCATACACCACACACAAACATATGGCATTTATATACTGCATACCACATGTATATACCACACACACACTTGTACACATATCCAATATAGACAATAAAAATAAATAGTTCTTATGGTCACAAATTGGATGACCTCATTAATCTACTTATGGTGAATCATCCTTCTGCTATTTAGTTTTGTAATAATGAAGAATTTAAAGATGGACTTGAAATGAAAGATGCAAATGTACAGATGGTACTTCAGGTTTATATCTTAAATGGTTTTATTTACTCTTAGTAGGTCATTCATAACATTTCTTTTAATATGTTGGAAGTTTAATTGAGGTTTAACTTTTGTTTATTGTCCAATAAAATGATTACATTATAGGAAGGATTCCTTGAGTTGGTGTCTATATGTTTTTAATCATATGAAAATAGTTTTCCCAAAGGAATGGTATATAATTTCCCATAAAGAATGGCTTTTGGTGACTTATGCAAATCATTTGGGTAAAACAATAAACACATATTAATCAAATTATGAATTGGATTTGTGCGCTATTCCTCTTTAACACTCAAATTTGTCTTTCAGGCAGTAACTGAGAAGAATTTTGAAACCAAGGATTTTCGAGCCTCTCTAGAAAATGGCATTCTGTTGTGTGAGTAAGTATTTAAAGCATTAAAAATGATTGAAAAGCAAAGATGCTTGTGGATGTTATGAGATGTTTCCATCTTCTCCCCATAGCCTCTATAGTCACAGATATGTGTCCTTGGTTGCAAGTGAGAGTTGATTCCTGCAAACTGACGCCTCCGCAGATAGTAGGAGGGGTTATCAGCCTTGGCATCCAAAGATAGTATTGGTGCGATATATGCTATTTTTAATTAGTACATAAGCAAGAGTATGTTATGGACCAGTAAGAGTGGGTAGTGGAGGAGGAAGGTTGATTATGTATGACTATCAGTAACTTATACTGTATAGAATTAGATGGTTTTAAAGTTAATATAAAATGTCTTTTTCCAGTAAGTCATAATGATTAGAGTAGCCAATCTTTCTTTTAAGCCCCAAATGGAATCATTAGAGTACCCAAATCAATTGAGTCATAGACCATTTATTCAATTACTAGATAACTGTTGTGAACTGCAGTCTATGAAGCTGTAACCAGAAGTTAAACAGGCTGATGTCCTGATGGATGGTATAGGACCTGCATTGTTTGCTTAGTGTAGTGTTTGGTCCTCTAATGACTGTATAGTACAGTTAACTAGGTATGTGACCTTTGGAGGTAAGAGGCAGGCCTTTAAGGGAAAAGATAAAATCCTGGAGGAACGTACAAGTTGCAGAAGTTAGCAAACAAATTATAAGAATGTACTTGAGTACCCACCCACATTTTTGAAAGCACTCAATAATTCCAATCTAGAGTCTTATCAAGTAGATATTTTTGGAATCTCTCTACACATGTAAACTCTGAGAGTAGATAGAATTTGGGTTCTTTCTTTTCTTTTCATTTTTTGGTGAGAGGATCTCAATTGGCCAGGCATGCATTATCTTGCACAGCTGACCTTAGATAATTTTAATTCTCCTTTTGGAGGATGTTTGCAGTAAAGATTCAAGTAAAAGGGTTAGAGTCCTTTCTTATTAATTTTGGACAATGGAACAAGTGACTTAACTTCTATTTACATTTGAGAAAGTGATTTGATGCTTTAACCTTATTTTTCTTATCTGCAGAATAGACATTGGACATCCAATCTGCCTGATTCATAGAGTTGCTGAGTTCACTGATACTTAGTTTAGATTTTTATAACATGTGCAGTTTGGTATAGATATAAATTATTGTTAGGAAGTTGGCCATATAAATCATCTCTGTTGATATCTCCAAATAGAGCTTTGCTTTCGAATGTCATTAGTTTGTTAATGTTTTCCATATAAAGTTATGGGTATTAACCCAGTTGTGATTTACAAAAATGTCAATTTCATGTGATTTCACCTAATATATATCATGAACGGCATCTGAGGAGGGCCAGTAATAAAGTTCAAAGGACATTTCTAGTCCTCTTCCAGTGTTACATTCAGAATTCTGATTAAGTAATGATTACATTCATTTAATGGGGCCACATGGTCTGCTCAATGGATTGTTGAGGGAAATTATCTTAATTTGAAAGCTGAGTGATTTAAGTGTTATTTTCACTATTCAGAAAATGGAGGGGAGAAAGAGGCATTATACCTGAAAGCAGCCTTAGCTATGAATCGGTACCTCTTAAGTGTTTGCGGTAAAGTCAATGCCCATGAAGTCTAATCCCCACAACCTTGCGTGGGGGTTATGTGGCATTATACAGGGGGTGTGCTATGAGATGGAGGGCTTTGTTTAGATTCAAAAGCATGTAACCCAAATAGGTGATCTGTTCAAAGAGGTTCCTTTGTGGGCTACATTCTTATAATGATGAACTATTGCTCAAAATACTTCCGGTATCCTATCTTATGGAGAAGGGCCTCCATGTCTGATGATGGCACCTCTTGTTCAGTTAACTGCAGTTTGTGCACTAGCCTGGGCTCTGAGTGATTTGAAACGATTTCCAAATCTACATCCAGTCTGAGAGGTTGGACATGTCATCACAAGTGAGGAGATCCAGAATTGATTAAAAATAGGTTTGGCCCAAGTGAGCAAAAATTTAAAAAAATTAAAATAAAATAAATTAAAATAAACATAATTTATGACCCAAAGTAGTACAGATTAAAAATTAAAATAAGCACAATTCTGACCTGACCCAAACTAATACAAATTAAACATAATTTTTACCTTAAAGTGACAGCAAACATTAGAATACATGTGTACAAATATATTATTACCAGTTATTATTATTATTACAAAGTTATTTTAACTCATAAGACTTTAAACCCTTGTCCTTTGCTTCTTTATGAATTAAAGTAACAGGGATTTTGGGTTTTGTGCATCATTAAAGTCCCATCGATCTGTTTAGTACTTGAAATCTTTAAATTAATGTTGTCTAAAAGTTATTTAAATATATATTAAGTGATGGAAGACAGCAGCTATGTATTTTATGGTGGTTACTAAATGCCGCATAATACTAGTATGAAAAAAAGTTTCTGTAAATTGTGATTCACATTGTTTACAGATATTGGTCAGTAAATAGGCACTGATCTCGTGTATAGAAAAAGAACCAGGTAACTATGGTCTTTATAAATCTGTAACTGAAAAAAGCTTAGCTGATTAGTCTATGGAATGACAAAGCCAGTATCAGTGTTTGTGACCACTTTCTCTTCTGTTCATATGCATAATGCCGATGAGGAAGACAGAATCAGCTGCTCAGAGGCCAGGAATTATTGACCCTGATTTGTAAATTAATGTTAAATACAGTGATTTCTCTTTAAGTTTTTTCAAAATTAATTATTAAACATTTCAATTTTAGCTAAGATTAGGATGTTTTTAAAAATGGAATCTCTATTTTTTAATAAGAAGGCTGATTTCTATTTGGCTCACTGGATAACAATTCTTTTGAAATATAGGGTCTATGTATTGCTTGTTAAAAATATCCAAGCATTTTCATTCATTTTCACCATTAATGAGTTTCTTAATATTTCATCTAGTGATTTCAGAAGCTTCTTATCCTTCAATAGTACATTTTCCCTTTTAAAGTGGCATTTTTAAATATCAAAGTCAGGAGTCGTAGCTTATTATAGCTTTCACCCAACTAGCAGTAGATTGGCATTTCAGTTTCTAAATTGGGAATAAACTCTGCACTGAGGTTTCAGACAAGATGCACATCTGAGTAACAAGCACAGGTCTGTGTGTTTGCTGACAGTCTGATGGACTATGGAGTGAGTGTGTATGTGGCAATCATTTTAGTGAACTGAATTTGATTGACAGATCTGGTGACTTGAAGACTGGACAATTACTGCTTTGGTAAAGGGTAATATAAGAATTCTTTGCATGTATATTTCCATGCAGGTTTATGCATGTGTCTGTGTGCATATCGAGGTGAGAGGTCAATGCTGGGTGCCTTCCTTGATCACTCTCCAGTTTAAGTTTTAAAATGGGCTATGTCACTGAAGTGGAGTTTCTCCGTTTGGGGAGGCTGGCTGGCCAATAAGCTCAAGGGATGCCCCTGTCTCCACTTCTGACCACTGGGATTACAGAGACAGGTCACTTGGCTCTGTGTTAGGCACTGGTGTCCAGTCCTCATGCTTGTACCTAGGCAGGCACTGTGCCCACTGAACCACCTCCCAGCCTATTCTTATACTGTTTATCTTAGACACATATTCTCTTGGCTTTATGAACAGTGAGATGGGAACACAACCAGATTTTTTTCCTAATTTATAAAGGAACAGACAAGAGTTCTTAAGCAATTTTAGTTCTTTGAGTTTTATTAATGGTACCATCAGTCTGTCTCCTTTTTTCAGTGTTTGTTAGTATTCATAAGGACTGTCATACTATATACTTTACAAAATGTAAAAGACTTGCTATTCCATAAATATTCACAGTTCTTTTTTGCTCTGGATTCTGGCAGAATTATTTCTCATTTGTAAACATATTATCTGCCTTTGATATCAGTTAGCAATCTCCCAGTCACTCAGCTTATGATGGCAGTCTTGGAAATAATCCAATGAAAGTATTCTTTATTCTATGAAGTAAAAAGATTTGTTTGAAGATAGTCTTACGGGGTGTGTCACTGGTTAGTCAGTGTGTACTTTCCCTCCTTGGAATGGTCCCAAGTTTCTGCTCTGTCCCATTGGCAACATAGCAGAAGTTTGTGTTTTGGTAAACACATGGCTCCCATCCCTGAGAAGAGTCTCACACTGTCACCAGGTCTCTCCTACTCCAACTCCCTTTCCTCGCTGCTTGGAAAGAATGGGGCAAGATATTCACTTGTTGGTTGTTTCTATTTATATTTCCCTTGTGACTATTACACTACCTCTAAGTTCCAGTCTTACATTCAATAGACTAAGAAACAAATAGTTCAATAAATACTGCTCTTTGCAGTGGGGCATGCAAGGAACTTTTAAGATAGTGGACAACACAGAGAACTGTGCCACTTGCCACTGATACTTAGAAAATTCCGCTATTTTGTTAGGATTGGAGACTTTTACACATAGAGTGCTAGGGGCATGGAAACTCTGCGACATGTATGTGGTGTTCCATGGGAGGGCCCACAGGCTTTGTTACAATCGTAGAAGCTGTTTCCTGTTTTGAAATTCTGAAGGAAGGCAATGGCTCACATACAACTCCAGCGTGCCAGCACCATCTATTGACATGGATCGATTATTATGGCTTTTAGAAATTCAATTGTGAAAACTGGTTTTCTTCATTTCAAGTAAAGGAAATCAACTTCACAGTTTCCGTATTACTACACAATCCAGCCAGCAATAGCTCAACAAAGATGCAAGGGTCTAAGTTCATAAAGATAATGAAAAAGTTCTCAAGTACTTTCTCTTCATCCCTATGATTTATGCTTAGAATCTATGCTTAGAATCTCTTTAAACATGGTCCATGTTTATCTGTAACTTAATTTTTACTTATAGTAAAACTTTTTAAAAAAGAGTATGCCAACTTGAAGGTCTGCTTGGCAAATCTTTTCTAAAAAAATATTTTATTATTATTATTTTTTATTTTATGTGTATGTGTGTATTGCCTACATGTGTGTAAGTGCACCTGTGTCATGCAAAACCTATGGAGGTCAGAAGAGGACATCAGATCCCCTGGAACTGGATTTACAGACAGTTGTTAGTTGCCATGTGGGTGCTGGGAATCAAACCCAGGCCCTCTGGAAGAACAGCAAGTGTCCTTAACCACTGAGAAATCTCTCCAGCCCTGATTTTTATTATTTTTTTATTTGTATGAGAGTATTGCCTGAATACATGTAAGTGCAATGCCCATGGAGGTTAGAAGAGGGCATTGGATCCCCTGGAACTAGAGTTAGAGACAGTTGTTAGTTGTTAGCTGCCATATGAGTGCAGGGAATTGAATCTGAGTCCTCTGCAAGAGCAGCCAGTGCTCTTAACTGCTGAGCCACCTCTCTAACCCCTGTTTGGCAAATCTTAAGGTTTACCTCTGTTATAGCAGTCCTTTCCCACAGATACATTTCCTTTTTTTGCATTTTCTTTTAATATTATGGCTTCAGATTTGAAGATAGAAAGCACAATTCTGTCTGTTTCACTACTTTAACACTGGTAATGTCTTATCCTAAATGGAAATAACCAACAATAGACCACACAACATTTCAGTGACAGACTTCTGATAAGTAAATGGAAATGACAGTCTGTTAAGAAGAAAAGGGAGTAGTGCCTGTGTTAAATGTCCATGAGATAAGCAATTTATATTAAAGTCAATCAGCAAAAGTTATTATGGAAGAAGGTTTTTAATATAATAGAAACTCTCAAGTGAATGGAAAACCATGTTGGCTTAAATTATAAAAGTTTGGGAATTCTGGGATGAGAATGTGGCGGAAATTAAATAATATTATAGGGAAGAAACTATGCAAAACTATAGTAATTGCCTTGTATGTGATAATCTTGAGACTTTATATATTGACCATCATTAATCAGAAAATTAGATGAACTCTCACAGATGAAAATGATGAGCTATAAAACTTAAAAAATGCAGTGACGTGCATTTCTGTATAGGCCAATGGAATTCAACTAGTTTATAGTTTAATCCAGTTCCCATTGTATTAAACTTTTCATAGTTGTAACAAATCTCTGAGAAATGCAGCTGAAAGGGAAGAATTTTGTATTTTGGCTCACTGATTCAGGGGTTTCAGTCTATGGTTGACTTCCTCAGTGTGCTAAGCTCCTAGGACAGTACGAACCAGTGGTGGGGCAGAGCTGCTCACTGGGGCCTGGGCGCCCGCCGAGTAGAGAGAGCAGGGGCAGGACCAGGCACACCTTACTGCAATTAGATCCCACTTCCCACTTTTTACCACCTCCCAATAATGTCATCCTCTGATAAACCTTTTGGGGGATTAGTCTGTTGACCAGTTCTGAGCTCTCGGAATGTAATTATTGCATCAATGCTCATCAGTTGGCCAGCAAACCAAATGTACAAAGCTGTAGGGAGACGTTCCACGTTCAAATCATAACAGCCCTACAACATCTAACCAGAATTTTCTCATACTAGGAACCATTTCAAGATTCACATGGCATAATGAGCAGGCGAGAATAGGAAAAATTATATTAATGAAATATTTATGGAATTTCCTGTCCTGTTATTAGTACACATGACAGAATTTTCAAAGCACGGTACTTGAAAGATATGGATTGATTTTAAATGTGCATAGTCATGGAATGGGAAGGCTCAGCAATATATTCTCATATTTAAGAGTCTATGATAAGAGAGTTATGTGAAAACAGAGAGGAGGTGAACCAGTCAATTCTTGGTATTTGGGCAAACAGTTGGATAAGAATTACTTTAAAAGCTTACTATATAGCAGAATATAGTCTGTAGTAAAATGTTAAAAGCTGGAAAAAAAGCATTTGAGTAAAACAACAACCATAAATCCTTCAAGGTATTTTAAAGTTCAAAGCTTTAAAAGGATAGAAAAATAAAAAGGAAAAAAATGTATGGTCTGATTCATAAGATACTTTAAGTAAAGACCACTCAAAAATTATCTAGGGCTTACATTCTAGGATAAATCATGGACTTTAAATTTCAATAAACAGATGAAACAAGACTCTGACCACATACTTGACAAATGAGAAAATGCTTTTGGTAAATAATAAAATCATTACCCTCATTAGTAAGGATTAATTAGACTGCTACTTGATACTTTTTTGTTGTTGCTGAAGTACGTAGTAAAATGTAAAATCTTTAAAAACGATGAGTCTCCGGCATGGCTCGATGGTAAAGCATGTGCTTAGATTAGAATGGGCAAGGCCCTGGGTCCAAGCCCCAGCACCCCCCTAAAATAAAGAAGATGGCTATGTTGTGGCAACATGTTATGTAATCTGAAAATGAACTGTTGAATATAAATAGATACAACTCTCTGAAGAGCAATTTGGCAATGCCTATCAAGTAATTATGTGCTATTATATTTATTAACATAATAAATGTCTTAACCACATAAATTATAATACTTTTTCCAATAATCCTTCTTTGGGGAACCTGAGAGACTATAGATAGAGAAAAAGAATCATTATAAAAACCTCTTTAATAGAAAATATTAAGAACAAACACCTGAAATGTGTTATGTAAAATTGGCAAATATTTTTGCATGAAATTAGTGTTTTATGTAGCTCAGGCTAGTCTCAGACTTACTGTGTAGCTGATAGTGACTTCTGATTCTCCTGTCTCTACCTTCTAAGAGCTGGGATTATAGGCTTGCATCACCAGACCTGGTTTATATGGTACTTGGAATGGAACCCAGGGTTTTGTGTGTGCTGGACAAGAACTCTATCAATGAGTCACACCTCTAGTCTGATGATTTTTTAAAAATCCTTTTACAGCTGGAAGTGCTGTGGAATATTACATAACAGTCAGCTGACATGCAGAGGCAAACAATGTCAGTGTTGATGAAGGCATGAGGGACCCATGATGTAGGCATAGGGTAGCTGCCTGCTGGTGAGGACATGCACTGATGATTCATGTTGTCAAACTCCTTTCCTGATATGTATTGGAGTTTAAAACGAATGCCTTTATTTTCAGAAATAGAAGAAGTTGAAAGGGAGATAAGCAAATATGCATCAAACTGTTTTTTTTTTGTTTTAACTGTGATAAAAATTGGAGAGCACCTAAGCCCATCTGTAAGAAAATAGTACTGCAGGGGGTATAGAGATGATGGGGATTGATTGAGATGTCCTGTATGAAATGTACAACGATTCAGTTAAAAAATACAAGATGCCTAATATTGAAGTGTATTAAAAAAGTAAAAAAAAATAGTATTGCAGTATCATATGGGTAGTTCCACTGCCTTAAAAGTCCAGTGTTCTGCCTGTTGGCCATTTCTCCCAGGTACCCTGCCACCACAGATACTGTTACTGCACCCACAGTGTCACCTCTCTGAGAGTGTCGTATAATACATTATATGCATATACACATAGTCTCTGGAAACATAATAAAGCAATATGAATACTTTCAGACTGGCTCCTTTCACTCAATAATAGGAATTAAATTGCCTCCATATCTTTCATGATTCAATAGCTCATTTTTTATTTGCACCAAGTAATATCCCATTTTTTGGATATTGTCTTAATTTACCTAATGTGGAAGGACAAATTGATTGTTCCAACTTATGAATAAAACTCCTATAAACGTCCGTATGTGATCTTGTGTGGTCATACATTTTCAGTTTATTTGGTAAATACCAAGGAGCGTGATTGCCGACCCATTTCGTAAGACTGCACACTATCGTCTGAAGTGTCATGCGGCTTCACATGCCCACCAGTGTCTTTTGCAGAACAGACATTATGAATTTCAATGAAGTCAAGCATATCAGTTCTTTTTTACACAGACTGAGCCCTTGGTGTCACATTTAAAAAGTTACTATAAAATCCGATATCACCTAGATTTTCTTCTGTGTTGTCTTTTAGGAGTAAAGGGTCTGTGAATCATAGACAATAGAAGGTCTATGTCTAAACACTTTTGATTTTGATGTGAAGTAGAGAAGTTCCTGGTGCTCAATCCAGTCTGTACTTAATGAGCTTTCCCAGAGTAAGAGGAATCAGCTGTCGGGCCTCTTGAGCTCTGCTTCAGACACTTTTACAGTTTTCAGGCATAGCTATCAGGCTAAATAAGAAAGTGTCTGTAATTCTAGGGATCCAAGCCTCTGGCCTCCACAGGCACCTGCACTTATGCGCACATAACCTTTCCCCACAAGTACAAATAACTAAAAATAGTAATAGTAATAATAATAAATATTTAAAAAGAAATTTTAGGAGAAATATGACTTTAGGTTGCATTGGTATTGACTTGTAGCTCTTCCACACAATTCCCCATCTTAGCATTTCCTGTTAAGTTTTTATTTATTTTTCAAGTTGAGTATACTTAATTTTATCACTTATCTTTGAAAATACTAACACAATTGGAAAATTTTATGCCAAATGCCTAAACTTTTAAATTCTAGATGACAAGTGCGATTATGTTACCCATGGAAATGTGTATTCAGTGTGCTTTTTATTTTAAAATATCACTGCTTATGAATTAGACAGAAGCCATTAATCTACAATCTTAGAAAGACATCTTCTTAAGATAACTAGTCCAGATGACTGTATCTCCTGATCAACTTCAACAATTAGGAGAGAATACTAAAATTTGGTGTCTGGGAACAGAAGGATTAGAGAGGAGGAATTGTGGTTAAATTTTTCTTCTAGCATTTTATTGATGTATTTTTTTTTCTTAATTTACTTCTTTAAAGAAGATAGAGGTTCTGGAGAATTTACATGCACCAAAGTTGATATACCCCAAGTCAAGAGTGGGTTTCAGGACTTTGCCCCAGCAGCTATACTGTTTGCTTGTTCTATGGCTGAGTCCAGGGCTGTCTTTAGTAAGCATTCAGGTGTATGAGGAACAGAATTTGTATTTAGAAGAAAAGTCGACAAATGAATAAATCCCCTATAGGGGATAATATATGTGGCATTAATATCTTCAGTTTGTTAGGAAGATGTGACATCTGTATTGTGTCTTTTTAAAAATGGGGAATGAGGACATAGCTCACTTGACAGAGTGTATGTCTTCGATGTGTGATGCTTTGAGTTTAACCCTGGCCAGGTGTGATGGTAAATCAGGAGGATGGGAAGTGCCAGATCATCCTTGGCTGCATAGCATGAGACCAGCCTGAGTCATATGGAGCTTTGTCTTAAAAACAGAAATAAGAAAGAATAAAATGAAAATAAATTTAAAAATAATATTAGTTGTAAGGGTTTGATAATATAAAAATGCATATTTGCAAAATATAAAATGCCCATGTGAGAATTACTACTAAGAATTTATAGATTTAAAATTCTTTCAGTGTGTTTATACATCCTTCCGGGTATGACTCTCATTTATTTTGAAAAATTTCGGAATTAGGAAGCAAAAAGGTATCCCTAAATTATGTCCTCTGGCAGAAGAGCTTTCTGATAAAGGAAAAATGAAGTTTGGTATTTGGAGCTCATTTCTGCAGATGAGAAGACAATTGAGTGTCAAGGTCAGTTCCCATTAAAACCTTTCATGTCTGAGTCATATTGATCATTATGGGTATTTTTCTGAGTGTCACACCTGAGTCATAAGGCCTATGAGTAGAGCCAACTTTTTATCCTACATAACTCAGGAGAGAGTAGACAATATCTTTGGGGATGAGGGAGGAAGAAAGAAGACACTTTGGGAGAGCTGAGTTCATTGGGACTACAACAAGCACCAGAAAATAGATAGCTAACTGTAGGATGATTCTGGTCATGGCTCCACTGTCTCCCAGGGTCTGTGATGTTGACTCTACACCTCCTTACCCCCTCCCGCAAGGGACCTGGCCATGCCAACCAACAGTTTACAAACCATAGAAACTTATTTCTCATAGTCATGGAGCCTAGAAGTTGCAGATCAAGGTGCTGGCAGATTGGCTCTTTCTTGCCTCAGGTTGGCTGTCTGGTAAGGCTATTTCTTTCCTAAGTATACATCTTCTCATTACCTCTTTTTTCTTTTCACATTTCAGTGGTGGAAGGGGGAGGCCTGCTGATTGAGATCACTAATCCATTGATGAAGTGCAGTCTCGTGAACTTGCCATTTCCCAAAGGGTCCTGCCCTCTAGTACTACAACTTTGGAAGTTAGAATTGAAACATGGGAATTTTAGGGAGATCACAAACATCCAGACCACACAGCAGGTGATGAGCTGAAGAAAAGAGTTGTTGGCAGTATTGTGAGCATGCTCCACAAGAGGGATAGAATTATTAGGCATTTTCTGATCTGCTTTTATTTTACCAAAAGAACAAACCTCTGAGGTGCTAAGCAGGTGGCAACGGGTTTATGCCATGGGATACAGAAAGGCTTGAGGGTGTAGAAATACAATTCTCTTCAGAGTTAGGGGATGGAACATAGAGATACAGGCTGATAAAATGGTCTTGTGACTGATCCTAGATCCTATGGCAGGGAAGCACCTGGAAGTTTATCCTGTAATCTGAGTCTTAGGCAGAGGCAGTTGCCTGAAGTCAGTGTCTACTTTGTGAATTCCACATGTGAAATTCAAGAGTGCTTTACTATGTAAAGAATTTCTGTTTCTAAAAGAGTATTTGCAAACATGGTGCTTGTATTTGATTTAACCTGTATTCTACTAGGCAAACTTAAATTTCATCCAATTGTGTTTAGATCTCATAAAACCTTAAAGAACTTATAAGAACTATCATAAAAGTTCTTCCTTAAATTGTATATGAAAATGATTCATACCTCTAGTAAGTGCATGTTCAGTATTTGCCAAAACTGTGTGTTCATTTCGAGTACTTAGAACTGATGCTCATTATGAGGATTCAAATAAAACAGCATTTTCTTCTAGTGACTCAGCTCTCTAGAGGGTGGACTGTGTACTCTCCAGAGCACTGTTTTTCCTTGTAGTTATTTCCGTGTTTGCACGTACAAGAAGGATCAAGAGTGGGAAAGAAAGGCTAATCCATGGTATGTATTGCTTCTAAGTAATATCTCTGACCAAACCTGTCAGTGAGGGAGGAGTTGGTAAACTCACTGGAAGACGTCATCTGTCTATGCTGTTTCCTTTACCTTTGCCCCTTACTTCCTCTGTTTCTTTCTTCATTCAGAGTAATCTGTTTTACTATTCATTTCACAAACTGAATTTAAGAAAATGCTCCAGTAATTACTAACCCTATTCTACTAACGTGATAAGTGATATAAACAGGTAAACAGAATGACCTACCCAGAGTCACTGGTGACTCTAAGGGGTGGAGCAGGAATTTATGTCCTTTTTCCTCTAAAAGGACAACTGTGGCCAGACTTTCCTGACATTTTATATATCGCCTCTGCTCATATCAGCTTCTAATTGATGTCATTGAAAGATTACCTTTTAAGATAAATATTACTCTGAAAAATGTCATCAAGCTAGTGATCAACAGTTATAAATGATGTCTTTTTGTATAGATTATTTATTTTTGTTGAGTTTTATGTTTCATACAGCAGTTCTTAATCAAATTTAGATCCTTTCTCCTATCCATTCCTTCCCAATCCCTATAAGACTTCATGTTCCTTCATACATGTTAAGTCCTATCCAGTCAAGTATTAGTGCCCAGATGTCCTTTACTGTAAATTCATCCCCTGGATTCGGGTCAGGCTATGTAGACATTGTAAGTAAGGAATACTCACCCTCTCCCAGTGGTAATCAGTCTATTAGTTCTCAGTCTAGGTCTGGCCCACCACCTTTCTGTCACTTCACTCTGAGCTCTTGTCTAATTTGAGTTGGTATGGATCCTGTGCTCAGTGCCATCATTGCCACAATTTCACATGTGTAAACTTCCAGTAATCTGAAGGACTTTGCTTCCCTAAGTTCATGAACAGGCCCTGGCTCTTACAGTCTTTCCACTCCTTCTTCCCCAATGAGCCCTGAGCCATACGTGGGTGAGGTCCAGTATAGGAGTCCTATCCAGGGACACACATTCTGTGGTCAGTTGTGGTCTTCTGTATGTATAGAACTGTGTTGTTTAAGTTGAGGGATGCTTTAGTTTTCTCTCTACTCCTCATTCTGCATGTTCCACGAGCCTTAAGTGTAGAGGTTCAACTGTAGATATGTCACATGGAACTTGGCATCTCTCACTTGTATATTATCAGTATCTGATCAGTTGTGGAATTCTGTAACCTCCATCTGTTGCAAAAAGAAGCTTCTTTGATGAGTGGTGTGCTGTATGTTTGTCTGTAGATGTAAGAATCCGTATTTAGCGTATGGTAGGAAATTTCATTTCTCTTGAGCTATGACAGAGATAGTGTTCTCTCTAGGATCTATGCGCCCTCCATGTATTTGACTGGGTCTACCGTGCCACCCACAAGTTCACTCCCACTGAGAGGGTTTTAAGTCCAATTAGATGGGTGTTGATCACCCCAGGATGAGAGTGCTACTACTGCGCCAGTAGAAGCAGTGTGCTGTGCCCGTTTTTATGGTCGTTTGAATTTAGGGTTGGGTTGGACCACTGATTTTCCCTCTTAGCAGCTGGCGTGTTATCATCTAGCATTTTGGGAGCTAAACTTCAAGTAGAGAGCTTGCAGGTCGGTTCCTGGCTCATTGCTTCATTCCTGTATCCCAAGTATGCCTCTCTTCAGGAGTAGGGTATTATCTTCTTGTTCTGGGAAATAACCAAGAACTTTGGCAATAGCCTGTATTATTTGGGGAGTCCTTTGGACCACTTTCACCAACCACACAAAGGGAGATACCTTCTGTCTGGCACTGTGTTCCTTGCCAAACAGTCCTTGGGTATGTAGATGCACTAAGGTTTACACACTGTTTGTGCATTTCTCACATTTCCCTCTGGGTTCCCTAGCTCGCTAAGATCATTCAACTCTGCTCTTTTCCTTCCCATCCAACATCCCTCCTCCTTTCCCAGTCCCAGCACCCATGTTATCTCCACCCTTCCCCGACTAACACCTGCCTCCCTCCATCCTGATTCACAAAAACCTCAAAAAAAGTATTTAGGAATAAACCCAACTAAAGACATTAAAGACCTCTACAAATGAACATTTCAAATGTTTAATAAAAGAGAGGAAGACACTAGGAAATGGAAAATTCTACCATGCTCATAAATTGGTAGAATTAATATTGTGAAAATGACAATCTTTCCAAGAGCAATTTATAGATTCCGTGCAATGCCAATCAAAATACCTATGACATTCTTCACAGAGCTAGAAAAAAATCCTAGAATTCATATGGAATCACAAAAGATCCCAGATAGCCAAAGCAATTTTGGGTAAAAAGAACAAAAATTGGGGGATCGCCACACCAGATCTCAGATTTTATTACGGAGCTATAATCATAAAACAGCATGGTACTGGCACAAAAATAGACATGCAGATGAATGGAACACAATAGAACCCAAACATGAGTGCATGCAATTTCAGCCATCTAGTATTTGACAAAGCTTCCAAGAACCCACAGTGGAGGAAAGACAGCATCTTCAACAAATTGTGCCAGAAAAACTGGATCTCCATCTATAGAAGAATGAAATTGGACCCTTATCTCTCACCCTGTAAATGATTTCTTGATTTATACTATGCCAGAATTATGCTGCTGTTAAACACTGCCCGAGTTATTAGTTCTATATACTGCAAAAGTGCCAGCAGTAATAGATATACAAGAACTCCAGAATTACAGAAGTACCCAGTCAGAAGGGAAAAACTGAAGCTGTCATCTGTTATAAATCTTATTTTCTAGCTCTCAGTTTGTGATTGAAGAAAATATGGACAAAGGAGGAACCCTTTCTTCTTACAGAACTTCCAGGGTACAGATCAGGAATTAGGACGCATGGAAGCATGGCAAGGGGAGATAATGTAAAGCTGAGGGGCAGGGTGGGAGTGTAGCTGAGCAGTAGATTACTGGCTTGGCACACATGAGGCCCTGGGTTCCATTCCAGTACCCTCCATCCTCAAAGCCAGAGTGCCGGTCATATTATCTGAATCAAGTTGTCTAAAGATCCTTGTGTGAATAAGCTGTGAAAACAGAAAAACAGCTTTTGTTTACCAGGTTAAATCTTCGTAAGCCACTGTTTTGTAATTTTGAATCCTGTTGAACCACATTCTGAAAGTTATTAAATTGAGACTTTCTGTCCTTTTTATTCTTAGGATTCTCAAGTGTATATAGAAATCTCTGGAATGCTGAAGGAGTGACATTCCACAAATTCATTTATTTTCTTTTCCTGGTACCCACTGCAAAGAAGAGACCAGTAAATTAGATGATTTGATTCCTTTTTCCTTATTTGCTTTCTTTTGGAGTTCTATTACAGAATAAAGAATGACTGGCTTATTTTGTGGATGAATTATTACACAGAAATAAAAACACTCTTTCACAAACTTTCTTTGTGACAGTGATTAATTATTAATTATCCAAGCTCATATTAATGGGAAAGCATTATTATAGTATTCAGTTGCTTTATGATCTGGCACTATATCAATGAACAACAAAAGAACAAATCAATAATAATCTAGATTTAGAAGGAAAACTGTGCTTTAAATGTGGTTGTCAGAGATGAGTTTCCTTTCTAGTGCCTTCAGTATAGAGGCACAGATATTTTTGCAGTGTGTGTCATATTAACTTAAATTTTTCAATATTAGATTCTGGGGGTAATTTGGAGGAGTCTTGGTATATTTATTTTTCACTCAGTCATTCTTCTCCAATAACAAAGCAATCAGTCATGGGCTTGAATGAGTTACCAGTAAGAAATAGTGAATTATTTGGATGAGTTACTCTGCAATCTTTAAATGTGGTGAAACAAGGAGGGTTGGAAGGTATCTTCCCAAACAAGACCTGGATGAGGAAAAAATTACCCACTGAGAATTATTATTAGGAAAAAGTCTTCTTAGAGCCAAGCAGGCTGCGTTATGATGAGAAGATTCTTAAATTGGGCGTTGAAATAGAAGCAAATAGCACTTTTCTTTAAACGTGAAACTATTTTTAAAGACTTGGCTTTGGATATCAGAGTACATCTATGTAATCCATGGGGGAACCTTTCACCCTTTTATACAATGAAGAATTTTGTTTTTTGGCTTAAAAAATGTTGATTGTTCATTTTCTGATTAGCCTCTGGCTCAGAATAGTGCTACTTAGGAACTTTAGAAATATTTCAAAGAGCACTGGACCCATATTGGTGTTTTTGTAACTGCATTTGTTATTTATTTCCTTGCAGTTTGATTAATAAGCTAAAACCTGGCATCATTAAGAAGATCAATAGGCTGTCTACACCAATAGCAGGCTTGGTAAGTCATGAATTACCTTCAAGCTTGATTTCTTCTTTTAGTTTTATTTTATTTTTAATAGAATATAACAATTGTACACATTTCTGGAATACAATGTGGTATCATTCTGGTATTCTGTTACATCGTAGGATAATGTAATTAATGATAATATGTCACATATGTCAAAATAGGGAGAAGAGAAAATTTAATAAATCCCATATTTATTGCTAATTCATTTTTTTCTCAGATACTTAAGTTTTTGCATGGCGTTTGTTTCTTTGTGTATGGGTGTGTGTATGTGTGTGGGTGTGTGTTCATGCCACAATGCACATGTGGAGATCAGAGGACAACTTGAGAGACTTGGTCCTCTCCTAGCATGTGAGTTAGATTGAGAGACTTAACAGCAAGTGCTTTTACTTGCTGAAACATCTCTCTGGCTTTCAGATTTTTTAAAACATACGTAAAGAACACAAATCTTTGTGTTTTATTTTCCCATTTTTGTTTATGAATATGATCTACCTTGATCATATTTTCCTGACTACTGCACAGTTTTGGGGGGTGAACACTTATATTGAGTGTAAGAATTTGTTTCATTACTTGTCTTTAAAAATATTTATTATTTTTATTTTATGTGTATGAGAGTATTGCCTGCATGCATGTCAGTGCACCCATGCCCTGCAAGGCCTGCAGAGGTCAGAAGAGAGTGTTGGATTCCCCTGGAACTAGAGTTATGAACGGTTGTTAGTCACCATATGGGTGCTGGGAATTGGCCCTGGGTCCTGTGCAAGAACAGCTAGTTGATCTTACCTGCTGAGCCATCTCTCCAGCCCCTTGTTTATCTTTTAAAATATAATTTAAAAGTCTTTTGAGAATTTCATACATGAGTATTATATTATTATAATTTTATACATAGTATTATATTATTCCCATTCCTCTCGTGTTTCTCAGTCTCCTTCACAACTTTCCCCTTCTTTGATTACTATTGTTACATATACATACACACATTTACAAATATACCTACCTATATGCATATATAAAATACATTGAATCCATTTAGTGATCCTTGTGTGTATATGTTTTAGGGGTAACAATTTGAGATTAGATAATCTCTCAGGTAGCTAGTTTCTAAAGAAAATGGATTCTCCCTCCCTCAGCATCCATTGATTGCCTGTAGCTCTTCATCCTGAGGTGAGATTTCCCCACCAACCTTGACACTGGTTTTGCCATTGTGAAGACTCCTATGCCCTGGAGATCTCATTGGTGCAGCTTCCCTCTCATGTCCAGGAGGCACTGACTAGCGGCAGGTGTTCTGTCCCTCTGACTCTTACTCTTAGTCTCTGCCCCCTCTTCCCTGATATTCTTCTGAGCCTGACATGTAGAGGTTGCATTGGAGATGCATACACTGTCATTATATGGTTATTTGGATGGCTAAGACACTGCCAATAATAACATGGGTTAATACCTTTCAAAAATTTATAATTAGGTGCAATTAATAGAGAATTTTCAAGATATTGAAAAACCTTAAAAGGAGGTACTGGTGGGCTGGAGAGATGGCTCAGTGGTTAAGAGAACCTACTGCTCTTGAAGAAATCCAAGTTCGATCCCTAGTACTCCACGTTGGGTGACTCACAGCTATCTGTTACTACAGCTTCAGGCGATCCCCTGCCCTCTTCTGGATTCTGTACTCATGTCCTATACCTACATATAGACACACACATATGCACATACTTAAGTAAAAAATAATCTTAATATTGGTGATAGCTGTTACTTAAATTCACTTCATAATTAATAATTTGAATGTGAAATGAAACTGATTATGTATGGGTTAGTTAAGGTGCTTATAATCTATTAAATGGACTTCTGCTTGACCGTTCATGACTTTGCAGCTGTTATTGATGTCCAGGATAATTTCAGATGGTAGTGCAATAGGTCCTAGGTTTGCAGGAGACATGAAAAGCTCATCAAAACCTTGACAGCATTAAGTTTTGTAAGTATGTATTACTAGAAAACATCTGTCTAGGAGAGAAGAAATGAAAAGTGTTTATAGTTTCCCTTTGAAGTTGAGAAGGCATGTAAAGTACGCAGTTGGCTCCACTATTAATTCCTTCCTTCTGACCAAGTTGCCACTACTCCGTACATCAGTCATGAATTGGTAGCTGTCCTATTTTTACAAATTTTAAATTTGGTTAGGTAAAATGCCTATCATCTATACATGTATATGCTTATACATATTCCTTTATATTCTTATATTCTTTAAGGGATAGAGCCAAAGCAGTTTGTTTCCTGAAGTCTTTCTAGGAGGAAACAATCAAGTTTTATATGAAAATGGCTTTTATAAATCATATTCTACAAAGACAAAAGTTTGAATTGTATTGAGTTACTCTATCTTTTCCCAGTGGCCTGAGTTATTCTTAGTTTAATATTTTGAGCTTGAGCTTCTATTTCTTGGATCAGTTACCTGCATTTTAAATGAAATTAGCCTTTGATCTCAAACACACCCTGTGAATCTGGTATGCTTTAACTGTGGTGTTTGTTGCTGTTGGCCACTGTAGGATTTATCCAATTTTGTGATTGTATGATTAGATGCAAGCAGAAATATATTTTATTTTAAGTCCCAAACCCTCTCCAAGTATTTCTATTTCAAGCTTCAGAAATTCTTTCCAGTTTAGATTTTATCTTTAGAAACTAAGATGAAATGTATTTCTGGTATATTAAATAGAATGATTTTACAAATACAAGACACTAAGCATTTTCACTGGGCTGTGGCTGTGGAAGAGTGATTTTATCTGCAGAGTGAGCTATGCCCAATTGGTCTGAAGTGAGCCTCATGTCTCATTTAAACTGCTGATACTTGTCACAATGGTTCTAACAAAACTTGTGAGTCCTAGCATCTACCTGGAAAAGGGTTGCATGATGATTTAAAGGATAAGTACAGAGAGTTTGACATACAAATCTTCAATGCATGTTCTTTCTTTTAGCAAATAATTGAGGGCCTATTGTATTGAGGATTTTTCTAGCATGTAGGAATGTAATGGGGAGCAAAGAAAATTATATATATCTTTGACTGCAACAAGGGGAAGGGAGAACCACACAGATCAACCAGCAAACTAGAAAGTCTGGCAGAGTTCATGTGCTACAGAACAGTATAGTAGACTGGTACCCTAATTGAGTGGTCAAGGACTGTGAAGACTGAGCTCCACGAATTCCTCAAGGAAGATGGCAGAAGCCTTCTATTTGTAACAGATAGATGAAAAATTTGTGTCAGATTTCATACTACTAATTTTTATGTTCATAGCACCCAGCGTAGTGACTGAAGATGTACAGAAGATCTTTTTTTTTTTTTAACAAAAAACAAATAAGTGAACATCGTTTCCATTGTAAAAATTCATAGGTTCTAGAATTGAGTCCTTGGCAAGATAGTGTTATAGGTTAAGGATATCTTCCCAAAGAAAGACTTACAGAAGTTCTAAATCTGCTACCTTAGAATATAGCCCTGTTTGGGAATAGGATTGTTACAGATGTTATAATTAGTAGAGATGAGATCACCATGGAGTAGAGTAGGTCCCTAATCTCACAGGACAAGTGTCCTTTTAAAATGACGGCCATGTGAAAGAAAATAGGGAGAGGGCCAACACCCAAAGAACAGCCAAGACTGTGTGTGAACCTCCAAAATCTAGCAAGAAGCTAGGCAGACTTCTACAGGCTTCGCAGTGAGTGTGGCTTTACCAGTCAGTCAATACCTTGATCTTGGGCTTCTGGTCTCAGAACTGCCAGGAATTAGATAATAAACAAACCAATAAATAAATAACTTGATTTAAGCCACTAGTTTTGGTTTATTTTGTTGTGGTAACTACAGGAAACTAATGCAGATAGATAAATGCTTTTTGTTAATAATTGCTTTTTAACATCAATATACTTGGAAGTAAAGTTAGGTTCATAGAAAGTTGTAAAAAGTACAAAGAGGACTTCTGTCCCATTCTCCCCGTTCCTTCAATGTGAGATCTAAATGCAGTGTCCAGAACAAGACACTGACAGTGATACAGTCCAAAGGTATTAGTCAGATTTCACCAATTTTACGTGTGTGTGTGTGTGTGTGTGTGAGAGAGAGAGAGAGAGAGAGAGAGAGAGAAGGCCAGAGGTCAATCACAGGTGTCATCTTCAGTGGCTCTCCAAATACATTTCATTAGTTTTAAATGTAGTGCCTGCTTTTTGAGTAGCAAAGCTAAGAGATGATTTAAGGCAAGTTAGATGAAGACTGCTTCATTCTGAAAATGTTATCAGAAAACTCATGTTAACCCTTGTTAACTCTGTGTTCTGCCGTAAACATGCCAGCTACAACTTACTTGATTACCTTTTTCTGTGCAATTCGTACTCTTCTTTTGCATTTCTTATTTGAGGTTCAGAAGAGAAGAGCCTGAGTGGACCAGGTCATTCTTTTCTGGTCATTGGCTAACCTGAGAATGAGTTCCTTAAGAAGGTTTTTGTTTTGGGCAAATGGGCTGTGGTCAGGAACATGGGTTTCTTTTGGGTGATTCAGCTGAGGTTTGTTGGTTGAAGTAGATCCTGTGAAGGATGCTTGTGTAGGGGTAGATGCAGCAAGGTGAGTCAAGTAAGATAAGGATTTCTGTGTAAAAGTATAAGCTGAGTAGCTACAGTGTTTTATGTTCTCTCTTCCATAACTCCTTCTAGAGTCTTTTTAGTGTACTTTTTCAACTCACTGAGCTATGCCCTACATATGGTTAGCTTTTAAACCAAGGCAATAGATATTTCATTGTATCTAGACCTATCAGAAAACCGTGGAGTATGATGTGAGCAGGTGGTAGAGAGATGTAGATGATTTAGAAACATACTAAAGATTTTTCTTGAAACATTCATGTGATTGTTTTCTCTAAGAGGGCAAGAAGTCTGTTCTCATATCTTTTAGTGATAAAGCTATTCTTGAGTAAGTTTAAATTTTTTCTGATTTATTTATTTATGTGTGTGTGTGTGTGTGTGTGAGTGTGTGACAGAGGATAACTTGTAGGAGTCTGCTCTCTCCTTCCATCATGTGGGTCCACAAGTGCCATTCCCTACTGAGCATCTTGCTGACCCTCAATTGACTGTTTGTTTCATAAACACATTCTCCCTATCTCTTCTATTCTTTCTATTCATCACAAAGCCATGTTTTAGGGAAGGAAATCTAACCCAGGAATTTACTTGTGCCTTCCAAAAAAAAAATCTGGTGCTAAGTGTGGGTATGTTCAACACATTGAAACTCAAAACCAGAAATGTGGGAATAAAAAAAATGTCCAACCACAGAATAAAATGCAGAGGATATCATGCTGGTGAAAAGAGCTGCTGAGGCAGAATAATATTTACCATTTGATACGTTAGTATGCATGACATGTAATATGTTTAGAAGCATCAAGTAAGTCATTAACCCAGAAACTCACAGTCATCTTGGACAGCTAACTGTATATTTGTATTTAAGTAAAGCAAGGTTTCTCTCTGCCTTCTCAGAATTTGTTGACATTTGGGGGCAGATGATTCTTTACTGGGGAGGCCTGCCCTGGGCACTGTAGATTGTTTCATAGCATCTTTAGCCTATTATCACTGAAAGACGGTGATACTTCCCCTTCCCATCATTTGTAACTACTAAAAATGTCCTCTGATGTTGCCAGTGACTGCCATGGGATAGAATCATCCCTGATTGAGAGCCACTGAGCTGCAGCGTCAAGGCAGTCGGCACTAGGATTATTTGGCTGACTGCCTGTAGACTTCATCTGCTCATGTTTTCCATTTCAATTGTAATTTCCCTTTGAAAAGCAGTGGTGTTTCAGAAAGCTTAGTTGCCTTCATTTGTTTGAACATTCATGTCTGTCAGTAAGCTCCATGGACAAATTCTCAGTGTGTCCAAATTTGCATAAAATAGGGGCTAAATTGAAAGTGTTTGATGTGAAGAATTACCTGTGCCCTGTTGCTTGGCATGGGGGTGCATACCTGTAATCCCAGCACACAGGAAATTGAAGCTGGAGGATCATGAGTATAGTCTGGGCCAGACTGGACTCCACAGTAAATGTGAGGCCAGCCCGGGCTACATAGCTAGACCTTTATCAAGGAAAAAAATAAAGTTAATTCTTTTAGATTCCTCTTAGGGGTAGAATGTGTGAGGTGAGACAGAATTGGGGAAGGCAGACTCCTTGTTCAGGAATGTTGTAGAATACAAGAAATGGGCAGAGATCTCAGCTGTTGAATATGCTGATTTCTCTGGTCTTCGTGATGGCTGCTTGGGAAAGGAGGCAGATTGTGTCCTTTCTGCCTTTTTCTAGAAGGTTATTAGTAGTTTATGTGTACCGTGTGACATAGCTTCTGAGTCTTTTCCCTTCACTCTCCTGAGCACTTGAGTGTTAGTAGAGTGCTGTGACTTTGTGCTGAGGTCGCTGCTGGAGCATCATTTTGCTCCTTTCTAGAAGCATTGGAAAGCTCCCTTGGTAATCTGCTGTAACGTTGACATAATGCTACCTTGGTACTGTCACGTGCTTTAAACCATTTTCACATTCATTCTGTGTACCACCAATACCTGTTTCTTTCCTTCAGGGAAGAGTGAAAATTCACGGGCAATGGAACTTATGTGCAATTTCCACGAGTAAATCCAAAGTGTGAGACCTCAAGACAGAATACTTTTTGGGGAAAAAAGAGCCTAGTTCTGTTTCCTCTTCTCTAGATTGGAATAATTTAAGAAATATGAATGTAATTACTGTTTTTATACAAGGATAACACTTTTCTGGGTAGGAGGCAGGAACGAATTTTGAGATAAAATAGGGAATATTAGCTCCAACTGAGGCGATCTGTAGCAATGAACAGACCATATATACCTTGCTTAACAGAGTAGTAATGCTGAGGGATGCTCTGTGCTCATTCATACCCTGCACGAGTCTCAGAAGAATGATATTCTTCATAGTCATAAGCAGATACATCTATGGACACATATTTGGGTACTTAAGAATACAAAGCACCATAATGGGAGGAATAACTTAATGTTTCTTTAGCACACATAAGGCCCTGGGATCTATTTCTAGCACTGACCCAAACAAATAATCAAATAAACAAGCAAAATACTGATATCACTTGGAAGTGGAGGCTGGAGAGACAGCTCAGTGGTTAAGAGCACTGGCTGCTCTTGCAGAGGACCTGGATTCATATCTCGGCACCCACCAGGCACCTCCCACCTGTCCATAACTGCAGTTCCAGGAGATCAGACTCCTTCTGTCCTCTGCAGGCACTAAGCATGCATGTGGCGTGCATGCACATATGAAGGGAAAGCACCGTGACACACAGAAAACAAAAATAAATAAATCTTTAAAAACAAACAACACAAAACAAGCAAACAAACATAAAAACCCCAAAAGATAAACAAGTGGCACCTAGGAGAGATGCAAGGATCATACTCGTAACCAAGATATGGCAACAGTGTAAAGGCTGGGCGAACAGTACCTGTTCTCTCTTCTGACATTTTATGGCTGATTTTGTAGGTTAGTTTCAGGAACTCTAGCACTTACGAACATCTAGAAAGGCTTCCAGAGAGTGAATTCTCTTGGATTTGCACATCCTTGCCTGTTTGAATGCTTAGCCAGTAAGAATTGCATTTTCACGAGCAGATTCTGAAGGACATGTTCCCCATCTTCAGATGACAGAAATCACCCTAGGGAAGATGTGGAGGGAGGGCAGTGAGCCCTTTTGTGACACATTGTCTACACATGCTCTACTCTGCTTTCAGGTGAACATTAGACCACATTTACTAATTAATGATGCTTCCATGCTTCTATGAATTTTCATGTTCTTAATTTTTATTTCTTACAAATCACTATCTTGTATCAATTTTGTTTGAGTTGGAAAAATATAATTTTCTCACATTTTCAAATAAAGACAGTGAATATTATATGCTATAAATAAACTTGATTAAAATTGTTAAAATTTGCTTCATTATTTAAATTCTTTTATTTTATGTGTATAAAGGTTTTGTCTGTCTGTATGTAAATGCACCCATGAGTGCATTGCATAGGGAGGTCAGAAGAGGGAGTCAGATCTCCCAGAACTGGAATTAAGGATGGTTGTTAGCTGCCATGTGAGTGCTGGGAACCTAGTGTGGGTTCTTTGTAAGAGCTGCCAGTGCTTTTAACCCCTGAACCATTGCTCCAGCCTCAGTTTTGCTTTATTGTTAAACTACATTGAAGAAATGTCCCCAAACCACTTTCACCAGTTGTATAAATTTGATTCAAATGCTAAAACTGTTCTTACCTTCCTATTTGTCAATCTCATTTTTAAAGAGATATTTATTTTGCTTTTTGAGGCAGTGTCTAAATGTAGCCCAGACTTGTCTCAAATGCACAATCCTTCCAAATACTGAGATTCATTGTTTCTTTAAAAACTAAGTACCAGTAACAAAACCATGGAGTATTACTTCTAAATAAAGACATAAATAATACTGTGCTATAATAATATTATTATTGTTATATTGCTGTACTTGTAAAAGTAATTATAGCATGAAAACTGACCATCTACTGAAAATATGATCACTTTATGAATTGAAAATGATATTTTCCATGATTTCATATTAATTAAGTGATTTATTTTGGCAATATATATTTCCCTGAGATTTCTGTGGATCACCATCTGTGTTCTGGAATACTACAGGATAATCTGACATCAGATTTGGTGACAGGACCAGGGAGTGTGTGTTGGCTATCTTCACAGCAACAAATGTTGGCTATAAATGTCGGAGTGCCTTAGCACGACCATATAAACAGTGTATGAATAAGTCAGTGACTATTGGGTTGAGTTATTTATAAGCACTCTCAGGAGACCTCCTCAAGCCTCCTTGTCTTCCCGTTTCTCTCCTTCTTCCAATTAGAGATAAATATCATCAAGAGTGGGAACTTAACTCATCAACCTTGAGTTGTTGTCTTTTACTGATTTATTATGTGTATGTTAGGGGAGCATATGTGTGAAGGTCAGAAGACAACTTTGTGGAGTTGGTTGTCTCCTTCCTCCTTTTTGTGGGTACTAGCGATTGCCCGGTCGCCAGGCTGTCATAAACAGCACCTTGACCCTCTGAGTCATCTCACCAGCTCCTTGAGTTGTTGCTGATACCCTGTGGTGATGTAGTGCAGTAAAGCAGGAAACTCCTGTTTTATTTCTAGCCACAATCTCTTAATCATGGTGCTGGCGCAAGTTCAGGAGTACTTCCCTAGACTTCCAAAACCTGCTTATTTTTAAGCCTGAGATCAACATTTATATGCCAAGTTTCAGCCTTAAGGGCAACAGTTTTTTTTTTTTTTAACATTAATGAATTAGAATTGCTAAAGCAACAGTATAATTAACTTGTCAAGTTAAAAATAATCCAAAAAAATTGATTCGGTATTTGAGTAGGATTATATCATACTTCACAGTTTCATTCAAATAAACTCGAAGCAGTCCTTTTAAAGTAACTTTTGTTCTGTAGAAATTGCCAAAGGAGGAGCAAGTGAAGTTGATAAGAAAGAGAATGAAAAGATTGGAAACTTGGTGTGAGGCTCTGGTCCCTTGATAAGTCTCAGGAAGGCCCTCCCTTCCTGGAAACATTTATTGAATGCCTACTACATGCAGGCACCATTCTCATACTTGGGACACAGACAAGGCAGAGAACTTTCCTCTCTCTGGAAACTGACATTCCATGCCATGAGGTGAGAGCACAGTGAATAAATCAAGAATGCTTTGACAGGTGCCAATAACTCCAGTGAAGAAAATATATCTCATTAGTTGCCAGTAATTATACAGGAAAATAATTTAAGTGGATCAAGAATTTCAGAGAAGTTGCTCACGGCTGTCTCATGCTGAGGTGATGTTTGATGAAGGTGGTGTGGGGTGTGAACTCTGGAAGGGAGGGAGCAAATGGGAGCTTTCTAGATAGGGAGAAGAGTAGGAGAAGAATGAGGAGAAGTAGGCAAGCCAGCCAGGAGGAAGCCTCATAGACTCTGGTATGGAAAATGCAGTGAAGAATCTTATGGAATATTCTAAGAACAATTTAACCTGTTCCAAGATTAGTGTCTGCCTGTGGTCCTGGGTGTATATATCTGTGATATATACACAGTTGTGGATTTTATTTTATTTGACACAGGGTCTCTGTGCAGCTCTGACTTACCTGGAACTGGCTATGTAGACCAGGGTGGTCTTGAACTCACAGAGATCTGCCTGCCTCTGTCTCCCATGTGCCAAGATTAAAGGCGTGTACCACTGTGCCTGGCTGTGTTGCATGTTTTAATAGGTAATCTATATAGTATGCATTATAACTGAATAAAAATGCAAAAAGATCAGTGTTGCTGTTTGAAGAATAGACTGAAAGAAATCCACAAGGGAAGGAGAATCAACTGAAGAATAGTTTTAGCAGAAGTGATGGTTAATTTTGTGCATCAGCTTGGCTCTGACATGGGTTGTCCAGATATTTTGTGAACTGGGATTCTGGGTATTTGTGATGGTGTTTTTAGATGGCGCTAGCATTTGAATCAGCAGACTTAAGGAAAGCAAATTGTTCTGACTGATTCGGGGGTGGGGCTCATTGGGTGAGCTGAATGCCTGCACAGGAAAAGAAGGCTGACCCTCCAAGTAAGAGGGAGCTTTGCCAGACTGAGCTGCCATACCGGATTTTCCTGCTCCTAACTTGAACTGAGGGCTCAGTTCTGGGCTCTTGATCCTGCTGGCTGAAACACTGAGACTACCATTCTTCCATCAGCTTTCCTGTTTCTAAGGTCTTGAGAATTTGGAATGGCAATGCACATCAGCTTTCCTGGGTCACCAACTTAGACTGTTTAAGCTCCATATTTCTTTATAATATGCATCTCCTACCTTTAAAATTTTATTTTTTATTGTGTTTCTTGTGTGTGTGTATGCATGTGCATGCATGTCCCAGGCACATGTAGGGAGGTCAGAGGGCAACCTTCAGGAGGGATTCTGTTCACTCCTACCATGTGGGTTTTGGGGAATCTAACTCAGGTTTGTCAGGCTTGGCAGCATTTGTCATCATCTGCTGAACCATCTTGCCAGTCCAATAAGCCCTTCTATACACATCCTGTTGATTCTCTTTGGACACTCTGTCTGACACAGTCTTCCAGGCAAGAGGGGATAATGGCCTCTGGGGCCAGGGAGAAGTGGGGAAGGCTTTCTACATGTTTTGAGCAGAGAGGGTTTAGGAGCTTCTACTGGATTGTGAGAGTATTGGGGATTTTTTTTATCTGTTGTTTATTGAGAGAATAAATGTGAGGCAGAGGTTGGGGTTGCTGACACACTGTTGTAGCATCAACTCTCAAGAGGTAGAGGCAGGAGCATCAGGAATACAAGGTCCTTGGCTACATAGCAAGTTTGAGGCCAGCCTGGGCGGCATGAGACGCTGTGTCAAATAAACAATTAAGCAAACAAAACTAAATATGGGACTGAGAAATGTTGGTGGTAGGCAGGTACAAAAGATTGCAGTTTAGCTAATGTCAATAGTAAAAAGTAAATGAAAATGAAAACGTGAGCAATATAGATTTAGCCATTGTCTCCTGGCTGTGTTGTAGAATAAAATGACTAAATGAACAATTAAAAAAACAACCAAAAACTAAGTAGCCACTAGAAGCTTGCTGCTGCTTCACCAGAAACACATGGTATGAAATACCAGGTCCCTGATGTGGTCCCCTGGGGAGTACAGAAAATCCAGTAGGGGTGAGGAAATGACCCTTGGATGACTTTTCAATGGCTTTGTAACATTATTTTAAAATTTAAGCCAAAATATATTCTCCTCGGAATTCTGATGACTGACTCCTCTAGAAGGTCTCATGACAGTATCTGTTGGTGAAATCTTAAATAACTGGTAAAACAGTTTAATTTTAAGAAGTCAAACTCTTTGAATTTATGTAAATTTTAAGCAAATTTCCTGGCAGTTTACTTCCTCTGAGATGCTCCCCTCATAGACGGTCTTTCTCCCCTTCATGGGTCTGCTTGTTGAGCAGAACCCTAATCCTTCTATTGCTACACTCCCATCAAAGAGAGCATGGTGCAGAAGGGCAAGAATATGGTCCAGGGAAAGAAAGAAAAGCCCCAAGCCATATGCTCCAGACCCAGCTGTGCACGTACACTGACAGGTTTCATAGATGCAGCTCAGCCCCAAGCAGACACAAATATTTCTGGCATTGTAAACCTTAGCTACAAATAAGCTAAGATCTGGTTCCAAGACCACAGAATGAAATGTAAGAGCTGACAGAAAAGCAACTGGCCAGAGAATGACAATAGTGTGATTTGGAGCTCAGCACCTGCAGAGTACCTAGGCACCGTCTACTCTTAATTATTATCAGGGGCATTTGGTGTACATATCTTGAAACCTTCTTACACACAGCAACTAGACCTGGAACAACTCAGTTTTGAGCAGCTAGTCTTGCAGCAAACATTCACTGGACCCTTTGATCTGATATAGCTAAGCCTGGACCAACCAGGCCTGGAAAAATTTATTCTCTAACCATGGTGAGGCATCTATGCAGCCTACATGCAGCTCTGCCATTGATTTGAAGGCCATCTTGGATAGCACTTGGGGAAGCCATTAGCAGTTCATTGCCCACAAGACTATGACCCTGAAGCCTGCAGATATGGGCATGAACCCATTATGGATTTCAGTTCCTTCCTTCCTTCCTTCCTTCCTTCCTTCCTTCCTTCCTTCCTTCCTTCCTTCCTTCCTTCCTTCCTTCCTCCCTCCCTTCCTCCCTCTCTCCCTCCCTTCCTCCTTTCTTCTTCCTGTTTTGTGCAGTGATATGTCTCTGCCTGCTTCCTTGATTCTCTGTAGATTTTAGTAATCGTATTTGCTACAGATGAGTCTTCTCTGGCTATAGATAGATGGATCTAATATTAGTTTGGATACTTTGAAAATATAAAATTTACCCATACAGCAGGGAAATAAAAATTACAAAACTTTAAGAAGAAGTTTATTCTTGTTTTCTGGGATTGGAGACTTCACTCATTAAACATCAATTATTCAGGTGAACAGTTAAGTTATAATTTTTTTGTTGGTGTCTCCTACCTTCTTTGCCTTGTGTTTTATTATGACTTCAATTTTTAATTAATATTTGTAGAAAAATGTTTTATATTTGGCTGTATCATGGTAATTCAGTTTGGCTGGTTTAAGCACAGAGGAATGAAATACAGCTTTATAAAAGTGATCTAGATGGGCCCAAGTCTCTGAAAGGATATTTATCAGGAATAGATTTTTACTTGTATTTTTGTTGGAAAAAAAGGTTATGTGGGTCCACAGTGATTTTATGTGGTCTAAAAATTTAATATTATGTTTTAGGCCTTGATTAGTAATATCTCAGTGACTGTAGTCCACTTTACTTCTCTTTTAAATTTTGCCAGCCGCTAGTTTAAGTTTGGGATTATAAGCTGTGAATGAGTGTCACTTGGCTATTGTATGTGATAACAGCTGACAGTGTCATACAGATGCTACCAGAAAAAGTACCCAGACCTGTGACATGAAGTTCAGTGACCTCCCTCCACTCATGACCACTTATTCTATGCCAGAACTGCTACCAATCACACTGTATCCTGCTTTTCCCTGAACTCTTGTCAATACCCCAGTGTTCTTGTTTTCTAAGGTCAACTCTGTTGGTAAGTATTTAATGATGTAAGCTGTATGCTCTAGGTGGCTATCACAGGCCTGTCTGTAAAAGGAAGAGGCTTGAGAAAGAGATGCTGATGGACAGCCATGTAAGGACTCACCTAAGGTTATTTGTTTTGGAGACAGAAGCATGGGAGAGTGAGCCAACATACGTTGGCAACCTTCAGAAGCTGGGAAAATTAAAAAAAAAAAAATCCTTTCCCTTAGAATGCAGGAACTTAACCTTTGGACACTTGGATTTTCGCCCAATGAGACAGAAGACAGACTTACAACCTCCAGACCTGTAAAATAATAAAGCTGTGTTGCAGTAATCTTATAGCAGCAATAGGAAACTAATATGGGGATCAAGAGCATCCATCTGAGATACACTGCTGTGCTTGAATCTAAGCCCCATGAGTTAATATATGACCTTGGGCAGAACTGGTGACCTTGTAAGCTACTTCTCTGTATAAATGGGAACACCGAGATTTTGTAGTTAGTCGTTTTTGTTTGTTTTGTAAGATAGTTTTTATAAAGTACTTCAGTATACTGCCTGGCATAAAGTAAGAACTCAGTAATAGGAAATCTAGTCAGTAGATGGGCCAGTTGAGGTAATACAAGAATTGACAAGGGATATTTAAACAGATGGTTCGATGTTGGCCAAGCACATGCAGTCTTTGAGAAGGAAATGCTGTTCAGTTAGCTAAGAGGCTCATGTTGAGAGCAGAGAAGATTCACTTTGTACTAAGTAGGCGAATTTTGGATCAATGATTTACCATTCCAAGGAACAAGTCTTTGGAAATGACTGAAGGTGAGTCATTATGGAGAAGCAGCAAGTGCCTGGGGCTGGGGAAGTTTGAATCAGGGCTGGTTCTGTGGGATGGAGGTGGGGGCAGCATGTAGTGGAAGGGGGTGCCTACTCCCAGCTGGCTCTTAGGTTTTGCCATAGTTTTCCCTTCTTAATTTGCTTCATGAACTCCCTTTTTGCATTATTATGACACTTTTTTTTTTTTTAAGCAACTGCTGTGCTTTGGACTACAGGACTTGAAAAACTTGAGAACAGTTCTTTTACATATATTTAACACTTAAAATTTTTTTAAGAACAGATGAGTTTTAGAATGACTTCTCTTTTAATGTAAGGTGTAACTTCAGTAATGCAGAAACTGTTACTTACTTCATACTGTTGTTTGACAAAGTAACAAAGCCTGTTGTTGTAGCCTGAGCTAATTTAATATGTAGGCAACTAGCATTTACCAGAGCACTCCACCCTCCTTCCGTGGCTTTCTGCTGCTCTGACTTGCCAGCTCTCATCTTTGCCCCACTGACTGTGGTGGCTTTTGTTTTTTTCCTCTGCTAAGCGGTGCTGGCAAAAAATCAGTTGCCATGCTGCTGGCGTTGCATCCGTGGATAATCTCTCAGGCCCTTGGTGTCTCTTGGCGGTGCCTCTACACTTCCCTGCAGGGTCCCTGTTCCTGTTCTCTTATGTTACAAAATGTAACCACTGCTCCTGGCTTTAGCTATTTTGTTCTCAGCAATGATCAAGCTTTTTTTCTTTCATAATGAGCTGGTGGGGGTGGGGAGGCAGGGGATAAAAGTGTCATGGTGGCACATACTTTGGGATCCCAACACTCAGGAAGTTGAGGCAGGAGAATCTTGAATTTGAGCCCTGTCTGGGCTACATAATGAGATTCTGTCTCAAACAAAGCAATAGAAAAAGGACGAGACTAGCTGCTTTCTTTTCTCATAAATAAACTGTAAATTTGGATTGCTGATGAATATTAACTTATATTCATAAAATGTAAGTATACTTGTTGGTAGTTGTCTAAGCCATCTAAGCTGTAAGACTGAGAATGAATCTTCCCCACCACCAATAAATTAAAAAGCTAGGACAGGCTGAGCATGTTGACACTTAGAAGGGACAGGTGGGAGGATTGCCCTGAGTTCAAGGCCAGCCTGGACTATATAGTAAATTTGAGGCAAGTGAGATCCTCTGTCAAAACATAAGTTAATAAATAAATAGGCCAAGACTAGCTAAGATTGTGACTCAACTGCTTTCTTTTTTAAAAACTATTTTATTTGTTTTTATCTTATGTGTATAAGTGTTTTGCCTGTGTGTAAGCCTCATGCCTGCAGAGACAAGAAGATGGCGTGGTCATCATCCCTGGAAATGGAGTAACAGATGGTTGTTAGCCCTCATGTAGGTGCTTGGAACTGAACCTGGATCCTCTGGAAAAATAACCAGTGTTCTTAACCACTGAGCCTTCTCTCCAGTCCCTCAACTTCTTTCTTAATGGAAACTTAAAGTGCAAATTTTGACATATTTTAGTTGCCCTGTTACATAGCAGTTTCTTAAAAACCACTCTGATTACTGTTAATATATTATGAGAGTGAAATTCAAATGATTTTTGGAAATGGTCTAATATAACTCTAGCCTAGGGGACATGTGCGTAGTAAAGCTCTGTTTGGTAATGTTCTCTATTTGCTTCTTAAAACCTGGGTCTTCTAGGGAACAGTCTTCCCACATAGGCTGTGCTTAAGCATGTCTAGGATGAAATCCAGGTTTCCCAAGCTGCCAGGCTCCCAAGCATCACTCATCTATGACCTTGCTTTCCATGGCAAGGGGAGGGGCTGATGTTTTTAGACATCAGTGTCTATCAGCCTCACCTGCACAGGCTTTCTGAGTTTTCATGGAAATGACTGGGAACTAGTATCTGCAAACCTTCATTCAACAGATGGATTCTGTTGACTGCCTCTGCTTCAAAGGATGCATACTTTTTCACTGATGACCCATACCTGTGAGCATTTTCTGCCTTGCCTTTTCCAGGATAAAAAAAACAATGACTGCATGCTCATCAATAATAGAATGATAGAAAAGGAACCAAGGTCTCTAAGTCTCTGGGCCTGGGGCTAAGTTGGTATACATCGTGTGCTGCAGGCCATGGGGATTTACATCTGTACTTTCAAAGTTTTGTTTAAAGTAGCCTTGGGCCCTTCTGGGAGTTCAGACTAATGTGGTCATGAAAAGAATCTTGTGCTGACTAGGGAGGCGTCTTCCAGGACTTCTGGGAGCTTTGGTTTCAGCTTTGTAGGACTCTCAGGAACAACTTCTCTTATTTTCATAGTTGATTAGGATCTTGGTTTAGGTTATTGTGATGAATCCCTTTATTTATTAGCCTTGTCATGGTAAAATCTCTTATTTCTGACAGACAGTGCTTGACTTTGTATACTCAGGAAGTTTTGGCAGAAATGGGTCTAAGTGCCTCTGTCTAATGAGTGGATATTTCCATGCTTATTGCTATATTTAGGAATCATGATGTCGAGTATTCGAGTATTCTCTCTCCCTGGTACATGTCATCACACTTGAATTTTCATTACTGAAGGTTTTGTTTTGTTTTTTGTATTTTTTTTTTTTGATTCTTCAAGTGAAAATGAAAGTGACAAGCCAGGCATGGTGGTGCATGACTTAATCCCAGGCAGAGGCAGGCGGATGCCTGTGAGTTCCAGGCTAGCTGGGGCTACAGGGAGACCTGATCTCAAAAAGATTAAAAAAAAAAAAGTGACTTTGGACAGGGTAAGAGCCCGGATGGTGCAGTATACTTTAAAGAGGATACCAATTTTTTATTTACATTTTTATGTGCATGAGTGTTTTGCCTACATGCGTGTAAATGCACCACATGTATGCAATATGCTTGGTGAAAAGGGTGTTGAAGCCCCTGGAACTGGAGTTACAGATGGTTGTGTGTCTCCATGTCGTACTGGGAACTGAATCTAGGTCCTCTGCAAGAGTAGACAGTGCTCTGAACCACTGAGCCATCTCTGTAACCCAGAGGGTATCAGCTTTTGATAATGAATGATCTGATGAACAAGAGAAAAGAAATTTGGAACATTATGCCATTTATATAAATTAAACTATACACTCCATTTGTGCATCTTTGTTTGTGTATGCACATGTTCATATAGGTGCACATGCATGTGCAGGCAAGACTGTTCCTTGGGAACTGCTCAACTTTTTAAAGTTTGTTACTAGTGTGTATGTCTGTATGATGTGTGTATAAGGGTGTATGCACATATATGCAGGTCTGAGGACAACTTTGTGGAGGCCCTTATTTCTTACTACTTTCATGTGGGTTCTGGGAACTGAACTGGTTACTGGGCTCTGGTGGAAAGCACTTTTATCCACCTGTCTCATAGGCCCCATTCACATTCTTTTGAGATAGGGTCTCTCACTGACTTCTCACCAGGCTGACTGGCCAGCAAGCGCAAGATTCCACTCATCTCTGCCTCTCTAGTGCTGGGACTTCAAGTGTGTACTCCAAGTTCTGCTTTTTTACATGGGTTCTGGGTATCATACTTGCATGACAAGCACTTTATTGATGGAGCTGTTTCTCTAGCCCTGTATACAATTTATAAAGAACATTACATTTTAAACACATTGGAGAAGGCACCTTTTAGAAATAATTTATTGAGATGAAATTCATATAACATCAGTTTTAAAGTCATTAATTCAGTAGTATTTATAGTAATATGTAATCACTAAACATTTTAGGACTTCAAAATAAAACCTCTTGATCATTAAGTGGTTTCTACTCATTTCTTTCTTCCTCAAGTCTCTGGCAACCAGCAGCCTGCATTCTGTCTCTAGGGACATAGCCATTTTGACTCTTTTACTTAAATGAAGCATGTGACCTTTGAGTACTAGTCTCTTTCACTTAGTATAATGCTCTGAAAGTTCATTCAAAAGTGTTATAGTTTGTGACTTTTTATGGGTGAACATTAATCCTTGGTTATTACAGTATGGTTACACCGCAGCTTATTTATCTCTTGACCAGTTAATGAAATGTGAACAGTTTCTACTATTGTCTGTTGTTTTGAATAGTGCGATATCTGGGTGGATATTTGTGAACTTGGCTGAGACTCTTTTCTGTGTTTTTTATTTTGGGGGCGTGTAGGGACATACATCTAAGGGAAAGGTGCTTTTTAATGGAGAGACATGGGAGTGAGTATAGAATCTGGATGAGAAGAATTATAGTAAAATCACAAACAGATAGAGCCCTTATGTGGACTGATGAGTTTTTAAAAATACGTATAACTAATTCAACTTTGGCCCCTGACATTCTTCTCAAGAACTCCTGTCTCTGATAAAAGAACTAGAAAATGTGCTAAAATGACATGAGAATTATTATATTACTGGTTAAGTGCTTCTAGAATGTAAGTGGGTTTAAAGGCTCTAATGCTGCCTGACCTCTGGACCTAAAGTTGGAATGTTCATGCTAGGTTTGTGCTGTCCTTCTCACACTCTTCAGGATTTATGAGAAAGACAGTTGAGACTATAGTTGTGCTTGTTTAAAACTGGAAAATCCTGGGATAAGATGGAACACAGTTTGCATCTGGGTCCAGGAGGATATGAGAGCTGTTTTCCTCCCACCTGTCTCCCCATCTGGAGAAGGAGCATCGTAAGGATGCTCTGAGTGACTCTGGCCGGTTGAGGCACAGTGGAGCTCCAGGAGGATGTGCAAGCAGCTTGACTAGGAGGCTGACTATCAGAGTGAATGGAGATCCTCTGGATTTGGGGTATCTTTGCCAGTTTCCTGTCTTAATTGTCACTTATCTATGTCTTATTCCTTTGGCGTTTATGGTCACTAAGGATGCTTTGTATTTTATAAAATTTTTTGAGTAGTTTTCTTATCTCTTTATTTCAACTCTACAGCATCTCACCCACTCTTTTTGAAACTTTCTCGTTTCTCAGGTTTCACAATACCACTCTTTTACTCTGATTTCTACATGGTTTTCTTACTTGGCTTTTAAAAATTGCTCTTTAAATATTGTATTTGATTGTGAGTCTCTCTCTCTCTCTTTCTCTTCCTCTCTCTCTGTCTCTCTCTCTCTGGAAATCCAGTCTAGGGCCTTGTACATGTGTTCTGTATAGACTGGAGAATGATTTACAATAGCCGTATTTTTGGCATTGAATGAGTAAGTTATTGAGTATATAGCAAGCCAAAGTAAATGAATAAATAGCAAGAGAGAGACAGACATTAAATTGTACACTCAAAATATCCAGCAAAAACCAACTGAGAAAGCCCAGCTGAGGCAGTCAGCTGGAGTTCCTAATAGAGTATCCTGGGTAAAACTTCCAAGTAAAAGAAATAGAGCAGATCGTTATGACATCATTAAATCAAGTGCTTGCAACCCCCAGCACAAATTGACTCGGGAAGTTGAGGTAGTCAGCTAGAGTTTATTATTGAGCTTTCTCTCCCTGGATGAGCTTTCCGGCTTCTCTTTCTTACTGCAAACAGTTTCATATCGTAGGATTAAACACCTGTTGGGAATAGATTACCTTCAAGGACACAACGCCTTTACCCATAGGCTATTTTGCTCTCTTCCCTCTTTGTCACAGAGTTGGGGATGGGCAGCCCACACCTAGAAGGAGTCTTAGAGGATACTGGAGACAATCATATTTGGGGGGTGGGCAGCTAAACCCATTTCCAGAGCCAGCTTCTCAGTGAACTCAAACAGCACATGACAATTTATCAGTATAAGGTACATAACAACCTGCTTCTTCTCCTCCCTTCCCCTCCCCTCCCCTTCCTTTCCTTTCCCTTCCTTTCTTTTCCCTTTCTATTTTCTTCTTTCTTTTCATTTTTGGAGACAGGGTGCTACCCAATTGGTCTAATACAATTTTTACTTTTCTAGTGAGAATTCCAGAGTATTGAAGTTCTGTCTAGAGTCTCTCTTGATGATTATAGTAAAACATCAGAGGAGAGATAAACCCAGATGCACAGGAATTGCTGGTATTGACATGTGTCCAGAATCTTGAGTCAGGAAGTGTTAGAATTGAGAAATAGTTTTCAAGCCTAGATCAAATTCAGGTACTGGCAGGAAAACAAGGTTTAATGATGTAGTTGAGGGTGTGGTTATAAAATCCTTTAAGTTCCTAGAAAGGTAGAGAGACCATTCCAACACAGCAGTAGGGTTCCCAAGATGTTTCAAGGTGAAAACTGAGGTAGAGTAGGGCTTCTGAGAGCTGTGGGTGTGGTTTTCATGGAATGGAATGAAGCCTAGTAAGAGAAAGACTCACGGTGGAGCTGTCACACCTTTGGGAGAACTGTGTTTACAGAATCATTGCCAGCTTAGCCTGAACCTGTGCAGTCACATGTCTAAGAGACCTTGAGTCACCCCCCATGTCTATGGGAAGGTGCGGAGCAGACTGAGAAAGCTATACAGCTACACACACAGGCTACTTCCCCTGAAAGTAGATGGAAGGAAAAAGAAAGATGGTTTTGAGGGTAAAATGAAGATTTTAGAGGGAGGAGCTTGGAACTATGAAGACAATTTATTTCCTGACCTTGAGTCCTGATGAAGAAACTGCCAGCATGTGCCTTGCAGGATTTCACAGTTTCTATGACCAGTGACTCCTGTGTCTTTTGTTTCTCCTCACCTTGACATGGACTATGAGGAGTACTTAAGGTACATCTGTCCCACCATTGTCTCAAACCTTTTCCTTTTCCTGTTGTATTTGCTTTTATTCGTTCACCCCATAGGAACATTGTAAATGAAAAGGAGCTTCCTTCCTTTTTCCTTCCTTCCTTCCTTCCTTCCTTCCTTCCTTCCTTCCTTCCTTCCTTCCTTCCTTCTTCCCTTCTTCTCTCCCTCCCTCCCTCCCTCCCTCCCTCCCTCCCTCCCTCCCTCCCTCCCTCCGTCCCTCCCTCCTTCCTTTCCTAACTTCTTTCCTTTTTCTTCTTTTTTTTCATTGTTTTTTGAGATATCACTTTTGGTCCTAAAATTGGGGATCATGTATAGATAAAGCAATTTCTTTTGACTATAGGAGAGTGTTCTAGTTTGCTTTTAATTGTTGTGACAAAACACTCTGACCAATACCAATGTGGAGAAGAAAGGAATCATCTGGCTTACATCTCTTAGGTCACAGTTCATCACTAAGGGAAAGCAGGGTATGAATTCAGGGCAGGAACCTGGAGGCTAGGAAGTAACATGGGTTGAGAGGAGCCATGTTCAAGCAATGTACTTTTGGAACTATACCAGAAGGGCCTCATGTATAACTGGATCTTACTTAGGTGATAGTGTTCTAGATTTTGATCTCATCTTGATAAGAGATAAGAATCTGGGGCTGGAATAAGGGCTGCTAAGATGGCTCAGCAGATAAAGGCACCTGCTGTGCAAACCTAATGCTTTGTTAAATTATTTTCCATGCCTTGGTGGGCGAGATCTAGTCAATCCGGCAGAATAAAATGAAAACAGGTCTTCCATTTAGAGAGATTAATTTATTCGAAACAACTCACAAAGTTGAACGCGCTGCCTGGACCCGTAGCTTCGGCAGGTCCCAGGCCTGAGCTCCATTTCTACTCACCCAACGCTGCTGTCTGAGTGGCTGGCTCTCCCTGTACCTGGGGCCACAGCACTTTCCTTCTGCCTGGCTTTGGGTATCCTCTGCCCACCAGCTCAGTGCACCTTGCCCCTGCTAGCCACCTTGTTTCCCACTTGTCTCCCCACCTTCCCGCTCCCTTATCGATCAGAGGGCAAGATTGCTGCTGAATGAACCAATAGTAAACATTCAGAGAGAAATATATATCTACTATATACCTGATGACCTGAATTTGATTCCAGAGTCCATGATGGAAGGAGAAAACTGACTCCCAGGAGTTATTTTCTGTCCTCCACATGTGCGCTATTGCACATATACACCCACTTCATGCACATGCACAAACTGAAAAAAATGTTAATGAATAAAAGAATTTTGGTGGTTTCCAGAGAGAGTTTGAAAGTACATGAGTGAGCTGTGAATCACTGGCGGCCAGACAATGAAGTGTGGACGCCAGTTCTCCAGTGTGACCTGTTAGTTATATCATCATGTAGTCTTCATTGATCAGGACTGGTCTCTGCAACAGTAGAGTCTTGAAGAAATGATAGAATCACTTCAAAAGTCAGGACATGCAACACTGCAACTTCCTCTGTGTTCTCTTCTGGGTCACTGGCTCTGTCAGGTTGTTCTATGGAAATGTCCATTTGGCAAAGAGCTGAGGCTTCCTGTCAACGGTCAGCCCTGATTTGCCAATCATATGAGTGAATCACCTTGGGAACAGCCTTTAGACGACTATAGTCTGGCCTACCATCTCCATTTAAGCTTGATGAGGGTTCTCCACATAGGAACCATCTAGTTAAGGCTATTCCCACATTCTAGACTCTCCAAAACTCTAGGAAATCATCTTTAGCATTTTACAGTTAAGTTTCAAGATAACTTGTTTTGTGGCATATCACTAACAGAAGCAGTACAAAACAGAGAACATTTGTAGAGGTCTGTAGCGTGTGTGTGTGTGTGTGTGTGTGTGTGTGTGTGTTTTGTGTGTGTGTGTGCTTTTTATCTTTGGTTAGTTTCAAGTGAAAATGATTCCACTAAGTAATGGCTAAATGCTGTGTTTTTATTATGTTGAGCTGGGTGTGGCTGCTTGATGTTGGAACAGACATGAAAATTTTATTTTATAATTTTGCATTTCCCTTGAGGCAATTCTCTGCCTGGATTCTTTGAAATTGCAGAAAATAAATTACCAGCAGTTTCCAGTCTAGGATGGATGATATAGGTTACTATTCTGATTTTAGTATAGCTATTCCTGGTGTATATGCCATGTGTGAATTTCTATGCAGAGTTTTTCTCCTTTAAAATTGAGCATCACTGAGCTTTTTAAAAAGGCTTTCTGGTTTTTTAGATGATGTAAACTCTTTACTTAAGACTAAAATGTAATCACATTACTTTTAAGTTTCCTTCATCTTTGTCCCTGAGTAGGTATAGTCACTTTTGGCTTTAAGTGATCTCTCTAAACACTTAGACGGATTGGAGGAATGTGTAGCCCTATCCACTTGTACATATTGTTCACTCAGGAGTGTTTTTGTGAAATATGTGGACTGGTGTTTACTCTCAGTTCCATAAATTTACATTGAGCTTAACTTTTAGTATTTTATGCTTTATTTTTTGTGGTCCCCGGGAATCATACTTGAGACCTTATCGATGCTAGGCAAGTATTCCTCTGCTGTGCAGTATCCTTACCAAGTTGAGGGATTACAAAGATGCTTATTAGTACATTTTTTCCTTTTATATGTGAAATCTGCTTCCTGTAGAATGTGGTGTATTGGTCTAATAAACTATTTTTGTTCTTGTCTACTCTGGGATTAGAACTGTGAATTTGTGTTTTCAGAGAATTACAGGCAGTATAGCTTTTAGAAATTATGAGCATAATAGTAAAATTATCTTTGTGCACCTACTGGAATTTTGCCAGTAAGGTGTCCTCTCCTCTCTCTTTGTGTGTGTGTGTGTGTGTGTGTGTTCATCTGTGCATAGGTGCATGTGCACGTATATGCATGTAGAAGGTGGAGGTCAACATTGGGGGGCTGTCTTTCTCACTCACTCTCTATTTTATTTTTCCCATCCCTTTCTACATAGTCTAATTAAAATTAGATGATCCCCTTTGTGCTTCTCAACTTTTGGGGGAGGGTGGTGTGTTGGGACAGGATCTTCTTGTAGCCCTAGCTGGCCTGGAACTCACTATTTAGATCAGGTTCAACTCAGTCTCACAGAGATTGGCCTGCCTCTGTCTCCTGAGTGCTGGGATCAAAGGTGTGTGCCACACCACTCTTGGCTGCTACTCAATTTTTGACTTAGAATTTTCTGGAATCTTTGGGGCCCACTCATTTCCAATGGTAGATTAATTTCCCATTCTAGCTAGTTGTTCGCCCTTTCTTTTGCTGAGAGCATCCTGGAGCAACCGTCCACTTTTACAAACAGGTTTATTGTTTGTTTTGTTTTTCAGTGCCCTGTTGCTTCCTTGGCAGTAAGTGCTGCTTTTTCTCTGGCCACAGTGGCTCTTGTTCTTTCCCACAGTCCCTTATTCTCTGCGGAACCTGGGCTGTTGAAGTGGCCCCTTCCTCTCATTCCTCTTCTGACCATTCCCTCTCACTTTGCATACCATCGTAACTTTGCTCCTTGTGGACACAGAATACTGCCTTCTCCAAGTGGCAGGTTGTGTTCTGATCTGCGAATATCAGCTCTGGGAAGGTGAGGTCTGACTGCAGGGAGGCCAACACCACCAACCCAAGTGGATGAGGTGTGTTAGCATGCCAGCCGGACATTCCCTCACCTACCACCCAGGCAAGGGCAAAAGTAGAGTCCACATGGTGTCCATCATGAACTCAGCGCCATAAAGTGTTCTCCTTCTTCAAGAGCAGAAAGATGATGCCAGAGCTAATCCTGGCAACCAAATGTGTGTGGTTGCAATGCAGCTGACTGAAAATAGAATATATCATGGTGCAGCAGCTTATGATAATGACAAGCATTGGTTTGTGAATGGAGGAACAGGGTTTTGAAATTAGATAGAGGCACAGCCTTTGAGATGGGGGATAGATTTTCAGTTTTTTTTTTTTTTTTTGAGGCAGCTCTTGAGACAGGTGCAGAGGCTGAGTAATATGCCACACCTAAATGGCACAGTTCGGCCAGTGAGCACCAGGCTGCTCCCTGGTGCTATAGCGTGGTCTCGGTGGTGCCTGTCTCCAGCTGGCTCAGCAACCAAACCCAGATTTCAGGTGTGGTATTCCACAGTCGTTCTGTAATTTGTAATCATAGAAACAGAATGTTCCTCCTCTTATATCTTCCCTGCCAACAGTTTCTGGGTGGGTGAATGTCAGTAGCTGGAGTTATTTTTAAAGAGGAGAGGTGAGGCTTGCTGTGCAAAGCTGGGAAGAGGGCGTGTGTTTGCAGAGCAGAACTGACATCAAAGTGTAGTTACTGCTCACTGGCCAGGCGCTTGTCCTGTAACAGGTAATGTTTAACGTGCCCGTCACAAAGATCACAGAAACAGTGTATGCTTGGGCATAAGATAGCACCACCTTTTATGTGCTGGGAGGCTGGAAGGCTATACGTGCCCACGGACTTTTTTTTCCTCCCCAATACGCGACTGCATTGGTCTTGCTGCTGCCTCTTTTGCTGACTGTAATTGGACTTTGAAGTTGGGAAGTTGTATCATAAAAATTAGTAACCGTTGTCTGAGAGTGAGCTCAGCTAAGCAATCACTTTCCAATTCTTTTCACAGGATAATATAAACGTTTTTTTGAAGGCTTGTGAACAGATTGGATTGAAAGAAGCCCAGCTTTTTCATCCTGGAGATCTACAGGATTTATCAAATCGAGTCACTGTCAAGTAAGTTTCATGAATGTTTTTTTTTTCATATATGTATATAAATACGTATAAATTTACAAAAGATAAAAGAAATAAATAGAGATTTGAAACGAGGGCTTGCAGCTTGTGAAAGTGGTTGCTGTGAGCTTTTGTGATTACCAAAAAATTATTCCTTTCTCTGTCTTCCTTGTTTCTCGTTCCAAATTAGACTGTTTAAAAATGGTTTGAGGACCGTGAGTGCAAGCCAACTGTAACTGATAGCATTCATGTTCTTGTTGGAAATCTCTGTACTGACCAGAATGGCAGTTTCTATTTTAATGTTTTCCAGTGTGGTAGTGTTTGGTTGCTAATGGTGAACATATTCATTATAGTTAGGACGGGAATTTGGAGATTACTACTGTAATTTACAGGTTAAAAAAAAAAACAACTAGTTTAAAATAGTTTTAATGTATTTGGGAACAGGACATAATTATTAAAATAAAAATTATAGTTGGGGGACAATGATGAAAGTGATCTTCTTAATAATATTTAGAAAACAGTAGTGGTCCAGGACCAATAACCTTGTCAGTTGTGGTTGTGTTTAAAGTGACGAAGCGTTTCACTGTTTTAATAGTTTAGACAAGAAAGCACACGAGGGGAGCGAACCCACGTCTGCAGGTGTTCTGTTGGAGTTTAGGTGTGTGAGGGTATTGTTCCAGGAAATCTGCTTTTAAGCTGTTGGAATTTTTTTCTGTAAATCTAACCTGCATCCAGGAAATCGGTAATATAGTTGTACTGCCAAGTAAATGTGACACAAAAATTATATAATTTTGAAATAGTGACTACCTCCTTGTGAGGGCTCTTAGACCTAATTAACATTTTTCCAGTGAGAAAATAAATGCTTTGTTCTACCTATAGAAATGCAGAGACGGAAAATTCATTATGAACTTCAGACAAAGACTGCTGTAGTTAATGCCTTTGTTTTGTGCCTTCAGTCGCTATTAACACTGACCAGAAAATCTTAAATATGACCATGCTTTAGGAAAGAGAATTATTACATAGATTTTTCTGATAGTCTACACTGTCTTCTAACAATATAACTAAAATCTCAAGTAGTGCTAACTAGTTGTTTTAGAATCGAAAGATATTGTAGATATTGTAGAACAACCTGTTTCATGTGGACCTGCCTCTGCTGTTTCATGTTTTCCTAATTTTACAGCAGTGTTAAGTGCCTGGAAGGAAGGTCTGTCCACATTCCTGATGAACTGAGAGATACTTGAAATCCTAAGTTTTGTTGCCGAAATACTTTGGCAGTATACAAGGTCTTTTTAATCTCCATTAAAAATTAAGAACGGAGTGAATTTCTTGTATTTTTCCTAGTCAGCATATCATTGCCTAACACCTATCTGGGCAGGGAAACTTTAGCTTTCTTTAAGTTGGTGATGTCTGGTAAGGGTAAGCGTGTTCCCCTCTGCAATCATACTGCTTTGAAACTTGCAGCCTATATTTGAGTAGGCTTACCGGACTAGGTGAAACATGTTTGTTGGCCCCTAATTTCAAGGGTGTTGCATATAGGACTTGCCTGGAGCCGCTTTCAGGAGCTATTGGGTCTAAAATGTTGAAGAGAAATCAGTATCTGGGCCTACCCTACAGTGAAATTAAATTACTGACAAAGTGAAACTGGGAGAGTGCGAAGCATGCAGAACAACTTGTTTCAGTGGAAACCACAAAGCTATCAGAGCAAGGTGTGCCTCCGTCTGTGGGGCGAGACAGCCAGAGCAGGAACTCTAACTTTGCTTGAGAACTTTTCCCCATGCTTCTGTCTTGTTGGATCACAGAGTAGAGGGTCTGCTCTAGGTCTGCCCAGAGGGAGTCTTGGAGCTTCCCAGAGCAGATATAAGGGTGCTGGAAAATGACTTCTCTTATGGCATAAAATAGTCCTTTTATTTAAGGAAGCAGGTTTAAAGGAAGGCAAATAATTGCTTACTGAAGAGTAATGTGGTTGTTAGTTTTAGTTGTGGTTGTTATATAATGTGGAGACTCCTGTAGGTCAACTCTTGTCCTATCATTATTGTAGATTAAAGGACTTCATGATTGATTAGATCAGTGGTTCTCCTCCAGAGGCAGTTTTTCCTCCCTGGGGACATTTGGCAGTGGGTAGAGACATTTTGTTGGTCCTAGGTGGTGTGGGGTGCCACAGGCATCTGTCTAATAAGGTGGCACCATGCTAAGTATCCTTTTTGCTCACAGAACAGACCCCTAAATGAAGAATTTTTCTGCTCCAGACAGCAACAACGCTGGGGTTCAGAAATTTTGGCTTAAACATTGAAGTCCCTCTTTACCAGCAAACCAGCCATTTGGACATGGACATGGACACTGACTGTGATAGACTTTTGACACTCTCCTACAATGTCACTTTACATTTACTGTCATAATCACTACCTTTCCATGTTAGTGTGTTTTATTTAAATGATAAGGCTCATTATGATTTGTCTGAGCATGGGAATGTGTGTGGTACTTGAGATTATTTTATTCTCTGTATACATTCAGTGGAGTAATATTGTAGTAAAGCATTTGATTATTATAAACACTCTGCCATTACTGAACTGTTCAGGCCCCATCTAATAACACGTAGGTTATTAGCGCTGGCCTTCTAACATATGCAATGCAGCCATGATATGCCGAGAAAAAGCATTTGCAGGCAGTTGATACACCCTGTGTTAGGGAGCAGCAGGTGTTTTTGTTTGTCAGTGGAGGATACGTAGTGGGTGCATGGAGTGTGGGAGAATTATGTGTTTGAAAGTGGGTGGAGAAGCATAAAAAGGCTGTTGCTAGTGAATAATTTCAGTAATCCAGACCCTTAGTAGAACTGTCTTCAGCAACTTGTGACTTAAAATTTAATTTCCAACAAATTTTCACCAATGAACTAGAACTTAAGTACTCTGTAATTATACATATTCATGTAGGCTATAATTTCCTGAGCTATTTTCTGTTGCAGGAAGGAGTAGTTTGAATTTTTTCCGAGTATGTTTGAATGATTTTATTCTTTTTGGTGTTGTGTCTTATTCAGGAGTCCGGAGGAGCCATGTTTACCTAGTTTTGCTTCCCAAAGGGTTAATAAACAAATATACGACGGGGTTCAGTCTCCATCAATGGCAGGCGGAGGGCTACCCCATCTAAGGTCGTGGAATTCAGTCTGCATCGTTATTCTAAGCACTAAGTACCACACTGAGTTGTGCCGTTGGTGCGGCACCCCCTTCCCAGGGGCCGTGGCAGCATGGTACTGCAGACTGGAAATTCCTTACAGCAAGTGTCAGGGTCTTTGTGGTGGTGGCATCTGGTCATGAAGAGAGGGCAGAGCAGCTGACTACAGTAGAAAGCAGCTCAGCAGAGAAGCCTAGGTCCGGTCTTGGAAATCGTGAGAGTTGGCAGAAAGGTAGCGCTCAAGGTTAAAAGTTTTCATTTTACGTTTAGTGATTTTTTTTTTTTATTTAGAAACTAAGACATATTTAAAACATTGCTTGAAACATTTTCTTTTCTTTTTTTGTGCATATGTGTTATATGCCTGTGTGTGCACATACTTGTGTTATGTGCATATTGGAGTCTAAAAGTCGACACTGTGTGTCTCTATTCTCTGTCTGATTTTTTGAGACAGGATGTCTTACTGGCTTGGAACTCACCAAGAAAGTTAGACTGACTGAACAGTGAGGCCCAGGATCTGCCTGTATCCACCTCCCAGCACTGAGGTTACAGGTGTGTATGAGCCTGGCTTTTATGTGAGTGCTGGGGATCCTAATTCAGGTCCTCACGCTTGCTCAGAAAGGACGTTACTTACTGAGCCATCTCCCCAGCCTGCTCAAAACAATCTCTATCAAGCATTTCAAGTTACAGATTTGAACAGATTGTAAACATGTTTGTTCTTTCCACCCCCTTAGCATTCCAGTCCAGATTTTAACACTTCTTCAGATACATTCTGTTCATAATATAATTACAGGATGGCAATGCTTTGAACACAATAGTTCAGTCATGAAAAGAAATAATTTTCTAGTATTGACTTTGTGCTCCATTATTTAGGTTATTAATGTTTTAAGTATAAAACATAATTTTCAATGTCAATATTGTTCGAATTTTTCTTCCACTATATTGACATGAAGGTACGAAAATCAAGAATCTTTTTTGTTTTTACACACATGCTGGTTACCACAGGAACAATGATTGCAAGTACAATTAGTGTTAGCATCTTTCCCTCATGAAAATGACATTTTAGAGATGTGGGTAGTCTTTCTAGCTTCAGAAGCCAGCTTGAGTTTTGTAGCAACACTGTGAAGTCATTTCTCTGCATTCAGGTTCTCAGGTGGCACTCTTGTCTAAATAGTCTGCCAAATTGAGCTTGAACATATTTGTGTGTAAATGTATTTATTTAGGATTTATTCATGTAGGTAAAAATCCATTTATTTTGAGTAATTTATACCATTTAAAAATTTAAGCCTGTCCTTTTAAATTTTTTTTGCAAGTGTGTCTCTTTCAAATGAGTATTTCAGCATCTTAATATTTATAGACTTCATTAAAGAAAGCTTGAAACATCCCACCTTGACTCTGCAGCTTGAGCATGATGACTCCCGCCCGCTGCTGTGTGCGGTTATTTAAAAATGTTTGCCTTCCTATCAACTCTTAGAAGAGAGTGCCGTAAGGAGGTACACTGTGCCATTCTTTAGAAGTAGGAACTTACTTGGGAGGCACATTAATCCCCCTGGGAGGTCCAAGACTCTGATGAAGGTCCAGACCAGGAATATATGATGAAGTTTGTGATGTCTGTCCTTACAAAGTTTGTACATCTAAGAGTCCCTGCGTCTGAAAAAGATTGGAATATGAGGCAGAAGTCTGAGCAGAATGGAAAAAAAATAAGCCAAACTCTTTTGCATCTGTTTTTCTCCATTTCTAGGTCTTAATGTATTTCTCAGAACTACAAGTTTCTAGGTGCCAGCTCTCCTTCCTGAGCTCTCCACTTCTTTAAAAAAAATTAAAGCCACCGGGCCTGATTATGTCGTGGCCTGCTGAGTGTGATTTCAGGCTGGGCTTGGCTAAGGTCATTATCTTCACAAGGAACCTCACTTATATTCATGCTTCAAAGAATCACACTCTGCGACTGATCTGATTAGCAGCTGAGAGTCAACCCAAGGGAGTTTGACAGTTTGTTGCTTCCCCCAGCAGATAGCATTTGCTTCAAAACAAGGCCCAAGGAGACAGGTATTTTTCTGGAAGACATTCTTCTGTCATTCCAATCATTATCTGTAGGGCTGCCTGGGCTGAATGAATGAATCCAGCTTTGAAAATTACATGCCCCATACCACCAGCTGTTTTTGACAGCTACAAACATTAGTACTGTTTTTCTCTGAGTTTCTTAACCATTTCTGACGTACTTTAACTGGTTATCTGAATGAGGGTAGAAGTGATGTGGTTGTGTATCTTTGAATTTATCTCAGAGCAGAAAACGATACTTTGTTGAGGAAAAAGACATCGTGTTTTAGAGAAGTAATTTACTTGTTCATCATATCAAAGCATTGATTTAGAGTCTTCTACCTACAGGTACCTACACATCCACAGATAAGATGGAGTTTGTTTGATGATTGGAAGGAGAGTTTCATGAATTCATATTTGGAATGCCTTGTGTCAAGGACACAGGAGGCTGGAGACGTAGCTGAGTGGGTTGAGAGCTCGTCTAACATGCACAAAATCCGGAATTTGGATCCCCGTATACTAGTTGTGGTGGTAGTGCATGCCTATAAGCTGAGTATGAGGTGGGTGGAGACTGGAAGATGAGAAGTTCAAGGTCATCTTCAGCTAGAGATCAAAGCTAACCTATGCATGCTCTAAATTCTGAAAGTTGAAAACCTGTAACTGATAACCACAACTAAAGTAACCAGGAGTAACTTTTGCCTCCATATTTCTCTAAAAGGACAGGTATATTCAGGGGATCGAATTTAGAGCATTTTAGATACTGGGGATAGATACTTCAGTAGATATAAGAGGTTTTAATTAACTATTTTATTTATTTTTAATCACATGTATACATGTGGGTATGTTCACTTGAGTTTGGGTGCCCAAGGAGGTCAGAGGTATTGGGTGCCCCTGAAATTGGAGTTATAGGAGGTTGTGTCACCTGACATGGATGCTGTGAACTAAATTCAGGTCCCCTGGAAGAAAGCAGTTCATGCTCTTAATCACTAAGTGATCTCTACAGTCCCTTAAACTCTCTCTCTCTCTCTCTCTCTCTCTCTCTCTCTCTGATGTTTAGTCATCTTAATACAGTTAATTTTGTTATAATGAAAAGACTAGCAATGAGAAGACAGCTGTCTGCTATTGCCCATGTGTCTATAGGGCCAACTGATTTTTATCAATCTTTAAAAAATGAATTTTTTCTGTATTTCCTGAAGTAGTATAAATATTTAAATTAATGTAATTAATAAATATTGTATTAATTTCTCTAACCAGCTTTATTTCCATATTTTAAGAAAGAGAAAACCAGAAATACTTCATAAATTCGAATGATATTTTTAATAACACATTCAAACCCAAGCTTTTGAATTACTTTTTTACTGCTATCCCCTTTTATCTTCCATTTCAGTGAAAAATGTCATTTTGATCAGAAAGAAGTTATTTAGACAGCTGAGATCAGAAGCTGTTAACAGAAAGGATCTTGGAAGGCCTTGAGTTTTTCCTTGTGGCATGGCTGTTTGTGATCCTTCCTGAACTCGAGTGTGCTCTACAGCCACATAATCCATGGAAAGCAGCCTTAGCCGCTCCTTGTCGCTGCCACCCTTGTCCCATCAAAGCACAAAAATTACATTATGTTTTTTACCATGGGCATTAACATTTTTAAGTCATAGTAATTTTAGAGATGAAAAGGCCTGGTTAGTATTCCCAGTTTTACTTGTATATATAATTCTATGTTGATGTGTTTTTAAATACAGTGTAATCTGATAGATTTATTCTTTTATAAAGTAGAACCTGGCTATCAAATATTAAATAGAACAGACATAAAAGTTGTTTATTGGCTGTTGTTCATTTGCCTTTGAGAGTTTAGGCTAATGGAGCAGTTATGGTTTAGGAATAATTGCCCTGGTATAATTTCTGGCATGCTATTGCTCTAATTCCAAGTTGGTGGCTGAAGACTTCATTCCATTTCTCATACATACCTTTCTGAGTACCTCTTCTAAATGGGAGGCAGATTTAAAGTCATCACTTTGTATTCTGAAAGCTTAGTATTGTTGCCTCAGAAACCACTGAGCAAACAGGAACAGTACACTCAGGAAAGCTGGCACCACAGTCACTGGAGAGACATTTCATCTGAAGGGAACAGTCGACCTGCCATATAAATCTAAATGGCGCACATAACTATTCTTAAATGTGGTTGGTACGATTTTTATAGTGTCGTTGTTCAAAGTGTAGATTAAAACTATATGTTAAATTGATGCAACTCAGAAAAGCTGATATTTCTGGGCTTTAAAGGAAAAAGAGCGGGATTTAGTGAGTTTGAGAGAAGCACCTGCTTTGCATTAAGCTCTGTTTGCATTAGCCACTGTCAGTTTACCAAGAGCTTGCTCTGTATGCTTAGAGAAATTTGAGGGAGATTCCTAAACAAAATACCAAGGGTCACTGTTTCTGCATTTCACTGCTTCATTTCATTACAAAAATATTGCTAGCTGCCAGCCTGAAAGGCTTCTTGTTTGTGCTGTCTCTTTTCGGTTTACAGAGATGTGGAAATCATCAAAGGGCTCGGTGTATGTGGTTAAGGAATTTGGCTCCCGTACTACTGGGCTTCTTTTTGCTTTATACTGAGAGGGAAAATTGTTAAAAATTAATTACTGCTTACCACAAAACCTGCTTGGTTTTGTGTCTAATTGCTTTCACCTATAAAATGTCCAGGAATAGAGCACACCACAAAGTTCTGAGACGTCAGTGTGGAGCCCCAGATGATGTGAATCTGATGCAAAATTTGTTTCACTCAAGGAGCTTGGTCTGTGTCTAGGAGGAGAAAGTATGAGTAATATTATCATTACGTGTAGGTGTCCAGAGCATACCACATCCCAGATTATTGAGAAATAATTATCCCTTCCCCTTTCTGTATAAGAAATGGCAGAGGGCAGGGTGGATGATGTATTTTTTTAAAGACTCTGACATCCTTTGACTTAAGCTGTAGGTCAGTGAAGCTGGACCTGAGTATTTCCAGGTTTGACAGAAGCACAGCTCTGGTGGTCCCGTGAGGCCAGTGTGCACTGCTGGGTGAGGTACAGGTAGGGGTACTGAGTACGCTCCTCATCTGTCGATCTTTAATCTCAAGACTTTCAACAGCATCCAATTTAATAGACACTGTGTACAGACTCTGAACCCTGTGGATAGATAAGGGAAATAAGACCTAAGCCTTTCTATCATGGGTTTAAAAGAAGAAGGAAAACATTCTTAACTTTTGGTTTGGGATCTTCAAGAACACTAAACGAGTCGTGGTTGATGACTCTCTGCAATGTTGGACTGGAGAGAGGCGTATTCAGATTAGGAAATCAGTGTTAGAGGGTTTGGAGCATCTCATAAATCTTCCTGTCACCGTTGCTCAGTTAGGTTTAGACACACTGGATAAGAGCTGTTGGACACTGTCAGGTGTCTTTCCGAGCTTCCAAATTAGAAATAGCCCAGCCAAGCATTTTCCCTTTGCTTCAGATGCCTGAAGTGAAATGAGGCAGAGAAAAGGGAAACTTCCTAGCTGGACAACCTTAAGCAAACAATAAAAGCTAGATTTTCAGTCACGGGATGCCTCCTTTCACTGTTATCTAAAGAGACTTACACAGTACTAAAAATTTGAAATTTTTTTTTCTAGTACTGTGTGGCTAACAATTACAACATGTTTATGCCATCTTTACCCAATGTGAACCGATACTACCTATTTTGATGCCTGAAAAAGAACTTTGCACCCTTATAAAGATTCTCTTCCTATTTTTTGTGTTAAATTACTTCAAATGGATATAGTAAATATATCATCAAATCAAAGGTCATTGATTTTTATGACCTCCTAATTGTAGGAATGTTAAACAAAAACATGTCTTAAAACAGATGAAATAGAGTTGAGAGAATATTTAGTATTATTGATAGTTATGCATAAATGGCTTCATAGGCTTTATAATGTTCAAGCAGATATTTGTGAATGTTTAATTATATTTGTTATGATAATGGAACAGACCTGGTAAAAGTTGAAGGTTGTAAAACTTTACTGACCTAAATTGCTACTGATCATATTATCATCACACTTTGACCTTTATAGCACTGACATGGAACTTGTCTTTAAAACAGAGCTAACAAATGCCTTTTATTTAGATAATTCCTTGTTTTCCAGTTCCTCACACTCACATCCTATTTTGCTTAGTCTTTTTTTTGGGGGGGGGTCTTTTTTGAGATGGGGTCTCCCTATACCCCAGCTGTCCTGGAACTCACTATGTAGACCAGGCTGGCCTTGAACTCACAGAGCTCCGCCTGCCTCTGCCTCCCAAGTACTGGGATTAAAGGTGTGTGCCACCATGCCCTGCTATTTTGCTTAGTCTTAAAAAAAAGCAAACTAAACTATGATTCCTTCCATCATTAGCTCTAAGTGATCTTTAAATGAGAAAATATAACATGGGATATTATTTTTGTTATTAGATCTATTAAATTTTATATAAAGCTTTAATGATTACTAATTAGAAATTCTATTCTAAAGCCCAGATTATAAGCAAAGGATAAATTAGTCATGTTACCTATTCTACTGGGCTAAAGAAGAAAAAATTATTACAGTGCACACTCCGAATGTCCTGCTATCCATATAGCTACTGGAGTTTGAAACAGGTGGTAAGCCCAGGACCGCAAGTGTAACAATAAATAGCACAGTCTAATTCCAGTAAGATGAAACTCTTCTCCGGTTGCAGAGGGAAAAAGGGAGTAGATTAGACAGTGACTCAGAAAGGCAAAGTCCAAGGACTGACTCAAGGTCTGAAGCACTTTAAAAATTCCTTTGTGAGGATTTACAATAAATGGAGCAATCACATCTACTCACCAAACTTTAAGAGACTATTTCTGAGTTCTAAGTGAATGACCACTTGCTAACAAGGAAGAAGTATTTATGAAACTTTCCCTTTGTGAATGTGGCATTTTACTTACCAAAGTCACACAAAACTAATATTGGTCTTATATGAGAATACAGAAGAAAAATACATATCAGAACAGTTCTTTATATAACTAGTATGTGGATCAGATGTGATAACAGAAGTATCTGAGTTTTAAAGTTATTATTAATAAACATGTAAAGGAAGGAAAAAACACTTTGTAGAAGCATGGATATAGGAAATAGGCATTTTGCTTTATGCTATGTGGAGTCTTAGAGCTGATGGGCTGGAACTGTGCTATGTGGAGGAGGCTCTATAAGGTGCTCATGCTTAGGTCATATGCTTAGTAGATAGAGCCCTCATGATGCCTGAAAGCCTCCATGATGATGCACACCCAGGGAAACTTTCTGTTATAAAATTTTGCTTTTTAGTGTGTTGAAACGAAAAACAGGAGGATTGAATGAAGGAATTTTCTAGTATGTTAATATGTCTCTGTCAGTCATCAGCTGTGGCAGCTGTTGGGCAAGAAGGACATTCTGGAGCTAATGGAGACGTCTCTATGTTTCAGTAGCTACAGATAAGAGAGTGTGGGTCAGACTTCACCTGGAAGTGAATACTTTAAAGAAGTGCTTCTCAGACGTCAACATGCATATATATGTAATCTGGAGTTTGTGCCAGTGACAACCTCGGCTCATTAGGTTGGGAGCAAGGCTGTATTCTGTATTTTAGTAGGCTTGGCAATGGAGACCACACTCTCTGAGTAGTGAGAGTTTATGCAGAGATCTCACAGCAGAGTGGTTCAATGAAGGTGTTGGCAGAAATACTCCTTTACCCTGTTTGTTTCACAAGGACTTCCTCATCATAATTTCTTTTCATCCTGTTTCCTACTTGTTTAAGATGGTGACTGTTAACTTCAACTTGAGGTTAATAGTCCTCTATTCTGTTTTCTTTTCCAGGAGGTTCTTCTTGCCTTTCTTTATCAGTTTTTTCCAGCCTTATTTAGGTCTGATTTACAAACAATAAAATCCATGTATTTTGTGCACAGTGTTTGAATTTGGGCAATTAAACACAGTTGTGTTATAATTACTGTAATCTAGCTGAAGGACCCCATGGTCCTCAGGAATCAAATTCTTCCTTTGATCTCTAGCTTGTAGTGGTTTGGACCACTTAAAGTTGCCTTCTCTGGAGTGTCATGTAAATGAAAAACACTTTTCCTGTTTGATCTCTTTTAACTTGTGTACTTTTGAGATGTATGTTCAGATTCATGCATGTTCAGGTTCATTCATATGTGTTGAATAATCCCTTGCTAAGTATTCTTTATATAGGTAGATACCAGTTTGTTTACCTCTTATCAGCTGATACATATTTGTTTCAGTTCTTGGCTTTATAAATGGTGTCATGATGAGTCTTTAGGGATGAGACTGCCTGGTCACATGAGAAGCATATCCTTAGCTTTTAAGACACTGCCACACTCTTTCCAAGTATTCTGTAGGGTGTAAAAATATATGTTCATCTATCTTCTCCCAGTATTTATCACCATCAGTCTACTGGGCCTTTAGTTTTCTTACTTTGTATATAGTGTAGTGTGTTTTATTCATCATGATTTAGTTTATGTTTTTGTCTGCTTAATGATACTGGGCAATTTGCCATGTATGTATTGGTTATTCATATGTATTTTCTGAAAAGCTTTTTCAACTATTTTAACCTTTTTCATAATAAATATTAAGTTTTTTTTTTTTTTTTGAGACAGGGCCTTACTAGCCACGGCTAGCCTGGAACTTGTTATGCAGACCAGGTTGGCTTTGAACTCAGTGAGATCTATCAGCCTCTTCCTCTGGAGTGTTGGGATTAAAGGCATGAACCACTAAAACCAAGAAATTATACTATTTCATTTGTACAGTGTTTTGCTTGCTAGTATGTTTATTGGTGTGTGTGGTGCCTATGAAAACTGGAAGAGGGCAACAGAGTCAGAGCCACCGTGTGGGTGCTGGGAGTCAAACCCTGGTCCTCTGGAAGAACAGCGAGTGCTCTTATCCCATAAGCTACTTCTCCGGTCCCAAGAAATAATATTTGTACTAAGTTTTGTGGTTATTCTTTATGCAACATTGGATACTTGGATACATTAGTCCTTGGCCTTGATTCTGAACCTGTTAAGCAGTTTTCATTGGTCCTTTACATACCATAGGATCTAAGGCATTCAGACACTGAAATAAGGTATAAAATATTGGAAGCCTTTACAAGGGGTCATGAGAAAAGAAAAGAAAAAAACAACCACAACGAAATGACATAAAAACCACCAGGAAGAGGGTCAGAACAATGGAAGCTTCCAAGGAGTGATTCCTAGCAGTCTCAGATAGTGAAAAACATATGTGCAGCTTCTAGAAGAGCTGTTTAATTAGACAAAACTCAGAAAATTCTTCTAGATTTTCCAACTTGTTGGAATGTTTTTAAACTATTCCCTAATGTTCTGTAGACTTCAATGGAATTTACATTCTCATTCTCTCTCTCTCTCTCTCTCTCTCTCTCTCTCTCTCTCTCTCTCTTTCTCTCTCTCGGTTGTTTTGCTAAGAATTTGCCAGTCTTACTTATCTTTTCAAATAATCAGCTATTTCATTGATCCTTATACTGCTCTTATAGTTCCCATTTAATTAATGTTAGCTCTCATCTTTATTGTTTCCTTCTGTTTAATTTTGGGTTTGGCTTGTTCTTTATTTTTCCAAGGACTTGAAATGCATCATTATAGATTACTTATTTGAGATCTCTCTGATTTTTAATAGGTATAAACTATAGTTTATGGATATAAACTCCCCTCTTAGCACTGCCTGTACAGTATCCCACGTTCTGGGATTTGTGTTTTCATTTATATTCAGAGAAGGCCTTTTGGGCTAAGAGGCTTCACCTAGCCAGAGCTGAGCTGGGATTACTTTCCTTATTCCATTCATTTGACTCGAAACACCTCCCTTGCTGGTTTCTTCAATGACCTCTGTATTATTGAAAAGAATATTGCTTAATATCCATGCATATTTGCCAGTAAAAGAGTGATCTTTCTTCTGAACCCACTTGGGTTACTGAAATCAGTAAGAGAATAAGAGAATCCCGATATCACTGCATGTTCTAGCCTTAGAAACTTCAAATCATGGCTATGAATACTTGTGCCTTCCCCAACCCAAACCATTTGCTTTGTACAGTGTCTCACGGCATGAAGAAAAGTTTCCTGCTTGTTTTTCTGTCATCTGCTTTTCAATCTCAGTTCCTGATTTCATGTAAACAACTGTACAAAGAAGAATACATACAACCCCCTCAAGAATAGATGGTTTGGGATACATTATATCCAAAAGAATGAGCAAAGGCACTTAACCTGCCTCTCTTTCTTTATCCCTTCAATCTCTATTCCCAAGCTACAAAATGACATATGATTCAACTGAGACACCAGTTTATCTCTCTCTCTCTCTCTCTCTCACATACATACACCACACACACACATACGATATATTTGAAAACACTGTGGGGTGAGCAAAGAGTATAAAGGAAGATTTCTTTGGGATGTTATATTCTAAGCACATTTTTAGATAATCCTCTGTTCAGTGGATTCAAAGCACTAGTAATAGTAGCTGTTGGGATGAGTATTATATTCTAACAATATCATAGTTTTGGTAAACTCAGACTGCTGGAAATGGTCACCTAGCTGAGACTCTGAAGTTCAGAGTCAGAAAGGAGTGCCATGGAGGTAATGCATGTTATTTAGCTGAACATGGCCATTCCAAGGCATGTACACATTTCAAAATGTGCATAATCAATATGTACAATTTTCATTTCTCGAGATTTGCAAAAAGAATCCCACTGAGAATTAAGTGTGCTTGTGTATACCCAGGAGGTGTACTCTTGGGCATCTCAGGCATATTCTGTCTGGTCATTAACTGGCATTGTCTTTGGATTTAAATTCCATCTCATTCTAACACTGTTAGTCCCAGCATTTAGGAAGCAGAAGCAGGCAGATCTCTGAGTTTCAGGCCAATCTGGTCTACAAAATGAGTTCCAAACCAGCCAGGGCTACATAGTGAGATTCTGTTTAACCCCCCCCCCGGCCCCCGCAAAAAAAAATAAATAAATAAAAATTCATCCTTACAATCAGCTTTTGCCTTTAGAGATATTTTATGTGACTTGAATTTAAGCTATGTTGTCTGTTCCTCTCCTCAACTTGTGTGTGTACATGACCTGAACCTTCTCACTCATGAGCCCACCATGGTTCCCTCTGTTTAGTTGGTCAGGTCCTATTGTATTCCTCTGGTAGACTTTTTTTTTTTTTTCTTAAGAGTTGGCCTTCTGATCCCTTCTTGACTATTTCCTGCTTATTCCCCCTCTACACAAGTTTTGTCAACCTGTTAGGCCAGCTTCCTCTTCTGGCCTCTCATGGGCAAACTTTACAGAGGCCGGGTTCCCTCTGGCCTCATTTATAAAGCCATCTTTTACGAGCGTCTTAGTTTTAGCTCAGCCACACTGACCTGTGGACTCTGGCCACTTCCTTCAGCCTCTCTCTCCTTATTTTTGAACATAAGAGAGAAGTAACCCCAGAATCTACTGAATAGGAACCACTATGAGAATTAAATGGGTTACTACAAATAAAAGTTCTCAATGTCAAACAAATAGCAAATAAAGTGTTAGCCATTTTAAGAATACGTTTTATAAAGGTTTATTCTCTTTGATTCCCAGAACTCCAACAGTATGTCAATCTGTATAATAGTTTTCTTTTTGCCACACTTTTTAACCTTCTGATGGTATGTTTTATTCTGTTTGTGGGACTAGAGATCAATCCCAGGGCACTATCTGTGTTAAGTAAGTCCTATGCCTCTGAGTTACATTCCCAATCCTGTTGGCAGGATTTTTAAACTACAGAGTCTTATATCCCAAGCTAGACTGAATTAAAAATGTTTGGTGAAAAGCAATTGGGTATGAACCAGTGAACCCTAGAGGCACAGAGGAGCTGGACTGGTTCTTGTCCACATGCCTTGGCCTTGCCATGGCAGAAGTGAATGGAAGAGGCTCTGATGTGTTCCAGGCTTATTTGTCTTTTGGACTTTTTTCTCTTAAGGATGGATTGGTTTCTGGATATTTTCATTATTAGTCATAACCCCCCAATATCTTTACCTCAGCTTAAATCCAGTATCTTAGTTTGTAAAGTTAAAGTCAAATAATGTTTTTGTGGTTAGAAATGTGACCAGGTCTTAAGGGGACTGTAAGTGGGGCTCTCTTAGATGAACCAAGCTGTATGATTTTATCCTTGGAGAACAAGTAGGAGGAACGTGAAGCGGCCATTACTGGATGAGAAAACTTGCTAAGAGGGAAATGTGGATGAGGAGAGAGGCAGTTACAGGACTTGCACCACCTGTTGCCTTGGCCAGGGGACAGTGGTTAAACCAGGAAACCACCCTATAGACTCTGTCAGCATAGGTGATGGGCAAGAACGACCAAAGAATACTCACTCTTTTATATGAGGAGAGTTTTCTTTTCCCCTATTATTTGAAGGAAACTAATACCTTTGGGCCAATAAAATATATATCAAAAGGCATGAAGGACCACAGAAATAGAGGAAATTAATGCTCTCTCCACAACCCTTGAATGTTTTGATATTATGATAAATTACAAGAATTTTGTTTTATTTTATGCAAAGCAATACAAAACTGGGTTCTTAGAATGAAATATGAAATCAAAAAGATAGTGTTTCTTCATGCTAAATCTAAATATACATAAAATTATGACTTATATGTCACACAGTGGTAAACACTTGCCTAGTATGTTTATGGGTTTAATCTCTAGTAAAACTCTTTCTTTCTCTTTCTCTCTCTCTCTGACATAAAATTTTGGAACAGAAAATAATGATTCCTTATTTAGCTCATTATTTTGGGATGAGTGCTTTTACTATTTCCTCAAAGACTTGCATGTGGCTGGTGTGTCTTCTAATTTTAGATAATGAATACAGAAACAGTATCATTAAGAAGTTAGAAGTAATTATGTCTAAGGGTTAAGTCTTTCTGAAATTAATTCAAGAGGGGGTGAGAATTACAGAATCAGGAAGGATTTTTCTCCCAGAAAACTTCGCACCTTGTCACTTTGCTGGTGCTAGAGAGCGAGCTCAGGGTCTTGTGAGTACTAAGAGCTCTTCCACCAAGCTGCGTCCCTTGTCCTGATAAACTCCTAACTTCAATCTCCATCCCCAGAAGTACATTATTTACAATTCTCTTCCTCTTCCCTACTCTGAACTAAATCTGACAATACAGAGTTGGATTCTTGTTGGATCTATTAAGAAGAAATTTATGATTATATTTGAAAGCTTTTAAAAAGTCAAGTGTTAGAATTGATATTAAGGCATGACTTTAAGCACTTATTTGTTTTCTGCTACCAATGATCTTGATCTTGATTGTAATTTAAAACAATTCTTTTGGGTCTATTTTAAACAAGGTCTCTCTAGACAAGGTCTAGTCTTTCTAGACCTGAGACTCCCTATGCAGACTCAGTCTCACAGAGACTTACCTGCTTCTGCCCCCATGCTGGGACTAAAGGCATATGTCACCACACCAGACTGAAAACAACTTTCAATTTATGCTTTTAAAAATTCCCTCCCCTTCCCTCCCCTTCCTTAGAAGTATGCTGGGAACTGAACCCAGGGTCTTGAGCCCCCATATACCTTATTTATATTTAGGGGAAGATACATATTAAAACTTGTCAGGCTCCAGCATTCTGGAGCATGTTATCACTCTGTTATTGTCAAAAGTAGTAATGGGGATATCTCTGATGCATGCCAGCTCCAAGCCCTTAGTTATGTCTTACAGCTGATTTGAGTGTACGTTGTCTCTGGAACTTACTGTGAGACTCTGACAGTGGAAGGCCCTCTAAACTGTGTGCTGACTTTCATGGCAACTTTGAAATTGTAGCTAGAATGGCTAGCTAACCTGAGGGATGGGCACATGTGAGTTTTCTTTTATAAGAATTGAAAATCGGATTTTCAGAGCATAAAGGTGATCTGATCCAGTGCTGACTTTTCACAGATAAGAGGAAAAAATGTGGCCAAGAACATAGTGGCTAGAAGCATTGCTTTGTCCACAGGGAGCCAGTGTGTAAGAGAGGGATGGCTGAATTCCCTATGTAAGGTGAGAGCGGCTCCAGAGGTCAGTCCCACATATGAATTTCCTCACAATCGGCATGACCAGAGCAACAAAGACTCCACAAAGAGTAACATTTCACTTTAACCTCATTTCTTACCATTTTAATCATTGTTTGTAGTCATTGAACGTTCTCTACATTTTACTTATTATTGTTGCTCATATTTAGGAATCTGAATAGAATAAAAACTACATTTCCAAAGCAACTTACTTGTGTAGTCAGGTCAAAGTGTGCTCATGCTACTGTACATTTTAAAATACAAATGACACTTGCTCATCTTTACATGGGGACAATTTAATTCTCTGTGTAGCTACTCTACACAGTAATCCATGTTTTATACTTATTTTCAAAGAGTTGGTTTGTTTTTCTTAAAGTCTGGTGCTCTTTGGCTGCATTTACACATACTTATATTTACACAAACAGCCTTGGTATTAGAATTGTGTAGAGTTTTCCAATGAAGTGTCTCAATATTTATGCTCACTTTTCATCACATTCAGATTTATTATTCTGGCATTATTTAATTCAGAGTCTCATAACTGGGGAAACTAATTAGAGATTAGGCAATGCAAAAGCCAGCTCTAGATTGGCTTCTCACCATTTATTTGCTCGCCGTTAGGGACAGACACCACATAGGGATGGGCAGTATTAGGAAGCTACAGATGCAGCAGAAGGATCTTAACCTCCTCAGCAGTACTCCATTAAGGCTGGCATTGGTTGGCGTTTCAGAAACCTTTTGGGAGAAATTTCTTAATGCTGCTTGAAACATTTTGTCCTGTGACTCAAGATATGCTCTTCTTTTGTCTTTTGGTGTAGGTGTTCTTCCTTGGAAACCATGGGTGCTGACACTTATTGATTAAAATCGACTTAGCGACTTATCTCATTTAGATGCCTGGTTCCAGAGCCGGCTTGGTGTAGTGCTTTATTAAGTACACCAGAATATACCAGCTCGGTGTAGTGCTTTATTACGTACACCAAAGCACATTGACCCATATTGAGGGTTTTTTAAAAAAAATTATTTACTTCTTTTTATTTTATGTATATGAATGTTTTCCTACATATATGTAAGTGCACCCATGTATGCAAAGCTCACACAGACCGGATGAAGGGTGTTGGATTCCCTGAAACTGGAGTTAGATTGGTTATTTGCTACCAATTTTGGGTGCTGGGAACCTGGTTCCTCTGCAAGAATAGCCAGTGCTCCTAACTGCTGAGCCATCTCTCCAGCACCTACCCCTTGCCCCTGACCAGTTTTGTTTAACACTCAAAAACCCTCCGCAGAAGCTCCCAGGCTTTTCCTTAATTTTGAAGTTCTTTTATTGTTTAGTTTAAATTTGAGTTGGGTAAGGCTAGATGAATTACGTTCCAGTTTAACTTCTTTTTTCAAAAAGAGTAGCTAAAGTTGGTGAAACTGTAGTTTGCATTCAGGTATCACTTTAATTTGTTTCTAATGCAGTGGCTTTCAACCTTAAAAATTTTTTATTATTGTGTATGTGTGTATGATGTATTCTTGTGAATGCACCCATGCCATGGCACACATGTGGAGGTCAGAGGACAACTTTGTGGAGTTGCTTCTCTTCATCCATCTTTACATGGGTTCTGGGAATTGAATTTAGGTTGACACGCCTGCATACCAAGACTCACTGAATCATCCATCTTGCTAGCCAAGCTTTCGATCTTTCAATCATTTTAGTATGCTTCAGAATTGCTTAGGTGACTCATTAAACTGTGTTTTTACACTCCTAACTTGAGGAAGGATTACCTTTTTAGAAAGGTCTCAGGGGCAGAGGTGGTAGAAGAGGATACACTAAGGCAGACAGTGAATTGCATCTGAGGAGGAAAAGCTGTGTTCAAGTGGCCCTGTGGACTAGGATTGATGAGATTTTCTGACAGAGAAATGAGAGTTGAGGGAAATGAAATTGTTTGGCTTGGGAATACCCTTGAGGCTCTGAAGCTTGTTGGGGGGTGGGGAGCTTCACTAGGACTTAGCATGTGAAACGAAGAGTCTTGGGGATTAGATGATACAGGCACTTAAGAACTTAAGTTTTAAATTATAGGCAGGGGTAGTGCCAGTAAGGCTGTAAAGGATAACATTGAGAAAAGTTTCCTGGGAAGCAATGGTAGAACTGGGTCAGGATTAGATGTGGTGAATGGGAGAGAGAAGGCTGGGGGAACCATTGCATTCATTAGCCTGGGAAGGTTTTGAAAAGAAACTCATAAATAAAATGAGAACCAATGGCTCATAACCTCTAATCCCAGCACCTAGAGTTGCTAACACATAACAAAACCCTATCTCAAAAATGAACAAAAAAATTCCCCAAACCAAAAATAGACAAGTTAAATAAATAAAAGGATAAAGTTGAAATTGATTGCAGAAAATGTAGACCATTTAAAAAAGCATCTAAATCAAACTTGAAAGTTGACTGACAGGCAGCGTTTTATTAGCCTGCATTTGAAAGCCAGTTATGGTATTTGATTCCAGCACATTCACTCTTTCTCAATTGTTTATACAGGGTACCTGGTGATACTCTCATAACACTCCAAAATTCTTAATATTAGTTGGAAGCCTAAGTAGGAAATGGAGGATTCTCATTTGCACATACACATACATGTGTATCAAATTAAAGGCACTATGCATACATTTAAGTAATATAACATGAAGACTTTCTAAAGAAAGCATTACACCAATTACCAGAAACAAAGTAGTAAGGTGAGATAAAATTATGGTATTTTTTCTTTGGACAGTCAATTACTTTTGCTTTATTTCTATTCATAATGTAGGTTGGATTTGGGAAGTGTAACAACTGTGCTTACACAGGATGCATTTCTCATTCTGTTTTCCAGCAACACCTGTACTTTTTTACATACATATAATTTGCTATGGGAAATGTCTTCAATTAAAAAAAACCTTTTAAATAGTTTCAAGTGACAATTTAGTAACAACATATAGTTGTGAATTGAGTTTCACTGGCATAAACAGAAAGGACATTTCTGGTGGTTGACTGTGGACAAGATGAAGAGAGTAAGGAGTGAATCTCAGTTTCCAATTGTTTGCCACCCATATTCTGTGAATAAGTGTCCAGGTCAGATAAATTTGGGTTTAAATTATGACCCAGTGAGAAAGTGTAGAACACTATTACCTGCACTCCGTCATCATAACAGCCGCTGTCTTTACCAGAACAGCTGTGGCTACTTGCAAGAGACCCCTAAGATTGGGCTTGTTAATTATTGATGTTGCCTTAGACGGTATGCATGAGAAAGGTCAGTGTACCCTCACCCGAGTGAGATTTCAGCTACTCCCTCCTGCAACTTCCAGTCATTTGTATGCAATTTCACCCTAATTACATGTGGGCTCATGGTCTCTGGAGGTGCTGGAATATATAGACCGTGGAAGGTAAACTGAAGGAGGGCCTCACTTCAGCTATACAGCTCTGGGGAAGTCACCATCCAGTGGTGCAGCTGCCTTGTGGTCACCCAGATTCCTGTAAGTGGCCCTCATCCATGCTCTCTCTGTAAGTAAGCTCATTGGTTCCTGAAATTGGGCTTTGGTGGAATCATGTTTTGGGTTGTCACTGGAGAAAGTAGAGATTTGTTTCCATCTCCTCAGGGAGAGCTTTTCCAACACTTGGCATAGTTGGCAGGCTATGACAAACCTATAATGAGTTTGAGAAGAGCAATGGCTTTGTTCCTGCTATGGGATGTGCATCTGAAGCCAAGCTGTCTTCGGGTGGAGTGTCTGCAGGTGCAATCCTGACAAGGCTATATTTCTCCACGTGGTATAAAATGGTGTGCTTCCTCCTATAGTAGCATCTGCCATCTTTCTCCTTTGTGTAACAACACTTGCAACTGAGGCTGAGCTGGCTACTCAGAGGGAACTTGCCTGTGTAAAGGAGGGATTACAATGGGAAATCAACGTGTGGTTAGTCTCTGATTTGCAAAGGAAATCGAGGAAGGGAGGGGAGGGAGGTTGAGATAGAGAGGTTGGCTTGTCATTGCTTACAGTCAGGGAACAGAATGGTGAATTGAAAACAAATCATATTTATGTTAATGAGCCTTTCTTGGCTTGTAAGAACTTGGGACTCATGGAAAACAGTGGCTAGTAAAAGGAAAAAAAAAATGAGGTAATATGATAGTGGAGGAGCTGACCATGAGAGAGATGGTTTAGGATGCCCAGTTCACCAGGCAAGAGAGGACTGTGTCTACCAGATAGACAGTGTCGTCTAGGAAAGAGGTCAGTTATCAAAGACCTTGGGATTGTGACACAGCTTTGGTGGTTTGGATGTGCCCCATTTATTGTACATGCTTTTTATTAGGTAGGAGAGGCTCTGGGTACCTGAGTGGCATAAGCTAAAATGCAAATTTGTTTGTGAAGTGCTAAAACAATCAAGATGGGATAACAGAAAGGAAAAGGGGCTTGTCTGGGTCTCTAGACATCACATGTGGTAAGATTAGTGTTGAGTTGGAGTGCCCTGTTGAAAAATGGATGAGCTAAATCGTGTTTAAAGACTTTTGGAAAGGTTAAAAGCCTAAATGGCAGTTCAACACAGGGGTGGGGATAGGGAGATACCAGAGTCTCACTGTGCCAGCTCTTGGGGAAGGAGCTCTTATGGGGTGGAGCCATAGCAGCTGCCCCCCCCCCCCAGAACTGACCGAGGATGCCTGCAGGTGAGGACCATGGAAAGTGACAGGAGGCCCAATGTAGACTTGCAGATTACTGCTTCTCAAAGTGATTGGACTTGAGGGGATACTGGAGCCAGGTGTGCCTTGATTCCTGGTAGACCGCAGGACCATCAAAGAGAGTGAGCATCTGCTGATGGATATGAAGCTAGGCCAGAGCAGGTAAAAGGATTAAGTGTGAGCTAGAGGTGGAGAACTTTTCCCAGGTATGCTCTAAATTTCTCTTTTGAGTGTAGAGATTGCTTGCCCAGCCAGGGGCCCTTGCAGCAGCTTAGGAAAGATGGTGGGCACAGTGGGCTGCCTCATTCCCCCTTTGGCCTTGATTCTTGACAAGCAGCTTAAACCAACCTTCCTGAGCTCATCGAGTACATAGAGAGGCACAGAGGCCCTGTGGGAGCCCCTCAAGATAAAGAAGCAGGACAACTCGGAGAATGACCGTGGATTACAGGGAACTAAATAAGATGTCCCGTTATTTCATGCTGCCATACCCAGCATTGCTTTTCCAGTGGAACGCCTGGTTCAAGTGAAGGGACTTTGCATACTGCAGCAGACCTTGCTAACATTTCACGTCACTCCTCACCTACTGACTCTTGAGATCAACTGTCATGTGCATGGGAGACACAACAGGATCTTTCCAAGGTTATCTTTGTAGGATATTTGTCATGGGATGGTGGTTCCGGACCTTGCTTTGTTATCTTGTCTGTCTGCTGTAAAACGTTTTCATTATGTACATCATCATTCAGGCTGGGTGAGATTTCCCAGGGTGCCTCTGCTTTGGGGTCACCAGCGCTCCTGTTAGCAACCCTCACCCATGCCCGCTATGTCCTGTAAGTGATAAGCTTAGCTCCCAAACCATACTTTGGTTGGTGATCTAAAGAGAGGTAGATATTTGTCACATCACACCTCTAGGAAAGAGTTCCCACATCTGAAAGACCTACAGATCCTATTAAACTCCAGTCTCACATCTGTAAAGTGGGGACACTATAGAGTAGAGGTGGTAAAATTAAGCTGCCTATGAAATGTATGGCATAATGCTGATATACTGCTTCTGTTACATTCCTGTAGTCACTGTAAGAAAATACCACAAATTGAGTGATTTTAAAACAACACATTGATAGCCTTGATGGCATGTCCAAAATGAGTGTAAAGGGGATAAAAGCTAGGTGTCAGTAAGGGTGGCCCTCCTTTTGAGTTCTTATGGGAATGAGATCCATTCCTCACATTTGTTTCATGTACTTCCAGAAGCTTCCAGCAGTCCTTGGCTCCTGGTTGCAGCATTCTAATCTATGCTTTTGTGATTACATCCCTTTATCAAAGCAATCAGGTCTCCACCCACCTTTCTTGTGATGTACACTTGTCACAGGCAGTCAGTCCAAGCTGGCCTCTAGCCTCCCTTATTATTTGTGAGAACATTTAGCAGCCACTGGGGCAATACAGGGTGTCACTCCAAGAACCTGAGTCCCAGTTGCAAAGTCACATTTTCTCTAGAAGGTGACACTAATGGGTGCCAGGGCTTCAGAGGTGGACATTCTTGGAGAGGGAGAGGTTCTACTACTCATCCACAACAGACTGTATCAGTTATCAAGATTTAACATTGTGAACAAGGAACACATAGAATGGAGTCTTTTTTTAAAACTAGGAACTATTCATGATATTATGTGTATCATTCACATGTTTATTTTATGTACATGACAGTACGTACATAAGAATTGCGGAGTTACATGAAAAACATGATCTAGAATGTATGACTAGGCAGTGGTTTAAATAAAGCCTAACTGGAGGGATTTGCAGATGGTCAGGTTATCTTGGGATGTATCTTATTACTATAATGGAGGAATTACATCATTTCAAATACATCATTTCCTGCTATTTAAATCTGAGACAATTGAGCTTAAATGAGTTTTTCCAATGGTGAGCACCTAACTCTACTGATCTGTTATTGAGCTTTAGTATGTGGAATATTTGCTGGGTCTCTATTGAGATCTAGGCACTGAACTGGTCTTACCCTTCCCTTTTTTTAAAGCGTTATTCTTATTTATATGTATGTGTGTACCTGTATGAGTTTATGTGTACCACACAGGGTGTATGTGCTTTTGGAGAACAGCAGAGGGTGTTGGATTCCTTGAAATTGGACTGATATGACATTGTGAGCTGCCTAAATGAGTGCTGGGAATTGAACTTGGGTCCTCTGCAAAAGCAGTAAACACTCTTAACCACTGATCCATCTCTACAGTCCCTGGGTCCTGCGCTTTGATCTGAGGGTAACTTTTCCCGTGTGTGGTCCCTACTGGACTGTTTGCTCTGCTCATGCATTTAATGTCACTTTTCAGACTGCATACCCTTTCAGTTAATTTCAGTTCTCAGAGACCCTTGAACATACTATATTTTATTAGAGAAGTTATTTGAATTCTTAGATTCTATAAATCAAAGGTTTTCATCCATGGGCAACATCCAGGGTACATGTGAAACTATCCAGACACTTGTCTGATGACCAGGAAGTGGTACTAGTGGACTGGTACCCAGGGGACAGAGGCAGAAGTGATGCTTCATGCCCTACAGTGCACAGGACATTCCTCATGTCCCAAAGTATTACGAGATTCATAATGTCAACACTGCTAGGGCTGAGAGACCAACACAGGTCTAAATCTATCATGTAGCTTAATTTTGGGCACAAATAAAATTTGAGAAAGTATAGTTTTTGTTTTTTTTCTATCCAGGTCTTGTGTCTATAAATATTAAGAAGTTTAAGCAGAACAGGCACATTTTAGGATAAAAGTGACTTATTACATAAAAGTTGAAGATGAGGAATCTTTTAGGGTAGATACTAATTTTCATTTATTTACTTGTGTGTATGTGTGTGTGTATGTGTACATAAGTGTGCCACATCATATGTGTGGGGGTCAGAGATCAGTTCTCCCCTTCAACCTTGTTAAGGTGGGGTCTGTTATTCTGCTGTTAATGCCCTGTACTCCAAGCTTCATGACTGGCAAGCTTCTCACCAATTCGATTCTCTTGTTTCCATCTCCTGTCTCACTGTAAGGAGTGCTGAGGTTACAGATGTGCTCTACCATAACCTTTTTATGTGGATTCTGGGGGTTGAATTTGGGTCCTCAGGCTTGTGTCACATTTAGTTTTGCCCAATAAGTCATCTTCCTGGCCCAGATATCAAGGTTCCAAGAAAGTCTTCCTTGTAGGCAAGGGAGAATAATTCATTAAGCAACAGAGATTTCTGAACAGGTTGCATGAATGGTTTGGTGTTATTTTGACTGTTTGAGGTTTGTGTTATGGACACAGAACATATTTAATATGCTTAAATTACAGCTAAGGAATTGGTGTTATGATGTAATAATTTACAGAAAACAATGTACATCATCTTCTGCTTTATAGAGAAGTTTCATCTCCAAGGAAATATATATTTACATGGTAATAATTGTTTAATTTTTACAAACCTAAAGATATTAGCTTCTTTTCCCCTTCCTCCCTCCCACCTTCCTTTCTTCCTTCCTTCACTTTATGTTTTTGTTTCCAGGTGCTAGGATTCCAACTTAAAGTCTTACATATGCTAAGCAAGTAGTGCTTCTCTGCTGAGCCATACTCACAGGCTTTCATCATTTCTTAAGACTGAAAAGCATGCACAAGACTTGTGCAAGCCTAAATCAGACAAAACCCAGCATAGAGGGGAGGTGGGCAAGAAGCCCCAGCCCTAGACGAGGATCTAATGGTAATTGATAGCTGCTGGGAGAGAGTCAGTTTTCTTTAAGGATGTGATGCCTGATTGGTTGGACAGGCTCCAGGGGATGGACCCACACCCAAGAATATTTGGGGAACACAAGTTAGACTCGATACACCTTTAAAAATGAATAGAGGACGTGTTTGGTGGGAGTAGGGGGCTGGATATGGGAGAGGGGTGTGAATATGCTCAAAACACACTGTTTAAAAGTCTCAAATTCTGGGTCTGGAGAGATGACTCAGCAGTTAAGAGCACTGACTGCACTTCCAGAGGACCTGGGTTTGACTCCAGCATCCACAGGGTGGCTAACTATTGACTATAACTCCAATTCCAGGTTATCTGACACCCTCTTCTGACCTCTTGTGGGCATTGTACACCCATGGTGCACTTACATACATGCAGGCAAAGCATGCATACACATAAAATAAAAATAATAAAATATTAAAACATCTAAAAGATGTTTCCATTTAATCTTGTATACTTTAATAATCTTGCTTTGTTTTCTTTTTGGTTTTGATGATCTGATTCAGTGCTTTGAAAATACTAGCCAAGTGCGCTAGCATAGAGCTATACCCCTGCCTTCTGTCTTATTTATTTACAGTTGCTATGGTCGCTTCTTATACAGCATCCATACTTTTAGGGCTAGCAGTGGTAAAGTGCAGCAAATCAATCCTTTGTAGTTGTATTCTCTATTGGAGAATGATTATCATGGTATTTCATTTACTTACAACTCTTTTAAAAAGTACTTTGACAATTTTCCATCTGTGGAATCCTCAGAGGAGTTCATAGCCAAGATAATGGAATATATTTCTTAATTTTGCCTTTCCCTTTTACCATGCAGGGAGCATCTGCCTTTTGTGTTTGGAAGACAGATTCAAGAAGGAAATTATTGTTGATGTGGGTGGGCTTTGAACTAACATTTTGAGAAAATATTGACAGTCATGTTTTACAATAGTATAAAGAGAATTGTTTTCAGGATTGAGAAGTAAATTCCTTTAAAAGTTACAGTGCAAAGGTCTTATGACTGTCCTAACAAAGGGTCTGGAGGGAGTCTGTAAATCACATCACTCACTTCCTAATCGTTGTTCAATTTGGGGAAAGTTTCTTAAACTTTAAAAAAATAGACTTTATTTTTATTTTATGAGTTTTTTGCCTGCATGCATGTAAATGCACCCATGCCATGCAATGCCTATGGAGACGAGAAGAGGGTGTCAGATCTCCTGGAACCATAGTTAAGGATGGTTTTTAGCTACCAGGTGGGTGCTGGAAACTGAACCTGGGTCCTCTGCAAGAGCAACCAATGTTCTTAACCCCTGAGCCACCTTTTGGAATCTTAGTTTTCTAAGCCATCAGCTTGATTTGGATTAAACGAGCAGTAGGGCAGAACAATAAGAAAATACTTAATGAAGGCAGTCCTTCCAGTGAAATGAATTGCATACTTAAGTATGAGGTAGTATTTAAAACAGAACACAATTGCAAAATGCTTTCTTAATAAATCTGGAGATGTCCAGATGTTTCAAAAGAGAGCATTTCAAAACATAAATAAAGCAGATCTCTTGTTATAGGAATTCTCAAAACAATTTAATTTGTGCATTTACATGAGGACAACATAGTCCGTAGTACTTTCCTAAATGTTTTTTGGCTCTGAAGTCCTGTGAAGATGATGCAGGTTTCTTGTGTCATGACACACAACTCTTGAGTAAAAGTATATCAGTTGGTATTTGATTGTTGTTCGAATATCATAAACTCTCCATAAATTAAAATACTTATATTTATAGTTGAGTTCCGTACTGACTTTGAGCACTAACTCAAGTCTAGGAGACACCTAGACTAGTGGAGGTCTGGTTCAATATTCTATTAATCCAGATCTTCAGCACCATGAGTGATTTTGATAAGGTTTCCACTGATGTCAGTATTTGATACTGTTCATTTTCCTTTGTTGTTAGTCATTTAGTAAGTGTGCCTAGGTGTGTGGTTAAGAGAGGAAGGATAAGAAAACAACCCACCTGTTACTCTTCAGTCCCTTCATCTAATTCTCAGAGGAGTGTTATAGACAGCTCTGTCCCCTTGTCTGCCCTCACTGTGTGTGAGGCACTCCTGTTATCCTGGGTGCTGTTTCTTAGCTTGCTTTGCCTGTTTCTCCTCTTTGTCTTAACCCTTCCATGGTGTTTTCCAGGACTCAGTCCTCAAACCTTTTTTCTGTGTGTGCTTATACTTCAGGTGACATCACTCAGTCTTAGGACTTATATTCTCTTCTATATGCGGGAAACTACCATGTGATATCCCAGGTCTAGCTTTCTACCTTGAGCATCTATTTGAATGTCTAAGTAACAGTGACCTATAGTGTTTCAGCTTTTCCTGTAAAATGACTTTCACATCTAAAACCCAAACCCACTATCTCTGCTGCTGCAGAAATTTTGCAATGTTAGGTAAGGAGAAATATTGGGGATGAGTGAGTTTCTTTGGTTGCTAGCTCTTCTGTTCTCCTAACACAGTCTATACAATGAGTATCCTAACTCTGTTTATTAAACAGGTCACACAATGGTTCTCAACTCTGTGTTCAGTAGTTATCACAATGGATCCTATTTATTTTTATTGCTTGATGGCATATAGTTTCAATTGCGAATTTGCCTTTATGTCATGACTAGCTTATAACAAAGTAGGAGACAAGAGTTACATGAGTCTTGGCTCAGAGAATTTGGACCAAAACCCACCTCTCAGCTCCTGAAATGGCAATCTCCATTTATGTTAAATAACAGTGTGTGTTAGGGTCTTTGAATGCTTAGTTTTTTCCTTCCCCTTTAAATAAAACTATTTTTATGGTGTGTGGGAGGGGTGTGAAGTTTAATAAGCTATTTTTAAAAGATGGTTCTTAGTCATAGATGATTAATAAGCATTATGCTTTTAGGGCAAAAACTGTTGATTTTCTAAGTTTTTTTTTCTCTCCTCATATAGGTAAGTATAGAAAATATATTTTTATGTTTGTGTTCTCTAATTATCTCCAGTGGTGGTGTTATTTTCTCAAGTGTCATGCTTTTGGTTTACACACGAACCAGCTAGAGCTGAATCTGTAGAAACAGCAGGTTTAAACCCGTGAGTCACAGATCTCCAGCATTGCTGGAGAGCTGTCAACTGGAATGCAGTTTCATTTATAGTTTGAAGGTGGGAGGGAAGGAAGAAGAATTTCGGTTTCTTTCCTTTAATGCAGCTTGCTGTTTTGAGAGAAGGAAAGAATGGGTGAAGTATTCTAAGAATTCATCTCTAACTTCTTTTCTTCTCACGTCCATTTGACAGTGAAACTGGTAGTGCTTGTTCTATCTTAAATACTGCAATGGATGAGCTTCTATTAACAGAACTTCCATTAATAGAAAAAGGAGCCATTTCCTGATAGCTTCCTAAATCCCTAATTGGATTTTGGTATTTTAATGGAAGTAACCTCTTTCTTTTGAGACAGTAGTATTAGAAATTTTCTTAAAGAAGTCACTTAGTGTCTTAGAGTTGCTCAGAACCCTGAGATTTCCCTTCCATTTGAAGATAGGGTGCCTCATGACATCCATAAAAGTGATGCTGAGGCTGCGGAGATGGCTGAGTGCATAAGATCTCAGCCTCAGCAAGCATGAGGACTCGAGTCTGAAGCCCTAGCACCCAGGTAAAAAGCTGGTCATGGCTGCATGTGTCTAGCCCCAGTATTGGGGGGCAGAGGCAGGCAGATTTGAGAGCTTGGGGGCTAAACTAGATGAAAAGGCAAGCTTTGGGTTCAGTGAGAGATCTTATCTCAAGTCAATAAGGCAGAGAGCTACTGTAGAAGACACCTAAGGTCCTGCTCCAGGCTCCATATGCTCATGCGCTTTCATGTGCATGCTACACACACACACACACACACACACACACACACACACACACACACACACACAAAAGCAACCAATTGGACACAAACAAAAGTGATATGTCCCCAAAAATGCATGTGTTGGAAACAACCCTCAGGACAATACTAAATACATAAGAATGAATTGGGGCTCTCTTCTCCTTAATGTGATTATTGCAGAAGTGGGTTTGTTACAACAGGAATATGTCCCTGATTTGTCTGGTTCTCTTCTTTTATCCTCCTGCCCCTTCTTACTTTCCACACAGTCAGATGTGGGTCTTTTTACTTTGGACTAAACCCCCAGAATTCTAAGAAATTCATTTCTTTATAAATTACCCAGTCAGTGTTATATTCTAGCAACACAAAACAGGCAAATGCACCACTGTCCTGTCATTAGATGAACATCTGCTTTGAGTTGTCCCTGCCCTCTCCCAACACCGCCCTTGCCTGCACCCTTGCCCCACACATATCTAGCAGGTTTAAACCAGATGCTGTCCACATGTGCTTTTTTTCTGATGCTTTCCCATGAAGATCAGGATTCAGGACCTCATTTCTTTCCCCCTTTTTATGAATCTATTTTTTAAAAAGTGTGAACAGGTGTCCTATGGTATAAGCAACAGTTGGAAAGCAGAGATTACTTGTGGTTTGGAGAATGACCAAGTATCTAGGGAGGTGAGCGTCTCTGATATCCACAGTTTCCCAAGAGACAACGCCCAGGTCAGCTGGTGCGATGCAGGGCAGGGCAGAGTAGGGCAGGGCTGGACTGGCCTGGGCTGGGCCTCTAGCTCTAGGGAGCTTCTTGACTTTGCTCTGGGAAGTTTCCTAGGGACAGAATGACTTGATAGGCTGCAGTTGTTCTGGGAACAGAGGAGTAAAGGAAACTTATTCTAGTATCAGGAAGGACACTGAACCCAGTGCATGACTGTGCTTGCATTCCTTGGAGAGCTTCAGATTCTTTTTTTTTTTTTTTTTTTTTTGAGTCGGGGAAGGAGGCTCAGGAGGCCTGGATTGGAGGCTTGGAGTGGTGGTAGGTAGGGCCAGATTTAAAAAAATATATATATTTACATAGGTGGGGAGGGTCCCTCTTGTGGAGGTCAGTGGACTCTGCAGGAGTCAGATCTCTCCACCATGTGGGTCCCAGAGATTGCATTCAGATCATCAGGCTTGGCAGTAAGCACCCTTTGTGCTGAGCCATTTCATCAATCCTGGGACCAGACTTTTCACCTTTCATGTTATGATTCTGCCTTGGGGTACCTGAGGTGAAATTTTTCCTATTCTACTTCAGGAATTCCAGCATGAGATTTGGCCCCATGTCTCCCCAAGAAATAGTTCAAACAGAGCTACATTTGATCCTAACTGAAATTTACTTTGGCAATGGAGGCCAGGGATGGGGAAGAATAGATGGTTTTAGAGCCTGGAAGATTAATCTCTTAGAGGATTATGATGTTAGGTCAGAAAGTACAAAGATTGGAGCTTCTTGTTGCAAATGAGGAGTCTGATAGTATCTTGAGGGAAAAAGGTACTAAGTCATGGATGAAGAACAGAGAAAGGATTCTGTGTCAAATGGTGTGAAGCCTAACTGTGGAGTAATTTCCTTTGTGTCTTTTTGCCCTTGATCTGCTGGGTTGACTCTGAGTGTAGGTAACACACATGAGCCTTCAAATGGTGTCTTTGCCAGTTCTGTGACTGGCACTGTGATAAACCATGTACTGGGATGGCTCCTACTATCTGAGAGATGAGAAGGCCCAGCTATTAGGGGTGCAGTGTGTGGGCCCAGATTTAGCACTTCAAAGAAGATCCTTGGAAATGCTTTGAGTGCCACACTACAACACAGCTGGTGCATTGTCTTATGAATTCTCTCTCGGTGAGGCCCGGCCTGGCGTTCAGCCCCACCCCTTCCACCCCTAGGTGTGATCCAATTGAGTGCACAGAGAATGCTCTCTTAGAGAAATTAATTTATTCCAGGTTACTTACAAGGGCTTCATCCCCCGGGGGAGAGGAAGATTTCATATGGCAGAGCCTGCATTTTGAACCTAAGTCCCTCCTGGAACTCTGGAACACGGTGCCCAAGATGGAGCCCTGGCGCCACTAATATGGGGACCAGCTAAGGGAAGAGTATGGGCAGATATGGTGGGCCATCCCCATAGGACTGGTGTGTATGGTGGCTGTTGCAGGGTTGGAGGGGTTATACTGAAATATGTAACTAAGGTGAACTCGCCTAAGCAGATGAGATTGGTGGGGAAAATACTGGGAAGGCAATCTCAGGCTGAGGCTGTAGCCCAGAGGTGTGTGAGAGATGAATTAGATCGAGAGAAAATATGAAGCTTGTTTTTAAGTACTAGCCTCAGACCTTGCTAGCAAATTGGATAAAAGAGAAAAGGACATAGAAGTTTTAGCCTGATGGTTTCTACAGCTAGGAGGTAGAAAAGGGGTGAAACCCAGGTCAGGATGATAATACAAGACCCATCCTGGGACCCCAGGACCTGGAACCCCTGGGCAGAATCAGGCAGCAACCAGGGAGGGAGCAACCCAGAAGAAACTAAAAGTGCTCCTCAGGTTCAACCTGTAATACAAAGAAAGGAAAAATCCAGATGTCAGCATGCTGATAAAGGCCTTAACGAGCATGAGAATTTAGTGGTTCTCTACCCCAGAACTGCTGGAGCTAGGAAAGACGTTCAAACAAACCATGAAGGAGCCCTTAGCTACCTTATAGGCTTGTAAGGCTGTGGGACATGGGAGCAGATGGGATTATTTTAAGAGCTGCAGAGGCAGGACAGCTGAGCATTATAACCGCTCACCCCTCCTTGAGATTTAGGCTGCGTAGCCTAAGGCAGTACAAGGGGAAGCAGTCTCTGATGGACTGGCTGGTGTAAGCCATTAGAGAAACCTGCTTATCACCAGTGGAGGTTCCCATGAATGTCAGGAGGGTCTCCATCTTGGGTGTATGTGCTGGAGGTCCACCGGACTTCTGATCAGAAAGCTGTCTTCCCCCATATGAAATTTCTGTCTCTCTCCACGAGGATGAATCCTTTGTAAGTAACCCGGAATAAACTGGTTTCTCCAATTGGAGATATTCTCCAACTCAATCTCTGTTCGCTCAATCGGTTCAAATCCGGGGATGGGGCTGAACGCCTAGCCTCACTATGAGAGGAGAATTCGTAAGACAGGCATATATTAGTAAATTATAATATCTTCCACTGGAATTTTGTTCTCAAGCTGTGCTATCGGATAGGAGGGAGGTCAGCTTTTGTGTAGACAATCTTTCCCTCAAATATTGAGCTTCTAGAAAACTTAAGGTGTATTTGGCTGCTGCCAGTTCTGGTAGCATAGGGTGGCAGGAAAGGGCTGGCTGGGGACCATCACACATGCTTGGTTGATGATGGTACCAGTGTGTCTTGCCCTTTGTTCACCCTTCTAGTTCTTTCTGATCCTTGTTTTAAAACTAGCCATATTAAGAGTTCAAGGAAAGTCTAATGTTCAAGAATATTGAAAAAAAATACGTTTCTGAGAACTGTCTCCTTTAGAGAGAAAAGTTCTGTGTGTGGGAAAAGGTGGCTGGCCTCCAGCTACTACCCCAAGCTGCAGAAGCCCAGGTGGGGTGGATAACAAAGGGTGGTCTTGAAATCTTCCTCTGTCAGGGTTAAGCACTGTTTGAATCTCATTGACATCCAGTGAGGCTAGTGCTATTGTTTCAGTTTACAGGTAAGGCTTTGGGGGCAGTGAGGAACCAGGATCAGTTTTGTACAGAGGTCAAAGTGCAGCCAGAATGGAGACACAGGATGGACCTCAGAGCCCCCTGAGTAGAGCTGCCTTCTTATGGAAAGACCCTACATAGCAACTCTTGAGGAGTCAGAGCATCTGAATTGGACTTTATTTCCCTAGTGCTCTGGTTAAAAATTAATTGTTGATTGATTGCTACAAGTACACTAAAATTTGTGAGTAAAAAAAGGATCCGAGCTAGAGCTTCCAGGTTCTAATATACCACGTGGTTGTTAGGGTGAGGTGATGACAGCTTTTTGAGCCGACTGGTGGCAGACTTCAAAGGTCTGAAGCACATGAGTGCTGATTCTTTGTCAGGCAACAAGGGAATTGCCAGAACTATTCAGTCAACAGCGTGGAATAGCTGTGCTCTGCTTGCTTTTTTGTAATTTTAAATGTAGTATTTAAAGTTAGTGCATGATCCAAGGACTGAATAAGGGTTGTCATGGTATTCAAGGTGGCCAAGCTTGAAGATCACTTGGATATTCCTGACCCATTTTATCACTTTTACAGCAAATTTTGTTTTTTTTTTTTTATATAGGTATGGAGTCTTCAACTGCCTTTTTAATTTTTTTAAAGACACCAACATGCAAGATTTAGTTTGCTTTTGTATTTTTGTATGTCTCTTTTGGGGTTATTGAATACATGACTGTAAAGACTTATATTTTAGTGAGGTGTTAAATATAACTTAAAAGAAACTTGGGATTGGTGAGGTGGCTCAATCCAGCTCTGCAAACACGAATACCTGAGTTTGAATTTCCCAGCACACACGTAAAAACCTGGGTGTGACTGCATGTGTCTTGTAACCCCAGCAGTGAGGGGTGGATCCCAAGAGCCCACTGGCCAGCCAGCTTAGCCTAGGCAGTAAACTGCTGGTTCAGTGAGACACCGTTTCAAGGCATAACTTTTTGGATTCTCATGTGGGATGAAAGATTTAATAAAACTCAGAGCTTAGAGATATGACTTAGAGGTAGAGTTCTTGCCCAGCAACCTAGTAATGTGAGGCCCCGAGTTTGGTCCCCAGTACCACAAAACAAATGAAAATAACTGCATGCAGAAGATGGTTATAAATACAGAAAAGGGCAAGATGAAGGTAGGGAGTGTTAGGCAGGTTACAACTTAGATATCAGAGTCCAGCATGCTGTCACTAGGAGGCACAGCAGGGAGAATGTCCTTGCTGATAGTCTGAGACAGTTCTTGGTGAGGGTAGAGATTCTATCCTTTATATTTCCTCTTAATCTGTTGAAATTGGGGACTTTATTCCCAGTTTATCAGAAAGGAGTGGAAATTCTGACAGTTATAAATGTAACAAGTGGGAAGCATGTCTGACCCTAACCTCTCCCTCCTTAAACATGGTGTTATACCATGTCAACTTTGGACACGCTTGCTATGAGGGAGTTACTCATCTTTGGACTAGGGCAGGTTTGCTTTCAGTTCTGATGGATTGTGTAGTAAGCTGGCTTATTACCTTGGGCTTCCTGTCTCCACTTGCTTAGTTAAAAGGCCTTGGGGTTGTGCCCTGTGATCACTCAAGCCCAAGAGCTGTCTGGTTCTTGACTTTATACCCTGCGATGTTGTATCAGTGTGAACTCTACTCCAGCAAACCATTGGCCACCTGAATTCCTGGTATTACATTTCAGAGATAGAACAGTAATTTGGCTGGCCTGTGTCATGTTCAGGAGCATGTTGTAAATGCTCATATTTAGAAAGGAATGCAAAGTGAATGAAGGGCAATAATGCAAGGTCATTGCTATCGTATGTGGTAGAGTAGGTTTTACCTTGGATTTCCGAAATGGCTTATTGTTATAAAATGTCAAAAGCAGGTAGATACATTAGACTAAAGCCTTTATTTTATACTGTGGGAAGGAGGTAGGGGCTGAAGAATGCTCCACTGTTCTTGCTGTTCAGAGTATGCTTACGGTAAAGTGAGATCACTTTGACACCTGTATATCCCTGTTCTATATGTTCATGGCACTTTTGTACTTTGGATAACTTACTCTTTGAAATGATTTTTTGATGATTATTTGAACAAAGAACTACATTTTCACTGGCATTTCTAGTGACATTCTCCACTTATGATTTCCAAAGAAAATCAGCTATTAATTTTTACAAGAGGTAAGTTATAGTTTGAGTACTTGGACTGAGAAATTTATTTTTTGAAGTATAATACACTCTGAATCTAAGTTTATTTTTTGAGGCATAATACACATAAAGTATATGTATTATAAGTGTATAATTCAGAGATTGACACATAAGCTGAAAAATTTTGTAGGTTGAAGATTTATTTAGAATCTAAATATGCATATGTAGTCAGTTTCCATATCAGAATAGAAATTCCCATCATCTGAGAGGCCTTGCCCTCTGCCACTGCCTTTTTCTATTCTCTACTCCCAACAGTAATTAATTGTTATCTTGATTCTAACAGTATGTCTTTGTTTTGTCTATTTACATATTTTATGTTAATCCATTTATTAATTATGTAATACATATATGAATGTTTTACCTGCCTGTATATTATCTGCGTGTGTGTGCATGTGTGTGTAATGTAAGTGCGCCCATATATGCAATTACTTCAGATGACAAAAGAAGGTGGGTGTTAGATCCGTTGGAACTGGAGTTAGGGATGGTTGTTAGCTGCCATGTGGGTGCCGGGAACTGAACCTGGGTCGTCCGCAAGAGCAGCCAGTGCTCTTAGCCACTGAGCCATCTTCCCAGCCCCAAATCCATTCATTTAATCTGTACTCATTTTCTTACCGTTGTTTGTAAGACTGAACATATGGCTGAGTGTGGTTGCCACTGTTCATTCTCATGCCCATTGTACCACTGGGTACGTACTCTGTAATACAAAGTTCCTTTGAACATTTTGTATAATTTTGGTAAGCAAATAAAAACACTGTTGTTGTTGGGCATATACCTAAAAATGGAATTAGTAGGTCATGGAATATGGGCATATTTAGCTTAAATAGATAGAATCAAGTAGAATCAGAGTGTAAATAGCTATACCATTTACATTTCTCCCAGTAAGGTGATGTAATGTGAAGGTTTGTAGATTTTTCTATTGAAATTTTTTGTTGTTGTTTGAGGTGTTTTTATTAAGCTTAATTTGCTTCATGTTCCATGGAAAGGAATTGCTGCCTTTCAGGTACTTGGCAAGCTCAGTTCAACATTTGTTTTTGTAATCACTCTCTGGTTTCTTTTTCTCTCTGTGTATGAGTATGTGTTGTGTGTTACCTGTTTTATATATGTGTGTATTCTACACGCATGTCAACAGCATGTGTATGCATGTATTTTATCTTCCATCCAATATAATTAAGCTGGAAGTATTTTAGAGGCTGTCTAGCACAGGCTCCTACAGAGGGATTCTCACTGGTGCTGTGTGTCCGTATGACAGAAACATGTGTCAAGGCAGTTCATCTCTGTTCCATAACACATTGCTGTCTCCTCAATATTGAGGTAATATCTGCCTATTTTTGACTCTCCTCTAAACATCATGTTCTTTTAAAGATGAACAAAAATGTCCCACCATGCTTGTAATAAAGTGGGGGCTCTTCAAGTGAAATGTCATGGCCATTTATTAAACTATAACTTTCAACTTCTGTCTGGCCAGGATCTCTCAGCAGTGTGGGCGAAGACTATGCATAAATGGAGAGGGAAACTTGCTTGCTGCTTGCTTGCTTTTTTCTTTTTAGTGATGTATGTGTGTCCTCAGTTTTCCTGTAATAAGAACACACTGATTTAAAAAAACAACTACTCCAGATTGGGTTTAAACATTGCTTTAAGAAAAATAAACCTCCAAATAACGTGACTTTAATACATAAAGTGAGAAGAAAAACAATTTCTTTTTTATAGAAAACAGACCATCATATTTAAATAATTGGTTGTGGAGACTTTTTCTGATGTGTGGTCTAACATTGCTGAACTCTCAGATAATCTTAATATTCATGGGGCTTTAGAATAAAAATGAATTTTTAGTTATAGTTAAATTACTAATTGTTTTTTTCTATATCTTTTCAGGCAAGAAGAGACTGACAGGAGAGTGAAAAATGTAAGATTTGTTTAATGGAGTATTATAAATAGCTTTTACTTTATGCTCTGTGAAATCAGTACTGAATCTAGGAATATACTTCATATCATCTTTTCTAATGAAATTTTAACTAGAAACCAGCCAATTAGACTCTAAGTACACTTAAATATATGCATCCTAATGTATGGTTATAACTTATGTTCTCTGACTCTGGTATAGAGGAAAGATTAGGTTTCAGAGGTTGGCTGTTCTGCTACTAATGTGGTAAAGGCAAACTCAAATAGATTTTTAAGGGAGTGAGTAGGAAACTATCTGATTAGACTTTAAGGCAAACCACTGTTTAGAGAGTCTGAGTAATTATTCAGTATAGGCTGGCATCTCCTCAATATTCTACAGTTGTAGATGGGTACCTGAAAGTGACAGCTTTATTTTTAAAAATCCTCATTAAAGAAGCTGAGAATTACTGATTTCTAGATGTATATTCTGTAGTATTATTGCAAAAGAATTGAGATTAGAAAGCTTTGCTTGTGGGCCAGGGAGATGCCTCAGTGGGTAAAAGAGCTTGCTGTGCAAGCCTGCTGATCTGAGTTTGGGGCCTGGAATCCATGTAAAAGTTCAAATGCACTAGTGTGCTTCTGTAATCCTAGCACTCTTAGGTTGAGACAGGAGGCAAAGACAGTTGAATCATCTCGACACTCATGGACCAGGCATACCTAATGCAACAGCAAGCAACAGAAATGAGAGAGATCCAGCCTCGAGACAAAGGTAGAAGGAGATATGCATAGCTACACACACACACACACACACACACACACACACACACACACACATGCACACGAGCACACACACGTGGTTTATTCCCCCTGCCCTTTTTTGGAGGCAGATACTCATATAGCCTGTCTATACTTATGACCTTGAACTTTTAATTCTATTCCCTCCATCTTCCAAGTGCTGGGCTCACAGATGTGTACCGATAGGCCCAGTTCTATGCAATGCTGGGGCCCAAACCCATGGCTACATGCATACTCAGCAAACATTCTACCAGCTGAACTGTACCCCAGCGCCTGTACTTTCCTCTTAAAATTGCTGATGAACTCACACCAAGGGACATCTGGGGACACAAACTTGATAGGCCTTAACATATATGATAGAATGCATGAACTCCTGTGGGTGGGCTATGGGGGTGTGCAGATAGGAAAGGGATCTGAATATCATTAAGATGTATGAGATACACACAAAATTAATTAAAAATATACATTGAAATAAAACTTGTTTTCTTCTTTAAGAGTAGAGTGTGTGATTATCTTTGGAATCTGTAGTTTTCCATCAGAGAACCTGTTTAGAAATAAAATCTAGCAAGAATAATTAAGATTTTTTTTTTAAAGTGGACCCATTCCTTATCATAAATTTAAGAGCCCGTTTTTACCATAAAGTAATAGGAGGAGCTACCATTTGTCTACCTGCATTTGAACTTATAATTGATTGCCAAATAAACTTGTCTTGTTATTTTTGTTTAGGTTTTGATAACCTTGTATTGGCTGGGAAGAAAAGCACAAAACAATCCCTACTACAATGGTCCCTATCTTAATCTGAAAGCGTTCGAAAATCTTCTAGGCCAAGCTCTGACTAAGGTATGGAAACTCCATCTGTTTGAAGTGGTTACTATGGTGAATGCTATTGCTTTCTTGTCCTCTTCCCTTTTGTTTCTCCTGGTCTTCCTCTGAAACACACATGGCGGCTGTCAGTGCATCTCACTGGGTTGGCAGGATAGGTATTTATTTGTTTTCTGACTTTATGTGTTCACAAGGAATGATCTATGTGTTTCAGAGCAGGTTCCAAGATACGGAATTTTATCTTTTAAATTTTCTGTAATTTGATGACACGCACATTTGCTTTTTACACACTATATAACTTAACTGTTTCTATACTCACTATGAACTCAACCTGCAGTGGAAAGGTATTTCCAGGGCTATTAAAATTTATAGGAGTTACTCAGTTTCTTTATATTAATGTGTTCTTGTCATGGGTAATTATCTCTGCTGATCATATTCCAATATCACCACACTGTTTTTTGAAGAGTAATGAATATTAAGTGAAATTTGATTAAGTTTTGTTTTGTTTTGAGACAGAATCTCATGTAGCCCAGACTGGCCCAAACTTGTTAGGCAGCCAAGATTAACCTTGAACTCCTCCTCTTCCTGTCTCTACCTCTCAAGTTCTGAGATTGTGGGCATGAGTTACCATTCCTGGCTATTGATGAGCTTTTAAAGTTAGAATACTTGTTTTTCTAGATATTTCTGCCATTTTATATCCCAGAATCAGTGGAAGAGGCTCTTGAAGCTTAAGGACTGTTTGATAAGGACCAAGTACTGAAACTAAAACTGACTGAATTTACTCTGCAAAATCTTTGTTTATAGGGCCCTTCTGGAAAAACCAATTTCTTCTGGGCCATTCATCCAGGGAATTTATAAGGTTCAGAAGAAAATGTGTGCTCAAAAATGATAAAATGCCATCTAATTAGTAGTACTTGCTTTATGAAATTTCCCAATAATTAAACAGGAAAGATATTTATAATTGGTTTCTGGTGCATTGTAAGAATGAAGTAAATGTCACTTATGATTGGAACAGAGACATTTTCAGGCATGATGAAAATCGTTGCCTTGCCCTACATCTCTCTATCCATGTCTTTAAAATTTACTTTCCTACATACTTTGTAGAGTGATAGGGCCTGAAAGATTTAGTTGTTTTTTGTTTCTTTGTTTATTTTTGAGTGTAAGGAGTTGGTGTCCATAGGGTTTGGGGACATGGCTTAGTTGGTAAACTGCTTTGCAAACAAGCATGAAGGCCCAAGTCTAATCCCCGGAACCCACATGAACTATCTGGGTGTAATGATGAACTTATGGAATCCTGGCACTGAAGAGGTGGAGATAGGAGGGTCCCTGGTGCCTGCTGGCCAGCTAGTTTAGCCAGCAAGGTGAACTCTAGGCCACTAAGATACCCTCTCTCAAAAAACAAAGATAAAATAAAAACCCCAAACTCCCAAACCAAGGTGCGTGTTTCCTGAGGAACAACACTTGAGCTGACTTCTGGCCTCTACACACATGTGCACACATGTGCACCAGTACCCCATATTTATGTATATACACACAAAAGAGCTGACATTTCTTGGGTCAGTTAATTGAGATAGTTGTTGGAATATTGCCATACACATATATTGTGCTAGATGTTGGGAAAACACTCATTCATGGTGAATGACCCAGCCACACAGAGCACAACTGTTTGAGACAGATGAGCAGATGAAGCCCTGTCATGGAGGAGGACAAGGCTTTGATGGGGGAGTTTGGATAAAAGGAGAACTGCCTTCATGATTGTTTGAGCCAAGAAGATATGCAATTAAAAGCTATGTTGAACTTGGGCTTATAGACTTATGGTCTTTATAGCATTTTGAACTTTTTATGGCAATGACTCAGGATGATAATCTCAGAGCAGAGATTGTGCTAGAAATGTCTCTTTAAAGGCTGCTTTCTGTTACCAGTGTCAAAGTCAGAGTGGGTAAAAAGGAGTTTGGTTGATAAGGTGGTTGTTGTGTTCCTATGTACCATTACCAAGTAGGAAGGGCCATGAGAGACAAGTGAATATATCATTTGTTTTTTATTAGTTCTGTCGAAAGCAAAGCCATTATGTTCAGTGTGCTTTCCAGTTCACTAATAATGTTGATGCCAGTCCAAAATATAAATTTAAAATATTCTGTGTAAGCTGTTCTAAGAGTCAGATTGTGAGTTGGAGATGACTCATTTTAGGGGACTTGTCAGAGTAAAGTCCTCAAAAACTCCAGGGCCAGTTATTTTATAACTGCAGTGAGGCAGCCCATTGTCAGTCACTTCAGCATTCATGATGTCAAAAGTCATATTTTGTCGACTGGGAGGTTTCCACAAGTACATGCTCAAGAGACTTGATTCAGTTAAAGATTTACTTTAGAATGTTTCATCGTAGATTATGAGAAGTGTTTTGTTGGTAGCAGTCCCGGCTTCCCTATCAGCTGGGAAGTGGCAGGTGAAAGGTAGGTCCTAGCATTTTCACGCTGTGGCATCAAGTTCCATGACAGGATGAAATCTCTCTACCAAGTCTTCTCTGCACTTCAAACACTTGTCAGACAATTGAATCATGAACTGATGGATCTGATGTAGTCAAAAGTTGACCTGAAACAGCTGCTGCTATTCATTGTGAGCACTTGACAGCTTTTTTCATGTGCTGAAAATATTCATAATGAAAAGCTAAGAAAATAACACAGTAACTATTCCCATGCCCATAACCTGACTTAGTTTGACTTTATCTAATAATTTCTATTCATATATATGTATATATATATATATATATATATATATAACTGTTTAAGATAAATTTCAGATACCACTTTCTATTTCTGTATACCCAGTGTGCACCTCTCTTTTAAAAAAATATTATTTTATTTTATGTGTAAGAATATATTAACTGCATGTGTGTAAGCATCACCTGTGTCATGCAGTGCCAGCAGAGGTCAGAAGTAGGCATTGGATCCCCTGGAACTGGAGTTAGAGATGGTTGTTAGTTGTCATGTGGGTGGTGGGAATGGAACCAGGGTCCTCTGTAAGAGCAGTCGGTGTTCTTAACCACTGAGCCATCTCTCCAGCCCCAGAGTGCATCTCTTAATAGTAAGAATATTTTTCATTGTAGCTACAGCGTATGTTTAAGAAATCTACTAAATGTTCTTCATTATTGAACTCATTTTCAAATGGTCTTTCTACTATTTTTCATAGTTTTTAAAAAATTTAAATCATGATTTGATCCAAGTTCCCATGTTACATCTTGTAATTCCTGTGTTCTTTAAACTATTTATTGGTAATCTCATCTAAAAGTAACCTTGTTGATTTTCATTTAAGTTAAATCTTAATTTGAAAAAATTCAATTAAGGGGCTAAAGACATAACTCAGTGGTTAAGAGCGCTTGTTGTTCTTGCAGAGGATCAGAGTTCAGTTCTGAGCACCAACATCAGGTGGTTCACAACCATTTGTAACTCCAAATCTCTTCTGGCCTCCTCAAGTACCTGCATACACATGTATACACACATTCATACACACACACACACACAAAGAATAATAGAAATAAATCTTTAAAATGTCCAGTTAAGTTTACCATTATATTTCAGAGGAGTGTTAATTTAAAAAGCTTATTTTGGATATGTTCTATATGAATTATAAATATAACTCATAGGTAATATAATTTGTTTGATTTCTGTGTATTTTTATATAAAACAAATGTCATATATATATATATATATATGACATGTCTTATATGTTAGCAAGCATGTGTGCTACCCTTGACTCAATAAGAATAGCAATCTAGGGCCAATTCTACACAGCTAGATTTCATAATTCATGGAAACAAAGGAATTCCAGGATGTATGTATTCACTATTCTAACTTGAAAAATGTATATATATTTAAAAATATTCTTTAATTGAATCACTGTGGGTTCTAACAGAACATCCCAGTCCATCTTAATCACCTTTAAATCCTTTCCCCACTGGCACCTCCCTCATATCCCCCTAACTGGAGTCCCTGCAGTCTTTCATCTGTGTTAAGGTCTATTGTGTCTAGTTATTGTCCCCAAATGACCTCAGTGCGGGTTCATGTACCGAAATCTAGTCAGCCTACCCAGAGTCCATGACTTTAGGAAGATTAGCACATCTTCACTCAGCGGTAATCACTTGCCAATATTTCTTAAGCAAAGGTTGGGGTCTTCTACCCATTTCTCCAGTACCATGCAAGGTTTTTGTCTGCTTGAGTTTGCATAAGTTTTGAGCATGCCAAGATCATTGCTGTAGGCTCATAATAGCAGGGTCCAAGGAGCTTGTAGGAGTCTATTTCCATATGGTCACACACCTACTCATTGGCCCTTACAATCTTCCCGTCCCCTCTTCTGCAATGGTCCCTGAGCTCTGGGTGAGTGAGACAATATAAGAATTCTGTCCAGGGACCCCATTTTCTACAGATTCCTAATCTCCATGATTAGCAATTTGTGAGCTTTTGTGTTGTTAGTCTTTTGTTACATGAGGGAGTTTCATTAATGAGAGTTGAGAGATTCATTAGTGTCTTCTTTATCTCTTGTTCTATATTGTGTGAGCCTTGGGTATAAAGGCTGCATTGTAGATGTGCCACTTAGGCATGGGCAATTCACAGACAATACTGTGTGTGACCAGCTGTGGTACTCTGTATTAGTCTCTGTCTGGTGTATAAGAAGCTTCTTTGATGAGTGGTGACTAGGATACTTGACTGTAAATATAAGGGTACATATTTTGCATTTAGTAAGAAGTTACATTAGCCTAGGGATGTGACAGCCCTGGGGTTCTCTCTAAGATCTACGACCTCTTCAACCATGTCTGTTTGGCCATGATTACAGACCACGCTGAGCTTCCTCTCGTTGAGTGGGCTCTAAGACCAATTAGGTAGCCATTGACTGGCTCCAGGACAAAAGTGCCACTACTGCGCCAGTGTCGAATGCTGTGCTATCATCGATGTGGCTATTTGGTCATGGAGCTGGTGCTGGACCACTGATTGATGTTCTCCATGGCCGCTTGTAGAGTGCTCTCCGGAACTGAGTGCTAGTCTCCAGGGGAAGTGGCTGTTAAAAAGTATTCTAATTTAAAAAACTTACTTATTACTTTTATTTTATGTGTATGAGTGCATTGCCTGCATGTATGTAAGTGCACCCATATCATGCAATGCTGGCAGAGGTCAGAAGAGAGTGTCAGATCCCCTGGAACTGGAGTGGAGTTACAGATGGTTGTTAGCCATCATGTGGGTGCTGAGTTTCGAACTGGGTCCTCTGAAAGAGAAGCCAGTGCTCTTCACTGCTGAGTCTTCACTTTTCTAACTTTAAGACTTTAAAAAATATGAGGGTAAGTAAAGTACAAATCAGGATTCCATGTTGGGGTTCTTAAATTATTTTATTAAAGAGACCAAGAATAGACACAAATGGAGGCTTTAGCACAATTTCATTAGAGTTTAGAAGAAAAAACCCCAGGGCAGGCTAGCTGTAAATTTCAGCATCTGCCCCATGGACAGAAGGAAAAGCCATGCCATTTAAGCTGGCATGGAGGTCAGACACATGGCAGACTAGCAGCCATATGGTGGGGAGTGAACTTTAGAAAGTCAGGCGAAGTATGCTTAGGAAGGAGAGAGAAAGAAGTAAAGGAGAGGGACGGGTCTCTGAAGAATTTAGAAAAGTAGGTGGGCTTACAAAGCTGCGTGGGGCTGGGAACTGGTGAGCTACTGTACTTCAACAGGGATTCTGGACAGGAAAAGTACAGTATCTAAAATACTAGTTATTGCACCTATCTGCTTAGCATGGCTTATGGTGAACCTGCCTTCCTAGGGGTGGTCCCTTGGCCAGGTGATTGACTCATCCCAGAGATTGTATTCTTGTGACCATAGTTTTCTAACAGGCCTTTTATTGCTACTGTAACATTCTCCCCTCTGAATAGGTAACCCTAAAATCATTTAAGAATCAGGTTAGAGCCCCAAAACACTTCTGACATTTCTGGCTTCTGGCAATGATGAAGCTGCCAAGAGGCCCAAGGACACTTTTTTGCTTTTAGTCAATTTTTACCTCCTATTTTTTATCAGTGTGTTTATGGAACTTCAGTATGTTTTTCTGTTTAATATAACCACTCTAAATTTAATTTCCTGGAGAGAGACCTAGCTCCCTTTAGGTGTCTAAGTCAAGATTGTTTTTCTTTGATTCCTTACATCTTTACCACCACAGAAACATAAATCATCCACTTCAGTGGCTCAAGATTACTTTAATCAGCTTTGGTTTTATTTGTGTTTTTCCTTTTTTAAACATCCTATTGCTTTATTCAGATACCTTATTGTTACATGGAATTTTGAATGCCTCCATGGTAATTTTTGTAGAGAGAGTTAGATGTGCTTCCTAATATTTTTTTAACCATCTTTTTTTCCTTTTGTGAACCAGAGATATTCTATTACCTCACCTCCTTAAGAAACATAGCTTCCCATTTCCAAAGTTCATGTTCATTCTCTGATCATTGTACTTTTCCTTCAGGCTCTTGAAGATTTCGGGAGCCTGAAAAGAAGTGGCCGGGACAGTGGCTACGGAGACATCTGGAGTCCTGAGAGAGGAGATTGTGCTGCCCCCCCAGGCAGCCACAGGAAGGAAGATTCCTTTGAAAGCTTGGACTCCTTGGGGTCTAGATCATTGACAAGCTGTTCCTCTGACCTTACACTCAGAGGTGGACGAGAAGGTGCGTTGCATTTCTGTCTGCTAGTTTATTTTTATTTGTTTGCATTTGGAGAGAAAATGGGAGGGGTAGGGCAAGAGAAAGTAGAGAAATGGAATAAAAGCTGTTGAGACAAAAAATTCACCAAAAAGTGGGTTTTAATAGCTGTGTAAATTGGATGTTTCTTTACTTCCCCATAGTGATGACAGTTTTCTTTCTTTTCCTTTTTTTTTTAAAAATTCCATATTTGAGTAAGACTTGTAAGGAGATGGTTGCTGTGAACTGTTTTATCAATAACATTCTCTTTTGAGGTAGAGGCTCATTGACAGGTATCTATGAGACATTAGACAGTCATATGCCTAAACATAAAATATATAAGATTCTGTAAGAAGTCTGTTCTAGTTCCTGAGTGATTTTCTTTCTTGGCTTATTTTTACCAAAGAGATTTAAGAAATACTTGAGAGGAAAAGCATTTTAGTGGCTATCTGTAAACGCTGATGGTTGGATAGCACGTAGGCGGACAGCGTCTTCTGGTGGTGGTCTGCGGTAGCACGGAGGCGGACAGCGTCTTCTGGTGGTGGGCGGCTCTAATCTAGCGCAGAACCAGTATGGGAGGACGTTAATGCAAGTTCGGTTGTGGGAGGGAACCTTCATTTAATGTCAGAAGCCTGGGGTCAAATCAGTCATTGAAATGCTCACCTTTGAGCCTAGGAGATGGCACAGAGAGGCTAGAGGCACTTGCCATCAAGGCAGAGTTCTATCCCCAGGCTCCTGCAGACTGGAAAGAGAGAATCTTGCAAGCTGTCCTCTGACCTCCACAGGTGTGCCAAGGCAAGCCTGAGCATATACTTATATACACACACAAAAATAATACATGTTTAAAAAAAAGAAATACATGTCTTATTCCTGTGGCCACTCAGTAGTATTATAACTAAATATTCAGGTAGGTTAGTCTGAATTTAGTTTAGATAGAAACCAGAAGTAAAATTTCTTCAAATACCGGGCATATAGGTCAGTGCTAGAACACATGGCTAACATTCATGAATCCCTGTTTGAGCTCCAGTACTGCCCCTCAGTTATTTTTTCTTACAGTATTTCTGTGCTTCTATCATCATTACCAGGGGAAAAAAATCAAGAGTGCTGATTGTGAACTTTGTGTTCCATTGTTGTAGATTTCATTTTGTTTATTATGGACATTATATGAACATATTTTTCCTAAGACTTTTATTGTGAAAAGATATCTCCAAACATCAGCAAACAATGTATACTTTTTTTCCAAAAGTTAATGAAGCATGATAACACAAACTAAATTCTTTAGCTTTTAAAATAGTAGTAATGGTAAAATGTGAATGGCTTAAGTATTAACCTTTGTAATTGCTACTGTATTTGTTGGCTGTTTGGTATCTAGGTGTGACATTTTCAGAGCTCAGATGATACTTATCATACCTGTAAGGAAATAGATCTAAGTTTATAATTCATCTCAGTGATTAAAGTTGTACACAGACTGAAAATCTCAGCTTACTATGTTTGTCCTGACTTAGAGCCTATGTATGGCATGCAGTGTTTGAGTTTGTGGGTTTGTGGCATATGCAAATTTATCACCAAAACATACAAGATCTGGCTCCTCTTCTGACACTTGGGTTTCTGCCTGATATTCGTGATCAAAAGCAGAGTCCACAGCTTATCGCCTCTAGATATATGGAAAGATGTTACAAATGGACCTTGTTTAAGGAGTGTGGAGGCCTTTGAAATCATAAGTAGTGTTTTGGGAGGGAACAGGGTTCCAGAAGAATGAAGTGTTTCTTTGATTACTACATTGAAATTATGCTACCTACAAAATTATAATGAATGTCACCGTCATTAGGATGATATTATTAGGATAAGGGAATTATAAAATTTCCCAAGTTCTATGTGAAAACTTTTATCAGGAGTCCTGTTTATGCAAATACAAATGATATTAGCAGGAACTTGCTTTACTCTCCAGATTATTCCTTCCCACTTCCCTGTCCTTGAGTCAGGGAAAAGGAAGGGCAGGGAAGAGATTACTCCCTTTGGATCTGTATCACTATTCTCTTCATTTTTACTGTGTTTTTATCTTTATTTTAAAAATATTTATTATTACTTTATGTATATGAGTATATTGCCTGCCTGTAGGTAGGTATACCTGTATCATGCAATGCTCTCAGAGGTCAGAGGAGGGCATTGGATCCCCTGATACTAGAGCTAAAGGTTGGTTGTTAGGTGCTCTGTATGTGCTGGAATTCAAACCAGGGTCCTCTGCAAGAGCAGCCAGTGCTCTCAACCACTGAGCCATCTCCCCAGCTGCCCTAACTGTAGTTTTGAAATAACAGGCTTGACCCCACCCCCAATTAGGGAACATACTATTATTACTGGTATCTGATGACCTTGGGATCTATCAAAAAAGTTTTTTTTGTTAAGTTTTCTTTAAAGGGAATTTTGAGTCACAATACCAGGTTCCCATTCTAATGCCTATTCTCACTGGAGGAAATCTGTATTATATGTTGGCATAAGACTTGATTCTTTGCAACCTTACATGCCATCAGCTCTATCCTCTGTGATGTGGGATTCTTGTCTATATGACTGACCTTAGAAGGGTCTACCCCCCCCTTTGCAATCTTGTGCAATCTTCCTTCTCCTTTGGTGCTTCTCTCTCCCCTCTAGTAAATTTGCTAGCTGCCTGCTTTGCTTTAAATTACTGAGTTTCTGTAGAATTCCTTTGCTGTCTCATTTTAAGTGCCTGACTCCATTGCTAGATTTTATTCACGTGTATTATACATCAATAAATTCTACAAAGCACCCTGAGGGTAAAGAAGACTGGGAAGGGAAGGGCTTGAGCAGAAGATGGGGGTTTTTTGCTTAGAATGTGTGACAGCAAAAGAATGTAATGCATGTGCCTCCATTATGCAAAGCAAGTTCCTCCTAATGGATCTTATCACAACTTCATGACAAATTGCTAAAAATATCCCTGCTGTTTGCTAGCAGCACTGAGTTTCCAAGGGAGAAGAGAATAGCTGGGGGCTTTCGGGAAGGAATAATCTGGAGAGTAAAGCAAGTTCCTGTGCCTTCTTTATAGGTTGTGAAAGTGACACCGATTGGGAATTTACATTCAAAATGCAGGATTATAACAAAGATGATATGTCCTACCGAAGGATTTCGTCTATTGAACCAAAGTCTGCTCTACCTTTCAATCGCTTCTTACCTAACAAAAGTAGACAGCCGTCCTATGTGCCGGCACCTTTGCGGAAGAAAAAGCCAGACAGAAGTGAGGATAACAGAAGAAGTTGGGCCAGCCCAGTCTACACAGAAGCAGATGGAACATTTTCAAGGTATAATATGTGATACGATGATGGAGTTCTGTGGGCTTTCTGAATTCAGTGGGATGTTTAATGTGGTTATAGGAATGACTCTTAATGTGTTTTGCAGGTAATACATATCATTAATGGGAAGTCGTTTTCCTACCTTTATTTTGGTCTGACATAGGATGAAATTTGTTCTGTTTTTAGAGTGCTAGCATCTAATTGTTTAGTCTTGTTTTAATGTATGCCTTCAGTTTACATTTCAGCTGACTGGATCACAGAGTTCATTGTGAGCCCTGCTGTGTTTCCTTCCATTGTTTTTCTTTTTTGTTGATCATAGTGGACAGGAAAAGAATCCTTTAATTTCTCACCAAATTAGCAGAACAAAGAATGATTTTTCCAGTCCAACTTTCCATATGGAGGTGTGTGGTTCTGAAAGTGGTTCGGACACTGATGAAGAACGAAGGTTGCCTGATGTGATTTTGGATGACTTAGCCAACCGTAGATTCCAAGTGAAAAAGAGGCCCGAGGGTTTCAGCTCACAAACCACCTCTCTCAACTCTAGTCCGCAAATATTTTCTCCAGATACATTAGCCACTGGGCTACACACACTGACGAGGTCAGAAATATATTTGTCCTGGGTCTGGGTATCTATCGTACTGCTGACTGACTGCAAAGAGTAACACTCCGTCTGTTTGGAATTTGTTTTTTTCTTAACAGTTTCTTTTTAAATGTCCTTGGCCTTGTGTATGTAGTTATTTTCTAACTAAAATGAGGTGTTACTGTAGTGCCTTAACTTTGTCCTAGGAGCTGTGGTGTTGACAAGAGGAGTGAATAACTTCATTCACTGTGGTGTGAGCATTGTGATGTGGAATGCATGCCTTTTGGGGTTCTGTGCCACAGGCTGCTCACACTTTATCTTAACCTGGTTGGATATTTTGAACAGTAACCAGAGGAGGACTTGGGGCCCCAAGATGGAGAAATGGCCAGCAGTCCGAGAAACTTCAACCTCCTTTTGTTATTTGGAAGAGGAAGAAGAAAAAATAACAAGTATACCCAACATTATAAAGGACGATCTTTATGTACGAAAGCTAAGTCCCATCCTCCCAAGTCCAGGGAGTTCTGTTGATCAGTTTCTTCCCAAATGTTGGACCCCAGAAGATATGAACTGGAAAAGAATAAAGAAGGAAACTTATAAGCCATGGTATAAGGAATTTCAGGGATTCAGGTTTGTCTTCATGCATGTTTCTGCTCTTCAGGGTTCATTTTTCACCCCTGTCTGGTGCAAGGGATAGAGAAAGACCAATTTGCCCCCTAATGTCTATACACGTTCTGTAACTGAAATAAGGAATGTTTTTGTTTAAGCCTAAGGACTAGGTGTGCGGGCACACACCTGGAATCTCAGTACTCTAGAGGCTGAGGCAGGAATATTGAAAGTTTAAAATCAGCCTAGGCTGCAAAAAAAGACTTTGTCTCAAAAAAACCAAAAAAAAAAACAAGGCTTTTGAGCTAAGCTTTCTAGTGCACTAGCTCACGTCCACTCCTGGGAGTGACTTCTTCCTTTCTTGATAAACTCTCTCCATTTCTATTATTAAAAAAATGAAATAAAACAACACACACACACACACATACACACACACACACACACACACACACACACAAAACAACTAACTAAAGCAAACTCTGGATGCTGGATCTCGAAAAGCCGTCTTCTGTACCTAGTACAGCTTGTTACAGCTTGTACTCCCTCGGAAGCTACATCTTTCTCTATTTCTTTGTCTTCTTTTCTTCTTCCTTTCTATGTCACTTCACAGCAGAAGGAATTCTGACTCCGAGGATGAATACTCAGACTCTTTCAAAAGCTCTAGCATTTTTAGTAGACTAGAAAAGGCAGAGCGTAGGTCAGACAACTGCCAAAGACCTTCACTTTTGCTGGAACTAGCTACCAAGCAGGCCTTGAGGTCACGGAACACCCATGCAGCCAGGAGGACCGGTGGTGCTTTGGAAGAGTCCAGGTGCACCTGTCTGCATGAGCTACCTGTTTGGGTATAGTCCTAGACACCGTGTCTTACTGCTTCTGCTGCTACATTAACCCAGGCCCTGACTACAAGTCATAGAAACTTAATGTCCAGGATAAAAACAGAGCATATAACAAACTGCTTTCTGCGTGACTGTATTGGCTCATGGTCTATAGTATTCAACATGCTATTAATAATATATATTAATATATGCACAACAGTATATATTTACATGTGGGAATTCTTCTGAAATGTCATTCCAGATGCTTTTTTTTTTTTTTTTTTTTTTTTTTAATATTGCTTAAACTATGGAGAAGTGGAACTCCTTTTAGACAAGGAAGGGCAAGTCTGGAGCATGCAAAGCAAAAAATTCCTCAGGGTCTTTTATAAGACTGCCAACCACATTGTTTTTTCTCTTCATCATGGCATGGACAATTGCATAAACTTCATGATGGCCAACTCACTCTTGACACTTTCTAGGGGATGAGGCTACTATGAATAGTATAACGAGGAAGTTGGTACAAATAAGGAGTGATGCCCATGTCTTTGCCAAGGAGGTGTGCTCAGTTTGAGTTGTAGACTCGTCATAGTGACTACTTTTCCTGGGAAGCACACTCTATTGTTTCTGTAGGTGATACCCAGGAAAGTCACAGAGAATGGCAGTAAGCTTTGATCTTGTTTACAAGACTCCCTCCCATGTTCCTGAAATAATTCACCTGTGCTAAGTGCTAGTTGATCTGCTACCTAATTATCTTTCTCCTCATACTTAATGAGATTCTCCCTTCCTTTTTCTCTCCTGTGCTTCAGTCAGTTTTTGTTGCTTCAGGCCCTCCAAACATACTCTGATGACATCTTGTCTTCTGAAACAAATGTCAAAATTGATCCCACCTCTGGCCCAAGGCTCATAACACGCAGAAAGAATCTCCCTCATGTGCCAGGCTATCAAGGAAATATCCTTGAGATGCCAGCCTTGGACCCTGACTTAGAAAATGATGATTTCTTTGTCAGAAAAACTGGGGCTTTCCGTGCGAATCCATGTGTTCTTCGAGCTTTTGGAGACTTTAGAAGTTTCTCTGAGCAAGACGATCCTGTTGAACGAGATATAATTTTGCAATGTCGGGAAGGTGAACTCGTACTTCCAGATTTAGAAAAAGATGATATGATTGTTCGCCGAATTCCAGCACAGAAGAAAGAAGTGCCTCTGTCTGGGGCCCCAGATAGATACCAACCGGTTCCTTTTCCTGAACCCTGGACTTTGCCTCCAGAAATTCAAGCGAAGTTTCTCTGTGTGCTTGAAAGGACGTCACCCAAAGAAACAAGTAACAACTGTAGAATATTAGTTCCTTCCTATCGGCAGAAGAAAGATGACATGTTGACTCGCAAGATCCAGTCTTGGAGACTGGGAACTTCTGTGCCTCCCATCAGCTACATGCCCGGCCCCTGTAGTGATGCAGACTTGCAGAAGTGGGAGGCCATCCGGGAGGCCAGCAGGCTTAGGCACAGGAAACGACTGATGGTTGAGAGGTTAGAATGTGTTTCTGCAAGGATTTGGCTTGTAATGGATGGTCGTGTGTAGTGTGTAACTTTTCTTGTGCAAAAAGAAAAAGGAAAAAAAATCAGCATCAGTTTACTTAGCTCTGCATGTTGTGTGCCATTCAGAAGCAGCCTGTAAAAAATTTTCTGGCTTTGAGAAAAAAGTGCAATTGCATATTTGTACCTCTTCAGACTATTTAAGGAGGTCTAGATGTAAAGCTTGCCTATGGCTTGTAAGTTTCTAGCAACATACGGCTATATGAAGTCTAATTGTATACAGATTTTTATTCTCATGCCCAGGTATTTCTGTAGTAGACTAGTGCTTGTTTGGTTTTATGTGCTTCTCATATTTTGCAGTGTCTTGTTTTTAATTGAGCTAAACATTTCCCTAAAAATATGGCATTGAAAATTTCATTTACCTTGATTTTTGTTATTGACCTAGGTTTCTTGAACTATCAATTTGTTGCATTTTTTTTCATGAAGTTTAGTGCAAACTTCATTAAGATGCATGAATGTTATTTATTGTCTGTTGAATTCTATATGGTTGTAGTTGTGGCCAATCTGGTAACACATTATGTAACTTGACTTTCTGATGATCCTTCAGTTTGTTAAACTTGGGGATGGTCAAATCTGATAAGGCTGATTAAAATGAGTGGTCCCAGATCTAACTTAGTTCACGTCAACAGGATGCCTTTTCTTAGGACTTTGTTGGCTCAGAGTAAATTGAGAAAATGTTTATTTTGCTTGATTTGAGTTCATTGAGATAGACTGATGAAAACTAAAAACTAGATGAAATGAGTGAAGAGGCAGCCTGTTCAGATCTGCCCATCTCCAGTTAGACCCATGTTGATGACACTGAACATTGACTAACATAACTAGAGAGAGTGACCTTTTTAACTTTTGGTTTTCTGATTTCTTAGACTCTTTCAAAAGATTTATGGTGAGAATGGGTAAGTTTTGTGGTTCACATTAAAAATAAATCTACATATTTGTTTGTCTTTTGTGTAACCCGTTGCACTTCTCTCCTGGCATGTTACTAAAGGGGGGTGGCTGTGCACGGTGCATGAGATTTTCTTAACTTTTTATTAACATTGCAGCCTCATGGTACATTCTAATGCGTGGAATGTTGTATAAAACAATAGTTTTTGCTGTATCATTCATTTAGATTTTAGCTTCATCTCCTTTCCCTTTTTTGAATTTGATGATTAAAAGTAACAAGAGCATTTGTCTAAGACTATGTATGCTCATTTGGCATTTAATTGATAAATATACTAAGCTTCTGGTTCCTGGCTGTTGGAATGCCCCTCCACCCCCAAAGACAGATTTTAGAAAGTCTGTGATGGGAAAAGACATTACCATTTATTTTCCTGAAGTGAGAATTCAGAATGTACTTAGTTCACAAAGAGCCGAATTCGTTAGTTGCGATGGTGAGTGGCTTCAGTCTCCCACTGGTAGTTTTGGAAACATTTTCAAGACTCTTGACTGGGGTATAAAGCTTTTATAACATTAAATTTGTAGCATAAATGGATCTCTGGAACAGTTACTTTTCTTAAAGGAGAGATAAATACCCAGAGTCTTAAATCCTTGGGGATATATAAATACATATAACTACCTCTCTGACTTGACTCACCTGTTCTTCCTTGGTTTATGTGACCCAGTTACCCTTGGCAGGCATGGAGCTCAATGGATTCATGCCTAGTTTGCATGTAGTTTTGGGTTTCATCCGCAGCACTCTGCCCTCTCTCACTTCCAACCACAATTACCAATAAGAAAACCCTAAATATTTAACCTCAGAAAGCTGAGGGTCTTTGAACCATAACAGTCAGCAGCAAATATTTCCAACAGACAATTCCAAGGTAGTTGTTTGCATAGCACAGTATTTTTTTTTAAAGGCTGTTTTTTTTTTTTTTTAATTTCATGCATTGTAGTGCCAAGATAACTAACTTCACAAGTAAAGCAAGATAATCTGTCAGTTGAGACTGACGAATAATGCATGGATTTTCAGATAATGAAACCTAATGTGTATTTTTAAACTCAGCTCTGTTTAGAGTAGTTGAGTACCAACTTGTCATATAAGAGTTTTTTTCTGTTCTTTACAAATTACTAATGGTTTCCTTATATTGATCTCCTGTAGTTAAAACAGAATATAAATTGAAATTGGATTACATATAGGAGTTTAACGTTTTCATGTTTATGCTGGGTGAGGTTCTTGGAACATAAAATACTAGAAAAGCATCATTGCTTAATACCTTGTAATTAAAAAATAACTACCCATTATATGAATGATTTCTTCATCATAAAGATCAGTTTAAAGAGGAATATGTAGTATATTTTGAGTTTTTGTCTATTTTAGCTTGGTTTTTATGTTATCGCTCCCATAGTTTCTGGTGCTTATGCATGCTAATAAGACGTACTCTGCTACTAAGCTTTATGAACACAAAAGCCTCTATTTGGCATGTAGCACGTTAGTTTATTATTAATGAGCTGCTTTGTATGTGGCCATTAGTTCTCATATGTGTGTCTTTGTGTTGCATGAATTTTCATTTGTATGGTTCTATGAAGTTTGGAAATAAGGTCATGTGACCTCACATAAATTTGTTACTGACTATCCAGAAACAAGCTTGTAATGTGAGTAGATGGCAGATCCTGCTATCAATTTCATAAGGAAATAAGTACTAATTATGTGTAAACTTTCAGCCAAAGACAATTAAGACAGTTATATTCTTCTTATAGAGTTTGGCCAAAAGATTTTGTAGAATTATCAAGACATAAGGCAGGAATTTAAAAAGGGCATATTAAGTTCACTTGGGTTACTTTCTGGGGATTTTGTATTCACCCTGGAGGACACCTTGTAATATCTGGAGATGCTTCTCAAGGTCATAGCCAGGTATGGGTGCGGTTCACATTCTGTGCTTTGTACATGCCTTATGATACACAGTATATCCCCTCCACCAAATGATTTTCTGACTGAAATGTCAATAGCACTGCTTCTGAGAAGCCTGATTTATCTATAAATCTATAAGTGAAAAGGCCTTGTTCTGTCCTCTTGTTCCAGTGTATAGTAATTTCAGTCTCACACAAGTCTTAACATCAGTTTTTAATCACAGAATCCTGTGATGTCAGATGGAAATACATTTTTAGAAATAGTTAAATAAGCATTCTCATATTTGCTTTTGAAGCTGGGGACCCTTAACAGTATTGTGGAATTTTTATTTGCTATGTAAGGCTATGAGGGAATTTGTATTTAGGAAAAGTTGCCTTGTGTTGGTTTCTTTTGAATCCTTTATTCCTTAGGCGTTCATGTGTAAGTTTACTGAAGTTGGATCTTAGGGTAGTACTCCTTAAATCCAGTTAGAAGTGTCAGGAGCATCACATGCAATGAATACTGGAAGAAAGGTATATTTGTGGTTTTATGAATAATATCCTTTCCCTTAAACGTTAGTTCCTGTCCTTTACCTAAACACTATGAAACTGAACCAAAAAGACAAGATTCTTACTATACCTGTTTTTTTTTTTTTAATATCCAAATTCAGTTGTAATTTGGAGCCTTCAGAATAAGGAAATGCAGCCAAATATAGCAGGTAAATGGATAGTAAGAAAGTTCTGTGACTTACCAGTGAATAGTGGGTGCTGGACTTGTCCTTCCTAGTTTTTCTGATTCTTTCTTTGGTGCTTATCTCAGTTCTGGGAGGTAGACAGGCAGGTGTTATCTGCATTTCACAGACATGAAGAAAGAGAAACAGAGATTGCAGCTTTCCCAAGGATGCAGACTCCTGAGTGGTAGAACCAGACTGGGGCTTTGCATCATGAGGTAATCCACAGAGATTGCTTCCCAGTGCTGCCGCCGCCACTCAGGGAACCCTTGGGGCTTTAATACCATGCTGCTAATGCTGATAAGGAAAGAAAGAATTCTTCGCCATCTGCCCAAGAGACTTTAAAACTTCTAGATTTTATCTGTGTGGTCTGTGGCCAACTCTCTAATTTGAAGCAGCTTAAAGAGGTAGTTTTCGGTAGGTCCCATCCAGTCATATTGGCTTCAATAAGAATTGGTATATAGTACCAGATTTTTAAAAAGTAGAATTAGTACAACCTTACCCAGCTATCATAATTTAAGCCAGGAAGCCCAGGCTCTGAGAAGGGAACTTAGGTGTGTTCCGTAGGTGAAGGCTGGTGCTTCAGCCGTGTCTGGAGCCCTCCCCTCTTGTTTCCTGCCGATGCCCAGGCAGCCTGCTATGAGTGTACTCCCATTTTAATGGGGTAACTTTATATACCCTAGGGAAGAAATTATGCTCCCATCTCTGCCTTTCCAAGGGCTTGTCTACCATAGCCAGTGCTGGCTCACTTTGTTCATGCTGTGTGCCTCCTGGGGGCCAGGCTCAACTCAGGGCGGGCACACTCTGGAGAGATGTAGCCTCACCCTTGACTGACACACTGTATGAGAAAGTGTGTGGTTATACTTCGTGGTGCAGCAGGAGGAAAGGAAGAGAGCAGCCACAGAGACCCAGGACCAGCACAGATGGCTCAGCTCTCTTCTTATGAAAGCATTTCCATTTCTGTTCTGGAGTTTAAGCAGCTTCACATGCTGAATGTCCAGTCTCCCCAGTGCCTTGGATCTGGACATTTTCTTCCCATTTCTTACTAAATATTGTATTAGCTCAAAAGCCTTATTCCTTATAGGTGTGAGTTAGTGAGCTTTTATTCTCAAATTCACACAATTCAGTTGGATATGTAGTTATATCTAGTGAGATGGGAAGAAGCTAGAGGGTAGGGCGGAGTGTGCTATGACCTGGCTGCAACCATAACGCTCTCCCTAGCAGCTGTGTGGAGTACGTTGGGCTGGAGGGTAGAAGCTGGGAGATCACTGCGGTTCTCGGGGTGGGAGATGTGATGGCTTGTATCAGTGTCCTGACAGTGGGGGAGGGGAGAGGTGGTTGTACCCTAGAAAAAGGGAGCTACATAACAGGATTTACGGGTGGGGTGTGTCGTGGGAACAAGACAGGCACCTAGATGACGCCAAGATTCTGGTCCCAGTATGTTAGGATAGAGTTGACTTCGAGATGAGGAAGACAGGCTTGGAGCAGAAGGCTGTGGAGTAAGCCTGTTCACAGTTTTGAGTGGTATCTTAAAAGGATAGGCATTGAGGAAGGGCTTTTGAGTTGAAGTGAGCATTTGAGGAAAGACTTCTTTGATGATAATTTAAGCAGCTCTTTTGGAAATTCAGGTGAGGGTTGCCTGTGCCCTGATCTCGACTGTTGGCAATTGAAATGGAAAGAAAGAGGCACTGAATGAGAAGATACATGACTGAAAGTGGGGAGAAAGGAAAAACAAAAGTGAAAAGTGGTTCTTAGGTTTCAAATGTGGATGACTGAAGGTAGGTATCACCATTAACTACAAGAGGAAAAGCAGGATTGAGATTGCCTACACCAACAATAACCGTGTGTTTAGTGAGGTGCAGGACACAAAATCCTTCCTAGATAGTATTTCAGTGGCCCCTTTGCTTCTGAGGTGCCTAAGGGGATATCTATGCAGAAATGCCTATTCATAAGTACTGGGAAATAGAGTCAAAGGAGGGGTAGGTCCTGGGCTGTAGCCTTCAGAGTCATTTACATGGCAGTTATTCCTGAGCTAGCTAAGGATCAGTATGTGATAGGAGAACCCAAAGTTTAGGTGCCCACAAAGGTAAGGTAGAATTGTTTATATAACTAAAAGTTGAGTCAACTACCATGAAATAGCTCAGAAGTATAACAGGGAAGAGCATTTGGGGTAGCCCACTTTAAAAGCTCTCTGACCAGGCATGGTAACTCATACATTTAGTCCCAGCACTTGGGAGGCAGAGGCAGGCAGATCTCTGTGAGATCAAGACCAGCCTGGTCCCTATAGTGAGTTTCAGGCCAGCTGGAGCTACAGGGAGATCCTGTCTCAAAAAGACAAACAAACAAATAATAAATGGAGTTCGTTGGCTTTCTGACTCTTGCCTGATCTCAATATTGACCTGACTCCTGCCTTTCTGGGAGGCTTTTGGTCATCTTTCTCCTCTGCACAAGCTATATTCTCCCAGTACTCCTAATGCATACGAGCATGAGTACATCATGCCCACATTGTTTTTTTTCTTCTTCTCAAGTTGAGTCCTGAACACTGTCTTAATGAAGGAGAGGTAACCGAGGTGGTTCTGACAGGCTGTACGAAATTAACTGTGGTCCTCAGAGAACAGGTCCAGTCAGTGTACAATAGATCTTAGAGAATCTTTGAGAAGACTTAGCACATCTTTTCATGATACTTAACTTGAGGAGAAAATATCAGGTAAGCACTAAATTATTTAGCATGTGCCTAGAAAAAGCAGCCAAACTTTAATAGGTTATCTTTGAGGGGGAGAGAAAAATACAGACAGGTGATGCTAGTGACCAATGATGATTTTTTTTTTTCTGCGATAATCTTTTTATGTGTTGACATGTCCAAATATGAGTACTGGATTATTATTTTTAGAATTGTTCAGGGTTACTTTGGCCATTTGTGAAAAAATACCTCACACCTGAGTTGAGCACCAGGCTCTTGTTTCTGTGCTTTGGAAAAACACCATTTATCTGTGTTGTGCTGTTCTAGTGATACCCTCACTAAAGCATCAAGGTAGTGCAGTAGAAATTTAGGTGGAATTTCTAAACAGAAGCCCAATCTCCGTTTGAACCCTCAGGCTGGCCTGGGGAACCTTGATGACCCGGGTATTTTTTGTTGCAGGAGCAAGTCCATGAGTGATGTCAGCGCGGAGGATGTTCAGAATCTGCGTCAGCTGCGGTATGAGGAGATGCAGAAAATAAAATCACAAATGAAAGAACAAGATCAGAAATGGCAGGATGTGAGTGTTCTTGAACTGGGAGGGAGGACTGAATGTGGTGACCTTTTCCTTGCTTTTATGTTAAAAGGAAGTCAGTGTACTTAAGACCCAATCCTCCTGCTATGGTAGAACTCAATTCTGTAGAAAATGTGACCAAACAGTTTCAAAACTTTTTTTCTTCATTACAATGATATATTTTAAAGGACATTATAAAAAAATATAGAGGAGTGTTTGTCTTCTAATAGGTTGTAAGTTCTCAGAGTGACGTTACTTTTGAGCAGTATAGTGGAGTCATTTACCTGGGTTAGTGGCTGAGTTGGGATATGACTGCTTATTATGCTGTAATAGGATAAGACTCTTGCTCAGGGTTGGGATTGAAGAGGAGCAGGATCTAGAACTGATCTTGAGACTAGTAGGGAGAGGTGAAAAGATTCTTAAAGTTATATGGGAGAAAGGGAGGAATCATAGCACAGAGGTATAATTTCACTGAAGTCTTTATCAAATATGACCCAAAATTAAATATTTCAACTAAGATTACATATCTGGATGTTTGTATGGATATACACTTAAGTTTTAGTTGAATCTCTAAAGAAAATAAGTATAACCATCTTTTTCTTTTGAATGTAGTTAATTCTTATAAACTGTAGGAATAGGACTGAGAGATGGTTCAGTGGTTAAGAACACTTGCTCGCCTTGCACAGGACCGTTGCAGAGTTTAGTTCACAACTTCAGTTGGAACTTCAGTTCCAAGGGATCTGATACTTCTGGCCTCTACTGGCCCTGGCACACCCACATGAACACCCACATGGACACATAGACATAATTAAAGATAATAAAATCAATCTTAAACATAAACTGCAGGAATGTAAAGAACTGTAATAGATAAATTCATATATAGTAAACCAGAAGAAGTTTGAGGACAGTTTCATGGTAAGACAGTTGGGTGATAGCATGAACAAATGGACTAGATAAAGTAAATCTCATCTCCAAAGATATTATGGTTCCTTTGCATTGGTTGTACTACTAAATTTCAGTGCATCTTTAATTGGAAATCCAATTTAATAATCAAGAAAGAGCAAATAGGGCTCATGATGTGACTTGGTAGAGGAGTGCTTGCTCTAATATGTGTGATGCTCTAGTTTTAATCTCCAGGACTGCAAAAAGCAAAAACTACTAGGTAATTTAGTGTCACTTTGTTAAAGCATATGGTGAATATTTTGTAGGAAGATAACTATCGAGGGTGGGCTACCCATTAAGTGGGGTCAGGTGAATGAATATTCGGATTACTTCTTTCTTTTGGGAAGTAGTTCACAGTGCTCTAGTTGTTTTAAAAGCAAGGGTGGCCCTGTCTGATCTGAATTTGCTTTGCATGTTCTAAGGGTGAGGCTTGATTTGATCTGAGACCTTGGATATACTTCCCTTTGAACTGGAATGTCTCTTAGAATCCTTAACATTATGTTTCTCTGATTTGGAAAGAGAAAAGCTCATAGCTTTCAAAATTTCTTAACCCCTGAATGTCAGGACTGGTTTGTGTTATGAGGGATAACTGAAAGCCTGGGTTAGGTAGATTATCCTAGGGTCACCTGGCTGGGTTAGTCCACATTTGGGGGCATATAAGAAGCTTGTGTTGGCTTTGTGACTGTGTGATGTTCTGTGTTGCTCTGACCCATATATACCCTTTATACCAGTCATGGGCAGTTCAGTGTGGACTCCCCAGAGGATCTTCTATACATTTCCCCTTCTGTAGGTGAAGTGACCTTTTCTTTTGGACCCTCGTTCTCCTGAGCAGCTCCATCACACTAGTCACTCACATTTATTTACAGTCTGTGTCCTTCCAGTCTGTGTGTTCCTTGAAGGGAACCACAATTTAAGCATCTGGTTTGGAGACTGAGCTTTAACTTAGTAAGATGAACTTCCATAAGCTAAGTTCTTATAGGAACATTTCTGTTTCTGTCACCCTAAGGAGTATGTGAGTCAGGATTTTGGAGTAAGATGAGAATGAATTTGAAATAGTTCCTGACCAACCTAACCTGGTAGCTAATTACAAACATTCAGCTTTCTTTGAGAAATGGTCATTAAGGAAGCACTTTCTGGGAAAATAAAAATAGGTCAGGTTTTCCAGACAGATACGTGAGATAAAGGCTTAGTACAGAAACACTGGCTATAAAAAGCAAAATTAGGGCAGCTTGGCACAGGTGGGAGCTAATGGCTTCAGCAGTGTAACAGGATACTCCAGCGTGCTCTTGCTGCAAGGAGAGGGTGTGGAGAAATTCAGCTATGACCGGGCTCTTGTGATTTTTTGTTTTGGTCAGGACCTTGCAAAATGGAAAGATCGTCGGAAAAGTTACACCTCAGATCTGCAGAAGAAAAAGGAAGAGAGGGAAGAGATTGAAAAGCAGGCTCTAGAGAGGTCTGACAGAAGCTCCAAGACATTTAAGGAAATGCTGCAGGACAGGTAAGAGTTGGACACCCCTCATGTTTGGAGACCCAGTGTCAATAATGGAGGCTTTGTGTGTGTTCACCAACTTTCAACTGCAATCAAGTGTCTGCAGAAACAGCCAGGGTGCTGCTGACTCCACAGCACTAAAGTAATATTGTTGAGGTAGTGATCTGGGTTAACAAAAGAAAAGAGTGCTTACCATCGGTGAACAGGATTTCTTTGTTTCATATTGTACACTCCTATGCAGAAGGAGGAGGAAGAAGCTGTATTTGGTACATGGATAACACTGCTTTCTCTTCCTTTGAAGCGAGTCTAAGAATGGAATGAGCAAATAAAATCAGCCTTTACTTTGAATTGTGTACAATATAGCATAATTCATTTTCGAGTTTTAGTGGTAGAACACAAGTTATATTTTAAGGAAATGTATAAATAAACATGACTGTAGGTTTATTTTTTGCATTGTAACATAGCAGGATCAAAGTGAAATTTTAATTTTCCTGTGAGCAGTTGCTGTGTAGACCTGGAAGGTATTAGTAGGTCAGGAAAAAAGCAAATATGCTTTAAGACTATATCAAAGAGGTGATATACTGCCAGGTGAAATAAACAGAGATCCTTTGTGCTCGAAATGCCAATGATAAAAGAGTTTCATTCACTTAAATACAACAGCCCGAGAGAGGTAGGTATTCCTTATTGACTGCAACATGAGGGTGTTTCCTCAACTCTATAAATATAAACAGTAACTTTTAATCTGTAATTACTACTCATGGAATTCTGTCAAGCTTCATGAGACTATAAACTGATTGGATCTCTAGAAAAGTCTAAGTTTTTTGTACTATTTATTTATTATTTATTTTTGTCTTTTTGAGGCAGGGTTCCCAGTAGCCCCATCTGGCCTGGAACTTACAACATAGACCAGGCTGGCCCTGATTTCACAGAGTTCTGGGCTGAAAGGTCTGCACCATCCTGCAGGGCTCATTGTTTTGATACAGGATCCTACTTGTAGCCTCTGCTGGTTTGGAACCTGCCTTGGAGTCCAGGCTGACCTTAAGCTCATGGTGATTCACCTGTCTCTTCCTTCCTGAGTACTGGGATTAAAGGAATGGACCACCACACCTAGCTCGTTATAAATTTTTATAGCAAAACCTTTGTGGTTCAAATTGGTTGTCAGTTATTTATATGTAGTGTTTTGATTTTGGAAGATATAAATTTGTGGATAAAAAGTCTGTGAAGGCTTCCTTGTTAAACTTTGTTCATTTTGGTATTAAAATATCTTTTATGATTAAAAAATCCACTTAAATATTTAAGGGCCTTTTTATTAAAAAGTCATGTTCTCATAACGTCTCTTAGTTGAGGCATTAAAAAAATTTTGTTGGGCTGGAGAGATAGCTCAGCAGTTAAGAGAACTAGTTATTCTTGTGGAGGACTTGGGTTGGATTCCCAGGACCCACATGGCAGATAACAACTGTGGGTAACTCCAGTTGCAGGAGGACCTGATATGCCCTCTTCTGATCCCTGGAGGCATTGCACCACACAGGTGCACCTACCTACATGCAGGCAATACACTCATACACATTAAATAAATAAATTATATGTCATCACAGTCTGTTAGTGTTGTGCGGATTGTTGTGTACAGTCAGTGACAATTTACATGGTAATTACTTCTTGGGTTGCCCCTTCTTGGGTCAAATGCATAACTTTGTGGTGACAGTGCCTTTCTTTCTGTGAAGGGAGTCCCGAAGTCAAGAGTCTACAGTTACTTCTAGGAGGAGGTTGTATTCCTCGGATGATGTCTTGGATGATAAAGCTCTCCCTCCAACAGCCACTCTGTCAGAAGCCAGCTACCAGAGTGAGACAGTGGAAGAAAAGGGAGCAGCTTATACCACTGAGATGCCCAAAGAAGATTCCAAAACCTTCACCAGCAGACAGGACAGTGCAGCCACTGAAATTCAGCCTCCTTCTAACAGCACTGCGGAAGAGCAGCGCCCGGACCTTCTGTCTTCTCAGCCTTCTCTGAGTACACGAGTGGAGCAGACTCGGGTTTCAGCTTCTCTCCTCAGAAGCTACCAGAAAGCTGATACTGCCAGGTTAACATCTGTGGTCACAGCGAGACCTTTTGGCACCCAGTCAAGGGGAATCTCATCACTCCCCAGATCCTACACGGTAAAAATGCTACAGGTTCATTTAATCTGCTCTCAAGAGCATTGAGTTGGGAAATTGCAGAGGCCAGAGTTGCAGATACTGCATGTGTAAAATGTAGATTGACATACAAACAATGTTCATGCCAATTTAGAAACCAGAGAAATTTAATGCTTGAAAATGGCTGTGGTACAGGGTTGGTTAAACTTTGAAGAATGAATAAGATGTCTTCTAAGGCAGAGCATTTGTTTTTCCTTTCTTTCTTTCTTTTTTTTTTTGTTGTTGTTGTTCACATATGGCTAGTGTAAAGCATTTGAGTGAACATTATGAAATCTTCAGTAGTCAGCTCTTTTGACCTACAAAAGAGCAGTTTTATATGGCTTAACCTAAATGTTCTCATGTTGTATATGTGAGGTTTTGCTTTATCCTGATCGCCCACTTTAGAACTTGATTTTTGAGTATACTTTTATTCAAACATGTATATTTATACTTCTGTTGGGATTTCGAATCTTATAGGAGATTGCAGCATCTTTCTTAATAATGAAGTGGTTCCTGCTGTGCACCTGACAGTTAAACTGAGTAATGTAAAAGGAGCAATGAGGTCTTAAAATCAATCATGTTCCTGTTCTGTCAGTCTAGACCTTAAAATCTCAAAATCTAGAAGAGATGAAATAGATGTGATTTTAAAAATTACAATTTTTGAAGGGATAGACCCACACCTAGGAGCTCTGGGAGAGCACAGACATTAGACTCGATAGGCCTTCAAAAATTTTCTTAAAGACAAATAGTGTAGGACACGAAGAGAGGGTGTAAGGTGGGGGAGACGGAGCAGAACACGACTGAAATGCACTGAACAAAATTCTCTTGAATCAATAAAAAAATATGTATTTTCAAGAATTAGGGTATTTGGGATAAAAGGAGCCTGGTCAAATTAGCCTGGAAATCCGTGACCATTATATTAAGGGAACTGTAGGTCTATTTGATAACGTAGAAATTAAAAATATGATAGGCACCATTAACATAGGACAATTTAAATCAAGAAAAGTACTATCAAAATATAGTATAGATAGAATGTTAATAACTCTAAGATGTAAGATATTTCTATAGCTTGATAAGGGAAAAATAAACACTAGAAACGGATGTAGAAACTGAACTGATTAATTCAAAGGAGAGGAAATTTATTGACATAAAATGCAAAGAAGCATGCTTAGCTTCATTAGCATAAAGATTAGGTGAACAACTTTTCACCCATCAGACTGACAAAGATTTAAAATGCTCAAATAGACTTGTGTCGATGAGGAGGCAGAGAAACAGGTGTTCATGTATATTGCTGCAATTCTCTTTGTAGAAATGATCTATAGATACTGCATATAATAAAATATTTGACCCAGCTGATTTTTGGAGAATCTGGGCTATAATGTAAAGGCTCAAATTATAGAGATACGAGAACTGGATGCAGTATTTTGGGGCAGTGATGGACAGCTTAAAACAATTTTAAGTATTCATCAAATGAATAAATGATATCCACACTGTGGTATTTTTAACAATTGAAAGACCTAGTTTGGAGTCCTGTCTATTGACCTGGAGTGGGTGAACAAGCAAAACAAGTTCCAGAAGTCTGCATAATAATGATTTGATGAAAACAATTCTTTCCATGTAAGTGCATATTTGTTGGTATGAAGAAATATACTCCTGGCTTTTCACAGTAGTTACTCTGCTGTGGAAAGTGTACGTTACTTTTGTAGTTTTAAATTATTAATGAATCAGGTTTTAAAGCAGACACTAAAGCTAATAGAATATTGACTTTAAAAATGATGTTTACTATTTAGATGGATGCTGGCTGGAAGTATAATGGAGATACTGATGCTGGCAAGAGAACACAACACAATTTGGTCCGTGTCCCTGCCCAGAAGCCTGATGCCAGCCAGCTTGTTTCGAGCTCATCCAGTGAAAGAGAGGCAGCCAGAGGAGAAGATGTGGCAAGGGTGCCCTCTCCTACACCCTCTTCCTCATCCCTCTCCCAAGACCAGGCTGCCACTTCAAAAGCCACGCTCTTTTCAACATCTGGCCTGGATTCAGTGTCTGACTCTGGAGAAGGAAGGACCTCACCACTGAAGGAGGTATCAAGGTCTCAGGTGGGTTTAGGAGGGCTTGTTATCATCTGGCCCTGATACCTAAGGATTTCAACCTGGAAACAATCTTTCTAGCCTCTAGCTGTTGTAATGCAGGCTGATATTTATATTATGCAAAATTCTATTATGGTTTATTTTTAGCAGATCTTGGAGGAAATAGGTCCTTTCTAATTCTTATTTTGTAGATTCCAGATCACTCTCTTGAGATGTGTCTCTAGAGACCTGATAGATGAGTCTTCTTGGGGTTTGCCTCAAGTTTTAATCATTTTATATTTTCCTAGTTTCTGGTGCAGATCTAGTGGATTTATAGGAAAGAAAAGCCCTGCTCATGGAAATTAACTGGCCATAAGGAGCCATTGATACATATGATGGATGCCGGCCTCTAGGGACAGAGCATTTTGTTCTCTCTTAACCTTCTAGTGGCTTTTAATTCTAATTTATACTTCAGAATGGCCACAGTTTTGAGTTAACTCCTTGACTCTTGGTAGGAACACTAAGGCTTAGTTCAGTATGACAACTGTGACCTCAACATGTGGAGACTACACAGAATATGCCATCAGACTGAGAATGAATGGGGGTGTTTGTCATTTTTCCTGTTTAAAATCTTACGAGATGACTTTCAGAATTATTAGGTAATAAATGTTCTTTTAGACTACATGTAAAACCTATGAAAAGTCTGTCTAGCAAAGCTTTTAAAAAAATCCAAACCCTTGTTAAGCAATTTGAGTTGCAAAAACCTCTTAGCCTCTTTTGTGGCTATTTGACTCGGAATACAACTCCCTTCTACCTTAGTAAAACATATTTGTTTTCCAAGGCAAAAGGTAAAATATGTAACTTTAATAACTTATATGAATAAAATAGCTTTATATATAGCATATTTACTTAGTTTTACTAGGTGCTTATATATGTAGAAAAGCTTTTAAAATTTAAACTTCTTTTCCCCTGACTGTAAAAGACTATGTACTCGAGTAACTTGGGAAGTATAGGAACAAGAATAATAATAAAATCCCAGATAATTCGGTCATTTAGAGGTAATCATTGTTAACACTTAGGAAACTTTTTGGTTTGGGGTTTTGTTTTTTGTTGCTGCTGCTGTTTTAGTTCTTTCTTATTTTTGCTTTTTGAAAAAAGTATTTTCTATGCATATTTATAGATACGTCTCTAAAACAGTTTCTTCAGCTTGCAAAAAAGCATTAGCTATAAAATTATCTTGTTACACTGTAAAGGAATTAGGAGTAATTTAATCAGCACTATAGGTCTCACTGGAGGGGAGCAGTACCCCTGTGCTATTTTGGGGAACTTAAGGTAGCGGTGAATGAATAATAAAAGCAGAGGCAAAGCATCTTTTGCCGTGTGGACTTGTGCATTACCTTTCCCCTTTCAGAGAACAAACTCAAGAAAACAGTTTGATGAATGTGCTGCGTGCTAGGTGATAAACTGTATCCCTGGATTAAGAAAAAGAGACCAGTGTAGAACGTGGATGTGCCCTATACTCTAGTATTTGCAAGAAACCCAAATTATTCTGGCCTTCTTAGAAGTTTCATCATAGCAGATTTATGCTCCCTTGTCATCACATTTGACAGGGTATTCTACCAGGGAAAATTAGGCTTCACTTAACCACTGGAATTCTTGAGCATTGTTGTGGAGTCTGTTTCTGATATTTAGAGTGGTCATTTTTATACTAGGAGTAACTTGTGGAGTTTACTGTTTTGAGAGAAGCTGTGAGTGTACAACAGCTGATGAGGGGTATATGACTGGCCCCTGTACTATATTCTTCCAAACTCCGGTTCGAACTCTGTAACTGTAGGTGCTCAGAGAGTAACAACGTCAAAAAAGTGAACCTAGATGTTTGGTGGCTTTGTAGAACTTTCTGCGGCTAGTGGCTAGTCTTTCTTCCCTGCTGGACGCCTGCCGATAGTGCCCTTACCCCACCTCCTGCATTCCCCTCGGTGCTGCCCCTTTCATCTCAGCTGCCGTTGCTCTAATCCATGTCATTTGCCTATCAATGCAAATGTACTGAAGTAGCACAGGCTTGTGTATTCTATATGAAATTCAGTAATTTCTCTGCTCTAGAGTCCAGCAGCAAAGTGTGGCCTGTTGAATGAAGTTCAGGACACGATATAGAGCACTGATGTCTTTCATGAATACTCAGATTCCTTTGGTCATGCCATAGTCGGAGCTAATGTTCATTGAGTGCTTTACATGTGCCGGACAAGCTTTCAGGGCATTACCAGAGGGAACCCTCACAGCAGCCCTGTGATGTTACCACCATCATTATTATCTTTATTTATACTTGGAAAATTAAAACATGGAATGGTAATACTACTATACAAGGCATAAAAGGCTCCATTGGTTCAAACTCAGGCAGTCTGACCCAAGATTACCTAGTTATTGCTGAATGATGTGAAAGGAAGGTGACTTAACTTCCTAAGAAAGCTGGCTTTATTCTTGGGCACATCCTACTTTCTTGAGCACATGGTGTACATTAGTTATTATTATTCTTCCATTTGAAGATGTCTACTTTCCATATCTCTGCTGTTTAATGTCTTTCAGTTCCTTCAGTTCTCCTTCCTTTCAGGAGAACCATGTTTTTCACAATCAAAGCATTCTGTTCTCCTGGTTGGAATTGAACCATCTACCCTTAGAATTGAACCATTTATCCTTGAAACTTTCACTCTCTAATTCCTTCTTATCCCTTCTATCAATGTCTTTCTTTTTATCAATATTCTATCTTTCAGTCAGCATACAGTTGGCAGTTAAGGCTTACTTGAGCTCCATTCAAGGCCCTGATATGTGTGTGGGAGCTTTAACTTTGAAAAGTGTTTTTAACAGTGTAAGCTCTGTGATGTCATATAGCATTATTTTAATAAAGCAAAGTCTGCAGGCAGAGGCTGGTTAGGAGCCTACCACAGAATTCTCATGACAGGGTGTTTTGTGTCAGAGAGCAGGAAAAGCATAATGAAGGAAAGATCTTAGTATGGCCTCATTTACTATCTGCCCACAGGAATTTCCCGTCCCTCCCCATTACTGAGGCACTAATCTTCTCTGCTCCCTCTCTTCCCTCCCTCTTAAGAATTTTGCCATTTTCCTTGCTGCTCAGGCCGGTCTAGATTGCCAGGAAACCCAAGATAAGGAGAGTAGATTTGACTCTGAGTCTTCTCTGTCAGCTGTCTCTCAGCAGACAGGGCTTTTAAGATTTCCCCCAAACTGGTTTTACTTAGTTTTTTTCTGTTCTTCCAAAGCCCTCTCCTCTCAAAGGCCACAGAAATCTATCTTCCAGAATCTTTGCTGTGGTGTTCTTAAAGCGGTTCACCAAAGCTGAATGAAAAATGTGAACAAAGGATGCTTTTCATGTGTGCTTTTAATCCCCAGATAATAAGGGTCCCTTTCAGGGCTGGAGGTATGGATCAGGGGTAGAACATTTGCTTAGGATGCATGAAGGAAGCCCTGAGTTCAATCCGCAGTACTGACAAAAGGCCCTTTAAATAGCAGGGACTTTCCTTATCCTAGCTTAGTACATGCCTTTTAAGTTATGCCTTCACCTAGAGTCAGTTCCCTGGGAGGGTGGGAAGCCAACTCTTCTTTCTCTCTTGTCAGCACAGGACCTGGAACTGTAGTCACCAAGGATAACTGTGTCCTCTTGGCTTTTGAACTAAGGATGTGTAAGTTAAATAACACTTTTACATTGATCTGGAAACTGCTTAATAAGCATGTACATCATGTTTAATACTGTTTCCAAGGGAAAAAAAATATAAAAATAAGTACTGAGTGCCAGCCAAGTGCTTTGGCAGCCTTTAAATGTTTTGTTTAATCGCAGTCAACATCAAAGTGGGTGGTATTATTCCTTTCCTTGCTGGTGAAGTACTTGAGATTTAAGTACTTTAAGTACTTAAGAGTTTTAAGTTTGCCCTGAGCTGGTGAGACACATAGGCCTGACTCCAGCTTTCCTGATGCTACTTTCCTTTTCTATATGCACACTCTCATCTGAGGATTGACCTAATGTGTCATTAAGTCACTAATATTGACTGATTAATTTTAAAAATTAATTTTTTGGTATTTTGAGACATGATCTATCTTTAGTCCCAGCTAGCCTGGAACTTGCTGTGTAGACCAGGGTGGCCTTGACTTGATGTCACAGAGATTTGCCTGCTTCTGCCTCTGGAGTGCTAGGACTAAATGCAAGCACCACCACACTCAGATCTTAAGTATTTTTGATTTGAGAATTTCGTACAGTGTATTTTGGCCACACTCGGACCCCTTCCCCTCCCCACCCCTACCTCGCTACCCCACTTAATGTTTTCTGTTATTATTTGTCCTTTTTTTTCTTTTAAATGTCGATTCTAATCTGTGTTTCCTAAGTACTCTTGGACGTGGGTCTGTCCCTTGGAGTCTGGTCAGCCTACCAGGCATCCCACCAGTAGGGAAAACTCTCTCTCCCTCTCCTAGCATCCATCAAATGCCAAAAGAACCTCAGTTAGAGCCAGGGTTTTCTGATCACCTCCCATGCTGGGCCCATGTCTTTCTTGAGTTTGGACAGGTCTTGTGCATGTTGTCATAGGTCCTTTGGGTTCATATGTACAACTACTATTTAGTGGCCAGACAACACAGTGTCTTTGTAATCTGTTCACTTATTTTTAATATTGCCCTGTTTTCAGAATTTTAGAGCCAATAGGGACTGAAGTATCTTCTGGTCCATAGAAATAAAACATTATTATTGTTGGTTGTTTTTTCTGTTTGTTTGTTTGTTTTTTGTTTTTGGAGACAGGGCCACCAAGCCTGGACATTGAATTTTTCTTAAAAATCATTTCAAGGAAAGGTAGTCTATGTTTATAAAAACTCGCCTGAACTGAATTTATCTGTGAAATATAGGGTTTGTGTTCTCCCAGATAGGCACTAGAGAGAGAGCTGCCAGCAATTTTCTGAATTGTTAGTATAGAAGATTGACTCAGATTTTCATTAATTCTCATCAGTGGTGACATGAGACTCTTAATTCATCACTTCTAGAAAAATGATTCATAGTCTTGTGACACCAGGTCATCTTTTTTTGTCTTTAAAAATTTAGAGTCTTCTTCTGGTTCATCATTCTGACAGTTGGTGAGCAATCTCAGCTTTCAGTGGGTACTTCTGTTCAAATTATACCTAATTTGAGGGATATTGCTTTTATTTTAAATGCTGAGTTGTTGATGAATAAGTGTTATTTTCTCTGCTCTGGCATGGGCAACTGAAACCACTTTGGGTAGTTCGTTTCTTAGTCATCAAAAAATCTAGGTTTCCCTCAGTAATTTATATTCCTGTTCCATCCAGTTCAAAAGGTAATTCCCTATTATTTCCTGTAGCTCAAATCCTTTGTAAAATATTGATTTGGTGAGAAAGTTGCAGAAGTAGAGATTCTGCCTGAAATCAGTGTCATGTAGTTCATTCATGAACATAATTATAGTTTTGTTCACATGCAAGGAGTCTTGGGAATAGTCCAGGACTACAGAAGCCTAGCATTTCACAGAAATACCTCAGAGAATTCCAAAAGGAGGAGGCAACACAAGTAGGAATCTGCAACCTGCAACCCTTCTCTTCCAACAACCCTCATCTACTTTAATCATATACATATGATATACTCATATACATTTACATGCTTACACGTGTGTGTATATTGGGGGGACGAGTCTGACTGCATAACATTGTCATTTGAAAGTAGAACTTCAACTACAAAGAACTTGAAATGTCGCGGAGAGAAGGTTTTATTAGGATCAGTAGCATGAATGAATGAAGCTAGGTACTGACCGAAATTCACCTGTAATTGTTCATACTGTCCCCTTTTTTGTTCCAAGGGTTGACAGGCCCGAATGTAGCCATGGGGAAGGTTGTCTTCCATGTTTGTGGATCAGAAAATTGTTTATCTGTCCTTTTATTCGACATGTTTAGAGATTTATTTTCAACTCAGAACAGGTATAATCCTGGTTTAGTGTGACTGTGAGGCTTTTTCCTCTATGGCTCAAGCTCATTCTCCTTCATCCTATATCTAGAAGAAAAGGAGAATCACTTGTAGTCTCCCACAGGGTATTTTTAATATAGTTTGAGACTATTTATTAAAGCACCATCCTGTCTTTTATTATTCAACTAAAAAGCAGAACCAAATCTCAATCAGTGGTTTGACTATCTAGCTCGTTATCGCCTCTGTGCCTTCTATAGCCGTAGATTCCATGCTTTCACTGGCCTCGATTCAGTTTTTCTATAAGTGTGGTGAAGGTGACAACTTGTTTTCACTGAGTCACCTCCAATTTAAGTGTTTGGTGGTTTTGGTTAAGTGACAGCACTAACCAGTAAGTTTTTCTATTCTGTTCTTAGCAAGGTTTTATAATGTTCAGATTGACCTTCATCAGAATCACTGTTAATGTACATTATGACTACATCTGGATTCCTCTATTTAAACTGCCCTTCACAAGACTTCTTACTCGAAACTTCATGTTACTAGCCACACTTTTTCCTTGCTTAAAAACCTCCCATGACCACTGTTGAAGAGTCAGTAATTATTTCAGGAGAACTAGGATCATGCCTCATTCATCTTTATTTTATTCCAAGGTGTTAAATACTACGTCATACAAAGAATACGTCCCGGAACTAACTATATGTTGAACAAAGGCCTAACTGATAGTGTTATTACACTTTCATGTGTCCATAAAGCTTAGCGACTGCTTGTTTCTGGATTCATTGCTTCCTTTCCTTTGGTGTAATTCTTAAATATTGTACCAGTTTTTCTCAGAATACTGTCACTTGAATTTTGAACTTATTTTATGGGCAGAAAAACAGATAGAAAAGCATAGGCAGAAAGTTTTACTACTTTCTCCATTGGTCCTAGGTTTGTGTTTAACTGACAAATTCGAATCAAGAATTGGTAGTCTGCCTTCTGGAAAATAAAGTAGCCTTGGAAAGTTAAAAAAAATTTTTTTTTAAATAGGTGAATCTAAGTTATTTATGATTAGAAAGTAAAGAAATAAAAGGTTAATTTGATAAACTCATTACAATTTCTACCTGTTGCTTACCCCAAATAAAATAAAATATATGTTCTGAAAGATGTTCTAAAAGTTTAAAAATCCATTTTTGATTGATTGTTCTCACGTGTGTGTGTGTGTGTGTGTGTGTGTGTGTGTGTGTGTCACTGTGTTTATGTGGAAGTCAGTGGACAACTTGTAAGAATTGGTTCTTTCCTCCTGTGGTCCTGAATCCAACTCAGATTATTAGGCTTGGTGGCAAGTGCCTTCACTTATTGAACGATCTTGCTAGCACCTGGGGGTGTTTTAACAAAGATAATTTACTGTGCATCTGAAATTTGGTTTAGAAAATGATTTAAGAAAATCCTGGGCAATTTAGGATTTGGTTTTATGCAGTATAAATAGGACTCTACTTTTTCCCAAGGTGCTGCACATGGTCTCTTACTCAGGGTGACTTTGTGTATAGTTTATCTTGGATGACAGAGCTCTGTATTTTATAGCATGGGCAGCAGAAATGCCTTTATCTCCAGATACTCATATGGTCATTGAGCTAATAAAAATGACCAACTTGAGGTGTCTGCTCACAGGGACTGGTAAGTCCTAGTTAGACCCAGCTGTTAGCCGATTTCCATGTCTGTGAGGCGTTTGCCTAATTCAACTACATTTGCTTAACACTGGGGGTAGATTTCTGTCTTGTTTTTCAGTGTTGTCCTTTTAAAATTAAATGATTTAAGTCACTCTGCTTTATTCTTAGTTGATGTATAAATGGTCTATAAATTATATTTGTTTGTGAGTGAGATAAGTCCAAGCTTTCCTAAAGGACAGCTGGTCCATAATATTACATGAATATAAAGAAAACATTTATTGACAGTAGGTTTGCCTTTATTTTAGCATAAAAATTCTCTGTGATATTAACATAAATGAAAATTTCATCAAACCCCAGGAGGAAAGAGGAAGCTACTGCTTTTTCATGAACTAACTCAGCAGTGCCCTGGGGCAGCTTCTCTCATGGATAGGTTTCCCTCCATGTGGGCACCAGGGATACCTGATACCAGTGTTTCATGTTTCTTTTTCAGGATCAGTTCAGTGATATGAGAATCAGCATCAACCAGATGCCTGGGAACAGCCTTGACTTCGGGTTTACAGTGAAATGGGATTTTTCTGGGATGTTCGTAGCATCAGTTGAAGCAGGTAAGCCACAGACTTAACTCTACTGCTCCGGCTTCTTTGCTGTCCTACACTGTGGGGCAGATACAGAAAATTCTTGCTTTGGTAGGGGAGGGGAAATGTGGGAAAATGCATCTCAGTGAATGAGGGAGATGCATCCTCTTCTCCAACACTAGTGGTCAGAGTTTCAAATTACATATATTTATTTTCCTTTCCTAATTAGTTTTAGTTTTGAAAAGTCTTCATTTTGTGATGTTAGAGAATTTGTCAAAAATTAAGCTTAATTTCTAGAAACATTAACACATTGTACCTATTTGAAGATTCCATATGAATTTTTCATGAGCAGTTGTGCTGTGTGGAAGACAAATACAAGCTGTATAATAAATCCACATGGTGGGTTATTTTATTTTGTTGTGATGGATTGACTTGAGGGTATCACACATGCTAGGCAAGTTTTCCATCACTGACCTACATCCCTAGACTAGTGTGGCATTTTTTGAGCATTGTTATTATTTTATCTGTTGCTGATTGTAACTTCAAGGTGTTTGGGTGTTCTGAAGAGGGGTCACTCCTCTCATACCCAGGGTTGCTAAGTCAAACCCAGAAACTGCAGAATATGACTTCAAGGACTAAAATTTTAGTAGGATTTATCATATTTAGGAAGAGGTTCTCATTTATATACTTTCGCTGCATAATATTGCATGTTAGCATTGGCTCTTTCTTTTAAATTTCAAGATTAACTTGTGAATGGTACTTTAGTAGTAATTTTGAGAAATTTTAAGAGACTTTCTTTCTACTTCCTTCCAGGGTACAAACTGATGCTCAGTTAAAGTATACTATATTTCACATTTTAAAATAAATAATAAACTTTTTCATTGTCTTTAGGAAGTTAAAATTTTTTTATTGAGTAGGAGATTTTACCATTTCTCCATGCAATGTAATGGAGATGCAGACTATGGAATAAAAGTAATAGCCTTGTTGCTACATATGGTGTAGAGATTCAGATGTTTGCTATCTGAAAAACAGCGAGTATTTCTTCTTTACTGGAAACATTCAGAACTGGTTGAGATGAAGTCATTTTTCTTAAAGAAACAGCAAGGAGCAGACCATGTGGGCTGTTTTTCATTTGATTATTTAATTTACATTATTTAGGTAGCCCAGCAGAATTTTCTCAGCTGCAGGTAGATGATGAAATTCTTGCTATTAACAACACCAAGTTTTCATATAAGGACACAAAAGAGTGGGAGGAAGCCATGGCAAATGCTCGAGAAACTGGAAACTTAGTGATGGATGTCAGGCGCTATGGGAAGTCTGGTGAGTGAGTTTCCCCACTGTGCCTGGCATTCTAAATTGGGAAGTTGGTCTTTGGCAAGTGGTTATAACAGTTTGCTTTACTAATCTTTTTTTTCCATTTTATTTATTTTTGTGCTTGGAAGGTTTTGTCATTATGTTGGGATAAATCATGAGCAATACCTATGACTATTCTGTCTGAAGATGCTTCACTAGCAAATCTACTGAATTCTATGTTATTTAACTGCTTCATGTAACTGAAGTGACTGAATGCAAATATCAGTTCTAGGCAAATGTACCTGCTTGCAGGAGTCCCAAAGCTGAGCATTAAGAATGGCACCATGACTTAACTCTCTCTGGTACTGTGGCTGTACTGGTGCAAGTGGAGGAGAGCAGGTCGGATTCTTATCTGTTCTCAAAGAACTTTCAGGCTGCCTTTTCCATTATCACATTTCTGGATCCTAGGTTGTGGTTAGCCAGGGAAGGGCATTACCTGTCTCTGGACTGAAAACTGTTGAGCTTATAACATATGTTCCCAGTTTACAGAAAGAATCAGCATATTTGCTAGTCTTTTGATTACTACCATGGTTTTAACCTTTCTGTTTGGGAAAGGTGGTCTGCTGGTAAAAGCCCTAAAGTCTTCCTGCCTTTCACACACTTGTTGATTTGTCTGTCTGTCTGTCTGTCTCTGTCTATGTTTTATATCTGTGCATTCAGTAACTTTATTTTTCCACTTCACCATCTGTATGCACTTATTATTTGATCTTCATGTGCCAATCAGACTGGGGCAAAGACCAACCTTCCCTACCATTCACACGGCATAAAACCCTCAATCTCACCAGTATGGCTACCAAAATTATAGGTTCAACTGAAACAAAGTGGATTGATACAACTTCAGGAATTTATAGCTCAGACAAGTCTTCAAGTCTATCCACAACAACTGATTTCTCCGAAAGCCTTCAGAGTCCTGTGAGTATTTTTGAGAAGTGTGGATGCTTCTGTGAAGCAAAGTGACAACAGAAGTTGTATGTGGGGAAGGGAATGATTTCAGTGGGACATTTTTAATTCTATTTAAAAATAGAAATAATTAGGTTATGTATAATAGGCAGACTAAAATGTGGTTTTGAATATATAGGACATTATTCATAGCCTATTGTGAGTTATGCAATGGCAACATCAAAAAGTTCCATAATGCTGTTCTGCAGGGATTTCTCACCATCATTGCCATCATCTGTCAGATCTTTGTGAATGTAGAGTAGCAATTACAGAAAATTATATACTATAAATCATCTACTTTCTCTCTAGTCTTTACTGGCAAAATGTTGTCATTCTATGCACCATAAAACCTCTTGGAGCATTTTAATTCTTGGTGAATCTGATAGGTTAGAGTACATGCATGATTAACACATAATGAGTTCCACTAATTGATTCAAAGAGCCTAATGCAGACATTTTTCTAAGGGTCAAAACAATACTTTTTTGTACAGGTTTCAAAAAAAAGTGAGGTTTCTATTCCTAATTGGAATTGTTCATTTAAATCAATAATTTAAACTTTGAACTGGATAAACATATAAGGAAGTACTATAAGATCTTGAAGGAAAGATTTAAATATTAAAGAATCATGGATCATGGATGCATATTTTGCTTACTCATAAGTATAAGTCAACTGAATAGATGACAATTTTATTTATCATGTTTCTTAGAATATTAATGACTGATTAAACTTAAGGTCATCCTTGCCTGTAGCTAGTCATTAGTCCTTCTACAAGTACTGTAGAATAATGAAAAACATTGAGTTTTTACTGCTTGTTAGAAGCTGTGAAGAATGATCAATAGCCTGAAAAAACCCATCTTGTTAAAAGATATTTTCACTAATGAGAAATGCATTATTTAAGCCCAGTGTCCAATGGAGAGAAAGTTAATTAGCACTTTCATTCTTTCCAGTATATGGAATCCAAAGAAATCAATGGAATTCATGAGGAAAGCAACACTTTCGATTCAAAAGGTGAATATCACCCTGCAATTCCTTACATTTGTTCCACAGGATAAGTCATAGCTCTCACATTCTGCTATAAAAATTACTATCTGTACATGAAAGAAAAAGGGATGTGCTGCAAGTTGAAACTGAAAGACCAGCGCACAGATCCGATTGCAGCCAGGTGGAAGGGAGTCAGTTCCAGAACAGCGCAGGAACCGCAACCATAACTTTGGCCGTTCATTCTGGACCTGGGTTCTTGTGTGCCTATGCCTAATAAGAACAGGTTTTCCTGAGGCCAGCAACTTCCTGACTCTCGTATGCTGGCAGAAAGATCTCTGTGAACCACAAATGATGAATGAAGTTTCCTTTTCCCCTTCATTGTTCCTAAAGAAACAATGTATTCAGACTGCTCATCTTAGCAGAGAAACACCACAGTTGAGGTCATCACGCCTGCTTGCAATGCAAAAGAAGGCAGAGTATCCAGGGCAGCGTTGGAGTCTCACTTTGTTCTTTCCTTTGCCCATCCATGAGTGTGCTATTTCTTAGTCATCCAAGAAAGGTCTCTCCGGGCCACATAGGCAGGCAGATATGAGACCAGAAAAAGATAAGGTTTCTTTTACCATGAAGCCAGTGGGGCTGGACTTGCTTAGGTGACTTTAAATCCGCTTTGGCTAGTTTGCAAATGCATTGGGCAAAGCCAACCAAAGTTTATAAATTTGCCTTTCCCTGCTATTTATGGGTCTTTCATTTCTAACAGTTTAAAGTGACTGTATTTTGATTCTTTAAAGTTGCATTCTTTATCAAAGGAGTTTTAAAGCACACAATGCTGTTTTCTTCATGATACTTGAAAATCCCAGGAATCCCAGTCCTTTTTTTGCCAGTGGCCCAAGTAGAGCCAGCTGATAAGACACCTGTGTAGACAGTCCAACTCTGTGCAGGGCTTGCCACCCGACTGCCTTCTTTAGATAAGTAAGCACCAATTACTATTAAACAGTATTCACATTTTCAATTCCTGCCGTGGTCTTGTGGTAAATCTATTGAAGAGATCACACTCAGTGTTCTTTTTCTTTCTTACTGAACTCCATCTTTTAAAAAAACTTTTTAAGTTGGCATATATAAGATCTTAAAATCTATTGCAAATATTCTGGTTCACAAATCCCTTACTTTTGTATTTGTTTTCATTCGATCTTTAGGTAGTATTTATTTTGTTGTTCTCTTTGCCTAAAAGTTTTTAATTTTTTCATCATGCTGTGAAAATGTTTTGGTAGAGATAATTTTGGTAGATTAATCTAAGCCTCTATTTTGCTGAAACTTTGATCTAGTGCAATGGTGTGGACTTCATAGCTGTGAAAGTACAAAGCTTTCTACTAAAAATGATTAATAAAAGTATTTGTTCCTTTTACTAATTTGGGCATAGTGTAGAATATTAAAATATGTGTGCCTGCCTTGAAATAATCTCAATTATCTATGGCTTCTAGTTTTGTTATTTTAAATATAATATCACTACAGATTGGAAAGGTGTATCAAGTATCGTTGAATTATCCAGTGGTAAGAAATTAAAATGAATGACATGGTATTTATTTTCTTATTTTCAACTAGCATCAGAATCCATTTCTTTGAGAAATTTAAAAAGGCGATCACAGTTTTTTGAACAAGGTAAACCGCAAAACTGAGCATTCATGAACTCTCATAAGCTTGTTTTCCCTCCCGACTCTTCCTCATGGTCTGTGGTTCTGGGCACCAAGTCTCTTCCATTTGGCTATAGTTATGACCAAGCAATGTAACCCATTTCCGTTCTTTCCCTAGGATCGTCAGGCTTTTTTTACAGTTCATGGGTCTACCTCTGTGGTAATGGGTCTTTGCGTGTCCTTTGTATAGTTCTAAAGGTGTTTTCTCTAACTTTGTGAAAAAAACAAAAACAAAACAAAACACTGAGATGCTGTTAAACCTGTCTTTCCACTGGGTAACAGTAAGAAATGAGGAATTTTATTTGTGCCTCACTGCATCCTATCAACTGCACAATGTTACATTACACCAACATGTATTTTGGTTAACTTTTGAAAAGCTGGCCCATTTTTGTTTGTGGGAAATGCTGTCATTAAAGAACAGAGCTACTTGCTGCAATTGGATGATAGCTTTGGAGAGCTGAAAATGACTTCTCTGTTGACCTCAAAGTAAATTCAATGTAAAGAAAATTCAGCTGCCTCTGAAGTTGGGTACATTTTGAATTGATCTGTGTTGGTGTAGTTGGGCAAAGCTGCCTAGGGAGGTGTGATGCATGTGGCTTTTCTTCCTCTTCACAGTTGTCTAATGCTCTGTCTCATCAATGTGGTTCCACTTCTGATTTGCTATGAAGATCTTAAAAGTAATACCTAACATTTTAGATGCAATGTTCAGAGGATATCTACACTTGTTATCTAAAATGTTGCCATTTCTTTTAAGATTGATTGAAATGTTTCAAAATTTGCTTTATGACATCTACTGGGTTTGTGTCTGTTTTGTTAATTACCTAATATGCTTCCTAAGACAAATTAAGGTCTCTCTGATTGTAATCAGAAAGAGCTTATCAGCTATCCTTAGCGCTTTTGATTCCTAGTTTTTGCTAAACTCCTCTTTTCCTGTAGGTATTCAGTTGAAGTGATATTATATTCCTAACTTAAACTGACTGAAAAATAATTCCTTGTCTTTCTACATTCTAGTTTTCTTTCACTTTTCATCAAAAAAGTTATTTTAGTGAATAAAAATTTTCTAAGTCTTAAAGCAATTTTCTTTAAATAGTTACATAAATAATACTTTCTGTGATAGCTGAGGTTTCAGGAAATTTTCAAACTACAATATATTTTCCGAAGTTTTACTTTTCTATAACTATACAATATATGGACATTCATACAAGCCCCATGAAACTAAAAAGAATAAGTTAGCCAGATTTGGTGGCACATACCTCTAATTCTAACACTAGGGAGGCAGAGGCAGGAGGACTGAGAGATCAAAGCCAGCCTGGGCTAAATAGTGAAACCCTGCTTCAAAACAATCATTTTAAAAATAGACCAGGCATGGTGGTGCACAGATGTAATTCCAGCACGTGGGAGGTGGAGGCAGAAAATTAGGAGTTCAAAGTCATTGTTGGCTACATAGCTGAGTTGAGGACCGCCTAGGCTCTGTGAGACCTTGTCTCAAAAACCTAAGAAACTAAATAAATAGTGCCTGCGAATTTACATATCAAACTTGAATGCTTGTATTTCAAATAATAGAAGAGGAAAATATTTCTTGAACTTGATTTTTTTTTTTTGGCAATGGCATATTGGTATAAATTAGCTCATTAGAAAAAGGCCTGGAAAATGAGAATTGCTCCTGTCATATTGTTGATGAATATTTGCAATAATTGGATTTGGGGAGATGTGTAATATTTGATATCTTTCCTCCACTACTAAGCCAATTTATGAAATACTGCCAAGTTTAGAAATAAACCTTGAACCAGAAAGATTCATTCGCTCAACTGTAGTCCCTCATCTTTTAGGCACCAATATTCTACTCTGTTTACCACCTTTGAACTTGTAAGATGAGTACAGATGCAGATGTGACCAAAGGGAAAAGGGTTACACATTGCTGTGTTATAAAGAAAACTCATGTTGCTTGGTGTACTGGTATAGAGAGAGCTAGTAATCTAATTCTCTGAAAAGAATTCTTGCATAGAAATGGAGACTCACATCGTTTTTCTTCTCTCCTTGCCCATGTGCTGTAACACAGGCAGCTCTGATTCTGCGGTTCCTGATGTAAGTAGTATTCTTTTGTAGTTGGGAATAAGTAAAGGAAGTTTAGTGGGACTGAACTGATACACATAGCATGTCTCATATTAAATTGCATAAATGTCAATGTTTATATTGCTTATAAACTGAAAAGACTGGCAGTGAAATGTAAAACCACATCTTCTCTGGTACAGTTTAAGCAACTGTAAGTTGAATACTTGATGCATGTGGAAGTGGTTCAGTATATGACTTAATGAATTTGTGTTGTTCTCTGTTTATACCTCTTGTGTCATAAACTCATTAGCTTCCAGTTCCAACTCTCACTGCCCCAAGTCGCTGGGCCTGGGATCAAGAGGAGGAGCGTAAGCGGCAGGAGCGGTGGCAGAAAGAGCAGGACCGACTGCTGCAGGTAGTGCCAGATGATCTGGGGGAACAGAGGACTTACTTTCCATTGCTCTTTTCTGGTCCATGTCAACCAGTGCTGAGAAGCAAAATTTGAAGTGCCCTGTGATACCAGCAGTCTTATCACTAACACGTCCTTTTGCATGTTGCACATTTTGCATTAGATCATAAGTTTTCCAGTTTGTAGATTTCCAAAATGATCAGTTATTAGCCCTCATGGATACTTTAGAGACACAAAGAGCACAGTCAGGAGTAGGAGGTGCATAAATTGTGACCTGTTCCCTGCAGTGGTAGATGATGTTTTTATAGTCACTCAATTTCCCTTACCATTAACTGAAGGCTGTAATGAATTACATCAGTGATAAAGGATGGGCCTAAGTCTTGTTCTATGTACCTTTCTTCCCTGACATTTGCATTTTAGCTCAATTTTTTGCTTTGGAGACTTGAATCTCATTGAGTATATTAAAATAAAGTCACTGTCTTTAAAGGTTGATGTGAAGATTAAGAGAAAGGAAAATTATTAATGGAGACTATTCTGCTTCACATGAAAAGTCAACCTTGATTAATTATTATGCCATATTTTTCTCATAGGAAAAATACCAACGTGAGCAAGAAAAACTGAGGGAAGAGTGGCAGAGGGCTAAACAGGAGGCCGAGAGAGAGAATTCCAAGTATTTGGATGAGGTAGCCTCGAAGCATGCCTTCCTTGTTAGCCTTCTTTCTTCTCTACCTTGTTGGCAGAACTAGTCAAGGAGCAAGACTCTTCCCTCTACCCACACTCTCCCCTCTGTAGCTGGGAATTAGAGTGAGCTCCAGTGTTAGAATTTTGCTTCAGTCTTTCAACCTCTCTCCTAGTTTTTTCTAATATGTCATCAAATAATTATTCTAGTAGAACTCAAGAGGTCTTTTTCTTCTAACTTAGACCTTAGTTATGTGTGTGGCTTTTCTTGGTCTTGGAATTCTGGGCTGCTCCCATTCCTCTCATCTGAAACTGAATCTGTATGAAATGGCACAGATGCAGATGGAGTTGTGTTTCTTTTTTCCACTGGCTGCATAGGAGCTGATGGTCCTAAACTCAAACAGCATCTCTCCGACCACCCAGGAGCCTGAAGTTGCCACTTGGGAAGCCAACTGGAGTGAAGGATCCAAGTCTTCTGACAGGGAGGGAACTCGAGCAGGAGAGGAGGAAAGGGGACAGCTGGAAGAAGATGATGATCACGAGGACCAAAGACAGAAGCTGCAGGAACAGCTTATGCTTGAGCAGGAGAGACAACGGAAGGAGCAACGGGCTCAGGAAGAGGAAGAGCTGCGGAAGCGGCGGGAGGCGGAGGCCCAGGCCCAGGCTGAGGCCGAGGCGCAGAAACGCAGAGCAGAAGAGCAGAAGCGCCAGGCAGAGAAGGAGAGGGAAACTTCAGTCAAAATATACCAGTATCGGAGGTCTGTCCAACTGCTGAAGGGCACCAAGGAGTTTCAGTAGGCTTGGCTTCGTTGTGTCTACCTGCAGACACTTCGCTCTTCTCCACCATCCTTGCTCTATGCAAGTGAACCAAGCAGTTCAATGGAGCCTTTATACCACAAACGGAATCATGCCATTTTAATCCCTTTAGCTTGTGGCATGACTTCCTGACATGTTAAAATGCCATCCAAACTCCTTGCCAAAGCATAGAGGGGCATATCTGAATTCTGTCTTGGCCCTTCTTTGTAACCCTTAGCACCTAGACATGCTGCCTCCTTTGCTCTGTGGGTGTAGAAGCCAACACTCTGACCAGGCTTTTGTACCTTTTGCTGCCTCTGTTTGCAAACATCTCATGTTATGCAAATGCCTCATGTATCTATGTGGTATACTCATTTGATTCTGACTTCTGCCCCAGCACCTACAACTTGGCCTTTCTAAAATACCCCATTTAAAGTATATGCTGTGTCCCTGCCATTTCTTTCTACCTCTCACTGACCTATTTATATGATGCCTGCACTTGTCACTTGGCCTGCCTGTCCCATGTGTCAAGCCAACACATTTGTACCTGTAGATCATTACCAGAACACGAAGGTCATGGTGCGTACTTGTAGAGTGAAAAAAGGAGTGAGTCTGTCAGTAGAAAGTCTGTTAGTAGTAGTAGATCTTTTTTCTGCAGTGACTAAAATTCTTGTCTAGTTTTTAACCATAGACTGTTATCACAAAGAGACTAGAATAATAATATTATATTCTTAAAGTCTAGGAATGTGTTAAAATTTGGTATTTTGAATGTTTTTTCATTATCTTTTAGACCTATTGATTCCTATGATATACCAAAGAGAGAGGAGGAGTCTTCAGAGTTGCTTCCTGGTGACAGGTGTGTGGACTATTTCCTTTTATTTAGTTGGTGCTAACTGGCTTCGGAGGAATGTTTCCCAGCTCCCCTAAGTTTAGAGAGCTACTTTAGCCCTTTGTCTTGTAAGATACAAAGAGAACTTTTAAATTGTTCTTTGTGTCAGTCAGCTTTTACCATATAACAATACCTCACATTTAGCTCTTGGTTCTGTGAGTCAAGATTTTATGCCAAGCTCAGTTCGCTTGGTCACACATCTGCTGCCAGGGACCTCTGCTTTGGGCTGTTGGCCGGGTGGACTCTTTAGGCAATGAGAGTAACAGGGTCGGATGTCTTTACTGTCCAGCAATCTGGTCTTACATGCATGGTGGATGGGCAGAGAAACAATGGGAGTGAGGAAAGATAGCCAACAGGGCATCTTGAGATCCAAGTTATTATTCGAATTCAAATGACTGACTCAAGTTAGAGCCGGGCATAGTACATGTCTGTGGTCTCAGTCCTCAGGAGGCTGAGGTGGAAGGATTGCTGTGAGTTCAAGGCTGTCCTGGAGTACATAATAAGCTTCAGACCAGCCTTGGCTTCAAATCAAAACCCTGTCTCAAAAACAAGTGAAGCAGAACAGAACAACAAACCAGAGAACACTCCCAGCAAGGAGAAAAGCTCTTTATTTGTGGGAAGAGTTCCATTGTACCAGGAATGGACACAGGAAGGAGTTGCCCCTTTGGGATCACCTACTGTGTTTTAACTGGATTCATTTGTTTTTTTCTGAGATAGGGTCTCAGTAGCTACCCTGAGTAGTAGCCTTGCCTGAAACTCACCACATAGCTCTGGCTAGCAATCCTCCTTCCTCAAACTTCCCAAGTGCTGGGATTACAAGTGTGTATCACATGCCCAGCACAGCATTTGTTTTAAAAAGTCATGAACACTGGCTCACAATTGCCTAAAACGGATTACATTTCTATGGTATCTGTGATGAGAATTGTGACTTTTCTCTTAGATAATTTGGTCAGTTTTAGGAATGAAAATAGGATTTCACTATCTGAACAGTTACAGATGCTTAAATGCTTCCTAAAGCAGTAAGCTTTAACATTTTAAGGTAGTTTTTAAAAATGCTTTGAACTCATGATGGACTTTTGAACAGCCAGTCTATAAACGTCTAGTATAGGATTACTAACTTCTGTTTGCAGAGCTGAAATTCCTCCGTTAGAAAGCTTACCTTCTTTGTTAGATTTAAGGAAAGACTTCCATCTAGAGGCAGTCAGGATGACTGAACACTGAAAAATGAGAACAAGAGTAATGGACTTACAACAGCTGGAAAGAAAAAGTCTCATGACCTATTTTATAATGCACCTCTCTGAGTAACTACAGATCATTAAAAATGCTTATCTTTCTTTCAAAGCTATGAATTTCTTTAGTGCTTAAAACAGTACTTACCTCATTACCTTGGAGAAAAGAATTAAAATACAGGGAAAGAAACTTAATGACTCCTGGACGGTGGAATGCTTGTAGGCAGTACTCATATAAAGGATAGGCTAGAGGCATAGGGGAGTGCTGACGGATATCTAGAAATGACTGTTGCAGCTGTCTATTGCAGTACAGTATCATGCAGTGCAGGTTATTGTATTGCCTACAGATAGACATTGTGTTGTACACATGTGTGCATTTATATTATTTGTACCATGTAATGATACTGTGTATGCATGATGTTATCACTATTTCTGAAGTCTAGTAGAATGAGAAGGAAATGATTCTATACCCACTTATAGACCTGAAAATAGCATTTTCAAAGCTACCTGCATAGTCAGTATGCCTTTGGTACCTTTTTGGAATGAGAGGGAAGCTTTGGGCAAATGACTGTTCTAGAAGGATCACTGGCAAACTAATGCCTCAGATATCCACATCTCGATATGGGACAGCGTGGAGGAGGCAGGGCAGCCTGACTCTGACGATCTAGTGGCTGGTACATTGTAAACCTGACAAGACTGATAATCAATACGGAATGAATACTGACAGAGTGACTCATATCAATCTTGACTGTCTTATAAGCGAGAAGGAGCTCTCCACATACGTGCCTGTTCCCACCGTTTCTTCTGTTTTCTACTAGTTTGCACAATATGAAAAATCCCTTGGTTCAGAAATAAATACAACTCTCAGCAGACATAGTAAATAACTCATTTGCTTGAAAAATGTTTTTTTTTTCTGGTGTTTTTACTTCATATATACGAAAAAGATGTTCCTAATAAGATATTTAATATGTTATGTTTTGTGTTTTAGGAGTAAATCCAGATCTACTACTGAACTAAATGACTACTCCATAAATAAAAATGGTAAATATGATTTTTTTCAAGCTTCTTCAGTACAGTTTTTTTACATGTATCACATGTGATGATCAATATTTTTAAGGGCAGGATATTTAAGATTCATTAATATTAGATAATTAAAACATTTTCAGTGTCTGTAAAAGAACAATTATCTTGTGCATGTTTTGGCTTTGTTTAGAATGGAAAGAATACTACACCTGGGCATTTAAATAGCTAAGGAAATATGTGGGAATTTTGCAAAGGAATGCTGACACAGCTTTGTGTAGTAGATTTTATCTTGCAGCTAAAGAGGACAGAAAATAGTCTAGAGGATGTAAAAATTATACAGAAATTTGAAGTTGTACATGTAAATGCCAAACATCAAAACTCCAAAATGAGATGATTTGTGAAAATAATTGGGAACCCTGGTATTGCAAAGTATGTTTCTAACAAACTCATGGAACTTAAATTATACAAGAAATAACCTCTAAGCAAGTTACTGCTGAGTTACATAGATGAAAAAAGGTCAAGCTGGGGATTAACATAGTAGACAGACACACTTTAGCACAAGTCTGTCACTGACCTATAAGAGTTTTCAGGCCTCTGATGCCTGCTATTTCTGTTTTTAAAAAAGAATAAAAAATAAATATGCATTTCATGGATTGTCTTTAAATTGCTGGGAAGGATTTTATTTTATTTAAAACCCTCTGTAGGCAAAATAACCTGTCTGTTGGCCCAGATGGTCTGGTGACAGCCAGTCTATAGCTGGTCAAAGCTCATAGATTTAGTTTCCATTGGGATAGGTGACCTTGTCATTATTGGCTAGCTAGGATTTTCTGTTATCTTGGTGGCCTTTGACTTTCCAGCATTTTAGGAAACAACAGTACCAAATTGTCCTGTGTCCCAGTCAGCACATATGTACAGTGTCAGATTTGAAGCTGCACTGTCTTTGGAGGCTGATATACTATCATCCCTTTTATACTAATACTGAAGCTTTTGGTGTGTTTTTAATGTAGGAAGTAGCAAATATTTAGACCAAATTGGCAGCAGTAGCTTTTCACAGAGGAGCTCCAAGAAGGATCAGGTCCCCTCAGGAACAGAGCTGGAGAGGCAGCAAATCCTTCAGGAAATGAGGAAGAGAACTTCTCTCCACAATGACAACAGCTGGATCCGACAGCGCAGTTCCAGTATCAACAAAGAGCCCCTGTGTCTGCCTGGAATTATGAGAAGGTACGAGATGGTTCAGGGCTGCCTCCTTACCGTGAGGCACATGTCTCATTTCTAGACCCCCTTTTCTGACATGAGGTATTTTATTTTCTTCTTCTCACCTAAGATTTGATGAAAAGAAAATAGGACAAAGTCATTGAGTGGTATTTCATGTCAGACACCAATCAGTCACTACTTTTACATCTTGTTTAATCTGTGGACAGTGTTTAGAGGTCAACATAGTCATTCTGTCCTATAGGAAAAACCTGGTTGAAGTAGGGAATGCAGTTGGACTAGATCACAACATTAACAGCTTATAAATCTGGGTGTGGAATGCTGGAAAAGAATTTGGATAATTAAATATGCGTTTAATGTTTTCTTGGATGTTAAACTTTAAAAATGCAAAAGTTATGTTCATAATGAGATTGATGGCTAGGTTAGAATCATAATTGTATTCAGAAACTGTGAAAACTTAACTTTGCAACTTTAAAAAGGTCAATATGTAGGTACAAATTGAAGTCAGCAATACATTTTGAAATATATCTTGGAAAACAAGTACTCTGGTTCAGAATTCTGGCTGAGAGATGATCTGTAGAAAGTTATTTACAATATATTTCCAACAAAGACCTAATTATCTAAATATACAAATGATTTTTAAAAATCCATCAGTAAATTTAACGACACCCCCTCTCCCCTGCACACACTGGACAAGGGATATGAACAGAAATGAGCAGACAGTTCTTAGAAAAGAGAAACAAAAATCAATAAATATATAAAAATAAGTACCATTTCTCAAATAACAATGATGGATCCCTTTGTTTATGGAATTTGTACAGCATTCAAAATTTGATTAAACCTAGTTCTGGCAATTGTTTAAGGCAATAAGAATTCTTGTTTCCAGTTAGATCAACTGTTTTTCTTGGTATGTTAAGCAAAAGTTTATACATCTGTACTCCATGAACAGTTTATTTACTAGAGCTTTATCTTCTAGATGTTTTGAGATAAATATATGTCTAGACAGACAAGGATGCATACTTACGCGTTATTGGCAGTGGCAGAGGAAATAACTACAGTGTCTACTACTGGAAACAATGTTACAGCTATAGTTACAGTCCAGCTATTAAAGAAGGAAGGCACAGTGCTAAAGGCAGTAGGTTGAGGAGCCTAGTGCTCTGCGCTTTACAAAAACACGAAGTAAACTTGGTGTGTTCTTTCCCTTTTTAAACAAACTTGGTTAAAATAACAATGCATTCTAATTTGAGGGTTGCTTGGTCAGTTCTTTGCCTGGTATTGACTCTGGCACTTATGTAGCTATAGAGTTGGGCTTGGCCAAATTTATTTTTTGAATGAAATTTCAGGTGCTAATGATTTGGCAGGCTCCATAGGTCTCTGCCATATATTAAAAAAATGTTTTTGTGTTCATTTTTATTTTCTGTGTATGGGTGTTTTGTCCTCACATAAGAGCACCATGTGTATAAAATATTCATGAAGCCCCCCCCCAAAAAAAAGATTTGGATCTCCTGGAATGGGATTTACAGACAGTTGTTAGTTGCCATGAGCTAACAACGAGAAACTGAACATTGGTCCTTTGCAAGAGTAGCAAGTGCTGTTAACCACTGAGCCATCTTTTTAGTCCCACGTATGGGTTTTCTTGTTTTTTTGGTTTATTTTATTTATTATTTTAATTTTATGTGTATGAGTGTAATGCCTACATGTGGGTGGGTGCATCTGAGTCATTCAATGCCCAAGGAGATCAGAAGAGGAGTTTGACTCCCCTGGAACTGGAGTAACAGATGGCTATTTGCCATCATGTGGGTGCTGGGATTGAACCCCAGTCTTCTGCAAGAGTAGCCAATGCTCTTAACTTCTGAGCCATCTCTCCAGACCCAATTTTAAAAACGACATTGAAAATGAAAACTTTCTGAGCTCTGAATATCAGCCAGAATTGTTGATTTGGAGCCTGTGTTCTCTGTGGGGGTATTTCCACGCATGGTATGGTACACACAGGTAGCGTGCAGAAAGATGTCCCTGATATGAAAATGCTGATCACATTTCACAGATAACACATGCCATATACATTATGTTTGCTCAGACCTGTTCTTCAAATTAGCCACATGGTCAAGTCCAGAGTAAGTGGGAGGGGACTGCATAGCATAATGGATGTAAGAAGGTAGAAGATAGTTCCAGATCACAGATATCGAGCTTAATGCTTTGATTATGTGCTTAAAATATATTTTCTGGTTGAAACGTTGGAAGACTACAATTTATATATCTAAACTGTTAAAGATGTAAGAGACAAGTGTTTGCCTTCTTAGTATTAGCTTTTATTCAACAAATAGTTTCTTTCCACTTTGGCACTTACTCTTTTGTCCAAGCACAATGTAAATAGAAAGGTTATTGAAACAGAACATCATGATTCCACTAATGTGCAGCAGTTCATTTGTTAAAGATAATTTTACATGGAACTGGATTCAGATTAATTGCTACCTAAGAAATACATGAAGTGGTGTTGAATTGAGTGTCTCATGTTACTTCTGTGATTCCTCATGCTTCAGAGGGGAATCTCTGGACAACCTGGACTCCTCGAGGCCTAATTCTTGGCGGCAGTCCCCCTGGCACAGCCAGCCTGCAGGAGTCTATGCCTCATCCTCTGTCCAAGACTTCAGCCGCCCGCCACCACAACTGCTGTCCACATCAAATCGTGCCTACATGAGGAATCCATCCTCTGCTGTGCCCACTCCTGCTGGCCCTGTGAAGACCAGCCCCACGGGCGCTGCCACCTCAGGATCTTCTACCCCACGCAGCCATTCCCCTTTGATGTCACAGTCAGGCTCTCAGCTGAGGAACAGGTGAGGCCCTCATATTTCTCCTTAGTCTTGGGGGTATTTTTTTCATTAAAACTTTCTTCAAATATAGCCTAAAATTTCCAGTTAAAAAGAAAAACAAGCGCCTCAAATATATCAGATTCAGTGTTGTAGCAGATCAATCGACAAAGCTGTCTTATACCTTTCTGTGCTACTTGCCTGGTGTCCACAGACGTCTGGTGAAGGCATTGAAGACTTTAAGACATCTGCATGTTCCAGGCTCTCCCTTGCCTGTGTTTGCAGTCAGTGTCACAGCTGGAAGATCTCTCTGAATAGTTCTGCATGTGAAATCACCAAATTATACAGCATCTCATGAATGCTTTTCTCACATACATGAGAAACATCAGTATTATGAACTGTATTTAATGGTGTGGTGATGAGGTTCACTGAAACTAAGTATGGAAGAAAAACATGATCACCAGGCCTCATAGCCTAGGGAGGGGTGTTTTGTTAATTTTTTGCCTTTTTGAGACAGGATTTTCCTGTAGCCCCAGGTGGCCTGGATCTCACAGAGATCTGCCTGCCTCTTCCTCCTAAGTGCTGGGCTTAGAGGCCTGTGCCACCACACCGGGCTTAGCCTGGGAAGTCTTAACAGGCTAGAGTTTCAAAAATCTAGTAGGTTCAATCTTGCATTTGGTGTCTTGAGTTGCCACAGTTCTTGTCTGTCATGTCTTGTATTCATTTGGCTTCTGCAGTTCATGTGGTGTGGGAAGGATGTAAAAGTTAGGCAGCTTGCCTTGGAGCTCAGCTGCCAGCCTGGGTTGCATTTTCAAACTGCACAGCTTCTCCATGGATCCCTTGTTGTCACCCAAGGGAATTCTCCTGATCTATTGGTATATTTTAGTTTCCAACACAAATGAAACACTTAAAGGTAGAAATGCATTGATATTTGAACCCTTAAGCTCTTGATTAATAGATTTTGGTAAGAAAATATTTTATCAATCTAAAATAATGTCACATGTACCAAGATCTAGTACAGAATGTGTACTAGAGTGTTAAGAGAAAAAGGGTAAGGATTTATGGTCAGTTTTGGGGGGAGATGAAGTCCATGCACTGTATGTGGGAGAATATGTGAGACGATGGAGATGGACTGGCCCAGCTCATGAGCTTCTCTGCCAAGGAGGGGCTTCATCCAGCAGAAGAACCTCTCCACACCTGACACTCAGCAGTCCTACACTGTCTAGTGATACTGCCGCTCTGTTCCTGCTGACTGCATGAGGAAAGATGAAGGCACTGTCACCTTAGCACTGGGAGAGGCAAGCCTTAGGTCTAAAGTGGAATCCTCTTCCCTAGCTCAGCTCTTGGTGGTGGTTATTTCATTCTCAGCAGAGGCATGGTCAGGGAAGTGCTCAGACAACAAACTAGAAAACTGAATAAGAAGGGTAAAAATAAAGTGGAGAAGGCAAGTCATAGAGAAATCAGGTGGATCTGAGGGTGGAATGCCATGACTGGAATTTTGCATTAAGCCAATTTAATTAGTAAAAAGATATAACGGATCAGAGAACTGGAGAAAATGCTGAGTCCATATGTGAGCTCAGGGCAACAGTGTCATGAAATTCCAAGTGGACTAAGCACATCAAAATTGTTCCTTTAGCTGAACAGGTGTCAATGTTACTTGCTTGAGCCACCATGGAGATTGTTTAAGGTTACAGTATAATTGGGCATCTTTAGTTGGCTGGTGAAAGTTTTTCTCCCACAGATACAGAGCGCCTTTCTTAAATCGTAGTTATTGCTGTTAATGCCAGATTGTGACTTTAAATACAAACCTGGAGCTGCACAGGTGAAAGCCTCCATCCCGTTCTTGTTCCGCATCTAGGTCAGTGAGTGGGAAGCGCATGTGCTCCTACTGTAATAACATTCTGGGCAAAGGAGCGGCCATGATCATCGAATCCTTGGGTCTTTGTTATCATTTACATTGTTTTAAGGTGAGACCGAGACAAAGAGCCTACAGGCCCGAAATGCTTTGCTTGGAGATCGCATGGCTTCATTGAGCCGCCGCTGGGTTGTGGATGTGCCAGTAGCAAGCTAGGGCGCTGTGTTTGTCAGTCTACGCTGTGCTGGAATCCCAAATCGCTTGCTGCTCCTTAGTGCTCAAACTTTGAACTTGTTACAAAAAGTAAATTTGAAAGCACTATGATTTTCCTAGCTCTAATCTGTTAGAATTCCATAAATAAAGTTTACAGTACATAATATTTACTATGCTGTCATAGGCAGCCTGAAAATACAATTTACCAATGTTATTAGCGGCATAGAAGCATGCAATTATCAGTGTCTGAAAGCACAGCTTTTAATAGCGTCTGGAAGGAAAACCACTGTAAACATTTTCACAGTTGCACAACTTGCTTGTACCTGTGAGATTTTTGTACATGAGGAGCTCATGCTGTAGCTCTGTTTTGCACTATTCTCTCTGAACATACATCTGCTTAATTTTTGAACTTGCATTGGATCAGAAGAAAGCTTCTTCATTGTTCATCCTGGAGTCCTAGACACCACAGCTTGCTTAAGCACGTACAGCACTAGTTTGGAATGCACTCATACAGAGAAAAATGAGTCCAAACAGTGTGTGAACACAGGGAACCAAAATCCCCAGCCTAGAAGTGAGGCGCCCCATGGAGTGCTTGCCAAGTCACTACCTCTGGGATGCTGGGTGTGACCCATCGTGGACTGTGCTACCAGATATCCAAATTCAGTTTTTCAGCTGTGATTTCATGTGGTAACTGGCCTGCATTTCCCAGAGGGAAGGAAGACTGAATTTCTTTAAACCAATCATCAAATTATTTTTACCCCCGCCCTCAGTATATTTAGAAGGATCAGCTTGGCTCTTAAAATTGGTTTTATGAATTCTTAGTGTCTAATCTGGTAGGCTTGATTTTAATCCAGTAATTATTTTGTGAACTGTTTTGTTGTTTTTTTTTTTTTTGCTTTGTTATAATGTATCCAAGAGCTTAGAAGATGCATCCTGCTTGCTGCCTGCCTACATTCCTTATCCCGTCCCTGCATTCTTTATCCGGTCCCCATTCCCTCCCTTCCTCCTCCTTCCTCCTCCTTTTCTTCTTTCCCCCTTGTCCCCTCCCCTCTTGTCCCTTTGTCCCTTCCCTCCTTTCTTCCCTCCCTCAGTTCTCTCTCTCTCTCTCTCTTTCCCTCTCTCCCTCCCTTCTGCTCTTCTTTCTTCTGTGACCAATTGTGGGTGTTCTTTTGTCCCCCAGTGTGTGTCCTGTGAGGGTGACCTCGGAGGCTCTTCCTCAGGAGCCGAAGTCAGAATCCGAAACCACCAGCTGTACTGCAGTGACTGCTATCTCCGATTCAAATGTAAGAGAGCAAATCAGAGAGAAAATCTCTTGTCTTTTGAGGAGACCTCGGGTTCCCCTGCCTTTCCCTGAGCCTACAGCCTCCTCCTCCTCCTCAGGTTCACTGCCATAGTACTCTGGGCAAAGGAATGGTAGACTGTCACCGTCAAAGAGACTATGTAACCAAATCCTAGCCACATAGTGGAGGATTATGGGGTGTAGAAACTGCAGGGATTTGTACCCAGAAATTGGGATTCTGGCTTTTATTTGCAGAGATCCTGGAGAAGTCAGAAGTATAGAACAGAGGGTTAAGATAAGTCTAATCTGCTTCTTCATTAAGGCTTGGTCTCTCATCATCAGTTTATTTCTATTATCTAATGATGAGATTTTATTATGTGATTTAAAATATGACCAACTCTAAAAATGATAATTTAAAGTAAGTCAGTTCATGCTTTATGTTAATAGATAACTATGAATCTATACATATATTTTTGAAAAAGAAAGCTTTAATTCTGTTTATATGTTATTTCAGTGACACTATTTTTTTTTATAAGAAAACTTAAATGTTTCTTTCTAAGCATATGTTTGAGTATTATAAAGTACAGGGCAGCATAACTAGACTGTGTGTTGTTATAGCTACAGCAAGATAACAATTACTGCTGTATATAATTTTGAACCTTGACGCCGGTAACGTGTTTCTTCCTTATTGTAAAAGGGTGTTGCAAGTGGTATCAACAAAACCTTTTGCTTTTGAGCTCAGAGGTATTTATAATGGCCCCCTATGTGAAGAGTGTTTGGAACTGACTTAAACCTGTCAACTCTCTTTTATCTGTTGGTAGCTTCTGAGTCTTTTTTTCTTGGTCCTTCCCTGAACATTGACCCTGAAGTTGGAGAATGTCAAGGCTGGGCATACACTGGGTTTGGGGGGAGTGTGTGTATGTGTGCACTTTTGTCCTCTCTTTATTCCAAAGCCAAACATAATTAATTTTTGGAATCATTGCTGTAAAATTGCCCATGCCTTCTCTCCTCTTCTCTGCAAATAACAGAGAGTTGAAGGTAATTTTTTTTCTGTATCGTCAATTAATTTTTTCTTTCTTTTTTTTTTTACAAATAAAGAATTCTAATGCCCAGAGGCTTCAATTTGACTACATTTATCCTAAGACCAAGTGACAGGCAACTCTCTCTACCTCACTGGGCCCCCTCTGAGTGATGACTGCTATGTTCCATGTGCTGCTGTTCTCATGCTTAAGAATCTGAGCACTTTTCTCTCTTCTCTCCTTGCCTGATCAGCTGGACGGCCAACCGCCATGTGATGTAAGCCTCCATTCGAAAGCACTGTTGCAGATAGAAGAAGAGGTGGTTGCTGCTGATGTAGATCTATAAATATACTTTGAATGGTTTTCTTCCCTCTTTTTTTAAAAAAGAATAACTTTTTGCCTCATTAGGAACACTGTAGTGTTTGTAGGACCTGTATTTTTGTTGTTTATTTATAAGAAGGTAATTATGTGTGTGGGGGGAGGAAGTACAGTATTTACTTTTTGAATTCAGCATCTTAAAAGCACAAGTGGAAAAAAAAACCTAAGAACTTAAAAAATATATTTTTAAGGCTGATGATATAGTTTGACTCTTTAGTGGTGTTTTCAAGAGGGTATTTTATTATTATTTTTTAAGTTCTTAAACATTATTTGAAATAGTTAATATAAAAATATGTAATTGCATTTACTCTGTTTATTGTAATGCATTCTAAGTTAATGTGGAATTATATGAAAATTTTCATTTAAATCCACCATAAATTTGCTTTTTGTGTCCTTTCCACCGAAGTAATCTGATTAAAACTAATTCTGCTTATGTAACATTTGATTTGCTTGAGGAGGGGAGCTCTATTTTCTTCACAAGAACTGTTGTTACTAAGCAAATTCCAATACAAAGTTACTTATTTTCAATAATGAAAAATAACCATGGTTTGTATACCAGTTTTCTCCAGAAACTAGTGAGCCTTTGTGTTCAGTTGCATTTGTAAATAAAATTGGTGATATGTTTAAGGAGTGGTTCTTTTATTGATTGATTGATTGATTGATTTGGTAAGTGTGTGTCCCTTTCAAGCCTTGATCCCTTTTTTTATTAACCTCATTTATTTATTTGGTATGTGTTCCTTTCAAGTCTTTAAAAAAACTATGAATTATGTGCATGTGTATATATACAAGGTGTGTGCTGTTAAGGTTTTCGCAGAGGTGAAAAGGGGGTGTCAGGTACCCTGGAGCTGAGTTTCAGGAGGTTGCAAGCTGCTGTACCTAGGTACTGGGAACTGAACTCAGGACTTCTGGAAGAGCCATCTCACTAATGCCCCTTTTCAAGCCTTTTAATCACATTTGATATAGGCTCTTTCTTGATATTATAGTTTATTTAACATTTTTACTAAGTTGCAATTGATATAATATAAACTGCATTATTTAAAAGGTAGTTTGACAAATTTTGGTATTCTGTGAAACTATTGCTACAACCTTCAGGTCTTTGCAGAAAAAGATTAATTTTAATGATAATTTTGTTTCAGATAATTTTATAGTTTGAGAACATTGTTATGGTGATGTGAGTGGTGAATTGTTGGATTCGTCATTTAAATTTTTTTATTTTTTTCCTGGGGAGATTTTAGAAAATATCTAAAATATCTAGAACAAAAATGACATATGTGTAATTATTTTTTTTAGAAATTGTGGAAATTAAAGCTTTAGCCTGCTCTGAGTAAAAATATAAAGATACTTGGATCCTTGGTAAAAACGTGAATAAAGGGAAGGAGTCTAGAGATAAGAACTGTACTGGGGTAGGTTTAAACTATGCAGTTAAGTGTTAATGTGGGACAAAACTATAAATTAGTTCCAGGGTTTTTTGTTGCTAAGCAACGGATTTTTACTTCCAAGTCTCAAAATAATATATACGTATTCAGGGACATTTGCCAAGCATCCCAATAGCCTATAGAATAAAATTCACACCCAAACTCTACAGGAAATGGCAGTGTTTGAAGTCATTCTGCTTATAGATGTTTATATTGCATGCTTAGCTAACAATAGATGATGTGTTTCAATGTTCTTAAAAATCGTTTCTGTGTCTCTCCTTTCCGGCTCTCACCTCCTTTTCTTCCTGCGTGCCTCTCAAACATTCTACCACCAAGTCACATCCATAGGCCTCTGTTTCTTTTTTATTTTATTGGTGTACATTTATTGTATACAGTGATGGGTTTCTTGAAGACATTTTCATTCAAGTGTGTTGTGTACTTAGCGTTTGCCCTCCAGTATCCTATCCTTTCTCCCTCTTTCCTCTTCCATGAGTTTCCGTGAGTCCCTTTTCTCCCAGATAGTCTCACTTCAACTTCCGTGTCACATATAAATTATTTTGTTTGTAAATTAAAATCTATTATCTACAAATGAGAGAAAACAAAAACAAACAATATTTGTTCTTTTTGCTTTATGGAAAAGCAAAAAGTTGCATCTGTTTTCTTTTTGTCAGTGTCTATATTTATTGCATTTTTGTGAATTACATACATCTTAATCATGTTTAGATCCCCCTATAGCCTTCCCACAAGATTACATGCATTCAGTCCTATATGTTAAAGCCTATCAAATCAAGTGTGTGTACCCAGATGTCTTTTGGTGTGAGTTCATTCACTAGAGTCTAGTCGGCCTGTCTAGAGTCATTCCCTTAAAGAAGGTCAACTCTCCCTCACCCAGCAGTGAGCAGCTATCAATAGTTCTTCAGCTAAGGTTGGTGCCTGCTGCCCATTTCCCCAGTTCTGTGCTGGCTTTTTGTCTGATTGAGTTTGCATGGGTCTAATGTATGCTGTCACCATTGCCGTAGATTCTTATGAGCAAGTTCCCAGAAGCCTGGGACCCTCTGTTTCCTTATGGTCATATACCAACCCTGGCTCTTATAGTCTTTCTGCCCCCTCTTCCATGATGGTCACTGAACCATGGATGGGTGAGGTTTAATATAGGAGTCCTATCCAGGGGCACATACTCTGCAGGCTCTTATTCTTACACTTTGGCCTGTTGTGGCCTTCTGTTGCATGAGGAAGCTTGACTGGTGTGAGTTAAGAGATGCATTAGTACTCCTTTAACTCTCTGGCACCTTTAACAAAATGAGTGGCCTTTCACCTTTTAATCCAGCGATAGGAACTGAAGAACATGAAATGCCCTCCCTAGGCCCCTTTCTTTCTCCGTACTCCCCTACAATATACCAGATAAGGGAGATGCGCTTCCAGTGTGCTGTGTCACAGTTCAAGTACATGTGGTTTGTTCCTCACCTTTATAGTTTCTGAGGGAGTGTCTTAGAATATTGCTGTAAGGAAGGTACTGGGGTTTAGACCACCCTGGCTGCTTCAAAAGGCACACTCAGTTGGCTGGGTGGTATTTCCACTCTGCCATGTTATGTGACTTAATACTTTGGTCTCTTAGCACAGAGGCTGGCCATGGTCACTGTCACATTTCAAGCTACGAAGATATCTTGCCTTTGTAAATAGTGGTTCTTGGTACTGCTTTGTGGTAGCTGATAGAAATTCTTCCCAGACCTAGCATTTGATTGGCAGTTATAAATCTCAGTGCTAAGAGTTGTCATTTTTATTGTCTTCATATATCCTCTCAGGAAGCAGGGGGGAGCAAGGTCTGAAATCCCTCCTGTGGACTCCTTAATAAGTTAAAACCAAATTATGGATCTTAAAATTTCATAAGTATATCTGAAACTTGTTTTCCTTTACTTGATCTATAGAGGGAATAGAAACATATATTTTCTAGATTTTCATTTCAATTTTTCAATTTCATTTCAATATTTCAGTTTATACATTCAGAAGGACCTCTCTATGCCTGTATGTGTGTGCAAGTGATAAACTGTACCTTTTTTCAGAATGTTCAACAAATTGGGAACCTTCACTGAAGCTAAGAATAAAATATACTTGTTTCTAGTTTTTCTGAAAAATTTCCTTTCCTTCCCCATCTTCCTCTCCTCTCTCCCTCCCTCCCCCTCTCGCTCCATTGTTATTTTTGTTGTTTGGTTTTACTGAGTACTTCCTGAGCTGCAGAGATAGAATTTCTGTGGGGACTAAGTCTGTAGAGCCGAGAAGACTATTTGTGGTCTGTAGACAAGCAGCTCCAGAAGATGAGGCCACAGAACCATGGTATGTGTGCGTGGCAGTTTCTAACATTCAGTCCATTCCTAAAAGAGGTTAAAGAGGTTAGTACATATCATGCCTCCTTCTGAGGGTAGAAGTGGAAGAGAAGAGTTAGAAGGAATTATATCTCTGTTCAATATTACTAAGAAAGTGCTTCTAATTGAGAGTTGGCATGAACATAGGGGATTGGAAAGGATGATCTTACCCCACACATATGTTCAAGCAGGAACCTTCTTTAGTGCTAAATTTAGGAAGGGAAGTAGCATGAAAGTTAAGAATTGAATCTTAGTGGTTTGCTTAAAATATTCCTCGATACTAGAGGGAGTACTAGCCCCCAACATGAAGGTGAAACTGAATGCTAGTGAGTGGCATGGGATAATAATGACTTTGGATGGTTGCAACTGAGAGACGGGTCTAACAGGGTGTGTCAGAGCTGGGATTTGACTTGTTTTATCTAGCACTTTTACATATTTTTTTTTTCAGTCTGGAAAAAGGATTAAAAGGCATGCTTAGGCAAGGTTCAGTTTGTGCCAAGTGAGTATAGCATTAAAAACTAACTTGTGCATAAAATCTGTGTGTGGAGGCAAGAAAGCAACTTCCAGATTTTTTTTTTTTTACCATAAAACACATGGGTTCTGAGAATATACAGGAAGAACAGATGGAGAAACGTCCTGTAATGTGCAGGAGAGAGGTGCTTCTCCAGATGATTTTAGTATGTGATTGAGGAGACCTGCGCCAGGATATAAGCATCATATGCAAGAATCGGAGAGCAGTGTATATTAAAGAAACAGGGGTAACCTTGCAGCAGAGTTCATACTGAATGTTCAGTGCAGATGAAATCTTAACTGATCAAGCATTTGGAAGAAATACACTTCGGAGCTGAGTCCACATCCCAATGGTTTCTATTTTGTATTTCCATTGAAACTTTGCATGGTTTCTCCTGCTTTACAGAAGAATGAATAGATCACTAGCTCTGTTCTGTGTGAAAATACATTCAGGAGATGGTGACTTCTGACCCAGTATTAAAAGAGAGAGAAGGAACAAGTTTCCAGTATTCTCAAGAACAGTAAGATGCTGTAGTTTAGAACAATTTCATGTATGTTTCATATAGAATGAGAAGAGAGGAGATTGAAGGTTCCCAACACAAAAAAATTGATGTTTCAAGATGAGGATATTACTTACACTGACTTGATCATTATCCATTGTATATGTGTATTGAGTTACCAGCTGTAAACCACAAATCTGTACAACTATCATACATTCACTAACAGAGTGTTTTCAGATGCATAGCCTTACAGCCCTACAAATACCAGATTGAAAATGTCATGGAACAGCATGATTACCAAAAGGACTTTCCAGTGAGGGGACACTTGGTTCACCCTCAGTTCAGATTTCTCATCAAGTGTCATCCCAGAGGATTTCTGTGACAGCTGTGGTCATTCTCTGAGGCAACTTTATGCCTTTAGGGCAAATTTCACCCTATAATTATGTTATATTTTTTATACATAGTAGCTGCTAATTGTTTGGGTCTTAGAATAATGCAAGCTTCACAGGGCCAGGGGATTGTCTTTTCTTTTTTAGTCGCATCATCAGCATCTAGAATAATGCTGAGGTAGGTAGGCAGCAAACAGTGAATAAAAGAGAAGAGGTGGCAGAGTTGGTAGGGAAGAGGTCATAACCACCAATGTGCTGAGATTCAAAGGGAATCAGCATAATAATTCTGAGACCGAAAAACCAGGTAGTTTACAGGCTAATTCTTACTGAGAAAAGAGACAAATTCTGCTTTGGACAGAACATAATGCAGCATTGACAAAGACATTGAAGGGTCTACAGGTGCCTGGAAATAAAGAATTGGGCTTAAATAGCAGGAGGAAGCCATATCCATTAAATGTGCTGTATTTGTATTCTCAAGTCAGCATATAGAGAAATTGATTTCCTCACCTGACAGGTGATCAAGAAGTTGGATTCATCTGACAGTCTAATAATGTTAGAAGAACTTCTTCATCTCAGACTATTTGGCTATCCACAATGTTGACCTGATCCTAAAACTAATTAATTGCTATTTGTGGTTGCAAGATAGCTGACAGGACTTGCACTTTCTTGTTCTTGTCTATTTGAAAAGGAGATTGATATTCCATTTCTCTCCACTGGGTAAGAGAACATCCCAGAAAAAATTCTTCAGAAAAATGCCTTACTTCTCATGGATAGCATGTTGAAGGGATAGCCTTGGGCAATTGAAACCCTGTCAAAAAAAAAAAAAAAGAAAGTTGCTTATTTTGATCCAAGGGCAATCCTAATTTCATGGCCACCTAGAGCCTGTAAGAATGGCTTTCAGCCATGTTAATTCAGGAGATTATGATGGAATGAATGCTTATTGTAGTTAATTGTTATAAATTCCCAGAGCATTCACTATTTGTATGACATAAGACCTTGTCTTGATTTCAGGGAACTTCTTAAGAACGAACATGAAGGAAAACGAGATAGGACAAGGCTTATATGTGGAGGTGGTTACATGGTTCAAAATGTTATGTGCTGCAGAGAATACAGAAGATTGGCTTATGATAATGATGAGGTGAAAACTGAGAACCTGGGTGCTTTGCAAATTTATGGCCTAAAATGTATAAAAGATCTTTTGCTTTTTCATGCTTTATTTATTTTTAGAATGAAGACTCCTGCTATTTTATTATTTCTTTAGTTAACATACAAAATAATGGCTTTCATTCGGATACTTTTGTGTATACATGTATCACTGAATGTTGCTCATGTTCTACTAATTTTGTCTAGATTATTTTTTAATTTTACTTTTTTGAGATTTTTTTTTCATACACAAATATTGTCTTTGCATTGTTCCCCTCCCAGTTCCCCACCAACTCGTCCATGTCCCTGTATTCCATCTCAATTTTTGTCCTCTTCTTTGATGATTATTATTACATATACATACAAGCATTTGTAAATATACATATTTACATATATGTGTAATATGCAATTTTATATTTTATGTAAAATAGATACATTTATAAAATCCATTTAGTGATGCTCATGTGAACTTGCGCTTAGGGCTGTCCACTTGAGTTTAGAGAGCCTCTCAGGGAGGTTGTCCTTGGAGAGAACTGATTCTCCCTCCCTCAGCATCCATTGATTTCCTATAACTCTTTATCTTGAGGTGAGACTTCATGTCTTTCCCCCATCTACCTTGGCATATCAACTGGTTTTGTCATTGTGCAGCTCTTCTTAGACTACCCACTGTGGAGATTTAATTGTCACAGCTTCCCTATTCTGTCTAGAATACATTGACTAGCAGCCCATGTCTCAGGTTTCTTATATAAATTTCAGTATGGCAAATGGACTGAGTATTCATTTTTTTACAGAGAAACTTTAAGCACATGGAGTTTGCTATTGTTTAACACATTTACATGATCTGGTAAGCCTTATTCTGTTTTATAACTAGGTAAAGCTCTTTGATACTCATAAAGATCCTCAAAGTACATTAAGGATAGTTAAGTATTTTTCACAACACTATTTCTGAAGAAAATTATCCTAACTCTTTGCTATTAAAATTTGATTAGTATAGAAATAGAACTTATTGAAAATTCCATAGTAGAGGCCTATTAGGATCACAAAAATGTCACATTTTCCTGTTATATTCAAGCTTTTAACCTAATTATTTTTCTGCGATACTTGTCTTTTTTAAATGGTAAAGTTCTTTATTAGATCTAAAGTAAGCTAAGTTACAGGTTTGCATGTGAGACGCTGATTAATCTGTCTGTTGACATTTCAAGTAGAGTTTCTCTACATTTGTCAAGAGCTTATTTAAATACCCCTTCAGCTTGCTATAGAATGGCAGGGAAAAGTCCATCTAAGTTGTCCTGAGGAATCCCCAGTTCAAGCCCTTGAGTCATAGAAGCTCTTCCTCTCTCCAACCCAGAATAGCTGTCTAGGGTGTCTCAGTTATGAAATTGTGTGTCTAAGGAAGTCTGGAAGTGGTGGGGTTCAGAATGCCCAGGATACCTCCATTCTGAATCTAAGTCCTTGTCTCAGGAATATAGCTCATGGCTGAAGAGGTAGGTTCATAGAGGGTGTTGAGCACTCTCTAGTGCCAAGATTTCTCAGAATATGATAGCCCATGTATGTGACCTTTTCACAGTATTAAGTGTAGCTGTGCACATTAACATTTTTCCCATGGTTGAACTTAATATATATTTGAATTCCCATTCACTATGAAGGCAAGGTTTTCAAATCTAGTTATATCTAGTCTCTGAAATTCTTCAGATTTAAGTCAGTCAAGTAAGGATTTTTCTTCTTCCTTAACCATGGGTGGCAGCTAAGCACAGGACATGCTCACATGGTCCTGTAGTGAGCCATGGAGGTCTTTTTCTCACTGGTTTCTGGGATGATGTTCACAGCTGCACCGGGCCTCCTATCTAGTTTTCCTACCTCACGAGTACCTCACTGTGCCCTCCACATGGAATCAATCCGCTGTCCCACCTAGAACATGGGTTTAAAGCCTGCCACATAGCTTTGCCACTGTCAGCTTTAGCCACTACTCCTCTGTCCCAGCCTACAGCTCCTTTGTGTCGACAGCCCTACTCTATAAGCAGAAGCCCAGATCCTAAGCCTAGATCCTTCATCATACCTGCAGAGTCCCCAGACCATACAAAGTAAGATATTTACCAATTCTGATTCCAGAGCTTAGGAAGAGAACATCTTTGGGGGATGCTATTTAATATAGCATAATCACTCTGATACTCATCAGTTAAAGCCATGAGTATGTCCCCCTCATGGCTCTATTTCTTTAAAGGGAATACAGTATTGTGGATCCAACTACAAATACTAGTGTTTATGAAGTCATATTCATAAATATGTAATGATCTGCATAATAAAATGACACTTGTCTCAGTAGACTTAATTTCAGCCTGACCTGTCTGTTGCCTGTTTGCCAGCACATAACTTACCTGCTCTGGCAGTGGAATATAAAATGCGGTGTGAACTGTTTGGTTTGTAGGAAGGCTATTTGCAGGAAGGCTTGTTTAAATATTAAAACACTGATTTATATGTATTTTTAAAACTTTATTTTTGAGAATTCAATGAGTATTGTCTTTGCATTATTTCGATGCCTCCTAGTCCCTCTCCAGCTCCTCCCGGTCCCTCCTGACTCCCTCTCAATTTCTTGGCCTCTTCTTTGATTATAATTGTTACATATGCATACATACATTTATAAATTTATAAATGTACACACCCATATATAATTTACTGCATCCATTTAGTGGTGCTCATGTGAACTTGTGCTTAGGACTGCCTATTTGGGATTAGATAATCTCTCAGGGAGCAAGTCCTTGGAGAAAACTGATTCTCCCTCCCTCAGCATCCATTGATTGCCTGCAGCTCTTCCTCTTGAGGTGGGGCTCCACGAACCTTCCCCCATTTGTCTCTGCATGTCAACTGGTTTTGTCATTATTCAGATCTTATGAGACTCCCATATTTTGGTGATTTCACTGGTGTGGCTTTCCACCATGTCTAGAATGTATTTTAATGTTTGACATGAAAGGTTAAGATTTCTTAATACCTCATATGATCTACATATGCCTGTCTTTGTGGTCCCATTTGTCACCTGTTTGTGGATACCATGAGGTATCTCAAGGCCTGAGTGGGAACTGATCCTAGTGTGCAGGGGTTAGAAGTGGTGCGCGCACCTGGTTATTGCTTTCTGCACATCCCCATGCCTTACTGCAGCATCACCTTGCAGGCAAAATACCAAACTATACATGAAGCACATGAAGAAAAACCCCTGTTTTTGTTTCCAGTGTTGTTTAAAGTTAAAGATGAGATGCTTTCACGATAGGTTAAAGTACAATAAAAATAGGCCAGGTATGTAAAAGTCTCTTCTGAGATTTCAACATGTAGCAGCAAATGAGAGGCAAGCACCCTTGCTCTTCCTGTTGAAGTTTAAATGGCTGAAATAATACACTGAAAATAACATGGAGAGTCCTTTGTCAGCAAATATTACTGGAAGAGGCACAGAAAATATTTGTGAAGAAACAAGTATGAGAAGAGATAATTCAGTGTGGGAGGTGGTACAAGTGTCTCCATCAGATCTGAGTTTATGGGATTTGCCAAATTATGTTCCAGTAGTGAATATGGAAAGAACTAGCTTATGAGCCATTAAAAGAAAAATACTTCTGAAGGCCAGATACTCAACAGTGAATTATTTTCTATTAAAAACAATTTATAATAAAACCATGCAAGCCTATCCCTTGATGAAATAGTTATTTTGGAATGAAATGTTCTTAGAATAAAGTTACACAGAATCTCAAATTTCCATCCTTTTAACTTTATTTCAGTTTTTATCATCAATGAAATGAAAGCCAGAAACCCCCAAATGTGGTTAATGTTGCAGAAACCAGATCTCACTCGAGTAGAACGGCACTGTGAGGAGATAGGACCAAGAAAGCTTTCTTTTGCTGCGTGTTTACGGCTGGCTGCATTTTCACTATTTCCTTCGGCAACAGTTAAAGATGTTATGTATTTTCTTTTTTCGTACAAAAAAATCTTCAAATTTGTTGACTTATCTAGCTGATAATCAGACTGTCCTTTAACTTTTTTTGATTTATCTGTTTTTATTGTATTTGTGTGAGTGTATTGCCTGAAAATATGTAAACAGAAGAGGGTGTTTGATTCCCTGAAACTGGAGTTACAGACTCCTTGTGGTGCTGGGTTTTGAACCTGAGTCTTCTGAAAGAATAGCCAGTGCTCTTAATTGCTGAGCCATCTCTATAGCCTCCATGTCTTTTTCGTTTGTTTGTTTCTAGCATAAACTTAAAATATAAGTAAAGTTAATCATTTCCTTGTAAGCTAGACTAATGTAACAATCAATATAAACCAACTCCTGTTTGAAAAAAGCATAAACTATTGAAAGACTTTCTGGTTTAAAAGTTTCCAAGATCTTTTTTTCATGATACTAAAGGGATATTTTCATCGGAAACTAATAAATTTTAAAATAATTTCAAGTAAGGTCAACATAATTAAAAATACTGATTTTCACCTGCTGTATAAGAATGGAGACCTAGTTTGGATCTCAGAATCCATGTAAGAATCGCACATGAGCTGTGTCTGTCTATAGCCCTGGCATTCCACTGGCCAGAGGGGAGGTAGAGACAGGAAGTTCCCAGGAAACTTGTGGGCCAGAGAGCTGTTGTATGTTGCTGTGAACAGAAGAGACACTATTCAAACAGGGTTCAAAGCAAGGGCTGGCGTGCAAGGTTGTCCTCTGACCTCTATATATGTGCCATGGTACACACATGCCTACCTCACACCAACAAAGAGATACACAGAGATCTGAAAAAAGGATACTTTTTATGTTTCTTTCCTTAACATTTTGTTTTTAGCATATTTTAATGATGTATATGGTATAACGTTTGTGGGAATACCTATCCTAAATACACATTTTTGGGACTAGCTGCTTTTTTTTTTGACAGCTGAATTGTATTATTAAAAATGGTGAGTTAAAAGTGTTGCTAGTTCTAGTAACACAAGCCAAAAAAGTTATCTGAACAGAGGAAGAGGTCTTGGGAAAATTACATCTTTTTGTCCCATCTTGTGTCCTTCCCATCTTACACTTTTAATTTTTAAATTTTTATTTATTTATTTATTTATTTATTTATTTATTTATTTATTTATTTATTTATTTATAGGATCTCTATTTGTAGTTCAGGCTGCCTGGACTTCTGATCCTCCTGCTTAAACCTTCACAGGGCTGGAACTACAGGCACACAACTCAACACCTGACTCGCATCTTTTAAATATGTGGTACTTTCATGGTGATGCTAAGGCAGGCGTAGTATGCCATTTGCAGCTACTGGATCATTTGACTTTTAGCCCATGTGCTCTGCTCACTTATGGTAACTCCTGGTGCAGAGACTTGAACTCTTGATACACCAGGTTCCGTGAGAAGCTGCTGGTTATCTGACAAATAGTCTTTCTATAATTTTATTACTTTTCCTCACAGTGAACTCTGTTTGTCCCCCTAGACCTCGAGTGCTCTATCCATGTGTCCATGACAGTTCATAAGCAGAGGAAGGGCGGGATGGTCTGGGTGAAGCTACAGTTGTCCTGCAGGGGGCTTAGCGGCTTTCTATGAGTTTACGCTCCACCGACTGGGTTTCCTTCCCTGCATCCTCTTTTATTTTCTGTATAAAACCAAAGCGAATGAGAATTTAACACATTAATCTTCAGGTGCTTGTGACCTCGAAGCGGGTGGATTCAGGCAACCTTCTGAGGAAAGTCTATGACAAAGAGAAACTGTGCTTTGACTCTGCTGAACGGGGAACGCCAAGTTCTGGAAGAAACAAAATAAGCTAGTCTCAAATATCCAGCTGCTGAGATGAAACAAGACTGCTAGAATTTTAGGAAATCAGCAATAAGCCCTGAAAGCAACGGAACTGCCCAAGTTTTCAGTTCTCGGGTTCCTTTCTGCGTCTGAACACTAGGTGGCAGTGTGAGCACGAGAGGGAGACCCACGGCTCTCCCTGGCCCCCTCCCTTTTGGGTTCTGTAACTTTTCAGTGAGATTTGGCCTTACCCCTTCCTCCCTATTAGAAGTCTGGGGACACCCCAGCGCCAAGTCCTACAGGACACTGGTCGAAGGATTAACTGGATACTTAAATGATCAGTACCTGGAACGGAACTGCGTCCTTCGTTCTCCAGAGGTACACACTGAGCCTCAGGGCTGAGACCCAGGGCGCCCTGGCTCAGCAAGCAGACCCAGGGCAACTGTGGTTTTCCAGAAGAGCTGTCAGCTTTGATGGAGGCTGTTATGTCTCAGGAACTGCAATGCCCTCCCAGCTAATGAGCCCACCACCTTTGCGGGTGGGATGCTGCTGCAGTCATTTCTTTCTGATTTGCTCTGTGGGAGAGGCAATACGAGCCAGGGCACTGGCTCTTGACTTTAAAATACTGCCAAGTTTTTTTTTTTTAATCTTTTACATTAAAACAGAACAAAACAAAAAAAACCCAGGAACTTCTTTCTCTGAGAAAGAGTAAATTGCTGTAAAAGTGAAAAGCAGCAATAAAACAAAACAACAACAAAAAATAATGAACCCAGTAGCAAAGGCATATGAACCATAGACTGGAATATGATTGTGGCTCCTTTGTGTTGAATTTTCAGGGCGGAGTCCAGAGAATTCCTATTAGACAGAACAATTCTATAGTGTATTTTAACAAAAGTCTAAGTTAGATATATAAGCATATTATGTGCCTCCATATATGTGTGCATTTACATATGTATATAGTATATAGTAGTCTTTCTGTGGAGCTTAAGTGGATGCCTGAAATCATGAATGCTCTCTGAGCACCGGGCTGCCCAGACCTGATTACCAAGAGAGCTCACTTCCATGTACTGTGGATATGCTCATACTTCTGTATCCTGTGAAACAAAGGAATGATGTATAGACAGAGTGGATGGAACAGGACTGTGATAGACTTCAGCATGTCACTCAGAACAATTTAAAACAGGGATTATTTCTCAAAATTTCCATTTACATGTTTTAGGACCATTACTGGCCTTGGGTGAGTGAAACCAGGTGTCAGCTGTGAAGTGAAGTGGGCAAGGGAATAAGGCAGAGTGGAATGAATGAGATTCTGGTCAACAAAGGGATTTCCTTGGAAGGATTCCTGAGTGCGGTGATGGCTGAGCAAGAAACAAAGGAGCGGGGTGTGGAGGTGTGTGTTCCTCTAGAGGAACAGTTTCCCAGCTGTTCCTCTAGAAGAAGAGCATCGGTTTGCTCTGAAGACATGGGAGGAGAACACACAGATGGGCAGGAGCAGATGCAGACTGACAGAGCCTGAAGCTTGAGAAACTTTGTTACCGAGAGAGAGAGAGAGAGGAGAGAGAGAGAGAGAGAAAGAGAGAGAGAGAGAAGAGAATATAAGCTTAGAAAGGAAAGCAGTATTCAAGATACATCCCAGGAAATTATACTTTTAAAAATCCTCTTACATTGTACACATATTAAAATCCAAGGAGGACATTCTGACACATCTGTAGAGTACATTCCCTTATGTTTTTGGCTTCATCCCTCGGACTATTCATACAGCTTGGTACAATACATTTCGAGAGATAGCAAATACTTCTGTCTTTCTTTTTTAGCATGGTTGAACAAAATATTGACAGTTTATACATTTCTTTAAGTTTTATGTAGTTTGGTTATGCTGTGTAAATTTCTAAGAATTGCAATATTGGAAAACCATCCCTGAAATTACCTTTACATCACTAAAACTTTTGTAAGAATTTTCCACTGACTTGCTTCTGATTCTGTTCATGGTTAAGCCCTAGCTTTTTCCTATGACCGAACTCCTCTGAAGCTGATTACCACATCACTTCTCATTTGATTCTGCCCTCATCTCTTCACATGAAGACATTGTGGGGTGTGGCAGTTTGGAACGGAAGAGGCATTTCCTAAAAACTATTTCTGTGCAAAGACAGCTAATAACATGCAGAACCTACTATGAAGCCACATGACAATATTTCACAGTCAAATCCTTCCATAAACGTGCCTTTAGCCAGGCCCCTAACATACTTGTAGCTACTCCATTGCTTTGTGACAAGAAGGGAGATGTGATAGAGGGAAAATGGAATGGAAAGAGAGGTCTTAACTAGCCACTGTTATGACATTTTTCTCTTGGAAATACAACCTCTAATGAGCATGTCAATATTGCTATTCAAGGAAGGGCCTTGAACCTAAAGTTTCATGAACACAGTCACTCACCTATGCTTGACAAAAGGCGTTCTGCCCTACTGTGAGGTCATCGAAGGAAAAGAGTCTAAAAGCATGGGGTTTGTTTGAAACATTGATATAATCCAGGATCCAGACATGTACAACACACAGAGCAGCTGGATTTCCCATCTCAAAGCTGTGCTTCACCAGCAGGGGCGATGGAGCTGTGATGGGAGCACAGTAGCATAGGGATGAGATTTTGCTGAATGAAGGGCATATGGGGCTGAGAGTTAATAGTTCTTTTAATTTTGAAGTTTGCGTGGTGTGTGTGTGTGTGTGTGTGTGTGTGTGTGTACATGCATGCGTGGACACCAGCAGTTGATGTCAGGTGTCTTCCTTTATCATTCTGTGCCTTAGGATGTCTCATTAAACCTGGAGCTCACCAACTGACTAGCTTGGATGGCCATCATGGCCCAGAATCCTCGTCTCTGCCTCTCCCTCCAGCAGTGATTATTGACACACACACCATGCCCAGCATTTTTTATGAGGTTGCTGTGGATCAAATTCAGCAAGGCAAGCACTTTGCCATCCTTTAGCCCCGGAAATCTTTTCTAAACATGTAAATTCCATTTATAAGTTATGCAGACCACAGAAGAATTGCTTCCTCAAAGTGGGATACTTTAGGGACATTGCTGACGCCTTTTCTGTACCCAGAGCTCCCTCAGTTGGAATTTTAGTTAATTTCAAATGAAAACTCCATTCCATAATAGCTTTAGATTCCTTGTGTACCAGTAACATTGGAGCTGATTGGTTTTCTTCATAACTATGGTTAATTACATGATTGATTCATACCACAAAAAGCAAATTTAACTAAAGTTAAGAGTTTGGACACTGAATTGTTGCTTATACTGACCTCCATTATATCTGAAACTTAATCTCTTTGTGTCTCAGTTTCCCATCTATAAAATGATTATTGTAATACAACTCATGCAATGCTAATGAATTTTTGGCTTACCTATCTTAGCTGCTTTAAAAAAATCTTTTTATTTTTTAATTTTTAGATGTTTTAAAAATGTTTATTATTTTTAATTTATGTATATGAGTGTATTGCCTATATGTATGTGAGTGCACCTGCAATGCCATCAGAGGTCAGAAAAGGGTATCGAATTTCCTGGAACTGGAGCTATAGACAGTTGTTAGGCATCTTGTGGATGCTGCAAGAGCAGTCAGTGCTCTTAACCACTGAGTCATCTCTCCAGCCCCAAATTTTTAATTTTTATTTTATTTCTTTGCTAATGCTTGTATAAAGTCAGTACTTTAAAGCTGTGTGCATCAAACTGTAACCAAGACAACTACAAGATGTGCTTCTGTATGTGAACATACACTGTATTATAGTAAACAGAGCTTGGATTCCACCATCGAGTGCAGTTTGCACATTCATTCATTTTGTGATGGATCATTAATAATATCCTCAAAACCAATGGTCTTCTCAGTGCCTCTCAAAATATCCAGTGAGAGGTTTGAACTTGAAAGAAATGGAAAACATTGAACCTGCCTCACTGCCTTAAATTCCATTTGTAGTTTCAGTGAAGCAAATAGACCCTGGAATGTTCCTCAGTGTGGAAAAATTCATTTTATCTTGGTTGAGCTGAAACCACAGAAGACAAAGAAAATATTTTTTCTAGTAATTCAAGAGGATAACTGGGCAAAAGTTCATTTTTCACACAGAGAAACCCTTCCTGAAGAAGATCATGACTTTTAAAAGGCCTACTTGCTGAAAGTTAGTACCTGGAATACTGTCTTTTAGCTACAACCCAAGTTCTGGAGTTCATCTTTAGCCCACTCTTTGGAGAGCCTTTCCACCCACTAAACCTATTATTTTTAATTGCCAATTGTATATACGCGTGGAGTGTAATGTGATACTTTGATGGATATGTGCAAAGTAGAATAGCTAAATCAGGCTAATTAACAAACGTGTCGACTTCCAGACTTACTATTTTATTACGAAAATATTAACATTTTTCTTTAAAATTTCAAATAGACAAAGCATTACTGACTATAATTGCTGTTCTGTGTGGCAGTTCACCATGGCTTGCTGCTCCTGGCTAGCTGAGGTTTGCTCTTTGTGACCAGCATTTCCCTTCCCTGTTAATCCAGTCGTCTTGCTTCTGCAGTGCTCCACAAGCTACTTTCCACTTCCCGTGTCACTGCTCTCCAGACTGTGCTGTGTGTAATCACTCTTTGCTGATAAGAGAATCACTTGGGTTTATGGCGCCAGTTGTGGAATGTATAAGAACTAATTAGGACAGGACTTTCACTGAGCATCTTGAAGAACGTAATCTAGCTCAGTCATACTTTTAAAACCATCAGAGCTGAAATCCTCCTCCTACAATTTGAATTATAGAAAATGTGGTTGCTCCAGACTGAATCATAGGCATTTGATTCTCTCTCTCTTAGTATTATTGTCCCTTTCCCTTGGGGACCTGGGAACCCTAGAACCTTAGTATGTCACAGAATTCAGTTCGAGAGACCATCAAAGTCAGTGAATTCTCTTTCACAAAGAAAAAGCAAGGTCCATATGTAAGAACAGTCATGTCAATAAGTCACATTAACAGGTTTAGCATTCCGAAGAGCAATTAATCCATCTATTAATATCTACAGAAGTGAATTTGATGGTGGCTTCAATTTTCAGTTCTCCTAATCAAACCTCTAACCAAACATCAAGTTGAAAATTTCAGTCATAGGGCAGACTGAAGAAAATGGAAACAAGAAGAACATGGAAAGTGAGTAGTTTTCATTTTAGATAGAACAGTTGTTGAACACCTAGATACTGCCACACGGTCTCAGTATTAATTTGAAAATAAGCATATATATCTTCCAAGGAGGAAAAAGAGGCCAGAGAGCTTGAAAGCCTTGTTCACAATAAATCTGGAATGAGCAGTAAACATTTCTTTGAGCAACAAGAGACCTAGTTGGTTCAAATTAGTTCATCTGCCCACAGACAGTTCTCAGCACGCCATCATTCTGAGGAAAGGTCTTTCATCTCTCTTGTCTCACTCAGACTATTTTCTTGTTAAATGTTCTTGGTGATACCTGAAGAGGATTCTTTTGGTATGTGTTAGCATGGCTCATGTCAGTGGAACCCAGCTCCTGTAGTCTGCAAGCACCCCAGACTTACGACTCCTTATACCCCTCCATTACAAGATGAAAATGGCACTCACTGTGTAAGAGAGATGATGTGAGACAGGACTGTAACCAATAAATATCATGCTTAAATTTACCTACCTTTAGGGGCTGTGTTGGGTAGGAAGAAATTTGAGGCTGAGGTTCCAATCCTGCTTTTTAAACAGTTTGACCTTGATCTGACCTCTTCAAGCTTTGAGTTTCTCATCACCAACTGTGTGCCCTTCAGGAGCCTCCCCAGCCCTCATGCCTGGAGTGGACTCATTTTACCACTAGGGGGCAGGCAAATACAGCCCCTGAGATGAATGTGACTAACATGCCAGAAATAATTAAAAGTTTTAATAGAAATAAATACTTTCAAAAACTTAAAAAATTGAAATAAAGTAAGAAGTTCCTGGTAGAATCTTTGAGTAATCTCAGCTCTGGTACAGATATCATGTTTGAATTCTATTGTTTGTATTGCAAGCTAAAATAACGCTTAGCTTACTATGTGCAAAGCAGAGTCTGTGCTTCAGATGTTACCTTTAATACTTCAAACAAACTGCACACACTATCCAGACACTAGCTAGAGATACTGAAGCTGAGGTTAAGTCAGTGTCATCCAGCTGGAAACCCACAGAGCTAGGACTGGAACATAGATCTGATTGCCTTTAACCGAGGCCTCGTTGCCTCCTTTCCTGGCTGGTTCTGGTAGCCGAACCCACCCCAGCCCACCTCTGAGACTGTGCACAGGGCCTCTCCATCACTTCAGTTACAGATGGAAGATGATGTCATGGAAATGTTTCTCTCTTTGCATGATTGATTCCGATTTCATAAAATGATGGCAATCTTGATTATATTAAATATTAAACCATGAAATTATTTGGAGAATACTATTAGATTCACTTGTTATGTCCGTGTTCTTCCACTCTAGCTTAGAGACCCACATTTCTCGTTGTCACAGGACATAAACTACCACTCTGCTGGGTTCTTTCTGCTCTCTCCTGGACTCCCTCTGTTGCTGCAAATGCCCAAAAGACTCGCCACAGCCTCTCCCGTCCTGTCTTCACTCTTCCATCATTTGTCCCTTTCCTACCTCATCCTAACCAGGGTTTTGCATGAACATCTTTTGAGCCACTTCAATCAATGTGTTTCAGAAAGGCATCGTTTATCTGAAAGATCATTCTCTCTTACCACTTAGCAGTAACTTTTCATTCATTTCAGTGTTGGAGAATTTCATACATGCGTATAATACGTTCTGAGCAAATCAGTCCCCTTCCCTTCCCTCTGTTGCTCCCACCACCTTTTGTACCTCCAAATTCATGTGCTCTTTTATTTTCTAAACCCAGGGTCCACTTAGTTCTGCCCACATGTGCTTCATTGTAGGAACATGTATTGGAGCATGGCTATCCTCTTAGAGGCTGCAGCCTTGACTGTCCCTCCCCTGGAAGATGCAAATTGCCAACAGCTAGAAGTGTTGGTGGTGCTTCAGGAACTCCTGCCATGTTCATGCTAGGATTTTGGCTGGCTTGATCTTGTACAGATCTTGTTCTTATAGTCCCAGCTAATGTGAACTCATGTGTATAACTGTATTGTCATGTCTGGAGAATACTGTTCTGTCACAAATATCTTCTGGCTCTTGCAATCTTTCTGTACCCTCTTCGTAGATGATCTCCGGGCCTTTGTGGTAGGAGGTGTCATATAGCGTCTCACTCGAAGCTGAGGCCACTGTAGTCTCTTAGTCTCTGCAAGTTGACCAGTTGTGGGTCTCTATATTTACAACCCATCTACTGTAAAATGAAGCTTCTCTGAAAGGGGTTGAAAAGTACACTAATCTATGAGTATAAATATAAGAACTTAGGGGGGCAGTTTAGTACTATGTCCATAGTAGGCTATGGACATGTCCCTAGGGCCCATGACCCTGTCAGCCACTCCCCTCCCCTGAAGTCCCACATTAATGGTACCAGGCATGAGTTCTGTCTTGTGGAATCTTGTGGAACAGGTTTTAAATCCAATCAGAGAGTGTTTGGTTACTTCCATAACTTTTGTGCTACTATTGAACCCCTGGGCATATCTCGCTAGGCCAGTCATTGTAGTTCACTGGGTTCACAACTGGGTCGGACTGATGATTGTTTTCCCCCAGTACACTGCAAGACATTTTCCAGCAGTATGAATGTTAGACAGTCGAAATGAAGCTTCAAGGTAGATACTAAATTGATTACTCCATCTCCTCTACCTCAAGTATGTGGTGTTTTCAGAAACAGGAGGGTAACCAGCTCTGGAGGGTAACCAAGAGCAATAGCAATGGTCTGTAATGTTTGAGGGGGGTTGTTATGGGACTCCATTGGCCAACAACTCAAAAAGAGCTATTTCCTCATACCTGGCACTGGTAGCTCATGTTATCTGGGGGAGGAACTGGTCCCCATTACGTGGAAACTTCATTGAACTCCTTTTATGTGTATATGTGTATATTTTGGGAGCTTCTAGAGGAGCAGGTTTCCATATTGCGTTTTCACAGGTCTTTAGGTGCTAGTCATTCCTCTCCATACTCCCTTTCTACCCGAGACCCTCCATCCCCCACCCCTTTAATCCTTCCTGTCTTATTATTCCCCCTCGGTTTTATCACTGTACTCTGTCTCCCTGTCCTTGACTGATATCTCCCTCCCCCATGGCCCCTTACTAATTTCCTAACCTCTAGAGGTATTCCAAATGAAATACTCCTATCTAAGGATTTTAAGTTAACAGCCATTTATAAGACAGAACATGAAGTGTTTGTCTTTCTGGGTCTCAGTTGCCTTATTCGAGATGGTTGTTTCCAGTTTCATTCATTTCCCTGCCAATTTCATTTTTCTTAATGACTGAATAATATTCCATTGTCTACCACATTCTTCTTATCCATTCATCATTTGATGGATATTAGGCTATTTCTATTTCTTGGCTATTGTGAATAGAACAGAAATGCACATGGGTGAACAAATATCTCTGTAGGAGGGAGTAGAGTCATTTGGGCATATGTCCAAGCATGCATAGCTGGATCTTGCAGTAGGTCTATTTCCAGCTTTTAGAAGAACCTCCACACTGATTTCCACAGTGGCTGCTTCAATTTGTACTTCCACTAATAGTGAATAATTGTTCCCTTTTCCCCACATCCATGCCAGAGTTTTCTTTTACTTAGCCATGAAGACTGGAATAAGAAGAAATCTCAGAATAATTTTAACTTTAGTTTCCTTGATGACTAAGAATATTGAACTTTTAAAAAATATTTCTCAGCGAATTTCTTCTTTTTGAGAAATCTGTTTAATTCCATTCCTCAACATTTTATTGGGTTGCTTTTTTCCTTGGTGTTTAGTTTTTTCTTTTCTTTCTTTCTTATTTACCTTTTTTTTTGAGTTCTCAGTAGATTCTAGAAAAAAAAATAACCCTCTTTCAGAGGTATATCTGGTAAAGATCTTTCTCCTTCTGTGGGCTGATTCTTCAATTAAATGTTGTGACCTTTGCTGTACAGAAGCTTTTAGTTTCATGAGGTCCCATTTGGATATTTCTATTTTTTTAATTTTAAAAAGAATTTATTTTTAATTTTGTGTGTGTGCACATGTACTCAAGTGCTTGGGGAGCCCTAGGAGGGTGTCAGAGCCCCTAGAGCTGATACTGCAGGAAGTAGTGACCTGCCTTATATAGGTGCTCAGAACTGAGTTCAAGTCCTCTCCAAGAGCACTCACACTGAACTATCTCTCCAGCCCATACTTCTCCTTTTTATGATCAAAAGAGTCTTTTCCAAATCTTTCCTTTAACACTGTGAGCCACTTCTAAACCTGAGTTTTCTCAGTCACCTCATCTGCTGCTTCCTAGGCTTCTTGCTTCACATGACCACAGTGGGTCACTCACTAGACTATGATACAAAGTCCTCGAGATAGCTGACATTTGATTTCTCCTGCTTGCTGAGTGTCGATGAATGCTTGCTGAGTTAGATTCTAGTTCTGAACCCCCCTTTTAAGGTGAGGATAAGATGTGATGCATCATTCTATAGCTCAAAAGATTGTCAGTGCTCCTTGAGTGATGTCTGTGACCACCTATAATGTTTCAAATTCTGTGCTTTGTGCTTTCACACATAGCCTGATACCATTCTTCCAAAATGCACTGGCAGGAAAGACTGGACTTCTTTCTTCTCAGTCAGCAAATATTAGTCTAAAGACTAATAGATGTTCAGAGGCACAGTGCTTACAAGTGGGATGTGAATCCAGGAGGGCTAACTCCAGGGCACATGCCTTCTACCACTACCTATCTACCTTATTACCAGACCTCAGTCCTACTTGGCCTTGGTGTATGCCTTCAGAGTGGAAGTGTAAGGAAGGTGATATGTTAATGAGACTGGGACTGAGTAACTGGTGAAAGGTATCCCTTTCACTGAGAGATCCTCCTTGAAGTCTTGAACATCTTGAATCAGAGTGCTCATCCCTGAATAGGACACATATATCAAACTACTGCTTCCCAAGACTCATGGATCATTGTGGAAGAGGGGTGGAAAGATTGTAAGAGCCGGAGGTGGTGGATGAGCACAAGAAAATAGGATTTTCCTGACAGCTGTTTAGTTACTTCAGTGAACTCACAGCAATGGTGAAAGCATCCACAAATCCTATGCAAGCTCAAACCAGACAAAATCCTAGCACAGATGCGGGGAAGTGCGGAGGAAATCTCAACCCAACCTAAGAAGTTATTGGAAACTAATGACTGCTGGGAGTGGGAGAGCCAGTCTCTTTCAAGGGTGTGACTCTTGGTAGGTTAACCAGGCTCCAGTAGATGGGTCCACACTGAAAGGCATTTAGGGATCCAAATTGGACTCCATAGGCCTTGATATATATAATAGAGAACATTAAATTGGGTGGGGGCCACTAATGGAAGGTGCAGATAGGTGAGGGACTCTAAATATGATGACAATTTATTGTATGAAAATCACAAAAATTCAATTAAAAAGCTAAAATTAAGCTCAGGATCACTAGGCTTCTTTGATCTCCCAAAGACCTCTTTGTTCGTGTTACTGCTCTGTGGTCACTGTGGGAAGAGTGCTTGACCTTGTGAGCACACAGAAGACTGGAGTCTTCTATTCTTGCCACTTCCTTGAATCTACTATGGCTGCTGAAGAATAGTAAGTTTACTGCTCAAAATGGCCCAAGTCTCTCTTTTGTTAGTATCATTGTTAATACTGATAATGTTGAACTAGCCTGGCTGGTGTAATGACCATCAGAAAATAAAATAATTATAAATAACCCGTATATAAAGTAAGTGCCAGTGAGCTGTTGTGTATGTCGGTCTGCGCATGTGCTGAGCTGTCTGACTGCTGGCAAACAGGAGAGAGGAGGTAAAGTTTGTTCTTGATTGGGCTTCAGGAGGCAGGGAAGTCTGGGGTTGTCTGCTGACATTGGCAATGCTGACGGAAGTCCAAGAAAATAATAGGGTGATCAAACCACATGGGACATTCCTGGAACAGAAAGTCAGGTGACTGATAAATGCCCTAACTGATTATTGGAGTTGTCTCATGAGTTAAAAAGTATAGATACTAGTTACCTAGGACAAAATGAAGCTTTAGTCATAGAAGATAAGAAGTTGCACTAAAACAGTTGTCCTGCACTTATTTCAAACATCTGCCTTCTAAAGTTTGGGGACATTGTGAAAGAGGGGGCAGGAAGGCTGTAAAAGTCAGAGTAGGTGAATGACTACAAGGAAACAGTCTTCAAGATAGCTGGTCATTTGCTCATACATATTCACAGCAATGGTGGCAATATTCATAAGTCCCTGCAAGATCAAACCAGACAAAATCCCAGCCTAGACATAGGGAAGTGAGAAAGAAATCCCAACCCAGTCTAAGGATCTTTTGGCAATTGATGGCTGCTGGGAGAGAGACACCAGTGTCTTATAGAGACGAGACTCTAGGTTGGCCCACACTGAAGGGGACATTTGGGGACACAAACGAGAATTTAGAGGACCTGTTATTTAAGAGAGTACATTAAATTGGGCAGGGGGCAGTGGGAGGAGGTCCAGATAGGGGAGGGGATCTAAATACACCAAACTATATCATATGAAAAATAATAAAAATTCCATGAATGAAAGTTGTCAGGTAATCTTGGTAATTGTTTTGAGGCTTTGCTTACTTGTAAGAACATTTCATAATTGCTCTATACTTCTCTCTTGAGAAGTCTCACTTCCAATTTTTGGTTGAGATCCAGGATTGTTTTCTTGGTTACAAAGGTCAATTATCTAAACAAAGGGATAGGTGGACAGGGCACTCAGAAAGATTTGTGCATGCATGCCTGCGTGTGTGTGTGTGTGTTTGAAGTATAACTGTCTATAATTAAGCCCAATGAAAATGTGGTATTTTAAGTTTTAGTTTAATTATACATTTCATGTGTAAAATGGCACAAATTTATAATAAAATTTTTTATATCCAGAACCTACCACAATGGTGTTTATTGTAAGTAGATCTTTAGCTAATCCCATAATTAGCCTCAGTGGATTTTATTTTTAATATCTATTTTAAGAGAGCTGTAATTGATTATTTTCCAAGTCCTTTGTCAAATTTTCCAACAATATAAAAGACCAATTACTACCACCTTGACTACTAACTTTGGATTTTCTATGTAGGGCCACATGTTTAGAATCCATAGACGCACTAGTAGGAACTCTATACTGAAACCAGCACCATGCCTGTAAATTTGCTTGGGGATCACCCAATAAACTTTTGGAAATAAAACTCTCTGCAGAAAATAATTATACTATCTAGCTAGAATCAGTTATGAAACAAAGGACTATGTCGCTGGTTAAAAAACTGTTTCTAAACTAAGTAAGGAAGAAAGGTTTTAATTTTTCAGAAGTGATAAACAATGATGCCTCCGTTCTTAATATGGTGTAGAGAAATCCACGCTGGAGATTCTGATCACTTAAAAAATAAACTCAGATCCAACGAAGAACCTTTAAAACTACAGTTCCCTATCAGGTGTTTCTAAACTCATGGAGAGAAAAGGGGACTTGATTTTCCTTTTATCTCTCTCTGTGTGCATGTGTGTTCATGTGTGAGCATGCCATGGCACACGTGTGGAAGTCAGAGGACACCATCAGGTGTTAGTCTTTGTCTTCCACCTTTTTTTGGCACAGGGTCTCTTTTAGTTTGCCTCTGCATATGCCAGGCTAGTTGGCCTGCAAGCTTCTAAGGATTTTCCTGTCTTTGCTTTCCCTCTCACAAAAAGAGGGCATTGGTGCTGTAGAAAGTGTTCCTTCAAGCCAAAACAGCTGCCGTCTTAATCAGGTCAGCGACGTCTGCATGCAAGAGCTCATCACAAAGGGTCCTGCTCACTACCAGCCTACCCTCAGAAAAGAAGGGCTGGGGAGGGCCTTTGGACCCTTCCTTGAGATTCTGGTCTGGGGATGGCCGCTCCCTCCATACCAGCCATAACTGCAGATGAGATCTAGGGGTTTTGAGTCTCTGAAAGAGCCAGAATATATAGGCTGGAGAAGCCATTATTCATCCTCAGTGAAGAATTTCTAGTATGGCTGCTTTGGGGTCACTCATACTCCTGCTGTTGTGGGGGTCAAATTCTGGGGCCAGGGAAGGAGGGTTTCAAGGAGTTTGGACATTAAAGAAGATTTATGGAGCCAGTGCAAATGAGATCTGTTTTATTTTCTTAAGACAAGGCACACAGGCCCCTGGGTAGGTTGATGCTGGGTGAGTGCCTGTTCCTTTTGTCCTAAAGACTTATTTAAAGAAATTACACAAAGGTGTGTCACCAAAACTAGTTATACAACATATTACATCACTGTTCACTTTTGGGGACCCCAGACATTGGGTGTCAGCCATTTTGTGCTGACTTACAGACCCTGGATGTCTCGCTTTGCCATATTGGCCCAAGCTGGAAATCTCCTGTCTAAACATAAACAGTCCCTCATGGCCTTGATATCCTGCATGCCTCTTTGTAAGTAAACTCCTGTAAACTCATTGGCTCCCCAGGATGAATTCTGATGCCCTCGTATCTCGTTTTGTTTTGGGGACCTTAAGAGGAAGGTAGAGGCATTCTTACAGCTATGGAGATTGCAGACACTTGCTGCTGCTTCCAGCTTTAATGAGTTCTAGATTCTGAGATCCTCATGTTCTCATGGCAAGTGCTTTACTTGAGCCTTTCCTCATGGTCTGTCTTTAAATTAAAAAAAAACTTAAGAATTCTAATAGGAAGCATATATTTATTCTAAAAAGCCCAAATAATACAAAAAAACTATTTAATCAGTGTTGCTTTGATAAAAAGTGAAAACTAGGCACATGAAGGTATGACTGGAAGGAGTGTATTACTGAGTGAGTTAAAATACCGGAAAATTTGCTGAAAAGCTATTCATCATTCAAAATGGAACTGGGTTCTATGTAGCCATCTGTTTTGTAACATAGACTTGACCATTTCATTTGAAAGTCGTTCCTGATTTATTATTTTAAATGAACTAATCCATTAGTTAATGTGCATGTACACATGCCCCTGTGTATATGTGGAGCCCCGAGGACAACTTGGAGGACTTGGTTTTCTCCTTCTACCATGTTAGTTACTGGAATTTAATTCAGCTCATCAGTCTCAGCAGCAAGTGCCTTTACCCATTGAGCTGTTTCACTAACTCCAATTTCCTGAATTTTTAAATGGACAGAACTTCTGTTATTTTCCAATAACTCCCACATAATCATATTTTGTTTTATCGTATAATGATAATAACATGCATAATTACAAAAGCATAATGAATTTAACATACTCTATGTTGATATTTCATAAATCATACCTAAGTTGTGTAAGATTAAAAGCAGCAACAGTTGTGTACATAAGATATTTGTACCGTCTATAGTGCTTAAGATGGTATGTTTTAAAAACATGAATTCTTCTACCCTTCCTTATAAATATTCCCTCCAAATATCCACGTAATACATGGTCTGCATGTCAGCGGTCACTGCTTTATAGAATGAAAGAAAGAATAGTGGATGATTTATTAGCCCCTTCCAGAGATGTGTCATTAAAATTCTCTTGACTGAAATTTGTCCTTTCCTACTTACATCTATACAAACACCAGCTACAAATGATTAAGCCCATATTACTGACCTGGGTCCGAGGTCTTGTGTGTCTCAACAGTATGATGTGGACAGCTGGAAGAGGCCATTGGAGCAGCCAGTTTCTGTAAGGCATAATGTAAGGTGGGTCTCAGCCAGGTCACCTGCTGTGAGGATTAAGGGCGTGGCTCCTGTGGGCGTGGCACTCCACTCCAGCCAGGCATGACATCAGCTTCCGGGCCTGCTCTGGAGAGAATCTGCACTGAGATGATCCATCTGGAGACAGATTACTATTGGCTGCAGTTGGGAACCACCCCATAGGGCGACTGTCTAACCAAACTCATAAAAGCCCTGGCACTTACTTGAATAAACGAGTTTGCTGTGGCTTGCCCTCTGCACGCTTCCACCCATCTTCCGAAGTCTGTGTGTTGACTCCTCGCCTCTCACCCCCTTGTGGCAGAGACCCTGCGTCCCACTTGGACTGGCACCAAGCAGAGGGACCCCAACAGTTTCTAGAACTGGATTAGGGTTTGGGGCTAGTCATTTTGTTTGTGACAGAAAGGTATTCTAATATTCTTTTTATTATACTTAGCTCAGATGTACTGAGAGAATGAAGTTAATGTGAAAGAGCAAATCTGAAAGCTTTGGTTGAAAGGTATGATTTAAACCTCTGGAGATAACTGTCCAATTGTAGACAAGTCATGGAACTGATGTTAAATTGTGTTTTTTTTTTTCCCATTTATATAAATTAATGACATGAGGTGTAGAACGTGCACTTTTCTTATGTTTTCTTATTTTACTAGTGGATGGAAAGGAAGGGATCCAGCCTGCTAGAAACATGGGGTGGTGAAACAGAAGTAGCTCTTCTTGTTTACCCTCTTCCGTGACTAGCCTGACCTGAAATTCATGCTTCGAATTCTGGCAGAGCGCCCCCAGGGCTGTGCAATACCCAATATTCAGTGGTGTGTAAAGAATTCTTTGGAAGTTGCTTAGATGAATATATAATGACTTTTCATACGTTCAAAATACTGTTTATTCCTTGAAATCACAAGAGAGGAACTCTTAATCATGGCAATATTAAGTACCATAATGAACCACAGGATAGCAGATGGGCCCTGGGGTAAATAGCTCTGTATTATTGATTTACTTATTTGATTTTCTTGTAAAAGTCTGTGACCTGAACAATTGCAGTAGAATACAAATTTGGGGTTTCAATTCAGGCCAAGCATTAAGATTCCTTTTAAAAAGAATATGAATGTTTTCTGGAAAGCCAAAGTGTCTTGGGCCCTCAAAATCAGTGTTTTTCTGTTGAAACAGATTTGAGAGTGCCACAACTCTCAGTTTGTTTTATAAATAGAAACTTCTATTTTTAGCTTCATATATGCATGGCATGCTGTTGTACACTATCATGTCATAGGATGCTAAGATATGATTCCTGTCATTTAAGAAATATACTATCTATATGATTACTTACAGTTCATAGAAGACAGTAAAACATATAAGATAAAATCTTAGGGGCTGGAGAGATGACTTAGCAGTTCAGAGAACTGGTTGCTTTTCCAGAGGACCTGAGTTCCATTCCCAACACCCATTTGGTGGGTAACAACTATCTGTAACTCCTGTTCTGGGAGATCTGATGCTCCCTAGGGCACTCCATAGGCACTGCATGCACATGGTGGATTTACATATATGTAGGCAAAACACTCATAAACATAACATAAAAAAAAAAAACTTAATGCCTCAGGACGCAGGCACATAGTCTCAATATGTGAAATAGTTTATTATAAGGCAGGGAGGGACGATGATGAGGATTTAAGGTACCAGGGACATGCATTATCTTCTTAAGTTAAGTTCATAGTTTAAAAAGTTGCAAAGCTGGTGATGGGAAAGGTATCTGAAAGCCACATTTTCCTTGTTGGCTTCTTTTCAGGTGTATGCGTTCTTGTTTGAGTTTCTACCAACTATGTGAAGTTAACTCACTGGTACAGTTTTGTAAATGAAGAGAGGAGCTCTCCAAGATAGAAGTCCTGATCAAAGTGATTTAGCTAGTAGATTGAGGCCAACACAATAAATTCAAGTTATATGTCCTCAAGTCTATTTTTAATTGAAAAAAAACTGGTGAGGTATGAAGATGCAGAAATGATTAATTGCTACGGCATTTCCCCATTCTCCTGATGTCTAGCTCACATTCCAGTGATGCACCATTGATTTTCTTCACCACTCCCTCATCTTTTCATACAAAGTTGAAGAGCAAAGTAAATATGTATAATCTACTATAGGTAACAACTTTCTGATATGGCAGAGATCTCCAAATTGATGGCAATATTTGACTTGCTTTCTAAAGACAAGATGAAGTTGTTGAGCAGAAGAGTTGATTGATGCCAAAAAGGCAGCTGCTAGGGCTGGGGAGATGGCTCAGTGGTTAGGAGCATTTGCAGAGGACCAGGTTTTTGTTTCCAACACTCATAGTGGCTCACAACCATCTGCAACTCCAGTTCCAGGGGACCCAACACTCTCTTCTATCCTCCACAGGTATTGTGCACACTTGGTGTCCTTACACACATTCAGGAAAAACACTCATACACATAAAATAGAAATAAATACAGTTTTTAAGAGAGAACTTCTGCATTGAGAGCAGGCTGCCTTATCTGAGGGGAAGCTGTTTGAACTCTTTCCTGTGCTGGGTGCTTCAGAGAATGGGAGCCAATCAGACACGTGAGGTTCTATCCATAGGCCAAATTCACCTGGCAAAAATATGGATTTTGGAGTCAGAAGTTGATGATGTACATCCTTTGGTCTTGGGTGACTTTGAGAAATGCAATTAAAACCTTGAACATCAATTCTGTTGTTTAAAGATGAAGACAGATTAAATCAAAAGGTTAACTCAATGAATCTTAAGTCCAATGTTGAGTTTGGCTATTAGTGAATTGTAGATGCTCAATAACTGCCAAGTTCATCTCTCCATCCTTCCTTTTCTGGCTTCAGCCTCAATGAAGAGATGGGACTCTTGCTTGGAAAATAGGAAGCTGATGTAATCAGAGCTCTGTGTGTTGACAGGGACACTCTGCCTTGGGACGCTTCCAATACTTTGTCACTGTTAAGGGATGCTGAACAGGAATGAAGTTACGAGGAACAAAGTAGAATGTCTGAAAACTGCTAGCATAAAAGCTTTGACAGGGTCACATGCAGATTAGCACAATTTCTATTACATGTTCTATTTTTGTCCTGTGGGATAGTTATTTGGATTTCATTGTGCCCATTGAGTGGCTTCTGTTCTTTGGCTGAGAGTTTAATTATTTAGTTATTTATGAGTGCATCTGGGTATAAGTGCCACAGTTTTATTTCAGTGGCAAATTTATGGTCAGTGAATTTTGGTAATTAATGAATAAATTATTCTCCTCCATAAATACCTCTGCAATTTGTGATTTCCATAACAATTCATAATACTAAAGAATGGTGCTTTATTAGTTGAAAAAGCCAGTGTTAATGAAATCAAGAAAAGGAGATTTTGAATTGCTTTAATTAACTTTATTAATTAATACCCAACATGTGTAAGATATTGAATTGGCTTTAGTTGGCTCCATTGAAACTTAGTTGCCTAAAATCTGTTCAATATATCAATGTACTTTGCAGAACGAAAATGTAATTCTTCTGTGAAGTAAACAGTAAGAAAGGATTTCTTTGTTGTAATCTTTCATTCCTGGGATAGTCCTAAATCTTTGAAATTTGCAAAAATGAAACCAAAAACTCTACACATAGAAATAATTCCACATATTAACTTTCAAAATTTTAATGTTACTTCATGAAGGAATTAGGGAAGCATTGGGAAAGCTTAGGATAGTTTGCATATATCTAATATGTTCCAAGAAAAAAACAGCATGGTTAAAATTTCCTTAAATCCTACTCTCCAGAAATCACTGTTCTAAGTGGTCTGGAGCAAAAAAATCTGAGTAAAAGTAATCCCTGCCTGTGTGGAGTTCACAGTTGAGTGAAGATGAAAACTAGCTATTCAAATGAGCTAAGGAATAGCAAGGCCCGTGCATCTGCTCTGTGCCTGGCTGACTGATCCCTCACAGTGCTCCAAAGCAGAGGGTATTCTTCCCTTGGTAGAGCCTGTTCCAAATTTGACAGTAAAATTGTAAACCAATGGATTGTTTCTTTGAGGACGGAGATTCTCATAATCTGATTCTTGGTTTGTGCTTTTCTTTATATCTACGTCCATTCTGTTTGTAATTCCTGCCAGCTTAATTAAAAAATATGTTGTGTGGACACTTCCTATGCTATATGCACTCAGAAGCCCTGCTGAGACTCCTTGTTTCCTTGTGCCTCTTTCCAATCAATTCTCCACCCAGTGGTAGTGGCAGGATCATTTTCCTGGTCCAGTCACATCATCTTTTTGTTTATCTCCAATGTGCCAACTCTTACTCCTTATCTTTGTAGTTACCTAGCCCGAACAGACCTCCAGATTTTCAGGATTCCTTTACTACTTTGTCTGGACCCCTGTGTAAATACTACCTCCTCGGAGAGACTTACTTACCCTCGACTCCCTGAAATTCATGATGTTCATATCATATAGGTTTCAGCAGAAAAGGTCTCTCTTTCTCTCTCACTCACTCTCTCTCCTACCATCTTTCTGTCTTCAATCTTTCCATTTCCTACTGTTGCTGCTGCTACAGTGTAGATGAGATGGAACATCAAGGCTGCATAGAATCCACAAGCTAAAGCAGGGATCCCATAAGGACAGACCGCAACCCTTTTCAGTTTTCCTCTCTTCTCCCTGCCCTCTCCTCTCATTTCTCTTTCTTTTCTTTCCATTTATTTATTTATTTATTATTTATTTCCTCTGATCTTGCCATAAATACTGTGTGAACTCCAAGACCCATCATCAAAAAAACTAAGCACATGCAACTGGCCTGGAAACTAACATGGCCTAGATATCAAAGAGGATTGGGGAAGTTAGTTATTGCTGCTTCATGCCAACAGGGCTACTCCAATCAGCAACTACATTGGTCTAAGCTCTTCCTGTGGTGTAACCAGAAACATCTAAGAAAGGAAATTCTGGAAAATGTAGCTGAATCCAGCCAAACTGACATAGCACAAAGCCTTCACAGTGTCTAAAGGACCTATGGTGCACTTGTATCTGTTTTTTCCATGAATGAAATATTTTTTGTGTACAATGGAGGGAGTAGAATTTGGTGACAAGTTGGTTGGATCTAGACACACCTAGGAGCCAAGCTTCTGGGCAGCTCTCTGATGGACTATGTAGATCAGGTTAACTGAGGTGAGAAGACTCAACTATGGGCAGTTGAGTCTTCTAGGCACTGGGCTATTGGACTGACTAAAAAGGAAAAAGCAAGCTGAGCATTAGCATTCATCTCTCTACTAGGAAGCGGAGAGATGGCTGTGGATGCGAATGTGACCAGCTGTCTCAAGCTGCCACAGTGACTTTCCTATCACGATGAACTGTACTCTTGAACTGTGAACCCAGATAAACTCTCAACTTAAGTTGCTGTTGTAGGGACATTTTATCACAGCAATGAGACAAGTAGCTAATAAATAAAACTGGTACCAAGAGAGGGGCTATTGCTGTGAGAAAGCTGGTTATGTGGTTCTTAGGCCTTTGGAAGTGGTTTGCATAAGGAATCTGGAAGAGTTTGGAACTCTTGTGCTAGAAGAGCCCTAGAGTGCTAAAGGCAGAACATAATCAGGAATTCAGGTGGGGGCTTAGAAGATCAGAATGCTAACAGAACTGTGCATTGTGGAGGCCTGACTCATGAAACTTCAGAGGGGAACAAGGGCTCTATCAGGAATTTCTGATCATATCCTGATAACTTGCATGAAGCTGAATTCAGGAACAATGGACTACTTTGGTGAGGGAAATTTCGAGAGCGTAATATTCAGGCTGTGAAATGGCTCCTTCTCAGTGCTTTTCTTTAGGTCTATAGTGAGAGAGCAAAAAGGTAGGAAAAAACAAAATTCTGTGGGGAAAGTTGTATGAGCAAGTTTAAAACTGCAGTCAAAGAGAATGTAGATGGCAACCATATGTTAAAGAGAAATCCCACTCTTCACTGTGGCAATAGAAATGTACACTGAAGCCAAGTACTCACCCATCAAAGTCTCCAACTTGTAAAATAGGAAATTTATGTTAAAGGAAGCCAGAACTGAGAATCCTACAGATGGGGTTCTTGTTGTAAGACAACTGCTTAGGAAAATGATTTTATGTATTCAGAACCCAAGGCATACAGAGGCTACTACAGCTGTGGTCCAAAGGGACCAGACTCCATCCTAAGCTGGAAACACAACTTGCCAGCATCATCCACATGGTTTTGTAGACATGTTTTTGTCAGTATATTTTTATCATAATAGTATAAGTAATTAATATACTAATTCACTATTATAATATAGTAATTCATTAATAAATATTGAACGAGTACAATAACTTGAGATGTTTGAATTCACAGTGAATGTCTAGTAATCATACTGATTGCTCTGACCATAGAAAACATGATTAAATTAAGACATAAGAAAAGCAGGCTCAGCCCATCGCTAATGCTGGTGTTTGAGATGCACTGGAAGACAGTAGGAATCTGATCTTTCTCTTACTATTCCATCAAGATGTTTTCTGGACTCAGACTTTCTTACCCTGGAATGCAGGTCCCATAACATTTGTAATATTCCTTAGTTTTATTTCAGCAATTACAACGTTAAAATTGGGCATCCGCGTGGGTTGAACTCCCTCTTACCGCAGGTGGGAAGCCTACAGTAAGGGCTGTCAGCCCCTCTCTGCCCCTCATTCCCCTGTCACTGCTCAGCTTTGTCCCTGCAGTGTCAGATCATGAAAGGGAGGTATGGGGGCAAAACCATGGTCTTTTGTTCGGTTATGCATAAACAGCCATCTGTTGCCTCTGGATGCATGAATATGAAATGCTTCTTTCTTTTATTGAGGATTTTCTGGGCATTCCCCTACCTGGAACACAATCATAGAATTCTCCTTGTAGAATGATTTTCTACTCTAGTTGGCTTCTTTGGGAGATGTGCCATCTATCTTCTGTTACTCCTTCATTGCTCATCTATGGAGGGTCATCTAGCTTCCCAGACTGCAAACTGTGAAACTGAGTCAGATCCATGCTTCACAGTTTTGAGGCTCTAGGGTACAGGTCAGGTTCTCCAGATAGGGTGCTTTTATGCCTACCAGTTGTGGGGAGCAATTCCTTTCTTCTGTTGGGATTTGGGTAAGACATGACCCTTAAAAATTGCTCTCCTGAGCCAGATGTGATGGTACATGCTTTTACTCCTAGTACTGGGGCAGCAAAGGCAGGTGGATCTCTGTGAGTTCAAAACCAACCTGGTCTACATAGTGAGTTCTAGGTTAGCTGGGGCTACAGGAAGACTGTATCAGGAAGTAAAAAATAAATTATTCTCCCCCAAATTGTCTTATCTGTTTTCTTTTCTCCTCCCCCAGTGAAAAAGTCCTCCTTCTCTTCCCCCTCCCTCTCTTCCCTCCCCCTCCTCTTCTTCCCCCTCTTCCTCTTTCTTCTTCCTCCTCCTTCTTCTTTCTCCTCCTTTTCCTCCTCCTCCTCTTTGTCTTCCTCCTTTTACTGTTCTTCTTTCTTTTTATACGACCTGGTGGTAGCTTAGGGGATAATCGTGGTGTAACTGGTTCCAAATTCTCTTCACCTAGTCTTCATGTGTAGTCTAACACACTGCATCAGGATGTGGAGGCAATTGCTACTTACTTTGCTGTTCCTGGAACTTCTGCTAAAACAAATCTATGAGGCTCACGAACGCCTTGTTATAGAGGGGAGAACATTAGATAATGTGAGTGTGAGACAGTGCCACCCTAGGTTATCATTTAATTTCCAAACATCTTCTCCATCATTTTGCTGCTATTGCCTAAAATAATAATATTGCTGACGTTTTTGTTGGTGTTAATAATGATTTCTTCCTAGTTTAACAGTGTCCAGATGACCTCCTCATTCAATTTACCAACATGCTATATGTTGGTACATTGATATCATCCTGCATACCATGATACACTCCAAAGATTTTAGTCCTTAAAACCAACTCTGAAAATGGATGTTGTTATTTCTATTTTATAGATAAGAAAACTGAGGCCTAGGGATATTGATACTACACCGAGGGCACGTAGCTAATAGTAGGGTCTCATAGGTTTCTCAGGTCTCTGATTCTAAAGATCAGTACATTAAATTCTGTTCATGGGAAAGTACAGTGTAGACACTGGACTAATGGAAATGACTATTATTCTTTTGAGATGCAATAATCAGACAATGATATCTGGGGTCTATTTCTTTGTGGTATGAGGTAGGGAGGGAACAGGGTAGAATTTGTCAGCCAAGGTCCTGAGAAATGGCAAGAAACTAAACTAGTTAAGAACTAAACAGAGGGGAAAGATTCTAAAGATTGAATATCATAATATATATGATCAGAGCAAATGGTCCAAGAGATTGGCTCCCTGGCATGAACTAGTCATTTAAAACTGAGAATAAATCCATATGATAATTGAGGGCGATTTAAAAAGATATTCTAGGCTACTTCCTGGAAGAATAGAAACTTAGAGGATGGGCAGGAAATGTCTGTCCTTTCCTTTTTTTCTTTAAGACACGTGACTGGGCTGCATGTCTTATTTCCATTGCAATTGATGTGGGGCTATTTGACCAAGTTCTGTGTCACTGAGTATGAGTGGACATGATACACTCCATTTCTGACCTGGCCCAGCCTGAAGTTCCCGTGTTTGATTCTCATCTCTTCTTCCTCCTTGTTTTCGGCAGCTTCAGAAGTCTGCACAGAAAGCAGTGGCACTGCTCTCATAGCTCTAGAGAGCACTATGCATGCAGCTAGGGAGAACATCCATCGATGGCCCAGCACCAGCTTCACGACCACATAACCACATCAACGACTGGCACAGCATATGACACTGGTGCAGCAGTGGCACTTTTATTTTGGGGGCAATAATGCTTGCCTAATTGGTCTTAGAGCCCAATCAATGGGAGGAAACTCATGCGTGGTGAGTAATCATAGTGAAATACACATAGCTGGGGAGGTAATAGATTTTAGAGAAAACCTGAAGACTAAGACTATCACGTCCCTAGGCTTATGTAGCTTCTTACTAAGTATGAAATATGTATTCTTGTATTTACAGTCAAGTATTCCAGTCACCACTCATCAAAGAAACTTCTTTGCACCAGAGCAGAGACTACTACAGAGCACCACAACTGCTCACACACAGACATTGTCCGTGAATTGCCCATGCCTACGTGGCCACATCTCCAATTCAAACTCTACCCCTAAGGCTCACACAACATAGAACAAAGGGGTAAAGAGGACACTCATGAATCTCTCAATTCTCAATGAAGTTCCCTCATGCAACAGAGGAACAGACAAACTAAAGGTCACAAATGACCAAGGCATGGAGATTAGGAGTCTGCAGAGTGTGAAGTCTCTGGACAGGACTCTTATATTAAGTTTCATTCACCCATGGCTCAGGGATCATTGAGGAAGAGGGTGCAGAAAGATTGTAAGAGCCAGTGAGGAGATGCATGACCATATGGAAATAGAATCCTACAAGCTCCTGGGACCCTGCTCATCTGAATCTACAGCAATGGTGTCGGCATGATCTAGCAGACAAAAACCCAGCCTGGGACTGGGGAAATGGGTAGCAGACTCCAATCTCTGCTGAAGAAATATTGGTAACTGATTGCTGTTGGGTGAAGATGAGCTAATCTTAAAGCAAGGGACTCTGGGTAGGCTGACTAGACAGACCTCAATGGATGAACTTGCACTGAGGAGCATTTGGGGACATTAACTTGACACAACCTAACCACAGATGAAAGAGTATATCGATTCCAGTTGGGGGGTGGGTGCCAGTGGAGAAGTGGGTTGATTGAGCTGCTCCGTATGAAATTTATAATTTTTCAATTAAAATTTATAAAAAAGAAAGTAGTGGCACTTTAGGATTTCAGTTGGGATGTAGCTCAGTGGTATACTGCTTGCTTGGCATGTGTGAGACTCTGGCTTCCATCCCCAGCACTGCATTAACAAAAAAGGGGGACATTTCAAGACTCAGAGGTCTGAGGGCCTGAGTCTCACCCATGACTCATGTTAAGTTATGCCATGAGAAAGAAATACATTAATGTTCTATTAAGTCTTTGATTGTGTAGGTTTGTGTTCTATAACTCTAAGATACTCTGTAAGAAAAGCGTATACAATGGCTCAAGCTGAATTCTGTTCTGTCAATGTTTTGCTGCTTCTCTCTGATCCTGGAACTTTGGTCCCAGAAATCAAGGTGTTCAAGGGAAGATACAATTCAGAACTCACATACCTAAACTGACTGTTGAGTCAGAAGCTCCCAGGTCTCAATCCAAGCAGCTCATGCTTAGTGTTTGTGCCAGCTCAGGTGCTGGAAGAGAGACTTATGCCTTTGATGGGGGAGGGAATAGAAAAGTTTGGGAACCTGGCATCGATTAGAGAAAAGATGGGGATACTGAGATGAGACATCATGTGGATGTAGCTTCCCTATCATTGTAGGCCAAGAGCTGACAAATAGAAAACTGTGAACGCCTGTGATTTCGAAATAGCACAGCAGCAACAACAACAAGCGCTACAAAAACAGCAGTCAATATAGGTGCTCTTGAGAAGTAACTTCTCACGTGCTCGGGTTACATTGTGAGGCCCAAGGCTGAAAGAACACAGTGCACCAGAGTTGTGAAGGAATGGTAAGGAGAAAACCTAAGTCAGCGACAGTCACCATGAAGGACAGGAAGAAAAGATGAGGGGACTCCAAAGCTTCCAGACTTGAAGGTCTGAGAAAATGAATGACAGTGGCTTCAGCAATGACAGAAAATATTTTGGGAGAAAATGTGATAAATTTTGTTTTGAATTTGCCATGACTTAGAGACAACCAGGCTGATGGTAAAGTTCCTTCTAATGAGGCTTTTTTCTTTTCTGTTGCAAGTACAGTCAAAATTCAGCTCTTATTGTTGATTCATTATTTTGCCTTTTCTTTGGTCAGAAATTAATTCAAGCTGTCAGACACTTGATACGTATGTTATGATGGTAGAGATGTTAATATTGCCACTATTTTGCTGTTACCTCTAATTCTATTTCATTTCCTAGCACAACTGTGAAGGAGTCTACACTGCACTCTCTCTCCTAATGCATTTATAAGGCCTGGCCCTGCTGCACCTCCTTGCCCTAGATGGTTTCAATTTATTTTCTGCTTTGGCCTTTCTGACTTGGCCTCAGCATGTGTCAAATTGTCTTATACGTGCCCTTGATCTTTTGCCCTAGTAACATTTTGCATACGATTATATTTCAGAGTTTGGAATCTTCAATCATGCAGTGAAGAGTGATGCTGCATTAATTTTAAATTCGGAAGATTGAAAAAGAGGTCAACTTGGAGATAGAGATTGACTGAATTTCTGTAGGAGACAGAGAGCATTAAAAACTTGCACTCCAGCCAGATAATTTTCTGGTTCAAAATGCCCTTGATATTCTCTAACTTAAGATTTCTGAGAGTGGTGAGAAACTGGCCAGTAGTGACATGTTAACTTGTTAGATGTGTTATGACCCTGTGGACAGTATGCAGGGACAGAAATAACAATGTGGAGCTTACAGCCAAGTTAGCTAAGGACTTTTTGGGCCAGGAAAACCTGGACATTTAGAGCCCCATTAGTTTCGTAGATTGTGTGAGGACAATGTCTTTCCTAAGGAGCCAGTCACTGTCTCCCACATCTCTAGAATAGCAGAAATACACAGGAGCAGCACCTTGCTCTGTGAGTCATTCATTGACCTTGGTACTCAGGGTTTCTTGTCAGTGAGTATAGTGATGGTCAGGGAGGTGAAGAACTGCCTCTTTGATGATGCCTTTGATGTGCTTATGCCAAAATGTCCACTGTCTACTGATGTTTGTAAAATGACCTTTCACTATCTTAAAGGCTGGACCCTTTGGGGGACAGGAATGTATTTTTTCCTTTCCACATGTCTCAACTTCCAGTTTCAGTGGTGAAGATGTAGAAATGAGTGGTATTCCTTTTATCACCTTCAGATACACCTCACAGCTAAATGGCAAATTGATTGTAATAATGCCCTGCATTATTTTGATTTAAAAATAAATACGAGTGATGATAACATGTCTGTAACATGAGTTAATCTGTTAATCTGTGCAGAAGGCTATTCAGATGAACTCAGTGGATGGGAGCATCTCAGAATTAGCAGAGTGACTTGTAAAATACTCTCACTTAGGACACATTTCCTCAACTTCCACTAAACAATGCCAGGCAACAGTGAACAAGGCACTAAATATATGATAAGTACAGAAGAGAAAACTGGTAGCAAGGCCAGTATGACCAATTCACTGAAAATAAGAACACTGTCTAGGTTGAATTTAGGATAGAAATAAGAAAACCACACCCAATGCACTCCTGGAACATCACACTTCCAAGTTATGTAGACTTGGAATTATATTAGGCCTCTTTATAACTCAGATTTACTAAGATTAGAAAACCATGTTGTAACCATACATGCTGAGATGAAAAATATTAATGATAATTACCAAGTTGTTCAAAATCCCAATTTTACAAAGGAAAATCCTGAAATCTAAAGAAATATTGCTTGCCTTAGGGTCAATGTGATGAAATGGGAAAAAAAACAGATTTTTTTTTTTTAGACACAAGAATATGATCATTTGGCATTTGACCTTGAGCAAATTTCTTAATTCTGTTTAACCTTGGTTCTGTTATTTGCAAAATAAGGGGATTAATAACTGCCATTCAAGTTTGTTGCAAAGCTAAAATCTCCCAGAGAGTTCTGGTATATGACAGATACTAAGCAAATGAGAGTTGTTAGTATTATTTTATAGACTTCAAGAAGAGTTGGGAGCAGAATCTGTGTTGCTAACTTTAATACAGCTCTTTTACACTGAGTGACTCCTAAACCAATCTAGGAAGTGCTAGGAACAAATCTAGCACTTACACAGAGCTACAAACCCTCCCACATGAGAAAAAATGGCTCTAGCTCAGGTCAAAATCTAGCTGTATTGCTAGTGGACAATGACTTTGAGAGGTTAAATGACCTGCTTGATAATGCTAATAGGGAAGAGCTGACTGAATCGAACTCGGGCTCCTCTAGACACTTACGCTATCTTTATTCCTTTATAACTAAGGTTTTACAGGTTATTTCCTCTATTCTTAAATTAAAGGTACTGTTAAGGTTCCACAAATATTTTTTTCTTGTGTTCTGTCTATAAGCAATAGCTCTAAGATAGTAAGTAATGTATCTAGTATATTGAATCAGTTTTATATACTATCCAAGTAGAAAACAGCTATAGGCTATGAATAGGTAAGTTCTGTAACTAAAATGAAATCTCAGTCAGATTCTGATGTCTCCATGTACTTTTAGATGATGAGTGTCCACTTGTCTTGGCCTCACAGACATCACAGGGAGCTTGGATAGCTCTACTGATATGAACACATGTAAAGCAGGATAAATAAACATAGTGGAACACTTTCCAGGTGATTTTCATAGAAATTCTCTCAGAGAGCTTTTTTCATGTTAAAAAATTCTTATTGAATCTTTGTGTATTTCATACAGAACATCTCAATCAGTCTTAATCATCTTTACACCCCTTTCCCACTGGCATCTTCCCATAGCCCCCGCTGGAATGCATTCCTTCCATCATTTGTGTTAAGGCCTGTTTGTGTCAAGTTAGTGTCCCCAGACATTCCTCGTGGATTCTTTGAGTGTTTCATACAATGTATTTTGATCATGTCCCCCTGTTTCCCAACTCTTCTAAGATACAGATTCATTCCCACGTCCATACCCGCCTACCCGCCTATCTTCCTGTTCTTTTGTTTGTTTTTTTGCTTCCCATCAAGACAAATTTGTGTTGTTCAAATACTCTTGAGAGTGGTATCAGCTCTGGAGCACTGTCCACCGGACAGGGGCCACACCTTTAAAGAAAACTGACTTCCTCTCCTAGCAGCTATCATATGCCAATAGCTCGGTGACTAGAGGTGGGGCTGCATGCCCACTTCTCCTTTCCAGGCTTGAATTTTGCCTGGCTTAGGCTTAAGCAGGTCTTGTGCATGCTGTCATAATAGCCATGAGTTTATATGTGCAACTTCCCTGCTGTGTGAAAACCACTATTTCCTTGGAGTCACATGCTACTCTGGCTCTTACAATTTTTCTGCCCCCTATTCTACAATGATACCTGAGCTGTTGTGGGCGGGGAGTGTGATATAGATGTTCCATTTTGCTCTGAACAGTTCATAGTCTCTTATTCTTTGCCTATTGACCAGTTGTGGGTCTCAGTGATAATTGGCCTTTTATTGCAAGAAAATTTTCTGATAAGGGTTAAGAGATGCACTAGTTGACGGGTATAGCAATGTCATTGTAATATTATGTCTGTTCGGTAGAATATTAGTATCAGATTTTCCCCCAAGGCCTCTGATCTCAGCCACAGGATCTTAGTTCTGCTAACAGTGTGAAGTATGGGTTCTATCTTGTGTAGGGTCCTTCGATTTCAACGGAGGCCGTGTGGTTACTCCCATAACATTTCTACAATCACTGCACTAATGGGCATATCTTGCCAGTTCAGTCATTTTTGTAGCTGGCAGGGTTCATAGCTGGGTAAGAGTGATGATTTCCTTTCTCCTTGGGCAGCGTGCATAGAACCTTCTAGCACTATGAAACCAAGCCAGTAGAGGTGAAGCTTCCACGTCAGTACCCGCTTGATCTCTCCATGTTTTATGACTCTGGTAAGTATTGTCTTCAGCAATAGGGTCTTCCTATCACATTCTGGAAGGTAGCTAGGACCAATGGCAATAACCTGTAATGTTTGGGTGTCAGTGGAATCCCACTGGCCAGTAGCTTGAAGACAACCCATTTTTGGTACTGAGTAGTTGGGGTATTGTCCCCCTGTTACAGGGCAACTATATGTAACCTCTTTTTTATCTATGTACATATATGTATTATATGTATATTATATATGTGTGTGTGTATATATATATATATATATGTATGTATGTATGTATGTATATTGGAGAGTTCTACTATAGAAACTACCCAGAGTTTTAAAATTGTAGTTCTCATGAATTGAACTTCAGCCTCTGGATTTCCAATAGTCCATCCCATGCTAATCTGTTGGGGGGGAGGTGGAGGAATGTGTGTGCATGTGCATGTAGAGGCCAGAGGGCCAACACTGGATGTTTTTCTTCAGTTGCTTTACACCTTATTTTTTGAGAAAGAGTCTCTCACTGAACCTAAGCTAACCAATTAACTAAACTGTCTGGCCAGCATTGCTTCCCCTGTGCTGGAACTACAAGAGCTTGCCACCATTCCACCTTTTACCTGGGTACTGAGGATCTGAACTCAGGTCTTCGTGCTTTCACAGCAAGCATTTTATTGACTGAGCTATCACCCCTGGCCCCTAAGTATCACTTTTGAGGAGGATCCATGAAGCATTCAACATTCATTTGTGCAAAATCCACTTCAAGGCAGATCCGGGTCAGCCGTCTTCATGAGCTCCATTGCTCATGAAAGGAGACAGTGACAGATTCTGGTTCCATATTAGTAGAATATTAATTTGTTGCCAGTAGAGGGTTTTTGTTGTTGTTGCTGCTGCTTGTGTTTCTTTTCCCTGTGGCCTTCAGCTTCTTGCTTAAGACTATTGCAGCTAGAGTTCTGACATTATACTTAGATTCTCACTCTCAACCACAATGTGGTTGAAGTCAAGCTCCCTTATCAGCTTATTTGAAATTCTTTATTTGCCCTTTTCCCTCTCAGATAGGAGGAAGAATGTTACAGTCATTCTATTCTTCTATCCTTCTATCTTTAAGCCTTCTATGCCTTCAAGGTGGTCGATGAGCAGATTCCTTTTATGACTGTTTTCCTATCATTTGCCTTGCAAGTTCTTCAGAAGATGATCTGTCCATCAATTTGCAGCATGGGGCCACTTAGTACCTATTGTTTTCTTCTTCAGATTTAGATAGAGGACAGACTCATCCAATTTTTACATCCTGTTATACAAAGGGAATGTTTTAGTGCCCTGGGAGCTGACCTTTAGCTGACATTCTTGGTTTTCTAAAGCAGAGCACTTTGACTAAATTATTGGCTGCAGAGAATCTGTCAGAAGAGTCAGTTTGTCCACAATTAACTTTAATGTCAAATATGACAGATGATTTTGTGATGCTTTCAACAGTGAAAATTCTTTTGTCTTACCAGACTTTCTGCCACTTACCAACAAATAAAAAAAATGCTGACTTTCATACATGTTGATATTCTCCCCTTATTAAACAATTCTGTATTCTCACTTCATAACTTTATTTGAAAATAAAAATAAATACATTTAATCATGGATTAGAATAAGACATCATCCCATTATTATTGCAAGACCACTTAAAAATCATGCCAGTTGTTTTTGGTTGGGAACATTTGTTCCAAAATCCTCTGGGACTCAAACTGACCTGAGTAAGCCTGGGTTTCCTGCTAGAAATGGTACTGAGTGCAAGATCAAATCAACCCAGGGAGAGTGTGGACACAGCTATGATGTTCTTTGTGAAGAACAGAGTTTTGTGCTGGGAACTTGAATTTCTTTCTTTGTTGTCTCCTCCTTTTTTATTTACTCTCTAAATGCTATTTAGTTGCAAAATGAATTTTTCTCAAGAAATCCTCTGTTCTGCCTTGAAGATGGCAATGTCCCTACTGCTGGCGTTTCCTACAGATGGTATTTCTCTAGTCCTTTTGACTCACCCTGGCATTACTGCTATTGTAGCAGCAAAAACAAAAATGAGAAATGAAAGTGTAACATCTGTCTTCAATCAAAGTGTGAGAGAGCATAAATTATGATCAAAGAAGCTACTTTTGCTACAGATGGAGACTATGACAGAGTTCCATGACTGGTCACACGCAGAGATTAAGTGTCTGTGAAATGCCCTAAATGACACATCTACAATGGAACCTCTACACCTAAGACTCATGGAACATAGGGGAACAAGGCGTAGAGAGAATACTAACACATCCCTCAACTCTCATCAACGAAACTCCTTCATTCAACAGAGGGCAATGCGAACAAAGGGCCACAAAAGGCTGAAGCATAGAAAATAAGGGTCTGCAACATGTGGGTCCTTGGACAGGACTACTATATTAAACTTCACCCACTCAAGGCTCAGGGGTCACTGCAGAAAGATTGTAAGAGCCAAGGGAGGAGGTGCATGACCATATGGAAATAGAGTCTTACAGGTTCATGCAACCTTGCTCATATGAACCTACAGCGATGGTATCAGCAGGCACAAGACCCATGCAAATTCAATCAGACATAAATCCAGCATAGAACTGTGGAAATGGGCAGCAGGCCTGGATCTTAGCCAAAGAACTATTGATCAGCTGATTACTGCTGGGTAAGGAAGAGCTGAGGTTCTTTGAGGGAGGGACACTAAATTGACTTGATAGGCCTGATCATAAATAACAGAATTCAGGGAATCCAGTTGGGGGTCTCTATGGGAGGGTGCTGATGGGGAAGAGGGTGTAAAGATGATCAAGTTCATCCACAGGGATCTAGTCAGCCCTCACTAGTCACTCCCTCAAAGAACCTCAGCCAACATTTGTGAACATGTTAGGACATAGGGGATTTTGGTCCTATGAAGTCTTTAAACATACAACTCAAGGAAGATCAGAATATGTAAAATATCAGATATGTGGAATGAACAAGTCTGAAGATCTAATGTACAATCTGATGATAATACTTACAATATTGGGTGGTTCTTGAAACTTCTGACAAAAGAATTGATTTTAAGTGCTGTTCACACGCACAGACACACAAACACACAGATACAGACATACAACAGATAACTATGAAATAACTGATAATGTAATTTCGCTTGACTAGAATAATCACTTTGCCAGATTTATATTGAAATGTACAGATTAAGTATACACAGTAAACATTTTTTAAAAGAACAAAATAGTAAAGGCTGACTCAACAAATCAGGAAAGTAGTGTTAAACTAAAAACAATTGTGATAGACTCTGAGTCTATGTAAGTTCACAAAAGAAATCCAAAGAATATGGCTGGAGAACATAGCACAGATGTTCTAAGCACAGAGAGACATTGGAGAATAGCAGTTTATTACCTTAATGTCTACCTCATTTTGTACAGTGGAGCATTAAAAGACAGTTGGCAAAGCTAATGAAAAATCTGATGAGGTGTACAACACAGGAGGGTGACAGTGGGAGAAGCCTGCTCTTGTAAGAAAGAATATCGTCCATGTGTCATTGGCACATGGTAGTAATGTCTAGACTGACTTATAATGGGTTTTATTATTGTTTTGAATATAATAATAATAATAATAGCAATGCATTTCTTCTTGTTGGTAACGGGTGTGGTCATTTCCCACAGCTCCATCTTTGATGACCCTTTGGATAAAGGTATAATGTATGTCTGAGGACAAGTGAAGCATTACAAGATAACATACTTAGCAAATGGGATAGCAGAGTAAAGGGAGGAAAGAAATTAAAAAGTGCTAAATTTTTGTCTTTGGTTATTGTATAGAGTTCAGTTCAGTGATACTGTAAAAAAAGATGTTCTAAGCCAGGCATAGTGGCACCCACCTGCAATCCAGGCACTGGAGAGATGGAAGCAGGAGAATCAAGAATTTGAAACCAGCTTAGGCTACTTGGAGAGTTAGGGACTCTCTGGGCTACCTAGAGAGACCCTGCCTTAAAACTAAACACCAAATCTCAAAACTAAAAGAGTAAAGAAAAGCTACTCCAGTATAACTTTGAATAGGTGATTATTTATTACATAGAGTACTTTCAGCACAAACCATAAAGGAATGATTTATAGTCTCGGATAATTAAGAAAGCTAATTTTTTAAGAGATAAGTGTTATATAAAGTTACAAATATACATGTAAGAAGTTGAAAAATATTCTGCTAAGTTTTTAGGAAAACTCAGATATAAAGTACAATGAAGAAAAGAAATTGTAGCAATTAAAAAGATAAATTATAAGATACTTCTGGGGAATATGAGAAGCTTCCTTTTCCATAAATGACCACTCTCTCTTCCCTTCTTGGCTCCTTTCCTTCATGTGTTGCATGCAGAAATTGTGACAAAAATATTCATTTCTCTTTGGGAAGGTCTTATTCCATGCAGTGGGCTGGTATTACAGCAGACGCAGCTGATTACCATCACTACTGTTGTAAATTGTTGCTGCCACTTGGCTCACCTGGCCAGGAGTCGATCAAAGCTCAGAACAAATGCCCACTTATGTCACTGTAAGCCAGTATGCTGACCCTGGAGAATGACATTTCAGAGTCTGAAATACAGCCTTGCCACTTGTTTTCTGTGCCCTTCGCACCCAGCTCAGATTCTTCATTGGAATGCTGGAATAATGCATCCTTGAAAATACAATATTTCTGGAGTACCTTTACGTATCCGGGTCTAGGAACTTATATTCTGTAATACTAACTCACTGAATTTTCATAAAACTTGATAAGCTGTATTATCAATGCCTCTGTACTTGTCTTATTGCCATTTTACAAATAAAGAAGTGGAGGCATAGAAAAATAGCTATATACAATAAGTCATACAAATGTGTAAAAGGAAAACTGGGACATGAACTCCAATATCCTGTTTTCTTAGCCTTTTTGATATTTTTGCCTCTTCGATTTGGAGGATTTGACATCACACATACTATGTGCCTCACATCAGCTAGTAAATGTGAAGGAATACAGATGTTCCTTAGAAGAACTGGCATTGTCTTTTCAAACTCGGGAATAGAGAAGTCAAGTAAACATGGGTAATGAACATTCTTTGGGAACAGTAATGGCCAGCAAATATCAGAATCATTCAAAAGAACAGAAACAGTCTTAAAAAAAGACTATTGGCTTTGAAAGCCTTTGGGGAGCCGTGAACTGGTTGACAGGCTTCTGAAAACTTCCACTTGAAGCCCAAAGGATTTCATAGTTTTATGTATAATCAAATGGGATTAATTGTCATCGCATTGCCTAGGAAAAAGTTATTCAATTCTTCAGTGCACTGAATAGATGTATGTGGCTCTAATAAAAGGAATGGAAGCCTACAGATTCTCTCCCCCACCCCATGCACACATACACATACACTTTCACATTCTGCCCCACCATCACCTCAACTTCCTAGTACTGTAGGTCACAACCTCCAACAATCTATTGATTTGTCTTCTGTCCATCAATACTCTCTTGCTGGAACTCACTTTACTCCATGTGTGAATTCTACCTTTCAAAGCATTCTTCTGAGATCACAGGAGCTGACATGAACTAGAAAGCAAGTGTTCAGAAGAAATGAAGTTGTTAAACTCCTTGAAGCTTGCATGCAAAAACCTCCTTTTGAATTTAGTGATGGAGGCCTTTAATCCCTTCTCAACCACAGCCAGGACCCAATGCCTGCTGGAACATATCCCACCTGGCTCTGGGCAGAGAGCAAAGCCCTTGGCCTTCTTGCTGCTTCTTCAAAGCTTCTCGGGAAATAAAGCCCTTTTTCTGTACTCTTAAAAGATAAACTGTTCAGTTAGTTCACTTTACTCACTACCACTATCCGCTGTCAAAACAGCCTGGCTCTTTGCAGTTAAGACTCTTGATTTTTGTTGTGGAAGTCATTTGTTCATGTCACTCAAGCACCAATGGTATCCCTGCATGGTGAACACAATTGTTATACCATTGGCCATATATGTATTTATTTCCAGCCATACTGTAGTGCTGAGCTAGGGAAAATGGATGCTTTCATCATGCTGCCTGTTTTCTGCAGTACAGGCTTTCTTTTACTCTGTGGCTTTGGCAGATAATAACCTGGATGGTACCCTAAGACAGAGCAGCTGTTGGGGAAGCCTTGTGGTCTTTCTTCCTTCTGACCTCCCAAATGGTGGAGTCAGACAGTGTGGGGACCCCCTCCTAGAGCTGATCACCCTCATCAGCCTCTGCTCACTCTTTCCAGGAAGATGGATGTGCTTTAAGAGGTGACAGAAGTTGTCCATCATGTCCTGAGTTTTCAGGGTCTCACGTTGAACTTCTGTCTTTCACTGTAATTACCCTTCACACCATTGCTCTGTGCAGCAGTGCTCGTTGGCTGCTTGAGTAAAATAAGTTTGCATTTAAAGCTGCGTGAGCATGAAATTACATTCTAAGTATGTCCCGGGATTGCACAGATCCTCTATACTTCAAGCCCCCCAAAGGAAGATATTGTCAGTATTTCACTCTTATTTCTGAACTCTGAGCTAGAACAAGCTCTAAGCAATAGTTGAAATTGAAAGCCTTGATAAGAAGAGCTAGTGGAGACCTGCAGGGCTTAAAAACCTCATTCCCCTGCATTTGACAATATTTCTTTTGCAAATGACATGGGCTATTCCATGTCAGGTGTGACCTACATTTTGTCAGTTATGTTTTAAAATGAGAAATAAGAGAGAAAACAAATTAATCAGAACAGAAAAATGACAGAACATCAGGAGAGTCAACACGAGATCAAGGGTGACTTTTCTCTAGAAGCGTTGTCTTAGTCACTTTGGTGACTGGGCCAAGATATCAGCTCTGTGGGTGAGCTCTGCTTATCAACATCAGAAGAGTAAGAAAAATGCTGCCTATTCAGCCAAAGAATCAAGGAGATCCCCTTTCCTAGAGGCATGGGTGAGTAGCTGTTGAAGCCACACTAGGGGAATTGCCTCTGCAACTAGTAGAATATCTGCGTTCACAGATCCATCTGGTCCTTGTGGATTCCCAAATCCTCAGGGGACCAGAACCACTTTTGAATCAGAAGAAGTAATAGCCAGAGTCATTTGGATTTCTGGCTTTCCACAATTGAGTGGTGAGGTTAAGACCAATTTTTAGATGTCCCAGAGTTCTTAGTCTATTCCAGAGGAAGCAGAAATCCCAAGAAAATGCTAATTTCCCTGATGAAGAGAAGCTTCAGCAGGCTTTTAGTAAACAGTATTGAGCCCACATCTATTCTCATGTTGCTCTGGTAGTAACTGTATTCATATGTAAAATCAATGAGTAAACTCAGTATGTTGAGTCATATCTTAAGCCAATTCTGACCTAATAACAAAGGCCTGAGAGAATTCAATGATCAGCAAGAGAAACAACTGTCTTTTGAGAATTATCTTCAATTTCATAGGAGAAATAATTAGCTAATATCAAATTTTTCTCTATGTTTTGTAACTATGAATAGAAAAATGTTCATATCAGAGAAACGGACTCAATAATTGTCAAGCCACCTTTTAAGAATGCTTGAGTTAAGACCACCTGTCTTGGTTCTGCTCCATCTGGACACATGGGTCTCATGGACTCCCACAAGGAACTGAGTAGACTAAACTAGGCAAGTTGGGCATCCTATAGAATTTTATCTGGAGACAATATTCTTCTGGTTCTTGTGTTTGCCCACTGGCTTAGAACTGGAGGAACATGCTGACGTGGTGCTGCATTACTCACGAGACCATTTTCTGCCATTTTCAGCACTGACAGTGGGGTGGAAAGAGCAAGGGTTGTGTTGGTAGCCATGGCTCTCTTTCAGGTCATGTAATTTTGTTGGAATTAATCATTACTTTTTATCAACCACAACAGTAGCAATATCATATATTATTGAGTAACTACTTTAGGGAGTATTTATGTTAAGTACTTTTACATATAGTCTCACATTTTAAAACAACCCTATGAATGTAATAGTACTATGTCTATTACATGAAAGGGAAAATTGAGGGGTGCGGAGATCTAGAAACGTGCTTCTGGTTGGAGGTATGGATAGGAGGGGTATGGGGACCCCAGCAGAGGAGATGGAGAAAATCAAGAGTGAATCCTGCAGACCTCACTGACTCTGAACATGCAATGACTATGCCTTGTATGCTAGTTTTTAGGCCATCTTGCTCTCATTTTGTGTGTATGCACACAAGTGTGCATATGTGTGTGTGTGTGCGTATGTGATACCTGGGCAAATTGAGGATTCACTGTAGAGGCTAAATAGAGTGATGCCTAAGTGGAAATAAAGGACTTGTGGGTACTTCCCCATCTAGTTTGATAACTATGTAATAAAAATGATTCATGCTGCTGAGCAGAATGCTTGAATGATAATTTGATAATAATACCTAGTCCTTACTTCAGAGAGAAGTACTTCTACCCAAAATGATTCCCTGAAACCAACATTACAGCAATCTCCTTGTAAGATCACAGATGGAAAGCATGTCCTTAAAATGAGACTCTTGAGAAGTCAAGGGCAGGAGTTTGAAGTGGCTCCCAGCTTCTCTTGCTCTTTAGCTAAGCTGTCTGGGTTTTATTCCATAGTGGTTACATTCTTTATCCTACTAAGAAATGTCATTGATTTAAAGTAGAATGAGGGAGAATAATGGGGATGTTCAAAGCAGAAATAAAGCGCTCTTGTAGAACCTATAATACAGAGATTCAGTTTCTCTCAGGCTAGATAAAACATATCAAACTTCACCCAAAATAGACTAAGTTCAAAATAAAGTTAGCAAGTCAAAGAAAGGTTTATTGTTATAATATCTTTTGGGGAGAACAATTTGTTTGGGGAAAAGGGGACAAATAAATTGCTTGGGATGGAGCATGAGGCTAAATGGGAATTCCCAGGAAGGAAAAAAAGAAACAAAACAAAAACCCTTAACCACAAATGTATGGTGAGAAGGGACTTTTGTATGATTTTTCAGATGGGCCAGGATGGCAAGCAGCAATATCACAGTCAGAGAGGATCTGGGGAGCAGAGACGCGCTCTGTGAATGTCTCAGTTGGTTTTCTGTGCTCCACCAACTCCCTCTTCCCAGCTTCTGCCCTTGGTCTCCCCAGCAGCACAGTTGCCAGCAAAAGTCACATTGCTCACTCTCTTTTGAGGGAAGCATATAGATTCTTCTGAGGAAAGGTGAAAAGATAGCTTTCTGTGTCTGGTTCATTGCTGGGCAAAGTACAGGTAGCAGGGAGAGGCCGATAACATCTGCATTAGGGTGATGGCTGTGACAGAAATCTATCTTAGACAGAAACATCCCCTTTTTTGTAATCTGGAATACTGAATTTCATATTCAGAGTTTGTAACTTAGTTTTGCCTGGCTTATGATTTTATCTTTTTTTCTATGGCATCTCATATAGTTTCTGCCATGGGAGAAAAGTGGTCTTGACTACCTGTCAGCAGAAAATGTCATTTGTAAAAGTAATCTCTCCCTCTCTAATGAATTGCATGTTTTATGTATTTTTTTCTAAGTGCAGTCCATGACTTGGCAGGCTGTCAGCCCTGTCCCCTATAGTGAAGAGTGCAGAGCCTATACTCCTCTGGCCCTGGATAGAATCACTTCTGAGTTACAAAAATAAAGAAAATAAGATTACAAAAGAGAATGATTTGTTCATGGTGAGAGAAAATAAACACAAATGCAGATGGGAACAAAGATCTGTTTGCCTTGCCTGTAAGAAAGCACTACAGAGACTTTTAATGACAATACCCTTTAACATTTATATAGCTCTTCATATTATCAAAGATCTTCCCAGTAATTAAGGGTCATTAATCAGACATTAGATGCAGGTCATTCAACGAGTTAGCTATTGAGTTAGTTAAAGAGTGATGCATAATTCTGAAGGCTAGAGAAAATATGATTCATTTTATACTTCTCAAATTTTTTAGTTTCTTGGGCTGTTGTTGCTCTTGAAGAGGAATGGTGTTCAATTCTCAGCACCCACATGGTGGCACAAATGTTCATAACTCCAGTTCCATGGGATCTGACACTGCCTTCTAACCTCTGCGGATATTACACGACATGGATACGTTTATACACATGCAGGCAATACACTCGTACACATAAAATAAAAATAATAAATAAAATATTAAAAAATCAGTTTCTTGTGTTCATTGTGAGTTGCAATGTGTATGAGTTCCCATTATGAATAACAATATATACTTACTATTAGATAAGTTCATATTCATATGAAATATTCATTTATAATATCAGCTTGATACTTATAATCACTCTTTTGTTTCTTTGTTTTGAAATGGAGTCTTGTTACGAAGACTACACTGCCCTCAAATTCAGATCCTCCTGCCTCTGACTCCTAGATGCTGGGATTACAAGTATGGGCCATTATGTTTTTTAAGAGCTATGCCTATGTAGAGACCCTCCAAGTTATTAGAATCGCAAGAAAGTAATTTCTGAATGCCCTCCCTCTCCACAGAAGGACACACTGGCATTAGAATCACCAAAAGCACGCTAGTGTCTCTCCCTCTCCAGTTTCAAGATTTCCACGTTAGATGTGCCACATAAGGGGATCTCCATTAAATGCCATCTCACTATAAGTGAATGCCACATTTGTTTGGTTATTTCTAAGGTTCATATCTCTGTTCATCTTTAACAAGAAAAGAAATCATATAGAGAAGAATGCAGTTTATTTGGCATATTTATGTCTAAATGCTGAGTGTTTGCTTTCCAATAATATTTCTGCATACTGTCCTTTGACAAATAATCCTAAATAATTGAGGTATGAATGGAACCATCGATATTTGCACTGCAGTTTTTTTTTATTAAGAAATTGATGGTGGTTCCTTTGGCTTTAATGCTTGAATATTTAAGAACACTGTGGTTCTTATTGATTAACCTACAATGGCTTTGAAACTGGGTGTTTCTCCCTATAGACCCTCTACATTTTCCTTCTTCAGATAATCCCATACAATCTCTGCAGCGTTTTTTCCCTTTATGAATTTTGCCTGGAAATTGGAGGTGGCAATGTTCTCTGTCTTTCTCAATGATATTTACAGATTGTGCTTCTTTGAGGAAAATCCAAGGAAGCTGGAGGTTTCGTGACTGTAGGCATTTTAAGGGGCAGGTGTGGTTATTTCAGGCCTCCTGCTAGACCCTGAATTTTATTTTATATTAGTGCTCATAGGAAAGAGCTTGCGAGTGAATGCAAATCCTCCTGAGGGATTCTAAACTGGTCCCTGCTCACTCATATTCGGTCTTTTAGACCTCATTACTGTTTTGGCTGGTTTACACCTTACCTGATTCTGTGGTTGCTAACTCTTCCTTTCATGATCTGCCTGTATATTAGGGGTATCAATAGGAACAGAACCAATGTGTGCATTTCCATGTGTGTGTATATATATTCTAAATGTGTGTATACATACTTCTCTGTGTGTGTTATAAAAAAATTTATTGATTAGTCTACACAATTGAGTAGTCTAACAATGGACATCTGCATGGAAAGGTAGAGAACCTGGTAACTGCTTAGTCCAAGAGACTGGAGGCCTCAGAAGAAGGAACCAACTGTGCAGTCTTGTCTGAGGCTGAAGACTGAGGAGTCCCTGGAAAGTCTTTGGAGTTTCCAGGCAATGGCAGCAGAAATGGTTACACTTGCCCTGAAAGAAGGGAGTTTGCTCTCACTGAATGGCTTTCTCTTTGTGTACATTTATTCCATATAAGCTACAGATTATTATAGGATGGGTCCACTCACTGGTGCTTACACATATAAATCCTTTTAGGATTAAGTTATAATGAAGAATAACCATTAGATTACAGAAGGTGGAATAGTTCTGCATCCTGTTAATCCTTGGAGGAGTTTGTGTCCCTTTTTCACTTAGTGCCCAGCAACCTTAATTCTCCAGTGAGCTCATAACTGTACATTATTGGACTTTTTATTGATAAGATAGAGGCAATGTTCTCTTGTAGCCTTAGGAATTTCAAACAGAAATAAAGCTAACTTTTTTTCAGTTTTCATCAAACTTTAATCTTACATGCCTCTGGACCCAAGCAGGAAATAGCAGAAAGCCAAGGATTCCAGAAATTCAGGGGTTTGACCAACCCATGGATCATAGACTATTTCATCTTATTAATGATGCATTGAACTGGTGGCTCAGTATGTCCTGTGTTTACCGTATGTTCCAAACTTTCTCCCAAGTTGCACTTTCATGGGAGAGTTCATCACAAATCTGAAGCCAAAGCCATTTTCATTTCATTCCAAATACTTTTCTCAGCATTTCCTGCTGTGCTATGGGACACCTTGAACTTTAGCCATCACAGAGACTTCTTGTGATGGAATTCAGACTATTCCACTTTCTAGCTCTGTGACCCAGGTTTATGACTTCTCATGTTTCAGTGTCCTTATGTAGAGGAAGCGACAAACCATAGATTTCTCTTTCAGGTTCCAGTGTCATTATTTCTAACTGTCCAAGAATGTTACCTGTAGAAGCATAATATGTAAAATTAACACTTAATTGAAGTTCAGATCAGTACCCATCTTTTCTTTTGCTTGCTTATTTACTTACTTACTTAACTTGTATTTTGGTACTGGGAACAGAGTGCCATGCCGACTCACTAAACACTACAAATGAACGACATTGCAGCCCCCTTTTTTCTTCAGCTAGCCTTTGTGAGTGTGTAAGAAAGCTATTCCATTTGCCACAGTAGGTGGTACATGTAATTGCCTTAGGGTGTCAGACTGTATATCACTCAGTGACGCTGCTAGTCACAGTAGGAATCAGCATTGTATTGAAGGTTTGTTACCTTTAATGTTAGCATTACAATTGAGGGAACATAATCATTCTAAGATGATTAATAAAACTCAAACTGCTTCATCTTGCTTTATGTCAATGTAATACATTTCCTTTAATGTTCAGTCACATTTTTAAAAGAATCACAAAGTACAAAATTATAGCTAATCCTTTAGATCTTGATTCTGTTAGTTAAGTGTTCTGGACAATTGAACTTTCTTAAGCATAATCTTTAAGCTGAAAATATGTTTTCATCTTTATTTTAGATGAGGAAAATAAGTTGAGATAGATTTGGAAGAAAGTTGTTTGAGTTTACATTATGTTATGGGTTGTGTGTGTGTTCAAACTGACACACGCAGTTGAGTAGAAGCCACCATTCACATTACAGAGCTGTACATTCAACAGTGCTTTCAGCAAATGGATATATTTCACAAAATTATGATGATTTTTCAGCAGATGGATGTAAAGTATGAGGGAGATGGGTTTTTTCCTAAATCACAAATATGATTATTGGGTTGGTGACATTACCAGCACCAGAATCCCCTACCACCTACACCACAGTATATATAGTAAAATGGAGATTTCCTCCCCATAAACCCAGTGCTTCCAAGGAGGAAGAAATCAAAACCTTCACAAAATGGCGTTGAGAGAGGCCCATCATGAAAAGAGCCAGCTCCGACCCTACCTATCATCATATGATGAAGCCTTACTCAAATACAGAGCTCCCATTCACTATTATGGGAGCAGACAACCTATGACTCCAATATATATAGAAAGTGCTTCAAATATAAAAAGGGGAAGACAAGTAAGAAATCAGAGAAAAACAAACCAAGTTTAGAGATAAAGCAAGATCAGAAGAAAATAGGAGTTTTCAAAGATATAACCATTAGAAATAGAAGGTAAACAATACAGTTAAAAGGAAGGAATACTGAAAATTACAATAGAAATTTCAGAGGTGTTGGAATGCAAGTTAAATCAATCTCACAGGCAGCAGAGTGCCCAGGAAAAAAGGATGAAATACCCATGAGAATTGATCGATATGTCTATTTTATGCCAGTTTCATGCTATTTTGTTAATGTGTCTCTGTCATGCACCTAGAACTCAAGTATGGTGATGCCTCTGGAATTACTGCTTTTGATCACTATTGATTTGGCTACCTGGGGCCTTTTGTATTTACATGTGAATTTCAGATTTTGTTTGTGGGGTGTGTGTGTGCACATGTGTACATGCAGATTTGAATGCACATGTGTGTGCCATGTGCATGTGGAGACCAGAAGTCAACTTCAAGTGTCTTCCCTAATTGCTTTCTTCCTTATTTTATTTTTGAGACAGTCTCTCTCATTGAATCTGGAGCTCATTAATTCAGTTGGATTGACTGGTCAGCAAATTCTGGGGATCTAACTGTCTCTTCCCTCTCCCACCTAGCCCAGTGCTGTGATTACAATGTGCCCAGATATTTACGTGGGTGCTAAAGATCATAAATCAGGTCCTTATCCTTTTAATGAAAGCCCTTTGCTGAATGAGCCGTCTCTCCAGCTCTAGGACTGTTGTTTTCTATCTTTTTGACTAACACCATTATAATTGCGTTGAATCTATGGATAATTTCTGTTAATATAGATAGACATTTTGTGATATTGTGATATCCTTTCTGTCTTCTAATGTCTTTTTCAATTTCCTTCTTCTATGTTTTATTTGCAAGTGTGTGGTGAGAGTGTTTGCATGTATATGCACATGTGCGTGTGTGTGCAGGAGCATGGTCCTGGGACTATGGAAGCCAGAGGTTGACTCTGAGTGTCTTTCTGTGTTGTTCTCCACAATATTTGTTTTAGATAAAGTCTTTCATTGAACCTTGAGTTTATTGTTTTGGCTAGACTAACTTGTCAGCAAATTTCCAGTATTCACCTGTTCCTCACTCTAAGTACTTGATGCAAGAGTGTTCTGCCACACTGGATTTACATAGATGCTGGAGACCTGAAATATTGAGGTCTTTATACTTGTGTGGCAAGCAGTTTTCCCACTGAGCCACTGAGCCCCTCTTGCATGTTTTAAATTTTTCAGTATAGAGGTCTTTCACTTCCTTGTTTGGATTTATTTCTAGGATATTATATATATATGTATATGTGTGTGTGTGTGTGTGTGTGTGTTTTAATTGAATTTTTGAGAATTTCATATGATGCATTTTGATTATATTTAGATTCACTTCCTTGTCTTCACTTTCCCTACCCTATATCATATTCTTTTGTATTTGATACATATTATATATATGCAAAGATGATTCAGCATAAGCAGATTCATTTATACATATTAAGGCTGAGTCAAATTTGTGTCCCAAATGTCCTTTGGTATGGGTCTATCCACTGCAGTCTTTTTTACCTACAAAGTGTCTCGCCCTAAAATGAGACTGAATTTTCCCATCCCAGTAGCTATTGATCGCTAATAATTCTTCAGGTAGGGTTTGGATTTTTCCCCAATTTCCCATGTTTACACTGAGATTTTGTCCAGCTTACACTTATGTGGGCCTTGTGTATGCTGTCACTGTTGGTGTGGATTCATATGAGTAAATGTCTAACTGTCTGGAAAACTCTTTCCTCATGGTCATTCACCACCTTTGGCTCTTACAATCTTTCCACCCTGACTTCTGCAGTGATCCTTGAACCTTGGGAGGCAGAACTTTGATACAGGTGTTCTGTTAAGTTCTAAACACTCTGCAGTCTCTTATTCTTTGCATGTTGGCTAGTTGTGGATCTCTGTGCCAATCTCTATTTGCTTTACAAGAAAGCTTCTCTGGTGAAAGTTGAGAGATGTGCTAATCCACGGATATAAAAACAAGTTGCTTATTTAGCATAATGATAGTAGTAGGAACTCTATTATGGTTTGTGACCAGACTAGCCATGGGTTCCTAGACCTGATATCAGTGTGAAGTATGTGCTCCATCTCATGAAGCAGACCTTAAATCCAACCAGGCAGTGGTTGGCTACTCCCTTATCATTCATGCTACAATTGCATCAGTGGATATATCCCTTTAGTCATCAAGGAAATAAAAGAGAAATTCCATCTTAGCCCGGTCAGAATGACTAAGATCCAAAAAATAAACAATGACAAATGCTGGTGAGTTGTGGGGAAAGGGGAGCTCTTATACTTTGCTGCTAGAGTGCAAACTGGTGTAGCACAACAGAAATCAGTGTGGAGATTTCTCAAAAAACTAGAAATAGTTCTACCACATGATTCAGCCATACTATTCTTGAGCATATACCCAAAGTATTCTATTCTCTACTACAGAATTACCTGTTCATCCATGTCCCTTGCTGCTCTATTCACAATAGCTAAGAAAGACATGGAAGCAATCTAGATGTCTATCAACTGATGAATGGATAATGAAATTTATACAATGGAATATTATGCAGCTGCTAAGATATATGAAATTCACAGGTAAATGGATGGAACTGGAAGCAAACATACTGAGTTAAGGCAGACCCAGAAAGACAAAAGTCACATGTTCTCTCTCATAAGTGGATGCTAGCTTTCAATGATTAGATATGTACATTTCAATTGGCAATCCATGGAGGCCAGGAAACTAGTAAACAGCCATAGGGGCAGGGCTCTGTGAGAGGGGAGGTAGAATGTGTAGCGACACAGTGATATAAGGGAAAAACAGTGGAGCTGGAAGAGTTAAATGGGCTTGGGACCAGGAGGGCAGGGCATAAGAGGGAGTATTGGGAAGGATAACTAACACTGAAGGTCTTTAGAAAAAATCATATGGAAGTTTATCCCTAAAGAAGCTTCTTAAAGTATATATATTATAAAAGATTAAAAGAAGTTACTTTATAAGCTAGCAAAGAAAAACCTCAATACCAGGGATGTACTCTGTCTTTTGAAGCTGCTGAGTAGGGGTTCCACAGACCCTCAAACAATCTGGCTCTCCCCCGTGCTCTTGGTTGCCTATCAAAATTTGACAGTAAGATCCTATTGCTGAAGATCTTATATGCATTAGTTATACAACAAACAAGGAGAAATCAAGCTGGTACGGACTTCATCTCTACTGACTAGCTTTCATGGCACTGGAAGGTGCTGCACATGCTAGTGGAAAAGTAATCATCAACTTTGTCCAGGTGTGAATCCTGCATGTTTTATATATTTTTTGAGACTGTTATAAAGAGGATTGTATTCCTGGCTTCTTTCTTAGCTTGTTCATTATTAGTATACAGGAAGGCTACTGGTTTTGTATTTTGATTTCTATTTCCTGTTACTTATTTAAGGTGTTTGTCAGTTCTAATACTCTTCTGGTGGACTCTTCAGGGCCTTTATATCTGGGATTATATCATCTGCAGATAGAGGTAATTTGACCTAATTGCATCCCTTTTATTTCTTTCTCTTGTTTTACAGCTCTAGCTAAAACTTCAAGGACCATACTGAATAAGAATGGAGAAAGTGAACACCTTTGCCTTGTTTCTGATTTCTGTGGAAATGCTTGAGACTTTTTCTCTTTGATATGTACTTGGATCTAGGTTCGTTGTATGCGACCTTTATTATGTTAAAGTATGGCCCCTTCTATTACCAGTTTCTTCAAGGCATTTATCATGACGGGGATGCTAGACTTTGTCAAAGGTCTTTTCACTAACTTTTGAGATTATCATCTCTTTTCTGAATCATCTTTGTATTCGTCAGATGAATCCCACTTTGTCATGGTGAGTAATGTAATATAATGTGTGGTTGAACTCAGTTTTCAAGGATTTTATTGAGATTTGTTGCATGCATGTTCATCATGGAGACTGACCTGTAAACTTTCGGAGGCTCTTTCCCTTCTTAATCTTCAGCTGGGTCCCAAATCACTTCTATTGCAAGGAGAGCAAAGCACCCTATGACTGGGACAGAATCTTTCAGAAGGATTCTAGGTTCTCTTCCATTCAGCTTCCTAAAATTCCCTTTCTTTCTTCACTTCTGAAACTAGTGTTTTTCCATGGTCACCCACTTTCCCATATAGCTGCTCCCCAAGGATTCTCCACTGAATCTCTGGAGAGCCTAGCAATCAGTGCACGGTTATCCTCTGCCATTTTTACAGTCCACACTACTCTTTCTGAGAAAGCCATTTGGGTGCCCTATTGGAAAATAAAGTAATGAAGCAAGACCGAGAACGAGAAAAATTTTCAGAAAACAGTGAATGAAATGTCACAGGGCAATGAAAGAAAGTGGCAGAAAGGCAACTGTGATTAGCCCTGGTGATCCAAAGGCTTGACTGGAGGAAGAGCAGAGGCTCCCAGGACCTTGGCTTCTCTTTCTTGCTTTTTTATTTTTTATTTTTTTAGACAGGGTCGTCCTGTAACCCTAGTTGACCTGAACTCACTATGTAGACAAGGCTGGCCCCAATCTGGTAGAGATCTACTTGCCTCTGCCTCCCAAGTGCTGGGATTATAGGTGTGAGCCATTATGCCCTGCCAGCAGTTGGGTTTTTAAGGAAAAGAGATAGTCAGAAAATAACAGATATATTGATGTGGTTTGATAGAATTAAAATCTTGCATTAACAAAGGTGAGAGTTGGGGCTGGAGAGATTGCTCAGCAATTAAGAGTGCTGGCTGCTCTTGCAGAGAATCTGGTTCAATTCCCAGCACCCAAAGGACAAGAGCTGTCCTAACTCCAGTTTCAGGGAAGGATTTGATGCCCTCTTCTGACCTCTGCCAGGATTGCACGACATGGGTGCACTTACATACATACAGGCAATATACCCATACCCATTAAAAAATAAAAACAATAAGAAAAATATTAAAAGAAAGGTGAGAGAGTTGAAAGAAAGAATCCAGAAAAAAAGACATAATTCAAAACCAGAGAAGAAGTGAACCCCATAAATCTCCACAAGGTATACAAACTATTCACATGACTCTACTCAATAGAAAGATGTTTACATGATTATCATGGTTCCTGATTAACTAAAATAGCTATGTGCAACTTGGTAGGGTAGGAAAGGAGAGTATGAGATATGCACAAGAAAATGAATTCCTATCGATTATTAGAGTCATAACTGATGTTGTGCCTGAAATTAATCAATCAGAAATAGTAATCTATGCATAATATTTGGAAATGTGGAAAAATGCATTAGGCCATGAAACGTGAGGATTAGGGAGGAAACAATGTTTTTCATTATAAATTCAATACCATGTAGACTTTTACTCATTATACCCATAAATAAGTCTGATAAAACTAGGGAAAAAATGAACAGTTGGTATATTTTTGTGTTTTAAAAATGTTTTATTTTAATTAAAAAACAATCTTACCTAACAAGTCTCTTCTACATGTTTCAGTTTTGTTAATCCCGCTTCCCCCATCTCCCTGCCTGACAGCCTTTGGCCCAGCAGTGTTTCTCCTTTCATGTTACCATTGTCTTCCCTCTCCCTTCAAGCCTCTCCCTGCCCCCACCCCTAAGTCTCACTGTCCCCTTTCATGGCCTTTTCTCATATTTACTCCAACCCGGACACACGTAGGTTAGGAGCCACATATAAGAGAACATATGGTACTTGTCTTTCTGATCCTGGGTTACTTCACTTACTATGTTTTCCAGTTTGATCCTTTTTTCTTAAAATTTCATTTTTTCTTCTTTACTGCTGAATAAAAATCTATTGTGCATATGCATCGCATTTTCATAATTCATTCTCATCTCATCTTCATGTAATAGAGTTTCATCAGTGTATGAAATATCATCTTGTTGAGGGCATTTAAATGCACATCTGCCTTTGTGTAGATAAATGCATATACATTTATTTTTATGATTATTATGATCTTTGACAGGAAGTCATTGGGAAAGGGAAATAAAATCTGTAGAAAGAAGAAAAATGGACGAGGGCAGTATTTGTTTAGCAAACTCTACCCTTCTAAAATGCAGAACTTTCAAAATGGCAAAGAACTATAGTAGACACATGTAGAGGAAAAAATACATATGTCTATATGTAGGAAATCTAGGGAAATATTAATCTGTTTGGAGTGCTTTGCCATAATACACTGAGTTTTCTCTAAAGGTACTGCACACAACTCCTTCTCTGTACTGGTCAGAAGTCAGGAGATTGGTATTACTCTGTAAGAGAATGGGCTCAACTGTTTTTCCATCTCTACTTTCAGTCAAACTGACCACAGCGCCTGACTGCACCAAATTCATGTCATTGTTTTTTCACGGATTTGAGAAAAATGTAAAGTGTATGTATTCATACCAATTGAATGAGTTCTTAAAGTGAATTTTACTTGGGAAAGGTTAAGCACCAGAGATCTGCTTCTGATTTTATTCATATTTCTCCTTTTTTAGAAGGCAGAATTGGAGAATGATATTGTCTGCAAGAAATCATCTCAGCACCAATGTGTCTACCATTTAAATTCCTTTTCCTGAATAAGTCAGAATCGATTGAAATCAATTCCCTCCTCTCCTCTATAATATTTTTTAGCATCTTTAGAATTTTGAGACACTGTAAACTTTATCATAATCTCCACTTTTATTTCAGCAACTTTTGGCTACAAAAAAAAATCAGTAAATCAGTGATTTTCCTTAAGTCCCAGAGAATTAATTGTTGAAAATTAAGACTTAAATTTAAACTTGTACTGCCTTGTAATGAAATGAAGGGCTGCATAAAAGTAAGATTCATGAGAGCCCTGCTTTATTTATTTTTTTTATCTAGAGGGAACCTATGCTATTCTTTGTGTTGTCAACCTAAATAATTGAACTCATCTCCAGGGAATACTGAATGCTTTCAGTAGTAGCAAAGGATTACAACCTGGTGCGTGCAAGCTGTGGGGATTGCAGGTACATGGCAGGTAGGTAAGATCATCTTGTTCTTGTCCATTTTATGCTTCCTACAACTATTTTCACAGGAATGTGCTAAAGATGAGCTTCCCTTGTGTGTGTGTGTGTATGTGTGTGTGTGTGTGTGTGTTCACATGTGTACCCGTGGAAGCCAGAAGTTCACATCAGATGTCTCTCTCTATCTTTCTCCACAATATGTGTTAGAAGAGGGTCTCCCCTTGATCCTGGAGCTCATAGCAGAGATCCTCCTGTGTGCCTCCTCAGAGCTGGATTACTGACATACCACCAGACCTGACTTTTTATGTGAGTTCTGAGGGACAAAACTCAGGTATTCATGCTTACATGGCAAGAATGCAAAGATGAAGTTGTCTTCTTGTCTCTAGGACTTTCCCTCTAGGATTGAATTTCCAAACTCTACTTTGTTTAGGATTAACACATCTAGCTCTATCTTGAGTCTAATAACTTTCACAGTACGTATCCCACAGGCCTCACACATATATGAATATTAATGACCTACTGCAAATTTCTCTGTTGTTGCTCCCTGGGATAAAATACTCTGGCAAAATCAAATTAAGGGAGAGTGTTTATTTTAGTTCATAGTAAAAAGTGCATCATGGCAGGTAAGGCAAGGCAGCAGGAGCTTGAAGCAGCCTGATCACACAGCATCCACAGTCAGGAAATAGAGAGGGATGAATGTATGGTTTCTAGTGTTCAACCTACTTTCTGCATTTTAGTCTAGGATCCCCTACCCTGGGAATAGTTCCACCCATAATTAAGAGGAGTCATCTTACATCAGTTAACATGATCAAGAGACTGGAGAGATGGCTCAGCAGTTAAGAGCATTGGCTGCTTTTGCCGAGGACCCAGGTTTGGTTTCTAGTCCTCACATAGCAGCTAACAACTGTCTGTAAGTCCAGTTCCCAGGAATCCAGCTCCCTCTTCTGACTTCCTCAGGAACTGCATGACTTGTGTGCAATTACACACATGTAGGCATTACACTCACACACATAAAATAAATAATTCCCTAGTCATATCTAGAGGCCCATTTAACAGGGGAGTCTAAATTTTGTCAAACTGACAACACTAATCATCACCCACTTTATTGATTTATTGACTTTTATGCAATTTTTAGCTAGGAAGATGTTAGAAGATTTCCTTAAAATAATTCATTGAATGATTGCAAAGACAGCTTAATTCTCCAGTGTATTGAGGAGCTTTGTTTGTATCAAGCAAAGACCAATTAACTGAGAATTATTTGTGCCCAAACATTAATGTGTCTGAATTGTGTCACATGTATCATGGAATGAAATATTCAGAACAACTTTAATTTAGCAGAGATAACTAAGCTTAAATAATTTCTTCGTGTATAGGATTAAATAAGCCTTAAACTACTGCCTAGAATATTGACCAGAACCTCTTTCCTTAACAGTTTCTGCATATCTTATGACCCATTGTAAATTCAACATTGAATAAGTAATTAGATTAACATGTACTATATAAATTGAGGGAGTTGCAATGCCTATTCCTGAGAAGGGGATAAATGAAATTGCTTTCCTTTAAACTTTCATAGTAAAAGCCATAGATTTTAGGACATTTGGTGATTTTTGCTGTTTCTTAGAAACCTTCTTTTTCCACATGCAGGCTCTGGATTGATTGAGCATACCTCACTCTCTGTTCTGGGAGTTTACTTCAATATGATCAGATGTAGTATTGTAGCAATTCTCAATGCTGAGGAAGTTATCTGCCATCACCACATGATAATGAGTTTTCTATGTGTGTGTGTTTTTTACGTGGTCTACCTGAAGACGGAAGGCCAATTTAAATAAACAGATGCATTGCTCTGTTTTATCAGTGATAGACTACAGTTGAAAGAAATTAGAAAAACAACTCAAGATGTTGTCATTAGTTCAAGATAACAAAACTAGAGCCATATCCTCATATTTCCTTGAGGTTCTTTGTGAGGTACACTTTTTTTTCATTGTTATTTCCAAGTTTTACTTATGAAAAGTATTTTAGGTTACATTTAGAGTTTAGTTTCCATATTTAATATGAAAGTTTCTGGTTTTCCCATATTATTTTGGGTTTATTTAATGTGGAGGCACTAAGATTCACTAGCAAAGATTAGAAGAAAAATAATTTGGCATTTATGCCAAATCTCTGAGTTCCCTGGGCTATGGAATATATATAGAACTGAGGTTTTACTTTTGGTGCTATGAGTGTTTATGGTAGTCTGAATTTGTGCCAAGCCAACAGTCTTGACCAGGGATTCTAGGTTCCGTCTTCATAATGGCATTGATCTGAATTTGTGTACTAGTTGTGTATAAGCGGCCTTAAGCAGGGAGCCTTTAGAGATTTCGTGGTTGCCTGCACAAGACCTGCATAAGATCAAGTCAGTCAGCATTCCAGCATGAGGGGTCAGGGGCTTACTTACCCATCCCTAACTGAGGAACTACTGACAGCTAATGGCTTCTCTGGGAAGGAAAAGTTAATTCTCTTTAAGCATGTGGCCCCTGGTAGGTCCACCATGCTCCAGTGGACGCCCTCACACCCAGGAGTATATGGGCAGCATAAACTGGACTGAGTATTGAAAACAACAAAGAGGACAGGAAACTGGGACAGAGTGGGGAGATAGGGGAGGATCGAAGAGGACTTAGAGGGAGGAGGGGGAGGTGAATGTGACCAAAGTACATGTGTGTGCATGCATGATTCTTAAAGAATTATAAACATACTAAAATGACTTAGACCCCTCACTTAGAAGATGAGGATAATTACAATAAAAATACTATTTGTCTCATAAAGATATTGTAAGAATTAAGAAATCCAGTCACATGATGCTTTAGAAATGGTATTTTTGGAATTATTTATTAGCTGAAGTGGCAGAAAGGGAGTGTATGATGGACTGATGTTCAATATTAAATTTTATTTATTCAATTTTATTCTTTTTTTGAGGAGCCACGGCTTCATGGACTGAGAGCCATTTGATTACATATATATGGAACAAGTACACGCAAAATAGAGCCACGTAGTGATTTATGGGTAACAGAAACAGTGTTTCATGTTTATAGTTTTCTATGTTTCATCATAAATATTATTTTCTTTTTTAAGTATTTTATTTATCATTTCAAGTTAGTGTGTATGAGTGTATTACCGACATGTAAATGCACCTATGTCATGCAATGCCCTTGGAAGTGTGAAGAGGGTGTCAGAGTCCCTGGAACTGGAGTTTCAGACAATTGTTAACTGCCATGTGGGTGCTGGGACTCGAACCTGGGTCCTTTTCAAGATCAATGAGTGATCTCAACTGTTGAGCCATCTCTCCAACCCCCTGTTATGCTTTCAATCCTAAAATTTGTCCTTTAAAATTTTTTCGTCCAGGTGGTTGGAAAGTTGGCTCAGTGGGTAAAGTGTTTCCTGCATAAGCATGAGGATGTAAGTTTGGATCTTTAGCACCAATGTAAAAAGCTGGGTGTAATGACACCCATCTATAATGCAAGCACTCAGGGAGTGGAGACAGGCAGATCCTAGGGCCTTGCTGGCCAGCTAGGCTAGCTAAAACAACAAGCTCCAGGTTTAGTAAGAGATCCTCATTTAAGAAAAAAAAATTGAGAAGCAATTGTGGAAGGCATCCTGATGTTAGTCTCTGGCCTCCGCACCCATCTACACAAGCAAGTGCACCTGCACACACACGAGCATGAATGTGTAGACTGCACATAAACACACAGAGACACAGACAGACAGACACACACTCAAAAAATAAAAAAAAATGCTGTCCTTTATAATTTTGCTTCCTAGTAATGTAGCTGTGTAAAGGAACCTGTGCTTTGTTTGAGTCACTTAGGGAGACTTTATAGAATAATAGTTGCCATTAATATCCAAAGGATCTGGGATATGAGTGACTCCCAGAACATTGGGAACACAACTGGAAGTCAGATGAAACTATTCAACTAGTGAACTGATAGTGCTGGGAATATTACTTCATCTCTTCATATCTGTGTTTCTTGATCTCTAAGAGAATTTCTATAAATTACATTTAGCATAAAGACTGGCCCATACAAGTGTTCACATACTGGTGGTTATTGTTATTGACTGAAAGATTGTTGAGATCCATTTCCCATTAACTGCAGAGGAAATGGAGGGACGTGGAAACTGCATGACATTTCTGAGATTTTCCTGGCAGACTTTCCAATTGAGAGGTGCTTCCAAACGTCAGCCTCAGGGAGTGATCTTCACAGTTTTCTCCTCTCTCTAAAGCACTCTACTATTATTTGCTTAGTATCCTTTATATTTAATACGCGTATTTTGAGGCAGTCTTGATATGTAGCTCAGACTTTCGATTCACGGTTCTGCTTCAGCTTCCAGAGTGTTGGCATTTCTGTTGTGTCTCACCACAGATAGCTGAATCTCTTTTTTATTTGAATAAGTTCATTTTAAACTGTATATCATTGTTTAAAATATCTATCCAATATCACATATCACAAATATTATAAAAATACTTAATTACACAAAACTTACTTTATTGTAGGTAGACAGTATTACATGCAAGTTAAGTCTAAAGGGCAGGAGGAGAGAATTTGTGAGAAACTATAGTGTCTTCTGACATTAAAAAATTAGCACCCTGATAGAAAGGAAAAAAGAAGATGGGTCTCAAGGGGTGGCAAAGAAGCTATCCTTTTGACTTTTGGGTGTCTGAATTCACAATGGATATGAGTGTGGAGCCCGAATAAGATGCCACTGTTTTAGAACGTTCTGAAACCATCATGAATTTGCCTAGAAACTTTCTTTCTGATGATTCCTGAGCCATCCGTCCATGTCCACGTTTTTTCTTTCGTCTAAGATGTCTTCGTACTGGTTGCTCTGTTACCCTTATGCTAATGCGCTGGGTATGAATTTCACAGTGGTGAGGCAATCTATTTTCGGTGACAGGCTGTAATGAACCGAGAGGGTTACTTTATCAAATGTACCTCTGGCAGGAGTGTTGAGAGTCTAATGTATATATTAGTGAAATAGCCAAAAATGGCCTTTTAGATGCTGGCAAGGGTTGTCTATAAGGTTACCACATGCAGATGGTGCAAGGCTTGTTGGAAAGGAACTCTCCCATCAGAGACTGGGCCTCCTGAGCTTTACCCAGAGACGTGTAAGTAACTGGTCCCTGTCACTGTCAATATTGTAGGAAGGTCATTAGGGAACTGCACACATGAGAACAGTGCTTCTTTCCTAGGAAGAAGTAAAGGACATCATATGACTAAGACACTGGCCGGGAAAACTTTTACCTTCACTTGAAAAATAAGGTTCCCCCAATCTTTTCAGTTGCATTCTTCTCACTTTTCTTCTTTATGTGTTTACATTTTTCTTTCTGATGGCTCGTTCTTGAAGTTTTCAAGTGTTGGTTCTCACTCTCAGCCCAGGGGACTCAAACCCCTTTAGGCTGCCTGAGAGCCAACCTCGGGGGGCCTCACCCCACTCCCACTCTCAGCCCAGGGGACTCGAACCCCTTTAGGCTGTCTGAGTGTTAGTCCCAAGAATCCAGACCGTCAGATGCAAGCAGCATGAGGAGTTTATTATTACACTTGCACAAGTGGGTGACTTGGTCTCGGAATGCCAAGCCCCCCCCCCCCCGCCCTGCTCGGACCGAGCTCTTATAGCAAAAAACCACAAAATTATCATATATTGACATATAGGGTATAGATTGGCACAAACCAGGGTTACATAAAGACAACTTTTACATAGTCCAACCTTTTTCTCAGTAATGCCACAAGCACATTACAAATTGTTGACTTGACAAAGTCAAGGAGTCTATTTTTATTAGGAAAAGAGCTTTTTCTGTTATTATCCCAGACATTATCTCACCTACCACGAGTTGTTGACATGGTTCTTGTGACAGAAGATGCTGACATAGCCTTCATAACTTTTGGGACTTTCCAATTACGGAGGGGTGAGCTGATAAGGAGGTTTTAATGGCTTTTTATTTTATTTGAGTGAGGGTCCTACACAAGCATCTTAGCTCTAGCTTTTCATGTTTGCCTCAGAAATATCTAGGAAGGAACATGTGTTATCCAGTTTCCTGTTTGCTGTGACAAAATACCCAAGGAAATTAACTTAAAGGAGTAATGATACGAAACAATTTTCATCTCAAAATAATAAAAATAATTTATTCTTGAGCCAAATATGAGTGGCTGTGGCCCAGACACACGAATTCAAATTGTTCCAAATAACATGTTTCAATGTGGAAGCAATTATGGGAACTTTTATTATCAGAACAAAGAAAATCATATATTGAGGCATTATCAAATACATTGTTGAAGACTGTAGGTAGGCAAATTATAGAAAAGTGAAGAAAACTCTGCTGTAAGTTTTAGATGCTATCTGCTGACATTAACTTTGAATTGATTGAAACTACCGGTCTGCTAAGAAGATTATATTCTAAAGGTTTTATGTGATAGTTAAAAGGATGTTCATTTAGATACAGGGCAATGAAATGGCTACAAAGAAGATTAAAAATGAATCTGGCTCTAGATCTATAACATTATAACTTTCCACAATCAAGAAGTTCTAATTAGTCATTCAGTCTTGAATTTTTAACACAGGTGTGACTTTTTTTTCCTTTAGGGAACTTCAGCTTACAGAAAAAAATATTTATTTTGATTGACAATTTCAGAAGTTTCTCTCCATTGTTGGTTGGCTCTGTTGCTTTGAGCTTGAGGCAGGACAGATCACCATGGTGACAGAAATGTGGCAAAGGAAGGCTTTTCACCTCATGACAGCCTTGAAGAAAAGAAAGAAAAATGAAGCCAGGGACGAAATATACCCTTCAAAATCATTCCCTGGTGACCAACTTCCTATAACTAGGTGCATCTTCTGTTGTGATTTGAATGAGAAACATCTCAGAGACTCATGCATGTAAATGCTTGGACCCTAGCTGCCAATGCTCTTTGGGGAGTTATGGCATTTTCAGGAGGAAAAGCCCTACTAAAGGAAGTACATCCCTGGAGGTGGGCTTTGTGATATTGCCTCACCTCTTCCGCTTCCTGTTTTCTTTCTTTGCTTCCTGCGTGTAGATGAAATGTGATCGGCCAGCCCCCGGCTCCTGCCACTGTGTGTGCTTTTCCTGACTGTTGCCTTCTCCACCATGTTGGACTCCATTCCTTCGAAAATACAAGCCAAAACAAAAGTGTTTATTACAGCAATAGAAAGATAACTAATACACTTACCAATAGTCCATTGACTGATTCATTGATGCAATAAACTCACATGATTTAATCACTTTGCAAATAGTGCCATCAATGGGGACAAAGCTCTCAACACAAACCTTTGTGGACATTGTTTATCTGACCCATATCAGATAGATTTTAAGTTTAGAGAAATAGAGGCTTAATAAAGTTCATGAAATATGTAAACAGGATATATTAATAACTTTTTGGTTCACAGTACAAGCTAGTATCAAATACTGAAGTACCAAGAACAATATTACTCTATGAAGTTTCACAGTGACAAGTATTATATGAAGAAAAAGAATGTCGATTTATAGTTAAGGGATATATCCTGAGATTTTTCAAGAAATTTTCAAGTTATAAATATCAATAAATACAAGGGTGGCTATAGAACTATATGTTCATCTCATTTAGCTACTCAATGAGCCTCTGTTGAACATGGTTAACTGACAATGTGAGGTTAAGCAATTGGTAGATATAAACAGTAAAAACACAAAACTGAAAAACCATAGAAACATTTTTGTGAAGCAGTTAGTACTGAATGCATTGTCGAGGCCACTCAAGTGATATTTGCTATAGTTTATCTCTTAATGAGTAAATGTTAGTTAAAACATGGTCATGACTTGCTTTCTTTGCATTTCATTTCATTTTATTATGGACATGCTCACATCATTGATTGGTATGACAACTGTCAAACTGAACAATCTTTCTGGAAGGATTCAATGTTCATCTAAGAACCATCTTTGAATTTTCCCTTACCTAGGAATAACTTCTTAGAAAATATGATAAAATGTTAATTCACAACAAAAAATTCACAATGACAATGCCAACTTCAAATATTCAAGATCCTTTACTGGTGGAGGTTCAGGCTATGTAAGTTGGTCCACTGAGGTAGCACACAAGGTCATGGCAATCAATGGTGAGCTCTTAAGAAGTCTGTGAAATTGAAAAAGGACCCTAGGACTCTTCCAATTTGACAAATCAACTGTTCCTCATACTTAAAAGCACAGAATTGATAAGAAAGATAGCTTGGTGGTGTTAAGTATTACCTCAGTAACTTAAAATTTCACTTCATGGTATCCCCTACAAATGAGATTGATGAGCCTTTACCAGGCTGATTGTGCTGGAGCCTGTGAACTTTCAACATCTGCAAGAGTTGGAAATAGGTTTCTATTATTCTTAAGCTTCTCAGGCTAGGGTAAATTGTTCTAGAAGACTGAACAGACCAAGACATTTAACATCTGAGCTACTGCTCAATATCCCTCATGAAAGACACACAGATCAAATCAACATGGAGGTACCATTTTCTACCTGCCATAGTTTAAGAAAGTATGGAATGTTGGATAGAAGAGAGTTGTGCACTAGGTATTTGGTAAGAAATCTGGCAAAACTATGAACATTTAAAAAGCACTTATTTGTTGACCCAACATTCTATTCCACATGAAGATGTTTGTCTGTAAACGACTAATTTGCAGGGCTCATTGCAAATAGAAATACTGTAAATGTTTATCAAGAGGAAGTTATTTAAATTATGGCATATATGCATATATAGTGTACAAATCTAGGTGTATATATCTATAAATGTACATATGTGGTAAAAGTACAGTTATTAGTAAGAACAAAGCTCCATATGCTTCTACATTCATTAAGGGCATAACTTATAACTACAAGTACATGTTATAAACATACCTAAATGAATTATGACCAATTTACATGTAAAAACCTCTGTCTTTTCACAACTTCTTGCATGGTCAGTGTGTCACTGACCTGGCTTGGAGCTGCTGAATCAGAGAATGCTGTGCATGCTCCAAAGTTCCATCAAGCTTAAGACATTCAGAAGATAGAAAGACTGATGCAGCCTGTGGGGCTTCAGTGTAGGGATGGCATCATGGCATCAGGGTGGATGTATCTGGATAGGCAACATCTGGGGAACTTTCCATTCTCTTTCATTTCAGACCCAGGAATACAAATGCTGATATTGTTCGGTTTCCTAAACAATGTGAAATCCTGATAGGAGCAGAACACTTCAATGATATTTTAATATATTCATATATTGAGAATCAGCTGTGTGACAGGTGGTGAGGCACACAGACCAGAAACGAAGTCAAGAGCATCATCCAGCCCTGGAAAATTTCTTGACTAAAGTGTCTAAAGGTCTGACTCCACATCTTTATATTCTTGCTTTCCTTGCTGATGACAAAACACCTGAGTGGAGGGCAGTCTCTAGAACACTGGTTTCTCTATCCATGTGACACTGCAGTAATGCTCATGGACTCAGATGATCACTCTGTGGCTATATGACCTTTCCTGACCTTTTGGAAAGAGCTTCACCTTGAGCCTGTGTGAATGGACTTTTTGGTTGCTCATTTTGCTGACTCCTGAGACTTACTCTGGATGTAACTGAGATAACTGAGATAACTCTAGATGCTAATGCTCATTTTTCTTCTTGTCCAAACTTAGCCTTCTCAGTATCCAGACAGAATTAAAATACTATTTTAAATGCTTTCATCATTAAATTTGAAGAATAATGGTTGAAATGTTTATTGTTGCTTTGAGTGAATTACATTTTCAGAGTGTACTGTGGAGAAATATTTAAATTCATTTGAATGCTTCATATTTACATGCTTTAAAAGAATTCTGGCTTATCATATTTCTACAATAACAGTGGTTTAAAAAACCCATTTTGTAATGATTTAATTTCTGTTCATAATTCAGCTGCCATGCTATTCTTCTATGGCCACATTCATTACTTCCCTCTATGCTCTTCCTCCAATGTGTTTTCCTTCCTTTTTTTCACCCACTTCCTGGCAACAATAATTTTCTTCTAATTAACTGAAATCTGAATATTAAATGCCTCTTTAGCTCATGCCATTTTTAAAAAAATTGTCAAATCAGAGTCATGATCGGTGTTCGCGGCCTCCCAATCTATTTTCTTGTATTTCCTAAGTCATGAACCTATTTTGAGTTGCCAATTTGGTTGTGCGTTTCTGCATTCTTGCATGGCTGGCTGCAATTCATGCTTCTCAGAAGCTCTTTAGAAAGCAGCGTGGCTGCCATTTGTCATTTTGTTTTCTGTTCTTTCTAGTATTTGCTCCATGGCTGGACCCAGCATAAGGCATGTGGTAAAGACAGAGGACCAGCAACACCTGAGAGCAGTTGTCAGTCCAAACAGCCCACCTTTGCATTTCTTTCACATGAGATGAATGCCAATTTGTATTATTTTTTTTAAAATCACCCTTTGATGTGCTCTATTACATGACTTAAGCCTAATCATGATTAATACCCATCCTTACGCTTTTGTTTTCCTTTCTCACTATTGTTGTTCATGCTGTAGAAACTGAGCACCTATATGTGTCTACAGTACATTATAAGGCTTAGAGCACAGGCTTTGGATAGTTTTTGTTTTATACTTTATAACTAGATTACCTCTCAGTGTCATGATTCTTCATTGATAAACAAGGACCTTATAAGTTTCAGGAATCAATGAAACGATTGAACAAAACCATATGCAAAATATTCAACTGTTAATATCCATAAAGGATAGCTTTCTTATATTATCATCTTGTTTAGCTTGACCTAACAGAAGTATCTGGGCAAATGCCTTTGGACATGATATACCAATTCAATATTTGATAAATGTTAATCTGACATTCACACTCTTTTTAGACTGATCAATTTTATATTTACACAGAAATTTCACATTGGCACACTTATACTTACATTTCAACCCAAGGTGCTCCCATTGTAGGCAGGGTCAATCGCAGACTTGCAGTGCCTGTAGTGTATGTATCATTGGTGTGATGCATCCCAGAATCTGTCTAGCATAATCGTTTATGCATATTTTGGATAGTGGTGTCTCTTATACTCATCTCCTCTTATAAGACTGCACCTGCAAGCTTAGTCTGAGTTTTGTCCTAGCTTTTCTTTATGCAAATCAGTGAAGGTTCACAGCCAACTTCAGCAGACTTATTCAAAGATGGAAGCTTATTCGGCCATGTGCTTATGCCAAGTCTTATAAATCACCTTTTCTTTTTAAAGGTTCTTCAAAAAAATCACCACATTCATCCTGATCATTTATGTGATCTGGCAAAAATCTAAAACATGGTTGAACAGTCTTATTCATGACAGCAGCTTTTTTCTCTTTGTTTTGAATTCAGCTTTTTCCACCACTATCATCATCAGTGCTTGTATGCAACAGTGATCCAGCAACTGGGAAAGATTTCACAATTATTCCAAGTGCCCTGCCTTGATGGTCTCATGTTTCTTTATAAGTCCTTGTGTGCTTCATTATTTGAAATTAAAGTCATCTTTTTATTTAAAAGTTTGGTTCAGGTCTATAAAGATGGTTCAGGAGTTAAGAGAACACTGATTGCTTTTGCAGAGGACCTGGGTTTTGTTCCCAGCACTAACATGTAGGTAACAACTGACCATAACTTAAGTTCCAAGGAATATGATGATTCCTTATGGCCCCTGTTGGTTTACATGCACATGGCACACTTTACATGAAGGTAAAATATTCATACACATAAAATATAAATAAATTTAAACATGAAAGCCTTGGTTCACACAGTTCTCTTTTCTCTGCTGAGTTCTATTATATTTCATATTCTTCCAGGCAAATGCCATCAACTAACTACATGAAACCTGATGCATTCAACCAAAAGCCTTATTTTATTCTTTTATCTTCCCTGGGCCCAAAGAAGCAAACAAAATAATCATACCACATTCTTTGTGTTTTAGATTACTGTATTTTGCCTTAAAAATGGCAGCTTTCTTATTGATGATTGCCAAAATGGAACAGGAGTAGGTTGACCTCCTTTAACCACTGCTATGTTGTGTGTTATTTTACTGTTAATAAGGAGAGTGGGCAGCAAAAGATCAGGAAACCAAGGTGCAATGACACAGACAGATAAAGGTCATTAACAACCAAACTAGAGGAGCATAAGAAAGAAACTGAAATTCTAGTAGACCGAAAGTTTAGTTTCTTGGGAAACTGCCTTGATTTCTACATCAAATTCATGGCTCAGCGTCGTAAGTTGGCAGGAACAATGGAAAAGTGGCTAATGGCATTTTCTGAATGGAAGAAATAGAAATGTAAAACCATAGACTGTGGTAAAATGACATTACAATAGTTTTCCATTCTTTAGAAAAAATAGGGTTGGGTGGTATGGCATTATTGGAAGGAGAGGCAGGTGGTGTTATTAATTTGGATTATTGCTCAAGTAATGTCTCATGGCTCTGCATCGTGGTTTCTGGATCATATTTGGGGTAGTTTGAGAGGTCAATAAGCTTCTTTAGGTAACGACAAGGTGAAAGCAGGGTTGAGTAGGGAGCTTGGCATAGAGGCACATGTTGCTATGGAATGGTAGTAATATGTGTACTTAGCATGTAGAAAGTAGAATCTAGCCAGGTTCATTAGTATTATTTCTGCAAACTGCTAGTCCTGAATGTATCAGCAGAGCTGTATACTAAATTGGAGCACTTTCATTGGTCAGCTGTGAGTTTCTATTAAGGGTGTGGTTGAAAGCCCTGTGGTGGGTTGGAGAGGGCTTTAACTCCTGATAGCTCATGATTTCCTCTGACAGTGCTACAGTCTTCTAGTGCTTCTGTATCGTGTGGTGGGTGATGTGCCTGCATGATGCACATGTGCATAGCTCATTCTACAGACTCAACACAAATTAGATCCCCTTGCTGAGGGTATTTCCCATCTCTCACTGAGAATCTTGCAATTTTCTCCTAATTGGTATGCTTCTAGCTACAGCTTCATATCCCTGCAATGTACTTCCCTAGAAAAATCCCTGTATTAATAATATTCTATAGAATCACCCACTGTTGATAAATTCTCTTAGGCTTTATTTGTCTGAAAATATGTAAAAATTTCATCTCTGTTTTCTTTTTAATGTGTTTTCTTTCAGAACTCTTTTGTTAGAAGTCAACTTTCAAAGCTTAATTGCTGATTCTTTTAATGATCTATGTCAACTTCCTCCTCTTGTGCGTGCTTTTAAGATTGTTTTCTTTGTCTTTGACTAACAGTCGCTTTACAGTTATGTTTCTACATGGGCTTCTTTATGTATTGGTATATATTTGAATTGAAAGTATTCTTTAAACTCTCGTTTATTGTTTTAGTTGTTGAGCATTGCACAGTGATTGACATTCATTTAGGAAATAGTCACTCTGGTGTGTGGGGAAAGGAAAGTATTGGTTTTCTGTGTCCTATACTTGACCTCAAATATTAATTTTATCATCAGTCAAAGAAATATTCATAAAGAATATCACCACACAGTTATAGTCAACTTGCAGGTGAAATTGGAGGTTTCTTAAGCATTAGACAATGCATTAGTGCTGATAAATCAGAAGAGGAAAAAATGTACCTGAAACTAATAATTTCTCAGTCTTAGAGACAAAGCAGTCATTCAATGATATAATCATGGAAGATTTTATATATATATATATATATATATATATATATATATATATATATATATATATATGGTAAGATTGAGGGCAGAAGTGGTGACTGGCTTCCTAGGGTACGAAATCCAGGGTGCCAGAAGCAGCAAACTGAGGGGCTGGCTGGAGAAACGGCAGCAGGTGCCTCATGGGACTCTAGAGTTCGGCATCCTAGAGCCATAACCTCATTATTTGCTATAGACTCTACTATTTTTGCAGATCATTTTAATTATGCAAGTCTTAGGTCCTTCATTCTCTGATTTGAAAAAAAATTAAATAAGAAGAACTTTTTGTATTAAATAATATAAAATTCCTAGTTTATTCTATGGCATATGTTAGGCATTCATATAATAATAAAAAGCAATGGTAACAATTAACTTCTAAATGAACATGGAGACTTTCTTATAATTTAGACCTCTAAGATAGAAAGAAGAAAGCCAATAAGGAACAGGAGCAATAAGAAATGTTACAGAGAACCATCTGGATGATAACAAAATTTTTATATTTAAAAATGTATGCTCTTCCTTCTATCAGAGGAAGAGTACTGGAACGTTTTGGTGGAACTTTGAGGCAGAGACACAATCTGCAGGTTTTCAATTCTTACAGATAATTATTGTCTAGGGAGGAAGGCAATAAAAATAAAAATAAAGAACCTCAAGATGGTGACCAAGAAGGGCCCAGGAATGTAAAGAATGTCTTAAAAGCTGGTGGATGCCAGAAATTACCCTTGGTGAAGGTAACTGGTTTCAAAATGTGTTATGGAAGAACAGAATTTCCCCCTAGCAGGTAAGATGTAAAGTTGTTGAAGACATTGCTATTTTTTTCCCCTTGAGAGAGCTATATTTTGAGGGTAGTAGTTTCTTTAAAAAAGTATCAAAAGATATGTTCACCAGCAATTATACAAGGTGAGTTAGAATTCTAAGTGTAGAACTAGATACAGAATCTTCATGGAAGCAACACAAGGAATATGAGTCATTTTACACCCAACTACGCGCACTGCTATGGCACTGGAGTTTTCCGATAAAACTATAGCATAATCAGCCTGGGAATGCCATTTTCACGCTTGGAAACACAATATAACTGCATACCAATTTGAAATTTTTCACTTTCTGCTCTTTGATTTGGAAGTTGGTCCAAAACCAATTCCAAAACTGATCTGACCATATATTAAAGGTATGAGAGCACCCATCTGGGGCATTATTTTACAATTTTCATCTTGCAACATGGAATAGAATGCCTGATAGCAGAAGATAACGTACAGATATGTGGTCATTTTGCTGTAAAAGGCCATCTGCCTACCTCTGTACAACATGGTTTCAGAAACGTAAAATGAAGACCCAAATCCCTTTATACCCTTGAAGACCAGATGCCTTATGATATGACTGATGGGTGGGGTAAATTTCACTCCAGTTCCCAGCCAGTAGGTAGATATTAGGCAACAGGCAACAGAGTCAGCTGTCTGGAATCTGAAACTCTATTGAATTTTATAGTATCATCACCAAAATCCAGCATGAAGCTGAGAATTTTAATTAATGCTTTTATGAGGGACTGTAGGAAAATATGACTTTGTAGGTCATACAAAATGTAGCTTTTGATGTCTTGCTCTAGCTAAGGTTAGCTCTTTAAAAATGCTACATATACTTTTATTTTGGACTAAACCTTCTTTTTGGAATTAAGCATTCTTTTTGGAAAAAATAAAACAACTCTTCTTTTCTTGGGAAACCATGAAGTTAGGTTACGCATAATACAGTGAATTTTAAAGTCAAGAGTGAACTATTTTAATCCTGCTTTGGGGTATGAGATGTTCTACAACCATGGACAATGTGTTTACTCTGAACAGGGGATAGGAAAAGATACTAAAATGCTTCCTCCCAGGGCAGAAGAGTTTTAAAATCTCTGCAAAGCACTGGGTCCTTTGGAAATTAATGTCAGTGATATTTTTTCTAAGATGAGCCTTTTGCTTTTGTGGAATTATTATAACATGCTGTCCAATTAGAAAAAATATGAGAAATGAGCCGCTTTCATTCTTAACTTTGGCTGGGAACCTTGGCTGGCCATCGGGACAATCTGTTATGTCTGGCTCTTGCTCTGGGGGTGATTTAATGGCAGCTACTCAGATGCTCACTGAAATATCTATTTTTATGGAGCAGTGGTTTTCTGCTTCTAGTGGTGATCTTGTCATTCTTTGCAGTCCAAGCAAAAAGGACCCCTTTCCTGCCCTTTGCTCTTGCTGCAGTTTTGGGCCCACAGCTCACATTCTTGCTTGCTTAGGCTCATTAGTCAGTTTGTAGCCATCTGTCTTTGTATCATCAAGCCACTCATTGGACACCATGCAGTTGTTGTTTTCTGTATCTGTTCTGGTAAATTATGTGCCACTGCTGCTGTGCAGTCTGAGATACATGCTGTTCTGATGACAGCCCTCTTGGAAGGGATATGGATGGAAAATGCCTCTGCGAGAATGGGAAGCTGGAGCAGAGTTTGGTCCTGGACTGTAAGGAATCAGAGAAGAGCAATTTTTGATTATGTTATAGAAAGAGTAAGGCAAAGAAAAAGTGTCACTCTTTCTTGGTCAGTAGATAGGATGAGAATACAGGGACACATAAAAGAAAGTCAAATGAAGGTTGAAGCAATATTCAGGCCCCGGCAGAAAAACAATAGTACAAAGACTGTCAACATGCAAGCATTTAGCGATCACTGTGCACTCCCTCCTACTGTTTTCTCTAACTGTGTCATGGGGCTAGAGTATGGACCGGTTCTGATATGCTGCTCAAGCTGCATCCATAGGAAAGCAAGAAACAAATTAACTTTTTAGTTGCTGGAAATCTTGCTACAACTGGGGAAAACAACTAGCCATTCTAACAGGGAGAGAAGACAGATTACCAGGGCAGGGACTCTTAAGAACTGTTGGCTATCTAGAACTCAGTGGAAGAATTATAGCAACTACTAGGTGAGGAACCCGGTGGTAGTGGCACAGTCCTTCAGGTTATTGCACGCTGCCTCAAGAAATAGAGAAGTTGTGCATGAACTAATGGAGTGGTGTATCCTCTTCTCCATTTATTTATTTACTCAATTGGTTTTATATGTACATATGGATTGATGACTATTTAGTTCATGCTATGATTTTTAACTTTTCAATTATTGTTCCTTTTTGAGTGTAGAAGATAGGTGGAGCTTTTTACAGAGTAAAGAGGAGTACTCTTCAGGGCTGGGGTGGAGAGCGGCAGAAGGGATCATTGTGGAGTGTCTGTTTTATTTCAATGGTTTATTTTGTTGCTTTAGCTTTCTTATTTTGCTCATTAAGAAATCATCAAGGTTTCTTCCTGTGTTTAACCTCATTTTATGGTTTTCCTGCTGCAGTCCTGGAGTTTATCACTTCTCCAAGGCATCCTGAATGGAAAATAAACCAAGATCTGAGAAATACATGTGCTCGCTGTTGTTAAGGTATTATTGCTTCTAGGCCCTTTAAGTAGGCAAAGTTAGGAAATGTATATTTGTGTTCCAATTTATGCATGACATGCTTATATATTTCAGTAATGATTTAGTATTGAAATTCATAACTTTATTCTGATACTGCCCACTCCAATCCAGTTTTCATTCTTCCTTGGAACTTCCTTTCCTGACAATAAGAAATCTGACTCTCTGTTTGATAATGTGTTTATTTACTTATTTAGTCCTAGTTTACATATAAGGTGATTTCAGCAATGCTAATCCAGGTCTCTGTGAGAAACGTATTTACTAAGTAGGTTAGAGAACTTATGTGCAAGTTTTCTCTTTTCTTTTATTTTACTTTCTTTTGGTTTTGACTATAGGCTTGTTTTGATAATATATTTATTTCCTCTCAAGTTTAGTTTTCAAGGTGACCTTCTATAGTGAGGTAATTATCACTTTAATGGATTTGGGGAGGTGTGGGTTATCACTGGAATGCAGCAATACACAAACTGTCTACAGACAACAAAGGTACTTGTATTCTGAGATGAAAAAGTTCGCCAAACTTTGCTTACTTCGTAATTGGAAACATGCATTTTGCTATGACTTTTTGATTTTCCCTCCTGTATCAGCTTAAAAAAAATCAATATCTCTGTGAAGTTTTAGAGAACTATACTAAATTTGAACAGAAAACTCTTATCATCCACAGACATTTTAGTTTTCAGCTGCAGAATTAATAAATCAAGATGACCCAAATTTATCTGCACGTATCCCTTTGGACAGAACTCATCTCCTTGGGGGGGGTTTCAAAATAGTGGATATTAATCTATATTATATCTCTGAAGGTCCTTACTTATATATCTATATCTGTATTTTGTGGTATGTTCTTAAAACTTTCTTGTATAGTTTATAACAGATAAGACTCATTTATTCTCTCTCTCTCTCTCTCTCTCTCTCTCTCTCTCTTTCTGTCTCTCTCTCAGTTATGGCCTAGGTTGATCTTGATTTTCTTGATTCAAGTCTTGGTCTTCTTTCCTGGGCCTCCTGAATAATGGGACTAGAGGTTTATGCCATTGTACCTGGCCATGAGTTTTTTCAAACTGGCAGTTTTTGCAAATTCGAATATATAGACAATTATTAAAAATTAAAGACATAATGACACTTATACCTATTAGGAGATCAAGGGTTAAATAAAGATAATGATAGAGTAATTAACTCATTAATTCATAGCACATATTATTATTGATATTTATTAATACTATATGTGATGTTAAAGCAGAAAAGTCTGTTTTTATAGAATTTATATCGTAGTTGAAGAAAGAAGGGCAATAAATGAAATAACTATGGGGCTGGAGAGATGGCTCAACAGTTAAGAGCACTGGCTGCTCTTGCAGAGGACCTGGGTTTGACTCTCAGCATCCATGTAGTGGCTAACAACCATTGGTAACTCCAGTTGCAGGGGAGCCAATGCCCTCTTCTGACCTTTGTGGGCATTGCATGACATGGGTACACTTACACTCATGGAGGCAATACACTCATACACATAAAATAAAAATAAAACACTGAAAATATAAGTGAAATAACTTGTATTATTAGAAGACAATGTGTTGTGAGAAAAAGAAAACAAGGACAATGGACTAGGAAAGCTGAGGACTAGGCTGCCTCATACCTTTCATTAAGATTGCAAAGACAGTACCGTTGAAAAAGTGACACTTGGGCAAAACCTTTGAAGGAGGAGGGTGGGGAGACCCCAGGAGTTTGAATGAACACAGACCTCGTGGTAGAATTACTCCTCACAAAGCCATCTACATCAGGGTCAGACTGGCTAGAGAGATGAGGAGTCACAGAACAAACAGAGATGGAAAGAAGATGGATATCCTATAGACAAGCAAGTGGCAGTTTTCCATTTATCTGCAAAGGCAAAGTACCCGGCCAATTGCTAGATGTGATCAAAGCCTCATTATTTTTTTAGTTTTTAAAAAAGATTTATTTGAGTGTGTGTGTGTGTGTGTGTGTATGTGAATGTGAGTGCATGATGTAATATGTGTACAGGTGCCTATGAAGCCAGAAGAGGTTGTTAGATCCTCTCAAGCTGGAGTTATGAGCTTCCCAACATTGGTGTTGGGAACTAAGCTTGGATCCTCTGGAAGAGCAGTAAATGCTTTTAATTACTGAGTGTTCTCTCCAGTCCCAAGGCCCCATTTCTGATATACAACTACAACTCTTCTACAGATGCAGTTTCATGCTTCCTACTCTCTGCCACATATTAACTTCCTAGTTCACTTCATCTAGAGCCCTGACTTGTTATCCTCTCTTCTAACCAAGGTCTCTCTCCATTGATATTTCCTTTTTTCTCTTGCTGTTGATGCCTCAGTGTCCTTTCTCTACTTTTGAGGCCAATGAAATCGTATGAGTAAACATTATGGTAAGTTTCTTGATCCCTGCAATCCTGTGTCCTGCTTTTTCTTTTCTTTGTAGCTCTAAGTAACCATTCAATCCTGCTCCGCACATTTCATAGGAAAAACAGACAAAGCAACACATAGACTCATCTTACTTTAAGGAAAAAAATGAAATGTGCTTTTAATGTTACCAGGAGGCCATCAGGATCCTAAAAGTAATTACTTGCCTTTCTATTATATATGATATAATTTTTAAATCTTTTTTCTTCACACCTGCAAGTGCATTTCTCCTATCTTATAGCCTTGCTCTTAATCTAATTAAAATAATCAGGAAATCAGAAAACACCCTCAGCAGACTTCTACTCCCATCTACACACCATCAATATTTACTATAGCATCTTGTGCCTTCTAGCTTGTAGCCAGAGATAATTTAAAAAAAAATTAAATTCCTTAGGATTATTTTTTGAGAGTTTCATATGTAAATACAGTATTTATACCATTTCTTCCTCTTTCTTCTCCCCCTCAGCTCCTCCCATGTCCCCGACTCCCTTTTAAATTCATGACCTCTTCTTTAATTATATGATTACAAATTTTACTTATATATATATGTATATATATATACATATATATGTACATATATAAAGTCTACTAGTCCATTTAGTGTTTTCCATATGTGCATGTGTTTGGAGATAGCCACTTGGGACTGGATAATCCATCTTGGAATCTCTCTAGGGTCTCATCCCTGGATGAAACTAATTCTCCCTCCCCCACAGCCATTGATTTTTCTGTATCTCTTCATCTAGGGGTGAGATCTTGACTTCAATGCCAGCTAAAACCCATCCCTCCACATTGTACACTAGAGTCATTTTTTCATCATCTACTCAAGCACATCATTCCTTTCATTCCACACAACCACCATTAGGATTTTACCTAATCCTGGATTCTATTCATCAATACATTATTTTTTATATCATTAAAAACAAGCAGAAACAAAAATATCACCTTCTTCCCTCTCTAATCCATTTCTTCACTCTGTAGCCAGAGTCTATAAAAACATTGTCTCTACATGCTGGACTGGTGGGAGGGGAAAGGGACTCCTGAGCTTCTACCCCTAACTGATGAACTACGGACAATTAATGGCCTCTGGGGAGGGAGAGTCAGTTTTCTATAAGGATGTGACACCTGGTAAGTTGACCAAGGTCTAGTGAATGGCCCCACAGCCAGGATTCTGTATGCAGCTAAATTAGAGCCAATGGGTTATTAAAAAGAATAGGAGGGCGTGAAGAGGACAGGAAGGAGGCGGGGTGGAGGAAGGGAAGGGTGAATATATTCAAATACATTGTGTGAAATTCTCAAATTTAATAAAAGTGATTGTTTCTATACATCAGTTCCATATTCTGTTTTTCAGTCTCTCTTGTAATGATTTCAAACAGGGCTTCACTATAGCTCTTCTAGGGATTTAAGGTTACATTATTTAATCCACTGCACAGATCTCTGTGATAACATTGTATGTCAATGGTTGGCTGATCATTCCCTTCGTCATTTGGCTTCCAGGAATCCACACTCACCTCCTTTTCTTTTTGCTTTCTTCCTTTTGCTTTACTTTCTTTTCAGACTTATTTGCTGATCCCCCCTTTTCCTGGCAGCATAATAATAGAGTTCCCTGAAATCTAGTTCATGGTTCTCTTCTTTAATGATATTTATTTTCTTGGACTTCTTCTAATCTCATGAATATAAATACTCTGTATATGTCACCAAATTCTCATCTCTGACACACATCTTTCATTTAACCTCCACTTTTAGTCATTAGAACATTTTCTTGACTCAGAAGTTGACCACTCACTTGTTAATATTATGATCTTAATCTTAGTCACTATCATCCCCAACTGGTTATTTCTGTAGCCATATAATTGGTACTCTTGTACATTTTTTAGCACATTGAATAACAGGTAAAACAACATATTCCAAGAAGTTCAAGAATGAAAGCAGGGACACCTGAGGAGTGTTGAATACAGGTCATTTGCAAGACACATTTCGAAGGTGGGGACAACAGAATTTGCTGGTGAGAGAAAGAGAGGAGTCAAGAATTCTGGTTTTGGATATCATGTTCTCCTTCTAGCCTTGGGCATAGGCCCATTCTTGCTCTTAGTACCTCAGATTTCTGTACTACACTCTTAGTCCAGACCCACTCACTGCATCCTGATCCCCCATACTCAGAACAGCTCAGTTTTTTCACTCTAGTTTGTTAGAGCATTCACAGGCTGTTCCTACATCCATCTGCCTCTGTCTGCCCTAGACCAGCCATCTACCCTGGCTGTCCCGTACCCCAACCTGCCTTGGGTTTCTGTGACCGGCCCTCTGCACTGGTAAGTCTGATACTATATACTGCTTTTCCACTCCCCTCCCACCTGAGCACCTCCACTCTCCCCTACCCCACATCTTGTTCTTCTGGCACAGGCCAGCTTTTGCTCTTGTAACCCAGACTACCCTCTTGGTCCTCTGCCTGCCCTAGACCAGCCATTTGCCCTGGCTGTCCCCTGCCCCAGCTTGCCTTAAACAGATCCATAACATATAAGGAAACTGAAACAGGAATACAAACCCTCTTAACCAAAAAAGTTTCAGACCAGATGGCTTCACAACAGAATTCTACCAGACATTCAAAGAAGACCTATATCCAATACCTTTTAAATTATTCAAAAAGGTAAAAAGAGAGGGAGAACTCCCAAATTCTTTCTATGAAGCAAGCATCACTCTAATATCCAAACCAGGAAATATACAACCAAAAACAGAAAACTATAGACCCATATCCTAATAGATACAAAAATTATTAACAAAATAGTTGCAAACCACATACAGACACACATCAAAAAGATCATCCATCATGATCTAGTTGGCTTTATTCCAGAGATGCCAGGATAGTTCAACATATGTAAGTCAGTAAATGTCATAAAGCATATAAACGGACTCAAAGACAAAAATCACATGGCCATCTCAATAGAAGCAGAAAAGGCCTTTGACAAAATTCAACAGGCATTTATGTTAAAAGTCCTAGAGGGAATTGGACTGGAAGTAACATATCTCAACATAATTAAAGCTATATACAAAAACCCTACAACCAACATCATCCTAAATGGAGAAAAATTAGAAGAATTCCCTTTAAAATCAGGAACCAGACAAGGCTGTCTACTATCTTTGCTCCTATTTTAATTTTAAATGTTGTGTATTTCATACAGAATATCTCATCCACTCATTTTTAGCATAGTACTTGAAACTCTTGCTAGAGCAATAAGACAAAAGAAGGGATTTAAAGGAGTACTCCTTGGAAAAGAAGAGGTCAAATTATCCTTTTTTGTAGATGACATGCTATTATACCTAAGAGACACAAAAATTGCACCAGAAAATTCCTAGAAGTGATTAACACTTTCAGTAAAGTGACAGGTTACAAAATTAATCTACAAAAATCAGTAACCTTTCTACATATCAATAACAAGCAACTGGAGAAAGAGTGACCTTTCCAGTCACAATATGCTAAAAAAATCTTGAAAAAACCTGACCAAAGACATTAAGGATCTCTGCAATGAAAATTTTAGATCTTTAAAGAAAGAGATTGATGAGGACACCAGAAGATGGAAGGACCTCTCATGCTCATGGATTGGAAGAATTAATATCATGAAAATGACCATTCTAACAAAAGCGATCATATATCCAATGCAATACGAATCAAAGTTCCCATGACATTCTTCACCAGATTAGAAAAAAAAAATCCTAACATTTGTATGGAATCATAAAAGACTCCATATAGCCAAAACAACTCTGAGCACAAGGAACAATGCAGTGGGTGTGAGGGGAGAGTTGCTATACCAGATTTCAAACTATATTACAGAGCCATAGTCATAAAAACAGCATGGTACTGGCACAAAAATAGATTCATTGACAAATGGAATATAATTGAAGGCAATCAAAGATTGTGACAATAGCCTGTGTAAATTTGGGAGCCTCTTGGACCACACTGGCCAACAAATTTACACATGCTATTGTCACGAACTTTGATTGCCTCCTAGAACTTGAAAGCAAGACCATGTTGCTGAAAATGGAACATACTTTAGAGTCCTGGACAGGACTCCGTTATTAAGTTTCACTCACCCAGGGTTGAGGGACTATTGTGCAAGAGGAGGCAGAAAGATTGTAAGAGCCAATAAAGAGGTGCATGACCAAATGAAAACAGAATCCTATAAGCTCCTGGGACTCTGCCCATATGAACCTACAGCAATGATCCTGGCATGTTCAAGACCCATGCAAACTCAAGCAGACCAAAACCCAGTATGGAATTGTGGAAATAGGCAGCAGACCCCAATCTTTCCTGAAGAAATATTGACAACTGATTACTGTTGGGTGAGGATGAGCTAATCTTCTTTAAGTGAAGGACTCTGGATATGCTGACTAGACCTCAGTGGGTGAACTTGTACTGAGTAGCATTTGTAGACACTAACTTGACACAATAGACCTTAACACAGATGAAAGAATGTATGGATTCTAGTTGTGGGGCTGTGGGGGAGTCCCAGGGGTTATAATGATGATTAAGATTGATTAAGATGTTTTGCATGAAATACTAAATGATTCAATAATTTTAAAAAATAATTAAAAAAAAAGAATGCTAGGGGGCTGGAGAGATGGCTCAGCAATTAAGAACACTGGTTGCTCTTGCAGAGGTTCCCAGCAAGCACCCACATGGTGGCTGATAATCATCCATAACTCCAGTTCCAGAGGATCCAAATCCTTCTTCTGACTTCTTCAGGCATTGCTTGACATGGGTGCACCTATCTACATACAGACAATACACTCATAAAATAAAATAAAAAATATTTAAAAAAAAGAATGTTGGATTTGACTTTAAACTTGAATGCATGGAGCTATGGGTGTTAGACATGGGACCTTACATTATTACTGAGTCTTTAAATGGTACAGACTCTTCTGAGGATCAGTGTAGAATCTTGTATAATGGGCTTGAATATTATTATTTTTTGATTATTGGTCTTATTTTGATTTCTTTAAATAAAAGAAAAAAGCTATTTATTAACATGGTCCTTATAATTGTTTTCCATAACAGTATTGTGGAAAATATATTCAATGATATTAAGTGAGAACATGCAATAGTACATTCATTAAGATTATAAACATGTAAAATATTTATGGATGTAGGCAGGGCAAAACCAAAATGTGAAAAAAAAACAAAGTCAAAGCCCATTAGGCTAAAAAAATGTAAAAAGAGAGACACTTTTTAAATTAAAATGTTACATAATATTTTGACATATTTTTATATTCACAAGAGGGAATTATGTTAGAAATCTAATTATGTGTCATCTTTTTTCTAGAAAACAGATCTATCCCTTTATGCAATTCTTCTCATAAAGCATTTGCTTTTGTCAAATAATAAAATAGTTAGCAATTTCTATTCCAGATTTACAAAGGTTTTTAAGGTTTTTTTTTTTAATTTTATAAATGAACTCCCACTGATGTCTATCTTAAGAATTCTACATGTGAGCATTGTGACATGTGCCTTTAATCCCAGCCCTCGCAAGGCAGAGACAAGTGAGTGGACCTCTGGAAGACTGAGGGCACCCTGGTTCATATCGTGACTTTCAGTCAGGCTGTGACTAGGGAGACCCTGTCATAAAACAACAACAACCAAAAACCCACCAACCAAACAAAAAACCTCCAAAACCAAATTTGCAGGGCATGGTAGCAAATGCAATTAATCTTAACACTTGGGAGGCAGAGGCAGGCAGATCTCTGTAAGTTCAAAGCCAGTTTGGCCTATACTTGGAGCACCTGTCTCAAAAAAGACAGAAAAAAAAGAATTCTATTTTACCTCAGTATTATTGTTTGGGTCCAGAATGACAGAATGAATGGTTGTGTGCTGAGGGTTTGGTCCCAGCTGGCATGCTATTGAAAGGTGGAGCCTGGAGGAAGTGGTTCACTGGAAGCCTACCTTCAAAGGGTCCATAGGACACTGACCCCTGCTTTATCTTCTCTGCTTTGTAGCTGCGTGATATGAACAATTTTGCTTCCCCACACTCTGTCATGAAGTTACCACTGCCAGAAACAGCAGAGCACATTCTCTCAATCACAGACAGAATCCTCTGAAACCATGACTTAAAATGAATCTTTCAGAATGTAAGCTGTTTCTCTAAAGTATTTACCACAACAATGAAAAGATTTGCCAGCACAATGACCAAGCCAATACATGAGTGTGGAATGACCAGAGACTTGACTCAGAAGCCCCACTTAGTCATTTGTTAGCTGTGTGATTGCAGTTGAGCTGTGTAACTTGTCTCAGGTTTTGCATTTGCAAAATGTCTCTCTCTCTTTTCTCTCCAGTTGACAGGGTGGTTGTGAAGATCAAGTATGATACTATGACTTAAAATGTCTTGAAATCACTACATACACATGAAGGATTATGGTAATTTAGGTTCATATTATTTCTGCTTCAACCTGAAGATTATTATCGTTACATCTTGGATATCATCTTCTGATTCTGGGTACAATGTCTCCTTTTGAATGCCACTATCATCTTTAAAAAGCCATCTGTAGGGCTTATTATAAAGCAGAGCATGAGAGTACACCATGACCAAAGGAACCATTGCACTGATATACATTTCAGAGTAATGCTCCTCTCAGCTATTAGTAGAGAAGCTTCTTTATACAGCAGATGGTGATTAACACAGTGAACCACAACTGACCAATATGAAGAGATTAAGAGACTTCAGACTCTTTAGCCCTGAATAGGATACCTATATCAAAGTTTTGCCTCCTGAGACCAACCATCATCGGGACAAAGGAGGTGGAAACATTGTAAGAGCCAGAGGAGGTGGATGACCACAAGGAAACAGTTTTCCCCACAACTAGGAAGTTACTCATATAAACTCACAATAATACTAACAATATGGACAAGTCCCACATAAGTTCAAGACAGACAGAACTCCAACATGGACTTGGAGACGTGAGTAAGAAACCCCAACTTTATCTGAAGAACTTCTGGCAACTGATGACTGCTGGGAAGGGGAGATTCAGTCTCATTTAAGGGTAAGACTCTTTGTAAGTTGACCAGGATCTAGTACATGAACCTAAAGGCAGTTGGGGATATATTATATATAAATATAATATATAAAAATATATATTATATAGCAGATTATAAAAATTTGGTGGGGGGAGCTAGAAAGGGATATATAGACATGGGATGGGATCTAAATATGATAAAAATATATTGTATGAAAATCACAAAAAATAAAAACTAAAAAAAACCCCAGCAGTAATACAAACATATCTTTTTGTTTGTCTTTGAACATTTTATTTATTCATTTATATGATATTTTATGGAGTTTTTGTGCATTTCATATAATAAATATTAATCAAATTTACATCCCTCCCTCATCCATATCTCTCATAGCCCCCCTCCACTGGATTTCATGCATTCTGTCATATATGTTAAGTCCTATCTGATCAAGTGTTTGCACCCAGATGTCCCTGAGTGCAAGGTCATCCACTAGAGTCGAGTCAGCCTACCTAGAGTCACTCTGTTGAAGAAGATCTTCTCTCCCTCACCCAGCAGTAATCAGTTGCCAGTAGTTCTTTGACTGGGTTGGGGCCTGCTGCCCATTTCCCTCATTCTATGCTGAGTTTTTATCTAACTGAGTAGGCGTGGGTCTTGCTCATGCTGTCACCATTGTCGCAAGTTCATATGAGCAAGTTCTCAGAGGTTTGAAAGCATGTTTCCTCATATTCAGAACTCATCCTGGCTCTTACAGTCTTTCTGCCTCTTCTTTTGCAATGGTCCCTGAATCGTGGGTGGGTGAGGTTTAATGTAGGAATCCTATTCAGGGACATGCACTCTGCAGGCTTGTTCTCTGAAACTTCGCCCGTTGTGGCCTTCTGCATGGACTTTGGTGAGAGTTGAGGGATACAGTAATATTCACTCTACTCCCTACTACCCTATGATCCATAAGTGTTAGTTATAGAAGTTCCACTGTAGATGTGTCACTTAGGGCTGGACATATATTCTCTGTGTTTAACCAGTTGTGGACCTCTGTATAACCTCTGTTTCAAAAAGAAGCTTCTTTGGTGTGTGGTGTATGATATTCATGTCTGAATATATAAGAATCCATGTTTAGCATAGAGTAAGATATTTCATTTGTCTAGAGATATGACAGATTGGGGTTTCTCTGGGATCTACGACCTCTCCAGCCATGTGCATTTGACTTTATTTACAGCACTGCCCATGAATTTCCTCCCACTGAGAGGGCTTAAAACCAATTAGACAGCTGTTGTTTACCCCCTAGATAAAAGTGCCACTACTGTGCCAATAGACAAATCTTGCTGTGCCAGCTGTTGTGGCAATTAGGCTTTGGAGCTGGCTTGGCCATTGAGTGGTTTTCTTCCTTGGCATCTTGCATAGTGTCCTCTAGAACGGTGAAAGCTAGTTTTCACGGAGAAGACTCAGATCACTTCCAGCTCCATTTCTCCAAGTCTTGTCTCTGAAATATATCCTGTCTTCATCACTAGGGACTTACCTTCAAGTTCTAGGAGGTAATAAAGGGCTGTGGCAATAGCCCGTGTTATTTTGGGAGTCTAGAAATAACTCACAAACATGTCTTTTCCAAATAGGAGCAAAATTATGGGATGTTAAAAACTCATATGCACACCCCACAAAGATTAGTAAAGATTAGAAATAATAGGCAAATTATGGTGAAATCTTCTTATATGCATTATTAACACATAGACATTGGGAGAAGATGAATTTAGCAAGAGTTAAACATTTTAAGAATTAAAAAAAAGAAGAAGCAGGCTGTTAAGGCTCAGATTATCTGCTTTTTGAATATGTCTTTTGGCAGGGGAAATAAGGGATTAGTTTTTAACAAAAGATTATTCACCCAGCTAGAAGTCTACAGGAAGGTGTTCTGTGAGCAAAAGAGAGAGTACAGAGTCTCAATGCACCAGTCCTTTGTTGAAGAGAAAGAATTATGCAGACTGTACTCCAGGAAGGACTGAAAAATGAAGAAAATATCAGTTTTAAAATTAAAGTTGTTGAAATTATGGCTCTCCCCAAAGAAACAGATTTCTGTAATACATATTTAAGAGTCACAGACAAAGGGAAAATGAAAAGGCCTATTGGTCAGCAATGAATTTTTGCATTCTTTCCAAATCTGCCTATATGCTATAGATGATAATATTCACTATGACAAAAATAGAATGCATTATACATTGAGAGAAGCCAATTATTATTTTTAAAAGGACAACAAAAATTTGTTCAAAATTTATAGCTATGACTGCAAAATCTGCACAATAAAAGCCATGTGATTATACAGTAGCCTAGCTAGAAACAAATCACTCCGTGCTAGAGTTAGTGACAGAAATAAGCTGAAAACAGAGATTGATGTGGGCACATTACCAAACTGAAGTAAGTGTGAAAAGGAGAGAGGCCTGTTGAAAGAATCTCCACACTCTGGGACTGCAGCCCATTGATGCATGCCTGCCTGGGTTTCTCCACGGTAGCTTCTGAGAAGCAGCAAAAGGACTACATCTTACAACAAAGTAGGTGGATTCCAGTTCTGCCATCTATGCAGTGTGAAAGCAGAGGTTATCTAGAATCCTTTCCAACACTTTAAAAATAACTTAAACACTTTCTGTTTTCTAGTCCTTTTATGCACCAGTTTTAGAAGGACCAATTGCCAATGACTTTCTTACAGGTTGTCATTTTTCTAGTTCTATTTATTACTTTTTGATACAGAAGCTTTTATTTCCTTTCATGTTGAGTGTTGTGTGTTGGTCTGTGTCTTCTTTCTCTTGACCTCATCTTCAGTTTAACTGAGATAGATTCTCTGGCAGGCCTTCTGATAAACAAGCAAGCCAGCAAACCAAACCACATGGAGGCCATAATTAGGTTACTTCACATCTCCCAGTGCTGTACTAGGCTGCCCCATCAGTTTTGGAATTCTCACTTCGGATGAACTTGTCTTGTGAACTGTGAAAGCACTTCCCCTTGGTCTTTGCAGTGCTCATGTTACTGTACTGAGCCGTGTGTGTGCGTGTGTGTGTGTGTGTGTGTGTGTGTGTGTGTGTAAGCCTTTTCCTCTTTGAGTTTTAAGATCTCTTTATCTCAGGAGTGGGGGAAACGTGTGGGAGAATTTTTTTGATGATTATTTGCTTAACTTTTGTCATGTCTGTTCTCAGTCCTTAGAAGCTTCTGCTGTAAACCTCACACCTTCCTTCCCAGTTTTCTCTCTGGTCTGTTTTTCTGGGATAGGCACCGTTCAGGGGCTGACTCCTGGACTGACTTTGTGAGCTTCCTGTCTTTTGTGTCCCATTTTACACTTCTGCTCTGCTTTTCACTTTCTGACCTTTCTACTCAACTTTACTTTCTGACTTTGCTATTGAGTTCTTTATTTTTGCCATTGTATTCTTCATGCCCAGGAGCTCGGTTTAGTTCCCTAAAAGTTCCTTTTCACACTACTGCTTATTTTCCCTGAATATACTCTATCTTTAAACTGTCTATCATCATTTGAATCAGGAATGTCCCCCACACACTTGGGTTCTAGGCACTGATCCTTAGCTTGTGGTGTTATTGGGAAGGCTGTCCAGCATTTAGAGAGGTGGGGCCTGGCCAGGAGAAGGTCGCTAGGGTTGGGTCCTTGAAGGTTAGACCTTCTTGGGGTTCTGATCTGCTTTCTCTGCTTCCTGTCTGAACCATGATGGAGTCTGTTGCTGTGAACTGTATCATGCCTTCCCCCGTACTGCCGCACTGAACAACCCTCTGAACCCATGAGCCCAAATAAACTTCTCCCTCAAGTAGTTTCTCTCAGATATTTTCTCAAAATGACATGAAAATTAACTAATACAAATTTGTTGTTTCTGGACTTTTCCTTTGTAGTTCCCCTTTTTTTTTTTGAGTTTCTTATAGCTAATAGTCCATCATAATCTTTCTCATTCATTTTCACATTATTTTAAGTTATCCAGTGAACCTCCAGTGACTATTCATATTTAAGATGGTAGCCTTAAAACTAATTGAATGCTCTTTGTATAATGGGGAGATTTGTCAAGGTTGATGTTTTGTGTTTTCGTGGAACTTGGATATTTCTTTCTGAACCCAAAACCATCAGGTGTATGAGAGCACCCTCTCCTCATCAGCTCTTAGTTCCCTGGGGAAAGGTCTCTCCAACCAATGACAGGTATGGAGTGGGAGGACACTTAGGCAAGCTTTGAAGCCCTATACTCTTAGTCAGAGGAAAGAGGGTGGAGTGGCAGGAGCATCTTAAGCTGTTTTAGGAAAGTGTTCTCATCTATAGTTTCTAATGTGCCTGTATCTTAGGTCTTAGGATTGATACCAGTCTCTGCTTAAATGAGAGGCTGGAAATATTGTCAGCTCCACTGTTTCAACTGCTCTTTCTAAAAACTTTCTGTCCTCAGTGTCTCTCATATGTATTTAAGATGTATCTTTGGCCTCTCATTCCTAAATTTATCTAATGCTGTGTGTGTGTGTGTGCGTGTGTGTGTGTGGTGTACATGTGGTAGCCAGAAGTCAAGTTCAGGTGTTATTCCTCAGAGGCCATTTGTCTTGTTGTCTGAGACACGGTCTCTTCCTGAGGCCTGTGACTTGCTGATTAGAAGAGATTGGCCAGGAAGCCCCAAGGATCTGTCTGACTTCACCTCCTTAGCCCTGGGGATCAAACCCATGTCCTCACGGTTGCACAGCAAGCATATTACTAATTGAATCATCTCCCCAGCTTCCCTCCCAGCTAATCTTTCATGACATGATTTTTGTGTGTGTGTGTGTTAATTTTCCAGCCTCCCTAGGGTCAGATGTTTTCCAAATATTTCAATTACTTCTTCATTTCCATCATTATCTCTTTGCTCTTTTTGTGTTTATATTTATTTTTCTCTTTTATATCATTTTAGTGGTGATTTCTTTTTCTGGGCAACAGAGTAAATTTGTATGTTTTCCCTTTCATATTGGAGCATACATGAATTTAGTAATTCTAGATGATAAAACTCTTTTTTTTCTGCAGATAATTAACACAATGGAAGATGATTTTCCACTTATGAATTTGCACAAGTGGGAGTTTCTGTCTGTCATGCACATTTACTTTAGGTGATAATCTAGTGACCCAGTGACTTCATAGTCCTTTGCAAACCCATGTCCTTTGCTTTAAGTTGATTGAAGAAAAATAGAGCATTAAGAATGTATTCCTGGTCCATCAAGACCTTGTCCTACAAGCACTGGCATTACTTCTTTTTCCTTTCTCCTTTCCATTCATAAGGACTAATCACACAATCACATTAAAGATTGATGGTGGCAGCTGAGGAAATATAATTGCTTTGCAGCTAACTGTCTCTTGGCAGGATTCTTGCTCAGGCACTTAAATATCCACCTGTCCCTTCAGTCTTAGTTTTGTTTCCACCTGCTGTGATAAAATACCCTGATAAAAGAACTTAGGGGAGAAAGGGATTATTTATTTTAGCTCACAGTGTCAACTCGCCATTGAAGGGAATTGAAAGTGGCAGGAATTTGGAGCAGTTCATCACATCCACAGACAGGGACAAAGGAATGACTGCATGGATGCCTGTCTTCAGCTTACTTATCCACTCTTACAGTTTGGAATCCTCTGCCTAGGGAATGATGCCACTCGCAATGTGCAAGTCTTCCCACCTTAATTAATGTGATGGATATAATCCCCCATAGACATGCCCACAGCCCAACCTGATCTAAGAGATTTCACTTACATTGTGCCAAGTTATCAATTAAAACTAACCATTACATCTTTCTCTCTGTAGAAGGATTCACTTCCTCCTCTAGGGAGATTACTTAAATTCATGACTTTGTTCCTTTACCTGGGTCTTAATCCAATACTGCTAGACAGTGTCAATCACTTCCATCAGGTCCAAATGTGGGTTCTTTTTCTATGTGTATATGGTGTCCTTGTACATACATACACACACACACACACACACACACACACACACACACACACAATGTATACTAGTAGAATGGAAGCACTCAATTTGGGAAAGAGAGGACTGATTAACATGGCAGCTACTTATATGAATCAGTGATGGACTTTAATGTTCAGGATCCAGCTAAAAGAAGAACTAGCTCCCAACTCTGGGAACAGCTTTAATTCTCATTATTCCCTCTGGCCATCAACGTCATCCTCTTGTCCATCTTCTCCCACTGAAGTGGGTAGTGTTGGGTAATCACACTGCTTTTGCCCAGTTTTCCTGACCATTTTCTGATCACTCATCTTTTGGCAAGGGAAGCCCTCTTAAAGTATCTAAAAGCCCCACAGTCAAAGGCTTTTTGATAAGCTTACTGTGGCTTCTTGGATTAATCATTTATTTCCAATCCATCTCATTGTCATAAATTCCTTCCTCTTACCACCTGCCAGGTACTTTCCTAAGTACAGTTCTCCAATATGAATTGCTTCCTGAATTTCTAGGCCTTATGTCTTTTTTCATTGCAACCTTGGCTACCTGGAAGCTGTCTGAAATAATAACTTTGACCAAGAAGGCAGCACTCTTAAATACATCTTTTCCATAAAGCTAAACTCTGTTTAACTGAAAAATCTTAATAGGTTTTTGTTGTTCAAAGTCTTTTCAAAATTTTTCTCTTCTTTGAGAACTGGAGGTAGTCAAATTTTATAATCTTTTTTTCTTCTACCTCTCAGATCAATCAACTCTTGCTTAAACTCATGTTTAAACTTTTTTGTAATATTTTACTAGAACCAATATTTATCTTTTAACATAAATTCCAAGTATTTCTAGCTCCTCTATAATCAATTTCTGGGTCAGTTAGCACTACCTCCTGTGATAAATGAACCTCCATTTTTAGCTGTTTGATATAACTAGAAATTGATTCTTGCTTGTATAATTGTTCCTGGTTGATGAACAGCTCTTCTGTTGAAGAGTTTCCAGATATCTACTCTTTCCATTGCTTGTGCCTTCTCCACAGTTGGTCACGGAAGGGAACAGCTCATAGAACAAGGTTCATTCACTGGTTAAAAGTCTGTGGAGATGACAGTGCCATGTTTTACCCTATTGGAAGAACTGGAGACATGGTCCCATACAGACAGATAAAAGTACATCAGGGAAGTATAACCTCTCTTTTGGTAACCAATGTGAAAAGGTAAGAGATAATTTGGTAGAACGTTGCCCATCTATACCCCAGTTGTGAGAAAGCAGAGATGAATTAATCCACTACATTCAGACTTTTCCTGGTGGATTTAAAAGCATGCTAGTATTTAAAAATGTTTATTTCAGAATTCTTTCTATATTTTTAAGTTTTCATACTTACTGACACCAAGTAAGATATTTCCTTTTTCTTTTCGGTTTAATGATTTGGGTTGGTTGTAACTCGTGGTTGAAGTATAGGTAGAGGACTGGTAGGGATTTTTCTTCTTCTTCTTCTATCAAGAGTTGTAAAGGAAATAATTGATCTTAGTGTTGAAAAACTTAGTTTCACATGCCATGTTCCTCTTTGTATATTTGCTCCCGGTTGATGGATAGCTCTGCATGGGGAGTTTCAGGATCCCCACCCTTCTCACTGGCTCTCTTCTTTCGGAACAGTTTGTGTAGCATATAATCTGACCTTCAGCCACACTTAATAGATATGAATCAAACCAGGCCACAAATTCCTTTCAAATGTTTGAGCTATAAAACTGTGGCTGTAGCTCTGTGGTAAAGTGCTTGCTTCACAGGCCTGACACCCAAGGTTCAATCTGCAGAACTGATAAAAGAAAAAAAAAAAGAAAAGAAAAAGATGAAAGTGGTGAAGAAGCAGCCATTGTTTTTAAGACATTAGTGGTAATATTTTATCTGTAAATATTTCTCTGAACTCCTGCTCTGAGATTTTCAGAACTGCCTTACGTCTTTTATTTCTCAGTCCTCTTTTGTTCAGTTCCTTCTGAAGTATCTTGAAAAGTAGCATTCTTCATCAGAGGACTAGTACTTCATCTAGCCAGAATCAGTGTGCTTTAGTTGACAGTAATCAAAGATATTTACCTAGGGAAAGCAGATAGACTGTGGTTCCAGTGCCTTGCCAATGTCCTTTGGCATTCTGAAGATTTTCTTCTCATTAATTCTTAAATGAATGGCTTAGACTACGTGTCTCATCCTGTGACCCGTATGTCTTTTCTAGTCCAAGAAGCAATTTCTTAGCACTAGGTAAATGTCATCAACTGCTGTGATCATTCAGTTGGTTCTCCTCCAGGTTCCCCAGGAGCACAAGCTGCTGTAAGGAGTCACTGGTACTTTCGGAAGATGAAGTGGCCATTTCAGGCAAATGTGCCTCTCTTTCACCACAGCCTGCTTGCATCTGACAGGTGCTGTGAAGTCCTCTGACACAGAAGAACTAGTAGTCTTGGCATTGCTTATTTGCTAAGTGAATGTATTTCATGAGTCTCTGAATTAACTTTTCAGGTGATGTAGAACACAGAAAGGCCCGTGTGCCCTGGAAATTTACCGTGGAGTGATATTTTTGTTTCTTTGGGGCCTATTTTTGCTAAATAAGATGAAGATTGTTTTATACCTGTATTTCTGTCAGTTACACAGTAGTCACAGGAAAATGTGAAGCAACAGCTTTGTGGGATAGTTTATTATACAGAATAACTATCTTGTTCAAGGTCATATTGCAATTAAATAGTGGTGGTAGAATTTTCTAGAAAAGGTCTTCATAAGTTTATGAGTATATATCCCGATGCAACCACAGGGCAGGAAAATGGAAGGAGAGCACGGGGGTAAACGGAAAGAAGCTTGAGGAAGGGGAAGGTAGAAGACAGGTGTTGTCAAAGGGAGATGGGGAAAATGGGGCTACCTTAATTGGGGAGCAAGGAAAGAAGGCTACCCAGGGGGAGAGAAAGGAGCGATAAGTAATGCTTAGGGGAGGTGAAAAACCAGAGGGAAATGTATTAGTTCAGAAGCCTACTGAAAAATATACATATAAAATATCTATGCGTGGATGGGTATAGACTGTATATTAAAAGAAACAAACCCACAGTGCCATGCAGGAGAAACCTTTCTTCAAGTTGTTGGTCAGGGAAGTCCAAGAGACTCCCCCAGTAATACAGGCTATTGCCACAGTCCTTGATTGACCCCCAGAACTTGAAGGTAAGATCCTGTTGCTGAACACAGGACATAATTCAGACACAGGACTTGGAGCAATTGATCTGGAACTTACCAGGAAGACTAGCTCTCATAAGCTCAGAGAATACTATGAAAACTGATAAGGGAAATAATAGCAATCAATGGACCCACCCAGCTGTAAAGCCTGATAAGCACAACAGTGACAGACACAGCTGACACTCTATTGGTGCAGTAGTGGCACTTTTATCTTGGGGGTAATCAACAGCTATCTAATTGGACTTTGGACTTAAGACATGCTCAGTAAAAGGGAACTCATGTGTGGTACTGTAAACACTGTCAAATACAATTGACTGGAGAAATCATGGATCCTAGAGAAAAACCCATTTTTGTCACATCCCTAAACCAATGTAATTTCCTACTGTACTCTAGATATATATCTTTATATTTACAGACAAGGTTGCCTCTCACCACTCATCAAAATCTTCTTTTGTGGCAAATGGAAACTGTTACAGTGTTCCACAACTGTCAAATGTAGAGAATAAGTGTCAGAGAGAAGCTCAGCCCTAAGTGACACATTTATGCAACCTCTACACTTAAGACTCAGGGAACATAGTGGAACAGGAGGCAGAAAGAATATTAATGTAACAATCAGCTTTGACCAGTGAAGCTTCCTCATGCAACAGATGGTGATTTAACCCAGAAAACCACAGCATGCAGAGTATAAAAGACAGCAGAGTATAAACACCAAATAAGACTATAGGCAGAGGCAGGTGAATCTGTGAGATTTAGGGCTAGCCTGGTCTACATAATGAGTTCCAGGCCAGCTGGGGCTACCGGGAGACCCTGTCTCAAAAAGACCAACCAAATAAAAAATAAAGATAGCTGAGCAAGCCAGAGGAAGCAAGGCAGTGAGCAGTGTTCCTCTGCGATCTCTGCTTCAGTTCCTGTCTCTGGGTTCCTGTCTTAAATCTCTGCACTTGCTTTCCTCAATGGTGAACTGTAACCTGTAAGCCAGATAATGACTTTACATCCCCAAGTAGCTTTTGGTCATCTTGCTTATCACAGCAGCAGAAAGAAAACAGGTACAGTATGACAAATTTCATCTCATTTCTAATAGAGATCATGGAAGAAACACTCTGAGCTTTCATATACTTCAATCCTTACAAGTCTGAGCTAGGAATCTCAGACAGCACTGTGCGTCAGTTCGGAAGGTTATCTCGGGTATATGCTGACTTAAGCAAAAATTATTTTAGGACGAGTTCTGTCTTTACATATTTTGGAGAATATCCAAGTTTGACTAAAAAACAAAATGATCAACCAAATTGGTACTGAAATTGGACCATTTGTATGTCAATTATCATCAAAGTAATGCCTCAGTCTTTTTCCTTTTTAATTTTCCCACTGGCGGCGTGAAACTCCACACTGCGCTTCTTCTTCAGCTAACTGATTGGCCGTGGCTTATAGACTCTGGGAGGCTTTGTCTTTCCACAATATTCCAGGCACTATGCAGTTTTCTCAGAACATAGTTGCATTTGTCTCTCTTGGATCAGCAATATAAGAAAATACATTCCTCTTAAAAGTATTTTTTATTGCATTCTGCTCTATAGAAAAAAGTTGAATAAAAATCTCAAAAAAGAAAAACTTATATGAATAAAGGGAAAGAACCAGAAAGAGCAGCAGGACAGTAGCTTTTTCAGCTTCGTGATTTTGCCTTCTGCTGCTCTTCTCAGCTGGACACTCAACTTGTGTAGTAAGTCTGAAGCACATCCACAGGGCCAGATCTGTGCCAGGCGATGCAAAGGAGCTTGAACACGTGAGAAGGATGGCGAGACTGAGAGGGAACGGTACACTCACAGTCTTCCCCTGCTTCCTACGTCTTGGGGAAGAGGAGGGAGAAAAGAGAAACTGAAGACGGGGTATTTAATTTTGACAAGAAAATTAAAAACTGTGCAATGTTACCAACACTGAAAATAACACTATGCCTTTCTGTATTTTTAAATGCTCACATTTTTATAATAATAATAATAATTAATAATAATGTCTGGGGACTCAATTTGCTACTCTTTTATTGTTATTTAAAGTTGTTCTTAGACAAGTTCGCACACGTTCACAGTGGATACTGACCACATCCACTCATCACCCTTTCTGACCTTACCTCCATCCTCACAAATCTTTCTCACATTCATGTCTGCTTTGTTTTTGATCCACTGAGTTTAACCACGGCCATGTATATGTCTCCAGGGCTAGAAAAGCAGTGAGTGCTTTGTTCTTACCAATAATTGCTAATTAAAATAGATTTAATTTTGTTCTTGTATGCTTTGGAGCTTTTGGTGGTTACCAAAGTACAGAGGCGTAGTAAGTTCTCATACAGTACCTCATAGACCAGAATTTCAGCATCAGCATGCAGAGGATGCTGCAGTAAGTGTGCGGTGTGTACCTCAGATCACCATAAAGAATGTTTGTGCTCACACTTCCAAATCCACTTAATACATTTTGAAAATGGACGCATTTGATTTTGCCCAGTGATAAACTCTGAGCACAGGATGCTTGTGTGCTAGTGTATTTATGCATGGATACAAAAGAGCTGCATTTCACAAACGGAGATTAGTAGTTTGTTTTCTGTTTATTTTTAATTTAGATGCTAACTATATGAAAGTCTAAATGAGCTGAGAAAAAAATAGTGCCATTATCCAAGTCCTAAGAAATGTTTTTAAGAATCTTTCTTCCCTCACCACCAATATCCTGAGTAAATTACGCTTAACCTTACAAAATTATGCTGGCGTATATCGTGAACACTGTACTGTGTGTGGACAGAAACTAAGGCAGAAATCTCAATCTTCCTATATGGCTTCTTAAATTAGACTTACTGTCAGATTTGTATAAATCAACTTTATGTAGAACACATAAGTGGTATATTTCTTTCTTTCCAATGTATATATTTTATTGAATTTTTGTGCATTTCGTACATCTTAATCATATTTAGACTCCCTCCCCCATCCATGCCCCTGATAGCTCCCCCATTGAACTTCTTACATTCCCTCATATATGTTAAGGCCTACTGAGTCAAGTTTGCGTCTTCAGATCAGATGTCCCTTGGTGTTCATTCATCCAACTGAAGTCTGGTCAGGATAACTAATATCACTCCTTTAAAGAATATCAACTCTCTACCACCCAGAAGTAATCAGCTGCCAATAGTTCCTTGGCTTGTGTCTTATGAATTCTCTTGCAGTGAGGCCCAGCTCTCAGCCCCACCCTCCCACCCCTAGGTTTGATCTGACTGAGCAGAGAATGCTCTCTTAGAGAAATTAATTTATTTTGGTTTACTTACAAAGGATTCATGCCCGGGGAGAGAGACAGAGATTTTGTATGGTGGAGCCTGCGTTCTGATCCGAAGTCCCCCAAACTTCTGGCACCCAAGATGGAGCCCCAGTGCCATGCCCCAGCTTTCTCCTTCCCAACATTCCCTGCTTTTCCATTAGACCTTCCCTCTTAAGTCATTGGTTAGTTGGCTGTCAATCACATATGTAGGCATGTCCCTTGAAGCAGAAGGGGAAACTGTAGATTTATCCAGCACTTGGACTGGGGCCTCCCACTCATTTCCCTAGTTCTATGCTCAGTTTTTGTCTGATTGTATTTCTATTGGATATACTTCCCAAATTACAGTTCAAATGCAGTGCGTAGTGAATAGGACATTTCTTCTTGAGTTAATAATTTGTGTTGACTTGTTTGATAATTCAGACTTACTATGCTCAATATGCAGAAATGGGGTATTATTTTCTCCTATCCTCTAGTAAGGTCGAAATTACTCTACATCAATCTTTTTGAACAATTGTTTTGAGTAAATACCCAAATATATCTTAATTATTCACTTCAGTTGAAGTGCATTGGGCAATTACTTTTAAGATTCTGTTAGTTTCACATTAAAGCTATACTCTGAGGATAAGTTCAAAACAGAATTGAAGGAATTCTAGAAAAATATTTAGGTAGTGCACTTACCTAAAATTCATATCATTTTGAAGTTTTCATGTGCTGGTCAGATTCTAACAGCAAATATTGTTGTATAATATTTATGTATTTCCATAAATTAGTCCTTGCAAGTATATATAGCTTAGGAATAGCCATTGAACACATTTGTACATACACATAAATTTTTAGCCTTCTCTCTCTCTCTCTCTCTCTCTCTCTCTCTCTCTCTCTCTCTTATCTTGCCTATCTGTATGTAAGTGCACCCATGTCATGTAATGCCTATGGAGGCCAGAAGAGGGCATTGGATTCCTTGGAACTGGAGTTATGAGTGGTTGTTAGCCACAACATGGGAACTGAACCCTGGTCCTCTGCAAAAGCAGCCAGTGTTCTTATTTGCTAAGCCATCTCTCCAGCCCCCTGTATTTCATATTAATATAATCTGTCTATGATCATACCACCCAGAATTCACTATATCTTGTCAAATTAATGTTTTCTGAGTCCTTTTCTAAAAAGAAAAATAAATCAAGACATATAGATGTGAGACTGAAAAGTGCCTTCTTTTGGGTGATTAATGTACATTTTATTGGCCTTGTAAATATAAATTTATGTTATAGATGTTAATTATTTTGAAAAAGTTGTTATGGCCAAACAGGACAGTACTATTATTTTTAAATTTCTTAAACATATATTTGATAAATGCATGTTTGTAGAATAGAATAGCACTTGGCATCTTGACAATTCTCTGCTTTATTGTGTAGAAATCATATTTGTTTGTTGATTCATGCATACAGCTCTGGTTGCATTTTTGTCTGCAGTAAATATTTCATTAGTCAGAAGTCAAATGGGAAACTTCAAAATATGCATATTCTCTCATGTATGTTCCACATGGTAATTTTGTAAGAGGTGAGTAAATAAATGTGATTTCATACCTATATACCTACTGTATGCTAGGCATCATGTTAGAAACTAAATAATAATAAGGCAAGTCTCCCCATTTGTTGATCTCTCATGGGAAAGTCCTATTATCATTACACAGATCTATTTTTCTAAGACCTACTTAGGAGAATGGAATACATATTAAGTAAAGATGTTATGATAGCATTTTCATTTAAAAGTCAGTTTATAAGATATATTCTAATATCATTGAAACTTTTGCCAGTGGTTCATATTTCTATCTCTGTATTGTTTTATAAGAATCTCCATATGAAGCCATGCGTTAAAGTCCCAAGACAACTAATGCAGTGGATGTTCTCGCTCCCCAGTTTTGTAGCCCTCTCAACTCATCTTACTGGGAAGAGCTGGGAAATGACTGACAACCCTTTTCTCCTCTTCTCCACCCCTGAATTTTAAATTCTATACCTGTAACTTTTTGACAGGTTAAAAATGACAGGTTGAAAACCTTAGGACTGGAGACTCCCAAGAGTCTTGGCATGATATGAAGTCATCATCAGAATATCTGATCCCTACATCCACGCTCCTCTCTTGTTTCTGACAACCTGGAATGAGAAGTTAGGAGTCCAACATCATCAATGCAGTACAGAGGTGAGGAGGTTGATGAATTGGAGCAAGGTAGTATAGGCCTATATACTGGCCCAAGTTTCACAACTAGCTAAGACTAAGTTAGATTTCTGACATCTGCCTCCTTCATTTTCCTGAGTTCCCAAAACTATTATGAATAGCAATGTCTGTTTTCCATGAAAAAAATTTACACAAACCTGCACACTGAAATCTTTCTTATTGAATTCTGAAATTTTTAACCTCTATTTTTTCCCCTATTACTTTCTCATTCTAATCTGGAGATGACGAGGCATTGGCAGGTGGCTGCAGTGACACTTTTTAATCTTTTCCTGTCACTCTTTAAGCTGTCATTTCAAGATTATTTTATTCACCTGTCATTCACACTCTCATCTAAATTTCAATTTGCTTCCATGTTTTCAGCAAACCGTTTTTTTTTTTTTTTGGAAAGTATTTATGTGGGATCCTTCCCAGCATATGATATTCTAAATTGAAAACTTTTCAGTTGTTTTATACACTCCTTGCCCCCAGCAGATCATCCATCAGTGATGAGGAAAGGAAAAAGGAAGCAAGAGAGTAACTGAGAACCAAATAACAATTCCGGTCCAGGATCCAATTCAAGAATGGTTATTGCATTTAGTAATCTTGTCTCTTTAGTATCTTTTATTTGTAGTAGTTTCTTAATCTTTAAAACAATGATCATGGCATTTTAAAAACAAACAGTTTATGTTTTTAGAATATGCCTGAAGTTGGGTATATCTGATATACCTTTGTGACTAGATTTGTTACCCATTTTTTTTGAGACTTGGGCAGGGATAAGTGTGTCAGCAGGGGCAGGATGTTTATCTCACTACACATAATGCTGGTAATCTCCTTGATAGAATGTTTTTTTATCTACTAGATTTCTCCACTGGAATTTATTATTTTTCTCTGTGAATTTATTTTTCTCTGTATATTTTGTAGAGAATGCATTGACTCTATGTAAATATCCTATTTATCATTAAACTTTCATTTGCTGATTTCAGAACCCAGAATAGTAGATTAGAATGAGAATTGTTAATTAGATGATATTTCAGTATTCATTCTTCATTTGATAAAAGTACTGAGTCTGTCTTGGACAATGTCCTTGATTTTTTGGAAATAAACAATGAAACATTCAGAATGAAATGACAAAGTATATAATTACTAATTAACGGAGGCAAACAGGTCACAGTGCTGGAAGATAATGAGGAAATATTACATAGCATCATCAGGATAGGGTTTTGTATTGAAGTTATTGATGTGCCATGTATGATAATGACATTGCATAACTTAGGCACAGATCTTGGTGAACTCAAGGAAACAAAAATCAACTGAGGAAGTTTGAATGAGAAATGGCTTGGGTGTTTGAAGACTTGGTCTCCAGCTGGTGGTGCTCTTTGAGGAGGTTTAGGCAATGCATTCCTAATGGAGAAAGCATGTCACTGGTTTTGAGAGCCTCACCTCACTTCTGGTTTACTCTGTACTTTATGATTGTGTTTGAAGATGTGATCTCTTAACTTCCTGCTCTGGCTACCACACCTGTCTCTTGCTTCCATGCCCACCTCTGCCATGTTGGACTCTCCCCCTGCAACTGTAGCCCAAATAAACTTCTCCTTCTATAAGTCATTTTTAGTAATGGTGTTTTATCACTGCAAAGAAAAAAATAACTAATAAACCAATATTACCGAGTGAGGAGGCTTGGAGAGTAAGGAGCTATTTGAGCATGTGTCCTTCTTTTTACCCACAGTGTGATGTTACATATGCCATTCTCTGAAAGTCAGGATTTTCATCTTGGATGATGCAATTGATTCTGTCCATTTTCCAGTTGTAGTGAATCCTGCAATGCTCAGTTAATACCATGAGTATTACATGATACTGTGAGTCATGTAATCATGCTTCATTGTCTGTTTCTTTTCACTAGGCCAAGAGGTCTTGAAAGGCAGAAAAGACTGCAGCATTTTGATTTCACTTTGGAATGGTGATTACAGTATCAAAACTCCTCTAATTAGTATACTTTCTCTTGGTCCAGACGTTCATCTTTCACTGTAGAATGCCTCTGGTTTACAGCTTGTCAATCACTCTTGTATATATTAGACAGAAAGATCTTTCCAAAATGAAAAATATCCATGTGTTTATATTTTAGCCATTTTTGCTTAAATATGGAAATTTGCTTCCTATTGGACAAGACTGTCTGTGAGCTATCCCCTGTGTTTTTCTTCATGAGACTTTTTCTTATTCCATACCTAGATGTATTCTAATTCTATTGTTCATCTCTTTGTACCCTGAATGTGACTCTAGTGGATTAAATATGTATTGTCACCTCTAAAAATGTAAGCTATCTGGCAAGCTGAAAATATTATCTTATTTTGGAAAAAAATTAAAAACATAGTTATCAATAACAACATAAAACCATCCTCATGCAGGATAAGCCCTAAACTCATTGACAACTGACTTTAGAGGAGGTCGAAGCAGTCACAGAAAGGACAAGGTAGCCTGGAGAGGAGCATCTACAAGAGAAAGAACTTCCAGCACCCACAGAACACCTGAAGGGAGGTATGAAGAATGCTCCTTCAGAGCCTCTGGATTGAACGTACCCTGTTGACACCTTAGTTTCAGACTTTTCCTATCCTGAATACTGCATTTCTACAATTTTTAAGCCACCAAATTTGTGGTCACTTGCTAATGTAGTCTGCAGAAATGGATACAGTTTGGTTGCACTGTGAAAGGCCTTTGGGAAATCTACCCTACTCCTGAGACCTACCTCTCCCTGTCTCATACTTCAATGGAATCCTGTAGAGTCCTTATTATAAAACTCACACACGTCAATGTAATTAACACATTATATTATAAATATACTTTGATAAGCACACTTTCTTCAGGGCTGAGAATCAAACATAAGGCCTTGCACATACTTGGAAAACTATCTCTTACTCGACACATGGCAATTACATATTTGTTGCTTCACAGAGGAGAGGGCATGGTATTTTAAAAATTAGGACAGCTTTACTAGCAGGAAAATTAGCCAAGTATGTTGTAGCCAGAGGAACTAGATTTTGCTAAGGCAGGCTGGAATGAATGGTCATGGCCCAACGGCGCAATGACTTTGGGTTAGAATAAATTGTGTTGAGATTCATGGAGGAAAATGAAGAAGAAAATGTTCATTTGGGTTAGAAGACCGAGTACCATGTTGAAGCTGCAATACTTTATTCTTTACGCCAAGACTTCAAATTGAAATTCCTGTGAGTAATATTAGAATACTGAATTTGAAATATGCAAAGTGAAACGTTTCACTCTCTCTGCAATGGTACCCTTAAGAACCAGTGTTTGAGCAGTATCCTCAAAAGCATCTGATTGGGAAGATCAAAGCCTGGGAAGCACATGCGAGAGAATCCCTCCTTAGACGCAGTGCTATGGACATGCAGGAGTTTGGGTCAGAATTCACAACTCTAAATTTTTTATGTGGTAAGGCCTAGATTGCAAATTTTAGCAATTATGTCGACTTGTTTTCTGAATGTATAGGTACTCTGAAGACAGCAAAAGTATGTATGCAAAGTCTTTGTTACTTGAGGAAAACAAAAGTGTGGCATTTTTTTAAGCAACTGGAAGAACAAGTGTCTGAAAACAGTTGTCATTAAGATTCTTTATCTGGTTCTTCTTAGGTCTATTCACTACTCAAAGCACTGGGAAATAGTGGCATGACTGATTACTAAACTACAAATACAATGTGAAGGTCATCTTCTCTTCCATGATTCAACTGACCCTTGAGGGCTGAGACTGGTTCTAGAGATATAATTCTGATAACCAGTGTTGACCGTCTTGTAGAACAGAAATGCTCTCATCATCTGTATATGTTCTCTATCGGTAGAACATGATAATATAACTTTTTATTCACAAATCGAATCTTGGTACATAAGGCATATACTAACATATATATATATGTATATATATATATATATACATATATATATATATATGGACTAGCACAGTAAAAATATCTGCTCTCAGAAAGCTTTCATTCTGTAATTTTTCTAAATTGATGAGGTCCTCTTCTCTGTGTCTTATTTTATATGAGTCACAGGCTATAAAGTTGTTTTGGTCCTCTTGAGTTCTCTTGTTTTGAAGAATAATTATATTCTATTGACCTTTCATTAGCTTTCTCTAATGGTGTCCTTGGCTCCTGTGCTCATTCATTAGCTTTCGTTAATTAGAATTCCTGAAATATATTTGAAATTTCATAACCTTTATTCTATTGGCTGCGTGTTTAAACCTTAGCTAGTCCACATACTTTATGAATGTCCTCTACGAGGCAGTCAGTGCACAACTATATATGGCTGTTGGAAATGTTGGCATTTTTAAGGCAAATAATTTATGTCAAATTAACTTTAGTTATAAGAGCTTCAAATTAAAAATCAACTTAGCTGCTGTATTTTTGAGTTCATAGGTCTAAGGTGAGTTGGAGGACAAGGGAAGGAGAGCATGTAAAGCAATTCCAGGCTGCTTAGCAGGACAAAGAGTGAGCACAGCGCAAGACCTAAGCACCAGTTGCTAATCTGACTACACACATGCAGTCCACTCCACACAGAGCACACGCATATTGGGAGAAGTGGAGAACTTGGATAAGAAACCAAATTCATCTTCATCTACCACAATATGAAATATGATCTATCACCTAAATTTAACACATCAAGAAATAGCAACAAGTTTACTGTTAATAAATATGGCAGTATTACCAGCAGAAACACTAAGAGTTGAAAGTGCATTTAGGAGGAGAAGGAGGAGGAGGAGGAGGAGGAAGAGGAGGAGAAGGAAAAGGAATGGGAAGACCCAAGGCTGGTTCAGCGATGCACATATTTCTTCTTCATCCGTTTATGGAAATGCCATTCAGAAATAAGAAACTGTTTTCATATGAGTTATAGGGAGAACTATGTGTTCTCTCTATAGGTTTTCTTGGTCTCATGGGGGAAAAAAGTAAGCACAAAGTGATGCTCACTAGCCTATACATACATAATCAGAGCATACTGTGGAGGTGAGAGGTTGTTATAAATAAGTGAGAGGCAGTTTGGGCAGCTTGGATCAAAGGTGTGTAAACAGTAAAAATTTCCATCATGTTCTCCTTAGTGTCACTTCCGGGACTGGGCCTGGGAAAGAGATGAGCCAGAGGAGCCCATTTAGACCTAAGTGTGTTGCAACAGAAAAGTCAAGAAGCAAATCAGGAAAACTGGACTTACACAGGAGATCGTCGCATGTTCCAAAGTGTTCTTGAGTGATGAGAAACGCCCATTCTTTACCCGACTTCTTCCCATTTTCTGTTTTGCTTTCAGAAACAATTCTCAAGAAACCCGGGCTGTGTCTACCTACATTACTGCCTATGGAGTGTGTGTGTGTGCGTGTGTGTGTGTGTGCGTGTGTGTGTGTATGTGTATGTCTGTGTGGTCGGAGCAGGGAGGCAGGGATTAAATTACTAATTACTATCAGGTGTTTATAATACAGTGGGGCCAATTTATTTTCTTTTTCATATGTGTGTGTATGTATGTGTATGAGTTCAGGTGTGTGGATTCATGTGTTGTGCATGCATGTGTATGCATGTGAATATGGAAGTCAGAAAGCCACCTTAAGGATGTGACCACCTCCTTTAAGGTAGGGCTGTCAGCGGCCTGGAGTCCAGCGAGCGCCAGGGAATTCTGTCTGCTTCTCCAGTGCTGGAATTACAGCCCACACTGCTACACCCACCGTTTCCACACAGGTTCTTGAAAGAGTTCTACATGCTTATGAGGCAAGCACTTTGTCATCTCAACTATTTCCCTGGCTGTGGACACTTTATTATTGATCTAGTTGATCATTATGATGGTCTATCCTTTCTTTGAGTTAATATTTGCATTTTTCTTTTGGATATATTTCAGTGTTCCTCAGGATTTCTCTATTTCTTAAATGTTCAACAAATCTGGCAAATCAACCTTTAATGATGAGTTCTGTTTCTTTCTTGGAAACCCCCTAGGGACTGATACTTTCTCACCCCACTCTAGGATAACCAGTCTCTTTGTTAGTTGCTCAGTTTGTCCCTTTGTACACTTGCACATTACTTCCTGGATCAAAGCTCCATTTATCTTAGATAGATATTATCTTGGCTTTCTTGAGCACATCCTTTCATAGCTTCCTGAAAAAGGTATGACAACAAATGGAAAGCTTCAGTTTTAGAGTGAGAAATAAACATTTCATTCATCATGACATGTAACTATTTCCTTTAAAAAGTGATCTTATGTCAGGTGTGGTGGCACATGCCTTTAATCTCACCACATATGAGGCAGAGGCAGTCAGATCTCACGAGATCGAGTGCAGCCTGGTATACATAGCAAGTTCTAGGTCAACTGGAACCAGAGAGAAAGACAGCCAGAGAAAGACCCTCTTTCTCAAATTAAAAAAATTAACATTGATCTTATGAAGACATAAGCCAGACCAAGCCACTTCTTTGCTTAAACCCCTCTAGGTGCTTCTCTCTGTTCTTAGAACAGAATTGTAAAATGGTTCACAGGTCCCTCATTGACCTAGTTCTACTCTTCTGAGCACTGTCATTTGGTGACCCCTGCACTTCTTGCATCCTGTCCTTCAGTTACCTGGTTACAGGATCATACATGACTCACTGGAATGCAGGACCTCTTCTCTGGCTTGGGATGATTTTTCTCTGGATCTTTACATGGTTGACTGCTCATCATTTAGGACTTGGTTTAACATTATTTCTTGAAAGAGGCCATCTCTGAATACCTCCTCTAAAAACTCTTTCTCTCCTTTTAATCTCTATAATAGTGACTTGGCTCTTTTAGAGCAACTAACCACTTTCCTAAATGCATATATTTCTCTGCTTAGTGCCTCTCTGTTCTATCAGAATGTAGACCCAATAAAGAACGGGTCTCAGACTTCTTCTTTATTGCATTCTTGGAGACCAGAGTACCAGTGAGAACAGAATAGACTTCAAAAAAGTATTTGTCAATACACTAGTGACTGCAACCAGTTAACTGAAATAACTATTCTATAAAACCCTATTATTTAGGAAAAGTGTGTATAGTGTGTATGTTCCTCAGTCCTGTGCTCTACTCTGATGTCTTCTTTCAATGGGTGGCCTTGTGGGCTCCAAGTACACTAATTTTCTGCTCTTTTTCTCTTCTTCAGGAAGGAACATGCTGTCTTGCTTGTGACCTGCAGCAAGGTCGGTCTTGCTCTATGATCTCTGATCCTCTTATCTCAGGCATCTGATCAGATTTCTGGTTTTAGTTCTGTACAGGCTATCCTGATGTTCTAAGAGGGCTCTCTTTCCATCAATTAACAATCAAGAAAATACCCCAAATTTGATGAAGGTGACTCTTCCACTGAGGTTCTTTCTTTCCAGGTATGTCAAGCTGACAAAGAAGATTAGCCAAGTTAACTCCTGGTTAACTCCTGGTCAACTTGACACACACAAATACATCACTCTTAAATCATAATCTTTCCTTGTTTCCAAGATCTTATGTTAATAACACAATATAAAACACAATCCAAATTTTTAAAATCCTACAATCTTTTAAACATTATTACTTAATTAATTAATTTTTATGTGTGTGTTTTGCCTACAAGTATGTAAGTGCACCTGTATCATGCAATGCATGGGGAAGCTGAAAGAGGGTGTTGGATCTCTTGGGACTAGAGTTACAGATGGTTATTAGCTGCCATGAGGGTGCTGGGAACTGAACCTGCATCCTCTGGAAGAGTAGCGAGTACTCTTAACCACTAAGCTATCTCTCTATGCCCCAGTTCCACAGTTTTTAAATATTTCAAGTGTTTAAAAGTTGAATGCCAAAAAATGTTGAATAGCTCTTTAAAATAATGAAAGTCTCTTAACTGTGGACTCCTGTAAAATAAAACAAAAACAAAAAAGCTTTCTGGGCTGGGTGTGGTGGCACACACCTTTAATCTGGGCACTTGAGAGGCAGAGGCAGGTGGATCTCTGTGAGTTCCAGGCCAGCCTGGTCTACATAGTGAGTTCCAGGCCAGCTGGGACTAAAGGGAGGCCCTGTCTAAAAAAAAATTAAATTTTTTCTTACTGCAGAAGGAAAGAACCAAAGTGTAAAGATAATCACACTTAAGCAAAACTCGAATCCTGCAGCCCAGTGTTTAGCATTGGGACTCACTCATGATCTTTCGCACTCTAAAGGGCTTGGGCAGCCCCACCTCTTCAGCTCTGTCATCTGCTGTGCACACAGCTTGCCTTGTAAGCTTAGGCCTGCACCACTCCACACCTGCTGCTCTCTTTGGTGGCTGCCCCACAGTCCTGGCATCCCCAGTATCCTGGGGTTTCCACTATCAAGGCTGCACTCCACTCATTGTCTCTCCTGGACTCTTTTCAGGGCTTTCCACCCCATCACATGCTGTCAAGTATAAGTTTCTCCCTGTGACTCCTTGACGACTTCAAAGCCAGTACCATATGGGAGACTCTGCCAAGTTCTTCTGCTAGCTTGATATGCATCCTTGATCCCCTTGGACCACAGCTTCTGTGTGTTGACACTGAGCAAATATTGATGAACTGACTGATACCATTTATCACAGATGATTTTCACCCCCCAGTTGACCAGTATCCCACTGAAGCAGAGAAGGTTTCACTTGTACAGATTCTTAATTCAAATAATAGACAAAGTCAAATTAATTCAAATAAAGACAGAGTCTTTGAGGAACTCTCAGACTTCCCCCTTGAAACTTCACAAACCAGGCCTCCATAGTTTACATTTCTTGCAGCATTCTCATCTCCCAAAGCTCCCATGGAACACTCTATTAAGCTCTGAGTACTCAGTGGGTTTTCCAGCCCAAAGTTCCATATGTTCCCACAAACTTAACAAAAAACATGGTTGGGTTCATCACAGCCAAAACCCCACCCTTCTGGTACCAATTTCTGTTTTAGTTTGTTTTTTTGTGTCTGTAATAAACATTGTGACCAAAAGAAGTTTGGAGAGAAAAGGAATCATTTCAGTTTACAGGTTACAGTCTGTCATTAAGGAAAACCAGTGAAGTTCAGAACAGGAACCTGAAGCAGAAACCATGGAGGACTATTGGTTACTGGCTCATTCCTAGGATCACCTTCAGTTACCGTTCTTAGATGACTCAGGCCCACCTGCCTAGGGATGGTACCTCCCGCAGTGGGTTGGGCCCTCCTTGTTGGGCCTCCACACAGGTCTCACACAGTGGCTCAGAGCACTCCACACAATAGCTGGTGGCTGGGGTGTTATCTAACCAACTGTTGCCAACCATCACAACCCAGTTCTAACCAACTGTTTAGAATGTAGCTGTCTGAGCCTCACCTGAGTCTGGTGGCCTATCAAAATGGACTTTGCCTGGCTCCAGCTTACGTGACAAAAAACGATTGGTCCTTCACTCCCCTGCCCCTACCCTATATAAGTCGTTCTGTAAGCTTATAAACGAGATTCTGCTTGGACAGCCTCCTGACTCGGTGTGGTTTTTTCTCTGGAGTGGAGAGGGTCCGGGTCATCGACACTCACCATCCCACTCAGCCCCTGGAGGAGGCTGGCTGGACCAACTTCTCCACTGCCCTTCCTGCGGTGATCCCAGCACTCCTTTATTAGTTATCAATCTAGAAAATGCCCCACAGACATACCCCTAGGCCAATCTGATGAATGAAATCCTTTAACTGAGGTTCCCTCTTCTCAGGTATGTCATATTGACAACCAAGATTAGCCATCATAATGCTCTATTTTCATTAACCCTTTATAAATGAGGAAAATGACACTTTCAGTGTTGAATCAATTCACAGAATATGAATTCAGTTCCTAATTTTAGCAATAAACTTTATGCTAATTCTTTTCCTTTTATGGCACTTTTATCCGTGGTTTAATTATCATATTTCTCTTCTATTTTCTTTAAATATAATTATACTGACCAGATGTGCTCATAATGTAGTAATGGGCATTCCTCTCTAATACATGAAGTTCAAGGAATCTTGTGAAGATCTGAAATATACATTCTTATATATAATACATTCTTAGTTGTACATTGATTTAATGCCTTCATTCCTCATAATGTTTAAGCATAACCCTTTTCTCTAGACTTTCTAGTAATTAAATAAACTGAAATTTTCAAACTACTTGTACATAAACATTTTTGGAAGAATGAATAAGATAATCGATGTAAATACCTATTCAATCATAAGAAGAAAACTAGCTCATGAACTATAGGGACTACAATACATATTGCTGCTCTGAGGTATTAGTCTATTGCTACAGTCTCAGGAATACTTTAACATAAACTCTATCTCAAACTACAGAGCCTACTATCTGCAAATTTTTATTTTTGTTGATAGTGTATTGAAATGCATAGATCACTGTAATATTGATCTTATTAAATTCAATTATTATTTTGAAAATGATTTTCAGATCCTTCAAATTTTTATTTACATCACTTATAGTGACAGTTTTATTTTTTCCTTTTCACTTTCTACTTCTTTTGCTTGTCTTTCTGTCTTGGACAGTGTTGAAAGGAGGTGCTGACAGTATATTTGATTTATTCTAAATCTCTGGGGACAATGTTCCATTAAACATGATCTTTCCTTAGTATTTTGTAACTATTTTATTTTGATAAATATTCTTAAATCAAGAGTGAGAATTTAATTTCATAAGTGTTTTTTAGCATCTTTAGAGATGATAATATAATTTTCTTTGTTTTATTAGTGTATTAAATCATACTCATTGATTCTAAATGCTAAATAAAAGCTTATTTGTTAATGAAGTCTTTAATTTCATATATTATTGAATTTGGAATGATTAACATTTGTTTAGGAACTCTATCTTCTTTTTAAAAATTGTATTTATTATTCCTGTGTGTGTATGATGTGTATATGTCTGTCTATATGTGTGTGTGTGTGTAAGTGCAGGTATGTATGATATGTAAATGTGTGTGCATGTGGAGATCAGAGGACACTGAATCACCTTGCTAGTCCAACATTAATCTTTGAATTATTTTTCTTTTCAAGGAGTTATGCTAGGGAAGAGAAAGCATACAGAGAAAAATAGAGAAAGGAGACCAAGTGTACTTTATAATAAAGCAAAGCCAATTTTGCCACAGGTTTTTTCAGTTCTTTATTTTAAAGACAAAACAAAGCCAAGTCACCCAGTAGAGTGTTACCTACTGACATTTTGGTAAGAAAAAGTCCATTCCATACCCTTGCTACACATAATTCATCACTGGTTCTTCTATGCCCTTTGACCATGCACAATTATGAGGCTCAACAGAAAATAGAAAACATTCTTCTTCTCTTTGTGATCTTTTTCCTGTTTTGTCCATGCATTCTATCAGTGTTGGAACAACTGTGCAACTAGATGTGGTCACATTCAAATCATTCTGGTAGCTGTTCTCTTCTTTCATCCTTAAATAGCTAGATTAGTTAAAAAACTTGTATTGCTACATATTTAAATTTAATTTACATATATACTTAGAGGGGAATGTTGCTAAATGTATGGTTCCCTTACTATTTAAATGGATAAGCCATTTACTAGCATTGTTAGGAAGTTATTCTGAGAAATAATCTTATTTTTGCAAAAGTTATAATGTACTCCAAAATATTTCAGTACATTTTGGAACTTTAATTACTAGAAGCGAATGTGCTACCTTTATGTTAAATGCTTATATAACTCATGCCTTATTCCTACAAAGAAATGTAGTGATCTGTTGCCAACCTAGCTGACAGGTGCAATTCATGAAACATGTATACCATGCCCATGAATATGTAGTCAAATAGACTTGAGTTACTGGCATGAGAATCACTACCTCCCATCTTCTGGGAGAATTACGACTCAAAGCTGAGGACCAGGAGGCTTGATGTGAGTGGCTTTCTATGTCCAATATAGCCACCATTTTAGATCCTGACTCTTAATTTGATACCAAACATGAGTGAACTCATAGATCCTTTACATTTTTGTGACTTGTTCATTGTACATTTGTCGAAGTACCACATTGTCGTCAAGTTTCATCCACAGAGTATTTAATTCTGAAATGGCTAAATAGACAATCATATTTTGAATTACTAATTATATATTTGAAAATTTGAAGATACTCTTTTCTTCAGTTACAAAGATTCTTCTACGTTTTATTTCTGAAACTTATAAACTACAACTATTGCACGTTTACAAAGATGAGTCCTAATTGTACTTTATTTCATTTGACACTCACTTTCAGAAGTTATACATGGGTTTATATAATAGTCTTTCCCTTTAAAACCAAGGCCAATTTTATTTATTAAACAACTCTTTCTTAAATTGTTTTTACACTTTTTCTGTATGCCTTCTTTATGTCTAATTTACATTTTATTCCACTGGTCTAGCTATCTATTCTTGTGCCCAAACTTTATTACCTTTTAAGAATAACATCTATTATAAAATTATTTTTCTAAAAACTTTGAAGTGCATTTATTGTTTCTTAAAACTTCTGATTACAATTTTGTTTATGGCTGTGTAAAATGTAAGAGTGAATTAGAGTTACCTTTTTCAAATGCACAGACTGTTCTTTCATTAACTTGAGTAATCTCAGTGCTTTTCTAAAATTTTAACAGTTTCTCCATAAAGATTGTCTCAGTGTATTTGGGTTGCTATAACAAAATTCAATAAATGAAGCACCCTGTAAACAACAGAAGCCAGGATTTATAGCTCATCCTTGTAATCCTAGCACTTAGGAAGGTGAAGCAGAAGAATCATCACAGGCTTGAGGCCAGTGTAGGATACCATGAGTTCAATGGCAGCCTTAGCTGCAGAATTAGACATTGTCTGAGAAGAAAACCACCACAACAGAAAATACAAAACTCCCCACAAATTTATTTTTCCAAATTTTGAATGCTTGGGATTCGAAGGTTATGGTACCAACACCTTTGATCTTTATTGAATGCCTCTTCTATGGCTCCAGGTGGGAATCCTTTCTCTATTCCCTCATAGGGCTGGAGAGGTAATGGATCTTGTGGGCTTTTTGAAAGGATGCTAATACCCTTCATTAGGACTCTGCTCTCATGACACGATCAATTCTGGTTCAAAGCTCTGACCTCCTGACACCATCAATTTGAGAGTGAAGTTTTCAGTGTATGATTTGGGGAGTGAGATGGTTAGTGTTAGCTGTCAACTTGATGGAACAAGAATCACCCCAGAGATGGGACTCTGGTAACGCCTGTGGGAAAATACCTTGATTGCATTAATTACGGTGGAAAGACCTGCCCAGGGATACTGAATGGTATAAATGAGAAAAGGGAGCCGAACAGCAGCGTGCATTCTTTGCTCTCTGCTTCTTGATTGAGGATGAAGTTCTCCTAAAGGCTAGCCACTGTGACCTCCTTGCTACAATAGACTCTAACCTCACACTGTGAGCTGAAATAAACCCTTCCTTCCAATGTTGCTTTTGTTAGGCTATTCTTAGATCAGTTATAGACTTTATTGCAACAGTGACTGTCCAATTTTAAATTTCATTTTGCAGTTGATTATTGTAGTAGTTTAGAGAATTAATTTGTATAAATTTTACTAACTCTTCTGTATTATATCTTTGCATATATTGTAACTTGTGTTTTTGAAGACACAGTGATCAATGAACTAAATAAAGGGGTTGAGGTCATCTAAAGGGCACAGAGCAGTTTTACTGGATTCCTCCATGTGTCTTCTGCATTAGCTGTGACTCCAACCAATAGCTCTATGAAAGTTAGACTGCTTTCATGCTGACACAATCTGTTGTTGGTCTTTAGAGTATTCTTGAATCATGGAATGTGATAATCTGGGAACTCATCTGACACTCACAATGGGCAACTCATAACTGCTGGAGAAAATTTTGAAGTACCTTTTATAGCAATACAGTTGGTTGAGCACCAGCTATTCACATTAACAGGTCCCAATATCTCCACGTTGAGTGAAGAAAGCTGGAGATTCAAGAGAGTCAGTCCAGTAGCTTCAGTGATGTCTAGAGAGCCAATACTCAAGGGCATTGATGTACTAATTAGCACAGAAAAAGGAAAAGCCAGTGTTCTAGTTTAAAAGCAGTCAGGCCAGAGAGAGTCTCGTGTTTGGGGAAGATTCAACAGACTGGGTGAAGCCTACCTTTCATACTTGATTTCCCAATTTAAATGTTAATATTATCCTGAATAACCTTACAGAATGATAAAGAATATTTTTGACCAAACATCTGGAAACCCTGTGGTTTACCTGAGCTGACACATTAAAATTGGCCACACTTTCCCTTGTCCTTCATATCTGCTTCTTGACATCACCTATAAAATATGCTACCAACACTCTAGCCTTGTCTAAGTTTCTGTTTTCTTGTGGGATTTGAGCTAAGACATTGACTACATGGATGATAATAATGGTGCACTGTAATAGGTATTATTATTGTAATTATCTGTGACACTGAGCAGCAATAAATGTTGTGCATAAATACATATTTTTATGGTTTATTGAAGTTCTTTTAAAATGAAGAATCACTTTATATAAAATTTTCTCATTTTTCCTGACATGAAAGTTGATACCAATGGATACCAATGGATATTCTTTCTTTCAGAAAGAATAGCACTCAAAAACATTTACAGTTTCTGCAACTACTCTTTTACTGAGTGAAAAACAGCTGAGAAGATGAATTTCAAGAAGAGGAGGAAAACATCCAAATCATTGCTATAATTCAGCATGCTGAGCTTGGCTAAATTTATACTCAGAATAGCTGCACATTGCTAGTTGTTAATAAGCCCATCATTACCACTAATGACTTAAACAGTCAAATTTGCTCTTATTTATTGAACAAAAGAAAACTATTAAAACCTTTGAATAACTCAACTTAGTTAAAAGATAAAAAATATCATGGTATTTAACATGCTTGTATTAGAATTTATTTTTCCTTAATGACAGTAACTACACATATGTTTTTATTTTAACTTCATATAAAGCTAAGGACACATAATACTCTTATTCTTGGATAACATCATTACATTACAACTGCAACAAGTGGTACTTATTATATAGTTGAAAAACTCAAATAAATATGAAAGGATTATATTTTGCTCTTGCATATACTTGACCTTTTGAGGGTTCTATCAATCTGAAAGATTTTTAGCTCTTAGTAATGCTAACAGATCTTTTTGTAGTTGTTGACTACTGTGAGACATGTGAGACATAGCCATCACTGACTCCAGTTGACCATTGATATACCTTTTAAATCATGGAGTGTTATTGTCTGCTGATTGAAGGCACTTCATTTCCATTTCTAGATTTTTCAGTCTGCCCCATCAGGCTAATAAAGTTGTACTTTAAATGAAATGAAGGAACCTGTGTTAAATTTGCTAGAATTTACCATGAAAATTTCTGAACATATTTTGTACAAACTGTTATTTGCTGAGCAATTAAATTAGAATTACTTAAAGATAAGTTCGTGGACTGAAGAGATGACTCAGGGGTTAAGAGCACTGGCTTTGTTTGCAGAGGACCAGGGTTCGAGTCACAGCACCACATGGTGCCTAACAACTATCCATAACTCCAGTAATGGAGACTAGTGCCTGAAACTTAAATTTTATTTTTTAAATGCTTTGATGTAGATTGAAATGATATCAGATCAAATAGAATTCTTCATGCAGAAGAGAAAAGGAAATGCATTTATAAAATGATAATTAACCACTTAGATGAGTCTTGATGACGCAAGTTTTAAGTCTAATTTATATTGGATTAAAAATAAAAGCAAGCAGTAGAACTTCTAAAATCCTTGGCATTAGCCCAAACCCACTGCCTTTCTATTTATTGCAGATGGTGTGTCACAGATCTTAATTGTTCAGTGTTGGCGAGAAGCTTTGAGTTTACTATATGAATGACTTTGTGTAGATGAATGATAGAAGGGATAAAGGATAGTAGGAAGTGCTATGCAGCATCTGGAGCCAACTCAAATTTGACCCTATAATTTTTTATTTATGTGACCTTCGGTATATTATTTAAGATCTGTAAGTTTATGCATCTACAAAATGGAGATAAAGTACATATTTCATAGGATCACTGTCAAAATTAAGAGTAATTTGTGTCAAACAGTTGGCATATAGCAGATTGGTACTATACTCAGTTATTAGTAGCCAAACCCTGGGTGTCTTGGGGACCCTGCAGAGTCCAAAAATACAGTGATCTAATTATTGAATCTTTGTCATGATGTTAGTTTATTGAATATTATTTTCTTCCTAGTCAGGATGAGTTTCTATACAGATGAGAGAAACCAGACAACATCCGGAATGAGCTATCTCAAACTCAGTTCATAAATATCATTTTAGCCAGAGGAAGATTCTTTAATCCTTTATTTAAAAAGAAGTTTTCAGGGCCAGGGAGATGACTCAACTTGTAAAGGCACTTGCAATGAAAGCCTGATGACCCAGTTCAATCTCTAGAAAGCACGTTTAAAAAAGCTGTTAAGTTGATCTGTATCCCAGTACTCTTACAACAAGAGGGGCAGTGGGGACTGGAGAACTGTGTGACTCTGTGGGCTACCCAGCTAGAATGAAGTACACAGTGGGCCAGAAACCAGGGGGATTATGCCTCAAAGGTGGTAGGGGAGAACCAAGTCTCAAAAGCTGTCCTCTGAACTCCTGATGTATACTCTGGCATATGTAAGCCCTCACTCATACCACACACATGCACACACACAGAGATGCATTCAATTAAAAACATCATTGTAATCATTTAGATAATCCTTTAACAATTGGGAAAATAATATCAAAAGATTTTTTCAGATGATTAATCAAACTTTCACATTTTAATAGAAAATCATTTTGTTCATGTGATATTCATGTTTTTTTTCAAATTTGGTTTGCTTCTATTTTATCTATATTTTTCATGATTGATTCCTAATTTTTGTTTATTTTTAGGTCTTTTTTTTTTTCTTTAAGAATTTTTGTCCATTCTCCAGAGCAGTTTTATTAGCTGCTTTGGAAGAGACAGAGAGTGCTCTCTTTTCTCTCCTAGAATGCTTCATATTTATTGGGAACACAAAGGTGTTCTATTCATAGCAAATTAAATTCTGGAAAAGAATTTCATTAGGAATGATTGTTCTGACCCTTATTTTCTGCAAACAGTACAATATGAGAAATGACACTTCAGATTTGATATCTGAAAATGTTTCTCAGTGATCTACTTATAGGCACCTAAGACAGTGAACCAGAATTTGTTTTGTTTTCTCCTGTACTGTGAATCTCTGAGTACCATATATGTTTTGTTTCTTTGTTCTGTTGTTTTTTTTCCTCTCTCCCTCCCTCCTTCCTTTCTTTCCTCCCTCCCTCCCTATCTCCCTTGCTTCTTTGGTTCTGGGGCTGAACACAGGGCTCTGTGCATTTGAAACAAGCACTTCGCCACTGTGATACACCCTGCCCTACCTTGTATATTCTTGAAGGAATTGTGTACAACCTTGTCTAACTACAGAGTTACTCTTGCTAAGGACAGTGGGATGTACCCATAGTTGCTGCTACTATCATGTGAACCCAGGATTTTGAGATCTACCTGGGCAGAAAAGAAAAACCTTGTTTCCTAAGAAGAGTCTCTGAGGGTACGTATGAACAATACTTTATCCACCTTCAGATCCCCAGTGCATTGCATTGTCTTGATAATAATGCTTACTTTACAGTAGTTACATAATAATCTTTGATAAAAAACAAGAAATGTCAATTTATATGAACTTTCTGGAAAACTAGATTATGATAAAAATGGAGGCATTTATTTGAACTAAGACGCACTGTTCTTGAAGCACCACATTGTCTAGTCTTATATTTTTTTCCTGTCCTTATTCACTGTAGCCCTGATGATGAATATAAACTATGAATTTCAAACTGAATCAGAGTAAATAGAAATGTGTTCAGGGAGAAGTTGAAAGAAATTTAAAATTCAACTAGAACTGCAGGAGTAAATAAAAATAGAAAAAACGGTGGTAAAATTTTGGTACTTTTCTTAAAATAAATCTTAGCTAACTTATTAAAAAGTTTTTGCCAGTGAAGAGATAACAGAGAGCTGAACTAAGTTTTAGTCGTGGAACTTTAATAGTAGCTCAGAAGTCAAGACTTGTTTTGATAATTATTAAGGAACTGTGAAGCATTTTTGAAACTACTGGTCTATTCACAGTCTCATTATTTTTTGGTTTTGTGTCAGTGAAAAAGTCTTAGAAATTTTCTTCTGTGAAGAAAATTGACCCAATTGCTGTCAATCTTCTGAATTTTTGCTTTCTGTTTTCAGATACAGACACTCAGGTGCATATTCTGTTAACAAAAGACCCTCCAAAGTCCTCCTTTTCTGTGTTTTCAGGATCTGCCTTTTGCACAAAGACTGTGATTTCCTAGACTCTCCTGGTTTGGAGGAATTGCAATAGTTGAAGATGGTTTTGCTTTTGAAGACACACCAGTAAGTTGTTAGCAGACACATAGTTCCTGCTGTATTTTTCAGTGCATCAGTAGGGAAGATTAGAAATCCTTGTTTTCCTAAAAAATTTACAGAAGTTGTATTTTTGATGTGCTGTTTAGATAGTAGTTAGAAAATTGTGTAGTGTTACACAATTCATCCTGAGATAGATAAAAATTCTGAAATTCCTTTTTAAATTGACTTTTTTCTGTATTTCCCACAGAATATCTCAATGACTCTTAATCACCTTTATACTATACACTCTATACACCTTCCCACGGCCCCCGCCCCCACTAGAATTCATACACTCTGTCATTTGTGTTAAGGCCTATTGTGTCAGGTTAGTGTTCGCAAACATTCCTCAGCTCAAGTTCATCCACTGAAGTCTAGTCAGCGTATCCAGAGTCCCTCACTTAAAGAAGATAAGCTCATCCTCACTGAACAGTAATGAGTGTCAATATTTCTTCAGCAAAGACTGAGGTCTGCTGCCCATTTCCCCAGTTCCACGATGCGTTTTTGTCTTCTTGGGTTTGCACGGGTCTTGCGCATACTGACACCAGTGCTGTAGATTCATATGAGCCGGGTCCCAGGAGCTTGTAGGATTCTATTTTCATATGGAGACGTACCTCCTCCCTGGTTTTTACAATCTTTCCACCCCCCTCTTTTGCAATGATCCCTGAGTCCAGAGTGAGTAAAACTTAATACAGGAATCCTGGGCAGGGACCCACACTCTGCAGACCACGCTTTGACCATTTATGGCCTTTTGTATTCCTGGCCTCAACATGAAATCTGAAATTCTGAAACAATTAGAAGAAAACACCTACAAGATACAGGTATAGGAAAGGACTTCTAAATTGGAAATCGGTTACTCGAATTGATGTCAAGATCAACAAATTGGTCTTCACTAAACTAAAAAGCTTCTATACAGCAAAAGAAACAACCAAGGAAGTAAAGAGAAACCCCACAGAATGGGAGAAAATCAGTAATATACCTGATAGAGGTTTAAGATCCAGAATTTATAAAGAACTCAAAACACAAAGTATCAAGAAAACAAGTGACCCAATTAAAAGATGGGCTATGGATCTGAAAAGAGAGTTTTCAAAAGAAAAAAATAAAGATAGCTAAGAAACATCTTTAAATGTGTTTAACATCCTTAGTAATTAGGGAAATGAAAATTAAAACCAGTTTAAGATTTCATCTTACCTGAGTCAGACTGGTTAAGATCAAAGGAACAAATGATACCAAAGCTGGAAAGGATGTGGAGGAAGGGGAATGCTCATTCACTGATGGTAGAAGTGCAAACTTGTTCAACCCCTATGCAAAGCAGTGTGGAGAACTCTTAAAAAACTAAAATTGAACCTACTGTTTGATCCTGTTATACCACCCCTTGGCATATACTCAAAGGACTCATCCTATAGCAGAGATATTTGTACATACTTGTTGCTGCTCTTTTCACAATAGCTAAGAGATAAAGGCAAACTAAATGTCCCTAAAATGAAAGAGGGGAGAAATAAATAATGCCCTGCTAGTGTAAAAACCAAGAGGGAATCATATTAGTCCAACAACCTGATGACAAATCACACACATAATACTTCTCTCTACAGGAGTCCATGTGTATAGCTGAAGCTTCATAACAAGAAACAGGGCCAGACAAGAAAAACCTTCCTTTGAGTTGTTTGGTAGTCCAATAGACTACCAAAATTCAACAGGTTATTGCCACAGCCCTGGATTGACTCCAAGAACTTGAAGGTAAGACCCTATTACTGAAGACAGAAGATACTTCGGACAAGATTTGGAACAACAGAACTTGACCTGACTTGGAAGATACTTTTCCTGAAGTCTAGCTCTCATAGCTTTAGAGAACACTATGCAAACTACTAAGGGAGAACATCAATCAATGGTCTAACACCATCAAGATCAAATAACCACATCAGTGACCAGCACAACATATGACACTGGTGCAATAGTGGCACTTTTAATTTGGGGACAATCAACAGCTACCTAATTGGACTAAACACCTACTCAATGGGAGGAAACTCATGTGTCGTATTGTAAACATAGCCAAATACACATGGCTGGAAAGGTCATAGATCTTAGAGAAAATGCCAAGACTATCATATCCCTAGACTAATGTAATTTTTTACTATATGCAAAATATATATCCTTACATTTACAGACAAATATCCCATTCACCACTCACCAAAGAAAGCTTCATTTGCACCAGATGAGGAGTCCCACAAATGGTCACACAGACAATGTCTGTGAATTGCCTGAGCCTAAGTAGCACATCTACAATGCAATCTCTATACCTAAGACCCACGGAACATAGAACAAGGGGTAGAGAGGTCACTGATGAATCTCACAACTCTCATTAATGAAGCTCCCTCATGCAACAGAGGGTCAGGAACACAAACTGTCACAAATGGCCAAAGTGTAGAGATGAAGAGACTGCAGAATACTGGTCCTTGGACAGGAATCCTATATTAACCTTCACTCACCCAGGGCTCAGGGACCAGTGGAAGATGGGTGGAAAGATTGTCAGAGCCAGAAAAGAGGTACACGACCATATGGAAATAGGGTCCTGCAAACTCCTGGAGCCTTGTTCATACAAATCTACAGCAATGTGACAGCACGGGCAGGACCCATGCAAACTCAAGCAGACCAAAACCCAGCATAAAACTGGGGCGATGGACAGAAGATCCCAGTTTTAGATGAAGAAATATTGGCAACTGTTTATTGCTGGATAAGGAAGAGCTGATATTCCTAAAGCGATGGCCTCCGGATAGACTCACTGGATCTCAGAGGATGAACTTGAACTGAGGAATGGCGTGGGTATATTAACTTGACACAATAGGCCTTAACGCAGATGATAGAATGTGTGGATGGATTCCAGTTGGGGGATTATTGGGGGTTGCAAGAGGGATAGGGGTTATAAAGATGATTAAGATTGACTGAGATGCTCTATATGAAATACACAAAGATCCATTAAAAAATGGCTTGCCCAATATCATGTACTCAATTGTCAAATGAAGTGGAAGGACTGACACCTGAGGTTATCCACTGATCTCCACATGGACTCTGTAGCATACACATACTGGCACTCACACACATGAACTTTCATACACATATCATACACACATCACACACACACACACACACACATACACACACACACACACAAATACCCCAAAGATTAAAAAAAAACAAAAACGATTTTTAGGTTTTGTTTTCTTACGTTGGTTCAGGTCCTCACAGGTTTGAATTGATCAATAAGGTATAGAGAGAGAGAGAGAGGGCGGGGGAGAGAGAGAGAGAGAGAGAGAATATATATGATGGTGCAGTTCAGTGTGAGAGAACATTCTTAGTATGTGCAAGGACCTTGTTTTTTTATTTTTATTTTGTGTGTATGAGTGATTTACCTGCATGTATTTAAGTGCACCAGTGAATGCAATGCCTGTGGAAGCCAGAAGAAGGGGTCGGATTCCCTGGAATTGGAGTTGCAAGTTGTTTGCAGCCATGCTGGAACTGAAGCCAGTCCTCTGCTCCAGTGCTCTTAACTGCTGAGCTATCCTTTATCCCATAATTAGCTTTGGTCCCTAGCAATGAAAAAAAAAAAGATTTTTGCAAAATTAGCATTTTTATTAAAAGATGAGGCATTTGGACAGACAGACAGACTAGTTCTACTCTACAACCTTTAGATGGTTACATGCGTCTTTATAGTTATTTTTAGCCAGAGGGCTCGAATCCTCTAAACCAAACAGAAGAACCATTGTGAAGAGCATTATTTCAGAGAAAAACTGTTTCCTTTCTTACCAATAGTTCCATTCAGCGGATCAAAGGAATGAAATTAATTGATTTCTAATTAGACATAACATAAATTGTGCTAGATAAATTCAGATGTGCACAAAGGACATAAGTCTTCCTTTATAGGAATTTATAATTAATTGTAAAGAATAGTGCTTGATTAATGGTGAAGTGTTATAACTAGATAGGAGGAATGGGTTCTGGTGTTCGATGATACAGAGGCCTGAATATAATTCATGGTAAAACAGAAGAGAAGAATTTGAATGTATACAGTATAAGGGGACAATGAACATGCAAGGTGATGGATTAGGTAATTAACCCGAGTTGATCACTACTCAATGTAAACATGAATCAAAACATCAGCTGGTGCCTCGCAAATACATACAAAAACATGCTTGAACTATCTCTTAGCTGCACATTTCCCCTCATTTTCTGTTCTGTGCCGGCTCATATATTCGTCGTAGCATCGCTTCTTTGGATAAGAAGACAGAGGTTGTATGTGAGCATCACACCACTCTGTTGTCATCTAAATTCACCTCTGTTTATTCACTGTCTGTTATGTGACCCCTCTTCCCCCAAGAGCAAGCAGCTGAGTTAGTGCAAATCAGAGGTTCAGGATGGAAACCAGAAGGTTCATGTGGCCTGCAGGTGAGTTATATCTGATTTACATATAATTGTATTTAAAAATTGATCTAGCATTTAAATATGAAAAATTTCATCTGATTCCTAGATTAAAAGCCAAAACAAAGCTGGACACACAGGTGGGCTAGAAATGCATGCCTGCTGACCTGTTTATCCCTGGTACATTCTTTCCAACTGAACATAGCATTCCTACAACTCAGGCTAAGGGGCAGCCCGCAGTGTGGGAATGACATCAGAATGTTTGCGTTCATATTCTGAGTCCACTCAAAACCACCAGTTGGTTCACAGATATCAAAGTTTACAAATTCTACTACAGCAATCTAATCCTTTCCAAAGAGCTAGCCGAGGGATGCCATGATTCTTCTACTCACTCGAGAAGACTCTTCTGAAATGCTGTCTCCCCACCCTAGGTATCGCTATAATTTGGTGATACTGCTAATAGTCGTTTTTATTTCCAAAAATAGGATTAAAAGTCCCTCTGAAGACCAGATTTCTAAGGAGCAGGATTTGCCTTAGAGATGTGTGTTGATTTTGTCTTCATTCCAGAAATTCTAGATAATCTCAGAAACCTTGGAAGTGGTCCTGTACCATGTCTGAGATATTCATGCCCCTGACTAAGAATCTTGCTCATGATCACACTGTCAGTAAGACCAAGATTCAAACCAAAGTCACTGACACTGAGTTGCTATGCTGGCAGCTCTGCAGATATTTGTAAAGTGCGTTGATGAATCTGTAAGATATGTGTGTTATCTGTTGCATGTGCTGTGCTGCAAAGACTAAGTTAAGGCATCAGGAATGTGAGAATCACCTTGACTGCTGTCCCTATCTCCTATCTCTAACAGATTTTTCTTTCATGATTACTTCAAACCCATCTATTCTTGCCATCTACATAGCAACCAAAGTCCAATCTGTGGTCATCTCTCCTTTAAAGTGCAGTACCTCTTAAGTGGTTTCCTAGAGAGATTTTCTTTTCATCGTTCTTGATTCAGTTATTTGGTTATCTATACAATTATTGTTCTGTATCCATAAATTACACAGATGTGGATTCAACCAACTCTAGAATAGAAATATTTGAGGGGAAAATTGCATCTATATGGACTTTTATTTAGCTATTATCTCCTAGGAAACACAGTATAACAAGTATTCATAGAGCATTAATATTGTATTAGCTATCACAAGTATAAATGATATACATGCATATACAGAAATATGTATATAATATATAAATATACATTGTTTATATATGTTATACATACATTATATATGCTATATAAGTGTATGCAAATGCTAATCCATTTTATATAAGGCATTGGAGTTCTGGAAGACACTAATGGTCAACTACACACACACACACACACACACACACACACATATTCTACCCATACTTTGGTCTTCCTTTTTGTGACTTTTATGGTTTTAATTAAATGTAAGTATTTAATTTGTAATGTAGTGAACAGAGACATTTATCTGTTGTTAAGTATGCATGCCTTAGCACTCAGCACACATTATATTCATATTAAACATTTTTCTCTTAGTCTTATAAGGTGTGTGCAGAATAGCAGGAGGCAGAGATGTTGGTTCAGTTTATCCTGCACAGTCTCAATTTTTTAATCAAATAGGCATGCAGTCTTGCTGATTTTGAGTTTGGTTCAAAGTCCAAAGGATAATATGAAAAGAAAAGCTGACTTTTAGAAAAGCTGACTCAGGAGCTGCATCGTTGGCTCAGTGGTTAAGAGTTGACTCTTCTTGAAAAGGAATTGGGTTTGATTCCCAGCACCCACATGGTGGCTAACAACCATCCATAATTCCAGTTCCAGGGGATCCAACACCTTCTTCTGACTTCCGCTGGCATTGCACAAAACAGGTGCACTTGCACACATGCAGACAATACACTCATACACATAAAACATATAAATAAAATAGGAAAATCCTTGCAGCAAACTTGAGTGAATTCCTAAATCATGAAGGTAGCATTACAGAAGTGGAAAGGCCCCTGAGTGTGAAGTCTCTTGTTTCTGAATTCCTTGGCCAATATTCATGATTTTTTTGACATAGGTATCACTACCTTCCTTTTGTAGTTTGTGCTATATGTACACTATTTTTGGCATCCTCATTCATTGTTGGTGAACCAGTAGCTGGGGAAGACCTCATGGAGCTTGCTCTCCTGCTCTGAATGTGTCTTCCTTTGGCTGGCTGGGAGGAAAGCTTAACCTACAGAATGTATTGGGAGTTGGGTAGGGAGAAGAGTTGGTGACTCTTTTAGGTACTCTATAACCCATGTAAAACAATGATGCACAAGAAAACCTAAAAATAGTTGCCACTAGATACATTAAAAGCTTAAACCACAACTAAAATTAACAAATTGTAAGATTCCTAGAAAAACAGTCTTCTCTTAGAAAGCAACACATACTGCTAATTCAAATATGCCATGAGTTTGTTTTTATTCTTCATGGTACATAGGGTCTTAGGGAATTTGGTGGCTTTAAACCTTGACATTTCCCTTATGTTCTGGTGGTACATTATGATTTAACCTGTCAGCATGCCCTGACTTATTGCCAACTACTCTTGAGTTATGTATATATGTGATAGATGAAAGGGAAGCCTAAAACTGAGCCTCTTCAGAATTATGGACTCCATGATATATGGAAAACTCCTGTGAGTCTCTTCACTTGTTTCAAAGTCTTTGAAAGTAAATGAGTAGCCTTGATTAAGAGAACAGCATACAATGTTAAGAATACTAAAGGATACCATCCTGGGACCAGCCCTGTTCATGTTGCTCCAGGACCCACATCTACCCTGCTTAGTTAGTCAGAACCCATCCATGTGGCCTCCAATATCCTCCCTTGGGCCTAGGTCCATTCAAACTACTAGAGCTCCCAACTAGCCTGGGAAGTTAGTCAGCTCCTGCCCACTCTGTCCAAATTGCCCTGCTTTAGGATCAGCCTCTTTCATTCTGATCCAGGGTTCACATCTACCTTGCTTATCAGGTCAGAACCCATCCACTTGATCATTATCTTCCTGCTTCAGGACTAGGCCCATTCTTACCTTTAGAGAATGCCCAACTAGCTTGGATGTTCCCATTTATCCAATAAGAAATTAGAAGTGAGAACCTGAAGCACAGACCAACTAGCTATTCATACACGACCAGAAAGCAACCAAGCTACATTAACAATAAAAACAGAGCCAAACTTCAGCTCAGCAAAGGCAAGATAAAACTTCATATCACATACACAACCAACAAAAGAAGTCCATATGACCAGCTCACAAAGCAAAAACACAAACAATATGAGAAAACCAAGATAATATGTTCCCACAAAACCCCACAATCCTTCAAAAATGTTCTGTAATGAAAACTACCTAGAGGAACCCCAGGACATAGAATTTAAAAGACCAATTATAAACATGATCAACAAATTCAAAGATTTAAAAAAAAACACAAAGAATTCAAAGAACTCAAGAAGATAAAATAAGCTCCTGACTGAAGCTCAAGATAATACAAATATATGACTAAATGAAATGACAAAGATATTTCAAGATTTGAAAAGTGCCTTCACAAAAGAGACACATATTGAAGAAGACTCAAGCTAAAATGAAGATGGAATTGAAATACTCAATAATCCAATTGGAAATGACAGGATTAAGTCTAAGCAGTAGAGTAGAATGACTCAAATAGAAAACAGAATATCAAGATTGGATGATAAAATTGAAGAACTGGACCACCCAAGCAAAGAATATTGAAAATTGGAAAAAAATCCCACAGGAATGGAATATGAAGGAAATGTAGGACACCATGAAAAGAACAAACCTACACTTTATAGGCAGAGAAGAGACTCTCAAGTCAATGGCATTGATCAGATCTTCAACGGATTATAAAACAAAACTTTCCTAAATTAAGGAAAGTCATATCTATACAGATATAGGAAGCAAAAGAACACCAAATAGGAGCAGAAGAGAAATTCCACATGGCATATCACAGTAAAAACACTAAATGTACAGAACAAAGCAAGGATGCTGAAAGCTGCTAGAGAAAAATAAGCTACATATAAAGGAAAACACATTAGAATCGCAGCTAATCTTTCAATGCAAACTATAAAAGCCGTAAGAGGTCGGAGCAAAGTATTCCAAGTTCTAAATGATCACAGATGCTAACCTATAATAACTTGGTCTAGCAAAACTGTTTATCATAGTCAAAGGAGAAAGAAAAACCTTCCTTGATGTAAATAGGCTGAAGAATTCATTTGCACCAATCCATCCCTACAAAGAATATTCAAAACAATACAAAGGACTGAAGAAAGAGTGGCCATGCCCAAGTGACTACAGAAATAAAACAAATAAAGTTGGAAATAAAAGCAGAAATTATGACTAAGGACACAAACAAAAATTAAAATGACATTAGCTAATACACATCTTTCAATAATAACTGTAAATATCAACTCCCCAGTCAAATGACACAATCTAACTGCATGGACTAAGAAATAGAATCCATCCTTCTGCTGTCTACAAGAAACTTATCTTAGCTTCTAGGATTGACACCACCTTAGGGTGAAAGAATGGAAAAATGTATTTCAAGTAAATGGCACAAAGAAACAAGCAGGTGTTGCTACTCTAATATCTGGAAAAATAGACTTAAAACTAAAATTAATCAGAAGAGCTAAAGATCATTCTGATCAAGGAAACAATTGATAGAGAGGATATTATGATCATGAACACAAATACATCCAATTTCATAAAAACAGTACTACTGGGCCTCAAGACACAGATTAACCCCAACTCAGTAACAGTAGGTGACTTCAATACCCTACTTTCTCCAATAGACAGGTCATCTGTACAAAGAGTAAACAGAGAAACAGCTGAATTAAATGATATCATACATTAAATGGACCTAACAGACATTCCACCCAAGCAGCAAAGAATATACTTTCTATTCAGCAGCCCATATAAATTTCTCTAAAATAGCTCAACAGCACAAAACAAACCCCAACAAGTACACACAAAAAAGAAGTATTTCCATGCATTCTATTGGACCACAGCACAATATTGTAAGCCTAAAATTAGCAGCAAAATAAGCTCCCATAAGTGATTAAACTCATGGTGATTAAACAACACACTCCTGAATGATGAATGTGTCAAAGAAGAAATCAAGAAAGAAATAAAAGCATTGGTGGAATTAAATGAAAATGACAGCACAATGCAAAAAAAAAAAAAAAAACCCTCTGGAACACTTTAAAAGCAGTACTAAGAGGGAAGTTTATACCTCTAATTGCCTACAGTAAGAAATCAGAAACAGCACAAATAAATGACTTAATATTACAACATATTACAACTCAAGTATTTGGAAAAGCAAGAGCAAACCAAATCTATACTCAGCAGAAGAGAAGAACTAATAAAAATCAGGGCAGAAATCATTCAAATTTAAACAATGGAAACAATACAAAGAACCAGTGAATCTGGGAGCCAATTCTTTGAAACAATAAACAAGATAGACAGATCCTTAGCCCAGTTAACCAGAGGAAAGAGCAAATTGAAATCAGCAAAATCAGAGATGAAGAGGAGACATCACAACAGACACCAAAAGATCCAAGACAGCATAAGGGAATACTCTAAAAACTTATAGTCTATTAAATTAGAAACTCTAAAAAAAAAAAAAGAAAGATTTTCTAAATTCATTGGAAACACAAAAGTTAAACCAAGTAGATGTCAACAACTTAAATAGACCCATAAGAAATAAGGAAATTGAATCAGTAATACAAAACCTGCCAACTAAAATCAGCCCAAGTCTAGACGGATTTACAGCAGAATTTTATCAGACTTTCAAAGATCTATAACCAATACTGCTTAAATTGTTCCAAAAAATAGAAACAGATGGAGATGTTTCAAAATCCTTCTATGAAGTCAGTATTACTTTAATATCCAAAACCTAGTAAAGACATAACAAAGAAGAAAAACTATAGGCCCATATTTCTAATGAACATAGATGCGAAAATTCTTAACAAAACACTTTCAAATCCTAAATATACACATATCAAGTATAGCTTTGTGCTTTCATGTTTTACTGCAAATGTGTCCTCTGGATACTCCATTCTTATTATTAGGAAAAGTCCATTCATAGGTTGTGTTCTTCTAATTTTCAGCTATACTCTTAATTCTGTCTAGTTTCAGATTCCTTCCATCTCAGCACGTAGCTCAATAATGCTTAGCCTTTACAGGATTAATAATGTCAGTCAAGGCTGATTTGTCAACTTGGAGAGAGTGACAAGGAGATGAATAGAGATGTGATTTGGTGTGACTGTATGTGGAAATAACTTTAGGTTCAATTGATGCACCAGTTGAAATCTAATCCCATTGCCTAGCTAAGTTCGATCATTCGTCCCTGTATCTTTTCACATCCTTCATCTTCTTCCTCAAGGCGAGATGGATCTGCTCTCTGCCTTTAAATATAAGGATGATTTTGCATATAAAGATTTTGGTGTTTTTAATGTCAATGTAAAAGCATGCATGGCATTCTTCAGTTGTACAATCTATGTAAATACAGAGAAAATAACAATGCATGTCACAGAGGAGATCTGGTCCCACTGAGCTGCTGCCTGTGAGCCTTTTCAAGAACAATGCATAAAAGCTGGAAATTGCCTATCAGTTACTTGTTCTGCTTGGATATTGCACAGAGTGATTAATATTTACAGTCTACTTTCCCTCACTTCTGCTTAATCTGAACACATTGGATCTATGGAAAATGAGGTAAAGGCAAAATTGTGTTTTAGCTCTCCAAGGAAAAGGAAGCATTTTTAAAGAATGGCAAGGAATATCAGCCATTGATTGATAAAAATTTATTTCTTAAGATCTTCAACCAAATCTTACATCTGTATATAAAAAACTCCTTTCTTTTCTGCTCAGTGAAAGAAGAAACCCTCAACGTGCTAAATTATGTTTAGTCACTTGGTTCATTTACTTCCGATCTGATTGCTAAATGGAGTGGTAGAGGACCCCCTCCCCCCAATTCATATCGAGCAGCAGACCTTTTGAAGTGCTTTGTAAATAGTATTCACAAGGGAGACATTTCCTCAAATATGTCTGGAAGTATCAAGCCTTAAATTAAAGGTGTCTAGAAGTGTAGCAGGTTCCATGAATACATGAAGAAGCCTCACATGTTATTTAGGAATGCGTCTATGTATGGAATACTTGTCTTCAAAATCAGTATTTTATAAACTTGGAAGTCTGTTTGAAGAAAACTAGGAAATAGCAGATTTAAAGAAGGAACAAATGGAGGTTTCTTGCATTCTGTTATGTATAAGACTCCACTCTAGACACACGTGGATAGAAAAGCAGAGGAATGTGCAGTGTTAAGGACAAAGGAGCATCTGATAAGCAACAGGTGTGAAACGATAAATTATTTAGGTCAGCAATGAGACAATGGGTGTTAAGGATTGAAGACTGTGTTCCTTCAAAGTTCTCATGTTAAGCTAATGTGATATTATTTGAAAGTTGGGCATTTGGACAGTAGCTAGGGTTAGATGTAGGGCTCCCCATGACGAGATTAGAGCTAAGAGGATGCGAGATGAGAAGTTTTTCTTGCCATTCTATAAGGGGATAGTGTTTATCTACAAACAAGGGAAGCAAGTCCTCCTGCACAGGAACAGAATCTGCTTCCACTTTACTCTTGACACTTCCAACCTCCAGGAATATAACAAAGAAATTCTTCTGTAGCCACCCAGTCTATGGCATTTGTTATGGCCGCCAGGGCTGACTAGAACTGTAGCACATCATGTAGGAAATAAGAACACTTGAAATTGCCATACTTTTGTGAGTTCCTGGATTGGTTAGAGTGTAATGTGTAAAGAAAGAAACTGCAAGGTTTTGATGCTCTTTAAATGAAATCTCAATTATTACCGGGAAAATAATTGATAAGTTAAATCGTCCATCACTGCTTTCAACTCCCATGTTTTTGGCTTTCAAACCAAATCTCAAATGGTCTAAAATTTCAAAGCAATGCTTCAGAAATTAATTTTCAAATTTAATTTTCATTTATAGCTTTTTATTTTATAGCATTTAATAATTTTCCAATTTACTTTTGTATGTATTGCTAAAAAAATTTAGACTATTTCAACATAATAGCGAAAGTGAAAAAGGAGCATGCATTCTAGAAACCTGTGCTATTTATTCAAAACTGCCCCAGTATTAATTTACATATGTATAACTCACTCAAATAGATGCAAGAATGAGTGCAGCTGGAAAAAATAGGAATTGTTTCAAATCATCTTGCTGTAGGAACTTTATGTAGCATTTATATCTGAAAAAAATTAAGACTTTTTTTTCAAGATAAACAATAAACCCTTTTTCAAGTTGACACCAACTTGGTTTCATGAACTCAATGACATTTCCTTCCAGGTTTACAAACTGTAATATCTACTCAATCTCCAGGTATTGTGTCACATTTTAATTAATCTTAGGTAACTCTGCCTAGAGATGTCTGAATTTTGTGATATATATATATATGTATATATATAATTTATATATATACATATATATATATATATTCTTCCAGGAGCAATCATTTTAAAAGAATGTATTTTTGACAGGTGATTCCCCAAGGATCACTGTAAGTACTGGGAATATGGGCCAGTTAGTGGCTTCATGTGTGCATATGTGTGTAATTGCTAAACCTTTGGAGTACCTTATTTACGTACACATGACACCCAATTAGATATCTTATCTTAAAACAAACCACAAGAAAACATTCTCCCACTCTCAGTAAAACAGCATGTTATACAAAGTTGGAATTTCATCTAAAGCATATAGGAGACATCTGTTGTGCTCCTGTGTCAAGACACAGAATTCTCTGGTGCATTTAATTTTATTATCTCTTTGTTCACTTGTCTGATATAATTCGTATTCTTCTGTCTTATAACAGCCTCTTTCTTACTAATAAAATATTTCTGAAGTTTGAAAATGCTATATTTCTTATCATTGAGGAAATATTCTTCCTGTTCTTGTTCTTCAGTTAGTGATTCATTTCTCTTTTCTTTTTTATGGAAAAACTTGTTGAAATAGCAGTATAGGCAAATGACTCCAAACTTCATTTCTTGTTTTGTTTTCTTATTCTGGTCAGACTCATATCTCCATCATTCCATTTAAACTTCTGTCACAGTCACTAAACAACCTTTGTATTGCCAAATCCAGGGTCAATTCTAAATCCTTACTAACCTGTCAAATAAGACATGATCATTTACTCTAACATGATGGAGTCAGCCACTTGTCCAATGAAAATCCTAAGCGAAAGTGGATATTTTGCAAACACACACACATATGTATACATATAAAATATATATACTTAATTGAATATGTATTCTTACAAATATGCAAATACACTATATTATATATATTTGATTAATAGCTTAGTGAATGGATAAAAACCTTTAAGAAATATACTATAATTTTTAAAATTTTAATTTAATTTTTAAATATTTTTATTAAATTTTTTGTATTTTATACACAATATCTTAATCCTCTTTATACCTCCTTCTCAGCACCGTGCCATACCCCCCCCCCGGATTTTGTCTTAAGGCTTATTGAGTTGCATTAGTGTCCTCTGATGTCCCTCAGTGCAAATTCATCCACTGGGTCTAGTCAGTCTGTCTAGAGTCCTTAAAGAAGATCAGCTATTTCTCACCTAGCAGTAATCATTTGCCAATAGTTCTTCAGCTCAGACTCGTGTCTGCTGCCCATTTCCACAGCTCTCTACTAGGTTTTTGTATGCTTGAATCTGCATGGGTCTTGTGTATGCTGTCATCATTGCTTTAAGTTCATATGTACAAGTTCCCAGGAGTCTGTAAGACTCTATTTCCATATGATCATACATCTCTTCCCTTAGTTCTTAGAATCTTTCTGTCCTCTCTATCACAATAGTCCCTGAGCTCTGTTACGTGAGGGAGCTTCATTGATTAGAATTGAGAGATGCATTAGTATTCTCTCTACCTCTTGTTATACTATTTTCCATGAGTCTTATGGTAGAGGTTCCATTGTAGATGTGTTATTTAGGGTTGGGCATTTCACAGACACTTAATCTCAGTGTCTGAACACTTGTGGAACTCTGTAATAGTCTCTGTCTGTTGAAAAAGAAGGTTCTTTGATGAGTGGTGACTGGCAAACTTATCTGTGAATATAAAGATCCATATTTAGCACATAGTAAGAAATAACATTTGTCTAGTGATGTGACAGTCTTGGAGTTTTCTCTAAGATCTATGACCTTTCCAGTCATCTATATTTGGCTATGTTTACAGTACCACAGATGAGTTTCCTCCAATTGAATGGGCTTAGGTCCAATTAGGTAGCTGTTACTTACTCCCAAGATAAAAATTCCACTGCTGCCCCAGTATAGCTTGCTGTGCCAATTATTGTGGTTATTGGCCCTTAAAGCTGGGGTTAGATCTTTGATTGATGTTCTCCTTTAGCAGCTTTCATAGTGCTTTCCAAAACTACAAGAGCTATTCTTCAGGGAGGTGGCTTCCACATCAGTTCCAACTCCATTGATCCAAGTTCCATGTCTGGAATATGTTTTTTCCTCAGAAATAGGGTTTTACTTTCAAGGTCTTGGAGGCAATCAAGCACTGTGGCAATAGCCTGTGTAATTTTAGAATTCTCTTGGGTTACCTTGGTCAGCAACTCAAAGGGAAGTTTTTCCTGTCTGGCACTGTTTCTTGTTATGTAGCCTTCAGCTATACATATGAACTCCTGTAGAGATATGGTATATGTAATTTTCAGTAGGTTTTTGAACTAATATGAGTTCCTCTGTTTTAACACCAGATAGACATTATTTTATTTTATTTATTATTTTTATTTTATGTGTATGAGTGTATTGCCTGTAAGTGTACTCATGTTGTTCAGTTTCTGCTGAGGTCAGAAGAGGGTGTTGCAGATGATTATTAGCCGCCATGTGGGAGGTAGGAATAGAATCTGGGTCTTCTTCAAGAGCAGTCAGTGTTCTTAACCACTGAGCCAAGTCTCCAGCCCCTGCTAGACATTATTTATTGCTCCTCTCTCTCTATCCTCCCTCCCCAGTTAAAGTACCCCATTTTCCTCATTTCTCCCTTGATAATGCCTGTCTCCGATGGCCACTCCTCTCTTGAGTTCCTTCTTCCCATTTACTCTCATAGTAAGGAATGCAGTTTTCACTTGAAGTGTTTCTTAAGAAAACAGTTTCGGATCGGCTCACTAGATTCCATCACTAAGTTCCAGTGATGGAACTTGGGGGACATCTGGGTACAAATGCTTGACTAACAGCACTTTACATATATGAAAGAATGTATGAAATCTGGTGGAGAGGGGTTGATGTAGGGGCTGTATGGGGAAGGGGGTCTGAATTTGATTAAGATCTATTATATCTACTAAAAAATATACATCACAAAGGAAGCTACATAGGTACTAATTTCAAGTGTAAAAAAAATTCACACGTCTTTGAAATCTTGTATTGAGAGTGTATCTGTGATGTGACCAGAGAAAAATTCCACACTTGGAAATAAGGTTCCTAAGCAATAAAAGCTTTGTACATTGATATAAACGTGTGTGTGTGTGTGTGTGTGTGTGCGTGTGATGTGTCACAAACTATATATTGAAATAAAAAGCACTGTTCTTGTGCATGCAAATGCATGAACTATTTCCTGTGTACTATCTGTGATCTCCTTTAATATATAGTATGTGTTTTATTTGTCATTTTTTCCACTGGCATCTTGACACCTAATAGACATTAAAATATATTTCTATGTTTCTAGAATGCTGAATATATTGAATGTTTGTTCATTGTTGTTGATGAAGGGCTGGAATATAAGGAAGATTAGCTCAGTGCATTGATGACTGTGTTCATATACATGCTCTGTAAGATAACTAACATGGCAGGCATTGTGCCTTTAGGAAAAAACACCTGACAGTTTACTTTGGGATATATACATTATAATTGCCTTTGCTTTCCTCGGGTTATTGAATCAGGTGCTTCAAATAAATGCCAACTTTCTGTTTTAAGCCTAGCTTCCAGGCAATTTTTATTAATGCAAATTTCAGGGGATCTTCTGAAGTTTATATTTTTTCTGAATTTTATCAGTTTAGCCTGTTTCTCACAAAAATAGATTGTCAACCAGAGTTTAAGCTGGTTTCCTGGACATGGATATTTATAACAATGGTACTTGCTGTAACAGTAACTATTCTGCTATGAAGAAAAGCTTCACTGGGTGAATGTAAGTAATAATGAAATGTGTAACTTTCCACCTAATGATGAATGTTTCATTATATTTGTACATATTATTTAAAGCTTACAATAACCTGAAACAAACTTACTGCCTTTTAAAGTTTCCAGAAAGGAAAATGACATGACTTGTTTACTTTTGTTCATTGCAGCCTTGGTGCCAGCCACTCTCCCAAGGGAGAATGATACAATGATAGCACAACTATTACCTTTAATAATCCTATAATATTGTGGATGGGGAGAACAAATAAAAATGTGGTTACTACAGTAATTGAAACTATGTTACCTGCATGAGCAAGGGATCTGGAAAACACCTGGGCTAGTTATCTCTAAAACAGAAATCAGAACCAGGGCTATGGTTTAAAGTACAAGGCTCTTTTGTACTACAGAGTAAGCCTTCTTCTTTATTTCTGATACTATCTTATATCTTACAGAAGCCAATGAATAAAAACTGATATAATACGACAAAAAAAAAAAGAGAAGCGCTTGGTCTTAACAATGTTTGTATTCGTTGATGAAGACTTTCTGGAGAAGGTCTCCAAATGGAATAGCGACTTGGATAAGGAGTAATAAGACGGCAGAGTCTTCTTAGCAGCAATGCTGCCCAACAGTAGACTTCTAACAGACTTTCACTAACCCAGCTAGATACTTATGAAACTCTATTTAATCTTCCAACATCAACAAAAAGTCACATCACAAATATTTGTGCCAAAGAAAGAATAGCATGCTTACTTAATAGCTCTTTAAAATAGCTGTTTCTTAAGATTTTTTTCTATTTAATTCTCATTAATCCCAAATTAAACTAAAGAGGACTTTGCTTTCTAGGATCTAGCTGGAAAAAAATTGCAGCAATATCTCTGAGTAATGGAGAATGGATGCCCTATGGAGGTTTTTGGTAATGAGATTCAAAATAGGATTTTAACTGAAGTCTAATATTCGAATATCCCTAATAGTATCTGATCTTTGTGACCCAGAGCACCAGAGCTCCTTTCTCTTATGCATTTCTATTTAAAATATCTCGAAGCCATTTTCCACTGTTCGCTCTGTCCATACACTCCCTTAGATGTGTGTGTTTTATCATCATGTAGGACACCAGAAGCAAAATCAATATAAAGGTAATTTGAATCCTAGTGATCAATATTCTCTTTGCTTGGTCACTGGCCTTTCCCTTTGTATTCTCATTTTATGTCCTGGAGTTGTTAATACTTTCCTGGTATATAATTATTTTCAGCCCTGCTCTTCTTGTTTTGTACTTAATTCCTGACATGTGACTTTTGGAGGGATGGTCATTGCTTTCCACAATCTCCCCTTAAATCACTCTTGGATTTTTTCATACCTTTAGAATACTGACAAATATTATACAATTTCTAAATTTAATAACATATTTTTACATTACTTTTCAGTATGAACTTGTTCCTACATAGTGTAAAAAAACGGATCCTTGTCAAAATATAAATCATCATTAGTTTGTCAAAAGAAATGTATATCAAAGATGTTTAAGGTTAGTATAATTCATCTAAGTTTTACTGTCATGTAAGTTACAAACTACATGGCACATCTATTTTAATTAAAAAGTCAATACGTTTTGGTAACTATATAAACCTTTCAGTTACCACTGTAGTAATACTGTAGAATATATTCAACTGTCAAAACTAGTCTCATATTTATTTATGGTCAAACATCACAGACCCTTATAAACTGTGGAACTCATAGTCCACTTATTTTTTTAACTATAACTTGACCTATTCTTGGATATCATATAGTTAGAATCATATAAGGTTTATTTTTGTCTTCCTTCAGTTCGCATAATACTGGTGAGAGTCAATCAATCCTATGTGTATCAGTAACGTTCCTTTCATTGCTTACAAACAGTTCACATTTTGTTTATCTGTTCATCAGTCTGTTTGCTTTCATGTTTTATTAATTAGGAATAGCATTGCCTAAACATCTGTGTGAAGTCTTTGTATAAACGTTTTATTTGTTATTCGTTTTTGTGTGCATGACACCACGATTGCTGCAAGTTCACGTGAACAAACTTCCAGCGACCTGAAAGCTTCTGCTTTCCTATGTTCATGGACCAACCGTGGCTCTTAAAATCTTTCCGTGTCCTCTTCCACAATGGTCCCTGAGCATGGCTGTGTGAGGTTTAATGTAGGAGTCCTGCCAGGGTCATCACTTTGCAGTCTCTTATTCTCAGCCAGTTGTAGCCTTCAATGTGCACTGCACTCTGTTGTATAAGGAAGCTTTGCTGGTGAGAGCTGAGAAGCGCCCTAGTATTCCCTCCCTTGCTCCACCATTTTCCATGAACTTTAAGTGTAGAGGTTCTACTTTAGCTATGTCACCTAGGGCTGGGCTTCTCTTAGATGTACATTCTCTGTCTGTCATCAGTTGAGGTAAAGGTGTTGTCATGCACAAGACGCGTGCTGACCCAGTCAGACAAGTGCCCAATGTGAAATGGACCTCCAGCCCTGGCCCTAGCCTGGGAACTGCGCACAACTGATTATGCCTGGGTGAGGAAGAGCTGATCTTCTTTACGATTCCCAGATAAGCTGATTAAACTCCAGTGGATGAACTTGTACCAAAAGACACCTAGGAACAAATGCCTGTCTGGATATGACTTAACATATAAGATTGAATGCATGAGATTCAGTGGGAAGGGGCGTGGGGGACATGGGTGGGGAGGGTGTCTAAATTCGATTAAGAACTATCGAATAAAATGCACACAACTCAATGAAAATATTTAATTTTTTTTCTTGGGTAGGTATCTATGAGTCAAGTTGCTGTGTTTAACATTTGAGGAAACTGTCGAATATTTCCAAGTGAATATAAAATTTGCATTTCATCATAAATTCATGAGAGCTTATTTTGTTGTACTTTTTATTAACATTTGATATTGTCAGTCTTTGTCACAGTAACTGTTCTAGGGGTTGTGTACTGTTGGTTTATTGTGGTTTTAAATTGTATTTCCTTAATGATCAGGGATACTGAAATCTCCTCATGTGCCTTTGGCCATTCATGTCTCTCTCACTTTGCCTTCCTCTCTCTCTCTCTCTCTCTCTCTCTCTCTCTGTGTGTGTGCATTAGATGTTTGTTCAAATCATTTGTTGATTTTTATTGAGTTTCCCATTTGTAATTCATGGTTCTTCATGTAGTCTGACTTGAAGTACTTTTATCTGATGTATATTTTGTAAATACTGTTTGCTAAGCTGTGTCTTCCTTCAGCCGCTTTGGTGAGAGTCTAAAGGTGCAGGGCTATAATTCCAGCACTTAGGGCTGATGTAGGAGGGCCAGCAATTCCAGGTCCCTTTCAACAACAGCACAGGGAGTTCGAGGTTGATCTAGTGTACATGAAATCTTGTCTCAAAACCAGAACAAAACACAAACAAACAAAAAGCAAATAGAAAAATAGTAAAACAAAGCAAAAGAAACCAAAGAAATCCAAAAAATAATATCTTTAGGTAAGCTAAGTTTTGATGAAGTGCATTAAACATTTTTCTGTTATTTTTAAAATTTGCATTTTACCGAAATATATTTACTTAATGCAAGGCAGCAAAAACTATCCCTTACGTCCTACAGAAGTTTCAAAGTTTTAGATGTTCAATAAGGGTCTCTTTCTCTATGTTAACTGAAATGATAATATTGGTTTTTAACTTTGTTCTCTTAATATGGTATATTGAATGAATTAATTTTTCAGATGTTAAATTCATTCTGCTTACCAGAAAAAAACCTCCACTTGAACAAAATGCATCATACTTTTACATATGGATTGATGGATTTATTTTAAAAATACTGTATATTATGACTTTTCATGAGGAACACGGACTTTTTTTGACTTCCTTTGGCATTTGTGGTTTTATAGTATGTTTCTACTGATTCTATAACATGAGTTGAGTTGTGTTCATCTATTTTCTAAAAATTTTATGGAGAAATGGCACCATGTATTCTTTAATTTGAAAAAGACATCACTAGAAAAAGCTTCTGCAATCACTTTTTCTTTGGGAGAGTATTTTTAACCAAAAATTTTATTTCTTTTATTGATGTATGTCTATTTTTCTTTCTTATTGTTTTATAAACCTGTGACTTTTAAGGAATTTACTTTTTTGGTATAGTTTGTTCATAATTTCCTCTTCATATCGTTTTGATGTCTACAGGATCTCTTATGACCACTCCTCTGTCTTAATATTGACAGTTTGCATCCTCTCCCTATGTGAATAGGAGCAATCTATAGGCATCAATTATGTAAAATTAGTTGACAGTTTTGTTAAAGATCCCTACATTCTTATTGAGTATATGTGTGTAAGTGTGTGTGAGTGTACATGTGTGCACACAGGACTCAGTCTTTTCCTTACACCGTGTTGGTTATTGGAATGGAACTCAGTTCATTAGGTTTGGCAGCAAATGCCTTTAGCAACTAAGCCATTTCACCAGCCTAGTTTTGTTGTTTTTGATTTTTAGAAGTTGGGACCTGGTTTGTTTTCTAGACTGGCTATGAGCTCCAGAGCTCAAACAGTCCTCCTGCTCCAGCTTCTCTCACAGATGGGAATATAGGTGGGTATCACTGTGGCTGGCTTTGGTATTTATCATATTCTCCAGCTTCAGTGAAGTGCATTGAACAAATAAAAGTTGTATGCATTTAATGTGTACAACACCAGGGTTTTAGATAGTGGTACACTGTGATAGGATTACCATAATGAGGTCACCTAAAAACCAGCATGTGGAGGACCACACATGATTACCCTTCCTTTTTTGTATGCTTATAGTGAACACATTTTTTTCAGTAATTACAAATCCACACATACACAGTGGAAACTGATATAATAGCAGTCCCCCACCCCACATTTACTTTAATCTCAGGACAATCTCGGCAGCTCATTTTTGGAAATGTTGACGCATAAAACACCGCAGAGAATAAAAACAGGAACAAAACCGCAGAGATGCTGGGGATGTAGCTCAGGGTAGAGCACTTCTACTTAGTAGATGCAAGGTCCTGATTTTGATTCCCACTACCTTCAAAACCAAATCAAACCAGAGTATTTGTCCTGACAAAATTTCCTATATCATCAAATAAATGGAAATGTAACAATTATAAATAAGTACAAAGAAAGAACACAAAGAAAGTATTGTTTATGCAAAAGAAATGGGAAGAACTTGTTACAGATTTTAGTAGAGTTTGCGTTATCATGATGGTTGTTACATAGTTGGGCTACAGGGAACAGAAGTTTTGTGGGTGAAGTTGGAAGAGAGTGACCTACCAGCAGAGGGGACATACCCACATGAGAAAAGCCAGGGAGGAAACAGAAAAGTGGGCAGTCCTACGTGGACAAATGTGGCTACGTAAAAACTGTTAAGTGAAAGAATTTTTTTATGAAGCAAGTACTAATTAAGAAAATTTTAAATAGATGGTAGTTAGCAATCCATGCTGCAGTATGTTGAAACATGATAAGGAATGTCACTTTTCTGCCTCACAAATAGCTCCTTGCCAATGGCTATGGGCCTCTGTCCACACTTCCTATACTGCCTGATACCTGCTTTTTAGCAAGGCTGAATTTCTTTTTTTCTTCTGGGGAGGCTTTTGTTGATATCTAACCCTGAATACCAACCTTTCTCTTTGCCAACCTTTATCATAGCACTTATGTTAAAAACATGGAACTTCATGTTGATCTCTACTGTTACTTTGTGATAAACTCAAAGGATTTTTTAAGTTTCACTTATCTTTGCATAACTAGTTCTTGGATTGCATAGGGATTTAATACAACTTGGTTGAAGCAAAGAAGTACACTAATTAAATATCATGTTGACAGCTTTCTGTCATGCCTTTTTTGTTATTCTTTTTTGCAGTCACGATAGCAAACATGATAATCCTTTGTCTACAGTGGGGAGCTGAGATACGCTCATGCATATTTCACAACTCTGTGTTTATACTTGTCTATATCATTTCAGCCAACAATTACCTGGTTCTGCACCTCCGTGGATCTAAATATAAGCAAAGGGTCCTCTATTGGAAGGACTTCTCTGAAACCCCAACAGATGGTACTCTTCTTGCTCTGAATTTCCATGATAATAAATGTGTGTGTGTGTGTGTGCGTGTGTACATGTTTGCTTTTGTCTGGGTGTGCATACATGTGTGTATAGATGTATGTGTACATATGTGTATATGTATGCATGTATATATGTATGTAGGTAGGTAGGTCAGAGGATCACCTCTGCTGTCATCTTTTGGAATGTCACCTACTGCTTTTGAGATGGAATCTCTCATTGGCTTGGAGCTCACCAATTAGGTTAGATGGTCTAGCCAGTGAGTTTGAAGGCTCCTGTCCTGCTTCTGCAGCTTTGGATTATGAATGTCATCACCATTTTTATGTAGGTTCTGGGGATCAAACTCACATCTTCATGCTTATGAGGTAAGTACATTACAGACTGAGCTATCACCCCAGTTCCATCATGAATTTTGTATAAAAGCTTTCTACTGCTTTCTATTTTCTTATCCCTAGTGGCAGAGACTGTATTGTATATTTTCTGTATCCCAGTGGGGTTGTAGGTGTCTTTAGAATGAACACATGCTCATTGTATATTCAATGGCTGTTAATAAGCACCAACTATTTGCTAGGCACTATGTTTACTACAACCTATTCAGTAAATATTTACTAAACAAATGGCTTACTTATCACTTGCTGTGGCATAGAATTTCAGAGACATAGTAGGAATGCAAGTGCAATGGGAGGAAGAAAAGTAAAAAGAAATGAATCAGAAATATATCTTCAGGCAAATTACAGAATTTTATAAAGCCATTTGAAACCTTGCTTTTGTTTATGAAAATCTTCACAAACACCTAGCAAGCCTCAAAGCAGTTTGAATGAAAATGATATCTTAGAAGAAATGAAGATTTTTCAATATGGAAGGAGTGTTGAAGAGCTTTGTAGTTCTGTTACAATTATGAACATGTCTTTTCAGTAATTATATAGTGACTAATTTTACATTAAGGTTAGCCACATAAATTTAAGTGCATTTGGTTCTGCAAAGCAAGAACAGACTTTGAATGAAAAGCTAAGTATGAGTTACAGTCATAAGAAAAAATGAAATCTTTTGGAATTCTTTCACATTCTAAGCAAACAATCAGCCTGTGTGACTTCCTGACACCTCCCTCTTCTTTCACTTTAAAGCTTTCACTTAAATGTGAATTTCCCTTTCTTTCTTCCTTGATTGTCTTGGAGATTCATGCTAACACAGCTCTTTCCAAACTCTTTCTAGTTCTTTTTGTTGGCAAAGCAAAATGTATTTGACAGTTCTAATACGGCATATCTGAATGGCTTTTGCTTTCAAAGCAAAGGGATTTGAGCTAGAGTATTGGAAATGAAATAGGACTATTTCTTTTAAAAGGGTTTAAATGTTACTGGGCTGTTTGGAAGAATAATACTTTGACTTGTGCATCTATGTTTCAAAGAGTGCCTGTCCTTCTGAAGTTCACACTTCTCACCCTCCCAAGTAATGGAAGCCAATCTCCCTCCCAGATGAGCAAGGTAGATCCTTAGATAGGGTGTTTTGAAATCCTTCTCTGTGGTGTGCCAATGGAGATATTCTTGCTAGTAGTGGTTGAAGGACTGTGATGTCTTATGGAACAAGTCTCTACTTAGTAACCCCATCTCTCCCTTTTTCCTGTTAGCACTCTGCACCATGCTGGGTGAGGCGAACACGCACATTAGTTACTGTTTCTGGTTGACTTCTCTAGTGTGCTGACCATCTCCTCATGTTTTCTGTTTTCCACAGTAAGGGTGCTTTTTTCCCTTTCTATCACCTCTCTCAAAAATGGGAGAAATTTCACTTGCTGTCTTATTTTGATCACCTTGCTGTGATCTGAAAATAACTTTTTTAAATATGAAGAATATAAGTATTCTTTGTGCTTTTCAATGTTGACAAAATAGAAATGCCTGCAGTTTGTCAGTCATACATTTTGACAACTTCCATTTACACGTAAGTGAATTACAAAGCAAAACAACTTCTGCTCTGCAAGAGGAGCCCACTGGGGAAAAAAAAATCCCAGAAAGCTTAACTTGCACACAGAGGTCCTTTTTAAAAATAAAATGTAAGCTGCAAATCAGGGAACTTGCTTGAAGTAGAGGTCAGTGAATTTTGTTGAGTGAATGAATAAATAACAAGAGAACAAGAGCCAGACCTTCTGAGCACACATGATGCCCATCCGTATTTTATAACTGAGTCTAGGATTGTAAATATTATTAGTGCCCGACAGGCTGCATCCTGCTTATGCTAATTTAGACTTAGTAACAATGATTTGAAGAAAGAACTTGTCCTAAACATGTGGTCAACTGAGGAAGAAGCTTCTCTGTGATTTTTGGATCTCTTGCATGATTAAAAACTATTTAATATGTTTTATTATAAGTATCTTTTATTTCTTTCATAAGCAGATGAGAATTATATTCTAAATAATAAAACAATGGCACAGAGAGAATATATAGAGAAACATGACACTCTGAGGCTGTTACCAAAGAAACTCACTGAAGGCTGTCCACTTTATAGGTACAAACAATTCCCTGATTCTCTTTAATGGTGCTGTTATAGTTACTAGAGGTGAGCGCACTCTGTAACTTCCTGATCTAAACTTACAGAAAGGATCTTTTCTTTGTTTTGCTATAGTTTACCTGAGACACACTTGAAACTTTTTCTATAATGATTAATAAACATCAGGTATAAAACAAAAAACAATCATAAAGAATATACTGAATCTTCTTGACAGCCAAGTTTAAAATTTGCTTTTAACATTTTATATTTTCAAAGTCTTTAAAACTACTTTATAAATTTGACCTGAAGGCTGGGAGTTTGTCAATCCATTGTTCATTTTATGAGCAGAGCATGTTCTTGATAAGTTCTTTATTTCACTAGCACTACTGTTTGAGCTGTGTATTCTTTACATCTATTGTGTGATTTTTGTACTCCCAAAGCATAGTGTAGGACTTGTGATTGGATTTAATCTCTTAATTTGATGGTTAATAAGATAGCTATTGTAGGCTCACAGAAACGAAAGAAACAACTGTCATAATAATGTTATGCAAAACACTTGGTAACTTGTTACACATAGGATGAATAAAAAGAGGAAAATGAAAAATAAGACCTTTCTGCTTAAAAATGGTTGATGATACAGTAATGAAAACAAGAGCATTGGGCACTGAAGTGGTGTCTGCCAAAGGCTGAAAACAGACTCCTGAAATTTAGACATGAAGAGATGGGTGAATGGATTAAGAAGCCTTTTCGCAGACATTGTAGTGAATTATTTTCTTCCATGGGCCTAATAAGAATCTCGAAATCTGAAGTATCCATGCTATAAATACCAATGTATTGATAGAGTTTACTTCAAAAGGGACACATGGGTTGAAAATGAAGATTTTTTTAAAAAGAATCAAAACGTATTTACTCATTTTTTAAGCATTTATAAATGTTAACAATCAGGATTGAAATAACACCAGGAAGAAAAATATCAGTTTAGTGAGCTGTCAGAATACAAAGGAGCATGCACCCTCTGCTAATGTGAGAACCACGCTGATTGTAGGAGCTACAGGTAAATTGCATGTTTAATAAATATGAACTACTTTTGCTTAGGAAATGTGAAAGCTGTTTCAGGGTTATATTTGTATTGCATTTATTTTTCTTGAGAGATAGAATTCTTACAGTAGGGTTATATTTTCATTTTGTTTCATACTTTCTTACTGTAGCCATTAATGTTTCTGCTAAGAGAAATGGATCAAGGGCTATAATTATATATTCAGTGATTGCTCACGTTGACTTCACTCACTATGAACTGTGGAGGTCAAAGGACAACCTTCATCGAAATAATGTGTTTTAATTGTTGTAGGTAGTTTTGACAAATCTGCCAAGGAAAAATATCTTGAAAATTTGTTATAAGTTTTATTTATTAAAAGAATATTAAAAATTAAGAATTTGGGGCTGGGGAGATAGCTCAGCATTTAAGAGCCCTTGTTGCTCTGGCCTAATTCAGTTCCTATCACATATGTGGTAGCTCACAGCTGTCTGTAACTCTAATTCTGGGGAATTCAGCCCCCTCCATGGGCACTAGGTGGACACATGGTGCACATACATACTTGGAGGCAAAATATTAACATGCATCATATAAAATTAAAAAAATTTTTAATTCCAAATGACTCGCTGTTACACCCATAGATTAGTGCATCTCTCAAGTCTCACCAAAGAAGCATCTTCTTGAAGCAGATGATGATTAACACAGACCTACAACTGGTCAATATGCATAGAATAAGAGACTGAGGAGTACTGAGTCCTAAATGGTACACCTATATCACATCCTCTCCTTCCAAGTCTCAGGGGTCGTTGTGGAAGGCAACACAGGTATTGTAATAGCCAGAGGTGGTGGATAAATAAAAGGGAAGAGAGTCTTCCTGGCACAGCAGTGTAGTTGCACATGTAAATCTACAGTGCTTGTGACAGTGTGCAAGACCTGTGCTAATCCAACCAAGACAAAATCCCAGCGTGGATTGGAGAGGTGGGCAAGAAACTCCAGCCCTAGCTGAGGACCTATTGGCAACTGATAGATGTTGGGAGAGAGTAAGTTTTCTTTTAGGATGTGATTCCTGGTAGTTGTCAGGCTACAAGAGATAGACTCACATCAAAGGGCTTTTGGGAAACACAGAATAAACTTGATAAACATTTAGAAACTAAAAATGGAGTCCATGAAATAGGAATGGGTTGTAAGGTAGGGATAGAGACGAAGGAAGAGTCTGAACATGATCAAAATACATCCCAAAGCATCAATAAAGTTTTAAAATAAACCAAAAGCAAAAACAAAAGGAAAACATTAAGTCCTATGTTCAAGGTGGCTTTTATTTTTCTATAAAGTCTCCTGGTACAGGTTCAACGATAAGGCTTATAGATAACTAAACCCATTAAGCCATAAAATTGGGAAACTAATTGATCTTTAGTTTTTTGTGTACCCATAAGCACTATTTCCTTCATGTCTTATCTGACTACTGGGGATGGTGTAGAGGTATATTTGGTAATTGCTTTCTTCTGCCACACATATGGAGGAGATAGTCAGGTTTGTCAACTTAGAATTCTCTGCACACATTGATCCAAATGAGTGGAGTTGACATATATAGCATAAACTATTAGCTGTGTTCAAAAGCCAGGTGGGTTCCCAGAGCAAACATTTGCTGATTGCACTTTGATGCAATTATTGTAATTTGTCTTTATGCTATTAAGTACTCTTATTTAAATGTCAATGTGTTAGAACTGAAAGTTCACTGGGATTTTGCCCAAATCTTGTTAATCAGCTTTACATCATCGTTGTTTTTGGCAGCGTTCTCTACAAATTAGTTTTTGTCAAGCTGTCTTCTGGTCTAGTGAGTTGGCCTTGAATAAGAGCAGATCTTAAGCCCAAGACAGAATTAGCTAGAATCTCTCAGTCCATTAATTACAGTTTTCACACCAGTGAAAAGTATCACAAGAAAGTAGGGGGAAAAAACAATGTTTCTAACTGCACATCCAGTGCTCTGTTCCCCACTCCAAACCTATCAGGTAGTCTTCTGGGATAGGCAAGAGGCACAGTGACAAAAGGGTCTAGAAGATTCTGTCTCTCTAGGTATGCATTAAAACTGTGATTAAATGACCTGGCTTCAGTTCTAGTGTTGGTCTTAGCTTTAACTACCTCAGTTTTTTCATCTGTCAAAGGAAAAGTTTATCTCAAATATGTGATTCTAATCTGGGTTCTTTCTGGCTTCTTTCTACTCTTCTCCCTCTTTTTCTTTTTAATTTTTTGACTCATGTATATAATCTTCCCACTCATATATAATGTACTGTGATCATGTCCCCACTCTACTGCATTCTTGACTCTGCCCTTTAACTCCTGCTGATGCTCTTCTTCCCAACTAGACTTTCTCCTATCCAGTTTTCATGGTGTGTGTGGTATGTGCATGTGTGTGGTGTGTATAATGTGTTTGTGTGGTGTGTGTGGTATGTATATGGTGTAGGTCTTGTGGAGGTGCTCACAGCTGCTGAGTGTTTATAATTGCAACAGCCATGTCACGTACAGAAGTCAGCATGTTTTAGTATTCCTTCCTGTCCTCTGGCCTTACACTCTTCCCACCCACTGAGATGTTCCCTGAGCCTCAGAGTGAGACATCCCATATAGACATTCCATATAGGATGAGCACTCAGCAGTTCCTAGTCACAAGACTCTGAGGAGTTAGGAGCCTCTGCTTTGACTGTAGCTGCTACCAAAGGATGGCTCTCTGCTGAGATGCTGCAGTATATGGGTAAAGGAATAAATATCAAAAGAGAATTTCTATTTATATACTTTTTATTCAGAAGCACTAAAGAATGTATTCATAAAATACGTCTTTTACTACTGCTTCAAAATGTAATAAATGCATATGTGTCATATAGTCTAACCACTGCACCAATGAATCAAAGATATGTAATATTATGTACATTATATACTATATTTCAGCATTGAGGCCATTGAAAACAAACAGGAATTTGTACATTAAGCAGGTGAATAGTTGAACCTACTAAGCATCTGGGAACTAAACTCTCTTTTCATGATAAAATTATGATAATATGTCATATGATTTTTTGTGATTTAATTCCTTATTTAGATTGTCTAGTATTTCTCTGCCTCTTTTCTGACCTCGTGACTCAAAAATATCAGTATCCCAACTCAATGATTGTTTCCTTTAAGAAGTTGCTTATCTCCCTATATCTTTTCTGTTTCTCATTTCCTCTGCCCCCAACACACAATTATAAGAATTTTCAAGGAGAATCTGAACTGTGGAGTAAAAGGAACTCCCTGGGCTGTAAAAAGAAGGTGATAGAGATCTTTCTGTGCCATCCTTCCTATTTAATGCACAACTGATATTGTGTTTGCTTTTCTCATATTTTAAGCTATGCAGAGATGGAACATACACAGAAAGAGGAAAGAAAAACATGAAAATTAAACCTTCAGAACATCAGAAATGGGTCCGTCAGAAAGTTCATAGAAGAAAGATACAAGAATACATATGATACAAGAATACAATAATATGCTGGGTTGAAACTCACCAGCATCCAGCATATTACAATTCATAACCAGTGCCATTTTCAAGCACTAGAGTAACAGATACTTTTAAAGGGATAGAAATACTGCTGAGAAGAAAGGATGGGGTGCATGCTGCCAGTCAAAGCAGAAATTGTTAGAGACCTGTGGGACAGGCTGGGGAAGTGCTCACTGTTTACCAAAGACTGTAGAGGCTCATGCAGCAGACCTGAACTTACTTCCTAGCACCCATGTCAGGTGGCTCACATTGCCTGTAATTCTACCTATAGGGGATTTGATGCCCTCTTCTGGCCTCCATTGGCATCTACATAAATGTGGTACACATAAATGTCAAAAAAGTCTTCAAATTTTTAAATTTTTTAAAAAAAATTTACATGCATGAGTGTATTGCTTGCATGTATGTAACTGCACCTGTGTCATGCAAAGCCTGTAGAGGTCAGGAGACCTGGATCACCTGAAACTGGAGTTATGGATGGATGTTTGCTGCCATGTGGGTGCTGGGAACTGAACCTGGGCCCTCTGCAAGAGCAGCCAGTGCTTTTAACTGCTGAACTATCTCTCCAGCCTCTAAATTGTTTTTTTAATCTTCAAAAAAGAATTCCCTAAGGAAAATAATTTAGCTATATATACTAAGAGCCTATTGTTTCTATATTTTGAGAATTAATCAACCTGCTCAAAAAGCTTAATAGATACTTCTGTCAAAAATTAACAGTGGGAAACAGAATCAAAATATATGTAAAACAGTTTAGAAACTCATGGGAGGCCAGTGTGATGTCATATTAAATGGGTATTTAAAGTAATACAGAATAATCTTAGCTGAATTAGGGTCTATAATAAGCATATTGTGATTTTTGATTATGTGTGCAAATTTATGTACATATCACATTTACCTAGTTATTTATTTATAAATTGAGGACAATATATCAGTATCAATCTCTGTAACAAGATTTTTCTCTGAGGCTGTACATAAAAGTGCTCCTAATTTTCTCATTTACTGTTTGATCACACAAGATTAAGAATGCATCCTTGAGTAAGCTCAGCACAATTTAGTAAAATTAATGTTTATGAGTTTTCAGTATGTTTTATACTCCTAAATCAGTAAGACGTCAAATTATTGAGGGACTAACAATGTCAATGAATGAATTATATCAGGTACTTTTCCAATTTCAGATTACACTAGCATGAGCTGAAAATTATCACAAGATAAGGTAGTATGAGAGAGGAAAGAAATTTAAAGTAGAAATAAAAAATTGATACTTCCACCCAGAAAACAAATGAAAAAAAAATTCTCTCGTATTTTCTACAGTCTGATTTTCTCTCTGGGAGTGAACCGTCTGGAGGTGGCATCAGTTCCCCAAACCACAGGAGATACCTTGGAATTGTGCGAGCAGCAGACAGGTGTCTAGCACACTCAAGGGGAAAGTTTAGCATTCTTTCACAGGGTTCCTTTGTAGGACAGAAATATTTGAGCCCGTCAACACTTTGCTTATTTATTTTTAAATTGTTTACTCTTAATACTCTTTAGTTAAAGCTACTAAGTTATTTCTAGTTTCTTGTTGTTTGACAGTTTCATACATTATGTAATGAATTTTAGTCCTTTTCACCCCCCCCAATTGCCTTCTCTTATTCCATTCTAATTTCTAATTGAACTTAAATTTGAGGTATAACTGTTTTTGTGCATGTGGAACTGGAAATCAAAGAAAGCTCTCTGCTACTGAACTCTTCCCCTGCCCCATGAATGTTTTTAGTAACATGTGTCCTTTATACTTTTTGGAATCACATAGAGTTACTAATTCTGGTTTTACTGTGGTTAATTTTAACTCTGGACTATATAAAATAAAGACTATTGTGGATCTGAACCATAGTGATGTAATCTTGAACCAGATGGCAAGTCTCCAGGGTTTACTACCTGACATAGATATCAGATTAGAAATTCTCCTTCTGAAGCAGACTGTTTAATGACATGTATCATCTAGATCATCAAAAACTGCATTTTATGTGAAATTTCCTAGAGGCCAATTATTAACAGGCCTCACTCAAACTATACAAAATAAAAAAATGGATTAGCCATTCTGTAACAAACAGAAGTGCTCATTAAATTAATACTAAGAAGAAACAACACACAGTGCAGCCCATGAAATATGCATTGGCTTATATCATTCCACCCCATTGAAAGATTTTAGTGAGGCTTTAAGCATTTGATGTATTTAGGATGTGGACTATGGAGACTAATAAACTTGTTCAAGAACTCTGGTGTTCCTGTGAATCCATAAAATAGCTAGAGTACTGTCAGGTGATTCAGTTCTCTTTAAGCAGGTTAATCTTTCCTGTTTGCAATGGGCTAAACCCAGGTTACATACTGAGTCTTTAGCAAAGTTCACAGGGAATGGGAAAAAAGCATCAAAGTCATTCTTGGATTTAATTATTCTTCTTCTAATACAACAAATTCCTTAACTAAAATTCGAGTTATTGGGGGGAATGTGAACATTCTGGAAGTCAGTGAGCCCCGTGTTCAACCTGCAGTCATTTGTTCGATGTCGCGTTTGTTAGTGTGCTTCCCTTTGTGGACCTGCAGTTATTCAAGAGGATTGTTTTCTTTCCTTTTCATTTCTCTTACTGTAATATAAAGGACTGCCTCTGAAGCTGTTCAAACACCACGGAGGCATTCAGCCTTTATTCGACTTCTGCCCAAATAACATTTAAAGCATTCAGGTTGTTAAACAGGCGCACACACAAAGCAAAACAAAAATATACTGAATCCGTTCACTTTAGCTCATACATACGCATGTCTAGGACTGACCATTTACTATTGGATAATTTATTAAGGGGATTGACCCTGTAGAAACTGATTCTTGGGGCTGGAGAGATGGTTCAGCGATTAAGAGCACTAGCTGCTCTTGCAGAAGAGCCAGGTTCTTAGCATCTACATGGCAGCCAACAACTGCCCTAACTCCAGTTCCAAGGGATCTGCCACTCTCTTCTGACCTCTGTGAATACGGCAGGACATGGGTGCACTTACATGCATGCGGGCAATACATTCATATACATAAATAAAAATGATAAATGAAATATTTAAAAAATGTATTCTTCCTCCCTCAGCAGACATTGATTGCCTATAACTTTTCATCTAGGGGAATAACAATTTTAAAAAGGGGTCATGCATTCGAGAGGGAGGAGCTGGAGGGGAGAGAAAGAGTACAAATGACATCAATACAGAGCTTGTGCATAAAATTGTCACAGAGTTTGAAAATTGAATAAAAATTCTTTTTTGCATTCCTTTTTCAATGTAAAGTTTATCCATATTTATCAGGAAACCAAACTTGCTCGGGTTTCTCTGATTGTTGTTAGTGGCTATGAAGTATTTCATTTCTGTTAGTGATTTAATATTTAATGGATGAGTATTTATAAGAACTTGAAAGAAGGAAAAAAGTCTAGAATTATACAATTGCAAACATTTTGATAAATCTTATTTCATCTTTCAAGCCTTAATACTTATTTGACAAGATTATTAAACATTAAAAACATACACTCCATGTTAATAAGTATGAAGGTTATGCTGAATTTTTACCTCACAGTATACATGATTGTTTCCCTTTGTCATTAACTATTTTGTGACTAGTGTGTGAACATCACATAATGTGGTAGGTTCTTTTACTTTGTTTAGACATTTCCCTAATAATAAGTACTTAGTTTCTTTGTTTCACTTTTAGAAATATGTAAGTAATCAAGTTTTGGTATTAGATTATACATTGTTTCTGTATATTCCAGAATAAATCCTCAAAGGAGAAATTTATAGAACCAGAGCTCTCAAAATTTCAACATTTAATGCAAATGGTTAATTTATTTAAGAAAATGCTGTGGAAACCTAATCTGTCATCTCAGTATATTATTACCATTCATACCCTCTTATGTTAACATTTTACATAAAATTACAAATCCCTGCTAGTACTTCCAATTTAGTTGATGCCACCTACTTAATAATTTTTGAAATTTATTTATTTTTTTGCTTCACAGGAGTTTAAAATATAGTGACTCATGGTCATAGTATATATTTCCCCTTATCTGCCAAGAATATTTTAAAGTTAGATTTTTTTATGAGCTTCAGTAATTAAATATTTTTAGAAGTTAAATTTATTCACCTTAAATTGTATTGGTAGAATAATGTTATGATTTAAAAGTTCTATGCTGTTCAGAAATTACTTTCCCATGGTTTTAATATTGCCATTATTTCTTTAGCAATGTTGATTTACTGCGATGTATTATATTTTATAGCTAGAACATAATTTTTTCTTAATAATATTTCCCTAACACATTTATTGAGTAGTCTGTGATATATTGTTTATTAAAAATGGCTTAAATTATATTTGAACAATTTTAGTAATTTTGAAAATGTTTCCGAGGTAACATTTTCAGGATGTTTTGATGAAATCTGATGCCAGGTAGAATAAAACAAAAATACTGCAACTTGGAAAAACTACATGGATTTACCTTGCATAGATTGCTTTTGCATTTTTTCATGGTTGTTCTTTTCCAATGACTGTATTTACTGAAATCTAAGTTTTAGGTAATTATGTTTTAAGAAACTTAAGTTTATTCACTTTTATAAAACATCATTATGCTCCCCATTAAACTATTTCTACTCATTGTCTTTTTTCTCCCACATATAAAGAAGCTCAGGTGTGTACTTTTAGCCTTCCCCTTTTTGTCTTGGTAAACTGTATTTTGTCAATGTCATTTATAATGGCTTTCATTCATGTGTATACAGTTAGTCCAACCAGCTGTCCAAGGAATTGCTATAGAGATGATTGTATGGATTCGAAAGAATTCTGTATTTCACCTTACTTTGCGACTAGGGTATCATACAGTGCTTTCAATAAAACATGTCTTTAAAAAAATCACCACAAATATGAGGGAACAACTTAAAATATCACATAAAAATCTATTCTGTTTTATGTTTTTTTTTATTTCAATGAACAATTCATATTTACACAACTTCTTTTTTCTTTAATTATTATTATTTTATGTATAGAAGTGTACCGCCTGCATGTATATAAATGTACCTGTGTCATGCAATGCTCACAGAGGTCAGAAGAGAGCGTCTGATACCCCTGGAACTGGAGTTATGGGCAGTTGTTAGCCACCATGTGGGTGCTGGGACTCAAACCTGGGTCTTCTGCAAGAACAGTGTTCTTAACTGCTGAGCCATCTCTCCAGCCCCATCTTTGTTCTTTCTGAACCCAGAATTTTGTGGGAGGTAGAGGAACAATTCCCTAACATGTTACAGTTGGTTTGCATAGAACTTTGATAACAAGGAAAAGTCAAAAAAATAAAGAAAGGCTCAGGGTAACCAGGATTTCTGTGGTACGGACAGAGCTTTCTTCACCGTCCTTAATAGAGTGTTTCTCGGTGACTTGAAATGAGGAACAAAAATACTACTATGAAAATATTGCTTTTTGTTCACTTAAAAATATGGAGTTGGAAAGGTTTCACAGAGAGTGCATTAAAGATAAAGACGGTAAAGCGAAGCAGCATGGCAGGTTGCTCCTGTGCGTCTTTTACTCCAGGTAATGCTGAATTTAGAGATCGCTGCTACCCCGGTGGTAGCATATGTTTAGACATAACTAAACATTTCAGTGCTTTTGAACATTTTCGAATGTAACTGAGGAATCTGTTCAGTCACTCTTTTTCTTTTGAGGCAAGTCTTAAGGAAGATCCGGCTAATCTTTTCCCATTCGATATATTGCTATAAAAGAGAAAAATTTATGAGCAAAGATGTTGAGCTCCTGAGCCCCTTATATAAACAATAATAGCAATAAAATATCCACAGAGTGCTTCTTATGACAGGCATTATCCTAAATACAGTTTTGAACCAAGTGTTTGAAGGACCTGGCCGGCCAACTTTAATCTCCTAGTTATTCAAGTTATAATTTTTGTTTGTTGGTTTGTTTTTTGGTGGGGGTGTGTGTGAAAGTTTATTACTTTTAATTTTTCCCTCATTTTTAATAGCTTTTTGAGAATTTCATAGAATGTATTTGAATCACATTCACGCCCCTTCCTCAACTCCTTCCTGGTCCGACCTTCCCTTCATACCCACTGGACTTCGTTCCTGCTTCCTAAAATCACCAAAAGTGGCATTTGTGGGTGGATGGTGAAAATAGAAGAGTAAAATAATGATTTGTGAGAGGACTCAGTGGCCTGGGTATTTCGAGTTGAAAAGCCCAGTATCAAGTATGGGAAAATAAATTTTACACTAAGACAGACAATAACTTTAGATATTCATTGTTTAAAGAATGGTCTCTAAAGATTTGGGGGTTGGAAAAAATGTCTCATGTTATGGTTAGCTTCATTATGACTTACAACAACCAAACGCTCTTGAAATGACATTTGTTTGTGATAAAGCTCAGTGTGACATCCTTTCCCAGCGGTTTGGTATTGCCACAGTCCATATCCTGCATTTAAGCAACCATGTTTTCCTAGATCTCCTTCTGTTACTTCAGGAAAATTGCATTTGTATGTCAGAGAGAGAGAGAGAGAGAGAGAGAGAGAGAGAGAGAGAGAGAGGTTTTTCTTAGAGGTAATAAGAGAAATAAGCAAAAACACATTGACTATTTCTTTAAAATACTTAATATCAGTAGTCTTGCTGCTAAGTAATTTTCTAATATAAAACTTTTCATTTAAAAAATATAATCAAGAAAAATTTCCCTTAACGGAGACTCATTTTATCCTCCCTCCTTCCCTTTCTTGCTTTCTTCCTTCTCAGGAAGAGTCACTTGTTCTTCAGAAACCGAGTCAGGAGAAGAAATTTCAAATAGTAGCAGATAAGTTCATTTCTCTACATTTACACTAAAATACCCTTGATATTCAGTATAAATTAGCCTCTTGACATGTATTGTTAACTTCATAGCAGTGTATAAAATCATACAATAATCATTATTTCCTTACTTTTGAATTTTAAAATAAAGATTACGACAAGTGATTAGTAAAGTCAAATGTGAATTAATATTAGACAGTTTCATGTCAGTCAAATTAGTTTTTTTTATTCTGTTAGAAACATATTGAACTTAAACTATACATACAAAACAAATATTTAGTCTTATTTTACTTTTGCAATTTGCCCTCATTGATTCCTTTCCCTGGCATAATCACTATTAAAGTGTAGTATGTGTTTTAATCACTTTGGGCTTCTATAACAAAATACCATTGATTGGGTAGCTTAAAAAACAAACATTTCTTTCTCATAGTTCTAAAGACTCAAACTCTGAGGTCAGGTGTTATCATGTTTGAATTCTCTTCCAGGATGCGGAATACAGAGGTCTTATTCTATCATCATATAGAAGACAAGGGTGAAAGAGCTCTTTGGGGTTCCTAACTGTGATCTCATGCTTATATGATAATTACAGCCCACCACCTTGGAGACTAGGTCTTTAACATATGTGGTTGGGTAGGGTAACATCATAGCAAACACCGCAGCATAAGAGTATAAGATACTATGTTCTTCTACAAGTCCTTCTTGTCATATGAATGCATATATATGCACACATGTAACTATACTGCAACTTTTTAAAGAACATGAAGTTAGACTATAGTTTTTCTGAAAATTATGTTACTTAAAATATATATTGATACAGTTGCCGGTATATATTTATCTGTTAGTTTTTATTTTTATAGTTTATCGTTGTCATTTAAAACTTCCCTTTCTGGAATGGTAGTCTTTGATCATGTCCCTCTGTACATTTGCGATGTGCAGAAGCATAAATTGAAATGGAAATGCAAATGGAACCGGTGCCAGAAAGAACGAAAGAGGCTTTGAAAAGCAGGCTCTGTGGAGATGCATTCCCTTTTCATGCTTTAACAGTTGTTACTCCTCTTTCTCTTCACATCCTCTAAAATCATTATTTGTCTTCTACATGAGTCTCTTCCAGATATCTTCCATAAAAGATCTGGATGAGTGATCCCTATGATGTTCCTCATTTGTCAGAGAACTTCTCAAATCTCACATCATCTGCTGGTGTTTATCTTCCAAGGATCCTGTCATTACCCAGGAGGAACACTCAAGCCATGATAAGCCTTGTCTCCTAACATCTATCTTAATGCATTTCCTATTTTCCTTTGAAAGAGGTCCAACATTACCACTTGAATACTTTTGATGTGTAATAGTGTCAACCTTGTTTCCCAGACACAAAATAAATGACAGAAGAGGCTACAGCTGAGTAAACAATGGTATTGCATGTACTTGGTACTACATGAAAGGAGGCTGAGTCTTGCCTTAGGCATTTGTAATTTTGGATGGGATTGTAGTCAGTTCTCATGGGCTGGAAACTCAAGCCCTGGTTAAAAAGTCAAATCCATGTTCATCGTCACAAATTTTTTTTCGTGCAAGTGGGACATGCACATATAGATATATTTATACATTGTATATCAGTAACATCTCTTCAGAGAGACACAAGATTGCAAAAGTTACTGTGTAGTCACAGCAAGGGATTAGCTAGTGCAGGTGTCTTCATGAGCCCATGCGGATATTTTCATACATAGATTCCGGGTGGAGATGGTAAGAAGTGCAGTGAGACAGGACTGCAAGCAGAGACTCATTTCTCTACTTTTGCATACTGCACCAGCAGTGTTACTGTGGAGTATTTAACACTTCAGGAAACACATAAGAAGGGAAGGGATTTTGTAACATTGAATACTGTTTTGATATTCTGATAATAATAAATCAAGTGTATTATCATCTATATAGGGAAGATAAACATTTTGTGCTTAAAAACTTAGACAAAAGCATTAGATATTATTTAAAGAAATCTGTTTATTGTGTCTGTGGGTGCATGCATGTGGGTGGGTGTGCTACAGTACTTATGTGGAGGGCAGACCATAGCTTCTTTCTTCTACCATGTGGGTTCCAGGGATTGAACTCAGGTTATCAGGCTGGGTGGCAAGTGCACCCTACCCACTTAGCCATTTCATTGACCCCAATTTTAAGTATTACTGACTATGAAGTTAAACAAGTGCAGGGGTATAAAAATCTGAAGGGCCAGAGATCAAAGAGACTTCTTTTTGCGACTAGTTAAATTACAGAGAAAGACTAGGTTGTCATAGACAAATTCTACACCAGAAACTATACCCTAGAAACTCTAGATACAATTAAGAAAATCTGGGGAAAAAAGTTTTAGAAAGCTATTAAGACTTGAACTACAGGGTCTTCAAAGAAGGGTAAGGTCCAGCTAGACTGACCTTTCGTGCCACTTTCCTCATCAAAGACATTGGCCTTCTTAAAGGCACTACTGATCTGGTCAGAAGCTGAAAACAATTTCTACCAGTCTCAGGGAACCATACAGTGGGAAACTAGAGTCCAGGTCCCGCATGAAGGGACCTGGTATTCACTCGCTGTTTCTACCCAGTGTTCCTGGAGGCCTCTACCCTCAGAATAAACGTGAGACCATTAGCTTAAAACATCCTTACACAATACCACAGCCTGAGAGCTGATAAACAACAGAAATTTACTTTTCACAGTCCTGGAGGTTGGGAAGAGCCAGATCTGGCACTACAGATTCACTGTCTTTTCAGGTTCACATCCTGATTCACAGACAGCTGTATTTTCATAATTTCCTCCGAGGCAGAAGGGGTTGGGCCCATTCTGGGGCCTCTTATAAGAAGAGAAATCCCACGCAAGACAGCTCCACCCTTATGACCTAATCACCTCCCAAAGCACCTGCTCATACTGTCATTTTTGACATTAGGGTTCAATATATGAATTTGGGAAGCATACAAAGATTCAGAGCAGAGCAATGCTCTTAGACGAAGAGTAGCTTTTACAAAGCTGAAGGCCTTGCTTTGAAGTTGCCCAGTATCTGCCAGAGAGCTCAAGCAGAGAGTCCATTTAACTTCATGATTCTTCAGATAAAACCATGGTTTTCAATAAAATTATGATGAGGGGGAGAAAATGATATTACATGAACTAAACCTCTGGAAAAATAAATGATAAATAGCTCCAGACCCACATGACATGCAGACATTGATGTTACTGAGCTAGGACAAGAAAATTATGGGTGCCAGTTTTGGAGTACTAATCCCTTCCCCAGGATGTGGATTTGGACTTTCTGTGCTTGAACTGATTCCTCTTATCTGCCTGCCTGGTGTTCTCAAGCCTCCTCAAGGGTTCACCTTTTCTTCAGGTGCTGGTTTTGTCTATTTCAACTAACCATCCTTCATGTGCATGCTGGCACTTTGGAAAACTACAGGAGAAAGCACCTGTGATAGTGAATACTTTTGACAGAATTTGAAGCACCTAGGAGGCAAGCGTGCAGGCACACCTGTGAGACATTATCTTGATTAGGTGGACTGAGATGAGAAGATCCACCCTAAAAGTAGACTTGGGCCCTAGACTGCATGAACATGAGGAAGCTAGTTGAACAGAAATATAAGGACTCTATTCTTTCTGACGGCATCACCATATGACCAGATGCTTCAAGCTCCTGCCCCCTTGATGTCCTGCTATGATAGACTTGAACTATCATATCACAGTACCCTTGAACTGTGAACTTAAATGAATGTTTTCTCTCTAGGGTACTTTTGTGAGGGAATTTTATTACAGCAATGGAAACAACTAAGACATCACTTTTCTGAAAACTGCCAGCTTCTCTCCTCACCTGTCCAATTTTTCCCTCCCCGTTATGCTCTGAAAGTCCTTTCCTTTCAAATCTTCTTTCTCCTCAGTAGCATAAAGTTTGACAATTATTTGAATTGGAAATAGTCTTGGAGATGTGCTGCTGAATTTAGGTGCCACACATTAAACTATACAAAACTGAAAATTGCAGGGCCTTGACACCCTTCACTAAGCTGATATTTTTTGGTAATACATTTGTCTCATTTGGACACTTGATGGAGTCCTTATTTTAGCTAAGAATGAGAGCAGGTGATCTGCAGGCCATAGTCTGGAACACTTTCTGGGCCCTTCTCACCCTATCTCTAGAGAAGCGGTCTGGGGCTTCAGTTCATCTCAGGTATGGCTGATGAATATTCAAAATCATCTCTTCAAATAGAGCATCGTGGAATTTTATAAGAATTAATGGCCTCTGTGGCTAATTTTACAATGTTTGTGCTCTGCAGAGCATTTCTTGTTTAGAGCACTGCTGGTAGAAAGGAAGCCATCCAAAGCCAGGTATGTGAGAGGAGGCATGTAGATGACACATTGTTACTAATACACTACCTCTGCGCAGCATCAGTAATGGCCTCGCCACGCTCTGTTCTTTACTACTTCAGTGGCTCCTTGTCATTATGGCCAAGGGGATGGGTGGTTGATGCAGTGATGGTAGAAATTTGGGCTATTTTAATCTCTTTTTATGGCTCCACTCGTCCCTATTCTCAGCCCCCGAAGCAGGGTGAGTTAGCAGTGACTTTGTTCTCTTTTCTTTGCTTGAGGCTGAAAACAACAATTATCTGTGGCCACATGTTACCTCCTGTTTAACTTTTGAAGTTCATTATTACATTATTGTCCACAGTGGAGAACAAACGACAGAAACATCTATGTGACATGCATATGCTCATTTGCTTCACTGTGACAATCATTCACTATGTTTCTTTTACCAAGGAGTATACAGACTTTTTATTAAAAAGCTATCAAGAAACAACAAAAATCACATATAAACACACACACACACACACACACGCAGAGAGAGAGAGAGAGGAGAAATAGAAATCTATCAAGTGAATCTTCTGGTCATTTGACCTCGATTATAGGTGTGATTTAGTAGTGTCAATGTTTTAAAAAAATATTTTGTTTCTTATTTTTATTTTAGGTATATAAGTGTATTGCTTGCATGTAGGTATGGGCACCCATGTTGTACAATACCTAAGAAGGTCAGAAGAGGATGTCGAATCCACTAGAATTGGAGTTTATGGACAGTTGTAAGTTGCTGTGTGGGTGCTGGGAATCAAACCCAGGTCTTCTGCAAGAACAACCAGTATTCTTATCCACTGAACAATCTCTCCAGCCTCTGCTGGGATTTTGTTTAACTTTCTGAAAATTTCATACATGTATACAATGTATCTTAATCATAGCCCCTCCCACTCTCTCCCTGTCATTCTTCCTGGGCCCCCAACACATCTCCCAACTACATATCTTCTTTTTTATTTTTTTGATAGACTACTGAATCCAGTTAGTGCAGTCCTCATGTACCTGGCTGTGGGGTCACAGGCAGCCTACCAGTAACCACACTCAGAGAAAAGTGACCCTTTCTGTCCCAGTAGTCATCAACTGCCACTGGCTCTTCAGCTGGGAGTCCTCCTCACCTCCGTGTAGGAATTTCAACTGACTTATTTTTGTGCAGATACTGTGCAGGTATTCACTGTGAGTTCATGCGCACAACAGCCATGCCGTGCCCAGATGACAGTGTTTCCTAGCCCTCCTCCCTATCTTCTGGTTCTTAGATTCTCTCTTCCTCCCGTTCCTGAACCTTGGTGGTGAGGGTTGACCAATGTCGGCAGCTTGGCACTGGTTGTCACTTATTCTCAGCACTTTGAACAGTGATGAATCTCTATTAACCAATATCTTCTGCAATACAAAGCCTCTCTGATCAGGGTTAAGAGAAGTCTAAATCTATGGAGATAAGCATTAATATCTAGAGGAAGTTTAACAATCTGACGCTCAACAAAACATCAAAAGAGTCTCCCCTTGGGCCTATGACTGGGAAGCCTTAGGTTTTGGCTATGTATACAGTACCAGGTACACAATCCCTTCTGTAGAGCAGGTCTCAAATCTAATCAAGAGAGTGGTTGGCTACCCCATAAACAGTTTTGCCACTATTGGAGTAGAGTCCAGTACTGGATACGGCCATGAATGTCTTTTCTCCCTAGGCAGCCTTTACACTACCTCCCAGCACCAAGAAAGCTAGCCAGCAGGGAGGGAGTTTCTTGGTCAGTTCAAGTTTGATTTCTGTCCTGCAACCAATATGTGTGGTTTCATCAGCAATAGGGCCTTCCCATCTAGTTATATCAGGCAACCAAGGGTCATGGCAATAGCTTGGATTTTTTGTGGGGGGTTGGGGACTCCCATGACTAATAACTCATAGGGAGGTAACCTGTGCCTGGCACTGAGATTTTTATTTAATAAGCCATAATTTCTGGAAACAACATTGTTCATGCATATAGGGTACCTCATTGTTCAAATTCTCTTTTTTTCTGCATATTGTAGTTTTATTTAGCTTAAAATCTAGAGTGATTTCATGAGACTTCTTTGGGCATCCTTAGTTTAGGTTAACCTATCCTTTCCCTCTACCTCCTTGCCCAGATCCATTCTTCAAACTTTGACTCCTAATGTTCTACTCCTAGTCTTTCATCTCACTTGGGTTCCACTATTGCCTCTTATGTTTCCTGCTGGAGCCCCAGGATTATAGGCTCCCATATAGCTTCGTCATGAACACTTCATTTTGTTTAGCCTTTTACCCCATGCCATTTTCCGGTCCTCATCATTCCACTATCTGTTTGAACCTTTCTGTCCCCCTGTGTTTCCCCTCTCTGTTTTCGTTTCATGTATATTCTGTTATCCATCCTCTTTAGTGCATGCTTCCACCAATGAGCAGTTTCTAGGATCGCACCTTCCACAGGTACTCCAGGTTAAACAAGAGATTTGCATTCAGAACCCACATATGTGATGTTTGTCTTTGGGGCCCTGGGTGACCTCACTTAGTGTACTATTTTTCAGTTCCATACATTTATCTGCAAAACTTCATGATTTCAGTTTTTTTTACAGTGGAGTAATATTTCGTTTGTACCACATTTTCATTATTTATTCATCAGTTGATGGACTTCTAAGTTGATTCCATTCCTAAATATTGTGAACAGAACAGTAATGAACATAGAGGTGCAAGCACCTCTGTAGTAAGTCCTTTGGGTGTATGTCCAGGAGTGGTAGCTGGGCCATATGGTAGATCGTTTACAGTTCCTAGAGAAACTTCCAGACTGATTTCTAAAGTGGCTGCACTAATTTACACTTCCACCAACTATATAAGGGTTTCCTTTCCCCACATCTATGACAATATTTGCTGACACTTGTATTGATGATTGCCCTTCTAACTGGGCTGAAATGGAATCTTAAAGACATTTAATCTGCATTTTTCTGAGAATGAAAGATGTGGAAATCTTTTTAAGTGCTTACTAACCTTTTGCATTCCTTTTTTTGAGTTCAGTGGTGCAAGTTTGAGCTATCCTTCTCTCGCTTATGCTCAGTGAGTCCTGGGTAACTCGGATATGAAATACAAATCCTACAAAAATGAAGAGCTGGCAAAAAGGAAAGCCTTCTCCAGTGTGTGTGCAGCAATGAAAAAATCCTGTTAGTCTGAAGTAACAGTATACAGCTATGTGTAACCTGGGATTCTAGGGTATTATCATGCTCCCATTTGTTATATATATATATATATACTATGCTTGGAGAATAGTATAAAGACATATTCTTTATGTGTTTGGTCTTGAAAATATTTTTCTTGTCTCTTTTAAGGGACAGTAATTCAGAATAAAAATGGTACTCAGGAAATATACTTTTAACATGCCTTAAAGTTCTGTATCAAACAGTGAATAACTTTAAGAATATTTAATGAATTAAAATTATATATACTAGGTATTATTAAACATGTTTTTGAATTATTGACAGGATTAGTTATTTTTACCATATTATAAGCCAATTCTTATATAATGCTTAAAAGAAATGAAACTGTGGCTGGAGAGAAGGCTCAGTGGTTAAGAGAACTGGCTGCTCTTGCAGAGGACCTGGGTTCAATCCCAAAACCCACACGGGAGCTAACAACATTCTGTAACTCCAGTTCCTGGGTAATCTTACACCCTCTTCTGACCTCTGTGGGCAAGGCATAGCATGGGTACACTTACACACACGTAGACAATACACATACACATAAAGTAAAAATAATAAATAAAATCTTAAAAATAAAAAAAGAAATGAACCTGGAGCAGGGGAGATGATTTTGAAATTTTGAGATGATGATTGAAAGGGAGATGAAAGATTACCTTTCAATGGGAAAAGGTACTTGGGGCCAAACCTGAGTCTAATCTATCGGAACCACATAGAGAAGAAGAAAACTTTTTTTTGCCAATTGTCTTGATCTCAACAAGTGTATTGTGGCACACAAAATAAATAAATGCAAATAAATGAAACTGTATTCCTTTAGAAATAGTAAAGTGTTGAAAGGTTTACAATGATGCTCAACTTTTCCACATTATTTGGAACAGAAGCATATTACTGAAATAATGTTTATCTTTTGGGGTTGAATCTTTTAACACCAGCAAAATTTTTTCTTATAACATGATAGTAAAAACGTGATCTTGGTTTAAACGAGTTACTGTGAAATGGTGAAATATGATACTTATGATTTGGAATTAAGAATTTATGTGTTTATTTAGAACTAGAGAAAAACATCCTTTTACATACTAAAACATGTATGGTTAGTAAAACCTTAGCAGGTCTGATGTGTTTCCAAGGCTAAATAATAACCCTATTAAGCTGAGTAGTCTGAACTCAAAGACTTTATTGTGTAAATATCGATTGCCATGTAGGGTGCTGACACTCTCCCTGCTTTTTAGATGTCTACATCTTTTTTGTGAGTGGGTTAGATAGTCTTAGCCTGGTATGATTTGAGATATTTGGTGTCTATCATCTTTTTGATTGATTAACTGCTGTCAGTCTGAGGCCTTCCCACTCTGTCTTTCTCCCCTTCCTTCACCATCTTCATTACTCTGTAGGTCTCACTGGGAGCTTGGTAGCATGTAGGGCATAATGCAATGTGGCCCTTAGCCAGGTCACCTGCTATGAGGATTAAGGGAGTGGCTCCTGTGGGCGTGGTGCTCTGCTCCAGCCAGGCGTGACACCAGCTTCTGCCCTGCATCTAGAGAGAACCTGCACCGAGATGATCCATCTGGAGACAGATTACTATTGGCTGCAGTTGGGAACCACCCCATAGGGTGACTGGCTAACCAAACTCATAAAACCCTTTGCATTTCCTTGAATAAACCAGTTTGCGGCAGCTCGCCCTCTGCATGCTTCCACCCAGCTCCTGGGGTCTGTGTGTTGACTCCTCGCCTCTCACCCCCTCATGTCGGTGACCCTGCGTCCCACTTGGGCTGGCACAGGGCAGAGGGACCCCAGCAGTAGCAATCTATGATGGCTACTCAGCAGTCTCCTGCCTGCCTTCCTGTTTTTGTAAATTCAGACATGTAGATGATAATCCCTGGACGAATGGATAGACCACTGACTTTTGTTTTAATGGTGGAAAAATCCTGCTGCCAGTGCCTGAATTGCACAGAAATCTCCAGCAATATTGAAACATTGAAAGTCTATTTTAGTCAGTGGGCAAAGAAAATATACAACACATCAGAGGAACTAAAGATGTTCTCAGTAATTACTCCCTGAAAAAAGGCAGATTTTTAGAAAAGTTCCTTCATTCTTTTAAGTTTTGTTTTGATGGGTCCTAAATGTAAGGCTTTGTGCATCACATTTTAAAAGTTGAAGAACACATGGGCATTGCTGGAAATGGAATCATCAATAATTCAGTATGAATCGGAGAAGTTTATAGAATTTGTAAAGCCACAAAGATGAAACATTATATGATATAGATATTTCTCAGGAGAAACTGAAAATGATAAATTTGTTCATCACTACTGTGCAAATATGCAGTTTTAGGGAACACTTGACTTTGTTTTTCTGAAATATAAATAGCATTTTAGTTAGCTGAAGACACTGACATATGGAAGGTGTTGGAGAATTCATGCCAGTTGAATAATTATTGAATAAATCAATGAGCAAGTTATTATTGGACACTGACTGCATGCTCAGCACATCCCAGGTGGTGTGGGGAAGTGGCGATCTAGTCATGTCAAGCTGTTGCTATGCTTACAGGACAATCTGTCACCAGATTACAACTGTTTCCTGTCAAAACCAAAGAGGTACCTCTGCTTAAAGTGACTGTCATGTATGCTTTTCCAGTCTCTACATGGGAGACTAGAGAGAGGAATGGGAAGCAAGACAGTGATAAAGCAGCGTGTCAGAAAATAAATCCCTCCAAAATGTGTCTGAAGAAAAGAGGCCTTGGAGAACAAGAGGCTGGGTTCCTGCTGGCCAGACAGTTCTAGAGAGGAGTTTTAAATTGTTATTGTTTTTTTCATTTTATGTGTATGGATGTGTTGCCTGCACATATGTAAGTGCACCTATGTCATGCAATGTCCCACAGAAGCCAGAAGAGGGTGTTGAAACCCCTGGAACTGGAGTTATGGATTCTTGTTAGTCATCTTGTGGTGCTGGGAATTGAACCCAGGTCCTCTTGAAGAACATCAAGTGTTCTTAACTGCTGAGCCTTCTCCCCAGCACTGAGAAGGGGTTTTAAGTTTGCTTAAGGGAATTTAAGCTGGCTAAATATTTTATTCCTTGTTATACTTGAAAGAGGATGAGGGCAGAATTACAAAAATAAACCAAAGCAGTTGGGTTGGGGTGGTGCATGCCTTTAATTCCTGCACTTGGGAGGCAGATGCAGGTGGATCTCTGTGGGATTGAGGTCATAGTGAGTTCCAGGCCAGCTGGGGTTACAGGCGGACCCTGTCTCAATAACAAAATAAAACAAACAAACAAACAAAAAACAAGTTTTCTTCTATTTGTTCTTTTATGATTTTGTCTGTATTCAATTTCCCTCTCCTATGAAGGTAAATATTTGTGGGCTTCCTCTGTAGGAACAGCCTGTCCTAATAAGGAAAGGTAAAAGAGTAGATATTCTTACAGATACTGTAGCAAAGAAAATTTACAAAATAATAGCTTGTGTGGTTCTAACAATGTCCAGCAATGCCAATATACATGGAAACACTGAATAAAATGTCTTTAATAAATGCATAACTGAATTCAGAAGAAATACAGACAAGTGCACCTGCTCATGAGGAAGAACCTGAAAACCTTAATAGAGAGAAACTCTGAACCTAGGCTCTTCTGTAGTGTTTAGAGAAGCATCCTAGAGTTTATTAAACAATAGACTTGAATAATAAGGGCTACACAGGTGGATATGGGAGGGAGAACAAGCTGAGGACAATACACATATATACATAAAATAAAAATAATAAAAACCAGAAGTACAGAGAGGGTGAGATTGCCTAATGGATTAGCGCTTGCTATGCAAACTTGCTGACCTGATGGAACAAAACGACCTACTCCACAACTGTTCTCTGACCTCAACATACTGCGTGCCATGGTGGTACACTACCCACATATACACAACACACACACACACACACACACACACACACACACCACAAATGGATCTAAAATAAAAAGAAGAGTTCACATATAAATCTCCAAAGATGGGCTGAGGAATGGCTCAGTGCATGCTTCATGCACCTGAAGTTCACTGCCCTCGGCCACATAAACAGCCAGGCTTGGCAGAGAGCTGATTGTAGGCCAGCAGCAGGAGGAGGGTTTGGCCACTTAAGGAGGCAACAGCTTTATCCTCTTGACTATAGATAGATTGAATGGGTCCGACATTGTAAGAGTTTATTTATATTTGTGAATAAGAAGGAAAGAAACCCTTATAAATTCTGAAAGTTTCAAAGTCAGTGACTGTTTACTGATGCTCACATTACAATCGACATTTATCTTAAAAGTTTTAAATCTGGTGGCTGAAGAGATGGTTCAGTATTTAAAAGCACTGGCTACTCTTTGCAGAGGAGCCAGATTTGACTCCCAGCACCCACAGGGCTGCTAACAATCATCCATAATTCCAGTCCCAGGGGATTTGATGCCCTCTTCTAACCTCCATGACCCTAGCATGACAGGGGTGTACATACATACATGAAGGCAATCCACACATATACATAAAATAAAAATAATAAATAATTTTTAAAGTTTTAAATTTATTTTAATGAGTATCAGCATATTATTTTGACAATGCAAGAAATCCAGGACCTGATTGAGCATATGTTTAAATACTGGTCAATGCCCATGTATTAGTGAAGAAATACGAAGATGTTAAAAATTATTGTCCAAGACTCATAACATATTCCCTAACTAGTAGTAGAGATATAGAAGCAAATCCTTAGGCAAAATGGAATAAATTAAATAATATACTACTTTCATCTAGTAATATGGTGTCTCTATGCAAGAGTAATTATAATAATCATTATCTGTGCATTAGAATTTAATTGCATCACAAATATAACTTTTATATACAGACTTTCTACCAGAAAGGATAATCCAGTGAAAAATTTAATAGTACATTTTCTTCTAGTAATACATTACCCAATGAATTATGCCTATAACAAGCCAATAAACATATTACTGGATCAACTTGCTACATATAAGTTTGTAATTAATTACTATGTAAAATATTTGGAAATTAAAAATGTTTGAAGAATAAATTTTGACATTATTGTATCGATGTTGGAAATTCTGGAATATTTATATACTTACCATTAATGACTTTTCCATGTACTTTAATATTCTGTATTTCCCTATGACGATTTATTTTTAAATTTTATCATTTATTCATGACTGCTTGACCTCTGCTAAGACATCATTCACAGATCCTCTGTATGAACTTAAAAGGGAGGTTAGCTTTAACATTCCTTTGCTGAGGGAAATCCCTCATTTGTGTGCAGATTGAAACAAAGCACTGTGCCTGAATGTGGTGAAAACACAGGATTTGCTGGCCTTTGGAGATATAATTGTTGTCTGGAATTTTAATCAGGTGGCTAACTCAGATTTTTTTTTTTATCTTTGTGGTGGTAGAGCCAGAAGCATTCTCCACTTTGTTGAAACATTCATGGCCAACTTTCACTTTTCTGGTACATATTTTTTCCTTTATGAGATACTTAGAAATGCTAAGGTATAATTTGAAATTCTACATTGAACCCGTTAATGTTGTTTTAAAGTTTTAAGACATTAGGCCACTTAGTTATGAGGTATTTGGACATTTTTTTACTTGAAATTTTACTAGTAGCTATGAAAACCCATAAAATGCTACTTTAGCACATAAAGGGAAGCGACTCATAAAAAGTCATGTTTACAGTTTTCATCTTTCATTTTACCACAAAATCTTATCTTCTAGTACAAAATGTTGTAAAGACTGTCCAGCACATGGAAATATATGTATACACACACATGCACACACACACACACACACACTTTTTTAGCCATTTAATGTGTAAAAGTCACGTAGACAATTCTTCAATTAGTTCCATCAAAATCAGTAATAAGCAATGATTACTGGATTATGAACTGTTGAAGTGTTACAAAATTCCTAAGGACGAATTCCTTGGGTCATATGAGAAATGCTCTCTAATCACATGACCGTCAATATTTTCTACCTAAACTTTCAAATTCAAGATTAAAAAAACATATAATTATTATAGTGTGACTCAAGGATCAGCATGATTTTAAATACCTGGTACTTGCGAGAAATTGAGAATTTTTGGCCACACCCCAGACCTACTAGACTTTAATCTGAACATTTTTTTATCTGAACTTCAGCTAGGTTTTCAGATAACCTACACGAGCCTTAAAGAGAGGAAAACACTGTATATTTGTTGGTGAGTGTGGCACCATCCCCAAAGAGAAAATAAACACATAAGTCCCTTGTTTTCACACTTAACTTGCTTTAAAATTATTTATTAAAATTTTCTTACAGGGATGTATAATTCATTAAAATCTTGAAAATATGGACAGGGTCCCAGGAACTTGTCGGACCCTCTTTCCATCTGGTCATGCACCATCTCCCTGACTCTTCAGATTTTTTTGCCCTCTCTTCCACAAAAGTCCCTGAGCCCTCGGTGGGTGAAGTTTAATACAGAAGTCCTGTCCTAGGACCAGCATTCTGCAGACTCTTCATCGCTACGCTTTGGCCATTTGTGACATTTGTGTTCCTAGCCCTCTGTGGCATGAGGGAGCTTCATTGATGGAACCGAGATATTCATTAGTGACCTCTTCACCCTTGTTCTATATTCCGTGAACCTTAGGTGCAGAGGTTGCACTGTAGATGTGCCACTTAGACTTGGGCAATTCATAGACACTGTCTGTGTGTGACCAGTTGTGGTACTCTGTAGTAGTCTCTGGAGCAAAAGAAGCTTCTTTGATGAGTGGATACTGGGATATTTTTCTGTAATATAAGGATACATATTTTGCACATAGTAAGAAATTACATTAGTCTAGGGATGTGATAGTCTCTGGGTTTTCTCTAAGATCTATGACCTCTCCAGTCATGTGTACTTGGGTATGATTACAGCACCACACATTAGTTTATTCCCACTGAGTGGACTTTTAATTCAATTAGGTAGCCACTGATTGCCTCCAAGAGTAAAGTGTCATTACTTCATGAATATCATATGCAATGGTTACATCAGAAGCTTTTGGTCCAGAAGCTAGTGTTGGATCATCGATTGGGCTTCTCCCTTAACAGCTTGTGTAGGACTCTCCAAAACTAGCTAGCATTCAGGGGAAATGGCTTCCTGATTAGTTCCAGCTCTATTGCTCCAAATCCCATCTCTGAAGTATGTACTGTTTTCAGCAGCGGGGTCTTACCTTTAAGTTCTGGGAGGCAATTAGGAACTGTGGCAATAGCCTGTAATTTGGGGATTTTCTTAGACTACCCAGGCCAACAACTCAAAGGATGATTTTTCCTGTCTGGCACTGTTTCTTGTTATGTAGCCTTGAGCTATAAACATAGATTCATGTAGAGATACTGTATCTATAATATGTCATTAGATTGATAGACTAATGTTATTCCCGCTGTTTTTACACTAGCTAGGTATTATTTATTTCTCCCCCCTCCCTCCCTGTCTAAGCCTTGCTCTATTCTTCCTCATTTTAAGTGTCCCCATTTTCACCTATGGCTCTACCTCTCTTGAGCTCCTTCTTTCCCTTTATCCCCCAAATCCCTTGTATATAGGTCCTTCTCCCTCCCATTTAAATAACCCCATTTTATCCACCTCTCCTTTGTAACACCTGTCTCCCACTGTTCTTCTCTCTCTGGATCCTTCTTTCCTTTTACCTCTCTGGTTCCTTTCCATGATTCTGGTTCCTGCAGTTACATTAGGATACATACTCACATATAAGGATTTGGTGCTAAGATTCACATATGAGGGAGAACACACATCATTTGTTTTTCTGAGTCTGTGTTATTTCACTTAATATGACAGTTTCTGGTTCCATTCATTTACCTGCAAATTTCATGATTTCATCTTTCTTTACTGCTGAGTAGAACTTGATTGTGTAAACTTACACATTTTCATTATCCACTGGTCAGTTGAGGGATACTTGGGTTGCTTCTGTCCCTTAGCTACTGTGAAAAGAGCAGCAACAAACATGAATGTACAAGTATCTCTGCAATAGGATAAGTCCTTTGAGTAGATGCCAAGGAGTGGTATAATGATAGGTCCATTTTTACTTTTTAAAGACTTCACACTGCTTTCCATAGGGGTTGCATGAGTTTATAATGAGTGAATGAGTGTTCTTCTTTCCCCACATCATCTCCAGCATTTGATATAATTTATTTTCTTGATCTTAGCCAGTCTGACTAGCGTAAGATGAAATCTTAAAGTAGTTTTAATTAATTTTCATTTCCCTAATTATTAACGATGTTAAATGTTTTTTAAGGTGTTTCTTAGCCATCTTTAGTTCTTCTTTTGAGAACTTTGCTCAGATCCTTAGCTCATCTTTTAATTGGGTCATTTTTTTTTTCCAGATTCTTTGTTTTTGAGTTCTTTATATATTCTGGGTGTTAAACCTCTGTCAGATGTGTCACTGGTGATGACTTTCTCCCATTCTATGGGTTTTCCCTTCACTTCCTTGTTTCTTTTGTTGTACAGAAGGTTTGCAGCTTAATATGACCCCCTTTTTTGATCATTGACCTTAATTCCTGAGAAACTGATGTCCAATATAGAAAGTCCTTTTCTACACCCATATCTTTGAAGTTACTGCTATTTTTTTCTTCTAATAGTTTCAGATTTTTGGTCCATTTGGAGTTTACTTTTGTACAAAGTGAAAGGTAAGGGTCTAGTTTCTTTCTTCTACAGGTGGAGATCCAGTTTTGCCAGCACCATTTGCTGAAGATGTTGTTTTTCCTTCAGTGAATATTCTTGGTCTTTTGTCAAATATCAGGTGGCTGAAATTGCATGTACTCATATTTGGGTCTTCAATAATGTTCCATTGATCTATCAGTCTATTTTTGTGCCAGTACCAGGCTGTGTTTATGATTATATCTCTGTAATATTGTTTGAAATCTGGTAGAGTAATCACCCAGAAATGCTTTTTGTTTCAGGGTTGCTTTGGCTCTCTGGGATCTTTGTGCTTCCATATGAATTTTGGGTTGTTCTTTTCTATGTCTGTGAAGAATGAAATGAAGATTTTGATTGGCATTGCATTAAATGTGTATTTGACTTTTGGTAGGATGGTCACTTTCGTATTAATTCTTCCAATCCATAAGCATGGAAGGGTCTTCCACCTTCTGGTGTCTTCCTCAATCTCTTTCTTTACAGATTTAAATTTTTCATTGTAGAGATCTTTAATGTCTTTTTTTAGGTCTACTATAATATAATTTTTCTTTTAAGAGTATTGTGAATGGGAGTGTTTCCATGTACTCCTTCTTCAATTGCTTGTTATTGATATATAGAAAGGCTACTGATTTTTGTAGATTAATTTTGTAACCTGCCACCTTGCTGAATGTGTTAATCATTTCTAGGGAGTTTTCTGGTGGAATTTTTGGCATCTCTTAGGTATAATATAATATCATATGCAAAAAAAAAGGATAATTTGACCTCTTCTTTTCTAACCAGTACTCCTTTAATTTTCTTCCTTTGGGGTATTGCTCTACCAAGGTTGACAGCATGCACAAGACCAATGCAAACTCAGGCAGACAAAAACCCAGCACAGAACTGGGGAAATTGACCACAGACCCCCAATCTTAGTATAATAAATATTGGCAGCTGATATTTGCTTGGTGACAAAGAGCTGATCTTCCTAAAGTGAGGGACTCTACATAGGCTGAATCGACCTCAGTAGATGAACTTGCAGTGAGGAATGCCTGGGGACACTAAATAGATACAATAGGCCTTAATACAAATGACAGATTATATGATTCCAATGGGGGGGATGAGAGGGAGCCAGTGGGAAGGTGCTTTAAAGATGATTAAGACTGATTGAAATGTTTTGTGTGAAATGCACAAAATCTCAATAAAATATTTTTTAGAACAACATTTACTGATGGGTAAGGGAGAGCTAATCTTACTTAAGGTAGTGATCACGATAGGCTGACTAGACCCAATTGATGAACTTCCACTGGGGTACATCTGCTTACACTAACCTTAACATAAATGACAGAATGTGTTAAATCTGGTAGGGCAGCTATGGGAAGGTTGATTTTCCCCCTTAACAGTTTGCATGTTATCATCTAGCATTACGGGGGCTAAATTTCAGGTAGAAGGCTTCCAGGTCAGTTCCTGCTCCATTGCTCTGAGTCCTGTATTTCAAATATGTCCTTGTTTTCAGCAGTAATGTATTATCTTCTAGTTCTCAGAGATAACCAGGAACTTTGGAAATAGCCTGTATTATTTCGGGAGTCTCTTGAGCCACTCTTACCAGTCACACAAAGGGAGAACATAATGAAATATGGTTTTAATTTCAGCTGGCTATGCGGTAAGGAGTGAAACTTTTGGAGGAAACATAATGGATTACTAGCTTGCATTCTCTTAAGCAGTGCACAAAGATTCCTTTTTCCACACCCTCAATATTTGTCTTTTTGTTACTATCAGGAGTTTTGGGATGAGAGTCCATGTAATTTTGATTTGCATTTTCCTGATAATTTGTGATGTTGAGGATATTTTCATAGAATAGAAAACATGCTAATTTGCCATGTGTATGTCTTCTGATAACTAAGTCCTTTGCTCATTTCTTCTTAAAAATATTTTAATTTATTATTTGGAAATTTCATACATGTATACCATGTGTTTTGATAACATACACGTCCTACTATCTCCCTTCAGCTCCCCCCTGAAACCTCCCAACATATATTCCCATTTTCTTCTCTTCTCTTTTCTTTTCTTTTTAACAAATTAATAATCCACTGAGTCCAGTTGCTGCTTCTCATATGCACATGGGTGTAGGGCCGTCAGCTCTGGCATGGATATACTACCAGTGCCCATACTCCCATAGATTAAGTGACTCTCCCTTCGTCAGGAGACTTCAGCTGCCAACAGGTCCTCATCTTGAGATTGTGCCTTGGGAACCTCTCTCTGACACATGCTGGAATTGTGACTGGCTTGATCTTGTGCAGTTCTTGTACATGCAACCACAGCTGCTGTGGGGTGATGAGTGCAGTGGCCCTTTCATTCCCAGAAGCTATTTCAACCTCTGTCTCTTACAGTTTTCCTCTCCCTCTTCTGTGATGTTTCCTGAGCTTCGTGGAGGGGGAGTGGATACAGACGTCCCGTTTAGGGACGAGCACTCCCCAGTCACTTGTTCTTTGTATTTTGGTCAGTTGTGGGTTTCTCTATTAACTCCCAGCTGCTGCATAAAGAAACGTCTCTGGTGAGGGCCATATTTACAGGACAAGCCATGAATTTCTTCCTATGGAATGGGCCTTATTATGTCCCATAGTATTAATAATACCATTGCACCACATTTTAATATTTAATGATATAAGATTTTTACGTATTTTAGATATTTAATACCTTATTAAACATAGAGCTTTCAAATATTTTCCCCCATTCTGCACATTGTTTTTGTATTCATTGACCATTTTTCTTGTGGTGGATAAGCCTTAACGTGTTATATAATGTCACTTATTTTTTGCTCTTGTCATATGTGTTTTGGGTGTCATATGGGAAAAACCACTCCCAAGACCAAGGAACATATTCCTTACTCTTTCTTCTATAAGAGATATTTTAAGTGTTATATTAAAGCTTATAACTCATTTTGGATTTATCTGTATGCATTATGTAAGATAAAATTCTAATTTAATTGTCCTACTTGTAGATGCACGATTTTCTCAATGCCAGTCATTGAAGATACTATCCTTTCTTCATTGTGTATTCTTGGCATTCTTATTGAAACTCACAAGACTATGTACGTGTGGGCTTATTTCTGGTATCTGCCTTATAATTTGTTGATATAGGGACAGTTTTTGGTCAGTACCTTTGCATTTTGAGTATAACTTTATAGTATAAAGATTCCAGTTTTGTTGTACTCAAAACTGTTTTGGCTATTCACATTCCTTGTAGTTTCATATGAATTTCAGTATTGTTTCTATTTCAAAGAAGTATATTATTGAACTTTAATAAGTGTTTTACCTAATCTAATGTGGACAATTAAATTTTGGGATTGGTCTATTTTTATTGCATTTTACTTGAGAACTTGAGAACTGGTCAATATTTTACTGATTCTTTGTTAATAAATTTGGGTTTTATATTGAACATTTTAATATTTTGTTGTGGAATTCTAAGTTCTATAAATGTCCTCTGGATAATGTGTGTGTGAGTGCTTGCACATGCTTTGTGTTTTATTAGGCAATCTACTTGATTAGTTCACAGCACAAATGCTGTCTCATTTCCTGTAGGTAGTGGTTCCAATATGAATTGTTTTCACAGCCTTTGCTATGCTGTTATACACTGGCCAGGCCGTTTTCTTTTATGCTCCCACATTGGTTTATGTTAAGTCTTTCTCAAAATCCTTTGTGATAGGATTTGTAGTTGTTATGCATGTGGGTGAGCTCAGCACAGAAGAAAGTGGGGAGCCCTCATTTGCAGCTCTATTTTCCCATGGACCCCAGCTAAATACATAAAAAAAAAACTATTCAGGATTTGGATGATCCTGTTCCACAAATCATTCTTTAAACTTTGATAGACAAGGTAGTGAATCACCATGCCCTATCCAGGACTGCATTGACTGAATCTTGACTGTTGGTATTTATGGGGTTTTGTCTATGTCTGGGTTACAAATCTTATAGGGTATCTTCTTCCATGAGTTTTAACTTACAGCTGGAGTATTTACTTAGGTCATTCTACTTTGTTAGGTTCTGACTACCAATATTTTTCTGCCCACATCTGTGACACCACTGACAGCTTCATCAACTATTTGTCTCCTCAACTGCTTCCCTTGTAGTGAGAAGAAAAATAACATTGTATGTTGTTCTCACTCGGTGAGTCCATTTTCATCTGGGTCTTTAAAGTGCTGGCTACCGTCATAGCTTCCCAGTGCCTTCAGACAGATAACTTGGGTACTTTTTCTACCTTTTATTTTCTTGGTGTTAGGATTTGTTTACCATGATTTACTCTACTTCTAGAAAAGGGCATCTTACATGGAATTTTATCCTGACATTCCAATTCTTCCATCTTGCTCTGTAATAAATACATTAGTATGATAACATTTTATTATGTCAGGTGTTTTTTTCTGTGAGCATGTGAGAACATGTGTCATTGACATATTTCATATCCTAATGCTAAAATGGATTGTCTTCACTTCAAATTTTAATATATAGTGTTCTGTGTAAAAATGACAATCCATTGACTGCTGAAACACTTGCCCCTTTAGTACTTGTTTCTTAGAATTAAAAAAAAACTACTTGTTTGTTTTTACTTTATAAATGTGTATAAATGTTAATGCTTGCATGTATGTAAGTGCACTTGTGTCCTGCAATGCGCAAAGAAGAGACAAGAGGGTGTTGGATCTCCTGGAACTGGAGACACAGATGGTTATTTGCCACCATGTGGGTGTTGGGATTCAAACCTGGGTCTTCTACAAAAACAGTCAGTGCTCTTAACTACTCAGCCATCTCTCTAGCCCTTGTTTCTTAAAATTTTTAAATCATGTTTCCACATGACAACAAAGTTTCCTCATTTTCCATGAAAGAAACTAGGCATCAAAATTATTTTGATTAGCTTAGCCACAGTTACAGTTTCTAGTATTTCTTCTTTAACAATGACTAGCTTAGTAATTTCTCATTCTTTAAAGTTTAGACATCGTTTTTCACCACTCTCTGGTGACTTGTCTGAAAAGAACAAATAACTTGTTTCTACATTATTCTATATTTCTATCTTATCCAAAAAGGAGTGAAATTTAAAAGCTATGTAGGAAGTTGTTTTGTCCTTTCTCAGATTTGATATTCTTACACTATGTCAACAGAGACATCAACCGTTCTTTTCATTTGCGATGGTTTTAATGATAATTCAACTAAACTCCAAAAGATAATCACAGAGGACCAAAGCCAGGCTCAGACTGCGCCCGGAAGATAGCACATATATCATCACCGTTGCAGTTAATCATATATCCCTGGATATTTATTTGTTTGTGAGCACATTTTCTGATTCTGGGAGATAGGGTCAGTAACTGTCACACCTACACATTAAAATGAAGCAACTGGATATAATTGCTGATCTCACTTCAGCAAATGCTTCCACTTTTATGTTTATATTGGATAAAATTAGATTGGAGAAATGAACATTATGGGATCACAGACTTTGAACATGATGCATCATAAACTGAAGAAGCAGACTGCTTGTTTGAAAACATGCCAAATACATCAGATGAGTAATCATTAAACCTGTTAAATATAATGATCAGAGTCATCCTTTTAAATCGAAGTAGCCTTTCTCAGTATTTCCTTCAATGACTATTTTTTGACTTTGTGTCTCTTACTCACAGTGATGTAAGCCCACTGAAATCAGTACATAAACTTAATGTATATTTGCGTTGTGATGACAGAACCAATCTGTCCTCAGTTTTTGTTGTTGGGTAAATGTCACTGTCTCTTTTTGAAGGGTGACACATAATGGATTTATGGAATTCATTCCTTTTGAAGGTCACATTTGGAAAAAATATATTTAGTGATATTTATTGTGGCAATGAAAATTTCAAAGTGATGTACAAACTTAATCCCACTTAGACTGAGGATTGGAGCTTTTCTGGAAAGAGGACAGGAAGGCTTTAGAAAGAACAATCTGTAAAAGCAATCAAGAGAAACTGGAGGACAGAATTATGGGTCAATGCTGGAGCTACTGTTCTAGTTACTTTCTCTTGCTGTGATAAAATGCTGACCAAAATATACCTGGGGGGTGGTTCATTTTATACTTCCACAGTATAGTACGTCTTTGAGGTTAGTCAGATAGGAACTCAGGGCAGGAAACTGGAGGTGGAACCTGAAGCAGAGACCATGGAAACATGCTACTTACTGGCTTGCTTCCCCCAGCTTGATCAGCTACTTTTCTTATGCAGCCTAGGATGTACTGGTCTACACGCCCAGGGACATACATCTACCCAGGGATACCCAGGAGGCCTGAACCCTCCTACATCAAACAACAATCAAGAAAATGCCCCAGACAGGCCCATAGACCAGTTTGACAGTGCGATTCCTTAGTTGAGTTTCCCCCTTCCTGGGTGACTAGCTTGTGTCAAGTTGAGAAAGCTAGCCAACACACTTACCTTTCAGTTGTGTTGAAGCCCCAAGATTCAGAGACTATGAGTAGACACTAAAAGAATGGTTGATACACACACACACACACACACACACACACACACACACACACACAGATATTCATTGTGAGAACTGCAAGTGGAAGGGGGAATTTTGTGAACAATGGTAAAAGCTAGAGAGTTCCAGAAGGCATTCTAACATTAGTTGTAGTTTCGGTGTCAGAATACATGGTGTCAACACACCGAAAGGGACGTAGTTAGCTCCGTGGAAAATGGTACAAGTGAAGGCAGCCTTTACCTAACTTCTGTAAAATGGCTGGAACAGAGATGAGAACAAAATAGTAGGCTTTGTGGTTTCCTGGAGCTGCAGTCTTAGCTTCATCAACCTGTAGGCTGTTCTTGGTTGGAACTATATCAGCTTCAAGCACCAAACCTGTGTTTGAATTTGCTCAGCAAAAAGTAGAAATGATTTTGGCTCAGCTGAGTGAAAACAGGCCAGATGTGCTCAGCTTCAGGGAACGCTCAAGAGACCTCCGTCCAGGAGCTGGAGAATTTCTCCTTTCCACGCTCTCTTATATTTCATCCTCTCTATCCCTCTTTATTTTTATCTATATACATATAAATGGAGTAGGATTGTTCTTTCATATTTTGAAAAATCATTTGTGAGGTTTTATTTAAACACAGACAAATCATTTCTCCCAGGGAAGCTTGCTTTTGTTGCACTTTCGTATAACAATAAATAAGGAGACAATACAGAAAATATATACATACAAGTATGGAGAGAATGAGCATTAAAGTGTTAATGGATCTTTGCTTTACTGTGTGTGTAATACTGAATGAGAATTGCCACACAGTTTGTGTGTTTGTGTGTGTGTGTGTGTGTGTGTGTGAGAGAGAGAGAGAGAGAGAGAGAGAGAGAGAGAGAGAAATCAAGAGTCTTTTATTAATAGCCAGCAGTCAGAGATGGGGCTAAGGTCCAAAAGAACTCTTGATCCCAAGGAGAAGCAGGGCAGGGTTTATAAAGCTTAAAGTCACAATTACAGGCTGGAGAGATGGCTCAATGGTTAAGAGCACTGGCTATTCTTGTAGAAGATCTGGGTTCAAATCCTAGTACCCACATAACAGCTAACAACCATTTGTAATTCTAGTTCTGGGGAATTGGATACCATCTTCTGTCCTCTGAGGGCACTTCACAACACTGTGCATTTATACAAGTGCAAGTGTAACACTCATATACAGAAAATAAATAAGAATAAATAAAGCACAATCACATCATGCCAGGGGCAAAGCAAATAACCATGGTTAAGTTAGATCACCGTAGTTACACCAGACCAGGGGCAGGTCAGTTAACACAGAGGTTTTCAGTTAGCAAAAAGTTTTGATAAGGAAAAAAACAAGTTTCTCAGAATTATAGGAACAATGAGCTCCATAGAGATGCAGGTAGAACTGGGAGGAGGACATGCCATATGGACATGCTACCTTGCTACTTGTAAGTTTCCCAGAATTGTAGAAACAATGTACTTCCTGAAACTACCTGTACGAGACATTCTGTCTGGCTGTAATGGGAATGGCTAGGCAAAACACAGGGTAAAGTAAAAGTCAGCTAGAGCAAAATGGAGTTAGTTTTGCCATTTCACATGGAAAAGCAAACCCCAGAAGGAACCATGTGAAACCACTGATTAGCGAGTCTGCTGAGAAAGCAATGGCCTGGTATTGGCAACAAGACACTGTGTCTCACTCTGCCTAATTATATTACAAAAGTGCCTTTTTCTATTTTATTGTGTAGTTTTAAATTTTGTCATTTTAATTTATGTGAATCTTGTAATTTCTGACATAATTTTGAACTATAAAAAAGAAAACTGACATCAAATAAATAAAATGAAAAAGTGGTTTAAGAACAGAGTACCAATCAGGCTGCCAACATGGCTCAGTGGGCAAAGATAATTTTGGCAGAAGCCCAGCGACCTGAGTTTGATTCTCAGAGCTCAAATAAAGGTCGGTGAGAACCAACTCCACAATGTTGTCTTCTGACCTCTAAACTCATGTTACGCCATACACCACCTCCCCCACATACACATACACTAAAACAAAGGCAGAGTAAAATTCATAATTCAAAGATCTCACTTCATGGACATTTTTAGGTCAGTGGTTTTAGAAAATGTATGCTGTGGAAAAGGTAGATGAGCATGATGTAGCTACATTAGTTGCCAAAGCAACATTATCAATGTATTCCATATTTTATATTCCACTAATCACTAAGTTTCAGAAGATGTGCTTCTAGTTTGTTTGGCCTTTGAGAAGTGGTTGACAGAAAAATTTATAGAGAAATAAACACATGAGGTCTAAAATACGATTGCTGATCTCAGATTTTTCTTCTTCCTTTTAGTCATTGTTGAAGGACTATCCTGGTGGATAGACATTCATTGCTTCCTGTAGGTCTACATTATTGCAGTGTTATGAAGTGTGATACTAGAGGAAGCACAGGGTTCTGGGAATTAGATGACTTGGATTCTAGTCCCAGCTTTTATGCTTATTTAGTGTTATCGTTTCATCGATTACTGACAGCTCCACAGTTTACAAACTTCCTTTAAGAAAACTGTTTTATTTAATCCTCATAGTGACTCTGAGATTCATGGCATTATCACTCCAATTTACAGATAAGAGATCTCATTCACGAAAGGCTAAGTTATTTGCCCAAAGAGAGAACAGTTTACAATTGCAGTTGGAAGAGAAATGAAACAAACCCAAGTTGGTAGAGTCAAGGCCCAAGCTAATTTAACATGTCATTGCCTGGTAAATCACCCCTTTTATTAAAAAAACCTGAGACAAAAACCATATCATGCTAAAAAGTTATACTATGATGTGTGTGTGTGTGCACAATATGATATATAAAAAATAAGATACAGTCATAGGTCAAAGTCAGTTCATGTTAAGTATATTAAACACTACAGAACCTAACAAGATAATAAAACCAAAGTCCTGGATGTGTAAAGAGAACTGACAACTCCCAAATAAAGTTAAAAACATCACACATGAAAGGTTGTTTTCTTAATGTTAGGCTAGCCAAAGCCACAAGTTATGATTATAGTTAAAATCAAGCACTGCAAGAAGTCTCAAAACTCACACAGAAGACAGGGTGCTGCATGAGTCCTGCTGCCTGACACCAAGCACTGTGTCTCCACTGTCATTTTGCTGTTTAGTCATCTAGATCATTTACAAATATCAGAAATTTTGGTTAAATTCTCTAAGAACTGATATTTTCCTAAGCTTTCTCAGTATATAGTAAGGCAGAAATCACACAGAAAAACAATGTGGAAATTTTTACTTACTTTTATTGGAAAATACTAGCTAAATATCAGATTAATATACAGTAAAAATGCCATGGAATGGCCTTTCAATTTTGTAGATGTATCAATTTTTAAAACATTGAAAAAGACTATTGCCACATTTTATTCTACTGTGATCTTAAGTGCTTGTTTGTGTCCTAATTTTACACATGTTGATGTATTACCATCATTAAATTCCTTCTTTCTGAACTTTAAAAATATATCTTGCACCATTTTTATGAATCTAAAACTCAACTGAAAGGATAAAAAATCATTCTGTATATGCTGTGTGTGGTGACTGATGCCTTCAATCCCCGTACTTGAGAGGCAGATCTCTGTAAGATTGAGGCCGGTTTCTCCAAGGTAAGTTTCAGGCCAGGTGGGGCTACAGGGAGACCCTGTCTCAAACAACAACAACAATAATTCCTAAATAGTAATAATGCTGCTTTCTAGTACAGAATCATAACAATCCCCCCAAATTTTTTTGACTAGGTCTCCCTAGCCCCAGCCTTCCTGGAAGTCACTATGTGGACCAGACTAGTCTCCATTTCCCAGAGATCAGTCTGCCTCTGCCTCCTGAGGACTGGGTTTAAAGGCATGCACCACCACTCCCAGGGTACAACTAAAGATTTTAAAGAAAATATAACAATTTTGATATTACATTCATGTATTTATTAATTTATTATTTAGTGTGTGTGTATGTGCCATGTCACACGTGTTTAAGTCAGAGGACAATTTATGGTAGTTGGCTCTGTCCTTCCATGATGTGGGTCCTGGGCCTTGAACTCAGGTCACTGGGCTTGGTAGCCAGCTCCTTTACCTGCTGAGCCACCTCCTGGGCCCAGGAAAGCATTTTTAAGAAGAAAGATAATAACAATCTATCATATCTTTTTGGTCACTATGAAAATCAGGAATGGAGGTTGGAAAGGATGATTCAAGGTGTGAAACTGTCTCTTCCCCAGTCTTATGATTTAAACGGAATATCATTCTTACTGCATGGATACCACAGAAACCACACAAAGCTTTAAGATAAATGATAAGTTTGTAGGAAAGGACGATGTAACTTGACCGCAGAGAAACAAACATGAAGAAAAAGAAGAGCTAAAAGTTGTTACATATGTCAGACATTATGTCCATACAGGAACTGAGAAGTGGCCACAAGGACGGGAGATTTCTGAGTGGGGTTAGTAAAGAACCTTGACAGTTTCATTTAACCAGTTAAGACTGTGAGAACAGGAGAATGAATCAACGTTTTCCCCCCTGCTTTTCAACATAGTGATTCTCTGAAGCATAAGTATATACAAGCATTTATGCAAAGATCATCTAGCATGTGCGGGAAAGAGCAAACATAGCAAGCAGTTGGCAGTCGGCTAGACTGTATGAGGTTTATATAACTGAACTTGTTAATCAGAATGCTCAGGAGAAGCTCAGGGAATCTGATTTTAGGAGCCTGTTAGAGTCAGCTGCAAACTGTGAAACCTCTCTAAAGAAGCTATTTGAAGAATTTTGATGAACTCTTAGAATTGGTGATGACTAAAGGCTTTGCAAGTGTTACATGACATCAATGGCAAGGAAGAAGTCACATTAATGTGAAGAAGATAAAATCTTATGATAGATTGTAAAGCTAGACACAGGTATCTGGAATAATATCCTTGGAAGGAATGGGATTTATTGTTCAAATACTGATGCTTCGTTTTGAATACAGTGGATGCCAACAGTGAAAAGAACCAACAGAACTGAATCATAGGTGTTGGAATACAAAGTTCTCAGGATGATGATTTGCACAGTTCTGAAGATGGGACTTCTAGGTTACAGGGTTGAAGACTGCTGTAAAGCCTTGATGATAGATTTATTTTTACAGTTTCCCTTGTTGTTTTGTACAAATATTTCATTGAAATGGCAGTAGATATTAGAATTCAGCCATTCTCTGTCACAGCAGAAAAATGAAATACTTATCTTATTTTATAAATAAGAAATATTCCAAATTTATTATTTTTATATGCTTACTATCACTTTCTAGCAAGGAATTTGTTTATGTGTATAATCCATGGATCACTAACTATATAGAGATTAATAAATTTGTGACTTCTTATTAAAATGTAGCATCCATTTTCAGAAGAGCTTAAGTATGCTATTAATTTTTATTTACATGAAGATGCTGTTTTGGCTTTTTTAATGTACCAATATTTACAGATGTGTGTATATTTTTATAACCAATCCTCATTGCTCATGGTGTTACATTCTAAAGCAATAGGTGGAATAGTGAACTAACAAATACTGAATTATGGTTTCTGGGAGGAAATATAGATGGTTAGGTACCTTTTGTGGCAATACTTCCATCAATTGATTAATAACAATATACGATGATAACCTTCTTCCTCTATGTGTGTTTCTGTTTAAAGATATATTAGTTAATAATTTAAAAGTTATCTCTGATTTTTCATTTTATGTGTATGAATGTATTGCCTGCATGTGTAAGTGGACCCATGTTGTTCAGTGCCAACCAAGTTCAGAATAGGGCATAGAATACCCTGGAACTGGAGTTATGGACAGTTATTAGCTGCCATTTGGGTGTTGGGAATTGAACTTAGGTACTTTACAAGAGCAACCAGTGCTCTTAAGTGCTGGGCAGTGATGTTGCTTAACATGTAATGTTCATTAACATCAAGTTTACACCGGAAGGAAGTTTGTCTAGAACAGCTATACCTCCTAGGATGCATATCACAGACTGTGTACCTAGAGATCACCTCAGTTCTGTGCTTAGGAAATTTCTAAATTTCTCTCTCTTTCCCTTTTTCTTTCTTTCTTTCTTTCTTTCTTTCTTTCTTTCTTTCTTTCTTTCTTTCTTTCTTTCATTCTTTCTTTCTTCTTTCTTTCTTTTCATGTACCATGGTGAACATTTGGAGGTTAAAGTTAACTTTAGGTACTAGAGTCTCTGTTTCCACAATGTGGGTTCTGAGATTGAGCTCAGGTCCTCAGGCTTGACAGTAAATGCCCTTTTCAGCTAAGTCATCTTGAATCAGTTAAGAATCTTTTAAAGGAGTGAAATCACTAACAAAAAACACAGAAATATAAATAGCATTGCACCAAATAGTTCAAGACAACGACACTTGTGCGTAGCCCAAGAAGTGAATCAAGAGGACAGATTGTCACTTTGTTTGAACATAGCTGGGGAATATGTGTATTGGGTAACTCAAGTGTTTTGCTAGTCTATACATGTCTGTAAATGACCAGGAACACACATGGAACACTGATTTCAGCGTAAAGATAAACTTCAGTAATCAGGTGAATTTACAGAAATGTACTCTGTGAAAGTGTATCAAATACATGTCAATTGCCCAATAAATCCATTCTGCTTGAATAGTGGAGAACGTCACATAACATGAGATTATTTGGTAACTATTACCTCTCTCTAGTTCTAAAATATTTATTATCTAAAATGAAAACTGTGAACCTGTTAAAGTTTCACTCTTGATTATTCCTGACCTCTAACCATTGACAACTACAGTCTGTTTGATCTCTGTATGAATAGACTTCTTTTTAAGGCTTTCTATAAATGAAAATGTAGTATATGCTCTTTTGTGTCTTCTCTTACTTAGCATAGTTTTTAAGGTTCATGTATTTTATGGTATGTATCAATACTTAATTCTGTTTTACAGCTCAATAAGGTTACATTCTAACAAATCCACCTTTTAAAATCAGTACATTATGATGAATATACACCCCCAAAACTTAGCTTACACTTACCATAAACTGTTAGAGAAAATTCCATAAAGGATGGGAGCTCCTTTGAAATAATTGGAAGGAAGACAAGATAGAACACTTGAGGTATGAAAATCCTTATGAATAAAATAAAACTGAAAATCAACAAAACAACAAAATAGTTATTTGGAAAGCAATATACTTCTGTACACCTGTTGTGTTTTTCTTTATTGTTAAGATGAATTACTAAATACTTGATTATTCTTCATTTCATTCGTTGCATGGTCCTAATATTGAAGCTCAGGGTGTACTTCCTATACCCTAAGAGGGGTTCTAGGTTGTTATGTTCTCAAACAAGGACTTGAGCAGAGACAGAAATTGAAGCAGAGCAGAGGCAGTGTATCAGGAGATAGTACATACATTTCCCAGGGGGCAAAGAAGTAGACTGGAGGAAAGAAAGAACTTAATAGCTCTAGCAGCACTACTGTACAAAGAACTGGGGTTTTCTTTGTTTGTTTTTGAGATGGAATCTTGTATATCTCAGACAAGTCTTGAACTGGCTATTAGCTGAGTCTGAGATTGAACTCTTAACCCATCAGTCTCTGCCTCCCAAATGCTGGAATTACAGGAATGTTCTATCATGCTCAGCTAGAATTGGGTTCTCATGCTACCTTGGTGTGGAATTTTGGGATAATTTGTATAGCGCAGGCTTTTCTGAACATGTTCTATATGTTACATGCAATTTTTCATACTACTTCATATGTCTAATGGACATCTTAATTCTCATGCTTTAGTGTTATAATGAGCCACAGGTCACCTTGGGACAAGCTGCAATACGCAGTACACACACTAGTCAGGATTACGATTTCAGTTTGCCACATTCGGCTCTTTTGTCAACTTGTGTTTTTAATTGAGTCATTGTATGTTTCATACATCTCAATCAATCTTAACCATCTTTACATCCCTTTCCCCACCTCACCCTCCCGTAGTCCCCCAACTAGAATCCATAATTTTCTTGTTTGTGTTAAGGTCTATTGTATTCAGGTAGCGTGCCCAAGTGACTTCAGTGCAGGTTAATCCACTGAAGTCTAGTTAGTCTATCCAGAACCCCTCACTTTAGGAAGATGAATTCATTCTCACTCAACACTAATCACTTGCCAATATTTCTTAAGCAAAGGCTGGGGTTTGCTACCCATTTCCCCAGTTCCATGATGGGTTTTTTGTCTGCTTGAGATTGCATGGATCTTGAGTGTGCTACAGTGCAGCCTCTATACCCAAGGCTCACACAGTATAGAACAAGAGAGTAAAGAAATCACTAATAAATCTCTCAACTCTCATTAATGAAGCTCTTATGCAACAAAGGGCCAGTAACACAAAAGGGGGAAGATGGGTAAATCACGGAGATGAGGAATCTGCAGAGTGTGGGTCCTTGACAGGACTCTTATACTTTTTCATTCACTCAGAACTCGGGGACCATTGCGGAAGATGGGGAGGAAAGATTTTAAGAGCCAGTGAAGAGGTGCATGATCATATTGAAATAGAATCCTACAAGCTCCTGGGACCCTGCTTACCTGAGCCAACTTGTGCTTTTAATGTGCTAATTTTGTAAGACTTTTTGCAAAAGTCTTCTGAAGCTCACTCTGCCTTGCCCTCTTGCCTCAGTCCTTTCTAGGACATTTAATCATTTTGTCTCATTGTTTTAAGTGAGTTTAAGTAGTGTTGGTAGATAGCTAATAAAATTATTATCAAGCTTTGAAGTCATTGAGGATAGGCCCCTCCCTCAGAATCAGCTTCAGTCTCCACTTCCTGTACATCTGTGAACATATTTTTCAAGTGAACAACAGCGGTTGATAAAGAGGGAAATACCACAGTTGCTTTCCTTATAATCTGAAATACCATGCGACAAGAGGGGAAAGAACCACAGTCTCCTTCCCTAAAATGTAAAAGATAATATGAAAGGACATCCTCATAGCAAGCAAAACAAGAAAGGAGAGGCAGTAAGGCATTCTGAGGCCTTTTGAGGGAAAGCTAGTGCTTCCTGGTAAAACATGGGTATTTGAATAGGTTCTAAATCTTTTCTCTCTTAATTTTGCAAATGTTCTCTGTTATATGATTTTTGGTAAAACATTAATGAGATCTGATCACTGGCCCTCAGTGGAGACCTGACTTTCTTCCGAAATGCCAGGAAGATTACAGGATTATTATCTACCAGGAGGCTTTCTGATAAAGACCAATCTATTGTCCCCTCTCTGAAGAGTCAATCCGAATGTGCCTGTCGATCACCTGGACAGAAACCACCTTCAGGAAGCTATCTGTTCAAGAAACTTTTAAGAAATAATGTAACACGTACCTAGACATGTAGGTCAACAGAGTGATCTCTCTGGCACTTTCTCCCCATGAAAGTGTTTTCTGCCACATGGACTTTGTGGCCTTTACTCAGCCTTACACTTGAGAATGCCTAACATAGCTCTGTAATAAACAGTACATTATATAATATGCTTCATGTCTTATTTGTATTCATGTGATGGAGATCACCATGTCTAGGGAGTCAGAGTAAAATCCAAGTAACACTTTTGAAAATAGAGTCATCCAAGAAAAATCACTTATATGAACTTGATTCAAATATGTAATCTATGAAACTGAATTCTGTGAACCAGAGAATGGGATTACACATATCTACAGAGATAAGAAAATGGTATTCTCTTTATTAGAGTACATAGAAGAAGTCAGAAGTTTTTCAGCTTCTTCAAGCATTGGTCTGTGTGGGATGAAACTGATTAGTGAGGAAATAGAAAGGAGTCTACACATTTGTGTCTAATTTAATACCCCACATTAAAGGTAAAACGTGCTCTTCCCCTCCTTTTGAATTACTAGTTTCACATGCTTATTTATCTTGATAATTACAAAAGAAAAGCACTTAAAAATATCTCATTTCAAAATTTCTCCTAAGTGATTAGTTTTGTTTGACTGACCATTACTAAACATTATGAAGCAATACTGTAAGAATAATTCTCAGTGCTATAAATAAAGTGTAAAATATTACCTATGGCTTTTTCATGGCTAGGAAAATTGAAGATGATGTTTTTGTTTTGTCAAAGTCCAGACCTGTGCACACTGTGGATATCTGATGAATAAACAGCCCTTCCCTGCAGCTGACTTTGATTGCATTCGGCTTCATGCCAGCAGCATGTAGAAAATGCATTTTATCAAAGATAACATGTGCAAAGGCATCTGAAAATGACAAAAACAATCAATAAAATTTCAAAAGCTGAGAATGTGGGAAATACTGGTGTTGATTATCTCTTCCGTTCACAATTCTGCCATGCATTTTGATAATTATTTGAAATGAGTAAAAGGATTTGGAGGGGAGGATTGTTTCCTAGGAGACTTAAAGAATAAACTCTCCATGTGGATGTACAACACATGCAGTCTCTGCAGAACTGGGAAATAGATTTCATAAGATTCAGAACTAATTTTATTCCATCATTCAAAATGAAATCCTGGCATACTGAGGAGAAAGGAGTGTTGAGCCTATAATAATGTAATTTCCTTTTATAATATTCATGGAAAATTTCCCAAACCGTCTCATTGGACCATCAGCTGAAAAGAGGAGAAATCTACATGCTCAACGAGTCCAGTCCATCAGGTACTGGTCAACAGAATGATAACAAGCTTTACCATCTTCAAGTATACATTTTGACTTCTGGGTAATAGGAACAGATGGTCTTCTGTTTGACAAGTTTTTATATATGTGAGATAATTATTATATTTCCCTGTGGACTTCTTCTCTGCATAGTAGAGCCTTTAGGTCTTTCAGTTGTTTCTTTCCATCAGACTCTCATAGCCCTCATCATTCTCAAAAAATTCCTCACACTATAGTGTTAAGACTACCCTATGTTAGAAACATAAGCAACACTTTTGTGTCTTTCCAAAATGACAAAATTTATTGAATAACATTTTCACATGTTATAGCAGTTTCAATGACAGCAACTTTCCAGATAAACTGGCTAAGATGAAGACATGGGTTCTTTTTATATCTCTTAATTATTGATATGAACTCTTAGATCACATAATACACAATAAATGTATCTGTTTATGTATATATAAATGTTACAGAGTGACTACAAAGGGTTAAACAAACATGCAATTTCAAAGAGACCTAAGAAGCTAAATCTGGAAAACCACAAGGATGCAAGAGACTCTATGTTGAAAAGATAAATGAACCCAAACTGAGCTCAAGGATGAAGCTGCTGTAGCGAGTTAAGCACCTGTGTATCATGAGTTTGGGAACAAAGCTACAGAGTTGAGTCCAGCTGCAGAGGCTAAAGGGTGAGATCAGATCCAGAAAAAGGAACAGGTGGTCACATAGATGGAATGTCTAGAAGGGCAAACAGGAGGATGAGCAGACAGAACTTGAACAGGTACATTGTGATGATTAATCTTGGTTGTTACCTTGATTGGATCTGGAATCAACTAATAGATAAGTTGCTGTGCATATCTTTGCAGAATTTTCATGATTAGGTTATTCGAATAGGGAAGATTTACCCTAACTAAAGGTAGCACTTTCAGAAGAATGGGAGTCCTAGAGAAAAGCTTTGAGGTTTGTTCCTCACTGTCTTTACATCTTACTGGCAAGCTCATCTATTCTGGTGCTGCTGCTTCTCTCACTGCCATTATCTTCCTTTCCTGATATCAGAACCTGGCTTTTTTTTGAGTTCTAACATGGATGGAATACAAATTGCTCTCCAGGAATTCTCTAGGCAGTCAGCACCAGGTTAGGACTGTAGAGACATTCAGCTTTGTGGACTGAGCTACTGGGTTCTCTGCCGCTCCAGTGTGAAGACCACCATTGTTGGACAACCAAGGCTGTATTGTGTCAACCAACCAATAGCTCACCTTTTAATATGTCTTCATTCTATCAGTTCTCTTCCTCCAGAGAACACTGATTAATACAAATTGTAGGACTGAGAGTAGGATTACATTTGACAGATTGCCTTGTGTCTGAAGAGATTTTGGACTTTTGAACAGAGTTGAGACTGTTCAAAACTTTGGAGACTTCTGGCCTGGAACTTACTATGTAGACCAGGCTAGCTTCAATATAACGGAGATTCTGCCTGCCTCTGCCTCCCTAGTGTTGGGATTAAAAGGGACTTTTGAAGTTAAAATGAATGCATTTGCATTATGAGATGACCATGAGCTGTGAGGATCAGGGACAAAATGTGGTTTGAATATGAAATGTCCCTCACAGATGCAAAGGTTTGACAACTTGGTCAACAGTGGGTGGTGCTGTTTAGGAAGGTTGTGGAACCTTGAGGAGGTAGCACCTTATTAGAGGAAGTAGAACTCTGTGGGTGGATCTTGGGGCTTTATAGCCTAGCCCTGTTTAATGTTCACACTCTACTTTCTTACTGTGGATGAAATTTTGCAAGTCAACTTCCTGCTCCTGACACTATTTTTTTCCGGCCTTCTTGCCAAGGTTCCCTCTATGGTGACCTGAATCCTTCTGGAACTGTAATGCAAAATAAGCCCTTTCTCTTGTCTGTTGCTTTTGTCAGAGTGTTTTATCACAGCAGTGAGAGATTAATTGAGGCATGCAACAACAGTAGGAACTGGCTAAGCTGAAGTCCCTGGAGTAGTCAGAGCTATCTGGCTGTTGTGGTCAGATGACAGGTTAGTGGGGGCCATCACATGTTGATGGCAGGTTTCCACATCTTTATGGGGTCACAGTGAGAGAGTTACACTCTTTCCTTGGCCTGGTATTGTTTAGTAAGTTCTAAGGCCTGCCTTCCCTGATCTGATTCTAGGATGTCCACATGCCCCTGTAATCCTGATTCACCTTGATAAATTTATAGAGTGATATCTTTTCTACTCCCAAGAATAAGTTTCTTCTATTCAGTCTATGCGGCACAGTTGATATGAGACATACAGATTGCAGTGTTCCCATGGCCACCCAGATGTGATCATTCTTAGTCCTCAAAACAGAATCAAAAGCTGCTTATGAAATGGAGTCTTTCAAGGCAAGGCACAGTCTAAAAAAATCACTGTTTTACATAACAGGGAGTAACCTGAAGCAGAGCCTAGCCTGGTCTCAACATATATTCCACTTTGAGTCTTATAGTATGGTCATTAAAACTGTGAAATGTTATAATATCACATGAGCAGTTCAAAGCAGAGCGAAAAATTTATCTTCCATGATTTGAACATTACAATTCTGTTCAGGTTGCTAAAATCAAAGCAGCATTTCTTTGCTCATTAGGCTGTTGAGTTCCATTTAGTTTGTAGTCAACAAGTATTAGTTGAAGTGTTAGAGAGCCAAGTATTTGCTTTCTTTCCCCACACAGTTGAAAGTTTATCTTGTATAGCTATTAAGATAGCTACTATCAAGATAAGAGAAAATAACAAATATCAGTGAAGAAGCGGAAAATAGAAACTCAAGTCACTATAAATGTAAATGTAGACTAGTGCTGATGCAGTCATGCTAGGAAACGTATAAAGCATCCTCCAAAAACTAAAATGGAATTGCCATATGATACAGCAGTTCTGTATGTGGTACATATCTAAATGAACTCAAACCAGGATCTTAAATTGATATTTGCCAATTCATATTCACTGTAGAATTATTCATAATAGGTGAGTGTTCTAGTTACCCTATATCTCTGTGATGAAAACAATGACCAAAGCCATTTTAGGGAGGAAGGGGTTTATTTGGCTTAGAGCACAGTCATTAAGGGAAGCCAAGGCAGATACTCAGGGTAGAAACTTGGAATACAGACCATGGAGGAACACTGCTTACTGACTTGCTCCTTGGGCTGGTGCTCTGCCTGCTTTCTGATACCATACATGACCACCTGCCCAAGGGTGGCACTACCCACAGTAGACTAGGCCCTCCCATATCACTCAACAATCTAGAAAATGCCCCACAGACATGGCCACAGGTCAATTCAATGGAAGAAATTTCACAATTGAGAGTCCCTCTACCCAGATGTGTCAAGCTGACAACTAAAATTATCCAGCTCAGTGGGATAAGACAGTTGTGGTATAGGGATATAATAAAATATTAATGAGCTTTAAGAATATTTTATTTTATAGATATTCCATATCACTATAACCAAAATTACTTGACTGACATAGAAAATTTAAGGAAGAAAAGATTTATTCTGATTGAATAACAAGTTTTAGAGCTTTATAAATAATATCCATAGAACTTTGAACTTTGTAGCTTTTTCTTATGAATTTTCAGAGCTCTGATGGCAAGTGGCTTAGTCAATTCCTTCTGCAATTATGTAATGCAACAACTATTTATTAAGCACTCAGTGTGTGCCAGGTATTCTGTTAGATATTATGGGATGCAGCAATATGAGAGCAACAGTTTCTGCATACTTGGAGTTTGTAATGAAGTGTGGAATAAGGTCACTAGACAAATAATGGCAGATGGAAAAAAATGGGAAGCTTTGCAATGAAGTATTTGCACTGGAAATTCTTTCCAGTATGAAGCTTCTTCCTCAGGGCCAGTAAATTTGCCATTACTGAATAATATTCCATCAGGCAAAGTGTGATTTTTTCCTGAGGTATAGGTTCCCCTTCATTTGAAAGTAACTTATTACTTCATGTTCAGAAAATAAAGGCAAATAGCTAGACATCTATCTGACAATGTATTTTATATGCTAATGACCCTTTAAATGACCTACTCTTTAATATTTCTTCACATGAAGTCTACTTGGCATTGCCCTTCTGTTTATTTCTAATTCTCCACTGATGTCTTAAAGAGAGACATCAGATTTGTTCAGTCCTTACGGATAAATAATAACATAGTTCATCATTGTCAATCTACAGTCTTAATAATATTAAAATGTTTACACATTGTAAACTTTAAAATTATTATTGTTATTTTCTTTTCCTTTCTTTTTGAGACAGGATCTTCCTGTTGTCCTGGCTGACCTGAAACTCACTGTATAGATCAGGCTGACCTCAATGTCACAGAGATCTACATGCTTCTGCCTCTCAAGTGCTGGGATTAAAGGCATATGCCACCGTGCCTGGTCATTGTAGACTTTTCTCAGCCATTACATCTTTCTACTTTCCAGACAAGTTTTTATTTAATAAATTATCGGTAAGCAAATTCAAGTAGAATAAGGGTTTTAAAGAAATTTGGCAGGCATGTAAACATCATCTCTTTTTTATCCTGAGGCGGAGCTACCTCCCACTTGATTTTTAATCTCTCTCTCTCCCCGCTCCTGTATTTGTGTGTATGTGCACATGCATGCCACAGTAAACATGCAATCCCAAATAAGCTCAGGTATTGGTACTCATCTTCCAGCTTGTTTGAAATGGGTCTCCTATTGTTCCCTACTGTGTACACCTGCCTAGTTGGCCTCAAAGCTCCCAGGGATTCTCCTGTCTCTGCCTCCCATCTTGTAGTTACAGAAGCGTGCCACTATGCCTGGCTCTACATGTGTTCTAGAGCTCTTAACTTGGATCCTCACACTTGTGTTCTATCCATTGAACCATATCTGTAGCCCCTGCCTCTCATTTTTAGTGTGCATATCCCTCACTACACCTTTAAAAAATAAAATAAAATAAAAATTAGGAGAACCAGCTTATTCTAGCCCTGAGAAGAATTTAGGATGAGAAGTAGAAAGTTAAATATAATTAAATCTGGACTCTTAGTTAATTAATGTATTTATTTTGGACTATTAATTAATTTAACTTTCAGAGAACAACATTTTAAATTTTCAAAAGTTTAACATCTTCCCTCTAAGCATTATTGGGTGGGTGGTGTACTATGTATACTATGAAATAATAAATATCTTGTATACAAAAGAAATATAATCCTACATAAAATTATCAAGGATATAATTTCTTCATTACAATTACATTACAATAATTACTCTGTTTAGAACTAGGTCCTAGGTAATCTTGGGTATATTTGATTCTAGGTTTTTAAAAATGTAACGTTCAAACTCTCTGTTCTTCATGTCTCTCATTCTTTAAAAACAACACAAAGTTTTAACCTTTTACTGTGATGTGTTCCAAGGGTTCATTTTCTAATCATCAATCTAATCTCCCTTATGTTTATCAGCTTTGGTGGAAATGTGAGGGCTCCAGGGACAGGCATTTCACTGCCACATTAGGATCAAGTAAGTAAATTACAATGTTTCCCTAGAATATTGGTTGCTCATTGACTATGGCTAAATTATTTCCCCTAGTCTGTAGATTTTTATATTGCTGAAATTAAAACCCAGAGTCTTCAGATATCTGACTTTTGCAGTTATTTTTTCCAGTGACTTCACTTTAGAACCCTAGATTATCATGATTACATAACACATTACTCCTTTCTAACTTGTAAAATCAAACAACCTGACATGAAGAAACTGTTATGTTGACATAGTCAGAGTGAGACTTGCTTGGGTTAGGGAATCATCAAAATACTTGCAATTTACTATGGCTTTCTTTAGCTCCTGAGCTTTAATATCAGGGAAAGTACAGAGAAGGACATTGTTCTCAATGAGCTAGTCTAGTCTTGGTTTCTTTAACATACAAAATGTTGGTATGAGTTCAAGAAGTCCACACTTAAATTCTACAGTCTATACTTAGCTATAAAAGAATATATAATTTATTTTCTGGGATACTGTTTTGAAAATTCCAATTGAAAGATATGAAAAGAAAAGCCATGACTTCTTTATTTTTAAATTGATAGCTAAAATTGTGTGCATTTCTTATATACAACATGCTTTACAGTATAATGTATATAAAATTTGGAGTGACTGGCTAAATCTATCAAATTGACATGTGTATTATTTCATATAGTCACATAACATCTCTCATCATTTGCAAGAATGCAATATATTCTTAATTATTGTACCATGCAGGACAATAAATCTTTTGAACTATACATTTCAAGGTAAATTTTAAAGAAAACAAAGACAGTGTAATAGAGGATATTTTTCATCTATTCCAACTACCAAACCGCTGACTTGTAGACAATGAGACAGACTGTTAAGCCAGGAGTAGAAACATTAAATATTTCCTTGGTAATTTCAATACGAGTTCATTAACTTTGAATTTTGCTACATGCTTGCTTTCAAGGCCACTTGATTTCCTTCTTTTGGTTTTTCAAAGCTAAAAATGCAGATGCAATGTTAAACAACACCCTTGCCATTTGTTTTAAACTCCTGCTAATAAAAATGGCTTGAAAGTTGTTTGTTAATTTAAATGGCAAATAACATTATTTAAAGTCAATTAATCCATAAAATTGTCTTGCAGCAAATGAGTGTCTTGACCTTGATACTTAAATTGGATACACTTGGCTGACCTCCAATGGGGTTTTGAAATGGGCAGTTTCTTCTTAAGATCTCCATTTTTCTCAGTATCTGTTAACTTTCAGTCCTTAAAAGAATACACATACTTTTATAGCCCCTGAATTTTCTCTGCTTTATCAAAACTTGGTCTCATGTATTTCATAAATTCAGGTTAGTTACTGATTTTAAATGGAAGAAAACCTGAAATTAAACAAATGAAAGTAAAGCAGTAAGTAAATCAGGATTTTGAGGAACACTTTAAGCCTTGTAAAACAATCTCACAAGAACAGTGATCTAATCTATTTTAAAGTGTGATAAAATATTCAGGTAACACTTTATAGTGCACTATTATCCCAGGAATATTGTCACAACAGTTCGTTTGGAGGTCCAGTTAAAACATTCTCCTGTTTTATTCCACGGTGCTCATGACCTCACAAGGATGCCATAAGGAATCGTATAACAATTTTTCTTTTGTATATCAAGGGGTATGCTCCCCAACTAGTTGGCTACATCATCTGTTGGCAAGAAATGTAGAACTGGAGGTCACATGGTGACTAATGCCCAAACCCATCTAACAAAGACTGTATATCAACATGTTTTTGTAATTATTTTCACTTAATTATCCAAGAAAAAGATCTGGGTCATGCTGGTCTAATAAGCTTCTTGCTGAATAAGTTTAACTAGACAGAGTATATTTAGATAAAACTCTCATAATTTATGTTTAATTTGCCTAACATTGCAATTAAAAGAATTTCATACAATATATTTTGATAAGATTCATAACTCCTCCCCATTTCTACTCCCAACCTACTACATGGCCTCTGACTTCATGTTCTCTAATTTTTAAAGGCCTATGGAGCCTATTTTGTGTTCCTCAAATGCTTCTGGGTATGGGTCCATCCCTTGTAGCCTGCTCAGCCTACTAGCATCATACCCTTAAAGAAAACTGACTATTTATCCTCCCCTAGCAGCTACCAATTATCAATAAACCCTCAGCTAGAGCTGGGGCTTCTTGCCCACTTCCGCTATCCATGCTGGCATTTTGTCTTGATTGGGCTAGCACAGGTCTTGTACATGAGGCCACAAACACTTTAGGTTTATACGTACAACTTCCCCGTTGTGTCAGAAATACACTCTTTCCTTGTAATCATCCATCACCTCTAATTATTGTAATCTTTGTGCCTCCCCCCAACCCTTTCACAGTGATCATGGAACCTTGGAAGGAGAGTGTGATATAGGTATTCCATTTACATCCTCAGTGTAAAGCTCAGAGAGTACCTGCTGGGTGGCTAGAGAAACAATTAGTGCGACTAAACTAGGGTTTTCAAAATATCTGCTGTGTGTTTGCTGGGTGTGATAGCACCACTGTGTACATCATACACTAAACCTTCACAAAATTAAGTTAGTCAAAATCCCATCATGGCTTCTGAAGTCTGATCCCTAACTGAGGAGCTGTTGGCAGTGGATGGTTGCCAAGGAAAGGAGAGTCAATTTTCTTCAGAATGTGGTCCCTGAGAGGCTCCCAGTGATCCAGTCCTATATCCATGCACCTGCAAGCAGCATTAAGTGGACTCAGTGGATTTTAAAAATGAACACCTAGAGTTGGGAGGGAAAAGTATTGGTGGGCTTAAAAGACAGGGGGGAGATTGGGAGAGAGGAAATGGGAAGTGGATTTGACCTAAACATTATAGCCATGTATGGAGTTCTCAAACAATAAAACGAGATAATAAAAAAATTGTGAATCATGACTGAATTTACAACATAAACCAAAAAGGAAGACAGGCAGGAAACTGAATTGCTGTCAGATATTAAATAGCTGTCAACCATGGAAATTCAAAGACAATTGGGGAAATAGCCAGACATCAATTGCAATCAAAATTGCCATGAATATAAAAATGAATACAAAATGTAAGCCAGAGAAGTTTACAGTCAGGTACTGTCAGTGAAAAACAGTGTTTGGGCTCTGTATGCAAAGGAAGACCTGTCAGAAACAGAGCCCTTTGGACTTTCACAAAAGCCCAACCAGGGATGTGGTTTTTCTCTATATGCAATTATCATATGCAAACACGGCCAGGAAGAGGCTCTGGTGTTTTTCATGGCTTTACCTTTCTTGTTGCTTCTGATTTCAATAGTTTCAGAATTGACCTTTTGATAATGTTCCCACCTGTCTTCAGAGGAATCCAAATGGAAGACTATTTTGGGAAAACAGAGGGACTAGGAACCAGCAGACAATGGAAGTCTGAGCTTTCCTTCTGTAATGGCATTCTCACTCTGCCCTTCCCCTCTTTCTTTTCTTTAATAAGCTTTATCTCTAATAATAAGCAATTTATTTATTATATTTTTACATGTATGAGTGTTTTCACTGAATGTAAGCGCACTCGTGTTGTGCAATGCTCACTGAGGCCAGATGAGAGCATCAGATCCCCTGGAACTGGAGTTATGGTCAGCTGCTAGCTACCATGTAAGTTCTGGGAACTGAACTGCAAGAGCAGCCAGAGCTCTTAACCACCCAGCCATCTCTCCAGCCCACAATAAACTTTATTTTTAAGAGTACTTTTAGATTCATAGAAAAATTGGGAGAAGTGCAGAGAGTTTCCATGTAATTCTACCTTCTCCACAACCCGTCACTATTGTCTTCCTATATTATAGTAGCCTGTTTGAAACAATGAACTTACATTGATATCATAATCACCCGAAGTCCACAGTTTACATTAGAATTCACTCTTGGGGTTGTTCATTTTATGGATTTGGACAAATGCATAATAGCATATATCTACTGGTATACTGTCATACAGAAGACTTTCAATGACCATAAAATACTCTGTGCTTTGCTTTTGCTCTTGATCTCTGGCATCTATAGTTTTGCATTTTGGAGATTCCTATAGAGTGACAATCATATGGTAAGTGACTTTTTCAGAATGACTTCTTTCACTTAGTGATATGTATTTAACTTTCTCCTGTGTTTTTGATGGTTTGATGTCTGCATGTTTATTTTTAGTACCAAATATACAGTGCATTATCATTATGATCACCCTGCTATACAGTAACACATGAGAATTTTATACTCCTTTACACCTGTGTAACTCTCACTTAGTACCCATTGATCCACCTTTTCTCATGCCTCCCTCTCTCCTAATTTCCCTGGTTCTGATAACCATAGTTAAGTCCTCAACTTCTACAAGACCAATGTTGCCAGATTCTACATAGGAATGATATATGATGTTTAATATTTCTGTGCTTGGCTTATTTCACTTAAGATAATCATCTCATTCTCCAGCTCTGTCCATATTGTAAATGATAGTATTTGATTTTTTCCTATGGTTGAATAGATATTCTATTCTATGTCCAACAGTTTTTATATCCATTCATTGAGGTTGCTTCGGATTTTTTGCTATTTGTGTACAATACACAGGGGTGTACAGATGTTCATATTTTTTCTTCTCTCTCTCTTTTCAAATAGCCTTTTAAATAATTTGATAATTCTCTCCTCTCTTTTACCCGTTCTACTATTGATGACACTATCACATTTTCAATTTTTCAAACTGTGTCTTTCAGCTTAAGTGTTCATGTCTGACTTTAAAAATTACTCCCATCACTCTAAGTTTTTCTGTTAGAGAAACTACTTTATCTGTGTCTTCTTAAAACTTCTGATATTCTTTGAAATAGCTGTTATAAACCTTCCATCTGTGAGTTCACCATATTGGTTACTATAACATCAGTTCCCAGTGTTTGTGTTTTATTTTGACTATTAGATGATATCACATTTCCCTGCAAGTTCTTGATGCTTGTTAGTTAGTGTGTAAGAACATCTGGGCATTTAACAATCGGGTGTTTGTTTCAGGTTTCTAATGTGGCTTTTTTTGCATGCCTTCCCATTAATTGGAAATAGACAACTTATTTTCTATGACTCCACAGGCTCTTTTGATATTTTGACACTAGATGGCACCCTAAACCCAAACTTTCTGTTAGGGTACTTTTAAATGAGTTATTGATTTTTAAACACTAGTTGGTAGTTTAAGACCAGTTTTGCCTCTAGCTCATGGCAGATTTGTTGTTCAGCATAAACCAGGGAGGACCTAAAATGGAGATCTGCCTCTGCAAGGCTCTTGTAGTGGCCAGTAAGCCTCAAAGCCTCCTTCACATCTACTCAGCTGTGATTATCCTCTAAGTGATTCTGCTTAAGGAAAGGGAAAAGCCCCAGGTTTCTCTCATAATACTGCTCAGCTCCATTTTCTTACCCTACGAACTTCACTCTCTCTATTCTGGGCTGCCTGGGCTTAGAGGAAGAATGGTATGGAGAGTCCTATGTCCACCAGGGATGCAACACTGTCACACTCTGAGTCCATGATCTACTGAGATCAGCATAGCACTGGGGTAAGACAAAGGACTTTACTGCTAAAGGCTTTTTACTCATGGCTCAAGACTCCTACAGTCAGCCACAGGTAGTGCTGGCTCACATTAGACTTCAATAGACTGGAACCACATGTAACCTCCTGGTGCCAGGGCTGTTCTAGAGTTTGTTTCATTGACTTTGTTGTAGGAGTGTTAATCATTAGGATTTCCTCACCTCCAGGGTGCAGTAGGAGAGCATAAAATTCTAAGACAATGTTCTATGCCTACTGCCCTCTCCTACCCTCCACAAATGCAGTCTGACTCCAAACTGCTATGTTACCAAATTTCAGTGTCCAGTCAGACCCAAACCACAACTAGCAGTGATGTAGGTCAAATTATGAGGACATCCCACTGTAGTATAGTCTCTATCAGTACTTAGAAAAAGCTAGAAGCTTTGTGAGCATTGGCCTTGTGATAACTGTGCTGTCCCAGGCTGGGGTAGGGGTGATGAGGACAGTTCTTAGTGAACAATGCTGATGATAAACTGGTCTGTACCTGGGTTTCACAACTTCGGGAGTTTGTATTCTAGGACTAGAGGGATGCCCTCTACTCACTCCAAGGTTGACAGCAGCGTGGGTAGAGGGTACTGAGCTCTACCCAAATCCAGGGTATCTCTACCCGAATCCAGGGCATATCTAGAGGCTCTGCCTGTGATTTCTGACCTGGTTGTAAGACCTCTGTTTTCTCCCTAATGTTATGTCTCATGTTGGCAGGCCCAGCACTGAGCCCAAGGCAAAGTCCTGTGCTAACTGTCATGTGTAGGCTTCCCAGTGGCTAGGAAGGGGTGGTGTGAATTGTTCTTTGCCACCTGGATAATGCAGTTTTTGAGGCTCAGTCTACAGGTGCTGATGGTGGTAGGGATTCTGAAGCTCTTCCTGCTACAGGACTTCACTGAGGTGCATCTGGTTTGGGGTTTTAAGTCTGAAGTCTTTTCCTTCTGGAATGCTACTCTCTCTTCCAGTTTCAATTGCTTAGAGTTGGACCATGGGTGACAGAGGCAACTCGTCCTTCATCTTTTTTTCAGTGTGCCTTTTCTTATTGGTATTCTACAGCTACAACTCGTTATCTCAGCTAGCTTTCTAAATGCTTGAGAAGGTAGTTTGTGAATGACTGTTGGGATTAGTGTGTCCATTGGGAGGGTATCAATATAGTAACCACTATGTCACCATTTTTTAGTGTTGTTTGGAGATTCCAGCATATTCCCCATTGCTTGTTCCAGAGAGTGAATCTTGGTATCAATAACTTTTTTTAAAAAATATCACATTTCTTTATTAATTTAGTGTGCACTGGAGAAGGATGCATGCTACAATGCACATGTAAAGGTCAGAGGACAACCTTCAGGGATAGGCTTACTCCTGTCATCATGTGGGTCCCCAGGACTGAATTCAGGTGGCCAGGCTTGGTGGCATACATCCTTACCCACTGAATCATCACAGTGACCCTCCCTATACACCTTTATGAAGTTGAGTGCGCTACGGGCAGGCAGACAGAAAAGGGTTTCTGAGTAAACTTTTTCATTTGCACTGTATATTCACAGTGATAACTGGATTATGAGAACAAAAGCTCTTCTAGTCTAGTAAATCTTCACTGGGAGAAAATGAGTATTTGTGCACATGTATGCACATGCACACAGTGACACAATGATTTCATATTGGGAATGGGCTTAGAATGGTTCACCTTAGCATATTTTGTAGCTTGATGTAACCAACCCCTAAATAAGTAAAAAGTGGTGGCAGAAGTGTCTATTCTCTGTCCATCGATAGTGCTAAATCTGGCTATAAATTGCATATGACCAAAGCAATGTATCTTTCTATATATGGAGAGAGAGAGAAAAAAAAAAGGAAGTGAAATTATGCCTGTAAAGAAATTTCTCCTGTAGTTCAAAGAAAAAAATACACAGCATTCTTTCATTGAGTCAGAATCAACATAACTACATTATTTAGAAGAAAAAAATACCATATAGATAGTGACATTTACATTGGAAAACATGACGGCATACTTCCATGAAATATGAATCGAGTTATATGAAGATAACAAAATAAACTGAAAATATGAGGTTTAAAAGGAGAAGAAGGTAATAAGGCAGAATACAACAGGAAACCAATTTAAATTTACAATCGCGCTAAGAAAAATTTAACACGTAAACCAGAGGAATAAGTTGAAAAGCCACTGTCATGCCTACTAACAGAAGAAGAATGGAAAAGGGCTGTATTTCTGAGAAAGGTGAAGAAAAGCAAAGAACATGAACACTTATATTAGAAAAAGTCTGTTAAAACACATAGTCTAGTAAATCAGCCTTTTGTTATAAAGGGCAGGATACAGACATAGCTATAATCCTCTGGGAAAATGAGTTGCAGTGGAAGACATGTTTGCTCATTCAAGACATCCTCGGTTCACCGAAGGAACAGAAATGAACTCATGTGTGCAGAAAGGCTCAGAAGCAGTGGCAGCATGATCCTTCCTTTGAAATCAAGCAAGTTTAATACCTATTCCAGATGACTGAAAAGTGAGACAGATGAAAGAACACAAGGATGTAGAAGGGCTTGACTTTATTAAAACTCATTAATATTAATAGCAGCTAAAAGTCATTGGTGCCTATTTCTTCCTGTGTTCAATGTGAATTATGTTAACTCACCTTTCTTCATTCACAACATTCACAATGAATACCTCAAGATTTGAAGGTGTCAAATCCTACCTCTAAGATTTTTATTTTTAATATCATTTATTAGCTTATATTAACTACACACAATAATATTTCATTATGGCACTTTCATATATGTGCATAATATATTTTAATCACATTCTCCAAGATTTTACAGCTACTAACTGTCTTTCTGGCATTTAAAAATTATAATTTCATAATTACACTAATTATTTTCCTTATTAGTTTCAGAACACATTAAATTTAGATGTACGAATTGCTGTATGGTGTTAAAGCCTGGCTCAAGTGTTTCTCTTCTATATTTACTATTTTTCTAAAAAAATGGTTGCCTTTACTGCCCATTTCGCTTAGTGCCTTTTGACATATGCAATCCCTTTAAACTTCAAAGAAAGGCTATTCTTTTTAGAAATTATAGGTCATAGTTCATGTGAATAAGGTATTTAATAGCTGAAATCTCTTCTCTGAGCAGTTCACAAATATCAACATCTATTCTTATTTTGTAGTTGAGAAGACAGAGAAATTCAACAACTTGTGAGGATCATTTGGCTCTTACTGGCAGAGTCTAGATTCCGTGTTAACATCTGTGCTTCCAGTAAATGATCAGAACACTTAGGGAGTTTTCTTTCACTAATTTGGAATTGTGTAGGTAAAATAATGATCATTTTTCAATTCTGAAGAACTTGAGAAATCATTTGTTATATATCTTCTCTCAATAATCCTAATATATACCTTCCTCTATCAAATATGTCACTGTGATAACTAGCCTTCTCAATGAAACTCTAAAAGTTAGTGTCAGCGTATGAAAGAAAAATTTTAAAGTGGAAATGCATTAAAACATTGATAGAATAGTCTGTGTGTGGAATTCTGAGTATTTTCTCTTGTCTGTGATTTTTTAAACTTCATAGCTTTTTCTTTCAAATTACTATAAAGTTATATGTAACATATAAATATATGTAAGGAAATTATACAAAAAATATATTGAAATGAGATATAGCAAATATTCAGTGTTTATTCTTGGATATTCTGTCAATGAATATTTCTTGAAATTTTTTCCGATTTGCTCTTACAAGTTTATAACGAGTAAGTTAATATTTAGTGAAACAGAGTTGGATTTTATAAATGCTGTAGATATTCAGAAACTGCTAAAGTTCTGCCTTGTGTCACAGGCAGTCTTCTGGTTGCCTTCCAGTTCTTTGTGGTTTACCCAGGCTACAAATATTATTTAAGATGTCAAAACTCTACCCTACCAAACCACACTAAGAAATCCCAAGGGCTTTGAAATCTCATGTATGCGATTTTTAACTGGAGCCTATTTATGTAACCTTTTCCTCATATAATGTTAACTAGTTATTTTTAACAAAGAAAATTATTGATCCAGCCAGTATTTAATTATTCATATTCATTTATATATTTAAAATATTTATTAAATATTAAATTACCTAGAATAAAATTGTTGACATAAAGTATATTATTTCTTGTGATTAATTTATTCAGCAAACAATGATTGATAAATATAGCTTTGAGTTCTTAAGTTCAATGTAATTTAACATGTATTGTGTTTTCTAGGTGTTAGTCATAATGCTGAGGGAAAAGAAACATTGTATGTGGTAGAATTTTCTTTTTAAAAATGAGATCATTTTTAATATTAACCAAAATGAGTGAGCACATATAGACACTCTAAACAATTCCAAACATCACTGCTATGCTATTTACTGAGGAAATTCCAGAAATAATGTTCAAATATTTGTGGTAAAGAAAATATCATGCATACCTTTAATCATGCACTAATAAACACTGGTTTGTCCTTTCTCTCATGATCACCATCTAGTTGCTTAAAATCAACACCTTAGAAGGTATTCTTTCATAGTTTATAATTTAATGACCAGTTTAGCATTGAACAGTGTCTTAAGCTGGACTGGAGAGAAGGCTTAGTGGTTAAGAGTATTGGCTGTTCTTGCAGAGGATCTGAGTTTGATTCCCACCACGTGTGTGGTGGGAATCACTAACGAGACCTCCTTGTAAGTAATTACAGCATCTTCCCGGAGCCTCTCTGTTAGTAAGTTTCAATAAACCTTTTATCTAGCTCAACATCTGCAAATGTTTTCTTAGTCTATTGGCACCTGCCCTACTGCTTGGGCATGGATGTTATGCATCTTTTATGTTTGTTTAAAATTATGAGCTGTAGACCAGCCTACCTTATTAAAATACAGCTTGTACCTATCTACTTTTGAACCACTACATCCTGAATACTCCATGTGTATTCTTTCTCCCTCCCATCACACCTAATGCTTGTCTACCTGTAGTTTTTTCATGGGTGTTATTTTCCTGTGGTGTCATCTCCTTCTGGGTTCGTCCATTAATCCTATTACCTACATCTCTATCACTTTTTCTAGACTCTCTTTCCTTAAATCACTTTGAACTTCTACTCAGGCTCTTTCTGGTCCTCATCTCACAGACTTTGAATATGCAGATCTCTCTTGCTGGATTTTTGTGTTCTTTCTTTTCCCTTTCTTTGTCTGTGTCTTTCCCAATCTAAGTGAGTTCATCTTCAGTGACTCCACATCGGTTTTCTGGCTACCCTGTCTCATACTGATATTCCCTAGTATCATTATGGCTTTGAAGGAAGACTGTTTCACAGCGTTCATTAAAATCTATTGTAGCTAGCATACTTATTTCTAGATCCTCAACTTGAGCATACAATTGTTGGAAGATAGAAAGTGTACATATCTATGCATAGATAGTTATATATCCACCATCATCCTGACATATACTTTATTCTCTGTAACTATGTGCTGGGAGGATGGATCCAGAAAGATTAAGATCACAAGGGGTACTAACAGGAACAGTGATGAGATTTTGTTTAAGCTGGAGATACAAAGGATTCAGTGTACTTTCTAGGACACTTACTCTTGTTTGTAAAGTTGATACATATCATAGTACAGAGACTCAAGATGTATTAGCTTGTGGAGCAGGAGAGATGGCTCAGTGGTTAAGAGCATTCTCTGCTCTTGAAGAGGACCTGGGTTCAGTTCCCAGCACCCTCAATGGTGGCTAACAGCTAACAACCACCCTTAACTCCAGTTCCAGTGGATCTGACATTCTCTTCTGACCTCCATGGGCACTGCATGACAGAGGTGCATCTCTTATGCAGGCAATCGAGTTATAATAAATAAATAAATAAATTAAATATTTATAGAGTTGTATTAGTTTGGGAACAGAATCAATGGAGCATGTTGATAAAATGAAGAAACATGAAGGATTTATTTACATTTGGATATAGGTAGATAGGTAGAAAGCAAGTAGGGTTGGTAGATAAATGCCAGAGAAGAGCCAGAAAAAATAAAATGTGTGATATACAGCCCAGTGGACTAGTGACTGGTTTTGGAAGAAAAAAATAGAACAGATAAAGTAATTTTCAGGTTTCTGGATTTTTAAGAGTGTTCCATTCACCACAATTCAGTTTGGGCGCTATATATAATTATTTATGTTTCTACCACTTCAGCTATACTGTAAGTAATTAGAGTTATAATTTTTAGCACCATGATGGGGCCCAGGCTGAGTCTACAATTGCAAAGTAAAGCCAAGAATTACAAAGTTTTTTTTTGACATTTAAGAGAAAGAAGTCTTAGATACCTTCCTGAATTATAAACTACTTCTGACAAATAAATAGGCATAGTCATTTTCTTCTCCAGTGTCTCCTATAATCCACAGGCAAATATATGATGCTATTGAAATGCCCATTGAATTTATTCCTAAATTACGTAGATAATTGATTTTTCTCATATTTATTCTGTCTGTAGGAAATGTTGATTATTAAAGTATTTTACTGGTGTGTCTAAACTGTAACATGTTAATGTGCTATTCCTTCTCTTATACATATGCCTATGATTCCACAGCTATATATGTATAACAGTTACTTCTATGCAAAAAGCATCCATTTTAAATGCAAGGGATCTAATACATTGAAATAAGTATTTCCTTTGAAAGTATTTCCTTTGAAATTATTTTCTTTGAATTTCTTGCTTTTGGTACATTTATATTTGCATAATCTGAATCAGTTTAAGAATTTCATTTTCTTAGGCATTAAAATATGTCTGAAATTAGAAATGTAATGGCTTATTAGTTTTAACTGTCTGTTTCCTATTTAAAGATGTCAGGCAAGAAAACCATGACTATAGACAAATCGAACTTATATTAGTTATCTTTTTAATTTTTTCCATTATTAAAATGCAGGCTAGGGAAATGGGTCAGTGGTTAAGAGCACTGGTTACTCTTGCAGAAGACCTAGATTCAGTTCTCAGCACCCATATAATGGCTAACAACTACCAGATTCTAAGGGATCTAATCTCCTCTCTGGCTTCCTTGGGTATCGCACACACGTAGTACACTTAGATTTATTCAGGCAAAACAATCATACACAAAATCAAAATCAATAAATAATTTTAAAAACAGATCAAAGATAAATGTTTCAGTATTTCCAGATGAACTTTCTGAAATGATACTAAGTAAAATCACTGTTGGTGATTTTTGATCAAGAGGATCTACAATTTTCATCTCCCAGTACAAAGATCATGTCATGACTTTTGAATGAAACAGATTAAGGGAAGTGTATTTCATAGCAGTTTTTCTCGAGATGAGATGGACTGACTGCTCACTGTTGAGAGGAGATCAGTGAGTGGCTCATGAAAGGCTATTCTGGGGTTCACTTGATACTCCCCTGGGGATGTGTCCACCTGGCTTTGTGCTCACAGTGTGTGGAAACTGCCTAACAAGATCTACCTGGGATACTACTGCCTTCTCAAAAAGGAATTAGAGTTCAATTAAGGAGGGTTTGAAAGATTTAATGTATTTATGAGACCCTACTCATTAGAGGGCCATACTCTCCCTCACTTATTGAGTGAAAGATGTGAAAAATCAGTCTTTGACAAGGATATACGAAATACAAGTGACCAACTTCTTTTAGGTATTTACATGCTTGCTTTTTTAAAATTTCAAATGGTTAAAAAATATTTTCATTGGCATTTTTCTTATTTTTCTGTATTTCTCTGAGGTTAATGGAACAAAACTTTCACTTCTCTAAATGTCAAATGATCATTTCTTATTCATGTTTCTTGACAATTTCTACTCTCTAAACATTATTTAGAGTTATTTTCAGAGTATAGAAAAATTATATAGCTACTATTCTATTAAAAGTTTTACACAAAGTTGTATATCCTTAAGTCGATTTTTGTTCTTAGCATGGAATGCAGCAGGACAACATGCTGATAGAAGATTATTATGAAATATTAAATATCTATTTGGTTCATATTGTTTTTCATAATAATTTATATTGGCTAAATACCCACTTTGAGTTTTGCAGTGTATTATGTCTTATAACAGTATCTGGAATGAAGAAGACAAGATCATTACTTCTCACTCTGGCTAACAGTCTTGTAAAACAACAAAAATGGCAAGAGGTAGAGGCAGGCATGTCTCTGCCAGAGCGAGGCCAGTATGGTCCACATAGCGAATTCCAGAAGTGGTGGGCATAGGGAAAAAATAAAGATAAACTAATAAAAAGAAAATAATAAAAATGACAAGGTGCAAAAATAGAAATTATGGTTATTAGAATGGAAAATATATTATAAAGCAGATACTCCCTCATTCCTGACTACGAATTCTACTTTTATAAATTTAATCAGAAGTTTAGTATTCTTTTTTCTAAATTAAATCCAATTTAGATCAGCTGGAATCACCAGGAAACTTTCAGACAAGTTTCTATAGAAATAAATGGATAATTTTAGAAAAATATTCAGCCTACAAAATTAATTCCAGCAAGGCTGGAAGGGGAAAGCAGGTAGATTTTTCATGTTGTAGGGACTGGGGAGATGATTCGGTGGTTAAGAGCACTTGCTGCTCTTACAGAAAATCTGGATTCGGGCCCAGCATCCAGATGGTGGCTCACAACTGACTGTAACTCCAGTTCCAGGGGATCCAACCCACTTTTCTGGCCTTCACAGGCATTACACCAATGTGGTATACATACACACAAGTAGTCAAAAAAGTCTTATAAATACAATTAAATAAATTATCTTTAAAAAATGTAAAAATCTTTAAAAATGTAAAGGAGTTACTTCAGAAAAATAGTGCCCGTGACAAGTGAGTCCACCAAGATAATCTATCATGTGTTTAGGCAAAAATTAGAACATAGAACGCTTTGGAAAGCATTCATTTTCATTTACGAAGAATAAAAGTGGTACATAATTTGGTAGATACAGTGAACAAGGGAGATTATAGGTCAGTATTCCATATAAGTGTTTCATAACTTTAAAATACAATGTTAGTAAGTAGATGGTATTAGGGGCTCAATGTTTTTCTCTCTCTGAAATCCACATGTTGAGTTTCTAACCCCTAAGGTAATGGCATTTGAGATAGGTCCCAGGAGTTAATAAGGGGTTGGTGAGGTCATTAGACTGATCTGAGAGCTTAGTGTGTTTGTGGGAAGAAACAACAGGGAATTAGTGCTCATTCTTTCTCCACTGTGCTGGAACACAGCGGGAGGCGGCCATCCACACTCCCCAAGGAGATTTCACTCTGAAGTAAATCAGCTGCTACCTATTTTGGCAGTCTCATCTCCAGAACTGTGAAAAATTAATTATTTAGGCCTTGCCATCTGTAATGTTTTGTTGTGGCAGCCCAAGTACTCAAATCCTAGTTCTAGAACAGACAAGTGAGGTGCTGTTAAAGCAAACACCTAAACATGTGGAAAGGGCTTTTGGAATGGGTAACGAATGTGGGCTGTGGGAGTCTGGGGTGCATACTATAGAAAGCTTGGAATGCTGTGAAGACATTGTTCATAGAGATGTTAATATAAAAGGATAATTTGTTGAGGACCAAAAAGAAAAGAAAGGAGGGAAGGCTTAAATCTTAGCAGTCAAGACAGCCCTGCAGAGGATGTAATTAGGGATGTGAGCATCAGAGAACTCTGGTGAGGTTCCAGATAGAAATAAGGACCAGGTGACTGAAAACTGGAGGAAAGATGATACTTACTGTGAAGCAGCAAAGAATGTAGCTGAACTGTGGTGTTCTGTGTTCCTGGAATGAATTTCAATGGTTAGCTGAGATTTCTAAGAACATGAAAGGTCAGCTTGGTTTCTCCCATCTGTTTACAGAAAAATGTGAGAGGTGAATTGAAGGAGGAACTCATAAGCACAAGGAATCAGAAGTTGAAGATTTGTCAGATTTAGGCATCCTCATAATGGAAAGGAAGCTTGTTCTCAGTAATCACACCAGGGCTGTGACAGAACAGTTACTCAATATGAAACTTGTGGGTTCAAAGCCTGGACTTAGGCATCTCAGCAGATGCCAGAAACAGACGTGAGTTATACCAGCCAAAATTCTGGCAGTCTAAACTACAGAAGACAAGAAAATCAGCGCTAAATGAAGGGAGGTGGCATGCTTGCTGAATTCTGTCAGCTCAGACCACAGGGCTATTTGGCTACAAATATGTGCTGGCCTTTAAGCGATGGGGAGAATCACAGGTCTGGGGGGCAGGACTGTTTTCTCATAGGCTTCAGAGGTCAAGGCCACCAGGAAGAGCTATGTGGACAGGGATATATAACCTTGTCGGAGAATAGACACTACCTGAGCGACCATGAAGATGTAGCTTCCATTCCAGTGGGTCTGGAGTGCAGAATATTGAACAGAAAAGGATTACTCTCAAGTCTTAAGCTTTAATGTAATTTGCCTTATTAAGTTTGAGTTCCTCGATACTTACCACTTTTTCTTTCTTTTCTGTTCTCTGTTTTGGAATAGGATTGACTGTGCCCTGCCTGTCTACCAAGTTTTGGAAGCACACAACCTGTGTGATTGCATGTGCTCACAGTTGGAAAGAACTTTTATTTTATAGTGATTATACCTCTAGTGTTACGTATATCTGATTTAGATAATACTGGGAGGAGACTTTGGCTTTAGACTTCAGAGTGGAATGAGTTGAGACTTTTCAGGCTGATAGTAAATAGGCTTTGCATGCAAAGAGGATGCTAACTCTGAAGTATCAGGGGCAGAATGATGTGCCTGTGCGCCCCTCTCCACGTTGAAATTCTAATCCCAAATGGAACTGCATTGTATGGTAGGGTCTTTTTGAAATAATTAAGTATAAACAAGGTCTTTAGTTCCTTGACTGGATGGGATTAGAATCCTTGCAAGGAAAGACAACAGAAGGCTCTCACTGCTAGTGTAGGGAGAGGAGATCCTGTGCATAGGAGCTATGGCCACTTACCTAAGTGCCAGCAAAGAGATTCAGGGTGAAGGCTACCTTGTCACCACCTTGGCCTTGCATTTTTTTAGTCTATAGAGCAGTAAGAAATGAATTTCTTCTCTCTAAGTCATCTTTAGTCTTCGTTATTTTGTTAATGGCAGCCTAAATGAATAATATCATACCCAGATAGAATACTTGTCATACAAGTGTGCCTTATATTTAGAAAATTTAATAAAATTTAACAAATTAACATATCTTAAAAGAGAAAATATATGCTTATCTACCTTCATTGTTGGTGAAAAAAATTAATCATTATCTATAATGACAATACCTGGTAATTTATGACTTGGTGGTATTTCTTTAATACTATAAATGCATAATTCTAAAGCCAGTGTCTTACTTAAAGAGCCTTTCCCACTGTTGTCAGAAACAGAGCAAGGATGACCATTGCATCTGCTACTGTACTGTGCTACAGTGAAAGTATCAGACAGGTCAGTCAAAGAATAAAAATGTAGACAAGTAAAAATTAAAAACATACATGTAAAACTCTATTTACAGGTATGATACACGAAGAAAATTTATAGAAGCAGTAATGTACCTAGAAAAGGAAGTTAAAGATGATAGAAAATTAACAGAAAAAACCAATACTATATAACCCCAAAAAGTAATGAAATAGAAAATATGAGAGATTATAAGTCTATATTAACAACACTGTTATAATAATATTTAGGGATATATTTAGTAAGAAGTTTTAAATTATATGAAGTCTTTTAAGACATTTAGGAAAAGCCACGAATGTAGATTTAAACAAATAAAGCTATTGGATACTGAAAAAAAGACATTATAAAGGTGGTTCTCTCCCTGAGTTAATTTATAAATTCAATGTGATATTATTACGTTTTATCCTTTGTATGGTACTAAGTTAGAACCCGAGGGTGTGTATTCCACCACTGAATTGTACCTCCAGCCTCATTGTTTTCTTCCTTATTTATTTTTAATTTTACAAGTTGATTTAAAAATAAAACTTTTTTACATGTAGGGAAAGCAAGAAACCATTAAAAATAAATAGAGTAGAGATAACATCACATATTAAAACAAGGTAAGGGAAATTCTCATTAAATTGCATGGAACTCATGGGTAAATAAATAAATAAACAAATAACCAGTGAAAAAGAATAGAAAAATCCAGTAATAGATTAAACTATAGGTGAAAATTCTGTATTTGGAAAATATGATGTCAAAAATTTCAGCTGCCCAGATAAACCTTTGAATAAATGATGCTATAATGACTGAATTGCCATTTAATTAAACAGAAAAGTTAGGTTCATACCCCTTTGACATACAAGGCTAAACTCAAAATCCCATGTCCTGGTGAACAGACCCCCTGCATACAAACACACTTGAGCTGCATTAACTGGACTCATTGGCTTATCAAAGAAGACATGAAGCTGGGAGGGGTTACACTCCCCTATTGAGTATATATAACCATATTCCATTGTATACACAGATGGAATTCTCAAAAATAAAGACAAAAATCTGTTTTGAGATAGAGTTTCCCTGTAGCCCCAGCTGGTCTAGAACTCACTATGTAGACCAGGTTAGCCTTGATCTCTCAGAGATCTGCCTGCCTCTGCTTCTTGAGTGCTGGAGTTAATGGAATGTACCAACACACTCAATAAAAAATTAATTGCAAAAAAATATGTAAAAATGGAATAAAAATTCTAGAAGAAAATGGAGAGAATTCCTCTTTGATCTAGATATTAGGCAATTAAATAGTGAAAACTCTGTAAAGATAAAATTAAAATTAAAATAAGATATTTGAGGTAACAAGGCAAATCACAAGGTGATAGAAAATTTTTGGTGAACACGAACCATATAGTATTGGATAGTGTCTCATTTAATAGATTATAGACTTCAAGAAGGTGGTAATGCTGAGGACCCTGTTCATCTTAAATTCACAGTGTTTTTTATGACACCTGGCAGATAGTAAGTGTTCATTTGAAGTAAAAGCTTCCAGAGAGTAGAAATAGAAATCAATGCTGGAAGAGAAAGTGATGATATGCAAAACACAAAGAGATGAACTACTCTAAAATAAGAAAGAGGGCTATTTTATAAAACTGTGATAGGATGGAAGCAAGAAGTCTTGAGAGTGCAAATTTGTCAGTAGAACATGAGAAAAGTAAGAAAATTTCCATCTGCTGGCTTTGTCTTCTTTATGGAGTGGGAGGACAGGTCGCATGAGTGAGAAGGACGGTGTGGGAAGTGGAACTTGAACAGAGTGGAGAGGGTTAGAAACAGTCACTGAGGAACAGGAGACACGATGACTAAGAGGGTCTAGGCTGTATCAATGCAGCAATTCATGGAAGTGGAAAATCCGAAGCCACAACCACCCGCCTTAGCGGAGGATTTTGCCAGACACCGAGGCGGAGAGGAGGGAAAAGAGCCGTCCTGGGACTCAGCATGAGTCGAAGCCTGGCAGGATGAGGGAGCGCAATCTCAGGATGGGTTTTATTTTATGATCCATCTGAACTTTGTAAAATCTTTGGCCATTTTAAAAATGTTTAATTTGTTAATTTCTTACTTACAGAGTGAGTAATAGAGTAAAAAGCTGAAAAGCGGCTGGTGAACAGGGAATAGGACGTACCTGAGATTTTTGGAGTAAGTTTGATGAATGAAATGAGTCCACTAAGAAAGAATTAAAACGGAAGGAAGAAGGTAGTTTAATCAGTTACATAAGTACCTAGGAGGATATTTTAAAAAATATTATGGGGCCCATGGAAATGGCTTAATTGGTAAAATGCTTGCTGCAAACGCAAGAAAACCCAAGTTCATATCCCCAGCACCCATGTAAAAAGCCGAGCTTGTGTTGCACACCTGTAATCCCACCAGTAGGGTGTATCTTAGGGGCTTGCTGACCAGCCTGGATAGTCCACCAGTGAACTCCAGGTTCACTGAGAGACGTGTTTCAAGAAATAGGGAGAGAGTGCTAGAGAGACGGCTCAGTGATTAAGAGTACTGGCTGCTCTTGCAGAGGACCTGGGTCCCAGCACCCACAGAGTGGCTCACAACTGTCTGTATTTTCAGTTCCAGGGATCTGATGCCCTTGTCTTGCCTCTTCAGGTTAAAAATAATGCAGAGAATACATGAGAAAGTGATCGAAGGTCAATCTCTGGCCTTCACACCCCCATGTCCCATGTACCCACATGAACCTGTGTGCACACACCCATATGTACACAAGCATATACCCCACCATCCCCATAATCAGAAGACAAATGATAATATGGAAACTGTGCTAGGAGAGAGCATTCCCACTCCACAACACATCTGCAGATGCTATGGGATGTGAGAGAAGCCTCACCATCCTACAGGAAGCTGACCGTTGTAGTGTGCTGAAAAATGTCTTTCAAAAATTTATGTGCATCTCAATTTCAGAATGTAACTTTTTGGGAATAACACTTTATACAGATGTAATTGAAGCAAATATTAACGTTTACTGACTTGGGCTGAGCCTGAAGTCTGATTAAGTTTGTAAAAGATATGGAAGAAGGCACAAGACACAGATATGTGGCAATGTGAAGCTATGAGCAGAAGCAGACTGTTGTAGGGAATCGGCTTTATGTGAAATTTCGGCCCTATATCATTAGTTGATTTGATATAAATACTACTTGCTACTCCATCCTAATGATTTTTTTTACAGGGAACTGGCAATTTTCAATAGCTATTTTAATCCATTTGTTAGTTTTATCTACTCACTTATTCACTCAAAACTTTTCTAAGCATCAACTATTTGCCAGGTGGTGTTCTAAACAGTGACAGAAATACAGCGCCTAGATGACTCATGCCTTAAAACTGAACACTTGGGAGGTATACAGACAGGAGGACCAGCAATTCAATTTAGCCTACATAGTGACTTCAAGGCTATCCTTGGCTTCTTGAGACAATGTCCCCCCCCTCACAAATAAAACAAAACAACAATGAAATTCTGAAAAAACAAGGTCTATGTCCTCATGGAACTTAGGTTCCAGTGAGTGAAATGAATAGAAAACACTAAATAAGGCAATTTTAACTAGTGATGATGTAATGAAGAAAGCAGGGGTTGTCATGCCCTGGATAGGGTTTGATGAAATGTCTCTCTGACAGAGCAGCACTGAAGTGACTGATAATTGCGAAGGCAAAGTTTGAGAGAGTTTTCATGACTTAAACTAGAACAGAATGAAGTCAGATGTGGAGTCAGATTATCATGCCCCTGTCGTTTTCTGTTTCCTGAATTCTAATGGTCAGCAAGAATGTGGTACGTATACTTATTCCAGACAATATGAATATGTAGGATACATTTTTTAAAGTAAGGCTTGCCAAAGAGTCATAAAGAATTCATTCAGAAGAGTATGGATATTTCAAAAATGTAAATCTGTATTATAGGCATGATCAGATTCATGATTTTGCCCCACTGAATATTCTTGCATCAATTAAGCAACCTGACTGCTTTGTCATTATGTCATCAGTCTGCACACATTTAAAGCAGCAAAAGAAATGTTGAAAATTACTCTGCACTTTCGCTTGAAATCAGTGCTTATTTTAAGCTGAATCTCAGTGCTGGGATAGGCTTACTTTATCTCTATCACAGAAAATTAAGAAAGACAGTGTTTACAAAGGTAAAAGAAAGTGGAAAGCTGGTTTTTATCCCGGGAATTGAGTTAGCATAAGGATCCAATCTTGATAATTTGCATGAAAGCCCAATTTCTCAACAGTCTGTTCTTCACGTGCCTTTGCAAAAGGAGCAAACAGCCCGCAGTCACTTAGCCTGCAAATCTTCTACAATTGTTTCATCATGTCATAAAATAACTGATGTATTTTAAAATCAGATTAATATAAGTAAATTTATATGTATTTTTTTTAGATCATGCCATGCTTAAGTCACTTAAGTAACAAGCTATCATCTGGATTCCATTTTCATTTCTGATGGCCCATATTTGTAAATTTGATGTTTAAATACATAAAGGAATAGTATAATGACTGAACAGCTAATATCAAATACAAGTAATTTGTTCTTTCCATAAATAGAAGCTACTGTTGGTATCATAACACAAGCATTCTATGATCTGAATGAATACTCAGGTTACATATTATTTTGAAATTTTCCTAAGGTGAATGCTTTTTACAGAATGTTAACTTATTTTAGATTGATGCATTACAATTATGTACATTCATGGTATATAATGTGATGCCGGTATAATGTATACATTGTGTGAATGCTTTTAAAATCTACAAACTCTAGGATAGTAACTCTAGGATTTTCTTTTAGTTCATTTTATCTATAAACCATCAAATTTTTAGAGATTCTTTGAAAATTTAGCAAAGAATTTTAAAAGTACAGAGAAAATGAAAATGATTTTTAGGTTCCACAGTAAAGAGTGAATACCAAAATTTGTTCAGTGTATACACCCCACAATGTTTGCCTAGGTCCATTCCTCCATTTAATTCCTTTGAATAAGAATCTCGGAAAGGACATAACTGTTTATATAGACTTGATATCTTGTCTTTAAATCCTATAAGCTTTAAACAGTGGATGTTCAAGACATGATTATTAAATTATGTTTCAGGTGATGTCACACTTTTTTCTCACAATCGCTAGGATGCTGAAATAGGAACAAAGATAAAATATGCCTTAGATATTCTTTACTGGATTTAGTATAGAGTGAAAACCTTAGCAATTTAGCTTCCAGCATTACACATTGCATTTTAATTAAAATCTCACTGATAGAGTAATCAGTATATCCTAGTGCAGGGTTTCTGTTGCAGGTATGAAGTTTCACTGTTGATAAACTGTGGTGTAGGCAATGCTGATAATTAAAAGTTAACTATGGCTAAGGAGACAGTGATCAGAATTGCTAATGCCTTTATATTAAGTCTTTGTATTGAATATGAATGTTGTCTTAAATTTTCAAAATCTTTTACAAATGGATGTCTATTTAAATAATTCTTGATGGCATCTTTCCAGAATGGTGTGATACAATTACATTACATCTGTATTGAGTTTTATACTTTTCTGGGAATTTTCTTTTATAACCATCAAAGCTTCAGTAGGTAGTTTAAGATGAAATGCTTTTCCCAAAGTCATGTGACTGGTAGGTGGAAGACTTGTGTCATACCATATATAACAGTTTTTCTTTCAAGTTCAATATCATGAAAATGCCATCGATATTTATAAACAAAATTCAGGGTTGAAGAGACTGCTCAGTGGTCAAGGGCTCTGGCTGCTTTTTGTTCCCAGCACATAAGTCTGGTGAGTTACAACTGCCTTAACTTGATCTTCAAGGTACCCAACACTCTTTTCTGGCCTCCAAGGGCACCTGCACATGCATAGTATACAAATACAGAGATACACATAAAATGTTCAAAGAAACCTAAAAAAAGAGAATCAAAAGTTTTGGTACTTGCCTATTTTCCAGGGACATCACTGTTCTAAGCTGGCTGCTGTGTGATAGTGTGTGGTTGTGTTTTCATGCTAAACCAACTCACAAAACCCAGTTTTCTGTAAGAACCATGGGATTTGTTCTCAAATTTTCCAAATGGATTCCTGACAGCACTTTCTACTGTCAGAATTGCCCTCTAAAGTTAGTTGCTTGAACTAACACAAATTCCAGACACTTAACATTGACTTAGTAAGAATAAACAGACATACTATTAATTTTTCTATCATAATATTTGGCCATTGCAACATTATTTCTTAATTGAATTTCTCTTCTGTGTTACAGACTCAAAAAAGTCCCCCTTCAAATACTAATAGTTTATTTTACCTAAAATTATATCATCTCTTATTTGGGTAATGTATTTTGAAAAAAAAATCATTGTTGTGTTGGTTCTTATGTGTTTTAAATTTTGGGGGTTATATTTCAGAAAACTAATACCATGATATCCAGTAATGAGTGTGCAACTTAATGTTCCAGATTATGACACTAAAACCTTCTAACCACTATCATTAAAAATAACTCATAGACCTGCATGGCTGATTTTTAAATTTTATTCTCATTTCAATAACCTTCCTGATTTTAACGAGCTATTCAGTATATTGGAAGTCATATATAATGAAATATATCCTAGTGGGACTTATGGTCTGGATACAATGACTTTTTTTTCCAAATAAATAGCCAAAATGACAGCAGAGTTATTTTCCCAAATCCTGCTTTAGACATGGTTTTTATTTATATATTGAAAAGGATCTTCAGTGACATGGCCAGTTTGCAACTGAAGGCAGATGATCCCTGATCCTTGATTTTGATAAGCATGACATGTATTCTTTTTAATGATTGCCATATAGATTAATATTTGAATACGTTTTAATTTCTTGTCATGTGGATCAGCATCAACTGACAGAGCAGAAAATATGTCAAGGAACGTTCAGAGCACCTGGAAGAAGACTGAGTTAGAGTGTAAAATCAGTTATAGGCCAGCCATTTGGGTCATGAAATACAATATTCATTTGTAAGATTCTAAAGGGATTATGGACAGTTCTGCTTCAATTTATAAGCATCTGAACGGAGGGCTTTTGGACTAGATAGCTGGTTCCAGGTTACAGAGTGATATGCTATCTAGGTGAATACCATGTTAAAGCTGAGTATCTTAAGAACTACTGAAATCTAACACCTTGAAGCTCAGAAAAATTGAAGCCCCAGGTTTGTGTGTTTATGATTCTCTGTGTGGCATAAATGAATACTGCCATGGTCTTAAAATGTTCTCAAGTTTGTCCTTTAAATTTATTCATTTACACATAACAATAACAGAAATGAACTTTTATTGAATACTTATCATGCACCACATATTTTATATACATTTTTCAGAGTTTTACAAGTAAGCTACAATGTAGACATACTTGTTCATTACCAGTCAAATGTGAGATACATGAAATTAGTCAGAAATGGAGACTGCCACTCTAACTAAATCTATAAAAACAAGAAAACATAAAATGCCAAGATAAAGAGGCAAAACATGTTACTAAATCAATTATGAAAAGTTTAAGTGCTTTAAATCTTGACCACTTATAAACACTGATAGAATTCTTATAAATTATGACAAGGATGAAGAGAAAATACAAAGGTAGAATTGAATTTGTTTCACCTGTTCTATTTCTGAAACATTGGAGACGGGAATTGCATATTTCATACTTAAGGGATAATAGACTCCAATGAATATTGATAAGTCAAGACATAGAAATTGATGTGTACTGTTAAAAGTGAGCTCTCTTTAAAATTTCATGTTTTATTTAGAGTAAGGAAGAGCACATGGTGGTGTTTATTTTTATAGAATTTGTGACTGAGTAAACTGTGTGTGACAAGTACTAAAAGTTCCTGTAATTATAAGAATTCATCTGAAACAATAAATACAATAGCAAAAAACTTAGTTTCCCTCCCCACAAACCAGGAACTAGCAAAGATTTTCTGTGAAGAGACAGAAGGTAAATGTTTTAGGCTTTGTGGCAGATACGGTCAACTCAACCACAAATACTATAAAAACAAACAGATATGGCTATACAATAAAACTTTATAAAAACTTTTGTACTGTTTTTTGTACTGTTTATGGTTTGCCAATTCCTGTTCTAGATTACAATTAATCTAAAATGTAAGCAGATAAATTAAGATCTGATATAAAGATTTATATCACTGAATTGACCATAGTATAAATTGACCATGATTTGAGCAGAGGACCCACATACCTAGTTGTGTGCATATCTCATTGGTAGCAGCATCCTTTGTCCACAAGCCCAACATCCCATCATCTGATGACCTGAGGGTCAAGCCATGCAGGTGTCTCATAGATAGCAACACCCCACTTCTGTGAACCCAAGTCCCCACCATTTGAACATCTGTGACTAAGTCCCTGGTATACTTCTGAGGAGCCTTCTCTTCCCCTTACCCATTACACCTCTAATGTGTTCAACTAACAATCTATGAGCACCTGCACTCAACAATCATGACCCTCCACCTTGTCCCCCTGGCACTCCAACTTCGACTTATAAGGCATTGTAGCAAGAACCTGCTAGCTCTATGGAGGGTTCGTTCATGTAGTTAGCAGCCTTGCCTCAATATAGCTGAACTAGGACCACTTCTGATACCCCAACCCCATATCTCCACTGAGTCACCCCAAAACTGAACCTTAAGTAGAATCCAGCTGTTCTAAAATCTGCAAAAATGGGGTAAGAGCAATAGATACCCAAATGCCCACTCAACAAAGTTTATCAGTTATACATCTGACAGAGGATTAGCATCTAGAATATATAAAGAACTCAAACACTAGATAGCAAGGAAACAAATAACTCAATTTAAAAAAATGGATTATGGAACTGAACAGAGAGTTCTTAAAAGAAGAAATAGGAATGGCTAAGAAATATTTTTCTAAATATTCAACATCCTTAGCCATCAGGGAAATGCAAGTTGAAATTACTTTGAAATTTATCTTATCCCAGTCAAAATGGTTAAGATCCAAAAAACAAATAGTGACAAATGCCATCCAGGATGTGGAGAAAGGGAAAAAATTATTCACTGCTGGTGTAGTACAAACTGGTATAACCACTATGGAAGTTAGTGTGGCGGGTCTTCAAAAAGCAAGGAATAGATCTAGCATATGACCTAATTGTTCCATTTCTCAGCATATAGCCAAAAGATTTTATATCCTACTACAGAGAAACTTGTTCACCCATGTTCATTGCCACTTTATTCACAATGGCCATGAAATGGCAACAGCCTCGGTGTCCATCAACTGAGAAATGGTTAATGAAAATATGGTACATATACACAATGGAAATGTATTCAGCTGGAAAGAAAAAATGAATTAATAAAACTTGTAAGTAAAGAAGTGTAGCTGGAAATAATCATTCTGAGGGAAGTAACCCAGGCCCCAAAAGACAAACGTCACATCTCTCTCATGTGTGGATACTAGCTTTGAATCTTTAGACATGTGTGTTTAAATTGGAGTACCCATAGAAATCAGGAAACCAGAAAGGGGCAAAGGGAAGGGGTGGTTCAGGGAGGGAGGATAGTAAAACAGTGTTATGAAGGGGTAATAGAATAATGGGACAGGAAGTGTTAAGTAGGTGAATGGAAGGGCAGGGTAGAGGAGGAGTGAGCTCGGGAGGGATTACCAACACTAAAGACCTTTAAAGAAGCCATATGGAAACCTACTGTTGCAGAGGTTTCCTAAAATATATCCATGTAAACATACTAAAAGAATTTAAATGGAGCTATCCTATACAAGAGAGATAATGTCTCTCCAAGACACCATAGCCTATTAAACATAAAGCCCACTTCCAGGTTTGGGTTACCACCCTTCAAATTATTAGTCAATGAAGCTCCACTATTGCATTTCAGTCCCTTCCCAAAGTACAGCTCAAATGTTGCTGCTTCTACAAAACGACCCCCTTCTCCACTTCAAATACAGCACACTACCTTCCTCCTTTGTACTTAAAGGAGGTTTGTGTTCTCCACTTGTGGTTATATGATTCTTTACATTCAGCACATACCTAGGCTTTCCTGTTTTGGCAAGCCACTAGATATTCTCATTAGTTCAATTATAACAACTCAGTATAGCAGTAATATTCATATCTACTCAACTTATCATGGTTCTCTTCAGTATTGAACTAAGCATAGCTTATCAACCTTTCCTTTTTCTAATTATTCTTAGTTTATTTTTGACACTTTCATACTTATAGAAAATACATCGTGTATATCCGTTGCCCTCTCTTGTTTTCCTCTAGCTCTTACAGATCTCCTCTTCCTCTCAACTACTCTCCCTCCTACTTTCATGTCTTATTTATGTCTATAGGCCTTGTGGCTTTTGAAGCATTTATATTTTATTATTATTATTATTATATGTGTGTGTGTGTGTGTGTGAATATAGATGCGCATGTACCATGACATACATGTGGAGGTCAGAGGACAACTTTTAGGAGTTGGTTCTCTCCTCTACCATAGGTTCTGGGGTATCAAATTCAGGTTGTCAGGCTTTATGGCCTTAGAGATACTTTTATACCTTATTCAAAAGTGAGTAAGATATACCTGTCATCAAGTACATCTCTTTCTCATCTATCATCTATATAATCTAACATGTATGGAGATACATAGACATATATAGGAAAATTATATACATATATATATGGGATACATTTATGTTGGGAAGGGACATACAGCAGAGGGAGAACCAGAAAAACAACACAGGGCCTGTTTGAATTAAGCTATCTAGGACAGAAGGAAGCCTAGGTTCTCTCTTGGGCTAGACTCTCTCTGGTCAGTTTTCCTATCAGAATGTGAAGTGCAAACTTCAGAGTCACAATTATCTGATCTCTCTAATGAGCTTGTGTGACTACATTTACAAACTGTAACTAATTCATGTTTCTCTGTGAGGAGGCCATTCCAAGAGATGTGAAACGCTTTCTGGTAACAATTTTAGCAGTCATGTGTAATCACAATATATTATGTAACAGATGTGCCCACTAAATTTAATTTGAAAGAAGAGCAAAGATTCACTGAAATCAGTAGAATAGCTTATGACTAGATAAGAGATTTCTACAAAGCTATTCAAAGTTTCTTCAGATTTCATCACTATTTTGTGTTTTCTTTTAATCTTGTGGAAAAACATAATTCTTATATGATAAAAATAATTGAAATTCTTGCTTTTTGTTTCTTGGTGATAAATAGCAGCTGTGTTTTCCCTCTGTATTCATACTGTGTTAAGAAATATTCTCAGGTAAAACAAGTTTAGCCTTAACAACAAAAATTAGAGAGAAAATAGACTTTCCTGTCTTTGAACATGGGAAAAAAAATCTCTGGTAAATTGTAAGCTGTTTTATAGTCTTTCTAGTACAGTGGTGTTGAGATAGAACAGGTTTACTGAAAATGAAGGGTTTTTGGTGAGTTGTTCTTGTTTCCTTTTTCCCAGAGGCAAAGGACAACACTTCATAAGCATTGTCCCTTTAATCATTCTGCCTCTTGGACATAGTGTTGATGAAGAAAGCCAGTACTTTTCCCATATTATAGAGAAAAAAAGTGGAATAAAAACACTTCTTTTTCACAAGAAAAACTGCCTTAACCATACTATAGTCCCTGAGGGGATTGGTATGCCTCTGGATCTATAAAAACAGGAACAGAACATTTGTTTTCCTCTGGGGAATAATATACCAGAAGCAGAGACAGATGTGGCCTTTACCCAGAGTCCTGTAGCACACTGACTAGAGAGCTCTATTCAGGCAGCTTCAGAGAAAGGCTAAACAAAACATAATTTAGGAGGTTCTATTGAGAAAATGTTAGTGGGAGCCTGTGGATCCAGTGGGACGAGGACTTCCTGTTGTTCTTCACTTGTAGCGTGATAAAGCAGGAACAGATTGGAAGCCCTTTCGGGATAGCTGGGAAGTCATGGCTTGTATGCTGACTCTGAGTGATGGGAATTTGCTACCTTTAAAGAATCTGACCAGAGTAACAACCAGCCTGATCAGGAGCAGCAATGGCTTTCTTTGGAGCAATAGAGTATAGTCAACATGCATAAACTGTTCTTGATTTTCCGAACCACTCATTTTGAAGATAAGAGAAAGAGCTTTCTGGCATTATCTGGTATCAGTCTCGCATATCTTCCAAACCACGCCATGTAAGAAGGAAATCTTTATTTTAAGAATTAGTAGATTAACTATGTTTATCAAGCACCAGATAAATAAGGATAACCTAGCTACTGTGGCACACTCTTGGTCCTTTTTTCAGTGTTTGGAGTACTCAGACATCCCAGGTTTATGCAATGCTGAAGTCAAGAAAATATTCAAACTCATATTTGTTTTAATGATTGCATTAAATACATTCTTACTGAATACCTTCCAAGTGCTGTGTCCTGCACTATTATTATTGTGAACTTACAGTTCACGGGAAGTATGTTCAAACAAAATGAACCCACAGGGCTACAACTTACTAAGGTTTTATACAATTTGGTGCCAGTCAGAGAAAGACAGGATCCTAAGTTCAGATCAAAGGAAGAGACTGTAATTCTAAAGAGAGAATTTAAATTTAATTTTAAACATTAAGCTTTGAGCATATAAATATGCAATGAAGCAAAAACAGATGTGGTGTTGGAAAAACCAGAATGGCACATAGAGTATTAGCTGTATTTTAAAGGACAAGAACAGAAGAAAAAAGAAGGTGACCTCAGGATGAATCCACAGGAGTAACATGGTAGTTGGAGCTCAGTCTGAGAGTATTAAAAACTTAAAAAGACTCAATTTTATACAAGTATGTTTTGCCCTAAAAAAAATGAGGAAAGAGTGGTTCCATGTTTCTTGCAGGTGGTGAAGAGAAACAAAAAATTCACCTTTTCCATCTCTGTGAAAACGTCTTCAAGCTAAAAACAATAAGCCATGTAAAAAAAAGTGAGTAATAGTAAGAACATGGTGAGACCTTCCAGATGTTTTTGATAAATATATAACCTTAAGCCAGTTGAATTTTCAAAGATCATCCTCTGTCCATAATTTGATCATTATGTCAAATTGATTAATGAAATAAATGTACAAATATGAGAAAGTGTATCTGTATTTTGAAAGATGAAAATAATTTAGAGAGCTATTCATTTCCACACTAGACAAAATTAGGAAATAAGTTATCAAGGATCATGCAGACTGATTGTGGGTATTAAAAGCATGTTGAACATCAGAAGCATTAACATCAATTTAACAAAACAATCTATATCAAGATAATTATGTCATTTTTTCTACATAGATATGACAATGGTGGATTAGGGAGATTACGATATACTTGTTGACTATAGAAAAATTTTTAAATGAAGAAAAAAAGAAAGGAAGGAGAAACTAAACTTTTTATTTTAGTATCAAATAGAGATAAAAACTAATCATTAGACGTTATTATAAAGTGTACTGCATAAACAGAGACGTAACATTGAAGTTTTGACTCCAGCAGATGTTGCATTGGACAATCATGTATGACACTTCAGTGATCTTCAACATCTTCCTAAGACAGACATTTGCTCTTCTTTTTTGTAGCCAAGTGATTTGGATGCTTCAAAAGTTACTGTAATTCACTCAAGTTTACACACCCAGAATGGGGTGAGAGTCAGACCTTGGAATTCCAACTCAGAAACTTCAAATTATGCATTTTGTTACCACTTCAGTGATTGAATCTGAAATGTCCTCTTTAGGTCACAGGTTTAAAGGTTTGGTCCCTAGCTGATGGTCCTATTTGGGAAGCCTGTGGAATCTTTAGGAAGTGGAGCCTTGAGAACAGAAGTGGGTAGGGGCTGGGGTAGGCCTTGAGGCTTTAGAGTCCTACCCCACTTCCTGCTTACTCCCTGCTTCCTGAATGACCAGTTGCTTCAAGCATCTGTAACCTGTCATCCCTAGCATGACAGACTTTATCCCTCTGGAAATGAAAGTCAAAACAAAACCCTTCTTTAAATTGCTTTATCACAGCAAGAGGAAAAGAAATTAAGACAGAATGACTGCCAAGGGACTTACTAGGAACACTCTGCCTATAATACCACTTATCTAAAGTTCTTAAGAGCTGCTTCAGGAATCGGTTAAGCAATGAGTTAAGTGACATAAAAGAACCCTTCCACATTTGGGTCCTTTGTCTCTACTAGTATGCCCTTGCTAAGCCCTGTTGGCTTCCTTGCTCTTATATCCCTTTGAGAATATTTACATTTTCAAGATTAACTTGTTAACCAAAAGAGATGATAACATTTCATGAAGGTGTCTGGGGAAAGGAAAGCAGCATCAAATTACACCGCATAGGCAGCTGCCTACAATGGCCTTCCCTGAGAAATGGATGTTGATCTTCTGTCTTTACTTCTCCCTGTGACTGTCTATTTTTTATACCTTCCACATGATATTTGTCACCACCTTAACAGGAAGAAGGAAAAACCAATGATTAAATTTATAATTTAAAAAAGGATTCCTTGTACACAGTAGTTTTTCAACCTTTATTCCTACGTGTAGAATATTATTTAATATATAAAAGCCTATATGTTTTCAAGCTGAAAATCTGTAATAAGTCAGGGCATAAATTGCTGAGTGCTAAAGCACAGAGAGATAAAATATCAGAATGTTTTACACTAAATATATGAAAGTTGCCATAACAGTACTGAAGTGTCCTAAAAATTATTTTTAACCATGTACTACTTTCTCCACTTCACTTTGTACTAAAAAAACAATCTGAAAATGAACTCCAGTGCATCTTTTCTTTCAACCGAATACATTGTTTTCCTCCTATTATATTATATCTGCTGAAGCCCCCTTGTTTTGTTGTTGTTGATGCGATTCTATTCTCTTGTTTCACATTCAGAAGACTGAATATGTCATTAGAGAAAATGCTCCCAGGAAGTAGCCAATGGCTGATTCTGTGGGTGCTAAATGAGAAATTTAAGGTTTCTCAATTGGAATCCAACTGAACTCTAAAACAGTTTATATTGTACTCCAAGTTGAAAAAATTGTAACTACCAGAGGATTCTGAAGAAAAAGAAGAAATAATGCCCCGACTCGATTTTTCATATCCTGAAAGGAGGGAAGGAGAACTAAAATTTATTGGCAATAGAAAATGAACCGATGTAACCCTGATCCTGGCACCTGCCTTCCATCTAGGGCCACTATCAGTCATTACAGTGCCTTCTAGAGATGAGGACATGGAGGTGGAAAGAAACTAGGTCACTTGTCACAGTGGTAATATCAAAATCTGAGGTCAGGTTTAGAACACCTGTTGCTTTATTACCCACTCATGGAGGTTCCGGGTGTTTGGTATTCAGAACTAGCTATATTTAGCTCATGTAGTGGGCAATATAACTTTTTAAGCTATTTTTATTCTTTTCTGAAAGCCTCCAAATATGAGAAGGTAGGAAGCTTAATTTTTTTGAGTCAGAAAGAAACAGAAGGGCTATCAAAGCTCAGGAACCTGAACCGGCCCCAGTGGCCTCTCTAAGGGCACTAAGAGCAACCAAAGAGTAAGCAGCAGTGCTGGACCAGAAAATAAGGACACACACGCAGCATGGTAAGGGGGAAGCAGCATTCTCTTGTCAGGATTCAGATGAAAAGGTGAGCAAGGGCAGTGATCAGGCTCGATCATGTATGGAAGGTAAGGTCAGGAGAGTAAAAAAAAAACCAGAGGTGAATCAATACTGCAGCATTCTGCCCACTTAACAGGCTCAGGCCAGATCTCTTGATGGTCTGAGATTTAGAATTCATAGGGAAAGGAATTGGAAGAAGATAAAAAGTTGTTGCAGGTAAAAAGTCCCACAGGCATGTAACTATTACATGGACATGGAGCTTTACAAGAATGATCCAGGAATGCACCCTGCTTACTTCTAAGGACCATCAACCAAAAGACCTAAGGTTAAAGTGCAAGTAGGTCCTGCAGGAAGGAGGGGAAGAGAGAGGACAGGGAAAGGGGCATGGGCTCTAAAGTCAAGACAGAGTCTATCTCAAAATCTACTCCAAATTACCCTGGAAAATCCTTTAAACCACTAGCAGTATACAGTGATTCTTGTACACTGTAAATCTGCAAGCCACTCAGCTGGATTAAAAGATGTGAACAAAACATTTGTCAATTTGAGTCAGACAAAAATCTTTCTGTCCATCTTTAAGATTTACTCAAATTGTTTTAATTTTAACCTTCTGTGACTTTAAAATATGGTAATGGGTTTGCTGGTTGTTGAAGGAATTTAATGTGATTGTGGAGATACATCTTTCTCTGTATCGAAAACTTTAATTCTGAATCCAACATGTTGCATGCACTGTGTAAATATGTCAAGACTGGTTCAGAGACAAATACATTAGTGTGTTTTAGGCACTGTTAGGGATGTTATCTTTAAGGAACCAGCAGAGGAAAGATAAAACAAGAAAGTTAGAAGATGCTATGGAGATGATATCTCAGAGTTGTGGTGATGCAATCAGTCAGAAGGAGATCTGCGGTTATGACAAAAAGTGATTAAACCATGGAGTAGTTCTGTGTTGTTTAATGAGATGAGTTATTCTAAGCATATCTATTATTTGATAATTATAGCATCCTGTCCATTTTTTATAACTAGATGCAAAAAACATGAGAATAGACATTAATTTGAGTGAGTTAACATCCCCAAATATGCACAATCCAATCTGTGTGTATGTGTGTGTGTGTGTGTGTGAGAGAGAGAGAGAGAGAGAGAGAGAGAGAGAGAGAACATGAGCCAATCACCATATATTTATGGAAGTAAAAAAACAACCTCAGGTGCCAGTTCTCACTTCTGCCTTGTTTGACACAGGCCTTTATTGCTCACCTTTGCCATAGTAGGCTAGCTGACTTGTGACTTTCCATTGATTCTCAAAGGCTATGTTGCACATTGCTGTAGGAGTGCTGGAATGACATGAGATGAACACTATCATGCCCGTCTTTATGCAGGCTCTGGGGATCTGCATTTGGCTCTTCACACTTTCTTAGCCGAGTCCTTTACCCACTGAGCCCTCTCTCCAGTCTTGTATTGACTTTTAACTTTTTCTTCCTTGCACTGAATATGGATTTTATATTCTTTAGATCTGACCATATATCACAGAAGATAGAATCTAGCAATAGCCACCTTTGCTGAATAGTTTGTCACATGCATGTCACCTGAATGAGTCCCTTTCATCCTCTTAACACTCAACCTGTGCTGGTCTCACTGTTGTCCTCACTCAAACATGGAAGCTGATGCTTAGTTATGCACCTAGTCCAAGTTTACAAGCTGACTAGGAAAAACAGTGGTTTGAATTCAGAGTATTTACCTGGCATCAATGCACAAAAGACAGGAAATTTCTCTTTTTCTTTATCTTACCTTAGGGGAGGGTATATGCTGGAAAATAAAATGTAATCACTGTAGAAATCCAGTTCTCTGTTTTGTATGAACAATTTTGACTAGATAGGACCACAGTATGATGGAACACATATAAATTTTCTCCAAGGAAGATACCTAAGTGGTTAAATTCACTATTTTGTAAAAACAATCTATGATTAATCTTTTAAATAAATCATTTAAAGTCTTCAGTCTTTTGCATGAAATTCTTGCATTCAAATATTTAGCTTCTTGGTTCGTTTCTTTCTTCCTTTTCATTTTGACTATTCTTTAGGTTTTTTGGCAATGTTAAAATTCTGGTTTAGCTTTGCTGATGCCTGCCTGGTAATATTTTTCTTTCAATTTGCAAGCAGCAGCTGTGCAATGGTGTGTGTGCATGCTAACATCCTCCGTTCCTGCTTTATCATTCTTGTTAGCATGCCAAATGCTAGGCATCATTCATGCGCTGATCTCATTCCTACACCCCGGCCCTCCACACGTACTCAAAGCTAATTGAGTGGGTTATTTTAAGATAACTGCAATCATGGTCCTGGCATTTATCAAATTCTTAAGATAAATCTTTTAAGATCTAAATGACATAATTCTTATTAGTACTTAGACTTATCAGGAATCAAGTAAAATGCCTTGTAATATGCTTTATTCACTGTTTAGTTCATTAGCCTGCATTTTCAATTGTACATCATAATGTTTTTTCTTTCTTTTATGATATTTAAAAGACTTGAGCTTAATACTTAGCCATCACATTGATGGCTTTAGTAGCATGATGCTTAAACCTGTAAAACTTTTGCAGTTTGGGACACAGGAGATCAGATCTTTGCTCTGTTCAATTATAAACTGTAGATGACGTTATCTCATTTCTCTAGGTCATTGTTTTCCATATAACTAAGGACATTTTGAGATTTTGTATGGAAAGTAAAGCCAAAGACTCAGTGCTTGAGATTTACCTGGTCTCTTCCGAATCTACTTCTTGTCTACAAGCTATCCATGGCCCATGGAATTAATATCACGTGTATTGTGTTGACTCTACAATTTCTTTCTCCTCCCTCACTCCAAGAATCACATGATCATGCCTTATTTGAAGTCTCTTACTATGATGTTGAATGGATGTTTCAAACTGAATATGATAACAAATGTGATCTCCATTTCCTGTGCCCCACTGGAACCCTTTCTCCCCAAATCTGTTCTCTGACGTACCTTTCTCATCTCACTAAGTGATCACTTACCTATGTCCTGGCACTAACCTTTAGAAATTATCTGTAATTTATCATTCTTATTCAGTTCTCCAGAAAATCTTATGGGTACTACCTCTAAAATACGCCTGAATCCTGATCACATCTTTTGTTCTTTTTTGCCAACTTCTGCTGTCTTGGACAATTTCATCTGGCACACAGCTGTGGCCTCTATTTTTGCAATCTCACCAGGAGTGTGTTTCATTGTTGACACACTATTCTCTATAGCACAAGTCAGATCCCATCATTCTCCTCCTGATGCCCTTTGATGTCATCTTGCAGCAAAGAAAGTAAAATAAAATTTTCTCCTTGATTGCTTCAGAATGTGAAGGTAAGATTATATTGCTGAAGACAGCCCACACTTCAAACACAGGACTTGGAGCGATCAAGCTGGAACTGACCTTGAAGTCTCCTCTCTTAAGAATAGCTCTCAGGGTATCAGAGGATATTATACAAGCTGTCAAGAGAGAAAAATCAATCAATAGTCCTACCCAGTTGTTAAGACTAATAAACAACAATGACTGCCTCAGCAAACTATTGATATTGGTACAGTAGTGGTACTTTTATCTTGGGAGTAAATCAATAGCTGTTTAATTAGGGTTAAGGTCTGCTTGATGGGAGGGAACTTATGTGTGGTAATGTAAACATAGCAAATAGACATGACTGGAGAGGTCATAGATCCTAGAGAAAAACCTAATTCTCCACATCCCTAGACTAATATAATTTCTTACTTCATTCTAAATAGGCATCCTCACCCACATATCCACAGACAAGTGTACCTTCTACTACTTTTCAAAAAAAAAACCCTTCCTTTTCAACAGATGGAGACTACTATTGAGTTCCAGATCTGGGAAACACATATAATAAGTGTCTGTGAGATGCTTAACCCTAATGAAACATTTTCACTGCAACCTCTGCACATAGAATGACTACATTTCTCAACTCTCACCAGAGAAGTTTCCTTATGCAGCAGATAGTGATTAACATGGAAATCCACAACTGGCCAATGTGCAGAGAACAAAAGGTGGCAGAGTACTTATCCCTAAATAGGACACCTAGTTCACACCTCTGCCTCCCAAGGGTGAGGGATCATTGTGCAAGAGGAGGCAAAAAGATTGTAAGAGCTTGAGGTTGTAGAAGACCACAAGGAAACAGTGTCTTGCAGACAGGTGGTTAGTTATACTTATGAACTCACAGCAATGGTGACAGCATACACAAGTCTTAGGCAGCTCCAACCAGACAAAATCCCATCATAGACATGGGGAAATAGCTAAAAAATCTCAATCGAACTTAAAGAACTTTTGGCAAATGATGAATACTGAGAGGGAAAGATAATGTCTTACAGAGATGGGACTCTTGGTGGGCCCAGTGGATGACCCTTCCCTGAAGGACATTTGGGGATACAAATCAGACCCTATAGGCTGTAATATATATGAATACATTAAACTGAGTGGGGGAGGTATGGGGAGGTATAGAGAGAAGAGGGGATCTAAATACCATCCAACCATTTTGTATGAAAACTGCAAAACTTGAATAAAAAAATAAAACTAAAAAACAAAGAAAATTGATATTGTTTAAAATATGTTTAAAAATTTCCAAAATCTTCATCTTGAACTACCATGTCCCACACCATTTGGCCCACGGCTTCTTTGTGAAATTCATCCCATGCCCACCCCCACTGCTCTCTGATCTCCTTCTCATCACACGCCCATTTCTTTCTCAGCCTCCTTTCATTTGCCTTTCCTTTGGCTTTCCACAGTTCCCCTCCTTGCCTTCATCTGATCGATTTAGTGCCCACCACAAGCACTGCTTCCTTCTGACATCACTTTCCAATCATCCAAGTAGAGCCCCTTTTTGACTTATGGCCATAACACTTTCTTTTCTGAATAATTCGTAGTGCGTGTAGAGTTTAGTCAACTTCGTTCCCGGTAGAATGTCTCTGGACACTGGATTCTCATCACTAGAGCAGTACTTGTATCAAATCTGCTACTTAGAACATATTTCTCAGCCAGCTCACTGGACAATGAAATGGAATAAGGTAAAGAAAAGTCCCTGGTTCCTCAGAGAAGGATGTCCCCTCTTCCTTAGAAGAGATGTAAGCGATTCTGAAAATAGGCTTGCCTTCAAAGTCTTGTTTTTTTTGTTGTTGTTCTTAGTAAATGTCTATCTCCTGGAAGCCTCAGTTTCAGCTTCCATGATCTGGCACTAAGAATAGCATCAATGTTTCAGCTTTTCTCTGAGGGCTAAATAATAGTATGTGTAAAAAATTTTTATCTCAGCGTCTGACAGATATATCAATCAATAATTGTATAATAAGCAAATGCTATTTTTGTAATGGTCAAAGTTAACATCTCAATCATCAACAACACTTTTTAAGTTTTCTGGGAACAATAGCCAGGGGTCTCTTCTGTAATCTCTAGGCCTCTGGTGAAAAGAAAATTGAAGAAAAGAGTGTCACTAAGCAGAGGTATAGAAAATGGCAACCTCATTGCTATAGCTTATGACAATAATTTGCAAAATGAGAAATATGATTTTAAGGATCTGGACCAACTACCAGCATCAGCATCTCCTAGACATGAGTTATAAATGCAGATTTTTGAGCCTGCCTCAGTTTCTGAGAATGGGGCCCAGCAGACTGTCTCCTAACAAATCCTGAAGATAATTCTGATAGACACTTCAGTTGAATAACTTGCAGCCTCAGGTCTGCACAACTCAGAGACCTCAGAAAGGGATGGTGCTCTACCTGGGGACTCTAGAACCATCAAACCATCAACATTCTGATGTCTGTGTCATTAGCTGTTTCAAAGGGAAGGAAAAATGGTAGACTGGAAAAATAGTTGAAGTTAGGAATGGAAGTGCACGGAACTATCAGCTCACAGCTCTGAAAATAGACTAAGCAATGCTGCCTGGGAGACCACTCTGGAGTTCCCTAAGAACCCAATGGGTTAAGCTGCCTGGTAGGAGATGAAAAAGCAGAAGTTATTTGCCTGAGATTTGTAGACTGTCCACTCAAGTGGCCTATATATTCTAGCCCCGTCTCTACAGAAAGCATTGACATCTATCTGCTTTCCAGTCTTTCTGTTTCTTTCCTCCCCATCGTTTGTTCCATTGACCATTTTTCTTTTCTCTCCAATCATTTTCCTCTGGTATCATGAAAGCTGAATGGTAAGTAAAAGAAAATATTTATTTAGTAGTATATGGTTAATTTGCTAGAAGTCAGTCTCCAAACCGCCTTCCTTTGAGTACACTTATGTGTCCCATAACAACCTGATCAGCTGGTCTCAGGGCTACTCAGAAACCTGACCTTACAGCTCTTTTTGTTGTCAGTGTGAGGCACTTTCTTTCAGGCAAACAAGGTGGTTTGTTGTTCTCATCTACCTGGTTCTCAGCTGTTTGCATGGATGGAGAACCAATCATGAGTTGCTGAAAAAGACAGAGTACCTCATGATGACCTCAAAGCCACAAGAATCATGTCCTGAGTGTTTAACAGAGGAGGTCTGGTCTATTTTTCAGGTTGTTGCTTGGGGTATACCTTCTATACTAACACTTACTTGTGTGCCCTATTTTTCTGGACCTGGATAAGCCTGCAGGTGCCCTTGAGGAGCCTCCCCTCACCTTGCCGGATGGGACGTGCTCACTGCTATCCCCTGTCGCTTTTGCTTTCCTCTCCTACCATACTATTCCAGAAGATGGACAACATCTTGCCAGTCTTTTGAAATTTGAGCCTAGTTCATGGAACGCAGTAACAGTCCATCTGAACTTAATTGAACTTAAAGGTCTTCTAAGATAAGGCAAAAATAGATTTATAGTTTTTATAAATTCTGAAAATAATTGGTAGCTGTGAGATCAATTATTTGACTTTCCTCTGCCATTTCCTGTGTATGCTAGTGGTTTATATTTGCCTTTGCCAGCAAACAGTCCTCATTTATACCTCCTCTCTTTCCTATTTCTAACTTTATGGAAAAGTTTGTACATTTTATAACTAATGGATAGCAATCTATTTTATTTATAATCTATTTTGAAAAGAGGAATGTTTTGTGCTGTTAAATTTAAGGTAATATACATTGTCTTTTTAGTGGTTGATTTTATTTGATGAGATTACTAAGATTATAGTGAGGGGTTAAACTTACTCCATTCTGATCAAGCTCTCATTGCAAGAATATGGTGTATCAGTATCATTTGCATAATGAATTCACATCCAAAACAGCGGAATAAAATACAATTCATTTTCTTGACAGTTTCTACGAGTAAGGGATCTGGAGGTACTAGGTGTTTTGTACACAAAAGGAAATAATGTTGAAATATAATAAAATTTGAGTGGTATAGAAATGAAGAAAAAATAATCAGAACTAGAAATGTCAGAAGAAATCAAAGATCAACACTTTTTTATGTATAAGTGTATATGACTCTGTGTGTGTGTATGCACATGTGTCCAGGTCTCCACTGAGGCCAGATGAAAGTGTCAGATCCCCTAGAGTTGGAGTTACAAGCAGTTGTGAACTGCTTGATGTGGGTGCTGGGAACCGAGTTCAACAAGAGCAGCAAGTATTCTTAGCTACTGAGCCATCTCTCCAGGCACACACTTGCTTTGTTGTTGTTTTGTTTTGCCGCTTTTGTTGCTTAATAGATAATATATAATTAAAAGACCAAGATGATTTTGTGAGGATAAGTAATCCTAAAGAGTAAAACATGTGTAAAGAAACTTATTCTAGTACTTCAGAGTGATTGAATAATAAGTAAAGGTCACAGTAAGTTTCTCTTTTCTTGACCTTTCCTTTGCATAAACCAAATCACCAGTTCATATTAGAGCTCTGGCAATCCTAGTCTTGCTGTCACTTCAACCATGGCCCATTCCTTCAAGGGCTAGATGAATTTCTGTACAGCTGTCTATCAGTAGTGTACTGAATTTTACCAGATCATGTCACTTTAGCCCACAATGACCAGGCTCTGCACCGGATGACACCATTGCGTCCATGGTGCCTTAGTAATCTCTTCACAGAGAGTGGAATGGTTGGTATGAGATGATAACATTTCTATTCTCTGCAATACTTCAGAGCAAAAGGGAATTTCATATGTGGTGTAATTTGTTTTCCTGTATAGGTTAAAACATGGTTAATTTCAATTTGGGAATGTGTATACTGATGTTAAACATGTTCTAAAGAATCTGCTCAAGGGCTGGAGAGATGACTCAGTGGTTAAGAGCACTGACTGTTCTTGCAGAGGACCCAGGTTTGATTCTCAGCACCCATATGACAGCCAAGAACCATTCTTAACTCCAGTTCCAGGGGATCTGATTCCCTCTTCTGACCTCCAAGGACATTACACAACACAGGTGTACTCACATACATGCTGGAGATATACTTATACACATAAAATAAAAATAACGTGATAAATATATATTTTTTAAAAAGACTGCTTAAGTGTATGTGGCAAAAATCAACTTTCTTGGGATCTGGAAGTCCCACGTCTCTTAAATTTTATATTTTTGTTCTTTCATGTGTTTCAAGTTTACTAAATTGTTCTCTTAGAATATTTGTGATGAAATACTCTCAGCATGCATTGACAGTTACGATTTTTATTTTGCAATTAACACCCAAATAGCCGGACAAACTGTTAATTCTTCAGTATGTCTCCAGATAACTTTTCTAGTTCAAATTTGGACAGTACTCATGTTAAATTTATCTTTAAAGAAAAAATAAAATGTTGCTGTATGAATTTGTATGTTTTTTCCATCTAAGCCACTGATAATTACCTAGGACAGCATCCTTCACAAAGGTTGAAAGCAAACATTACAATGTTACTCAGTAAAAACATGCACAGGAAAAAACATTTTAAGGAGTCAGTTAGATTTATAATTAAGACTATAACATTTTTTAAAGTAGTACAGCCCTTAGCATTTCTATCATAAACACAGAAAACCAAGTTTTAAAATGCATAAGGAAACAGTTGGACTTGCTTTTATTGGCATATAGAAACTGAACAAAATTGTCTTATTTACTCAAGATAAATATTGGACCTTGATTTTCTCTTTTAACATATAAATTTTTCCTTACAACTGAATTGATTTTTCAAAAGTAAATTTCTTGGATTTTGCAGATTCTCATTTGCACAGTCATAAGACACTCAAATCATGATTCCATTTTTACCGAATTTTGATGAAAAACAAATCATTTTGTGTGCATCCTTGAACTAAGCTGTCTCTATGGTTCAGTTTACTAAAGATTGTCTGTATTCTAGAGAATATTACTCTTGATTAACATATACAGTGATTTGTTTAAGCTGGTTTCTTAAAGTCCTCTTCCATGGTAAGATAAGGCAAGAAAGGTATTATAAAAGTTATTTATTATGTTTATGAGTATATTCCAGACACACTTGTTCCTTGCAATGCCCTCAGAGGTCAGAAGAGGGCATCGAATCCCCTAGAACTGTAGTTACAGATGATTGTTAGCCACCATGTCAATCCAGAATCAAACCCAGGTCCTCTGCAAAACCGTAAACATCATTTAACCTTAAAATAAATCCTCAGAGCAATCAAACAGGTAAAACTCATTGAAGAAAGAGCTTACCATGTTGCTAATTCTTTGGGTGAAGGCTTCACGCACTGCTGCTCTGTTTTCCCACAGCTCGGAGGTGCATGCATCTTTACTATTTCTTTTCTGACTGCTGCTAGCTGGCTGGTACTGAACATTTTTTTGAGTCTAAAAAATTATTAGTGTTCTATCATTCCATCTCCATATGTAGCTGTATTGCTATTCTTGGTAGTACAGAATGATATATGTTGAGGAGAAAAAAAATTAAACCTGCTTCTGCATTATTTTGTATGTTTTTAGAATAGCACAATGTTTGATATATGATGTTGCATTTCTTGGAATGTTTTTCATTCCAGGAACACAGAATCATTTGCTAAATGAGCTAAACGCACTCCAATGTCAATGCAGGAAACGATTACTGCAGCATTTTTTAGAATTATCCTCTGGCCTCACTTCATGCATTTATTATGTAATATTTATATTTCATGTCTCAAATAAGGAATACAAAAGAGAAAGTTTACATTGTGAAGGCCATTTGCGCAGTTTTATTTAAATGGTATTGATTTACACATGGAACCATTGTCACTCAACAACGTGTGAGGTCCAACTCTTTTATGTTAATCAAATGGGGTTGGTACTGGGCAAAACTGAAAAGTAAATAAAGTTCTATTTAATTGTTTAGTCTTTCTCTTTTCTTTGTTTCTCAACTGCTCTGTCTATCCGAACCTACTATCAGGAATGAACTTAATGTAAACACCGCTTTTTTGGTTTTTAAGAAAAAGAAAGTATGTTAGTATACTACATGAAAAACAGTAAAATCTGTTGTCTACTCTTTCATTTTGATCTGTCTTTCATATCACTCATTTGTTTATCTTCTTTTGCTTTTAAAAGAGACCTGAAATTAGTACAATAGACTAATTAATCTTTGGGAATAGGATATAATTTTTTAACAGACTAACTTTATAAACAGAGTTTTGTTTTTTGTTTTGTTTTTGTTTTTGTTTTAAAATCAGATGTTTTCTAATTGTACTTAGGAGGGAATTCACACCAGGTATATAAACTTAGCCTGTAAACTGCTGGGAGGTTGCAGTTCCTTGGGGAAAGACCATTACTCCTGTTGCTTTAACAAATGGACATGGTGTGAAACTACCTTTTAAACGCTTACCTTTTACTCACAGATTAGTGAAGCTCTCTTTCATGCTTCATCAGAGAAATTTCTCCTTGTAGTGGACTACTATTAACACAAAGGCTCACAACTGGTCAAATGCAGAGAATAAATTACAGCCTTAAACAGGAGACCCATAGCAATTCCCAGCCTTCAAGGCTAAGGGAACAAACATCACAGAAGAGGCGGGGAAAAGAATCTAAGCGCCAAGGTTGGGAAGGTTTGCTGTGAAACAATGTATTATGGAAATGATGCAGCTGATGTACTCATGAGCTCACTGCAGTTGTGGTTACCTGCATAAGACCCACACAAGCTTGGACCTGTGGGAATTTCATCATGAGACCCCGACCCTTCCTGAGGAACTATTGATGGTTAATGGTGGTTGGAGAAGGGGTGTCATTTTTGTTAGTGGTATAGCCACTCCTAAGTTGTCTACGTGCTCATAAATAACCTCCAACCCATGCTCGTGCAGATAGCTCTGTTTAAATTTAGTGTGTGACACACAGAAAAGACATGAAAGAAGGAGAACTACTTGTTGGGAATAAGGGTGCCAGAGGAAGAAGGAAGGGAGTGGAATAGGGTCCCAGGGGGTAAGAAGAACTAAAATTCACTATATATATATATATATATATATATATATATATATATATATATGAATAGAATAAAATAACACAATCATGCACACACTTGCCTCAAGGTCATCAAAAGCAAAGTAATTCTATATTCTCAGATTGAATATAGTTATTATAGTTGATATGACCTTTCACATTCATATTTCAGGCTTATTTAAGGCTTGATAGCATGGAGCTGTTGAGCTACCTCTGCGTACTTTGTAAAGGAACATCAGAAAGATCAGCCTCCTCCACTGCCAGGATGCTTGATGATACATGGTTACTGTGGAACTACTACCTGCCTGATTGTGCTATTCAAATACCTTTCTTTCTTCATCACAAAAACTGTAAATGGCAGAAACAACACCTCAGTCTTCTTTGCTTCTTAACACAATGCCAGACTCATCCTTCATATCCAAACTGTTTTCATGAAATGGCTGAAAGTCCAATTCATCGTTACTGGTTGCTTATTGGAGCACTTACTGGTTGCTCTCACTGAGATGCATATTTACACTCTTTATCTTAGATCTGAATTTCTATGTGCAATAGGCTACTATGCAGGAACCTCCTCTGAGAATCCAGACACAGTTCTTTGGGAAAATAAATATGTCAAGCTAGGCAGAGATTCTTTAAAAATGAGAGATATTAGATATTCACAGGAAGAGGAAAAGGCAATCTAGTAACAGTAAATATTCTATGAGTAAAGGGAAAGCCAAAGGTGTTTAAAGGTGACATCAAGAGAAACATGAGTCCTCAAAGAAGGGAAATTGATCTTTTCTGTTCAGAAGCTGAAAAATCAAAGGGAAGTACAAAAAGCTGGATGCGTTGACCATGACAAGCCTGAAAAAATTATCAAGACAAAAATTCTGATGTAGAAAAGAAAGGGCCAGCTTTGATTCTTCTGAGCTTTAATTACAGTCACTGGGACTGATTTACCTATGACATTGGCAGCGTTTCTATCACGGACAGTTTTCTAAAACATTTTCACAAAAATGAAGCGCTGAGCAGTATTAACAAATGCAAAAGAGAATAAAGTTCGAACAACTGTACATTGGAAATGGATGGCCCAAATATTATCCCGCCCTTCGCAGAGAAGCCAAAGTCACCCCCGATGGGAACTGTTTGCCACCTGTGGCCTTCCACCTGCCGTTCTCTAAATCAGAGGTAATGCAAGTAAGAACTCAGAACTGATACAGTTGATTGACAGTGCATGGAGGAGGAAATCAATGTGATTTCCATCAGTGAAAGGATCTGGTGTCCCGTTTGAGGGTCTACCCTTCACACACCATTGTCTGGAGATTGGTTTGACTTCTTTTGAGAGTCACTAGATAGTATGCTTTGAGTTTCCCCTCCAAAACCCATATTGAAGTTGAACGGTCATGGTAACAGTATTCAGAGGGAGACTTCAAGAGGTAGGTACACCATGAGAGCTCTACCCTCAGGAAGGGGTTCGTGATGTTGTTTCAGGAGTAGATTTATTATTCCGAGATTGGGCTCCTTAAAGAAGGATGAATTTCTCTGTCCTGTGAGTATGTGCGTGCTTTTTGGCCGTGTCACCACACAGCACAAGGCCTTTGTTAGTTGCTGCACCATGCTGGTAGACTTCCTAGCCTCCACACCTGTGAGACAAAATTTTATTGTTAAGAGAGTACCCAGCTTGTGGCATTTTGTTAGAGTGTAAAGAAATGGACTATGACACTAAGAAAAGGTTTTTGTTAATAGGCCAGGAAAAATATTTTTGTTAATAGATTTACTATTATTTATTCAAAATTACAATAGTTCACAAACCTAAACCAGGCAGAAGTTAGGTGAACCATAATGAAATTCAGCTTGAAGATTACTGAGTGCATTAAGTAGTGCTGATACCATTGGGAATACACACTTTCAAAATTCTCTGCCCTCTGCCAAGAAATGCACCACGGTGTGAATAATGAACGTGAATAATGCAAAGCATAATACAGGACACAATTTGCACATCAGTCACAGTTTTTCTCCACAGACTGATCAGCTTTGGAAATTACAAAACAGGCTGTTTAAAACTCAGACCAACAGGAGCATTAAATTGGAATAGAAGTCAAGTAGATGTGGAGGCCATGAGAAATGATGCTGTGTCTAGTCATCCGAGGAGAAATGATCATGGAGAACCATCAGGAATGGGAGGGGCACACCTTACTGGTGACTGGATTGGACTGGATAGGCAGCAAGCAGCTTTCTAGGTTCACTTCAGGACAACCTATTTTTGAAGTCCTGTGATTTTAACATCTAAGTTAGCATTTTCAAAGAGTTTGGAACTAAGTGTTGAAGAGACTTTTTGATGATGAGCAAGACTTTTCTGACCTATGATCCCCTTCATTACAATTTGGTCAACCACTTAGCAAGGTCATGCTCTTGAAGTTCTTTCTATGCTCAGATGGGGAAGGGCTTTGATGGCAGAAGTTATTTTAATCTTAGTGAGAAAGCCAAGAAACAATCACAAGAGATCTGTAAAGAGTGAATGGGGGCCAAGGCCTCCCTGAACAAGAAGGAAGATCTAAAATCCATTTTCTGCAATTATTTCATTGTCATATAGACACAAAATGTTAGCTATCCTCAACTGCTTTTCCTGACATGTCCTTTCAAGCATACGCTATAAGCAGCGAAGAACACTGCACATCTGCTCTTAAGAGAAATGACTTTAATTGCTAAGCTGCTAATGGGGTGTTTTCTCCCATAGAATTCCTACCCATCTGCATACTCTGATTACCACATCCTCATCAGATCTTGTCTACTTCAATGGTTCATCCTAAATGATATCATTAATCCTGTCTATGGTATCTCTATGTGTGGCAAATTAGTCTGGAGTAATACTGATGTCTGATTGTACTGTCTTTTCCCTAAGAAAAAGAAAGGATTCGAATTTTAACTCCTCTTATCCAGATAAACATATGAAGAAACTAAAATGAAAGCAAAGACCAAAACCAAAAAATGAATTAAAAAAATCCTTTAAGCTGGGTAGATAAGTTCTAGAATTTGGCAAGGAAAAAAATCAACACATTATTTTGAAATTATAAAGTGTATAACTGATAGAGAATTTTATTCTCCATTGTTTTGTGAAGGAATTAAACTATTTCTGAAAATTTTGGAACATCTCTGTAACTTATGTTATTTATGTTGTAATATAAACAACATACTCAGAGGGAATGTTCTCACTTCCTTCGGAAGAGAAAGTACATAAACTGAAACTAAATGAGGGCAATTTTTAGTTCATTGTACCCTTATCTACATTAACCTGCAAACACAGTGAATGACTGGATTCAAATGATGCTTGTTAAGAAAGAGGAAATAAGTAAATAAAGAGATAAAAGACTTTCAGCTGCTTCTCTTGGACATGTAGCTTTGTTTTAAGGCAGATGTCTAAACGTAGGAGTATTTTAGAAGAAAAGATGACCAGTGGGATCATATGTAATATACTTTTCAGCTAGATTAACGCATTTGGGGCACATTCAAGCCAGCCATTCATTCCATGCTCATACTAGTCAAGATTCAGGAGAACAAATAAAAGCTGTTCTAAATTATTTTATCTATTTATTTAATTTCTTTTAGATGTATGAGTGTTTTGCCTGCACGAATGTAAGTGCATCCATGCCATTCAGTGCCTGTGGAGGTCAGAGAAGGCATCAGATCCATAGAGCTGGAGTTATGGATGGCTGTTAGCCCCCATGTGCTGGGAATAGAACTTGGGTCCTGTGCAAGAGCAGCCAGTGCTCTTAACTGTTAAGCATCTCTACTGCCCTTGCTTTAAAATTTTTGATGAATTATCTCCACACAGACATAAAGTCTGTGTTGTTGGAGGATCTGAGGGAATGATGTTTAATGTTGCCACAGTCACCTGTGTCAGCTTCCTGTGGCACTCAGGTCCCCTACCCTTCCCTTACTACATGGAGCTTTTTGTGAACTTCACTTCTGTGCTGTACCTGTGATCCTCCTGACAATGGCTGTTGGGGAGCATTCATTTCTCCTTTGCCACCTTTCAAATCTCATGAAAGACTCTGTCTCATGACATTCTGATGAAAAATCTGGGAAATGAGGCTTTTGTTACCAGTGGTAGAGATTCTTCTCTGCATTCAGAAAAAGATATCAAAGGCATCACTAAGGAATATTTGCTGTGAGAAGACAGCAGATAATTATGTGATTCAAAAACTATTGTCTTGGTAACTGACAAGCTAGTTGAAAAGAAAAAAGATATGTAGAATGAGAGGAAGAAGAGTTAATTGTGTTTTTTGAATGCTCAACAGTGGTACCCTACATCCTGAATGATTTACTCTAGATCTCCAATTGCTATATCATCAACTGGTTACAGTTTCAGCTAGATTGTTTTCCCACATCATTCTGTTGAAAATTTTGAGCTCCTAAAATTTTCAGTCATGTGCTCTAGACAACTTTGGATATATTAGTAAAGATAGTTAACTCACATTTCAGAGAACGGAAATTATCAATTTTATCATCAAAAAAGAGCACCCCATATTTCTTGTATTTCTTAGGTTACTTCATGTGACCAATATGTTGAATAAACATTCTATTGATTTGTTCTGTGACATTTCTAAAGTTTTACATTTTCATTGCTTTTAAAAGCCAATCAATGTGCTCTTAAGATATAAACAAATGATATTAGTCAGAGTCTTTAAAAAGTTATATTCCAGTTTCTAAATTAAAAATAAGTTTTCTAGAACTGTGGTTAAGCTATCTTGCTACCAGTAATAATTGCAACTGTAAAATATTACTAGACTCAATTAATTTTAGTGTAAAGAAATATCATTGTTTTAATATAATACTTCCATGGAAACGACACTATATATTTTATTGCTCTATAAATTTCGGCTGATATGGTGCTTAGAATGAAACATGAATGCACCATACTAATTAAAATAGTTCTAATAGACATTATTTTTTCAAAACTATAACCACTAATTAGATCATCAAATGACAACATTGCTGTCAAGACTATGAAGTCAGAGTTAGCGTGCTTGTTATGGTTTGGATGTGTTAAAGGCTTGGTACCCAAGGTCGTGCTATTGGAAGTGAAGTGACAGGATCCTGTAGAGCAATCCCTAGCTCACCAGGGACATTCTTTTCAAGAAGAATTGTGAGACCCCAGCCAGTTTTGTCTGTTTCTTTCTGTATTTCCTCACTGTAGATGTGAGCATTTGCTCTGCCATGCACTTCTGTCCACATATACTGTCATGGTAAAAGTTTAGACTAATGGGTTTGCTTGATCTTGGACTTGAACCTTTGGAATCATGAGCCCCAAATAACCTACTCTTTATAGGTAGCTTGTATCAGATATCATGAACCTGATTAATACAGTGCCATAGAATAGCATGTTATTGCCGTTTACAGAAGTCCTGATGTGACTCCACGTTACTGGTTTTCCTTTGCCTGCCTAAGTATCACATCTAAATTCATGAACATGAGGGCGGTTCAGCAGGAATTGTGTCCATGTGCTACGTATGGCAGCTGGAGAATCTGCGAGACCCAGGGTTTTGTAGAAATGTTTCTTTCCTACTACTTAGTTCTCTTGCCTGGCTGTTTTTTTTTTTTTTCCTCCTTTCATCTAGTACCTGAGAAGTAAGAGGTCCAGTGAGTTTCCTGAAATATAGAACTGAACTAGATGGAAATTTGGAATCTTTATAAACATTGTTTCAAAAGGAAGAGTGATTTTTGAATGAATGTGAAGAAAAGGCATGTGGGAGATTATTTCAAAACCTGCAGCTGCTACATTTGTGATGTAGCTCAGTAGGTACAGTGCTTGCTTACATTCACAAAGCCCAGGACTGGATCCCTAGTACTATATAAAATTGTGCATGGTGATACATGCCTGTAACCCAAGCACCTGGGAAGTAGAAACTGGAGAATCAAATGTTCAAGGTCATTTTTGGCTACATATAAAGCTCCAGGACAGCCTGGGCTACAGGAGACCTGATTTCGAAAAACATTTGGAACTATTCATGTACAATTATGACAAAAATAAAGTTTTACCTACATTCCCTCTCACTATTTCTTTCACTGAAAGTGTGCTCTTCAGAAGTTTCTATTAAGGGGTCATGACATCTTCAGAATCATGGGTTACTAGGAACTGGATTTCCATGAAATGGAAGGTGGACGACTTTTAATGATCAGTGAATCAGAGATGGGTCAGTGTTCTAGGATATGAACTCCTGTGAACCCAAGCATAAAAGAAGCCTGAGAACTATGGCCATTCGGATGAGCTACTATTTAAAATAAGAATACATGGGACTGGAGAGATGGCTCAGGAGTTGAGAGCACTTGCTGCTCTGTCGGAGGACCAGAGTTTTGTTCCCAGCACCCAGGTTGGGTATCTCACAACCACCTGTAACTTCGGTTCCAGGGGATCCAGTGCCCTCTTTTGGCCTTGATGTACACCTGTACCCAGTTGTGTATGAACGCACATACACAAACATAAATAAAATAAATCTTTACTATAAGAGTACAATGGAAAACAGAAGCTGAATAAAAAGGTTCAATTAGGGCCATAACTAAGCAAAGAAAATACTGCAAAACAAGACAAATAGGTAAAAAATGGAATGGAAGAGCTGAAGTTGAAAAGGGAAAGGATATGAAAAATGGACTGTGTATGAAAGCATGGTGTCCCATTTTCAAGGGCCACTAATTTATCCATATCATTTCCGAAGATGCCAATCCGGATTCCGTGCTTGTGCCTTAGCAAGATTTCACAGCTTAATCAAAATCTTCTTATCCACCAGGGAATATTATCTAATAATAACTTTAATAAAGTAAATGGCATTATTTATAGCTTGAGGACATCTTGATGCAAATATTTTGATGTGAATATTTCATAGTCCATATCTATGCCACTTAGATATACATATTCACAACAGGAACAAGAAATATGCGCACATACATCAAGTAAGCACTGTCATTGATTCACTAGTTAAGATGCAACTGAGTTTTTATGCCTGCAAATTAATTACATTGACCAATATCTCATTAGTAGTAGCTCTGAAAACAGCTGAGAGGCATTCTCTTAGGGCGTGGGAGTGGGAAGAGCACAGAATGGGAGTTAAACTATTAAATATCAAATTCTTACCCAGATTGAAAGATAATCAACACTTCCAGTCACACAGTGTTAGAACCTAGAGGATGAGGTTTTTGTAATGGAGCCTTTCAGGACACGGAACAGACCTGTATACTCATCAAGCCTCTTGTTGATAATCCTGGATTTATGAGCACCATCCTTTGAAAATGATTTTCAGTTGAAGACTCACTGTGATTGTTAGTTTCAATTATCAACTTGACACAACGTAGAATAATCTAGAAAGAGTCTCAGTAAGGGATTGTCTGGTTGACTTGGCCTGTGGACATGTCTGTAGAGTATTATCTTATTTGTGTTAATTGTAGTGGGACCAGCACATTCTAAGTGATACCATTCCCTAGGCAGGTGATCCTGAACTCTATAGAGTGGAGAAAGCAAGCTGAATACAAACATGTGTTCATTCTCTCTTTGCTTTTGACTGTGGACATGACTAGCTGCTTCAAGTTCCTGTCACCTTAATGTCCCCATAATGATGGACTGCAGTCTAGAATTGTGAGATGAGATAAACCATTTCTCCCCTGTGTTGTTTGGCCAAGGTTGTTTACCCAAGCAACAGGAAATGGAATTAAGACATTCTCATACAGGTCATGTAACTGAATTTCATTCTATTTCTCATGTGATGATGACTTATGTAAATATCATAAGAGAAAAAGAGCAGTAGTTTAGAAATAGAATGATACATCTTTTAGCAACACACAATACCTAAAGTTGAGAATAGGAAATATGAAATTGGAAAGTCCTAGTCTCTCATGAATATTAAAGAGTATAACTATAATCCTAACTTCACTAAAAAGGATACCTAATTAGGCTATAGTTAGTTCTATATGATATTTTAAACCAACTGAGGAAAGGTGAAAAGTTCTTGGGAACTATTATATGTAACATAAACAGGTATCCAATATAGACTGGGTGCCTTTTACAGCTAAGTTCATTTCTTTATGAGTACCTTTGTTGATTACCTTGTCAACTTGATCGATTTGGGAGAAACATAGCATGTTAACAAACCATACCTCTGGTTGTGTCTGTGAAAATATTTACAAAGGTGACTGAATCATAAGAGCTCTGTTTAATTAGCAGAATAATCCACTGTTGGACTCTGTTTGTTTGGCGTTATTGGGACATAACAGAAACTTTTAGATGTAAGGCTTTGTTGGATGAAGTAGGTCACTGTGGGGTGAATGTCGGTGGAGTTTGCATTTTTCTTGTGCCCGTTGGTCTCTTTGCTTCCTGGCTTCAGTGAGGGAGCAGCTTTGCTATGTCAAGCCCCTGCCACTATATCACCCTGCTGTGTCACAGGTTCACAGAAATGGTACAAGCTAATCATGATCTAAATTCTCTGAAACTGTAATCCAAAATAAATAGTTCCTCATTACAACTATTTCTCTCAGATATTTGTCATAGAAATGAAATGTTGATTAACACAGTGCCCTTGCTAGATGAGAAAAGCTTTTCAAACACAGTACTCAAACTAGGGGCAATTCTTATTTTATGTGATAAATACAGTTTCATGATGTAAAAAGAACAATAAAACCTGGTAATAAAAGTAGTCAAAATTTGGAGTTAGAGAGAGATAGCTCAGTGGTTAGAGGTACTGACTACTCTTGCAGAGGACTCAGGTTTGAATCCCAGCACCCACGTGGTGGCTAACAATCATCCAGTTCCATGGGATCCAACGCTCTCTTCTGACGACCACGTGCATTGCACAGCACAGTACACTTACATACATGCGGGAGATACATTCATACAAATAAAATTAAAATAATAAATAAGCTATTAAAAATAGTCCAAATTAACAACTATATTTTAAACAAATGATTCACCATTACTCCAGTACATGATCCATAGCTTTCTACAACTCCAGTCCCTAGACCAATAAATAGATTTCTACCAGTTCAAGGTTATCCTATAGACCTTTCTGCCGGGTTCTCACCGTCAGGCAGGGCGGTGGAGGAGCCGGTCCAGCTGGTCTCTGCCAGGGGGCTGAGCAAGAAGGTAAGTGTCGGATGGCCCGGAACCCTTCTCCACTCCAGAGAAAATCACCACACCGAGCGGGAGAACTGTCCAGCAAGATCTCGTTTTATTGCATCAGGCACAGTCTTATATAGGGTAGGGGTGGGCTAAAAACATGGGAAGTAAAGGACCAATCATTTTTCACCACGTAGGCTGTAGCCAGGTAGAGGTCATTTTGTTATGCCTTGCTGAGTCACTCCTATGTAGAAGTGGAGTGTCAGAGACAGGCCGCAAAACTCAAGTGAGGCTCAGAAAGCTGCACCAGGCCACATGTCTGGACCCACGAGGCCCAACACCTTTCCATGGATTCTTTTCCATTTCCTGAGACTCTTACACTGACCTTGCTTAGGTTATGGTTCTTCAGCGTTTCAGACTGACCCTATTGAGACTTGAACTCTCTCATAATCTGTTGAGATGCAATCAGGGTTCATTTGCAAACTTAGACCAGTTTCTTCCCAGGTCCAGGCAAGGAATTAACTCATCCTAGCCCTCATTTATATTAGAATATAAACTCCAGTTTTACCAAAGACGGCATTGCTTTCACATCTTATATTGGCATTAATTTTTTAAAAAATCACTGTTGGCTTTTGGAAGACTTGACAAATCCACAGAAGCAATTTATGTAGCTATCAAAACTCACCTGCCCTTCATTTAACCTCAGTAACAAATTTGATTAATAGAATTACTGTTCTTTTATATCAATACATCCTACTTGGCAATATCAAAGTACATATTAGATGAAATCACAATATTGATTCATATGTTCTGCTCTAAACAAGACCTTATTTTCTAACTAGCAATCAGCATCTCAGTTGTTTTGCTAGTCTAGATTCCAACAGTAAAGACTGCTATGTAGTTAAAGGAAAAGACTTCACAATGCATTTACTGCCAACCAAATATCCCCTTTGTGGTTTTAAAAACTGCGTTCAAACAGCAAGAAAGTAATGATGTCTCTCTCCTCTAATTGACTTCAGGTGCAGCATATATTTTAAACTTGAACTTTCTCTATTGAATACTGTAATTGGTTACAAAAAATTTTAATTATCATGATAGGTTCTTTTATATGTATGCTCTTTTAAAGAAAAGCTCCTTTTGAAGAATGTGTATACACCCAGTGGAAGCATCTGAAGCCAAACTCTTGTATCTTATAGACATAACAGACTGGAATGTGTAGTGGCAGAACTGGAGTCTCAGCTCATGGCCAAAATCCATTTCACACACCCTACTAAAAGTAGTGTTTAGTTAAAAGACTTATGTGTAATTAGGGCTGATTAATCAGACTGTTATCCAGAGTGTTTTGTGAATATTTGACTCAGGCCTACCTGCCTTCTGTTGTGCACACAGAAAAGGGAGGCCTTTGTCCATCATTTTCCTCTCTGATGATTTTTTGTTCCATCAGATCTAGATGTCGCCAGTTCACCCTTTTTTAGACGTGGACCACATGCCCTGGCACAGAAAGTGGTTTCCACTATCATAGGATAACCTGTTCTTTAGTCTTTACTTTCCAAATACAAAGGAGGTATTCCCATTCTATATAATGCTACTTTGAGAGTAAGTGATATTCTGTTTTATATGAAAATTTAGAAATACCTCACATGTAAGAGGTGTTATGGACATTAATTCTTGAAGTCTCTGTAAATGCTTCAATGATAAGATTACATTTATAGAAATTTAAAAGACAAATAAGTTCTTATAGCAACATTAGGTTGAATATGCTCTTTCCTACACTAAAAGCTCTTTATAGTACACTAATTATAGTTGCAAACCCTGTAAGTGTGCAATGTGGGCGAGTTCACATTGCAAAGGCAACTTATAAAAATTGTTTGGCTGACTTGTTTGATATTAAGAAAAATTTACATGCAATTGATATGAATTTATTTGGTCAAATTAGTTTCAATTGTTTGCTTACCCATTAGCTTTCCAAGGGAAAATCTCAAGGAGGATCTTCATTGTCTTTCTGGATTTAAATATATGATATAATGTTTAATTTGTCAAAATGGATGAACTATGTCTGTTTTGAAAGTAATAAAGTAGTGTTAGACACAATCACGAATAAGGCATAGTCCCTATCTTAAAGTACTTTACCATAAAGAAATGAACAGAAGCATAAACTCCAATACTCTCAATGTAAGATTGTATAGTCTGCTTGGAAATATACAAAATGTTATAATAATATCATAGAGAATAAAAATCTAAAGTTTTAGCAAAGAATACATTATGTAATATTTATCTGTCTAGTCTTATCTTCATCTATTCTCCTTTATCCCCCAAGACCTAACAGTTCTTAGAGTTCTCTTGATAATTTGTGCCCTGTAATATAATCTATGTGACAGAATTTAACAAGTGCTGTTAGAATAAGAAATAGATAAATAAATCCTGTTTAGAAAAGTGATCCGTCACTTCCGGATGGTTAACTGGGGAAGGGCGGCATTTGGCTAAACTAAGCGTGGGTTAGAGTGTGACATAGAGTGTGAACCAGAATCCTTGAGGGTTTCACCAGGAGTCCCTCACTCTCTTCATGCTGCTTATTTTCTTCTGTTTTCTTAAAAACACAAGTAGCGATTAAAATATAGACTTTATAACTGTTATTAACATAAGCTTACCTTTCCATTAGGGTAAAATAGTGCAAAAATGATATATCAGTGTTAGAATGAAATTCTAGTTAAACAATTTTGAAGCACCTGTCCAGTCAGGTTCAATGACTGTATTGGAAAGTCAAACTTCCTCCCCAAGATAACCTCTTGTTCCATCTGTTTCAGGATGTTGCATCTGTCCTGTCTCAGAGGTTTCTGGTTTTGCTCTATTCTTTGTCATGCTTTCTTTCCCAATGACTCACTATTCAATTGTAGTAAATTATAATATCCCTTCCCCAAACAGCCTCTTTGCTCTTCCTTTCCAGCCAAATCAGTATCTCCTTTACTTTCTCACCAGATGGATTATTCCTTTAGCTTCACTTTTCACTGTAGTTTTCTTCTCAAGTTATTTGTTTACTTCATTGCATGAAGTTGCTCTTCTCTGGGATGAGCTATACTAAAGACAGAAACTGGCTTGTTCAGTGTGCTATCTCAGTTCTTTGTACAATTTCTGTTACATGAAAGTGCTTAAGAAATGTGCTGTATAATTGAATGAATGCATGAGCAAATATCAACACCAATCAATAACACTAGACTTCAGGTTTATCTCCTGCCTCCATGTTTGATTTTTCACTCATTATGTAAATCATAAGTTCTTATTCTTTAATATATTCTGTCCACCTTCCCTCTTCCTCTCATCTGTTCCTACTTTAATTTGAATCTCTGTTAAGGCGAGAATCTAGGAATTGATTTCTCTGATGCCATGTTCAACTCCCTGCAGTTTGACCTTACACATTTCTAAGACACAAAGTAGATTATTCCCAGTCCTGCTTAGATTCACTCAAGGTCTTTGCATTTCTTATACCTTAAATTCCAATCTTAGTACCATTATATATTATGTTCCATCCTGAACCGGCTCCTGGCTACATGTTCTTGCTGTGCCTTCCCACTCACCCAGCACTCTGCAATTAATTGCTATGTAACTGCCCATAGACTGAAACTCAAAAAGCTCCTTTCACTCTCTTGCATCTTTCTCATGGAGCTTTCACTTTCTGAGGTCTCTTTGTCATCTGTTTTTCTTTCTTTCTTTCTCATCCTTTCTTTTTTTCTTTCTTTTTCTTTTTTAAGCAAAAAAACTGGCACAAACACACACCATCAAGAAATAGGGATTTATAGTACAAAATCCACTCTGAGGGTCAGTAGCTTTGATTTATTCATGGTTCTGGTGTTCTGTGTAGCATTGTGAAGTTCCATATACTCTCTGGACCTCAGTTTCCCTTCTGTAAAATGTTAATAAAAATGACCTTGGCTTTGTGAGGTGACAGTAAACTCTTTTGCATGTGCTGTTGAATTTGACCATTTCTTCCTGCTCTCATGTCTTCTTTCACAGCATCACCAGCCTTCCCCACATATTTACTCAACCTCTAAGATAGTAAGTGCTACAAAGAACAGGACTCTTAACATTGTATCTCATCATGAGAACATGATCAATTAATATTTGTTTAGAAAGGAGACCTGTTAATTCACAATAAAATTGATACGTGATCTAACTCGAGTGATATAGGCAGAAGTCTTTTCCCCAATAAAGGTATTTTCTAAACTTTTGCTTATTCTAGACAATCCCAACAGCTGTCTTCCAGAAACAGAATTCAAAGAACTACCTTTTACTTGTATGTGCTATGTAGTAGTATACCATGAGTCTCAAACAGAGCTCATGAGACTTATTAAATCTGTGGGATTTAAATGCACACATGTTTTTGATTAATGGATGAAATGGCACTGTTGTGTTGGGGGCGGGGTTATATCTCTGTTTCTTCCCAGATTTTCTTCTCTGGTGTCTGTGAGTCAGTTTTCTGTCACAATATGAAGTACTTGAAGTAATTAAAATATAAAAAGAAAAAAAAACTTGACTCATAGTTTAGAGGTTTCAATTCATTTTAAATTGATTCTGCAGTAATGTATGGTGTCATGAAACCACTCAGTTTGTGGCCAGAGAGCGAAAGAAAGAGCAAAAGGACGGGATTCAGATAGCCAATCTCTTTTGAAGGATGCTTCCATTAGCTAAAGACCTCTCATGTAGACCCACCTCTTTAACATTCCACCACCTCCCAGTGGTGAGACCCAGGAACCAGGAGGGTCACGTTTAAATATGGACCAGAGCATTGTGTATTAATGGAAGAGGTTTTCTCACAGGCACTATCCAGGTTACATTGTGAAACTCAGAAGGAAGTAGTTTTCCAAGTCTTTTAAGGATATTTTAAACATTATAAATCTATTTTTTTACTATTCGTTTATTTATTATTATGTGTGTGCTCGCACACATGAATGTGCACGTGTTAGTGCATGCGTGGAGGTAAAAGACATCTTTCAGGAATTGGTTTGTTCTCTCCTTTTACCATGTAGGTTCCTGGCATCAAATTCAGGTTATCAGGCTCGGCAACAAGAACACTTACCCTCTGAGTCATCTTCCTGACCCTGAGTCTTTTTCTTGATTCTGGGTCCTTATCTACATAGATGGCATGGAAAACTGAGGGCAGACACCTTTAAACCCAGCACTCAAAATCAGAGGAAAGAGGATTTCTGTGAGTGAGATCGGGGTCAGCCTGATCTACATAGTGAGTTTTAGGTCAGCCTGTGGGTGCAGGAAGACCCTGTCTCAAAAATAAAAAAATAAATACCAATGCCCATGTCCTCTCTAGAGGTAGAGGTAGCCACAGTCACAATCAGTAATTATCGAGGCTTCTGGGTAATGTGCAGACAAGACTGAGAACAATACCATGAAAAAAATTACTCCCAATTCCTCTATTCTGAGATTATAAGACATGCTGGAATTAGGCTGGGGAGACAGAGCAGCACGTTGAGCTTGCCAAAAAGCTCGAGTTTAGTCCCCACATGGTTAAAGGAGAGAACCAACTTCTGAAAGCTGTACTCTCATTGTCACACATGGTGCATATGCACCCCACCCCATAAATATGTAAAAAAAAAAATAAATAAATGTGATTTTAAAAACAAAAAGCAAGGTAAAGTTTCTTTGTGATTCATGTACAGGAGTTGCGAAGTCATATGTGTGGTAGCCTTCTGCTGTACTGACTGTAGGAAGAACACATTCAGCTCCCTTCACATGGCCTTCAGAGTTTAGGAAAATCCTGAGAATTTCTGCTTTGCCTAGACTGAAAGCAATGCTGGTGTCATTCTTCCAACTTCTAACACCATAGGTAGGAATGGTGCTGATGTAAGAGTGTGCGTTATATGTGAAAATGACACTGTGGAGTTCCTCACACCTAAAAATTAAAATAGCACACGACCTAGTAAGCCCATTTCTGGGGGTCAGTTCAAAGAACTCCCATCAGGATCCAGAAGAGACAGGAGCACTCTTATATTTATTGTGGCATTGTGTACAACTGCCAAGATGTGGAAACAATCTTAATGACCACTGGCACATGAATGGGTAAAGAAAATGTGGTACATGCATACAATAGAGTATAATACAATAGAGTATTATTTGGCTATAAAAAGAAAAATATCTGCCTTATGAGAAATAAGTGAAAATGGAGGCTATCATGCTAATAAAGGAAGCCACATGTAAGACTACATAATTCCATGACGAGAGATACTACAACAGTAAGATAATAGAAACAGAGGCTAGACATCAATTAAAATGAGTAAGTTCTAGGTATTTGTTGTACAACCATCTGCCTATAGTTAACAATACTATGTTATGCACCTGAAATCTGTTAAGACTATAGATTTCAAGTATTTACAATGCAACAAAATTTAATAAACATTAAATAGGGGGGATGGAGAAATGGCTCAGAGATTAAGAGCACTTTCTACTCTTGCAGAGAACTTGGGTTCAGGTCCCAGCATCCACAAGGCAGCTAACAATCATCTGTCACTTCAGTTCCAGGGGCTCTGACACCCTCGTCTGGCCTGTACAGGCATTGCACATACACAGTGCATTTATATACATGCCTATCAAACACTTATATACATAAAATATTTTTTAAAAGATTAAACAGTTCTAAAGTCAGAATATAATTTACATATTACCTACTTGAGTGTCACGAAGATTGAAGAGTACATGAAATACATCCAACAAAAATTTTGTTTCCTTCTACCTGAAAAATAAAATGATTGTCCAAAATTAATAAAAATAAACCTAATTGTGTCATTGCTTTGAAGGAGCAAGCCTTAGAAATAAATGAGGAACAGCTGGGGCAGACATGCCAGGCTATCTGCTTCCTCTTTCAGCAGCAGTAAGAACTATGAGTTAGAAGAGAAAGAGAGCATGTCTCAAGAAAGAGGGATTGCATTGTGTGAAAGAATCACTTGAGGGATCTCTGTGCTCAAACCCATAGAAGCAATGTGCTAATGATCAATTTAACACCTGCCACTTTAATTAACACCTAAGGATAAACTGAAATTGAGAGAGAGAAGTTGGGAACAGTAGAATGCCCTGAGAAATAGCCCAAGGTCAGAAGGAAAAATAAATAAGTACTAGTTAGAAAAGGAGGTGAACATAGTTTTTTAATAGTCAGTATTCAGAACTTTGATTTTAATTAGTATATCTTCATAGGAAGCAAGGGAGATGACTCTGCAAGTAAAGCACTTGTTGCTCAAATGTGAGGATCTGAATTCAAATCCCCAGAACCCAGGTAAAACCAGGTGCAGTAGTGTGCACTTACAATCCCAGTGCTCCTGTGAGATGACAGGCTGAGACTAAAGAAACTCCAGAAGCTCACGGGTCAGCTAAGCTGGAGTACCCAGAGACAGACAACAAAAAGACTCTTTCAAACAAAGTAATTAAAAATAATAATGTAAACAAATATATTTTGAAAAGGACAAATGTTTTTAAAACTAGAGAGGAATGCTCAGTTCTGACATTTGTGTTCTGTAAATTTCACTTTCAACAATGTAATTGCCATATGGAGTAGTACATGATAGAACATTTGAATACACCAGAAATATTGTACAATATTAGTAGAGGTTAACTCATTGAAATAGTATATTTAATATTCATATATACTTGAATATCACTTTAAACACATAGCTAAGGGTCACATTTTAATCTAGAAAATGACATGATAAGTATTCTATGATAATATATGTTGAGACTGAGATGGATATCTGGCTTTAGGAACTAAAATTATCCCAAGGTACCAGTAGTACTCACCTGTGCTTAAGAAACCCAATTGAAGGGGATATAGTGTGTGTGGAAGTCCGAGGACAATTGCAAGTGTGGGTCTCACTTTCCACCTGTGTCACCTACCTTACTCTACCTTCCTATTAGCAATGTGCAAGGGGGAACACCCGGGACATAATGCAGACAAGAAAATTTTAACATAAGGTACAAAGTGTTATGTACCAGGAAAGGGTATGGTCAGTTCCTATTGCCTGATAGAAAAAGGAAAGTTGAAAAAAAGATTACTCCCAGCTGGGAGGGGCATGGGAGCGCTTGCTGTGATGCCTAGATATATAATAAACATACAAGACATTAACTCCTATATAGAACAAATGAGCACTTCCTTGGTTCAGGAGAACACTTTCAGCTGAGCCTTCAGAATGAGGAGCTGAATATGCAGTGATGGAGGAGACTGTCTGCTAGCACCTGAGCACGTGTGTGGGACAGATGGTCTCCAAGGCTGTGGAGCACAATGCTGGTCTGCTCACCCATGAGCTACCTGTTCCTTCTACTGTCCTAATTGCTTCAGTCCCCCTCCCATAGCTAAGCCCTAGCTTGGTGAAGGCAGGAGAAACCCTGAAGGGAATTCTCATTAATACAGCTTGATGCTTCCAATGACTTTGCTGAAAAATGTGAGCAAAAACAGATTGATGGTGGCTCTACAATACCACAGACATATAGCTAGGAATACATAGCAACTAACATCAAGTTTGAGAGGAAATCTTTGAAGCTCTGCATTCAAGCAGGTAAAGCTGACCACAACTAAAGTTGTTCTGCTTTTCAGATGTCAAAAGAAAGTAAAGAATAATAGAAGCAAGCAGATCAGGCTCCTAGCTCCTCAGCACAACTGCTCTCTGATAACTGAATCAAAGCTGCATGTCTTCAATTTGGAACTCAAGGACCAGGCACAGTTCATGAAACAAATCTGACATGTTCAGGGAGCTGTTTCTGCAGCTTACACTTTGAACTTAAGAATGAACAGAGCTAGTCTCTGATGGGAGGTGAGTGAAAGAGAACACAGACTTTTTTCTCTCCCTTTGTCTTGTTGGAGATTCAATATAAATGCTGAATAAATTCCCTTGGGCATTTACTCATTTTTTAAACCTCTATATGTCAAGTGCTCTTACATGTAAAACTTTATAGGTAGTCATAAATGCAATTATTACATTTGAGTCATCTTAAAGTACGGCCTTTTATTCTTTTCTTTTGACCCATCACCACTCCATCCTCCTTCTAGACACCTAACTTTTTACTTGAAGTAATCCTTGTGAATTGCTATCATGTGATGTTAGTATTCTCTACAAGCTCATATAATTGTTTATGTATACACTGGTAGACATTCGTGAGGAATTTTGTAGCAATTTGTTATACACAAAAGCAGATTCCACACCAACTCTGCCTCTGCCTTTTTTTCTCTAAATCACTCTAAATCAAATGGTTTACCACGAATTTCTTAAATGACTGCATTATATTTCATAGAATGGATATAAAGCTACAGGTTATCATACTTTGCCTTATTCTTTTCGGTGGCAGTTTTTTAATGCCATCCAAGTAATTGCATTTCAAATACCAACAAGAGGGACTTATTAAAAGCGCGTCTACACATCAACCATAAACTCTGAAAACCTAATTAGAACTGTGGGCATTGTGAGGAGAAAATGGAGACTTCCACTGCTGTAGCCTTTCTCCCCTATAGAGGAAATTGAAGCCTTTAGCTTCACCATTTGGGCAGGGAAACAGGCAGTTAAAGACCCAAGTTGAAATTAGCATTCCAAATGAATGGTATTTGGCTGGTTTCCATTACGCATGCATTCAATTGCTAAATTCTGCATAGTTGGCACTAACGCTTTTACGTGGATTTTTTTTTTTCAGTCTACTTCTGACATCTCTTTTCCTCACTGGACCAGACCTATTACCCCCAATACGAAGTATCTTTTCCTCTTCACTGTTGTCATTTTGAACTGCATTAACAAATTGCTGAAGTCTGGGTGGTATACAAAGCACACTCACTTGGTACAGTTCTGAAGGCTGGGAAATCAGTAATTAATCTTACTGGAAATTTTGGGGAATCCAATCAGAGTGGCCACATGTTATGGGAGGAATTAGAGACTCTTCTTGGGTTCTTAGTTTGAATAATAAAAGACTTTGAGAGTAGGTTCTAACAGAAACTCAAACAATTTTATTAGAGTTGCTAAAGTCCTTCAAGTCTCCATCCCAGCTTAGAATAATATTTTTTTTAACTTTCCTTTTTCTATCAGAGAATAGAAACTAACCTACCTTTTCCCAGCACATGACACTTTCTACCTTATGTTAGAATCACCTTCTCTCTGCTTTGTCCAATGCATTTCTCCACTTGCATATTGATAACAGCAAACTGAGTGCCCTCTTAGCTGAAAAAGATGCTGAATCACTACCATTAAGAGCATCTTGGCATCAGATGTTTGCTCACAATAATGTTTCCTATTCAGAGATATTGTGTGTGTGTGTGTGTGTGTGTGTGTGGTGTGCATGTATATGTATGTGATATGTGGAACATGTGTGTATATGGGTATGCTTACCTGTTAGGATTCATATGGAGGTGAAAGGTTGATGCTGAAATGTCATGCTCAACTTATTTTTCTAGCTTCGTTTTTCCATTCTGGGTTTCTCGCTGAGCCCAGAGCTCACTGTTTTGGTTACAGTGATAGGCCACTGGGCCTCCAGGAACTGCCTGTCTCTATCAACTAGCATTGAGGCTACAGCATACATCTTCATGCCTGGCTTTTATTTAGGTACTGCAGATCCAAACTCATATCCTCATGCTTGTGCAGCAAACAGTTTACCCACTGAGCCAGCTCCCCATCCCCTCCAGTGAAATTTTGCTTGGAATATTCTCTTTTATCCCTATTAAATTCTAACCATGCAAGACATTGTTAGAAAGGACCCAACTCATTTCTCCTTTCTAATAAAGAAGAAGATTCTTTCCTGCTGTGTCTTTCCAAATCTAGTAGCATAATCTGTTGTGTCTGTACAATCTGTTGGTATTCTAAAAATAAGAACAATGACCTTTGTGCTAATTAGTTGATTTGGGAGCCTGCTGGGACTAGAATAAGAATTAATGGGGCTAGAGATTATATATTCCAATTATAACTGCAGAGGTAATAACTAATGTTACTGATGAGCTCAAATACAATGTATCCATACTAATGTGCTCTTTAATCCCTTTTCTCTTGCTTGAGATGCTGGCAGGATTACTTAATGATTTAATAAACACACTAAATACTGCCTCTAAAGTCTAGAAAATAAAAGTTCATAGTGGTTCTCAAATGAATAGATGGACTTAGAGGTACAGCACCTGAGGAGGTATATGTACTAGTATTGAATTAAAATACAATAACTAGAGTATTGGAAAATCAGACAAGGTTTTGAGGATGAGTATAGTCTAGTTGGATCCACTTTTTGTAGAGTTTTTATTTTAGGAAGTATTCTGTTTTAAATTAGAAACACATAATGTAAAGAATCGTTGGAAAAGGGGAAGGGACTATTTTAGTTAGACAGTATTAGAAGATAGAACAAACACATGATAGAATGTCTATGGTAACTGCAATCTTTCCAAAGCTATACATAATTCCACTGGTGATATCTAAAAATTTTAAAATTTGTATTGAGTTTTATACATTTCATACCACAGTTCTTAATCAAATTTAGACATGTTCTACCATCCTTCCCTCCACGATTCCCCCACCAGGTTTCATGTATTCTTCCACACATATTAAGACCTATCCAGTCAAGCATTTGTGCCTAGATGTCCGTTAGTGCAAATTCATCCACTGGAATCTGTTCAGCCTGTCTAGAAATTGTAAGTAAGGCATATTCTACCTCTCCCACTAGTAGTCACTCTCCACTAGTAGTCACTCTCCACTAGTAATCACTCTCCAATAGCCCACAGTGTAGGTTGGCCCACCACCGATTTCTAGCACTCCGCTCTGGGCCCATATCTAACTCAGTCGGTGTGGGTCATGTGCTCAGCGCCACAATTGTCACAAGCTCATATGTGCAAGCTCCCGGTGGCCTGAAAGCCTCTGCATCCCTGAATTCATTAGCCAGTCTTGGCTCTTATCATCTTTCCACCCCCTCTTCCACAATGATCCCTAAGCCATGGGTGGGTGAGGTTCAATATAAGAGTTATCGGGTAGAACTACAAAACCAGCTAATGGTCCAACCCAACTCTAAATTCTAATAACCGTAACAACCACACAACACACTACCCCTCTTGGTGCAGTAGTGGCAGCGCCATCTGCGGCACATATATCCAGGGATACACATTCTGTAGTTTATAATTCTTTAAAACTTGGCCAGTTGTGGCCTTCTGTGTGCATAGCACTATGCTATACAAGGACGCTTAAGTGGTAAGAGTTGAGAGATGCATTAGTTCTCTACACTTGTTCTATGAGTCTTAGGTGTAGAGGTTCAACTGTAGATGTGTCACCTTGGACCTGGCACCTCTCAGACATATATTCTCTGTGTCTGACCAGTTGTGTAATTGTACTGTAGCCTCCATCTGTCACAAAAAGAAGCTACTTTGATGAGTGGTGTGCTGTATGTTTGTTCATATTTAGTATATTGTAAGAATACCATTTCTCTAAAGATATGACAGAGACAGGGCTTTGTCTAGGATCTATGTCCCCTCCAACCTTGTATATTTTGCTGAGTTTACATTGCCATCCATGAGTTCATTCCCGCTGAGAGGGCTTTAAGTTCAATTAGATAGCTGTTCATTACCCCTCCCCACTGATTGATTTTCCCCCTTAACAGTTTGCATGTTATCATCTAGCATTATGGGAGCCAAACTTCAGGTAGGCTTCCAGGTCAGGTCCTGCTCCATTGCTCCAAGTTCTGTATCCCAAGTGTGTCCTGTTTTCAGCAGTAGGGTATTATCTTCTAGCTCTAGGGGAAAACCAAGAGCTTTGTCAAAAAACTGTATTAGAAAATCAATCAATGGTCCAACCCAACTCTAAACTGTTAGTTTCTTGGATCACTCTCACCAGCCACACAAAGGGAGGTCTTTTCTGTCTGGAACTGTGTTTCTTGCCAAACAGCCCCTGGGTGTAAAGTTACTAATGTTACTAATGTTTACACACTGTGCATCTCTCAGGGGGTTTCTGTGGCATCACACTTCCCTCTGGATTCCCTAGCCCTCAAAGATTCATTCATCTCTGCTCTTTTTCCGCAGACCTGATCTCCCTCCTCCCTTCCCAGTCCCAGCATGTGCATTCTCTCTACCCTCTCCAGTAACACCTGCCTCCCTCCATCTCCCCTCTTCTGACTTTCCTCCCCATGACACTGGACACTGTGGCCTCCTGCATGTTCCTCCTCCCTTTCCTCCCTGCCAAACACCCCCACTTTCCCAAGCTCCTCCCTGGTAACATCTGTTCCAAATTATCCCTCTTTTGTGGGTTCTTTCTTTTCCTTTCCTTCCTTGTATCCTTTCTCTCTTCCTGGTTCCTGGTGTCGCATCTGGATATATACTCATGTATAAGGGATTTGTTCTACAATCCACAAACGAGGTAGAACATAGGTCGCTTGCTTTTTTGCATCTTTGTTAACTCACTTAGTGTAACACTCTCTAGTTCCATCCATTTACCTGCAGATTTCATTATTTCATCTTTCTTACTGTTGAGTAGAACTCTACTGTGTAAATGCACCACATTTTCACTATCCATTCATTAGTTCTGGGACATTTAGGTTGTTTCCATTTCTTAGCTATTGGGAAGAGAGCAGCAACAAACATGAATGTACAGGTCTCTCCAAAATAGGATGAGTTCTTTGGATATATGCCAAGGAGTGGTGTAACTGGGTCATGTGGCAGGTTCATTTTTAGTTTTCTGAGTCCTCTGCACTGTTTTCCAGAGTGGTTGCATGAGTTTGCAATGCCACCAGCAATGAACGAGTGTTCACCTTTCTCCACATCCTTGCCAGCATTTGGTGTCTCGTTCTCTTAATCTTGGCCAGTCTGACAGTATAAGATGGAATCTTAAAGTGGTTTTTATCTGCATTTCTCTAATTGTTAAGGACGTTGAACACTTTTTAATGTGTTTCATTTCGTCATTTGAAACTTCTCTGTTCAGGTCTGTAGGTCATCTTTTTATTGTGTCATTCATTTTCTTGTTTCATTGTTTTTTGTGTTCTTTGTATATTATGGATATTAATCCTCTGTCAGATGTGTAGCTGGTAAAAATTTTCTCCCACTGGGATTCCTCTCCATTTCCTTTGCTGTAGAGATTTGTGGCTTAATGAGGTCCCACTTATTGATTGCTGAGCTTAATTCCTGAGCAACTGATGACTGTTTTAAAAAGTCCTTTCCTATGCCGACATCTTGGAGGGTACTACCTATGTTTTCTTCTATCAGTTTCAGAGCTTCAGGTTTTCTATTGAGGTCTCATTGATCTATTTGGAGTTGACTTTTGTGCAGGCCAAAAGATGAGGGTCCAATTTCATTCTTCTACAGGTGGAGATCCAGTTTTGCTAGAACTATTTGTTGAAGATGCTGTCTTTCCTCCATTGTGGGTTCTTGGCAACTTTGTCAAATATCAGGTGGCTGAAATTGCATTACTCATGTTTAAGTCTTCTACTATGTTGCATTGATCTGCTTGTCTATTTTTGTGCTAGGGTCGTGCTGTTTTTGTCATTATAGCTCTCTAATATAATCTGAGATCTGATGTGGTGACACCCCAGCATTGTTCCTTTTGCCCAAGATTGCTTTGTATATCCAGGGTCTTTTGTGATTTCATATGAATTTTAGGATGATTTTTTTTCCAGCTGTCTGAATAATGTTGTGGGTATTTTGATTGGCATTGTACTGAATCTGTAGACTGCTTTTGATAAAGTGGTCATTTTCACAATATTCATTCTACCAGTCCCTGAGTGCAAGTTCATCCCCTGGGGTCTAGTTAGCCTATTTTGAGTCTCTCCCTAAAAGAAGATAAACTCTGTGTCGCCCAGCAGTAATCATCTGCTGGTACTTCTTCAGCTTTGGTTGGGGCCTGGTGCCCGTTTCTCCAGTTCTGTGTTGGATTTTGTCTGATTGTGTCATGGGTCTTCTGCATGCTGACACTATTGCTGTAATTTCACATGAACAAGTTCCCAGAGGCCTGGAAGACTTTGCTTCCTTATGTTCATGCTCTGACCCTGACTTCTACAATCTTTCTCCCCGCTATTCTGCAGTGGTCCTTGAGCTGTGGGTGGGAGAGGTTTCAAATAGGAGTCCCGTCCAGGGACACACACTATATAGTCTCTTATTCTCTAAAAGTTGGCCAGTTGTGGCCTTCTGTGTGCATCCCACTCTATCGAATGAGGAAGCATCACTGGTGAGAGTTAAAAGATGCATTAGTATTCTCTCTACCCTCTGTCCCTCTATGTTCCATGAACCTTAAGTATAGACGTTCCATAGTAGATGTGTCACTTAGGGCTAGGCATCTCCTAGACATTTATTCTCTGTGGAACTCTGACAGTCTCCATCCGTCACAAAAACAAGCTTCATTGATGGGTGGTGAATGGTATACTTGTCTGTAAACATAAGGATCCATATTTAGCATACATTAACAAATTGCATTTGTCTAAGGATATGACAGAGATAGGATTTTCTGTAGGATTTATGACCTCTCCAGTCATATCTATTTGGCCATGTTCACATATGAATTCCCTCCCTCTGAAAGGGCTTTAAGTCCAATTGGATAGCTGTTGATTACCTCCAAGATAAAAGTGCCACTACTGGACCAGTATAGTTTCTGTGCTGTACATTGCTTCATTTATTAGGCTTTAAACCTGGAGTTAGATCATTGATTGATTTTCTCCCTTAGAAGTTTATATAGTATCCTCCAGAACTATGAGAGCTAGTTTTCAGGGAAGAGGCTTCTAGATTGGTTCCAGCTCTGTTATTTGAGGGCCTGTGTCAAAATTATGTCCTGTCTTCAGGAATATGATCTTATCTTCAAATTCTGGGGTAATCAGGGGCTGTGGCAACAGCTCATGTTATTTGGGAATCTCTTGGACTATACTACTGACCATAACTCCAAGGGTGGTTTCTCCTATCTGCCCTGTGTTCCTTATTATATAGTATTCATGTATATGCATGAACTCGCCTTTCTTTTGATGTAGTCAGGGAGCTGGATAGTTGTAGTTGCAGCTGTGATAGAATCTCCATTCTGTCACCTTTACTGAGACAGATTTGGAGAGTGTGGAGAAGGCTATATGTTGAAGTAAATTTAAAAAGTACTGGCTTCTTTGTATCACTCTTAAGTTGAACACATTGTTGGGAATAAAAAGGCTTTGGGGGTCAAAGCAAGAAATCACATGAGTTTCATAAAATTTGTTTCCTTTCTCTCAATTTGTACTGTGTCCAAGCCCTGACCTATGAAGAAGTAATACATTATTCCTTCTACCCTCAGAGGCACAATCCCTGGTGTCATCACCACAGAAACTGTTAATTAATTATTCATTTCTTTGGTTATGTTTACACATACACACACACACATATATGTATATATCCTGTTTTAATTCATAAGGAATTTGTGGTGCCTCAAGAGAGCTCTGTGATAAGATTCTGGCTTCCTAGTTTCTCTGTATTCAGATGTAATTGGTAGGAAAAGCTGAAGGAAACCAAAGGGGCTGGTGCTAGAGCAATGGCTTAGAAGTTAAAAGCACTTGCTCTTCTTAAAGAGGATATGGGTTTGATTCCCAGCACCTACATGATCTCTGTCATCCTATTGTGGCCTCCTTGAACTCTGCACAACACATCAGGTACACATACATACAGGCATACTAAGAATATATAATATTTGTATTATATATTTTTGCATACTATAAATAAATAAATCTTCAAAAACAGAAAGCCACATGGGTTTCTGAGAAATGACCTGAGTGGAACAGATGGCCCAGGACACCCGGATGGTTCTGGTGGTAGCTACATAACTTTTCCCAACTTCTTGGCATTTGCCCTTCTCTTTGTGCTCTGCCTATCATGAGATTTGCAGGCACTCTCCTACTAAAACATATATCTGTTCATAAAATGGAGAAAGGCTCAAGAAGACAGTACTTTCCATTACATGTTAGTTCATTATGTTTCTCACAACTTGTTGGTGAGGTCAGATGCCTGGGTCATTGAATTGGTGAAAAACAAAGGTGATCATTTTGGAGCACGGAGATCTGGGGGAAAAGTGGTCAATGTGATGGTGGCAAGGCATGGGCATCTGATAGAGATGGTTCATCTTGAAGATAAAATGTGGAGACTTGGCAGTGAGTGAATATCCAGAATGAGAAGTTCAGAGACAAAGCATTCATTGTCTAGATTTCACCTGGGGCTGGCACTATTTCATGACCTTTAAAGCAATGGATGCTCTTCATTTTCTCTATCTCTGTCTCTTCCTCTTCTTCTACATCTTCCTATTCTATCCCTCTTTTCCTTACCCTCTACCTTCTGAACTACTGCACCTCCAATATATCTCAAGAGAGTACTATTGATACTATAGTCCTGCTACACTGTTGATTAAATAAAATCATTCAACCATTAGCATGGAGGTGGTACCAGGAGAGTGCTAGCTCCTTCAATCTGTGAGTAAGGTATGCAAAGTCCCAAGAAGTCATCTAATTAGTACAGGGTCACTCTGGGGCAATAATCCAGGTTTCCTGACTTTCGGTTAAATGTTCTTTCTGTCTCACAACAAAGTTTCTTAGAGAAGCACAGAACCTGATGCCCTATATAATGTCATTTTACTCCTGAAACAAAGAACTGAACTGTTAGTGCTTTGTGTCAAAATTGCACTAAAGGCTGGACATTAAAGTGAGAATTTAGATACAAAAACATTTTACAATTCTTTACTCATATTCCTTAAAATTATAGAACTGACTATAATTTTTCCCATTTGCAGTGGTAGGAACAACATCAAAGACATGTCACAGATGACTCAAACATAATTTGAGTTGGATGGATTTACTTTTCTATTTGTTTGTGTATTAAATTTCAAAAATGCGATAATCATAGTTGTGAAAGTAAGAGAAATACAAAATCTTAAAGCTTATTACTTATAACTGATTCTTGGAAACAATATGACCCGGTTCAGTCATTCATCTTTCCCTCTTAATGGCTGTGGCAAAAAAAAAAAAAAGATGGGTGTATGTGAAATGGTTAAAGATAAGCTAAGCTGTATATGCAGTACTTATTGTTTAGCCCACAGCAGTCCTGGGTCAAATGATTTCTATTTGTACTAATTAGTAAAATGTACTAATTTCTGGGCAAATGATTTATATAACCTTGCAACCAAAAAGACATATCAGGTTTTGAAAACATTTGACAATATCTCAGCTTGTTTATAAATAAAGTAAGCAAGCTTTCTAGGCCTTGGGTTCCTCTTATATTCTAAGCATACAACTTTAACCCTTCAGGAACCCTTCTTGTCCTTGACTCAGAATAATGTATGTCTGTGTGTGTATTGTAAAAATATCAAGAGCTTTAAGCTGTGAATATTTGTTGGGAGCCATGAGAATTATCCTTTTAGTGTTGCATGATGTTTACCGATGACAACATTTAACATTTAATATCTGCCTAGCAGGGTGGAGTACAGGATGTCAGGGTTTCGTGTGCAGGGTACTGCATATCTAGGGTGCCCACCAGTATTTAGAAACCTCTACCATCACAATCTATGGGTTTGAGATTCTTATGTCTGCTTTCAAACTGGACAGAATTGTGCTAAGACAGTTTATGAAAGTAAGCAATAATCACACTGCTACTGAGTGGCAAGTCAGCAGTTGAAATCAACAAGTTCAACAATTGTTCCATGCCTCTATTTGCATACTAAATGCCTAGGTGTGGGAAGCAACTGGGCTCCAGTACCAGTGAGGAGCAGTCTTCTTGCTGTCAAATTGGTTCTCTGGAGAATGATGGTTGGTGCTAGAGAATCAACACAACTGCAAGGGCACAGAAACCTGGACAAATGAGCAGGACATTTTTTCACTGAGTAAAGAACAGCTAGGGCAGAGAATATCCCTCAGGATACATAGATTTGGTCAAGAAAAGTTAACTCGGCTGGCTATATTAAATTTCAGCAGCCACATCTTCATTCTCAATAGGGAAAAAAGGCTTCAAAGACCAATGACAGAAGAGAACCCTGTTCAGTTTTGGCACATGCTTTCCCACATAGCACTGGAGAAGTGAGAGAAGTTGGTTTTCTTTTTTTCCATCATGGGGCCCACCTTAAGTATGTAGAAAATTTCCACCAAACTTTCTGTTGTATGCTTTTTAATTATAACTACTAATAAAATAAACAGTTCCAGATCTGGCTTCCCAGCCAAGAGAGCCAGCAACCTAACTTGCTATTCTTGGCAAGTCTTTAGAGAGTAGGGATGACCGTTTCCAGTCTTGTCAAGAATGTTCTGAAGGCTGAGTCACTCATGGGACCTTGACACTAGAAGTATTTTGTCATCTCTCCCCTTCACCCAAACGCCAGTGAGCATGTGATGATCCTACAGTCTGCATGTGATGCTTGGAGTGCGCATTTTAAGTGGTGGGAATGATTATTTTCCCCAACTTAGGAAGGGTAATACTCTAAATAGTCACATACAATAATAGGCTTGCTTCACATCCAAAAATCAAAGGAGCAAACATGTCACATTTGCAGTTTTCTATAACATGGCAGATATGTAGCATAAAAGTATATTCTTGGGTTGTAAGTTTCGAGATGAATTTCAGTCTGAAAGCTTACTTTCACATCATTAGAATACTGATGGCATTATCCACCTACCAGCTGCTATTCCACGCTGCTTCAGGGAAATTTTAATTTGTCATCGTCACCTCTGTGCTCCAGTATGCTCCCTTCACAGAGGTGCCCCAACTGACTCTCACTCTGGTCCACCTGTTGCTGGCCTAGGCTTCTGGCCAAAAGTGGCAGGAACAGATCTGGCATCTCACATCCTGACAGCAGGTTTCTCTTTAAATGTGGCTATTATGTTCCTCTATAAAAAGAAGAGGGAACTGGAGCAGAGGGCCCAGAGGGGCTAAAGATTCTCTCCTAGAAAGAATGTCAATGGTTTGCAATAGAAAGGCCAGATTCTTGGAAATACAAAACCAGCTATTTCCTGATGTTGGTGGGTATGTGGATCCGTGACAGAGATAGCAGGTCCTTTGTGTCTGGATGTTTACAACAACTTGGCAGGAAGTAAAACAATGCAGACCCAGAGTTCTGGCCCTTTCTCAAGATCATTATTTCTATTAAAAACTCCCATTAATTTTTAGTTCTTTTCTTGGAATATTTTAGTTCTTTGTTTGGAACAGGACCACACTGAAATATCTTAGTGAAAATATTATTCTGACAATGGAGTTTACAACCACAAGATGATCAAAAAAAAATTTAGTTCTCTTCTAATTAACAGAAATAGTCTTTATCATTTATTACACAATTAGATTTAAAGTAAAACTTTGAGTAATGCTGTATTATGCTATCTTTTTTAGTGTAGCTGAATTAATATGGTGTTTACAGTACATTTACCTAGGTTTAAATGGTTCTAGGACATGCAATTTACTTTCTCTGATTTAGCTTTCTTATCCCTAAAATGGTTCCATAATCACCACATCATGGAACAGTCTCAAAGATTAGGTCAAATGGGGTTCACAATATACCTAAAAACACTCCTATAAATCTCTACTTAACATCCTGAGAACTGTCATGGGTAGAGATAAAATGTCCAACATGATGTGGATGAGGTAGCAAGGTATTTTCTTTTCGCCTAACTCAGGAGTGAGCGCACCCTAATCATGCTCAGAGAGAAGCATTAAGCATTTTCCCAGGCTTACAATAGCCAATAAGAATCAAGCATTTCACAAAGTTCCCATCATGCACATTCTTAACAAAAAACAGATCAGGGGGTTAGCTATTTACACTTGTCCCTTCCCAGATTAGAGCATCATGGAGGGTGTGCTCAGGCCAGTTTTTGGAACTGACAAGGTCACTCCTTTCTGGGTGTGCTCTAGGAGGGGTTGGGCAAAGGTCAAGCACCAGCAGACTTTAAGTCTAGACAAACAGCAAAATGAAAGTCTTTATCCCATTTCCCTAGGCCATTACAAGAACCTTAGAAAATCAAAACCTTGGGACAGAGTGGAAAAAGGAGGAGTCTACAAAATCTTAGTAACAACCATGGACTGAAATCAGAGGTCCTGCCTGAAGTCATACCTTCATACAAACACAGAGTGGTGGGTCTACCATTTTATTGCCTTATTTCCACAATAAGGAAAAAACAACATCTCCTTTATGAATATTTATTGAAGATATCTTTCCTATGTCTAGAAGGCTTGAGCCTGAGGTTCCCATAAAGATGAATAAAAGCCATATTCATTAAATTCGAAAGAACTTGCAGTCTAACAGAGAATAGAGTCACATATCTGCATTTGAAAAAAGATTGCTATGTGATTGGCTTTTCATTCCTTCTCAAAAAATATACAATAAAACCATAATGGGCACAGCTTAATGCTAGGCAACTTTCAATCAGGTGCTCCAGTTTCCTACCTGTATACACGCAAGCAAGTTATTTAACTTAATTTTTGAAATGAGGAAAATAGTGAAATTTTGGTGAAGGTTAGACAAAGTATTTAAGTGTGAGAAATATAGAGTTCCATCAGAAGTCAACTCTAAAGTTTGCTTCAGGGTCTTTGTGCTTACACTCTAGAGGACAGGCATCAGAGACTTCCTTAAGAATCCCATTCGATTACAGAGTTCCACAACTGGTCACACAGAAAAATAGTGTCTGTAAGATAGTCAGTCCAAAGTGACACATCTACAGTGGAACCTCTGTACCTAAGGCTGATGGAACATAGTGGAACAAGGGGTAGAGATAATACTAATGCCTCTCTCAACTCTTACCAGAGACGTTTCCTCATGCAACAGAGGGCAATAAACACAGAAACTCACAATGAACCAAACTGTAGAAAATAAGAGACTACAGATTGTGTGTCCCTGAATAGGACTCCTATATTAAACCTCACCCAACCATGGCTCAGTGCCCATTGTGGAAGAAGGGGTTGAATGATTGTATGAGCTAGGGGAGGAGGTGCATGACCATAAGGAAATGGTCTTCCAGGCTTCAAGAACTTGTTCAGATATAGTATGCACAAGACCCATGAAAACTCAAGCAGACAAAAACTCAGCATGGAATTGGGAAATGGCTAGCAGGCCCCAACCTTAACTGCTGTGTTGGGGAGAGTTGATCTTCTTTAAGGGAGTGATACTAGATAGGATGAAAAGCTTCAGTGAATGAACGTATACCAAGGGACATCTGGATACACAAACTTGGCTCAATGGACCTTGACATATTTGAAAGAATGCATGCAAACCTGTGGTGGGATGTAGGAGGTAAGGAAATGAGCCTAAATTTGATTATGATGTATTGTATGAAATTCACAAAAATTCAATAAAAATATACATTGGAAAAAAAGAGTTCTATTTCTTTCTTCACACCAAGAATGCACTGAGGGAGACAGAGAGATGGCTCAGTAGTTAAGAACACTGACCACAATTGCAGTACCCACATGTTGGTTAACAATCGTCCATAACTCCAATTCCAGGGGATCCGATGCCTTCTCCTGACCTCCGTGGGCATACAGCATGGGTACACTTACATATGTGCAGGCAATACACTCATACACACAAAATAAAAATAATAAATAAAATACTTTTACAGGAATGTACTAAAAACATCTCCTGGTCTCTACTTTGAGCCATGGAATTCCTGTGGTATTGGGAGATGCATTCATAATTTCAAAAGTCCAGACCTTGACAGTAGAATGTGTTACTCTCTTAAAAGAACAGATTAATAAAAGTTACTTCTTTTCCCATTCTTTTTTTTACATAATCTACCTTGTGTATTTTTTAAACATTAAAAAAATTTTAATGTTTAAAAATCATGTATGTATGTGTATGTATGTATGTATGTAAGAGGTCAGAGGTGTCAGATTCCCTGGAGCTAGAATTATGTGATGTGGGTGCTGGGAATCGAACTCCAGAGGAGCAGCACATGCTCTCAAACACTGAGCCCTCTCTCTAGCCCACCTATCTTGCATATTTTATCTTGCAAGTTTTATTTTAAGAGGCCTCCATTTTCCCATAAGAAGGTTTCTATGAATTGATAGGAAGAGCACAATAATATTGTAATACAAGTACTATTAGATGCTAATGAGGAAAGAGGAGAGTGGTCGCACAGAGAAGAATCTATGGGGGATGAAAAAATGATCAGGATCTCATTTTTATGGTTTGTGAAAGAAAATCTGTTTACAAAATAAGAGGATCTTTTCCAAAATGATTGCCTCAGCTCCCAACACTTCTAATTCAAGACAAGACTCAGTGGTGTCGTTTTATCTCATTTTCTTTCAAAACAGAGATAAGCAGGATGAAATACTGGCATATGTAGCACCTTGTTTCCAGGGAGTCCAGAAAGCTTTAAGAGCCTTATCCCATCTATCTTACCAAAGATCTGTCAAGTAAATGACGCATGAAATGTCCCTGTGCTTGCAAGTGAGAAAACGGAGAACACAGAATAGAAGTTAATGAGCGACAACAGAATCGGAGTTCCAGTCCAGAGGCTTGGGTCTGGGGGTTCTACTAAGCCAGGTCCAGCCAGTTTCCCTGTAGAAACAAAGGGAAAAACCAAAAATGAAAAACTCAAAAGGAAAAGAGAGGAAGGCAAGGGAGCGGAGAAGAAGGAAAGGGAGGGAAGGGAAAAGAGAAGAAGGGAACTGGAAATTTTTAGTTACTATGTATTTGCCGTATATAGTAGGAAAAGCGTGGCCCAACATCTTCTAAATAAAAGATCTGAAGCCTAAGCAAAGTAGAAACGGATTTTTATTAACATATCATGTATCTATGTATTTGTCATCATTTATATCATATATGCTTGTTTTACTTATAACTAACAATATATCAAATCTTGGTGGAATAACCATAATCTCCACTCTATTTCCATCTTATCACTCCTCATCTATGTTTCTGTTTACGGGTCAGATTTTGAATGGACCATCCTGTAAATAATGTCACCACAGTATGGGCATCATTTCTATAATGTCACCTGCTTATGGTAGTTTGAGATGTGTCAGTCCACCTGCTAGGCTGGACAGTTCCAAAAGCTTTCTCCTAAAGGTTTGTTAGCTTAGCTGCTAGAGACATTCTCAATTATTCAAACAAGCACAAATGTGAGGTACTGCTGAGGCAGGACTTTACAGATCTAATTAGCAATCTTAATTCTTTTACTTTAATCAAAAGAGAAACCTTCCTGGATCATCTTGACAGGCTAAACTTTTTTTTTAAGGCCCTGGAGAAAAGGGTTTAGGCCTTCCTAGGTTAAGAGACTCCCACTGTTAGGATTTAAACGGCAAGGTCATGAATACTGGGGAAGATAAATAAGAGAGCTTACATCTGGGCTATGTAACAGCCAAGCCAACCAGAAGGGAAAGACAAGTCTCTGAGAGCAGCATGATGAGAGTGCACCTGGGTGCTTACCCCATTTTTTTAAATTTTAATTTAAATTTTTGTCTTTTTGAAACAGGGTCTTCTTGAAGCCCCAGCTATTCTGGAACTCACTCACTGTGGAGACCAAGCTGGCTGGTCTCCATCTCACAGCGATCTGCCTGCCTTTGCTTCCCCAAGGTTTTGGGGATTAAAATACCCAACTTGGTAGTTACATCATTATGCATATTTTTGCATCTAATTGTAATAAAAATAAATAAAACAAAACCCAAAACAGAATTGTTGGTAAGGATGGCCTATAAAATGTCTCCACCAATTTCAGGAAAAGGAGCTGTTCAGGACTACCCCTGGAGGGGACCAAGGGGGAGAAGAACTGACTGAACAGAATTTATAAGCTGCAGTGCCAGAGGAAGGACCACCGCTGGCTGCTTAGCGCAGTTTACTCTCTACTCTGGAGGGTGTGCTTTCCTCTCATTTTGTTGCCCACCAAAATCGAAAGTTGGCTGTTTGTGCTACTGTGCTGCAGTGTGAATTGTTCTCCCTCGGGTCCGGGCCTGAAACTGCTGCTGGGGTTGAGACTAAAGGAAGTACGGAAGGAGGCACCTTCCACGCAACTGTCTGAGGCAGCAGACTACATCTAGTGCTCAGGGGCTCCAGGCTGCTTGCGCTCTTCCTTTCCTCACCATCAGTTCTGCAGACTTCGTACTTGTTTGGGGTTTGGCTCGGTGGTAGAGCACTTACTTTCCTGGCATGAAAAATGCCCTGAATTCCATTCTCAGTACCATAAAAAATGCAATACAAACAAGTGTAACAGTAAATTAACATATGCTGAGAAGCTTGGATTTTGGACTTCTGTAACTTAGTTAATTCTACTAAATTAAGACAGGTTATAGATAGATGATAGATAGATAGATCTCCATTTTGATGAAATTGGCCCAGAGAAGTTAGTAATAAAACAATAATTTTTATGGAAATTAGTTTGAGAGACATTAAATCTAAGTCTAAATATAACTAATAACAACAGAAGCAAAAATCCTTCAGGAAAAATTTGTTTTACATCATTTCAACAGTAGGTGATTATAAATTTCATATGTATACATATTGATGGAAATTAGCATATACAAATATATGTGCCTGTGTGTAAATATATATTCTACATTTATTATCATATATCATTTATATGTATGTGTATATCATACACATATTCTGATTTGTACATGTGTGTGTAAATAGGACAGAATAAAGAAAAAGAATCACAGAACTAAAATAATGTGACCCAAGAACAGAATTGTGGAGTAAGGAGGCCCTTTCCTACTCAACTTAAATTTGGAAAAAAATGAGGCACAAGTTACTATCCTTGATGGGTAGAGATTTTTTTCTCTTTAAAGTTTCTGTGGTTTTCAGAAGCAGGAGCTGAGTTCAGCTTCTCTTCCACAAGGAGCTATTTTCTCCTATCTACGAAGTGAACATCATAGTAACACCCAGAATAAGCTCATCATGTTTCTGGTGCCATAGGTCTGTGACTTCAGAAACCTTGCCTTAGATTAGAGAACATGAATTGTTTTATTCAACAGTGTCTGTGAATCAACTTTTCCAATTATGTGAAACATTAGAAATCACATTTCTTTAAAAGAGATGTTTAATGAAAATGCATTTCTTTGAGTTAAATTGTATCTCCTTAAAAAAAGAAAAGAATATGAAAATTTTTAAGTCTTAACTCCCAGTAAAACAGAAAAAGCCCTGTTTGGAAAAGGGATCCTTAGAGAAATAATTAATTTAAAATGTATGAGGTTAAGTCCTATTGCAAAATGACACATAGCCTTATAAACAGGAAATGCGCATAGAGTCACACATATCCATAGGATGATATCATAGATATCATAAATAGATACAAATAAAGGGAGAATACCAGGTGAAGACAAAGTCAGAGATTGCAGGGGTATATCTGCAAGCCAAGCATTGCCAGTAGACCATCAAAAGCCAGAAAAGAGGAATGAAGCTATAGTGCCCAAGTTACGAGGTCCCCTCGAGAAACCACCAAGGAGTACAATTCCAGTGCAAAACACACAAGGGTCTTTATTGTCAGTCTCAGCTGGGTCCATGACAACCCAAGAACCCGACACAGTGGATGGGGTTGAGCACCCGGAACTTCAGGGAAAAGAAATTTTTATAGGGAAAAACCACAAGCGGGGACTTGCCGTGCCTTGGTGTTAAGTTAATGGGTTATGGGGAAAGTTGACTTTTGAAATAATTGGCTTGTTGGTTGGCCCAGACCACAAATGGTTGACAGCATATCTAGAAAGAACATCTGGAACTTTACAGGGTTAGTTGTTTTGTCCTGATTGGTCAGTTGATAAGGTTGGGCAACCCTCCTGAGGCAATACATGTACTGTGGTCCGGCCTCCCAAGTACCAGAAGTCCTAAGATGGAGTCTGGTCCTCAAATGGAGTCTGTCTTGCTCCTTTTGCTCCTCTCAAAGCAAGTTCTCCCTCCTATCCCATGGAAGTCACCAACTCTGTCCAGGTCTTGGTTTTGAACTTCCAGCCTCCAGTACTGTAGGACAGCAAATTTCTGTTATTTTAAGAAAATAGATTTTTGGTACTTTGTTTTATAGCCTTAAGAGATTAATATATATACAGTATGTGATTCGATTCAACCAACTATTCTGCAGCAAAAAAGAATGGAATTAGAGTATTTCAAGTGTCATTAAGTTTACTCCAAATAGAAACAATTACTGTTTGTCTATCATAGAAAATGTGTTTGAAAATTGCTTTTATGTTGTCTAAAGTGAATGTATTTTTAAATTACTTTCACTTATTTATTTTTATTTTATGTGTATGATTATTTTCCTTGCATATATCTTAGTGTACCATGTGTGTGCAATGCCTGAGGATGTTGGAAGTGGACACCAGATTCTCAGTAATTGGAGTTATAGATGATTATTAACCATTATGTGGGTTCTGGGAACAGAATCTGGGTCTCCTTCAAGAGTAGCCAGTATTCTAACTGCTGAGCCATCTCTTCAGCCATCTCTTCAGGCAGAGAGTGATATTTATAACATGACTTCTCAACAGTGTCTCTCTTTTCTGTCTCCAATTTCTATCTGAGCAGTAATCATTTTATAGTAATTCTTTAATTTGGCTCCTAGCCAATAAGAGTGAACAGTAATTGGAACAGATCCCAGTGTTTGAAGGATTTCAGTGTTGAACTCAAATATCGATGATGTTGATATCCTTCTTATTTCTGGGTTTTCTAAAGAGAGAAAGGATTTGAGGCCTTTTTGTAGTCGTTGTTAATTATTTTCCTGTTAAATCTCCATGGAAAGTCACTAACCTACTTTTGTTAAAACTGGAAGCAAGTTTCCTGATGGACTGATAGCCAGAGGGAATTCTGACCAGAAGAAATACTTCATTTTTCAGACATAAGCCATATTTCAGGGGGAGTAAAATTTCATCTTTAATGGTTTATTTTTTTCCTTTGAGGATAATAAGTATTTTAATAAAAATATTGCCAACATTCTTGCTCAATGAAGAAGATAGTTCTTTCTGAATGGCTTACTTTTCACTGTCTATATCTCTTATATTATTTGACTCTCCTAGAATGAGGACAAATTTTATTTCCATTTTAATTTAGTCAAAAGAACATCTTTGTTGCTCCAACCTGGGATTATTGTTTTATGCAGATCCCCTGTGTGACAGCTGAGTGAAACTGAAGACATTCAAAGGTTGTTAGGAAAAACTTTATTCAATCACTTGTCAACCATGGAAAATACTTGTAAAGAGAGGCTTTCCCTAATTTAAGATTTTAGAGGCACTTTCTGTGCAAGGAAACCTAGCTTCAGGAAAGTGTACCTTAAAAAATGTGTATGCACACATATATACACAATACACATGTACATCCCCCAATGGATGTTATCTATAAATCTCATGCTTATTTATTTACTGGTTTCATGTGTTAAACTCTGTTTCGGGGATTTTTTGCTACATTTGTAAACATCGGCAAAATTATTTTGCTTTACATTCTTTTCTCATTCACTTGAATGTAGGAAAAGAGAAGTTCTGCAGAGAAAAATGGATGAAAGAAATGGTTATCAGGTCAAATCCATAATTTTAGAAGAACAAATATTTACAAGATGAATTACAGTATTGCCTTCATTTTTTAATATTACAGTTTTTTTCTTTCCTTCTCATACTGGTGATTGAATTTAGGCAGGCCTTGTGCGTGCTAGACAAATACTATACCACTGAGCCATACCCCAAGCTCTGAATACACCAGATGAAAGAATTAATTGAAAGCACGGCTTTTTTCTACTTTTTTAAGAAAAAAGTTTTTCTTCCAACTCTTTCTAAAGTTTCTTACTCCATAATTCATAATCACAAGCAAGTGTGACTCAGTCCCTGTGACAGCAGGAGGAAGTAGTACAATGAGCAAGGAGAAGGGAGAGAAAGGACCAGTCTGGTCCCACCCAGCAATGTGAGACTGGGAAAATACATATTGCATTTGCTGAAGTGAAGGAAACATTGAGACTGTGATGGACCACCACAATGAAACCCCAAGCAATCAGACTCTGGGGCCTTGATCTGCTATGATTAAAAACAAAATAAGGAGCTGGGGAGATGGTTCATCAGCTAAGAACACTGACTGTTCTTGCAGAAGACTCAGGTTCAAATCCCAACATCTACATGGCAGCTAACAACTGTCTGTAACTACAGTTCCAGGTGATCAATGCCTTCTTTTGTCCTCCATGGGCACTGTACGACACAGGTACACTTACATACATGCAAATGTAACATTCATACACATAAAAAACTCAAAGAAAAATGACACAGAGGAAAAACTTCATCTAATCCAAGTTCCTGATAAGCCCGTGGAATCAGCTCACTGGTCCCACAATCTGTCAGAGCACAGTTTCAGTATCTCCCTTGCTTTGGCTTAAACCTCAGTCATGTTGAGGGCCCACATATGGACAACACACTATTAGGTTTTTACTGGTAATGCTAACACTTCTGACCTGTGGACTGTGCCAAGAGGTGCCTGATTCCTTTGTATGAACTTGAAGTCCACTATTACTGAAAATACTCTGTCTTCACTTGCCATTGGTGACTAAAATGGGATGAAAATCTGAGCATCTCTGCCTTCATGTTATGTTTCTCCCCTTTATTGTCCTAACCTTTGAGTCAGATTCTACTCAATTCTGTTTGCAAACATGCCCATTATTTACTTAATTTAAGATTAACATGGGCTAGTATGCATCTGAGCTGGTGTGTCTTATTTTCTTCTGAGACACCTTGTCTCAGAAGCTCAAGGATCTCAATTTCCTGAGGCCTTATATTATGGCCCAAGCCAAATCATGACGCCAGGTTATTTGTAGAAGATGATGACACCACTCTTAAAGGGTAACTTATCAGTTCACATGTTAATTGACTATCCACTAATCCACCAAGTACAATTTCAAGAAGTTTATACTTAAGAAAGAACATGTTTTGAAACCCTGGTCATAACCAGTGGAAGTTACCGGATGACTCACATTAATAAATCAGTGAAAGCCTCTGCCCTTCTCTGTTGAGTGATCTTTTGATCAGTGCTCATTCTCTTCTGTTCACAAGTTGAAGGAACAACGTAGAAGACTTTCCCATCTTGTGGATAATATATGATTTGATATGTTTACATGCCATAGGATCCTATCATCTGATATAAAATTGGGCAATGTTATACACATTATATATAAAAATGATACAAAAATAAAGTATAATTATCATCCTAAAATATCTCATGTCAAAATGAGGTACATATGCTGACCTCAAGATTGGTTAAGCTTACATGCTTCTCAGATCTTTAAGAGGAAAAAAAATAATCTGTATTTGTCTGTAGGAAAAAGAGATTAACTTTCATTATAGGGTTGATTTACATACTGTGAGACCAATGAAAGTTTGTAACTGAATACCTAGAGATGGTATCTCCAAAACATCTTCTATGTGGTAGAGTCCTCATGAGAGGTACCATCGCATGTATTCACCATGCAAATAAGAGATACATTAAAAACCATTGCTAAAAACTTCAAATCCATTGTCCATTTGGAAATCTGAGAAGAAAGATTTAGATAACATGTCTCAGAAATCTAATTCTTTTATTTAGCACTGTCTTTGTTACTTTGTTACTTAACAACCACATGACCTTAAAAGAAATTCCCTTTTTGGTGTTTGTGTGATAGTTCTGTTACCTATAGAAAAATAAATCAGTAAATTTCATTAACTACCACATAAATCATGATGATTAAATGAAATAATAACTTTATAGTACAGCTGAGTTAATTTCCCAAAGGTACTTTATCTGGGCCAGATGATCAGTCACCCTAACCCAGGCAAGAATATCCCATCATTTTTCGGTCAGAAGAATAGATTCCAGAAGGATTTGGGTGAAAAAGAAAGATTAGAGTACAAATCCTGGCTCAGCCACATAATATGTGTGTGACTTTGACTGGGATGCTAATTTTTCTAAGTGTTTCTTATTGATGAAATGAGTAAAATGAATGTATTACTTCATATTTCGGATACCTAAAAGGAATGGATGCCTAACGTTTGTCCAGAGCTTGCCATCTATTGTAAGCAAATATATTGATATACATGTGTTTATATTTATGTATATGTATGTGTGCATATATATGTCTGTTCTAGTTTGTTTCTTCATTGCTCTGACATTACCCTGGCCAATACCAACTTGGGAAGGAAAGGGTTTATTTGGCTTACATATCCCAGTTCATCACTAAAGGTGCTCAAGGTAAGAACTCAGGGCAGGAACCTGGAGGCAGGAGCTGAAGCACAGATCATGGAGGAACTTGCTTACTGGCTTGCTCTCTTGGTCTATACTCAGACTACTTTCTTATACAATAGACAACAACCTGCCCAGGGATGACACTGCCCACAGTGTGCAGAGCCCTCCCACAGCACTCAACAATCAAGAAAATACCCCACCCCCGCATGGCCATAAGCCTGTCCAGTGGAGGCAGTTCCCCAGCTGAGGCTCCCTCAACTCAGGTGTGTCAGACTGACACTAAAGCTATCCATAGCAATGCATTTTTTTGTCACTCAATCAAATTTAAAGAAGACTTGGCAGATATCCAAATTTTTCAAAGAATTGCAAAAAAAAAAAAATAGTAATAAAATCACCAGTCTAGAAATGGGCTAGCAAAATGTATATATAGTTTTCTTACTCCAAGATTCAACCTTAACAGAGTCAGAATGGCTAACATCAAGAAATATGACAAATATTTGAGAGGATGTGGAGGAAAAGGAGCATTTATTCATTGCTGGTGGGAGTATAAATTAGTGCGGCCTTTATGCACACAGTTTGGAAGTTCCTTAAAAAACTAAAAAAGAATTACCACATGACTCAAGTGCCTCACTCCTGGCATATACCCAGAGAATTCCATATTTTACTGTAGAGATGTTTGTACCCCTTGTTTACTACTGCTCTGTGGGTGAGTCTCCAACTCCAGCACAGCTGTTGTGCTCCAGCCATCCCAGAGAATGGAGAACAGGTCCTCAGGTGGCTCCGAGTGTGGCAGGAGGAGTTCCTGGGATACTGTGATAGTGTTTTTCAGTTATTAAAAACAAGGCAGGGGTTTATATAGGGAGGCCCTTTTGGCTGTTACAGAAGGCAGGAAAGTTAAAGGTGGAGTCTTTAGGTAAAGGCGAGAAGGTTGTAGGGCTGACATGGAAATTAGGAATCAGGAAATGAAACCCAAAAACCTGGTTCTGGTCTGGGGTGACCTTTGTGGGGGAAATAAAAGAAGCAACTGCTGAGGCCTGAAGTGGCTTCCTGGTACCTAGGTTATCGCATCAGTCAGAGCAGTCCAGACTCCTACCGTCCCTTCAGGGTATCAGGGTATCAGGGTCGCTTGGCTTGCTCAATACCTTTTACAATAGACCCAGACCCCACACATAACTGGTCTGAACGTAACACTGAAAATCTCACTTTTTAAGAATCCCTTGGTCCTGGGCAAACCTGGAAGATCTCCCACAGAAGGTGGGCAAGAGGATGAGAGTCAAAGAAAGTTTCTTGTGGTAGGTGACAGTGGCACTCAGGCTTGATGAGCAGGAGAGGCCAGGCAGGTTCAGACTCAGCAGAGCATTTCCAGTAAATGATCAGACAAAAAGCCAAAGATAAGAAAGAGCTCAGAGAAAAATACCAGCAGTGAATTTGAACTGAGTCTGGCAAAATGAGCAGATTATTCTGAGCCTAGCAACCCACGTTGGGAGCCTTAGCCACTAAGTGAGGCAGGCACCTGGGGTGCAAATCTAAACACTTGAAGGGGAGAAAACCGCTGCCTCTTTAAAAGATTGCTAAAGTTTCAAGGCTATTCTTCCTTTCTCTTTCAGCTAAAAATGTTCAGAGAAATTTGAAAGGAGCCAAACAGTGTCAATAACTCACTCTGCCTCATTCCTCCAAGCAACCTATACTAAATATGGCTCATTGTAGCAATGAACTGAGCATGCTCAGAGCATCTAAATTTAGCTTCTTTAAGCAGACTATAACCTGACATTGAGTATGCTCAGAAATGAATCTCTTAAGCCAAGTGTCAGGTTCAGGGTTCGAGAGACGCAGCAGACAGAAGGGACCGGACTCCGCTGGCAGCTAACAGGACCCGACTTTATTGAGAGAAGACCAGATGGGACTAGCTCCTCTGCACTCACAAGTGGAGAAACGCTAGCCCCCCTTGGGGGCTAGCCTCCTCGAAGAGATGGGGGAGGCTAGCCCCCTCACCCCCATCTGAGGCTGGGGCTGGGGCTCCGGGGAACCAGGCTGGCGTGATCAGCCCAAGTCTGAGTCTCAAAAGCCCCGCACAGCACCAGCAGCACCAGCACCAGCAGAAGCACAAGCCCAAGCACAAGCACGTTGTCCAAGTCCTCAAAACCTTTTAAACCTTCAGTCCCCTCCTGGCTTTTAGGGGAGGGGGATTGCCATGACATCTGGTTGATGCTTAAGGCAAGCTTCTGGCCAGGAAGTAGTCCTTTTCCAGAGCTGTTCGTGAATTCCTTGCTTATCTGCCAAGGAATTTGGGATCTGGAGCGGTTTGCAAGGCTTAGATAAGCTCTGGCTCCAGGTTTCTTCCAGAGTCCGAAACTGTTGGGGGTTTCATTCACACCTTACACCAAGCATGCAAAATAAATAAATTAATAAAAGTTCCGGTCCTTTTGTGTGTTTGCTGTATGAATACATGGATTCCTTGAATAAAAGCCCCTTGTTTTCTCTCTGAGCTTAGGAAGAGCATTGTTTGGGAAATAACTGGTGATCATCTTTCTTATACAGATTCTAAACCTTTTTCTGTTTTTTTTTTTTTTTATGTACTGGTTATATCTGGGGGCTTCATATTCATCAAGAAAAATACATCGCTTTTTTGAGGATAAGCACAAGGCAGAAAAATTTAGAATAGTGGATGTTGACCTGGAATGGAAAGGAAAGGAAAGAGTTTAAGGCAAGGATGTGATCAGACAATGCTCACATATGCATCATAATTGAAGAGACCACAATGGCTGTGTGGGAGACTTGACAAGAGGTAGGGAATGGACACGACAAATGACAGGTGGATGCAAGAGCAATTCAATGTTTCTAAAACCATTTGCTTTTTATCTCATTAAGGCATGTCTTAATAGTGGGGGTGCTTGAAATAGGGTCACAGCAACAGTACTGTCAGCTGGAAGTTAGAATTGCAATTTCCTGAACCTTTATGCAGACCTATAGCATCAGAAAGTCAGGGTCACCGCTAGGTGACTAAAAAATAAAGTGGCAGAACCATTCTTAAGAAAACAAAATTGCTTCCAGAAACAAGACTTAGAAAGGATGGAATCTTAGTTATGGAGTTACTCAAGGTGGAGGTTAAGGGTCTGAGAAGTAAATATACTTAGAAAGAGAACATAGGCCTACATTGTTTGTACTACAAACACAATTCAGACATTTCACATTCTGGATACAGTATCAGCAATGTTCTCCTGGTGAGATAATTAGCAGCTCAAAAGAAAGGTATTTAAATTGCAGCTTGCAGGACAAAAATAGCTAGTTTAAAAGTTGTCAGTAATTATTAGGTAAAATAATGTCTGTTTCATGAAAAGAAAAGCCATAAAACAGGTACTGTCTTGAACTACCTAAAACCAGAATGATTTCCAGCCTATATTCTGTGACTCTGTGGGTAGAGACTCTGTGGCTCTGTCTGTAGCTTTTAATTTAAAAGCTTTATTTATTTATTTTAGTTATTATTTTTTTTTTTCTGTGTATGAGCGTATCGCTTGCATGTGTGTAAGTGCACTTGCCATGCAATGCCTGCGGAGGTCAGAAGAAGACATCAGGTCTCCTGGAACTGGTGTTACAGATGGTGGGTGCTGGAAATCAGATGTGAGTCCTCTGTAAGAGCAACCAGAACTCTTAACCCCCTGAGCCATCTCTCCAACCCCCAAAGATTTAACATTTTGATAGTCAACACTTCAGATAAATATTAGGGCAGTAACAGACAAACCCCCAAAAGGCTTTCCACTGACTGCTGCATTTAACGATAAACTACAGACAACAGGTGTGGTTGGCTATTTCTTCCTATCTATCGTACCCACCTGGCTTCTTGGAGCACATACATCAGCAGCTGACCCCTAAAGGAAGAGCATACCTCATACTAGGGGCTCACGCCACTCTGGGCAGAGCCAGTTTTTGCTAACTGAAGGCTCCCACCGTCCTGTGCTGAATAGTTTTCATACCCTTTTGTTGCATCACCTTAATCTTCAATAAAAGCTACAGTAACTCAAAGCTCAAAGTTTGCTTGGAGAAAGAGTTCTTTTCTTCCCCAGTTTACCTGCCTTCACTCTCCAAGGTGTATTTTCCACATGGCTCCTGATGAAACTCCCTTGACCTCTTTTCTAGCTGATGTTTGCCCTTTGCCTGGAAGGCATCCCAAACTTACCTGCCTTATCCAGAGATCAAGAGTTTTTGCCAGTTCTCCAGTGTGAAAGAAAGTTCCCAGAAAAAGTGTATCATAAAACGGAACTTCCTGAAAAGACTGATCAATTGATTAAAATTTCAGGGATTGTGGAGAGTTTTGAATGTGGCAGATCCAAAATCTAGTTATAATTTGCCTTGGGCCACTCATTGCTCCCCTTAACATCCTGTGGCCCACAGATAGAAACCTTCTGGAGTGTATTAACTTAGCAGACCACCAGCTTCCACCAACCAAAATGCTGAGTGTCATCAGGTAGCATCTGAAGCCTAGAGCCAAGATTTCTTTCTTGCCACCCACTTCGTGTTTCCAGCAATATATTTGAAAAGTATCTTCATTTATGGTTTTTTTTTTTTTGATCTGTTACTATAAAACCTTCATGAAACTGTTACCACTTTGCAACATAGAATTCGGGGGTAACTTCAATCTGTGTCCTTGGGCTATGGCCACTCATATTTGTTCCAGACTAAATTATCTCTTATCTTCTTTGAGGTGAAAATTATGGTTTTTGTGTGTGTGTGTGTTGATACCAGTAACATCACCATGCCAAACATTCAGAATCAAAAGTTAAAATTTAAGTGCCCATAAACAGAGAGAGAGTATAGAAACCTGATGGGATGGGATTCATGCAATGACAAAAGACATATTAAGCTTATCAGAAAACCAAACTAAGGCAAACAGCTCATTGCAAGAGGAAAATTTCTACACTGGGCAGGAATTCAGGGAGTTATGAATAGAAATGTGTTAGGAACCCAAGCATGCGAGAAGTAAGGGTAAGAAGTAGAAGCAAGAAGTACAAGCAAGAAGTGCAAACTTCCAGGCCAAACAAACTTCAGGAGAAAGTCATGGCATAGGAGTTTATGTGACCTAAGGAGCCACACAGTTTGTGAAGTCTCAGTGAACCCAATAGATGCATATAAAATATTTGTTTTCTTATCTAAATAGCAATGTTGTCCCTGTGAATCGTTTGCTCTGGATTTAATTTTGACCAACAGAAGCAAGAAATTATTATGCAAATCTATACAGGACTTTAGGAGAAGCCATTTGTTTAAAGGATTATAACAACAAAGTAATAATGTTTGTAAAAGCATTTACTTTCGGGTGTGAATATTTGTGGATTCCTGTTCTTTGGAGGTTTTTAAAATAGCCAAATTCTACCTAAGTCAGTACTTTATTTTTGAGAGGAAGAAGCAAAAACCTATATAATTTGTAAATCTGATTACTTGATCAGTTCACTCTTTTCCACTAACTCAACCTAGGTGGTGATTAGCAGAGCTATTAGATGCTAAATATCCACAGTAATCATGACTTTACCCAAAATAATGATTTCTCAACATTACTTTACACAGAATCATCTGTAAGGCCTTTTCAAATTGAGAATCCTGAGACAAATCTAGACACAATTTTTGCTTTGGTAGGTTGGATGGCTTTCAGAGGCTGATGTTGCTGGTCCTCTGACCTCTCTGAGAGCAAAGGAGTTGATGAAAAGCAGACAACAATGTCAAGTTGAAGTCACTAGAACTCAGCTCTGCCTACATAGCAGAAGAAACCTGTGACTAGCTTCTAGACACTCTCTCCTTCATTAACCTGCTCTGCACATTTTTTCATGTTCCCCATACCATATAAGTTTCAAAACTGTCTGTGTCCAGATTCCCTCTTCCTTATATTCTGCTTAAATCAACCTTAGTCTCGCAAAAGAATGTCAGTATTCCTTAAAAAGTGCAGTCAGTGTTGAGAAGCACTGACCTTTATGTTGACAGGTCTTGAGGCTTTAGCTCTTACACATAATCCTGCAGGAATCATCAACTGACAGCTGCCTACTTGACAACTTACCCTTATACCTTGAGCTAATTAGATGACGGGCACTGGAGACTAAGCACACTGAAAATGGCCCTTTGTTATAATAAGAACTAATGAACTAGATCACTGCTCCATTATCTAAAAAGCATGGTTTAAGTTGACAAGTCAGATGATGAAATTTTTATTATCACTTTCATCATTATCAACAATGAATGTGTCTTGAACATTCATAACAAATCAGGGAAAACAGCACTGTGAAGACAATGTAAAGATGAAGTGGGACTTGAGCTGCCTGCATACATTCCTATTCGTGTTTGACTTTCTGTTAGCATTTTTTAGAAACAATAATATTTGAATGTCTTGGAAAATATTTTTCTTTCCTTCTCTCCCTTCTCCCCTCCCTCCCTCCTTCTCCTCCTCCCCCCCCCTCTCTTTCTCTCTCTCTTTCTCTCTTTTTTTTCTTTGGCATTAGCTATGTAGACCAGGTTGACCTTGATCTTTCAGGTCTCTGCCTGCCTCTGCTTCTGGAGTAGTGGAATCAAAGACAAGTACCATCACAAAGGGCTTCACAAATCTGAGAATATCGGGAATTAGAGAGAAGGTGAGATTAGCATTAATAAAGACTAGTACAGTTGATGCACAGATATTACTGAATAACACAACAAAGTCTGATTTTATTAAGTATGTTAAGGTTTAAACAAATGCAAACCCATTTGTGAAATAATATTTTACTTGTTTAGAAATTTGTGAGACATTCCTCCTAAATGTGTTCTCTGGTATGCATCACTTAATATTTCTAGATGTGAAGTCAATGATCAAATTGCTGTATATGGAAAACGTTAGAAGTGACTTGTAATTGTATGTTTCCTTAACTATAAGTCCTAGGGAATTACTTCTCAAATTAATTGGTTAGAAGTCCAAGTACATGCTTTTATTGTCTTATTTTGTTCCTTTTGATCATCTCAGGAAGGTATCTGATATTGACAGACTTCATAAAAATGGCAGGTATAGATAATATGGTGCTTGTCTATTCAGAAATGAGTAAAGATTACTTTGATGATAAAAGGGGTGCACAGAACTCCAGTGATAATTGCTTGAGTGTCAATATGATTAGACTAAAAATAGATTAGTGCTTCTCTCAGTCCTCATCTGCAAAGGCCCTTTTTGTGGAAGATGGTGATTAACATAGATCGCTGCAACTGGTCAACATGCAGAAAATAAGAGACTGTGGAGTTCTCAGCTCTAAAAGGAACATCCTTTCCACTCAAGGCCCAGGAGTCATCACAGAAAGACTGTAAGAGCCAGAGGTACTGGGCATATGCAGTATTTGCTAGACATGATAGGGATGTTGCATATATAAACTCATGTAGGGTGTGACTACACACCCAAGAGCAAATCAGCCAAAATCCTAGCATGGGCAGTAGAGGGGCTTAAGAAGTCCGAATCCTGCCCGAGGAGTTATTGGCAATTAATGAATGCTGGGGGAAGGAAGGTAAGTTTCTTTCTTTCTTTCTTTCTTTCTTTCTTTCTTTCTTTCTTTCTTTTTTTTCGTTCTTTCAGAGATGTAGTCCCTGAAAGGCTAATAAGCCTCTAGTAGATGACCCTATGTTCTTGCACATACAGACAGCACTATGTAGACTCAGTGGTCACTTATAAAAAGAGCACATAATGTTTTTTAGGAAAAGTGATGGTAGGGTCACAGGGAGAAGTTGCAGGGGAGAGAATGGGATGTGATTTTGATCAAAACACATTAGATACATGTATGAAATTCTCAAACAATGAAAAATATGCTTGCTAAAAAAAGAGAGAGAAAAAGTAAAGCCCAGGTGAAGCATACCTTTGGGTGCTTCTGATATTGGCAGAAATGATTAAATCTTGGTGGTTCTGATGTGTAGGGTTAATCTGTTAATGGAATCTTAGTGTAATGAGTTCCTGGGAATTAGAAAAGGAGGTAGGGCCTACCTGAATTTGGCCACTAGAGGCATACCGTAGCCTCCTCCTGTGCGCACTTCCTTCTCTGTGCTTTCCTTTTACCATGAAATGAACATACTGCTTTGCAAAGTGCTCCCTCTATCAAGATGATCAGTCCCAGAGCTTGGAGTCAAGAAACTATGGAGCAACACTTTGAAACCATGAGCTAGAATCAGTCCTTCCTCTCTGAATATATAACTGTCAGGTATTTAGGGTACAACAAAATAAAAGCAATTAACACAATATCGATGATCAATTCAGTTTAAGTAATTTAATCATTGTTAGAGCATCATGTATGTCTATTAAAACCAATTAAGTATATTTACATCAGATTAGGTAAAATTTTATTATTTATGTTTGCAATGGACAAAGCCACTTTTATAACTATTATGACACATTTTAAAGGTATGTGAATATATTTTCTGTCACAAATTCTCAATATTTATTAATTTAATCTAAACTCATTTTTCCTGAATCAGCACAAAACTTTTATAAAAGTAATTTTATGCAGCCAGCTTTGAGTGGAGAATTTATTCTTAACAAGATTATGAGCAGCAGTCATAGAAATGCACTGTGTCGGAGTGACTGAAACGTGAATAAAATCCTCTGTAGCTGTGGCAAGAGCAAAACAAAAATTTTAAAGGGTGAGATAGACCATGTGAGTCCATCTCCAAAAAGTTCAGTATTTGCATAAATATATAATCCACATCAAATATGATGCACTGTACTCTAATTTTAATGACTACAAGTTCATTTTAAGACCTAAGTATACTGAAATGATCTATTCTTTCAATGTGATTAGTATGCTATTTCAGTGTATATGATGGTTTATTCATATGTCCCATAGCAATGCATAGACATCAGAGGGCGAATATGGATACTGATACTTCAGTTTAAGGAATTATACTACTATTTTCTTGAAAAAATTATTGATCATTTTTCAGAAGCCATAATTAAGCTCAGATAATACTCTGGGCTTTAATATTTAATATATAAAATGAAACTGACTTACTTCTGTAATGTTTGTTCACTCCTAGCATCTTACAGAATTAGCCTACTTAAGTGGGTGCTATTGAATAGGTGTTCTAAGGATGCAACATAGGCATACATGTTTATATATTTTGGAAACAGGATAAAGTGGTACAGTCAAGGATTAGTGATTAGATGGTCTAGTAATCCCCAAAGTCAAAGAATACAATGGGTATGTTCTTGTAGAGACAGGATTGGAGAGAAGAGCAGATACAGATGTTTTTTATGTCTGCACAATTTTTGGCACATAGTATATGCTCAATACATTTTTATTGAAGGGATAAATGAAGGCATATTCATGGTATGATCGTAGAGTTTCAGAGAAATAAGGAGAAGACTCCACATGCATACTAAGCATAAAGAAAATGATAAAACAAAATTTGTAATCATTTGAACAAGATATATATATATATATATATATATATATATATAAGAATTGCCTAGGTTTAAAATATGTGTTGTTTCTTAAGTTGAACTGAATTAGTCATGTGTTGTTTCTTAAGTTGAACTGAATTAGTCAAAACAAACTTGTACTTTCTGATACATCTCCTCACTCTTACAGGGGACACTGCCTTGAACTCCTGATGCTCCTCTGAAGAAATCATCTCTTACATGTGAGACATGGTTGAAGGAAACAGAGAAATAAATACATTGGGTAATGAAACCCCCCTGCTTACATTTTTCCACCAGTATCCTGTTGTATGTCAGCACAACTCTGTGCCAGGTCCTTCATACACCTGCATCATTAGGTCTCTGTCTACCCAACTGAACTCATCTCTGATCTCTCTTCTCTTGTGCCTGAACTCTTTGATCTAGAACTACATATTCCATGCTGTGTTTCCCACCTCAGTCCTCCAGGGGCACACCTCTCTTCTCCAACGTGACTGTCTTCACCTGGTTTGCTCCTTCTCATTCAGTCTCATCGAATTCTATGAGGAACTTTCTCTTATCATCCTCTCTGTCAGTAGATACCCCCAGTTCTTTTTTCCTATCCTTGCTATAATTCAGAGAAATATCTCCCAAATTTCATGTTTTAACGACTTGGCCAATGGCCCTTAGCACTATTGGAAGGAGGTACAAAATGTAAGAGGTAGAGTCTAGTGGGAGTGAGTTAGATTGATGGGGATGTGCCTTTGAAGAGGGTGCTGGGACTTGAGCCTCTTCTCTGTTTTCTGATTGCTATGAGGTATGCAATTTCTTATGATGTATGTGCTCACCATGATATTCTGCCTTGCTGTAGCCTCAAAAGAAGTGGACCAACTGGCCATAGGCTACAGCCTCCAAAACTGTAAGCCTAAATAAGCATTTCAAATTTTTAAATGGATTATTTCTTTTATTTTGTTACAGTATTTTTTTTAAAGCCCTGGAGTATTGGAGAGATGGCTCTATGGTTTAGAGCACATACTGTTCTTTGAGATGACCTGAGTTAAATTCCCAACACCCATGTGGAGTGGCTTAGAACCACTTGTAACTCTGTCTCCGGAAGGGGGGTGATAGGTCTCTGGCCTCTGTGAGCACCTGCACTTATATGCACAGGCTCCCCACTTGCAACACATATGTAATTAAAATTAAAAATAAATCTTTAAAAAGCCCCCTAACATGATTGTTCAGAAGTGATCATCACAAGCATTAAGTATAAGTTCTGTATTGATCCGAGCCTTCATATGAGGATGCCATGAGAATGTATAAGGCTTCCTTTCTATTTTAGACTCAGAAAGACAATGCTCAATATTTCTGCGATGATTTAAAAATTACAATAGAAAATGTCAGAATTCTACTTTGAATTATCTAAAAATACCCCCTTCGTCTTGCTAAGTGAAATCATATCTATAATGCACAGAAAAATAACCAGTGCTACTTAATTGTCCCTGAAACAGTTGTTAACTATGAACAACTCACAAGCAGGACACTGGAGCAATGCTGAACTGGAACAACTTTGACTACATAGGAAACTATGTGAGAGGAAGTGAGATATTCACCTACTTTACATTTTTTATGTAATTTAATTTAAGTTTTAGGTAGCTAATTTTTAAATTGAATTTTTGTGATTTTCATATAATATACTTGATGCACCTCCCCCATTGTCCCTCGACCAAATTAATGTACTCATACATTTATATTCATATATGTATACATATATATACATATCTGTATACATACATATATATGTACTCATATATACATATATTAATACAGTTCACCAAGTCTTATTTGTGTCTCTAAATGTCCTTCAGTATAGGTTCAGCCACTGATCCACTAGGCCCACCAAGGATCCCATCTCTGAAAGATACTGTCTCTCCCTCTCCCAGAAGATATCAATTGCCATAAGTTCCTTAGTTTGGGTTGGGATTTCTTACCCATTCTCCCATGTCCTTACTGGTTTGAGCTTGCACTGGACTTTTGCATGCTGTCACCATTGCTGTGAATTTACATGAGTAACTGAGCAGCTGTCGGGAAGACTCTGCTCCATTTTGGTTATCCATACCCTCTGGCCTTTACAATCTTTTTGTCTCCTTTTCCACAAGGATTCCTTACTTAGTCTCGGGAGGAAGAGTTTTGAAATAATGTCCTATTTAGGGATAAACACTTTGTGGCCTCTTGCTCTCTGCACACTGACCAATTGTGAGTTTTTGTGTTAGTCACCATCTGCTGCATAAAGAAACTTCTCTCATGAGAGTTAAGAAATGCAATCATCCTAAGTATATAGGTTGTATTGAAGATGTATCATTCAGGGTTAAGTGTCTCATCCACACTTATTCTCTGTGCTTGACCAGTTCTGGAACTCTGCAATGCTCTCCATCTGTTGCAGAAAGAAACTTCTTTAATGAGGGGCGAAAAAAATGTCTGTAACTATGAGGATTCGTATTTAGAATAAAGAAATTACATTGGTATAGGAATATAGCAAATAGGTTTTTCTGAAGGCTCTGTGACCGCTCTAGCTATGTGTATTTGGCTATGTTTACAAAACCACAGTGAGTTTCTTCCCATAGAGTGGGCTTTAATTCCAATTATACAGCCATCGATTCCCTAAGATAAAATTGCTGGACCAGTCGTTTATTGGGCTTTATAGCTAGGTAGGGTCATTGATTGACTTTCTCCCTTGGCAGCTTGCACAGCATCCTCTATGATACTATGAAATACCATGGGAGGTAGTCTTCAGGGAGGAGCCTTCCAGGTCAGTTCCAGCTTGATAGTTGCAAGTCCTATATCTGAAGTGTGGCCTGTCTTCAAAAATAAAGTCTTCCTTTTAAATTCTTGGAAGAAAATAAGGGTTGTAGCAATAGCTTATGTTATTTTGGGAGTCTTTTGGACTGTCCACATGCCCTAAGTTATTTATTGTGTATGTATTTTTCAGTAGGACTCTGAACTCATACACTTTCCTCTGTTTTTTCATAAAACACTTAAAATGAAACTTAGGATTTAACAAATTTAAGCCCATAATGTACTGTTTTTTCTGAGTATACATACAAACGCGGTATGACCATTGATCATAACTTCCAACTTCTTCCTACACCTAGCCAGACACCATTCTACTTTGATTTAATGGATTGCTTTGGATATGTCCTTGCAGCTAAAGTTCCTTTGGAGAGATGCAAATGACATCCAATCTCCTCCTCCCTTGATCCTTATGACAAACCAAGTACAATTTGGTCAAGCAGCAGTCTGAGAAACCAGTGAGTTTACTGGGCTTACTTACAGAGCAGTGGGTGCTGCACTCCATCCAGGCATGAATCATGGCTTTCCCACAGTCGGGCAACAACAGCAAGAGACCTTCCCTCCAGCTTCCTCTCTTATGTACCCTTAGTCCCTCCCTCTTCTGAGGCTAAGGCCAACTGGTTGGTTGAGAGATGTGGCTGATTCTCCATACCCCTCCTTTCTTACATTAACAATCAAAAAGTTTGTGATGATTTTGGCTAGGCAAGCGGTGCAATCGAGCTTGGGAAGAAGGCATCTGTCAATACCTGATCATTCAGAGGTCAGGCCTATGCAACAGCTGTGTAAGTGGAGCTATGAAGTGTCTGTCTTTCTGCGACTGGCTTACTATATTTAATAAAATGTTCTCAGTTTCAATCCATGTAGTCAGACATTGAAGAATTTCTTTTTTAAGGCACCCTAGTGCTTTGCTGTATGTGATATCACCTTTACTTGATCCTTCTACCTGTTGTGGACATTTAGGTTGTTTGCATTTCTTGGTTATTGTGAATAATGCTGCAGTTAACATGACAGGGCAAAGGTAGTTTTGAGATTATGATTTCCATTCTTTTGGATATATAGCCAGAACCGGGCTGTTAGAAAATATGGTAGTTCATTCTATATTTAATTTTTTGAAGAACTCACCACAATATTTTCCAGAAGTTGTTCAGATGCAAAAGGTGCAGAGATAGTGACTTGGTGTTAGCTGGTATTTTTCAAAAATCAGCATGACATGAGAAAGGGAACTTATTTCAACTCATGTCACTCTAAACATGATAATGATTTTCATTTCAAATTTACAATGCAAAGGAAAAAATGTTACATCTGATTTTCTTTGCATTTAACAAGAACTACTGTTTGAGGAGAAACAGAAAATAGCCATTAAAAGTTGTTTAACAGATATGAGCAGATGAAAGTACAACATGATAGTAACCTGGACCACCAAACCATGTAAATTTGGGCTTTCCACATGCTCTTTAAGTAACTGGGAAAAGCAAGTGATAAGGATATTGACCAACATTGACCTTTGGCCTACACACAGACAGGAATGCACACACATACATACATTAGTCATAGGCATACATCATAGAAAATTATACACTCTATGCATACAAAATAAAGTTTTGTTACTGTGGGAATGTGCTTACTTAAATCAAAACTGACATGCCATCATTAGGTGGTATGTTTAGGAACCAACACCACACAGGCAGTCCACCATTGGCAAATATAAGTATGCGTGATGTGACTTTATAATCATCAAGTATCTATGTTTTTTTTGTGATACTGTCCTAAGCAGAAAAATTGAGACTCAGAAATTTCAGAAGAATAATTTCATTTCTTAAAAAAAAATTGTAAATAACCTCACTAAAATGAGGCGAAGATGTACATGTCTCACTGCATTTCTCCAGTGGGAAAGTCAGCAAAAATTATTATTCATTATTACAGTAGAATTTACCTAGGATTCTTTCCTTCCCTCTCAGGATATCTATAAATGGAAATTGTTTGTAGACTATATTGATTGAAAACTTGTGACAAAAATTAGGAATATCAAAATCCCAGGGGGCCAGAGCTTTAGAATATACATATCAACTCTGAAAGTTATTATTCTTTTGGTAATTATGTACCTAAAGATACAAACTGAATTTTGTTTTATTTATTTATTATTTTATGTATATATGAGTGTATCGATTGCATGTGCAGTCATGTCATGCAATGCTCGTGGTCAGAAGAGGATGTCGGATCCCCTGGAACTGGAGCTATGGATGGTTGTCAACTGCCATGTGGATGCTGGGCCTTGAATCTGGGTCTTCTGTAATCAGTCAATGCTCTTAACTGCGGAGCCATATCTCCAGCACCCAAACTGAATTTCAAGAGTCCACAGGAAGTATTTAGAAAGCCAAAGCAATTCTCTTGTTGCAGTCTCTTCTTTACACAAATATACTTTAGAAGAGCAGAGAGGAGCAATATGTTCTCCACGAAACTCTCAGAAAATGAAGTGATCTTTTCCTTTGGCAAATGGCCATGCTACTCAGGAGTTTCTTTGTTTGCACTTAAAACAAAGAGGCTAAGGACCTTTCCCATTCTGCCAAACTGAAAGATTCTAAGGCTTATCAGAGTGTCTACTATGTGAAAGGCGCAACGCTTTGTACACACTCATTTCTCGAGAGAATTGTTCAATTAATGCAAAATGAGTTGCTTAAACTCTTGAATTAAATTTATTTACAACTCTACTTGGAATTTTGTGTGTTATTTTTGCTCCTCCTCTTCATTAGAAGAACATACCTGAGGCTAGAGTGAAGTCTTGGTGGTTAAGAGCACTTACTGCTCTTGCAAAGGACCAGGGATCAGTTTCTAGGACAAACATGGTGGCTTACAACCATTTGTAACTCCAGTTTCTGAGGATTTGGTATCTTCATTTGGCCTCCTCTAGTTCCAGGCACATACCTATAAGCAGGCAAATGCTCATGCATAAACATTTAAATAAATCTTTGATAAAAAGAAAAAAACATACCAAGACTGAAGATGTCACAGTTAAAGGAATAACAATAACTGAAATTTTATCCTTGAAAAAATATAAAATTATGTTAAATAATAGAAGCTTAAATAAAAATAAAATTAAGACTGGAACGATGACTGTACTTTATAAAACTTCAAGAAATTATATGATAGCTGAACATAAGGACAAGTAAGTTTTAGTGCACTATAATTTTTGAAACTTCTTTGTAATAAATGTAAAATCGAGATGAAGTTTTTGATAGGTGGTTAAAGTCTCTTCATTAAAGTATAATCTCCACTGTGACCCAGATATGATGAAAATTCCATTCGATTTGCCCAAAATACAGACAGGCTAGTTAGAGGCTTTTGACCTCCCTAAAGAATTTGCTTTAGGAAACATGCAATTGTCATTTTTTTCTCTTCTCCTTTGATATGCAAATCTCCTCCCAATTTTACAGCACAGAAGTGCTTCTTAAAAGTGTCCAGGAATTATCCCGGTAAAATGAAATAATCAGGAAAGATGGTGTCCTTACCTCCCAGTCTCAGGGGAGACACTGACTTCCAAGGGTGGGAACTAACACACAGGTGACCCAGGCACGCTGCTCAGTCAGCTCTCTACCGTCCTCCAGCTCTTTCTATTAAGCTACCCCAGATTTTACTACTTTGTCACCTTTTCAGTGGAGTTGAGTTCAATCTCTCTCCTTATGGCAATAGTCATAAATAAACTCTCCCTTGCCTATTTAGCTACCACTGCAATCTGTCAGACGTGGGGACCACGGTCAGGGGTGTAGAGAGGGAGAGCGTTTGAAGGTGATCAAAATGCATTGGATGAAATTCTGGAATAAAAATAATTTTAAACACAGAAAAGAAAAAAAATAAATAAATGGATACTAGACTCAGAAATGAGATTTAAAACATAAGACCTGTAAATTCCATCCTAAACTAGCTGGGTCCATTAAAAGCTAATCCATATCCTTCAGTGACTTTTTTTTTTCCTCAATGCCATTATCAAAGACAAAAGATGAACTTTAATGGATAAAATGCTCAGTCCAGGATAGTTTATCTCTTTTATCATTTTATTCATTGACTGTATAATGTATTTTAGTGTCTTCTAAATACTAGACACTGTGGATAGCCCTTTAATAGCAATGTAGACCTCACACTGTAGAGTGGGGTGACAGAATGTAAATGACCTTTCGAGTTCAGTGTGATGGATGCTCTCTTCAGAAGTTTCAGCAAGTAGTCCAACTTCATGCATATCATAATCTTAAACATTTCTTCTTCCTATGTGCTGGGAGGCAGCTCAGAGTAGATATATCTATCAGCAAATGAGTTTTCTAAGAGGCAGAATTCCCAACTCTTGGTCTAGATGGCTTTGCTTATAGAGTTAAGTAAGTAAATGTTCCTGTATATGTGACTCCATTTCTGAGAGTGCCTGACTGATTTCTCACATGGAAAATATTTTCTGAGTTCTGATAGTTCCTATTTGAAATGTTTCTTCTAGTTCTTATGCTTCTACCCACTTAGGCAAATAGTAATTAACTTTCAATTATATTTAGTCTAGCCTTGAATAATTTGTATATTAAAGTGAGAAATTGATATTAATAGATACACTTGCAATTAAAATAAAGGATGGACTTTCTGGAAAGTGTTATTCAGTCATTTAGACAACTCCATGTTTACATCAGAAGAATAAAATGGCAGAAAGCAGGAGGATGAGAATTTAAATTAGTCACCTTTGCGATAGGACTATGTGTCTGTCTTGAAAGAATTCTCTTTTATTGATACTGTTCTTGTTGTGGAACAGAGAGGATCTTTTCTCTTGTCCTTGGTTACTGATTTATTTTGATTGTTGCCATGGTGACAAATCCATAGCCTCAGTAGATCACCGTTTTTAACCCTGAATCTTTTGACCTTCCGAAGGCAGCGATACAGAAGAGGTAACAAAAGCACGCTCTAAAATCTCCTTGAGTGGACCAATTTATGGAAATGTGTGTTCTGCTTCTATGCTTCTATGTCCAGTGTAAATTCACTAGCATTTTGAAGAGGAAAATACAAATAAGCTGTAAGCCTTGAATTCTCAAACTATTGTGAGATTAGTTTTGTGAAAAATTCTGTTATAACCTGTCCCCGGGCTGCCATGCATAACAATTTTGACCTTACAAGAGGCATCATGATTAACTTTTCAGAATTTTGGTATTTGATTTTAAAGCCATGAAGAGATGTGCACAAAATAGGTCTTATCCTACAGCACTCTTACATTTCATTTGCATGTTAAAATCAAGTTCTAAACAGAAAACAGTAGCAAAAAGAAAAAAAAAAGGTATTGCTTATAAAACTGACTTCAGTTTTGTGTGTGTGCCTAAAAATAATATGAATTTTCTTTTCAAGTCTGTGTCCAAATTAGTATGCAAATCAATTGATCAAACTTAAGTACATTTCATTTAGATATGGATTTATTTATTACTTCATAAAATGTTTATTGAGCTTTTAATCATGTGCCAGTTAATGTTCTTGGTATTGAAGTCACAAAAATTTATGAATCACAATTGTCTCTAGTTGGGGATGGAGAGATGGCTCAATAGTTAAGAGCACTGATGTTGCTGTTAAGGCTATTCCTGCAGAGGACCCTGGTTCAATTTTCAGCACTTATATGGCAGCTAACAACGATCTATAACTACATTTCCAGGGGCTCCAATGTCTTTTTCTTACCTGTGTGGGCATTGCCTTATATGTATGCATTTACACGCCTATAGGCAAGACATTCATACACAAAAACTTTAAATAAATAAAAGTAAAAATAATTATCTCTTGTCTTACCAAGTTTCCATTCTATAAAGCAGAGGAAAATAGAATGTAAACAATCACACACACACACACACACCACATACATGCAAAACATATAAATATACACATGCAAACAAAAACCACATACAAACATATGACAAGCACATATCATGCACACATCCTATGCATAGATGACACATATAAACACATACTACATAAACCATACATATACAGCACACAGAAATATGTGACACATACCACACTCCCCCACCACACACACATCACACATACCACACACACAAATACACACACTAAATGCATACATATCACACCCAAGACATATATCACACATACACAACAACATACACAGACACACACACACACAAAAAATAAGTCATTCAGAGTCAGTTTAGCACTTTAACTATTTAGCAGAAAAATATTATAAAGTTCTACCCCTAATCTCTGTCTCATGACCTGCCTAATCTCAGGTTTCTAGGTCTGATATCCATGTACAATATGGGCTTTATCCTATTACACAGATTTTAAATTCGATTAGAAAATGATTGGTTTCTCCAATAATATTCGTGACACTATTGCACTGGTGGGCATATCTTGCCAGGCCAGTTGATATAGTTGACAGGATACACAGTTGGGTAAGGTTGATGATTTTTTTCTTTCGATGACAACTTCCAGCACTATGAAAGTTAGCAAGTAAAGATGAGACTTTGAAGTCAGTACCATTTTGATTTCTCCTTGTTTATTCTGCAGCTCAGGTATGTATTTTCCTAATGATTTATTATTATAATACCTATAGATTAATGCATTTCTCTATTCTCTCCAGAAAAGCTTCCCTATGCAGCAGATGGTGACTAACACAGAAACTCCTAACTGACCAATGTTTAGGAAACAAATGACTACGTAGTACTTATTCCTGAATAGGATACCTTTATCAAACTTCAGCCTCCCAAAGTCTCAGGGATCATTGCAGAAGCAGGTATGGAAAGATTTTAAGAGCAAGAGACGGTAGATGACCACAAGAGAACAGAACTTTCCAGACAGCTGGTCAGCTATTCATATGAACTTACAACGATGGTGACAGCATGCGCAAGTTCCATGTAAGCTCAAGCTAAACAGAATCCCAGCATAGAAGTGGGGAAATGGGTAAGAAACCCCAACCCTACCTGAGGAATTATTGCTATCCAATGACTGCTGGAAGAGGGAGAGTCTTTCTTTCAAAGACGTGATCCTTAGTGGGTTAATCAGGCTCCAGTGGATGGACCCAAAATGAAAGAAATCTGGGGACACAAATAGACTCAATAGGCATTATTATATATTAATGTACATTTAATATATATGTATAAACATTAAATTGGATAGGATGGCAGTAAGGGGAGGTACACATAGGGAAGGTGATCTAAATGCCATCAAAATATATTGTATGAAAATTGCAAAGTTCAATTAAAAATACTTTTGGTCTTTTGGGACAGGGTTTCCTGAGCCCTGGAACTAGCTAGGTAGACCAGGTTGGCCTTGAACTCACAGAGATCCACCTGCCTCTGCCTCCTGAGTTTGAAGGCGTGTACTGCCACGCCAGGCTTAAAATATTTAATAAACCCACACAAACACACACTACACATACTATTCACAAAATACACACAAATACATGACACACATTATATATACAACACATATACAATACACACAAATGCATGATACACACCACCCACGCAATATATACATATATACCACACACATCATCACATATACACACACAAAATATGTACACAAAATCATACACAGAACATACACACCATACCACACACAAACACATATTACACACTCATAAGCATGCACATAAATGCCATATATGCATAAGCACACACATACACAAACACACATGACACCATAGAAATAAATACTCACCACACTACACAGTCATAAACATACACACAAACCATACATACAAACACACAAATCACACACACACAGATCACACCAACCTACACAGAAATATACAAGCATACCTCCACACAGAGTCATAAACACACACACCACACACATCACACTCACACATAAACATGCATCACACCACACAAAATTACACACACAGGACATCATTAATCATTTGTTCTCTTTAGGTTCTGTGAGATAGAAGAAATGACAAGGCTCATGTTCCAGTATACTGGAAATCTTCACATCTCAGTGTCTTCCTACACTTAACATTATATTCTCCTTATTAATGTATTTATTCTAACTCTTTTTCTTTACTTCTCTTCTTTAACTCACTGCTCAATGGCAGCTTTTCTGATCCTTCAAAATCATTTCTGTCTGATATAGTTTATCTAAATATTCTATTCTTTGGTTTGTAGTGTTTGCCACAAATAATTAAATATATAGGGTAATGTTATTATACAACCATTTCCATTAAAATTTGTTCATTTTGATAATTTACTATAATCTGTATGTGTCGTGGTATCTTATGCACTGTTTAAGAAATACAGAGGTTGTGGGGCTGGAGAGATGGCTCAGCGGTTAAGATCACTGGCTGCTCTTGCAGAGGACCTGGACTCGAATCCCAGCACCCACATGGTGGCTAACAACCATTTGTAACTCTGGTTCCAGGGGACTGGACTCCCTCTTCTGACCTTCAAGGGCATTACACAACATGAGTGTAGTTACACACATGCAGATATAACACTTATACACATAAAATTAAAATAATAAAATATTTTTTAAATAAAATATGAAGGTTGAAATATCTCTAATAAATTCTTAATTCCCATTTGAAAAGACCCTGTTTCAAATGTTCCCAGTATTCATGTCTTAGAATGTACAGATTCACATCTGATACACAGCCTGCCCAAAGTCTTTCTATGAGCATCCACCTGTGATTTGATTTCAATCATTAAAAATGGAAATCAATTAAAAATGGAAAACAGAAATATAATTTTTGTCAGTTGGACATATTCATTGGATATATTCATGAGTCTCATTACTATCTACTCTGTATGGTGCCCATGTACTAGGGCAGGGTGGGCTTCTAAAACAACCAAATGGAAAATACAGAAGAGAGGCAACAGCAAAGGCTGGCATAAAGATCTACACAGACAGCCAGTGTCTGCTTTTCAGTTCTGTGAAGAATATCTTTGTTATATTGCTAAGACTGTACCGAGTCTGGAGATTGCTTTGGGGAGTCCAGGCCATTTACCAATATTGATTCTTCCCCTTTAGGAGCATAGGATGTCTTCTATATTTCCTGTGTCTCTTTCAATTTCTTTCATCAATGTTTCATCATTTTCATGTTGGAGATCTTTTTCCTGTTGGGTTAAATTTATTCCTAGGTTTTGGTTTGGACTTGGTTTTTTGTTACTGTTATTCTTCAAGTTTGTTTGCTGTAGCAGATACTAGAAATAGGATTGTTTTCATGAATTAAAGTTCATATTATTCACTATTGATGCATAATAATGCTACCGATTTTTGCATGTGGGTTTTGTAACTTGAAACTTTAAATTTGGTTATTTTTTCTAATACAATTTTTTGGTAGAATCTTTGGTTGGCAGTTTCTATATTTAGGATCATGTTATCTGCAGACACTGACAATGTGATTTCCTAAATTTCAGTTGTGATAATCTGTTATTCTTTGTGTCATTTTATCAATCTCCCCTAAGACCCCAGCACTATATTGTATACAAGTTGTGAAATTTTTATTGTGGTTGATGATGTAAGATTGATATATACTCAAACCAAAACAGCCAAATACTCCTAATCATCTTTGATGACAATATGCTAACAAGAACCAGCGGGAGTGGGGCAGAGAAGCTTGAGAATATAGTCTTTGGAGCCATAAGGCTATTCCTACCACGTACTTGTATATCCTTAAGCAACCTAGCTCTCCCAAGTGGATTTCATGAATTCTGTCATTTATGTTAAGTTCTATCAAGTCAAGTTAGTGTTCCCAGATGTCTCTCAGGGCAAATTCATTCAATGGAGTCTAGTCAGCCTGTCTAGAGTCACTCTCTTAAAGATCAGCTCTTCCTCACTCAGCAGTAATCAGCTGCCCAATAGCTCTTCAGCTTAGATTGGGCCCTGCTGCCCATTTCCACAGTTTTATGTTAGGTTTTTGTCTGCTTGAGTTTGCATGGACTTTGTGCATGTTGACACCATTGCTGTAGGTTCATATGAGTAGGTCTCCAGGAGCTTGTAGGACTCTATTTCCTTATGCTCATGAACCTCCTCTCTTGGCTCTTACAATCTTTCTGCCCACTCTTCTGCAACGGCCCTTGTGCCCTGGGTGGGTGAAGCTTAATATAAGACTCCTGTCCAAGGACCCACACTCTGAAGACTCTCATTCTCTATGCTTTGTCCATTTGTGGTCTTTTGTGTTCACTGCCCTCTGTTAGTTACATGAGGGAGTTTTGTTGATGAGAGTTGAGATCTAGATGCATTAGTATTCCTTCTACCCTTTGTTCTACTATGTTCCATGAGCATTAGGTATAGCAGTTCTATTGTAGATGTCTTGGACATTTTTTTTTAAGTAGTGAAAATGTTCATCTTTGTCTTAAGACATAACAACAAAACTTTCAACTTTTTCTCTCTCAAGTTGATCTTAGCTGTTGACATGAACTGGGAGAATACCTTAAAGTGGGTCTCCTACCCTGGGGCCAAGTCAGGTTCATAATTTGCATTCACATCACCACCCTGTGATCAGGCACTGAGGGATTCTGTCTATCTCTGAACAGAATCACCATGATCAAAGCAGTTCTCATGTCATGATTTGGTGCCTGCTTCTCTTTTTCCCCCTGAAGTATTACTCTTTCCATATTTTATTGCAGGGGGCTGAAACCAGTCAGATAATGCTGGCTAGAATAAAAGTGTGATAGACCAGGCCATTTGTTTTAATTGGCTCTAGAGCTGTTTCAGATCATGTTTGGGAACTGACCTGCTACATTCAGAGCAAACCCTATGCTTACTACCTTGTCCTATGCTCAGTGAGTAGGCTTTTTTTGCTCCATTTTATGCTCCTCACAGTTAGACTATCATTGGTGGAAGTAGTCCCTTGAACAAGATGGATATTACGCAGATTGAACTGGATCTCACAGCCATGAGGAAACTTGTTGAGGTTGTGGAAGTTAGGAGGGTCACGTACCTTAGGTGTATTCCAAGAAAAACAATAAAAGAGGCCCAAACATGAATGACACTCATGGAGTCATGAATCTCCACCTAAATCCAGGACAAGAATAAAAGCTCTCTGGTGAGCACTCACCCAGGTTTGGGAACTTTAGTTTATTCCTGATGCTGGTTCTTGCTGTGGCAAGTGTGAAGTTAAACTCCAAGGCAGAATTTCCCTTGCTTTTCCCCACTGGAGAGAGTTTTCTACATTCCTCTGCTGCCCTCATTGGAATAGGAGTGGTAGCGGTCATCTACCAGTTGTTTGTTAAAATACATGGGTCATCAAAGAGAAATGGTGTCAGTCCTTTCATGGGAGAGCATATTAAAAGTACTTCATATTTGTCTGGAAACAAGGAAGTCATTAAGTAACAACTCATTCAAGAGTGTTTAGTAAGGTGGAAAAAGTCTGTGATACCAGCATTCAGAAGGTGAAACAGGAGAAGTATCATAAGTCCACGTCCAGACTGAGCTACATAGAAGGACAATGGTAGTATATGCTTTTAATCTTAGCACTTTTAAGGCAGGAGCAAGCAGATCCTTGTGAGATCAAGGCCTTCCTGGTCTACACGGTAAATTCTAGGCCTGCTGGGACTACAGGAAGACTCTTTCTAAAAACAAAAAGTGTCTAGTTATATAATCAAGTACATATGATTAGAGAGGTCATAAATCCTAGAAAAAAAACCTACTGTCACCTTCATAGACCAGCATAATTTTTAACTATATTCTAAATGCATATCTGTATTCTTATATTCATAGCCAGGTGTAGCTCTCACCACTCATCAAAGAAGCTTAATTTTACAACAGATGGAGACTATTACAAAATTCTACAACTGATCAAAGAGAGTAAGCAACTGTGAAGTGCTCAGTCCTAACTGATGCAACTACAGTGTAACCTCTGTACCTAAGTCTCAGGGAACATACTGGAAGAGAGAGCAGAAAGCAAAAGAGCCAGAGGAACAAGATGCTTCTACAATATAATGTATTTTAGACATGACAGAGATGTTGCACTCATGGAATCTCCATAGTATGCAGCTTAACAATGTAGGGGTCCCTGTGCTCAGGTCCAGCCTGAGGGAGATGAAAGGTCTCCGCTGTGGGGGGGTGAGTAGGCGCAGGGTCAAAAAACAGACACCAGGAGCTGGGTGAAAAGCAGGCGGTGGGCGAGCCACTGCAAACTCAGTTTATTCAAGGAAGTGCAAGGGGTCTTATAGGTCTGGTTAGCCAACTGCCTTATGGGGTGGGATCCCGACTGCAGCCTATAATAATCTGTCTCCAGGTAGATCATCTTGGTGCAGGTTCTTTCCAGATGCTGGGCAGAAGCTGGTATCACGACTAGCCAGAGTGGAGAACCATGCCTACAGGAGCCATTCTCTTATTCCTTATAGCAGGTGGCCTGGCTAAGGTCCATCCTGTGTATGCTATACATAACAAAATCTGCATAGTGACAAGATCAATTGACATTCCAGTGTGGATGAGAGAAATTTCATGGGGTCCCACGTCAAGATGAACACCTATAGTCAATCAAGGAAAGCTGAGTGAGGAGAATCAGTTTTCTCCAGGGATTTGTTCCTGGTTCTCTGAGAGGTCATCTAATTCCAAATGGTCAGTCCTAAACACAAGTACAAACAAGCACCACTAAATGTGTGCATGTATTTATAAATAAATGCATTTACATGTAACAATAATAATCAAAGAAGAGGACAAGAAAATTGAGAGAGAGAGTTGGGGGAACATGGACGGCGTTGGAGGATAGAAACACAAAACATGTATGAAAGTCTCAAAATTTTAAATAAAAATGCAAAACAAACCAACCAGACACCTAAAACACAATGAAGAATGACGAACAGATTATTCCTCCATAGTATATGTGCTGGGGTGATAGAGCCTTAGAACAGAATGCCTTCCTTTCGTCTTTGATCCAAAGGCTGGGAAGCTTGCCCTAGATTTCTGTCATTGACAACCATTTTTTTTTTTCGTCACAAAATGGCAGTGGTATTACCTCATTTTTATCCAAACATTAAACAAGTCATACAGCTATTAGAAGTAGAGTAAAGCCATTAAAAATTCAGGCATCAGGCAGAAAATAATGAAGATCAAATAAAAGATCTGACATTTCTCTTTCTTTCTTTCTTTCTTTCTTTCTTTCTTTCTTTCTTTCTTTCTTTCTTTCTTTTCCTTACCGACTCACCAAAAGCAACATAGGCAGCCAAACAATGCCAATGTATGATGGAGCAGGTATCAGCTGACAGGAATAGAGGGGAGGAAGGGCGGTGGAGCCGTGATGTGCTCAGTACGGTCATTTAAAGTAGAAGACGCTAAATGAGGAAGTTAGTGCTGAATAGAAAGCAAAATTAAAGACATTTATATCTTTTTAAGCAAAAGCTAAACTGTAAGAAAATGAAAAAGTCACCTCTAAGATATTCTGGCTGCAAGCCCAGCGGAGTGGTAGCACTGAAGCAATAAGAGCTAGCACTATTTTTTAAGGTAAAGCTATACCATTTTTGCTGTATCCCACACCCTGGTCTTTCTGGGAGAAAGACATCAGATCTTATGGAGACATATATTTAATAACTTTATAATGGTATCTTGCCAGAATTTGGAGACCAGGTAAAATGTAAGTCACAAACCTCCTGATTTTTAAAGAAATGTCATTTCTTCAGACAGTATAACAGCATCATGAAAACACTATGGGAGTTTCAGTTGTATCTTTTCTTAATTGCTGAAGTGTTGCTAGCTATTTTACACTGAATACAATATATCTCAATAAATCAATGCAACCTCTAAGTGCTGACAAAATTTTAGTAGAACAGATGATAGCATAAATGTAATTTGTTCCAGTCTTGCATATTTGATAAAAATAATGAATTTAATTTATTTATGAATACATTTGTACTCAAAATTAAATATTGCTTCTATAGATACTTAGCTAATATAATTTACTTTTTGGATTGAAAACTTGTTTGGGGGCTTTTTGTTGTCATTTTGTTTATTTGTTTTGAGACAGGGTCTCACTGTAGCCCCAGCTGGCCTGGAACTCACTATATAGACCAGGCTAGGTTTGAACTTACAGAGATCAATCTGCCTCTGCCTCTCAAGTACTAGGATTAAAGGCTTCCACCATTACATTCAGCTTGTTTCAGGTTTATAAGAGAAAGTTTAGGGGCTAGGAATATGTTCCAGCAGTTAAGAATACTGGCTGCTCTTGCAGAGGGCCCAGGTTCAGTTCCCAGCATGCATATGACTGTTAACATGTGTCCATAAATCCATAAATCAGTTCCAGAGTATCTGATGCCTTCTCCTGGCATTTGCAAGCATTGCATGCATGGTTGAATTCACACATGTAGAGGTAAAACACTCATGCACAATACAATTTTAAAACCCAAATTTTTAAAAAAGAGAAAATTTTAATAATCGTCAGATTCAATTTTAAGGCAGAGCAATATCCTTGCTAAGAAATGGTAATGATTAATCTTAGATCCATCCTTGATTCACTTTATATTCCACCTCATCAAGGAAGACAGTAGTTCTAAGACTGCACAGTTCTATAAGATGGACATTATGGACATTCCATGTGCATCTTTGCTTATGATGGGTAAACACAATATGCCAACTGAGGATTCAGTGTGGAGTCTGAAGCATGGCAGATTCTTTCTAAAAATTGTTTTTATTATTATTTAATATTCATGAGTGTTTTGCCTACGTATATGTAAGTGCACTCATGTACATTTCCTGCAGAGGCCAGAAGAGGGTAGAAGATCCTGTGGAACTGGAGCTGACTGGCTGTTAGCTGCCAAATAGTTGTTGGGAACCAAACCAGTCTTCTGCAAGAGCAGCCAGTACCCTTAACCTCTGAACCATCTCTTCAGTCCCACATGGTAAGCTCTTAATGAATGCTAGATGATATGTATCACTTTAGAGCTCTTTATCATTGTGAGCAACAGATTAAAGCACTTGAATTATATGACAGACAAAGGTCAAAGTAATTTATACTAATGCTGTGTCCCATCATAAAACTGGTTTCAACAATCCCTGAAATTATGCTTGTATGATTTGTTCAACTAATATTTAAATTAGGCAAAGTTGTGCTAAATTAAATTGCTAATTTCTTAAAATAGAATTAAATTGTAGTTTTGAAGAACAGAATATCCTGAACTGAGGTGATGACTGAGGGTGACATATGAGGACCTGAGTTTGTATCCACAGAACTCATGTAAAATGCTGGGCATAGTGACTCATGCCTATAATCCGAGTGCTGTATTATTATGTGTGTGTTGGGGGCGTAGACAGGCAAAGTCCAGGGCTCACTGCCTTCTTCTTGACATCCTCCCTTTCCTTCTTTTTGTCCCCCACTCATTCTATTTTGTCTTTTGTTGTCATCTGACCAACACACCATGGTGACTTGGACTTAGCTGGTAATGATAAGAGAGGAGAACATGGATTGAAAAAGAGATACCAGGGGCTAGAGTGATGGCTCAGTGGTTAAGAGCACTGGCTGGTCCACTTGCAGGGAACCCAGGTTCAGTTGCCAACATTCACATGATAGCTAATAACTGCAAGTCTATAACTCAAGTTCCAGGGAATCCAGTGCCCTCTTCTGACCTTTGTGTACATTGTGTGACATGGTACACTTATAGGCAATACACTCATGCACATAAAATTATAAAATATTTTAAAAGGAGGTATCAAAAAGATATAAGGCATTATCTTGTCTTAGAAAATTCATATTTGTAGACATAAATGGAGAAGTCAAAGATGGAGATCAGGGGCTCTGGTAATCATCTGATCCTTTCTCCTCATTTTACAACTGAAAACTGAATTTTCTAGTCCATGCAGGATCTTAGAGACAACTGGGGGTAGAATTTAGAATCTAGAACATATTCTTCTTTTAAAATTCTGAAGGCATCCCAATATTTATATGTTAGCCTTATGAAGCACTGAAATAGACCCGACTATTTTCTGATATACTGCTCAGAGAAGGCAGGATTTTAACATTCTAGTAGTATTTTCACAGTGGCAAGCTGCCTCAAATCTAAGAGTGAATCTTCTGGCTTAGAGTGGATCTTAGGGACTGCAGGAATCAAGACATCAGTATTAAAATGTTCATCTCTCATCACTCATGCTCAATTATCTCAAACAGTTTGAATTTAAGGGCTGTGGGAGCAAAAATTGACAAATTTCCTCCTAATGCTGCTGCCAGAGAGACGATGGGAGACATTAGAGATTCCTTTGGAGACTCTCCTACGTTTCATTCTGAAATTAATTAGCTAGCATTATCTGCTGAATTGAGGTGATGAAACCCACACGTTTGGGCCCACTTGAGACTGCATAGTCTCTGAGGGTATACAGTATTAGAAACAGACATTTTTTGTGTGTGATTTTCTCTCCTGATTACAGAAACAAGCCTCACTAAACAGAAAGTGAATTCACAAAATGTGCTGAATAATGCTGACTGTAGATAAAACTATTACCTGCCAAAGAAGAACTTATAATTAAATTAGTGGAAATGAGTGACTTTGTGGAGCTGAAATTTAAGTAGTTTCTATGCACTCAGTCTGCCAAACTCAGCACTCTGCTTGGGCATCTTGCTTATTGGTCTTCGACCTAGGATGAGAGCATAAAATTACCTCGTCATTCAATTTGAAAAATCCGATTGACCTATCTATTTAAAGCGGGATGACTCCTGCCTTAGAATTAACCATGGATCTCCATTCTAAATGAGTTTTGACCAGGGTATTCCACACCATATTAAATTCAGGTACTTTTGGTGGGAGAAGATAGATATTCAGAACATATGCCTGGCTAAAATTTTAGAAGACCAAACATTGCTTGTAACACTCAAATTTATAACAGCAAAAACCGCTGTAGTTCCACTTTTGACATGTATGATTCAACAGCTCAGGCTGTGTGCCTGGGTTCTGGCTCCTCACTGTTTCATCAGTCAGAGTCTCACCATCTTCTTTAAGGTCACGCACCCAGCAGCCTAAAGACTTTATATCTCACTTCTTAGAGTTCCAACCACTTCTCACTACCAAAGGACTGGGAAGCTACGCTTTAATGCACGAGCCTTTGAGGGACATTTCAGATCCAAAGTATAGCATTTGTCTCCTGGATCCCAAGAGCTTGTGCTCATCTCCCAATGCAAAATGCATACAGTTCAAATTCAAGAGGTCTCAGGGTCTTAAATATTCTAGTATTGTTCAGAACTCCAGGTCAAAAGTCTCCTCTGAAATCAAAACAAACCTGTGATCCCCTATAGGGAATTTTAAACAAGATCAAGTTATATACTTCCAAGATACAGTCACAGATCAGCAAAAGAGTAAACTTCCCATTGTAAAGGGAAGAACAGGAAAATATTAGCAAGGAGAAGACAGACTGAACAAAACTAAAAACCATCAGGGCCGACACTGAATCTTTTGGCTCTGTTGTGCAGTGTGGCAGGAGGGTATCTCTCGGGGCTTAGGATGTCTGGTCCTGTGGCCCTGTAGTCCTGTTGGCTTCTAATTCTGGTCCTGTGACCCTGCTGGTTTCTATTAATTTTTAGTTTGGCTTGTTCTTGCCTTTCTACACCCTTAATATACATTGTTTGGATGTTTATTTCAAATTTTTATTTTTTGATGTAAGCATTTCTTTCTCTTAAGATTCTCTCTTAGGGACTATTTGCATATCTTCTTACAGTGCAGTATGTTTCCATTTTCATTGATTTCAAGAAATTATCAAATTACCCTTTTCATTTTTTTAGTGTTCCTTAAGTAGCATGATGCTAAGTCTCCATGAATTTATAGTTTTGAAATTTCTTTCGACATAGTTCCTCTCCTGGGCAGAGTTTGAATGTTTGCTATAATTTTCCCAGCAGACATCTGCATTCATGGAATCTCCAGATTCCTGATGTTGTCATTGTGGTTTCTGCTTCCTTTTGCTCTGCTCGGTACTGTGCTAGGGACTCCTTGCAGAGGCTCATCCTGCCACCTGCCTCTGTAGTTTATTGCTCTCTAGGACCAGTAGGGCATAGGTTTACTACTACGGCATTGGAAAGAAACACTATATGCAGGTATTATAAAGTAAAATAGATATTTAGATTGCGTCACGCACTGCTAAGATCCAGGACAATCTGATGCCAAACTTCCTCTGTCTCCATCCTCCAGATGCTTAGGCTGGGCACTGTGGCAATGATTAATATATTTAAAGGTATAGTACGTGTGGATTTGTTTTCAACTAGCCAACTTAATTTTACAGGAAACATTAATGATTGTTTTAAAGTAATTGTTTATTGATATTTATTAAGCTTCTAGATTCTCCTTCAGGAATGAAGGACCAGCTATCCAAGTTTCTGAGTATCAGCATGTAACCCTCAGCTATCAGCCCCCTTCAGAATTAACTCAGATGAAGCAAACCACTTTGTTCTAAGTCACATACCTTTGTCCCAGGGATGTAAATGCTGGGCTTTCTCATTCATTCTTAAGAACTCTTGAGGGCTGTCTTTAATGTAAAACTCCTCTTCTGACTGGTTAAAACCTTCCATCTTGTTGCATCGCAGTTCCACATCTTGTATTGCCAAATCTTGTTTATTTTCCCTCCCTTCCATGGTTATCGAGATCAAGAACACTTTTGAATAAACCTCCTCAAAGTCATTCTCCATTGTAGAGCCTCCTTGGCTCATTGCCCAACCTGGACAAAGCAGTAATAATCCCCCTTTTTCTTTATGCAGCACTCATCTAAGCTTCTAGGACTATGTTCTTTCCAATTTCCAATAATGAAATTCCTCTGATTGTCCTAGGGGAGTATTTTTCTGATGTTCTATTTTATGGTCTCTTTCTCTCATGCAGTATAAGCCAAATAAAATAGCTTGTCTACACTTTGCAGATTCATTAAATGTATTGTCTGAGCAAGGAAATTGAGCTTGTTATTTATGATTCCTATGGACAAATGTGTTTTTAAAAATTCAGTGTTTGCAAATAATTCGAGCTCACCAAAAGGAGTTTGACAGGTTATTTAAATGGACATTGAATGGTGTAGAAAGATGGTATCATTTCAGTTGCTATGCATGTACCTTAGCCACTCTACAAAGCCTCTTTATTCATGAGTATAATATAATTTTTAAGCACATCATTTTTATCTTAAGAAAAGCTCTTCATTAAATAGAACACACTATAATTTTGCTATTTTTAGTCCAAAAAGGAGAACTCAGATGAACTGATGAAAGGCGTGTGGTGACAGACATTGTTGAACACATTTAACTTACAATACACTTGAAGTGTGTAGATAAGAGCTGCAAAGGCACAGACTCAGAAAAGAGGGATATTTTCTCCCCAAGTCTCTGAAGAGCACTTCAGAGTACATTTCCTAATGGCACCTCCATAAGAGAAAACAGAAAAGAAAATGGACCATAAAGACATTCACGATGGAAAAGATCAAACATACATTTTCGTTAAGGAATATTTATTTAACATTTTCATTTCTATATAATGAAAGAATAAAGCTACGAGTTTTCTAAATTAGGAGTGGAATTGTTTGTGATCAAACATAAACACTAATCTTAAGCAGCTTTCCCCTGATCCCTTCTTCTGACTTGTGGAAGTCTGATATGATCTTTTGGTGTCAGATCTTATCTCAGTGTTCAAGGAAATAGAACAATATCACCTCATTAGGAAATTATGAGTTACAGAGTAACATCAGGCTTAGACAGGTAGCAACAAAACTGCTTCATGGACTATGTACTTAATTTTGGTGCAATGAAAACTTGCATGGGAAATGTTATCCTGTAATTTGCATAGGAAATATGCTATCCCAGGATAAGGAGCCTATGAAAATGCTTCATTCCAGTGAAGAAAGAAAATATCAGGGCATGAACAGTGAGAGATAATGGAATATAGTGTGCACCTCATATCTGTATCTGGCTTAGTTCTGGACACTTTTTCCTTTATTGATCTCCGTAGCACCTACAAGAGGTTTCAACTATTGAGAATACTTTACAAAGAAATGAACAGGCCAACATCACATAAAGAAAAGGAGAGATCAGTATTTAAAACAGAGCCAGCGAGACTCTTAGTCTTCAAAGATTCTTTCTATTGGACCAGTAAAATCGGTGCTGTGTAACTGGGTGCCGTTCTGTGCTCTTCCTGAGCTGCCCCCAGCTTCTCCTGCACTTCCTTATTTGGTACCTTCTCCTTCTTTATAGCTGCTTGTTTGTTTAACGATTACTTATTATCTTCAGTATGAATAGTGAATAACATGAATAACATGAATTCTTTTTGGACAGGGTCTCATGTATCCCCAGGTTGACTTGGAATATGTTTTATATATAGCTGAGGATGGCCTTGAACTCCTGATCCTGGGTTCTGGGATTGCAGGTACATGCTACTATGCCTGATTTCTGCAGTACTGAGTAGTGAATCCAGGGCTATCTGCATGCTAAGTAAGCACTTTATTAATGAACTACATCTTCAGACCCACCAAGATTATTTAAGGTAAAAATGATATTTAAAAAAAAAGCAAGATTCTATCTAATGTAGAATAATAATAGTGCTATAAAAATTTTAGCTTCAACTCACTTGAGCTCCTTCCTCTTCAGTCTTCAAATACAAGTAATCTGTTACAGAGGGATATTTAAATTACAGTGATTAAGTAATAGATTTCTTTTATAGGCCTGGAGTTCTGTGCAGATAAACCTACCTCTGATAGTCATTTGCAACATTTCTAGAATGAATATGTGATGGGATAACTGAGGTTCTAAAGAGGCTTGAAAAGATTTTTAACAACCAAAAACATTTGGAAAAATAGGGCCACTGCATCTAGGCCTTTTGTTGTCAAATAGAATGGAGGGGACCTTGCTGGTGTCAGAGGTTAGAGTGCTATTGATATCTAATGAATGAAATCTGGTGACGCTGTTGAATATCACACATTGCATAGACCAGCATACTTCCCCGAGATGAAAAGTCATTCAGCTCAAAATATCAGTAGTGGTGTTACTGAGAAACCCTGGACTCACTTATATGTAAATATAAATAAATGAGATCAATCTTTATCTTCTCAGATGTGATAAAATCAAATCTTAGGGCACCTAGCATCCTACTTCATTTAAATTTTATATTTTTCATAATGACTTTTCACATTAATATTTATTTTAAAACAAACTATCATTCATCTCAACTATTGGATTTGTGTATATGTGTATAGTATGATTTTTGTGTGTGCACATGTATCTCATGAAATTTATTCTCCATACCTTAGTGGGCGGGGTCTGGTTAATCCAGCTGGATAAAACGGAAACTGATCTTCCATTTAGAGAAATTGATTTATTTCAGGTGAGCCATAAAGTCATTTTTACTAGCGACCCACCCGCCTAAGCAGCCATAGGGGTGGCACGCAAGTCTCTTTGCTTCAGGGCACAGAGTCTGTGGTCATGGGGCTCAGTGTCTGATCCCAGCCAGCCTCTCACTTCCACTCACATGATCCTTGAGACCGATGGGACTTAAAATGCTGCTTCCTGGGTTCTGGCCTTCTGCGTGGGCCTGGGGCCAGGGCATTTTTCTTCCTGTGTGGATACAATCTCTGCCTGCCCCTGGATGCCATGTTCTTCCTCCTTATTAGTCCGAGGGCGGGACTTGCCACGGAATGAACCAATAGGAACCAAAAACCTCAGAGAGACTCCCAAATTCCCTATACAACATGTACAGATGAGTGCATATGCATGTGTCTGCCCATGTGTGTGGAGGTCAGAGGTCAATGTCAGATGTTTTCCTCAGTTGATCTCTGCCTGTTTCAATTTCTAGTTTTTGTTCTTTTAAATAGTTTATTTATTATTTTTATGTATATATTGCCTACATGCATGTAAGTACACCTGTGTCATGCAATGCCCATGGAGGTCAGAAGAGAGCATCAGGTCCCCTGTAACTGGAGTTATAGTAGGTTGTTAATCCCCATATGAGTGTTGGGAACTGAACCCAGGTCCTCTGAAAGAGCAGCCAGTGCTCTTAACTGCTGAGCCATCTCTCCAGCCACTGCTACATCGATTTTTCAGGCAGAATCTCTTACTGAATCTGGCACTCACTGATTGACTAGGAATGACTGATCAGCAAAAGGAGGGATCCATCTGCCTCTGCCTCTTTAGCATAGGGATCATGGATGTATGCTGCCACACCTAATGTTTTATGTGGGATCTGAGGATCCAATTTCAGGTCCTCATGCTTGTGTAGCAAGCAGTTTTCTCAACTGAGCCATCTTCTTATCCCTGACTACAGGGTTTTTGATATTATGCTCAATTTGGTGCCCAGGATGAATCTTACTCACCCATTCTAGTTTGGTCTAATTTGACAAAGACCAAGAAAAGGGAACATAACAGCATGGTGGAGAAGAATGAGGCTGCTCTAATGGTGTGGGTACAAATCATGGTTTTATCACTTCAGATTCTATGCTCACGGCAGTCACTTCTGTCTCCGTCTGTAAAATAGATAAAGTGGTACCCGTGTTAGTCTTTGCCTGGTTTAAAAAAGATAAATATTATCAATTAGCAAAGAGCCTGGTATCCACAAAACCTTTATATAAACACCACCAAGCAGCACAGAACTGGATGCACTTTCTAGTGTTGTAAAGATGGATGAGGGGCAATGACCATTGTTCCCTGCAGGGTCACAATTTTGTAAGATTCAGCTTCTGTTTTTCTATCTCTGCCAAAGCTAAAGCCCACAACCGTGCTTGCTCTCTTTGGCCAGGTTTCACCTTTTTGTAGCTATAGGACAGAAGCTTCTACTCACCAAGGAAAAGAATTGCCTTCTCCTTTCTTCTACCATAGCAAGATTTTGAATTTCATCTGAGTTTTCACCATCTGGAATTAAAATCACAAAGCAGATAAACAAATGTTGGCTGTTGTGTTATAAGAGCTGCTGACCACAGAGGATACATCAGAGTGCAGACGACTGCTCTTGGATTTAAACTACTTAGGAAACAGAGATAGTTTTTGCTTTGCCATTTGTTCTTCATCTGGCAAAATGCTAAAGTGATGGCTGCTGCTCCAGCTGTTGCTGTAAAACTGAAGAACACCTTGGAAATAGTAAACATGAAGTCATGATAGAATAGTGACATAAGTTGGGAATTTTGATCTCTGTTGACAGCTGGTGCGCACACATAATCCCTAAACTATCTGCTCACTTCTGGACCTCTTTTAAATGTGAGGATAAAATAACAAACCCCATTGCCATTCCCCTCCAGCCACAATTATTTTCTGTATGTTCTAGCCAAACCTAATCTTCACTGATGAAATGGTCTTTCACAAGTCATTTTGGACCCTTGAATGGTTTACTAATTATCTCCAACTACAGCCAGCTTCTCTGGGATTTGTATGCATGTTGGACTTAATTTAGAAACATGTTTTTTTTCCTTTTCCCTCCTTATTTTTCACTTATTTTTAAAGTTATTGACTTGGCTTTCAATGTCAATATTCTGCAGCTCAGACGTGGCTGGGCACAGGTGCAGATAAGCTGCCCATCCTTTTCTTGACTCACTCTCAAAGGAGAGTGCTTGCTTAATAATGAAACATATTTTGTTTTCACATGTGATTCCTCTTCTTCATAAAAAAGGAAAATTGGTTGGGCCTTGCTTATACAAGCTGCTTGGTAACGATTATTCTGGATTTGTTCAATTAGAGTAATTTTGGATACAAGAAATCACGTATGTGTCCTTCAAGGCTTAGATTGTGAAAATTTGTTCCCAGCCATAAATGAAGGATGAAATTGTGGACAACTCTGACAAAGGGAGGTTAAATATGTTCCTACAGCTGCAAATAAGAAAGAAGTTAAGGGCAAAGTCAGTGTCTTTTAAGTGCAGAGAAGTTTTCAGTGTGGAGACTTCCTGCTCATGAGGTGTGTGTGTGTGTGTGTGTGTGTGTGTGTGTGTGTGTGTGTATAAGCACTGTGCAGTCCCTCATGGGACTGCAGGAGAGGAGAATAAGACAGAGAGAAAGACAGGTGACAAAAAGGTGAATATTATTGATATGCCATTACACTTTTCCTTATGTATCATTATTTTTTTCCCTTTTCCTTTTCCGGCTTTGTCACAATGCCGAATATGAACCATATTAGCTGGTTTACAAAAGCCATTTTGCTTCCTGATCACATGATTTTTGTGTTCCTCCAGTTGTCATAAAAATAATGATGCTGTGTTTAAATACAAGAACATCAATAGAAATGTTTTACCATTTATGCCACCTTCCTTCAAATGAAGAATTCAATCTGATTGATACAAACATATGAATTATAGTTATCATAATTAATAATGAAAGCTAGCTGGAATAGAGGCTGAGAGGCTGTTAGAGGATGCAACTTGTAGGGCTGTGAAATTGTTTGATCCGATTTGGGAAATGGAGATCCAGATTCTTGGGTGGCCTTTGTGGTAATAGGCTACTTTTTCTTTCATTCTTGTTTTCTGAAATGATGAGTGATTTTATTCTCCACAGCTATCACTCTAGTACTTTCCACAGGCAAGCCTAGCAATGGAAGAGCCAAACTCCACATCCTTTCTTGGCTTCCATTCTATGGCTCTTTTTTTTTTCTGCTAAATAAGTCCCATTGAGAATGACTAGATTGTAGTTTATTATGTTGTCCTGATTATGAATCAGTGCAATTTACAAATGTTTTGCATTTGAAACCTGGAGTTGTTTTAGGCTCATTTGCTGACATATGTGAATTTGCTAGAAAGGGCTGAGATCAAATGACATTCACCATCTGTGTAGGGTATTATGTCTAGAGCTAAGAACCATGAACATGAAAAGGTTTGCAAAGCAAATTGAACCTATTTGAGTCCAAAAGCAAGTGCGAACACTATTTTTGCAAATATGTTTAAATATTAAGAACAAAGTTGGGCTTTTAGGTAAGTTTTATTGTAAGAGAACTTATTGGAAATTGTAAAATAAACAATTCCCCACATCTTTTGATCGCAATGCAACCTCTCTTTGTTTTAATAGAATGTTTTTTTCTTCTACATGTTAAATATGTAAATAAACATTTAATTCATGTCTCATGGATCCATCAAAAATCTATCTTCAGAAATGATTTTCTCTCACAGTCTTTCCAATTAATCTATAACTGTCCTAAGGTTAAACCTTATCTGCTATTTTGGAATTAAAATATTTGTCTTCTATATTAAAAAAGAGATGGGAAGGTTGTTGGGAGTTTGGGATAGGATCACTTGTGTACATATTTTAATCTGAACCACAGAATGGAGGTCTAAAACAATGAACAATGAGACAAAGTCCATACTAAAATATCATTTATATTCCAATGGGAGACACTGAAAGAAAACAACTACATTTATATGTCAGGTAGTAGTAAAGGCCACAGAAGAAATTAGGCCTGAGTATATAGAGAGAAAATAATTAAAAATGCACATGAGATGTTCAGGAAAATCTATGAGACATGACATTTGATCAGGATTTGAAGGTGGGATCAATGAATACAAATACACTTGGAAAGGCAGGACATCTAGGGCAAAGGTCTTTAGGCAGGCGTTTGCTAAGCAACTTGAAGAATATAAAGAAGTGTTGGCCTTAGAGAAAAACAGTAAGAATTTGGTGTGTTTATTTATACGTGATTAAAAAGCCATACACTGTGTTTCCCATCTTAACCATTTTTACATTCAGTATACTCACATAGCTGAGGAATAGAACTCTTGGATCCTTTTGCTTTGCAATGGCCATTAAACACCTCTGCTTACCCTTTCTTCTTAAGCCGTGGTGCAAATCTGCAATTTCTGTGAATTTAACTAATTTATATACATAGAAGCATACCATATACTTCTTGTGACTGGCTTCATTACGTACAACACATTCTGTTTGCAACATAGAACCGCATTTCTTCCTCTAAAGATGTATGGTTCTCAGAGCCATGTCTTGACTAGGTAGGTGCTCTTTTCTCCACTGTGTACTGTTGGCATCCTAGTTTAAAAATAAAACAAACAAATATAAAACATAAAACAGGTAGCTAGAGCTGTGTGAGCTTATATCTGGGTTTCTAGTCTATTTCATCAATTCATTTTTCCACATGGTTGCTTTGGGCAGTAACATTTCTTTATATTACTACGGCTCCACAATATAACCTGAAATCCAGTAAGTGGTACCTGCAGAATTATACTTTTTTTTCCTCAGGATTGCATTGGCTTTCTAGGGTCTTTGATGCTTTCACTTGAATTTTGAAATTTTTTTCTATTTTGGTGAAGAAGACAAAGAGATCTTTAAGATTAGGATGGCATTTAATCTGCATATTGTAGGGCTTCACTGCCTCCTTGGTTAGGTTTACTCTGAAATGTGTTCAGTTTTTTGTTTGTTTCTTTGTTCTTTGAGATAGTATCTCTCACTATGTAGTTCTATCAGGCCTGAAACTTATTACATAGACCAGGCTTTGTTTGAACTCATAAAGACCCACATGTTTCTGCCTTCAGGTACTTGGATTAAAGGTGTATGCCACCACATTGAAAAATTTTTTGAGGCTGCTGTGAATGGGATTATTTCCCTAATTTCTTTCTCAGTGTGCTTGCTATTGGTATATTGAAATATTACCAATTTTTTGCATATTAGTTTTGTATTGTTACTTTGTGGAAGTTTTAATAAATTCTAGGCTTTTCATGACAGATAATTTTATTGGATATAGTTGTCCAGGTTAGTAGCTGTAGTCTTTCAGAAATATATCATTTCCTGCCCTTCTGCCCTTTAACGTTTCTGTTGAGAAATTGTTTTTCTCATGGAGCTGCCTTTATATGTAACATCATGTTTCTCTCTTATAGCTCTCAATACACGTTTTTTGTTCTGTATATTTAGCATTTAAACTGTAATATCCAAGTGGAGTTCTCTTCTGTCCTTTGTATGTGGTGTTCTAAGTGCATTTTGTACTTGGATGGGCCCCTCTATGCCCATAATTCACAGATTTGGTCTTTTCTGGTACCTCAAAGATCTTACATGTTCTGTTCATGTACTTAAAAAATGTAATACTGTTTTTAACAGACTCTATCTTTTGCTTTGTCTTCAAACATATATTCTGTCTTTCTTGTCATCCATTCTATGAGTGAGGCTTTCCACTGAGCATATCGTTTAACTTATGGAACTTTTAATTTCCAGCATTTTCAGGATTTTTTCCTCCAGAATTTCTCTCTTTGTTGAAATCTTTTTTGACATCCTGATTTGATTTCCTCATTTCATTCTGATGTGTCTATTCTTTTAGAATTCATTTAGGAGTTTGTTTATTCATGTCTTTTTTCATTTTTTTGAACTTATCATCATTCTTTGAATTACTTGCCTGGAATTTTATCTAAGTCATGCCAATTGTGGGGCGCCATTCTGGGACTAGTAGATTTTGAAGAAGTCATGTTGTCTTGATTTTTTTTTCATTTTATTTGTTCCTTTGAATTGGGATTTGCACATCATGAATTTTAAAACTGACTTAATTTTACTTATTTAATATTTCACCTTTCTTCTTTCAGTGGGAGTGTTGGCAATATTCTTGAGGGACTAGAATATAACAGGGTTGAGGTGTTGTTTTCTCCTGTTAGACTGGTGTTCAAGATACCATACTTTGTCCCCAGTTCTCTTATTAAAATAGAACACTTTTAACAACACAGTCACTATCCAGGGGTAGATATGCCATGAAAATAAAGAGTAAACAAATAGGATTATGTTACTGTAGATATTAGTAGAAATAAAAAGAAGAAAAAATTGCAGTAAGACTACTGATTAGTGTTGGGATGATCAGAAGCAGAAGGGAGTTGGAATGTATGTAATAGGGGGAATTGTAGGGGCAAAAACTAGAAGGAGATAAGGGAATTTTAGCTAATGATCATCTGAAGAGAGGTAAAGATATGCTGTTATATAACATAGAACAGTCCCATCTTTATGACATAAAGACTCTGCAAATCAGATCAGACAATATTCATTGAGAGAGGAAAAAGTAAAAAAAAAGGAAGAGTAGGAAAAGAGAAAGAGATAGAGGTAGATAAATAAAGAAGAATAGAGCAGGACCAAAGTGGCTGACTAAATTGACATTAGGAATTAAGTAAAGGTGGAACAAAGGTAGAAGAGAGAGCTGAGTGGATATATAGGATGTTAAACTAACTGACTTGATTGTTGACTTTTATCTGGCTCTCTCACATTCCTTCCCTGGCTCCTGGAATGCTGTCTCACTGACCAGGAAGTAAAAAGAGATTGAGATCCCACAATTTGCTTTAGGACTCATTTCTGACGACCTAATATCTTCCCACAAGGCACCACATCCTAAAGACTTCAATGTTTCCTAATAGTGTCAATTGAGGGAGTCACCATTTAATACATGGCCTTTTGTAAGAACACTCAAGGCCTAAATTATGGCACCAGGAGCACAAATTAATACATATACGTTCATTAGAGAACAGATTATGCATTGCTTTATAAATATAACAATAAATAATTTATTTATTCATTTATTTAAAAATATTTTTATTGAATTATTTTGTGTTTCATAGAAGACATCTCAATCAACCTTAACCATCTTTATAACTCTTTCCCACTAGCAACCTCCATAGCCCCCCAGCAGGAATCCGTATATTCTTTCATCTGTGTTAAAGTCTATTGTGTCAAATTAGTGTCCCCAAATGACCTCAGTGAAGGATCATCCACTGAGATCTAGTCAGCTAATCAAGAGTCTCTTGCTTTAGGAAGACTAGCTCATCCTCACCTAACAGCAATCCAATGTCAATATTTCTTAAGCAAAGGTTGGGGTCTGCTTGAGTTTGCGTGGGTCTTGAGAATGCAGAAACCATTGCTGTAGGTTCATATGAACAGAGTTTCAGGAGCCTGTAGGATGCTACTTACACAAGGTCACAAACCTCCTCACTGGTTCTTGCAATCTTTCCACCAGCCCCCTCTTCCACTATGGTTCCTGAGCCCTGAGTGAGTGAAACTTAATGTAAGAGTCCTGGCCAGGGACCTTCACTCTGCAGATTTCCTAATCTCCATGATTTAACCATTTGTGACCTTCTGTGTTAATGGCCCTTTGTTGCATGTGGGAGCTTCATTAATGAGAGATGAGAGGTTCACTAGCGACTTCTTTATGCCTTGGTCTATATTGCATGAGCCTTGGGTGTAGAGGCTGCATTGTAGATGTGCCCCTTAGGAATGGACAGTTCACAGGCAAGGTCTGTGTGTGACCAGCTGTGGTACTCTGTAGTAGTCTCCATCTGGTGCAAGCATAGCTTCTTTGATAACTGGTGACTAGGATAACTGATTGTAAATATAAGGATACATATTTTAAATTCAGTAAGAAATTACATTAGCCTAAGGTTATGACAGTTTTGGGGATTTCTCTAAGGACTATGACATCTTCAGCCATGTGTATTTGGCTATGGTTACAGTACCACATATGAGTTTCCACCAACTGAGTGGACTCTAATACCAATTAGGTATCCAAGATTGGCTCCAAGATAAAAGTGCCTCTACAGCACCAGTGTCAGATGCTGTGCTAGTCATTGATGTGTTTTTATTTGGTCATGAAGCTGGTGTTGGACCATCAATTAATTTTTGCCCTTGGATACTTGCATAGTGATCTCCAGAGCCGTGAGTGCTAGCTTTCAGGGGAAGTGGCTTCCAGGTGAGTTTCAGCTCCAATGCTCCAAATCCAGTCTCAAAGTATGTCCTATCTACAGCAATAGGGTCTTACTTTCAAGTTCTGGGATGCAATCAAGGGTTGTGTCAATAGCCTGTGTAAATTTGGGCATTTCTTGGACCACCCTGGCCAACAATTTAAAGGAAGGTTTCTCCTGTCTTGCACTGTTTCTTGTTTTGTAGCCTTCAGCTATGTACATGGGCTCATGTAGAGATACTGTGCAATTTGTCATTAGGTTGTTAGATTAATACGATTTCCTCTGGTGTTTTATACTAGCTAGGCATTATTTATCTCTCCCCTCTCTTTTTCTCTCTCTCCCCCTAACCTTCCTATAATGCCTTCCTCAATTAAAGTGTCCCCATTTTCTCCCTTTCTTCCTTGATAATATCAGTCTCTAAAGGCCCCACCTCTCTTTACCTCCTTCTGTCCTTTATCCCCACAGTTTCTTTCATAACCCTCCCCACTTCCATTTAAACACCCCTCTTTTATCTATTTTTCCCTTAGTAACACCTGCCTCCTACTATTCTTCTCTCTTAGGTCCTTCTTTTCTTTTACTTCCTGGGTTCCATTTCATTTTCCTGGTTCCTGCAGTTACACCAGGAGAAATACTCACATACAGAGTTTTGTGCTAGAATCTATATATGTGAGAGAATATACACCATTTGTTTTTCTGATTTTGAGTTACTTCACTTTGTATAAGTTTCTAGTTAATCCATTTATCTGCAAATGCCATGATTTCATCCTTCTTTACTACTGAGTAGAACTCCCTTGTGTAAATGTACCACATTTTCATTATCCACTCATCAGAAAAGGGACACTTATGCTGCATCCATCCCTTAGCTACTGTGAAAAGAGCAGCAACAAACATGGGTGTACAAGTGTCTCTGCAATAGGTGAGTCCTTTGGGTGATATTACCAGGTCAAATGGTAGATTCATTTTTAGTTTGTTAAGAGTTTTTCACCCTGTTTTCCATTAGGGGTTGTACAAGTTTACAATCCCACCAGCCGTGAATAAGTGTTTCTCTTTCCCCGCATCCTCTCAAGCATTTGGTATCATTTCTTCTCTTGATTTTAGCCAGTCTGACTGGGGTAAGATGAAATCTTAGAGTGGTTTTAGTTTGAAATTCCCTAATTATTAATGATGCTAAGGACTTTTAAAGATGTTTCTCACCCATATTTATTTTTCTTTTGAGAACTCCTTGCTCAGATCCTTACCCCATCTTTTAATTGGATCACTTGTTTTTTGATTCTTTATTTTTCAAGTTTTTTATGTGTTCTGGATGCTAAACCTCTGTTAGATGGGTCTCTGGTGAATATTTTCTCCCATTCTGTGGGTTTTCTCTTCATTTCCATGGATATTTCTTTTGCTGTACAGAAGCTTTTTAGTTTAATGAGGTCCCACTTGTTGATTATTGACATTAATTCCTGAAAAACTGCTGTCTGGTTTAGAAAGTCCTTTCCTGTACCCATATCTTATAGGTTATTGCCAACATTCTCTTCTAACAGTTTCAGAGTTTCAAGTTTCACATTGAGGTCCTTGATCCATTTGGAATTGACTTTTGTACAAGGTGAAAGATAAGGGTCAAGTTTCATTCTACTACAGGTGGAGAACCAATTTTGCCAGCGCCATTTGCTGAAGATGCTATCTTTCTTCCAGTGAGTGTTCTTGGCTCCTTTTCCAAATACCAGGTGGCTGAAATTGCATGTAGTCATTTTCAGTCTTCATTTGTATTCCATTGGTTTATGGGTCTATTTAGTCAGACTGTTTTTTATGACTCTAGCTTTGTAGTATAGTTTGAAATCTGGTATAGTACTCCCACTTTGCTGTTTGTTCTCAGGGTTGATTTGGCACTCCATCATCTTTTGTGTGTCTATATGAATTTTAGGATGATTTTTATAATTCTGTAAAGATGTCATGGGGATTCTGATTGGTATTGTATTGAATCTATATATTGCTTTTTGTAGGATAGTTGTTTGTACAATATTAGTTCTTCCACTCTATGAGCATGGGTGGTCCTTCCATCTTCTGGTGTACTCATCAATCTCTTTCTCTACAGATCTAAAATTTTCATTGTAGAGATCTTTAATGTCATTGGTGAGGTTTATTCTGAATTATTTTATTATATTTTTGAGGCACTTGTGAGTGGGATGATTTCCTTGTACTCTTCTCTAATTGTTCATTATTGGTATATAGAAAGGCTACTAATTTTTGTAGATTAGTTTTGTAATCTGCCAGTTTACTGAAAGTGTTAATCATTTCTAGGAGTTTTCTGGTGGGTTTTTCTGGCATCTCTTAGGTATAATAACATATCATCTGCAAAAAGGAATAATTTGACTTCTTTCCAGTGAGTACTCCTTTATCTTCCTTCTCTTGTCTTATTGTTTTGGCAAGACTTTCAGCACTATCTTGAAGAGGAGTGGAGATAGTGAACAGCCTTATCTGGTTCTTGACTTTAGTGGGAATGTTTTCAGTTTTTCTCTATTCAGAATGATGTTAACTGTGGGGTTTTTTTTGTATATAACTTTAATTTTGTTCAGGTATGTACTCTCCAGCTCAATTCCCTCTAGGATTTTTAGCATGAATGCTTGTTGAATTTTTCAAGGTCCTTTTCCACATCTATTGAGATAACCATGTGATTTTTGCCTTTAAGCCCATTTATGTGCTTTATGACATTTATTGAACTATGCTTATTGAACCACCCCTGCATCTCTAGAATCAATCTGATTTGATCATAGTGGATAATCTTTTTGATTTGTGTCTGTAACTGTTTGCAAGGTTTTTTTTTTTTTGAGAATTTTTGCATCTATGTTCATTAAAGATATTGATTTTCTTTTTTGGTTGTATCTTTACATGGTTTTGTTATTAAAGTGATGCTGGCTTCACAGAAGGAATTGGGGAGTTCTCCCTCTGTTTCTATCTTTTTAAAAATAATTTGAGTAGTATTGGATAGAGATATTTTTGAATGTCTGGGAGAATTCTGCTGTGAATCAACCTGGGCCAGGGCTTTTTTTGGTCGAGAGAGTTTTTATTACTCTTTCAATTTTCTTGTATGTTATAGGTCTGTTCAAGCTGATGATCTCCTCTTGGTCTAACTTTCATGATTCCCATGATTTTATATACACATCCATTTCTTCAAGGTTTTCAAATTTAAAACTAATATAGGTTTTTAAAGTATCTCTTTTAAGGTTCTGAATCTTTTCTGTTGTCTCTTATGATGTTTCCTCTTTCTGATTTCATTGATTTGGGATTGATCTTTCTTTCTTTTGGTTAACTGGGCCAAAGGTATATTTTATTTATCTGTTCAAAGAACCATTTCTTGAAATCATTGATATTTTGTATTATTTTTGTTTCTATTTCATTAATTTCTGCTCAGATTTTTATTTCTTCTTGTCTGTTGCATTTGGTTTTCATTTGTCTTTGCCTTTGAAGATTCTTGAGTTACAATATTAAATCATTTATTTGTGATCTTTCTGATTTTTTTAATGCAAGAACTTAAAGTTATAAACTTCCCTCATAAGACTACTTTTAGTAGTTTGTTGCATTTTATAGTCCCTTTTGTTTAATTCCAAGAATACTTTTATTTCTTTCTTAATTACTCCTTTGACCCATTCATCATTCAGGGATGTGTTGTTAAGTCGCCATGTCTTTGTTAAGGGCTTCTGTTGGGATTGATTTTAAGCTTTATTGCATTGTTGTCTGATAGAATGCATGGAATTATTTCAGTTTTTTGTATTTGTTGTAGTTTGTGCTGTGTCTCAGTATGTGGTTGGTTTTGGAGAAAGTTCTATGAAGTGCTAAGTAGAATCCATATTCTTTAGTGCTTGGGTGGAATGTTCAGTAGATGTCTGTTAGGTCCTTTTGACATATGGCATTGTTTAATTCAGATGTTTCCCTGTGTATTCTCTCCCTGACCTGTCTAATGGAGACAGTGCAATGTTGATGTCTCCTTCTATTAGTGAGCCAGGATTAATGTGTCTCTTAAAGTCCTGTAGTACTGTTTTTATGAAGTTTGGTGCACCCAAGTTTGGAGCATATATCTTCATGATTGTAATATCTTCTTTTTAACTGTTCCTTTGGTCAGAGTGAAGTGACCCTCTTTATCTCTTATGATTAGTTTTAGTTTGAAGTTTTTTTTTTCTCTCAGCTATCAAGATGGCAACTCCTGCTTGTTTCTTAGAGCCATTTGCTATTAGAATATTTTTTCCATCCCTTCATTTTAAGGTAATGCCTGCCTTTGAAGGTGAGATGGGTTTCTTGCAGATAACACAAGGATTGATTCTGTTTCTTGATCCATTCAACTAGACTGTCTTTTGACTGGGGAGTTCAATCCATTGATATTTAATGTTATTATTGAAAGATGTGTACTGATCCCCATTATTTTAAATTCTGTTTGCATCCTTGGTCTAACTTTGTGGTTCCCCAGTCATATCTTCATTTACTTTCTTTCTGTTGCCCCTTGGGTATAGTCATTCATTTCTCCAGCTCTTTGTGTTGCTTCAAATATTCTCTGAATGGCTGGTTTTCTGCTTATGAATTCTTTCACCTATTCATGTAGTGGAAAAAATTTCTTTCCCCTTCAACTATAATAGACATTTTTGCCTGGTAAAGTATTCTAGATTGGCATCTACAGTCATTTAGAACTGAGACTTCTTTGTTCCAAGCTCTTCTGGCTTTCATAAATTTTATTGAAAAGTCAACTGTAATTCTGATGGGTTTTCCTTTTATATGTGACTTGTTTTTCTTTTGCAGCTTTCAGAATTCTCCTTTCGTTCTGCACACTTAGTGTTTTTTCTTTGATGTGCCAGGAGAGTTTCTTTTCTAGTCCTGTTTGGTTTCCTATGTGCTTCCTGTATTTATATGGGAATGCCATTTCTTAATTTTGGGAAATTTTCTTCTGGTCAATACTATTATCTTGAAATTCTCTATGCCTATGTTGCATAAATTATGTCTTTTTATGGTGTCCCACATTTCCTGTATATTCCATTCCTGGGTTTTTGTTGTTGTTAATTTTTCATAATCTTTTCTTGAGTGCTCCAGTTCCTCAACTTTATCATCCAGGTTTGATATTCTGTTTTCCTTTTCATTCATTCTATTGGTGAGGCTTTGGCCTTTGTTTCAAATTGACTTACTGAGTTTTTCACTTCCTTTTTTCATGTCAGCCTGAGTTTTCCTTAATATTTCTATCTGTTTTGTGAATTAATTCAGAAGTTTATCCCTATCTTGTTTTTAGTTCTTTGATTATTTGTGTGTTCTTTAAATTCACTGAATCATTTGATCATGTTTATGATTATTCTTTTAAACTCTGTGTCCTGGGTTATCTCTATGGAGTTCTCCTTCTAGAACTCTTTTATAGGACTAGTGATGTTTGGTGGGTCATATTATTTGGGTTTTTCATATTATTATTTTTTCATTGTGACCTTGGCATGTGTATTTCTTTTGTTTGTGATTCTGATGTGAGACTCCTATCTCCCTTGATTCAGTTGAAATCTTATTATGTTTGTATACTTGATATGATTTGGTCATTTTCTTATCGGATATGAAAAGCTGGATGGTCAAGGCTTCAGGTTCTCTCTTGATTTCATATTGTGCAGCTGCTCCAGAGTTTTCTCAGTGACACAAGCTTGGTGGTATCAGATGCTTTCAGGTTTTCTCTTAAGAGAAAAGTCCCTCTAGCCAGCAGACTGAGAAAACTGCTAGGTAGACGTAGAGGCTGAATTCAGGCTTTCTCTGGTAGTCTGCAAAGGTTCTGGCCCCTACAAAAGGGTAAAGAAGCCTAGCCCTGCAACAGTAGGAGGGGCTGAAATGATATTAGTGTAGACGAATGTGCTCCATGTGATTTAGAGAGCTCACAGTTCCCTAGAGGTAAGAGGGTAATTCAGAGATCTGGGGGTTTAAGAATAAGAGTGTGTCTGTGAGCATGGCCACAGGATGTGGGGTTGGAGGGTTTGGAGTTGCTATGGCTGTAGGGGAGTGGAGACACAGTGCTCAGTATCAGATTTACCAGGGAAGAAAGCTGGTCTCTGCAATCGGAGGTAAATTGGGGGTGGGGACTACCAGGATAAAAAACTGCTCTCAAGAGTGCAAGGCAAGTTGGGGTTGGAGACAACCTGTACGTGCTCTAATTAGACTGAAAAATTTTACTGGTCTATCTATGGGCTTCAGGAAAAGTGGTTAGATCTGGACTAAAAGAGTAGTCTAAGATCTGGGGTGCTAAGAGCAGGAGTGAGCCTGTGCCCAAGGCCACAAGAAGAGCAAGATATGAGGTAGGGCAAATAGGAGTTGCTCAGATGGGAGGGGGATAGAAAAGCAGTGGGTGGATCAGACTTCCCAGTGAAGAAGGCTGCTCACCCAAATCTAAGGCAGGTTGGGAGAAGGGATGGCCAAGGTAGATGGGAGGTCACAGGAATGCAATGGCAAGTTGTGGATCAGGACAGCTTATAAGGTTCTAACAAACTAGATTGAAAATTTGAGATGGTCTGAGTAAGGGGTTCAGGACGCAGTGTGTGGGACTGGACTAAGAGAGTAGTCTGGGATCTGGCGTGCTAACAGCAGAAGTGGTTTGTGCCCAATACAACATCTTTATTATATTATTAGTGAGAATTCTGTTTAATACGGTAACACAACATATTTAATTTTGGATGATGGAGTTTGGAAGAATGTTATTGTAGGCAGAAGAGCAGCCGGGGGAAAGTCATAAATGCAGGAGATTAAAGACAGGCATGTGGACTTAATTTCAGGACCAAAAGTTATTTTATTGTCATTTTTTAATGTGTATGAGTGTTATCCATGCATGTGTGTAAGTCACCCATGTCCATGTCATGCAATACCCATAGAGAACAGAAAAGGGCTTTGGATTCCCCCAGAATTGGAATTGTGGACCAGCTTTTAGTTGCCATGTGGGTGCTAGAATTCCACTTCCGATCTTCAGCAAGAACAGCCAGTGGTCTTAACTACTGAGCATTGTCATTTACAAAAATTAGGTTTTTTAATTTAAAATTTATTTTAAAATAAAGCAAGTTTTACACATGGCATTTTCATACATAGTTCATTTTGCGTGAATTAACTCCAGAAATCCCCATCATTCCCCTGCTCTCCTTCCCTGCTCCACTCTTTCACCTCCGGTATTTATTTCCCCTTACACTTTGTTCTATTATCACCCACCCCGACCCTGCCGCCCCTGAAAGTCTCTTTATTTCTAATATTATGACTCTTTCTAGATTCCCAGCCTTAATCCACTTTTATCTTCATCTCAAATATATATTTAAAAGCTAACGACTGGTATCCACATATAAGGCAGAACATTTTATTACTTTGATTTCTGTTGCTTTGATGAAACACTGACCAAAAACAAGCTGAGGGGGAGTTTATTTTAGTTTACAGCTTACAGTACATGATCAAGGGAAGCAAAGGCAGGAACCTGTTGGGCATACTTCAGGATGGGCCTAGTAAGGCCACCTGCCAGGAGGAATAGAGGAATGGCTCTCGTGGGTGTGGTGCTCCACACCAGTTGGTTGTGAAGCCAGTTTCTGCCCAGCACCTGGAGGGAACTTTATCCACCTGGGAACAAACTGCAATTGGCTGTGATCAGGACTCTACCCCATAAGGCTATTGGCTAACAAAACCTATAAGACTCTCTACTCTTTCTTGAATAAGTGAGTTTGCAGCAGACCACCACTGCTGACTTTCTGCTCAACTCGGGGAGTCAGTGTCTTGATTCCACACCCACTCTCCCCCCTCACCCCATGGCGGAGATCCTTCAGTCCCCCTCGGGCTGGCCCTGAGTGCTGGGACCCCCAACAGGAACCCAAGGCCCTTGATGAGAAAACCATGGTTGAACAGGGCTTACTGGTTTGCTACCAGGCTCATGTTCAGCAACCTCTTTTATACAGCCCAGGCCCACCTGTCATGGCTGACACTTCCCAAAGTGGGCTGAGCCCTCCTACGTTAATTAGCAATCCAGAAAATCCCTCACAGAAATGCCTACAGGCCAGTTTTTAATAATTTGTCAACTGAGGTTCTTTCTTTCAAGCTATGACAAGTTGACAAACAAGAATAGCCATCACAAGTCCCCTCAAGTTTGTGTTTGACACACAAACACATTACTGTCAAATCATAACCTTTCCTTTTTTGTCTTTAATATCACATATTAACATCATAATATGAAATACATTAACAATTTTATTTAGAGTTCCACAGTAATAAAACATTCAAATGGTTTAAAAGTTTACTATCCCTTTAAAATATCTGAAATCTCTTAACTGGGGGTTCTTGTAAAATAAAAGTAAAAGAAAAACAAGTTAAATGCTATCTTACTCCAAGAGTAAAGAATCAGGCCATAAAAACAGTAAAACTTAAGCAAAATCAAAGTCCAGTAGTATAAATAGGTCAATGTCTGACATCTGGGATTCACTCATGATCTTCTGCGCTCCAAAGGACTTGGATGGCCCCACCTCTGAACCTGCCTTTTGCAGCACACACAGCTTGTCTGGTAGGCTCATACTGACCCCACTCCTCACCTGCTGCTGTCCTTGACCATCATCCCACAGTCCTGGCAGCTCCAATGTGCTGAGATATCCACTGTTACTGAGGCTTCATCATCACCAATGGTCTTCTGGTCTCTCTTTAGGGATTCCAAACCTGCCACTAGACCCAGCTTCTCCCCATAACCCTTTCAATCCTTGGATTTACACTCCAGCTAAGGCTGCACCTTCACTAAAATGTGCTTTCCTGGCCTCTTTTTAAGGAGCTTTACTCTGCCACCTAGTGCCAAGCCTCAGTTGATTTCCTTGATCCTTTCATGCTTTCAAAACCAGTAGTAATGTAGGAGACTCAAACACATTATTTGCCAAATTCTGCTGCCAAATTGAGATGCAGCCTTGGACCCTCTGGACTACAGTTTATATGTGAGAACTCTGAGGAAATACTTCCCAGAGACTTCACCTCAATTGTGTTGATATCTTACCAATCACAGCTGATTTTTCATCTCCAGCTAGCCAGCATCCATCACCCCAGTAAAGCACCAAAGATTTCACTTTCACTGACTCTCAGTCCAAAATATATCACAAAATTGATGGCCCTGATTGAATGTTTGCTTCCCTCAGAATGTTCATAAACCATCTGCATTTCTCTCAGTAGTGTTATCTTCCAAGCTCCACAGAAAAGCCCATTAAGCTGTACATACCCCATTCCTTTTCCCGCCCAATTTCCAAGTGCCTCTGCAGTCTTCCCCAAAACAATGTCAGGTCTGTCACTGTAAATCACCACTCCTGATATCAATTCATGTTCTAGTTTATTTTTTGTTGCTGCGATAATACACTGACCTAAAACAACTTGAGAAGGAAATGGTTTACTTAATGATATAAATTATAGTCTATCAGTGATAGAAGCCAAGGGAAAGCGAAGGCAGAATTTTCAGGCAGAACCCACCAAGGAATGCTGCTTACTGGCTTGCTTCCAGGCTCATGTTCAACCTTTCTTATAGAGCCCAGACCCATCTGCCAGGGAAGGCATCATCCTCAGTGGACTGAGCCCTCCTAGATCAATTAGCAGTCAAGAAAATGCCCTACAGACATGTCCACAGGTTAACATGACGGAAGAAATTCCTCAGTTGAGATTCTTTCTTCCCAAGTGTGTCATGTTGACAACCAAGTTTAGCCAACACAGATTGTATTTCTCTTTCTGAAATTGAGTTACCTCACTTCATATAACATTTTCTGGGTCCAACCTCTTTTCTGCAAGTTTACCAATTTTATTTTTCTGTACAAGTGAATAAAATTCCATTGTGTGTATGTAATGTATTTTCATTATCCATTCATCTGTTGATGGACACCTAGCCTGCTTTCATTTCCTTGTTGCTGGAAATAGAAAGCTTCTCAATATGGCTATGTAAGTATCTTTCTAGTAGGATGTAAGATCCTTTGGGTGTATGGCCAGGAGTGATACAGCTAGATCATATGGCAGCCCTGATTTTAGTTGAGAAGTCTTCACATTGATTTCCACAGTGGTGTACTAGTTTATCCTCCTGCAGCAGTGGATAAGGATTCTTTCTGCCCATCCTTGTCATTATTTCTTTTCATTTGTTTTCTTGGTGATAACCATTTTGACTAGGATAATATGGAATCTGAGAGTGGTTTTAATCTTGACTTTTCTGATGGCTAGAGATCTTGAACACTTTTAAAATATTTGCTAGCTGTTTATGCCTCTTCTTTTGAGAACCGTCTATTCAGTTCATTGGCCCATTTACACATTGGGGCCTTTGTTTTTTTTTTATGTATAATTTTTACAGTTAGTTATTCTAGATATTAACCCCTTGTTTGAATTAATTTCTAATGAAAAATATTAACATAAAGCAGTAATATTTTGAAGGGAAAATGAAATCAATGGATCAAGAATTAATCACAGCTCATGCTGTGGAGTATAAGAGGACAGAGTGTTGTATCTCAACAGGCATTGGGAACATAGGGTGAATTTTGAATACATTAATGATACAATGTCTGAGCTTTCCTCTATGAAAAATGATCTTGTATCTGAAACTTTGGGGAGGGTTATTTCAATAATCCTGCTAGTAACAAATAATTGTTAAAGATGGTAAGAAGCAGTGAGGATGGGAAGTGGGAGGTGAATGTGTGGTACACTTTGTATCTATACATTGAGTGACTGGCTGACAATGCAAAGTTAGGGAAAGGAAAGGACACAAGCAGATGCTAACGGTCGGAGAGCAGGACAGAGACACGTCCGGTGTGAGTGCAATAGAGGAGGAACTGCAAGCTGAAGTGTTGTCATGGATTTGGTTTGGAACTTACAATACAGGGGACTACATGAGCCATGGAGGACAAGCAAATGTCTAAGGGAAATCACAGTACTGGACAGAGAATGATGAGAGCTGCTGCCAGGCCAGAGGGGAGTCCTGGTATACTCAGCAGTGACTTAGAATGAAATGACAGCAACCCCCCACGTATTAGTTTCTGATACTGTCAGGAATTAAACTCTCTTGTAAAAATGTATAATCCCTTTTGACATTTTATGAATTGTTCTATCTTCTTTACATAGTAAACAACTAATGCTAGGATAAATCGATTGATGCTCGGCGTCAGAGCCAGCGCAGGAGACCGTCTACCTAGCTGCAGCGGCCTCTTAGACGCTGGCGAATTCACCTCCATTCCTTTCCATGCTACCTTTTTTTACCTTGTTTCTTGTTTTTATACTGTAGCTTTTAAAATTATCTTATTTATGAGGCTGAGAAACAACTTGGGATATGTGTAGCTCTAAACACCCAGAACTAATAAAATTACGTTGATCTGTGGCATATCAAAATCAGTACACAAGGCAATTCCAGCTACTTTTGCCAATTTAGCAGTGATTAGGAGTAGGAAGACTCAGGAGTCCTGTGGTTTTTTCCATATCAGGAAGATGAGGCTTATTATGCCCTGCTTCCAATTACAACTCAAGATTTTTTTCATTACCTTCCCAGGAAGGAGACTAAATATACCTCCCACATTATTCTAACCAGAAAAATATGTGGATTTATAAAGAAAACCAAACCAACAATTACTCAATACTGCACACAAGATTATTTTATCTTTGTTTCCAGGAATGAAAATGATGGTTGCTAAGAGATCTAGACAAGTGAAGGCAAACCAAAACAAAGGAGATTGAAATAATGTTTGCCTGGTCGTTCAGAACAATACACAGTTACTTTTCCCTTCTTATTCTTTTTAATGAATCGATGATATTTTTTAACTTCCAAGTGACTATAAATATCACCATTGTGTCACTGACCTATTCATGTCCTCAAGATATTTCCAACTGAGTGATGACATTCAAAATATATTAAATTTTAAATGTTTCCAATAAAAGTGAGAAGAAACTCTCTCTTGCTTCCTTTTTTGATATCTGAACTGGTCACACTGTAAAGAATACTTTGGTGTTACTACTGGAAACCTTCCTGTAAGGAGGGCTGAGGAAGTTGAATAATGAGAAAATGCAGAGTATGTGTGCATTTGGGTGTGACAATTCCTTAGTTTACCTAAAATTGTGCATAAAATCTAATAACTGTGATTTAGTATAATATAATCATATGGACTGATTAGCATACGTGTTTGAGAAAATATCCTCCTGTGACTACACACTCATAGTTTGAAGATCTCACCCGAAAGTGGGGGAGGAGATCTAGGGGCCTTGACTGTTACTTGGTGTTAATGGCAACATTCACTTTGAAATTTAAATCTACTTATAAATATGTGATTAGGTAAAAAATGTTTTGATCAGATTTAAAACATTGGACCATGAAACCATAGGAAAGAAGAATTGCTTATTTCCATCCTTTCGAGACACAGAGTAGAAGAAATGGATATTCTCCATCCAGAAGCAAGCATAATATACTGTCCCAAGATATATCCACTTTTCTATAAGTTATAGGACATTAATCTTTATTATGGATGAATAATATTCATAACAATTACATATTCTTTATTAATTCATCTGTCAATGGCTGTCTGGGTCAATTTTTGTATCTTAGTTCAATAATACCATAATAAGTACAAGTGTTTAGCTGTCTCATTGGTACGCTGATTTTACTTCCTTTGAATATATACTTGGACGTGAAATAGCCAGATCATCTAGTAGACCTGTTTTTAGTTTCTTGCAGATCCTTCAGACTGAGCTCCACAGTGGGCTATGCTGATTTATATTACTGCCAGCAGTGTGTAGAGCTCCCTTGTCTTTGTTTCCTTCCATCATTTATTTTTGTCTTGAAATAACACAAAATACCATAAATACATAAAATTACATGTGTTATTCAAACCATTTAAATATTTCAGATTAAAATGTAAACTATTCCAATTTAATCATTACATACTGTATATGTGTGCCATACCCCATAAATTACTACATACAGGAGCCATAGATAAACAAGGAGACAGTAAGGCAGTACTGACTTCAAAGCTTCATCACCACCAGCTAACTGTCATAGTGCTGGAAGATGCTATACATGCTATCTGAAGTAAATTAATCATTAGCCCTCCTAAGCTGTGAATCCTGAAAGCTTCAACACCTGGCCTGGCAAGATATAACTTGGTTACAACACTGGTACGATTACTAAGAGAGTAACCAATCACTTTCTAACTGAATTGAAGGTTCATTTCATAAGACAGAGCCCATACCTGATATTGATATTTGACCTAGTAACATGGAGCCATACAAACCACAATTCATAGGGCGAGCATAATACTATTATTCTGCTAAAAAGATACAGTATTAATATGACTTTCAACTCTCACCAGGGAAGTTTCTTAGGCAGTGGGTGATGACTAACAGAGAATCATACAACTAGTCAATGTGCAGAGAATAAGAGACTGCAGAATGGTTACCCATGAATAAAACTCCTATATCTGACATCTAGGAAGTTACTCATATGAGCTCACAGGAATGGTGACAGCATTTGGGGGCATTAATTTGACTCTATAAGACTTAATATATATAAAAATAGATTACAGAAAATTAGGTCAAGGGTAGTAAGAGGGTCCAGATAGGGGAGGGGATCTAAATACAATAGAAATATAATGTATGAAAAAATTAAAAAAACAGTAAAAATAAAGAAAAGCAATATTGGATACCTTTATTGGGACTAACCTGGAAGATGATAGCAAACTAGAAGATGATTCCAGTTTGCTCAGGGATCTAGGTACAATTATATAGAATTTCTTCATAATAATTTTCAAAATCACAGTAAAAGTACTCTAGTACTATCTATCTCAAGTGAACATGTACCGGAAAACTATGAGTCTGGATTGGAGAGATGTGGGTTGGAATACTGATGTACCATCTGTTTTCACCTATTTTCATGGTATTGCCACAAAAACAGACATGTAGATTAAGGGAACAAAACAGAAGACCCAAGCATGAGTGTACACATTTCAGTCACATGTTCTTTGACAAAGACCCTAAGAGCACACAGTGAAGGAAAGACAGCATCTTCAACAGATGGTGCTGGGAAAACTGGATCTCCACCTACAAAAGAATGAAATTAGACCTACGTCTATACTCATGCAAAAAAAGTCAATCAAATGGATCAAAGGCCTCAGTGTGAAACCTGAAATACTGAAACTTAGAAGAAAACATAGGCAGTACAAGATACAGGTGTAGGAAAGGATTTTCTCAATCTGACTTTGGTCGCTCTGGCATTAAGGTCAACAATTAACAAATAGGACCTCATAAAACTAAAAAGTTTCTGTAAGCAAAAGAAACAGCCAGTTGAGTGAAAAGGGAGGCCATGGAGTGAGAGAAAATCTTTACCATCTATACATCTTACAAAGGATTCATATCTACAACATAAAAAGATCTCAGAAAACTACATATCAAGAAAACAAATGACCCCGTTAAAGAATAGGCTATGAATCTCAAAAGAAGAAATAAAATTGGCTGAGAAATACCTTAAAAAGTGTTCAGCATCTTTAGTAATTAGAGAAGTGCAAATGAAAACTACTTTAAGATTTCTACATACCCCAATAAGACTAAGATCAAGAGAATAAATGATACCAAATGCTGGTGAGGACATGGAGAAAGAGGAGCCCACAGTCATTACAGACGGGCTTGCAAAATGGTATAACTGCTATGGGAATCATTATGGAAAACTCTTCAAAAACTAAAAACTGAAAAGAAATCTACCATATGCTAAAGGTACACCACTCCTTGGCATATAATCAAGGGAATCAGCATCCTACTACAGAGATACTTGCTCAGCCGTGTTGGTTAAAACTTTTTTCACAATAGCTAGGAAATGGAAACAACTTTTAATTTTTTTTAAAGTTAAATTTATTTTTGAAAATTTCATATTTGTATTCAGTGTATTTTGACCACATTCACCTTCCTCTATCTACCTCCAGCTTCTACCAGGATATTCTAACACATCTCTTTTCCAGCTTTATGTCATTTTGAATTTAAAAATTAATAATTCACTTAGCACAGTTAGTGCTGCCTGAATGTGCACAGGGATGGGATGCTCCAATGAGGCACGGGCAACCTACCAGCAGCTACCCTACTAAGGAAAGTGCAGAATCGGATCTCTATATCACTTACTGTAATCTTTGCTATTAATCTTGGTAATTGCTTAATATGATGACAGACAACAACCTAGAACTTAAAACAACACTGTTAAATTAAGTGTAAATATTTAGAGAGTCCTAAGAGATATAGTTGTATGTTCTTTGATGGTCAGAACTTTCTGCTTTATCACTGAGTACCAAGTTTATAACATGTGTCCCAGCATACCTAGCCACACAGCATACACTGGTGAAAGAATGCAGGATTCTCTTCAATGCATGTCTTATTAGAAGCCCTCCTTAATACTGTAACAATCTTTGGCTTCTGTCTTGATTGCAAAGGGCCATCTGGACTCATCAATCTCATCCTGTTCACCAAAGAACTTGAGTCATGCAGCATATGTTTAGTAATTCATCACCTTTACAAAAAATAAAATTCTTCAACAGAGTAAATGCAGAGTAGAAGATCTCATTAATGTAGCACAGAAATCCATTGTCGCATCTTTCTTTTCAACCCTTCAAAAGAACAAATGCATGCCAAATTTAAGAACTAATAACACTGATATGGTCTGACTGTAAATGGTGCTCTATGTATCACAATATCGGTTTGGAATAGTTCAGTTCTCAGATCCATGTTAATCATTTGAATGTATCGTAGACTCAATCAGAATTAGCCTGAATTGTCTAATGCTGGATTTCTAGAAGGAATTTAGACTACCAAAGGTAACTTAGCTAATTCTGTACTTGGAATGGTTTCAGCTTTTTATCCATAACATGGGAATGGTGAAGTACTCACAGTGCTACTGTGGGGCTGGTTGACATGATTTCTAAAATGTATGTATTTCAGAGTTGAGTACATCTTGAAAATAAGTCTCACTTATTCAACTGCCACATAATTTGTACTTGAGCAAGGACCAATAGCATTAACCCTCTAGCAACAATTCTTCATCCATTAAAAGGGGTATAAATCATACCTGTCTGTATAGTGGGCACCAGATGGTTCAGTGAGTAAGCTCTGTATGAACCCTAGCTAATAGTAATTAGTCTTACACTCATTTATTATGTGTCAAGAATTCAAGTGCTCCTCATTAATATTCATATATTCAGGCCATCTATGCTCTCCTTGGTGTATTTCTAAGAGAAGTTCATTCTAGTAGTAGAGGTCACTAAGTGAATGGATAATATTCACCAAGCATATATTTAATATTACTATATATGCTCTTATTGTCACATCAACATGATACTTTGAGCTAAGCACATTCTTGATGTTGGAGATAGAAAATGAATAAAAAGATGGAGATCTCTTTGAGGAGATACAGCAAGAAAAATTAAATTTGTCAAATGACAGAGTCATAAGCAGAAATAGCTTAAGAGGCACAGTGTGTGATACATACTTTGACACATGCACTTCATACTAGGTTCTACCAACAGAGAAGAGTACATATGGAGCTGAAGGGGAAGGAGGAGAATCATTAGGAAGCCAGGTGAGAAAGGACAGTGGTTGAATTAGAAAGTAGCAGTGGAGATGGTGAAGCAGGTAAGACTCAGGACAGACTTAGAAAGCAGAGAAGAGAGGACATGTTGAATGCTCACTGTTCTTCACTTTACCTAATTAACATGTTACAAGCATCACCTAATTAACAAATCACTTATATGTCATCTAGTAAATTTGTTTATGTGAGTCAGTACCAATGAATACAAATTCCCTTATTTTTAACAGCTAAATTTACCTCCAATTATGTAACAAAACAGATTAGTTCTTCATTGAACAACAGTTATATTTTTGACTATCCCATCATAACTCACACAAAAATAATGTATGTTTAAATGTGTCATTTCTTTTTTGAAATTATTTTATGTGTATAAGTGTACCCATGTCATGCAATGCCTGTGGAGATCAGCAGAAAGTCTTGAATCCCTTGGAATTGGAGTTTCAAATGGTTGTTAGCTGCCATTAGGTGCTAGGATTCAAACCTGGGTCTTCTGCAAGAATAGCCAGTGTTCTTAACTGCTGAGCCGTTTCTCCAGTCAACTGTGTCATTTCTTAAGCAGACCAGTATATTTCTGGAAATAATTTTAGGACTAAAGTTGCTGAACTTAAGAAGAGGATACATATTTATCATTTTGAAAAATATTGGCCAAATGTTATCAACAATTACTATCTACAATTATCCCTTTGCTATCTACAACTAAAATTTTTGTAATTAAATTTACAAAATGTTTTATTTTATTATTTCTGAGCCTCATGTCTCATGTATGACCTTTACTAATTCAAGACTGTAAATTTCTCATGGTTAACATAATTCTTATGTTTAGCTATTTTTGACTCATCTTAGTTGATTTTTTTGTAAATTTCATAAAATATATTTTATTGTATTTAGTTCCCCTCTCCTATCCGTACTCACATATTACCCCAAACCAAGTTTCATGTAGTTGAATATATTCATATATATATATATATATATATAGAGAGAGAGAGAGAGAGAGAGAGAGTCAAATTTATGTCTCCAAAGGCCCTTTGGTTTGAGTTCATCCACTGGACATGATCAGCCTTCCAAGAGTCTCACCCTTAAACAATACTAACTCTCCCTTATTTCAGCAGCTATCAATTTATCATGCTCAGGTAGGACTGGGGTTTCTTACCCACTTCCCCATATCTGTTCTGGCATTTTGTCTGACTTGAGTTTACATGGTACTTGTGCATACTGATACCATTGCTGTGAGTTCATATGAGTACTGACAGCTGTATGGAAAACTCTGTTTTCATGTGTTCATCCAACTACCATCGGGCCCTTACAATCTCTCTGCCCCATCTTCCACAATGATCACTAAGCCTTGGGAGGCAGAAGTTTGTTTGGTACAGATGTCCTATTCAGGGGTAAGCACTCTGGAGCCTCTAATACTCTGCACCTTGGCCAGCTCTGTGTTTCTCTGGTAATACCATCTGCTGCATAAAGAAGCTTCTCTGGTGAGAATTTAGAGATGCATTAATCTATGGGCATAAAAATAGATCATTAGGACCACATTAATAACTGCATTTAGTGGAATGATAGTGGTAGACTCTCTCTTATGGCCTGCAACTTGTTTAGCCATAGATTCCTAGGTCTGACATCAGTGTCAGGTATGGGCTCCAACCTTCAAAGTGAACCTTAAATTCAATTAGGAAATTGTTGGTTACTTCCAGAATATTCTGGGAATATTCCCATATATTACCGCCACTTTTGCACCATTGGACAGTTGTTAGGTCAGTTGTAGCTTCCAGGCTTAACAGCCAGGTAAGGCTGATGATCCATTTGCTCTTCAGGTAGCATGCATGGCACCTTCCCTCACTGTGAAAGGTAGACAATAGAGATGAACCTTTGAAATCAGTTTGAACTTGATTCTTCCTCGTTCTACAGCTCACTTATGTAGTTTCTTCAGCACTAAGGTCTGACCATGAAGTTCTTGCGAGTGGCCAAGTGAAGGGACAATGGCCAGGCATGTTTGAGCGCCTGTGGAGCCTCTGGTCAACAGCTTCAAAAGAAGGAGTCTGTTCCTGGCTTTAGACTTTTACCTTGCTAGCCTAGGGTAGTGTCCCCTGTTAAAAGATAATACCTTTTGATCTCTTTTTATAATGTATTTGTACAAAATTTGAGGAGCTTCTATAGTGGAGGTTTCCATACGGTTTTATATAAGGCCTTCAGTGCTGGTTGTTTCTCTCCACACGCCCTCCTCTGCCCGCCCTCTTCCTCTCACCCCCACACCCTCCTCTGCCCGCCCTCCCCCACTCCTCCCCGTTTAACCCTTCCTACTCAGTTATTCCCCTTTCCTCCTGTATATAACTACATTCCACCTCCCTTCCAGGAAGCCTCACCTCTCTGGATTTTCCAATTGAAATGTACATATCTAAGATTTCAAAGCTAATATTGAGCTATGAGAGAGAACATGTGATACTTGTCTTTCTGAGTTTGGGTTACCTCACTCAGAATGATTGTTTCCAGTTCCATCCATTTACCCGTGAATTTCATAATTTCTTTTTTAAACAGCAAAATAATGTTCAAGTGTATATCATGTGCCATATCTTTGTAATCCATTCATCAGTTAATGGATCTGAACATATGGGTTGTTTCCAATTCCTGACTATTATGAAAAGGGCAGCAATGAATATAGGTGAACAGGCATTTCTGTAGTATGATATAGAGTCTTTGGGTATATACCTAATGGTATGACTGGATCATATGGTAGATCAACTTATAGGCGCAAGAATGGACTCTCTTAACCGGACACCTGTAGTGAAAGAATTAGGTCCAATAATTCACAATTGAGACCCCATGAAACTAAAATGCTTCTGAATAGCACAGGACACCAGCATTTGAGTGAAAACACATTCTACAAATGGGAAAAATTGCCATCTGTACCTCCAATAAAAGGCTATTATCTAGGATATACAAAGAACTTTTAAAACTAAACATAAAAAAAATTAAAAATTGAGGCCATGAGCTCAACATACTTCTCTCTAAAGATTAAAGAAAAATGGCTGAGAAATATTTTTTTTTAAGTTCAACATCTTTAGTTGTCTGTGAAATGAAAATTAAAACCAGTTTGAGACTTCATCTTACCCCACTCACAATGGCTAAGATCCAAAACACAAACAAGGACAAATGCTGCCCAGGATGTGAAGAAAGGGCAAGTCTTATCTCCTGCTGGTGTGAGTGCCAACTGGTGTAGTCCCTACTGCCATCAGTGTTAGGATGTCTCAAAAAGCTTGAAACTGATATAGCATATTTAATTTCTGTGTATATTATTCAATTTGCTATTCTAATTGTTTAATCTACTTGGCTTTTATTTTGTGTAAGGTAGAATAGAAAGTGACAGTTTACCACTTTCTTCCCCAAAAGTGTCTACTTGACTAATGTATGTTTTATTAGTAATTTATAGTAGGATCTTTTTCATTGTGATTAATGTCCAGTTGTAATTTTCTTCCTTATTTGTAATTTACTAACACCCCTTCCATTTGTAAAAGACAGCAAACATTGGTTTGTCACAGGTAACATAGGTAAGTACAGGAAATAGTGGACTAGTTCAGGAGGGTTGAAGAAGAGTGATGTAGGTTCGGAGTTGCCACCAAAGCAAGGGAAAGCTTACAATGAATGCAGAGAAGCAGGAAAAAAAAACCACAAAAAAACAGCAACCCAGTAACAGTTCCCAAGCCGAGTACACTGGAATGGGCACACCTGTAGCTCTTCACATCATGTCACACCGTATCGTCTGTAGATGTCTACACGTGCATATGCATATATAGAGAGAAAGAAATAAGAAAAACAATAAAGCTATTACTCCTGGAAGGGAGAGGGATCAATACATAGATATTTCAGGATAATACAAAATTCAAGAGTCCACAGGGAGTGACGTTAAGAATTAGATTCATAGTTGGTGTTTCCAGGGGCACAAAAACAAACAGCACCCCTTTCCTGACCCAAGTTAGGACAGGGTTTCTCCCAGTACTCAAAAATGAGAACAGCAGGTAGTTTCTGGAGTACATACAGAGAGGCCTTATTAATCCAGAGTCTGAGGGCTCCTTAGACTCATCACCTCATCAGAGAAGCACAAGATTGAGGTAGCTTTCCTTGAGGAGAACCGCTTCTCCCTGGAGGATTGAAGCTGGCACTCACTGCAAGCATCTCGCTCCCTGGAGGATTAGGAATAGAACAGAATACAGCTGTTTCCACACAGAAGCTTTGCTCAGGCAACTCTAACAGCAACATAGTGACTAAAACGGTGAGAAAAGATAGGCGGGTAAAAAGTTCTTCCTGCAGAAGGGGAAAAATGTGTCATCCAACATTAGACTTGCAGTCCTGATGAATGATGAGAGAAATGACCCCTGAAATAGAACAAGAAGGCATCCTATTCCAGGCATGCTAAACAGATAAATGTCTGGTCCCGTGGGTGAAGGAATGAAGAATGATCAAATGGCTTCTGTTAGCAAATGCCTACTGAGCAAAGGGTCTGTAGCCATGCAAATGGAAAAACATTTACAGGGAATTTTAGGGATAAACTGAAGCCAGTGGTCTAATATCCATGGCCATAAAGAAGTAATACTCACTATTGACATAGTTGTATCTACGCAGAAATTTATGATGATTCTATTCCCTGTATCTGAGAGATTAAAATTGTGTCTTGAGTGCTTATGACCAGTTACTACCCTCACACAGGTGGCCATATTCACACACATACATACACACACGAGTGATTTACCTGAAGAATAAATTCACTGTACCCTTTTCTATCCCTTAACAAAGAGGAGGCTTAGTTACTTGAGCTTGGTGTTTGAGCTATTTTTTTTTAACTTCTAAATTACTATTTTTTTTCATGGGAGAAGAGGTATCACAGAAAACCAATCTCTGAAATGGTTGAGCTTCCGTTATCCTAACTCTGTACCTCACAAGGCAATCCATAACTGTTATTCATGATATTGTGAAAGATAGGAATTGGGGAAACGATAAATTTCAAATTTGAAATTGACTGATTGCCATAGCATTTGAACTATCAATTCCAGGGGTCAAGTGAAAAGCAAATGATGAAAACCATGGTGTGACAGCAGTCTGGTGCTTAAGTACATCCAGTGGACATCATTTTCCACCTTAGCTAGAGATTCTGTAACTTCAGTGAGCCTCCATCCGCACAACTGTGAAGTGTGTGTATGTGTGTATGTGTGTAGCAGCAACCTGCTATCCAATGCCCTAAACTCCCTAAGTAGTATATATTTTAACAATAAAATTATTTTTATATTAATACTTTATTTATATAAGCAGTTCTTGTTACTGCTTAGTTGAACCTGGGACACATTATTTCATGATGACATGGGGGGAGTGGTAAGTTACAGCGTCACTTGACTGACTCTCTTGGATAAATGCATGTTTGGGTAGAAATTTTGTCTTTTCCTTGGTGTGAAGAAGGCTGACAGAGGCATATATCAAATTTGGAATGAAGGGGTGCCTACAGAGTGTGCCACTCTAGAGGAGCTCTAATTTCAACTGTGTAAGAGCGCAGTCATGCCTGTTGGCACCTACTGAATATACTTTCATATATGTACTTATAGTAAAAATGATTCACATTTTCTAAAGGAAACTTGGTACAGTACTTTTTGCATGTATGTAACTGTATGTTCGTGGGGGGGGTGCACACGTACACACTCTCAGCTGTTGTTCCTCCGATGCTGTTCTTTTTTGTTTTGTTTGTTTGCTTTGCTCTTTTTCTCTAAATTTTTACTGAGGTTTGGTACACGGCATACAACAGTTCTTAGTCACAGTTAGACCCCCTTTCTTATTCATGTCACACTTCTCCTCTGGACCTCGAGCATTCCGCCATGCATGTTAAGTTCTAACCAGTGAAGCATTTGTACCCGGATGCCGTTCATTCCAAGTTCATTCACTGGAGTCGGGTCAGTCTATGGAGAGTCAGTAAGTAAGGTCTACTCTCCCTCACTCGTTAGTAATCAGTCTCCAACACTTCCCAGGGCTGGGGCCAGTCTCTCTCAACATTCTCTTGCTCCGGTTTGGGCCCTTGTCCCATTGAGTTGTCATGGCTTCTGTGCTCAGCGCCACCATTGCTGCAGGTTCACATGTGCAAGCTTCCAGGGGCCTGAAAGCCTCTCCTTCCCTGTGTTAATGGACCAGCCATGGCTCTAGAATCGTTCTGCCCACTCCTCTGCAGTGGTCCCTGTGCCATGGGTGAATGAGATTTAATAGAGGAGTCCTACCCAAGGATACACACTCTGCAGTCTTTTATTCTCTAACCTTAGCCAGTTGTGGCCTTCTGTGTGTATCGCACTGTCGTATGAGGAAGCTTCACTGGTGAGAGTTGAGGGAGGCACTAGCTTTCTCTCTACTTCCTGTTCTACTGTGTTCCATGAATCTTGGGTGTAGAGATTCTCCTATAGATATGTCACATAGGACTGACCTCTTAAGGCCAGGTTCTGAGCTCCAGAGGTGGCCTGTAAAGTCACAAACACCTGATGAGTACTCAGGAAGACACAGCCGCCCCCGCCCCGCACACATGGAGGGGGCGTTGTGTGAACAGTGTTGAGGCCTCAGTGTGGGGAAGACTAGGGAGAATGAGGTTGACCAGGGTTAGCTGCCTTCCTGCTGTTTTGTTTTGTGACAAAGTCCAGATGCCCAGTGCAGGAATTACAAGTATGTACTACCATGCCTGACTGGGTTCTCTCTTTTTCTATTTTCAGGTGAATTCTGAGGGATTGAATTCAGGACCTTATGCTCACTCTACTGATGGAGCTATTTCCTTAACCACAGCTCATTTTGCTGTTGATTTTTGATGAACATTTATAGAGTTATCTTTCCTCTGACCCTCAGTACAGTCAAAAACACAGGTCATTTTAAATTCTGTGCAGAGTGTCTGGCCTTGAAATAATCCCAGTTATCTCCATTGGTGTAACAGGATAAAGACTGCCTAGTCCTCAGATACTCATAACTAACCTGACCCCCTGATCACTGGCTCACACCTCCGTGTACAACTAGAATAAACTCACGCTAAGGACTGAACACTCTCACTCTTCCATTTTTTTTCCTTCCTTAATAGCTACAACATATTTTGTTATAATGTAGTGTTCAATGATTTGCTCCATCAACTTACTGTTTTTCCCATTGTTTACAATATTATGTGCATTGCTTTGTTAAACACCCCTGTACTAAAATCTCTCTTTGGTAAAATTCTTTCAAAATAAATTTATTTAAATAGCATATCTGTGCCAAAAGGCACATTCTTTCTAAATATTTTGATACATGCTACTACATTTCTCCTGTTACTAATGAAAACTTCCACTTTTAGGATATATTCTTTATCTGAATGTGAATACTGATTACCAATACTATTTTATTTTCTGTAAAATTCATTTTTGCCTTATATATGTATAAAAATTAATATTGATTATGAACTTGTCTGGATCTAGAATCATTTTCAAAAGTAGCACCTGTGAGAGGTTGATGTGGGAAAACCCCAGAATGATGGACCCTTGACTGTGAACCAAGATAAGACAAAGCCTCTCTCTTTTCAGTTACTTTTTCACAGTTAAATGAATTGAGGCAAGTCAATAATACAGTATACATGCATATCTATAGTCAACATTTTAAATTTTAATATTTTTAGATTATTACTGAGATTAGTCATTTTCAATAGGTAACTGTGCCCTCTTCTTACTTTTTGATTTGCTTTTGTTCTTATGTATTATCTTTTTTGGGGGGGTCTTTTTGAGACAGGGTCTCTCTGTAGCCAGCTGACCTGGAACTTGCTATATAGACCAGGCTGGCTATGAACTCACAGAGATCTGCCTGCCTCTACCTCCCGAGTGCTGGAATTAAAGTTATATACCACCATGCCCAGCTTCTTATATATTATCTATATTACTAACTTATGAGAGCTTTTATATGAAAGATATTGATATTTTAATGATATTAATATTTAAAATTTCTGTACAGTACCTTAGTTTTAAATTTATTGACATAGTTTTAACAGGAAACACAAGTCCTCTTTATATGATTGTTGATGCAATGTGTTTAAATTGCTTTTATTTGACCCCCTAATTCTTCACATTAACATTTACGTTTTTTGCTAGTAGTTTTCTTTTTTCCCCCCAAATGGGAAACATTTGGCATATACCTTGATGTAAAATAGAGGGTCTGCCTTTTCTTATAAAAACTCATTCCAATAAAACAAAAAGTACGAAAATTTGCTAGCTGTTGTGGGAGAATTCATAAATGCTAACACTAAGTGAAAACTATGAAAAAGTCTGTTATCTAATCTTGTGACCTACAGTGGTTTCAATACCATTTTGTTATTGTATTTCTTCAGTGAAGTAATTGGAAATTTACTGTTAGTATTAAGTAAAACAACAAGTAGTCTCTAACTCTGAGATTTCCTTAAGTTAACCAGTTCCAAGACTGTATTTAAGAAAATTGCTATAATTTTTTTTCATCTGATAATGATCACAATGAAATATTTCTTTCAAAGCATAGGTATAATTATTCTGAAAAAAAAACACGCAAAAAATTAAAAGTTTTGTTCGTTTGGTCTCTCTCCATATCTCTTTATTATAGCCGGATAGAACTGAGACCCTTCCTGAGACAGATAGCTTATGTTCTTCAGTGTTAGTGTTCTTTCAGGGGAAATTGAACCCTGTGGTTATCTCCCTGAAGCTTGATACGAACTTCTATGACCATGCCTTCATGAACTCCCATGTTCAAAGTAGCTTTGAGCTGATCTTTTCTTACCAGACTCAGCATTCCAGGGTGCGCTTCCTTAGTCACAGAGCCAGGTACATTACAGAGACCTGCTTTGAGGATTCCAAATGGAATTTCCCAGTAGATATTCAGTTTTGATTCTTCCTGTGTCTTTCATTAATGTTCAGTTCTCACTAAAGCCCCTTAATCATGAACTCTTTAAACTTCTGCTGCAGCAAGCGATAATAACGCTGATGTAGTCTATCAGGAGGTTGTCAGGGTCAACGAATGAGTGGCCACAAAGTGCCTTTTAAACAGTGTCAGATCCTTCCTGGCGTAAATTAAAATCATTTGGCTTGTCTCTTTAATCACTCTTTTGTTGTCAACTGTCTTCTATCATGTTCCCAAAGTTCTTAGGCCTTCTACATTCTAGTTCAGTTCCTTCCAAATGGCTTTTAACTTCAATCAAAACTCTTGTTAGTCCCAATTACAATTGGGACCCTAGTTTCTGGAGGGCCTGAGTCACATGGTGCTTTTGATTTACTTTTACTCTAATGTTTAAAAAGTCTAAAATGAAAGCCTCAATTTATACAGCATAAGGAAACTTTAAAGGGTAGAAGTCAAACAGCCAGAAAGCTTCATAACTAAAATCACAATACTGATAATTTTACATCTATGAAACACATAGCTCCTTCATTTGACTTTAATATAAGACAGAAATTAAAGGATGTTGCATACTCCGCTCCATTTTCTATACAAGTTCAAATTTATGAGACAACATAAAAACCACAGCTACTGAGAGTGAAGAAGTATTATTCATAGCTCTGTTTTTCTCCGATCTCTAGTCTGTTGGTTTCTTGAGCACTTTTTGGGTAAGACCACCCATGCTAAAAGGAAGAATCGTGATTGGGTCTGACTGAGTTTCAGTTTTGTGATGTGGATTGACTCAGGTGATGGTTTGGGTTTATTTGTGTTTGACCAAACTAGAAACAAAAAGATTTTCTTCCTAAGACTCAGCTAATTAATTAAGTATTCTAGTTCAGTTTCTATTAGTCATAAAACCAACTTGGGGAGAAGAGGGTTTAGTTCACTTGTGGATTACAGTCCATCCTTGAGGGAAGCTACGGCAGGAACCTAGAGACAGGAACTGAAGCAGAGATGAGACTACGGACGAATGATGCTTACTGACTTGCTTACTCCCTCAGCTTGCTCAGCTACCTTTTATACAAAGCCAAGCTTCACCTACCCAGGGATTGCACTGCCCACAGTGGGCTGGGCCCTCCAACATCAATTCACAATTAAAAAGGTACCTCATAGACATGACCATAGGGAATTCTAATGGAGGTTGTTCTTCAACCAAGGTTCTCTCTTCCCAGGTGACTCTAACTAAGCAGCATAGAAAGTTGGAATTTTCTGTCTAGTGGTATTTCCAGAAACATGGGATCTTTATAGTTCAGAGAGAGTCAAGAGCAGAAATTAAGTTCAGAGGATTTTTAAAAACTTTATTTTGTGGAGACCTTTCATCTGCATACCATTTCTAGGATCATGCCTCCTGGGACAAGAGGTGGTGGGAATTTCACACTTCCACCAGACTCAGAATTTTTTACTTTGGCAAAGACTGCATTATCTTACAAAGTTTTGTCCATTGAAAGAGAAGTTTGTTAGGTAGTACTTTCTCCCCATATGGTTGTATTGTTACTGGCTAAAGGTTGAAGAGGGTCACTGTCAAGGGATTATGGTTGGCTTCTTTTGCTTAGTCAAGTAAATAATTAAAAAGCAGGAAAAATTTCAGGCACATTAGGAATAATAGGCAAACAGGTCTTATTTAGAAAAAAAAAATGAAGAATCATGCCCAGGCATGCATTTATTCAGAGAAAAAAGCTCTCTACAAGTGGAGAGGGGATCTGGAAACCAAAATATCCAAAGCCTACAGGAGGGCTTGGGCCTATTAAAGTGGTACAGGCCAGATTTGGGTTGGACAATTTAAACAAAGAAAAGAAAGCCCATAGGTCATACTTCTAAGCTGCCAGGTCTGGCCTTGGTCTTATCTAACTAAACTGGTCTGGATGTGTCAGCCTGAAATGGGGTCCTGATGACAGGAGAAAAATTTGTTATTCATCAACGACCCTGTTTACTTATCATGGATTAAGCCTTCTTCACTATGGCTCTTAATCAATTACAACTAAATATAGATCCTCAGGGCCGGCCTTTAGACATGGTGATGCTGTTGGAGAACAGCAATCCCAGTTGTTAAAAATATCCCAGCTAACTGTAATCATAGCTGAATGCACATGGCTGAAGAGGTCATAGGTCTTAGAGAAATCCCCAAGGCTGTCACATCCCTAGGCTAATGTAACTTCTAAGTGCAAGGTATGTATCCTTCTGTATACAGCCCATTATCCCAGTCATCACTCATCAAAGAAGCGTCTGTTGCACTAGACAGAGACTACTACAGAGTACCACAGCTGGTCACACACAGACATTGCCCATGCCTAAGAAGCACATCTGTAAGGCAGTCTCTGTACCCAGGGTTCATGCAACATGGAACAAAGAGTAAAGAAGACACTAATGAATCTCTCAACTTTCATTAATGAAACTCCCTCATGCAGCACAAAGCCAGTAACACAAAAGGTCACAAATGGCCAAAGCATGGAGATTAGGAATACGCAGAGTGTGGGTCCCTTGACTGGACTCCTATATTGTTTCACTCAGCCAGGGCTCAGGGACCATTGTTGAAGAAGGGGCAGAAAGATTATAAGAGCCAGTGAGGCGGTGCATGGCCATATGGAAATAGAATCCTACAAACTCCTGGGAACTTGCTCATATGAGCCTACAGCAACAGTTTAAGCATGCTCAAGACCCATGCAAAATCAGGCAAACAAAACCCCAGTCTTCGCTGAAGAAATATTGGCAACTGATTACTATTGTGTGAGGATGAACTAATCTTAAAACTAAAATGAGGGACTCTGCATAGGCTGACTAGACCTCAGTATATGGATTTGCACTGAGGAACATTTGGGGACACTAACTTAACACAATAGACCCTAACACAGATGAAAGAATGTATGGATTCCACTTGGAGGTCCACAGGGGGAGGCTGGTGAGGAAAGAGCTATAAATATGACTGAGACTGACTGAGATATTCTGTATGAAATGCACAATGATTTTTTTAAAAATCCAAGCTTATTTTGAAACAGGTGGTGGAGTATCTCTTTTCTTCTCTTTTTTACTTTTCTTTTTTGGATCGCTTTTCTATAAAATATTGTTTCTATGTTAAAAATATGGAAACACATAGATTGGACATAATCTACCCATAGGCCATAAAGATGATTATGTCTGTATTTACACTTAAATAATTTTGACAATGATATAAGAGACTAAAATAATCCAATATCTTTCTACAAAATGAGGGCAAGTAGAACCTAATTTTCTTATAAATTTTTTTTAAAAACATTTTTTATTTTATGTGTATGAGTGTTTTGCTTCCATGTTTCTAAGTTCACTTGGGCATACAAAACCTACAGATGACAGAAGAGGGTGTTGGATCTCCTAGAACTGAAGTTATGGATGATTGTTAGCCACAACATGGGTACTGGGAACCAAATCTGAGTCCTCTGCAAGAGAAGTCATTGCCTTTAACCACCGATCCATCTCTTCAGCCCAAATCTAATTTTCTTAAAGAGAATATTTGGGGGGAGGGCAGCGGGGTGGAGGAAAAACTAGTGAATTTATTGCTTGACCTATACAGCATTAATGAGGGGTTGTTTCCCAGGTGCATGGGTAATCCCAAAGCAGCCACAATACCAAAATGTCTCATGTCCAGCATTGCGGAAGACCTCTCCATGGGTATGGAGATGAAATCCTCCCTTCAGTTATCCTTCCACACTTTACAGACTCTATCATCTCTAAGACCATTAGGCTGTGTGAAATTACAACAGGATTGCAGACAATTAGCTGGGACTTATAGGAGGGAATAACTGGAATCTCAGCTGAGGGTCCAATGAGAATTCACAGCCTGGTCCCACTTTCAATCTCTCTGTACTTGTGTTTGTGGTTGAAGATGTGAGCTTTCAGCATCCTATTTCAAAAGGCAGGCATGCTTCCCTGCCATGATGGGCACATCTTTCTGGAATCAGAAGACAAAATAAATATTTTCTACCATAAATTACTTTTTTCATTGTGTTCTGTCACAGAAACAGAAAGGTAATTAATACACATGCATTTGTCAACTTTTCAGATTTCCAGTTCCCACTGTTGTTTAACATGTTCCCTTACAGAAATAATATTTTCAATTTTTATATAATCTTTCATTGGGTAGATCTAATACAATTAAGTATCTGAAAATTAGCTATGTTAGAGATTTTATAAACCCACAAATCATATGCATTATTATTATTATTAAGTTGTATTTTCTTTCTGAGATTCAGACTATGTAAATAGAGAATATATTTAAGGTTAAATCATGAAAACACTGGAATCTCAGTTAACCAATGCTTCCCTCTCATGGGGTACTTTTAAAATGCATTAGATTATTCTAAAGAGGGATTCTTTTAAAGAGAGTTATCAATGAGAAGCATTGTTACTAGAAGCTAATGTTGATGTGGATGGCTACAGACTTTGTGTTCAATGACAATAACTGTGCAAATTTATAAAACAGATGTGACACAATTAGGACATTATTATGTTTTTATCTAACAAATAAAGAACAAAGATAAAATTAGCCAATGTCTTTGAATATCCTAAAAGTTAACAGAGATAGTGAACTAAAACATATTGTTGTGCAAATTATATTTTATTACTTAAATTATTTAGAAAAGATGATAACAATAATGTAGCACATTCTTCAGGCTTAAAAATGAAGAAAGTATGGCCATTTTGATTAACACATCTAAAACTAGAGGGCAGTATGCTAGGTGAAGTAAACCATGGGTAGATTGACACTTTATGACTTCACTTTTATACACAATCTGAAACAGTTGAACTCATAGAAGCAGAGAGTACTGGATTGTTAAGTCAGACAGAGGAATATGAAGAAAATATGGATGAAATGCACCAAGTGTCAGTTGTACAAGATGAGCAAGTTCTTAAGTTTGTATCATAGCATGGGGCAACTATAGTTTATAATACACGTATGTTTGCAGTTAGCTAAGAGAGTACATCTTAAATATCTCACTGCACAAAGGTAAATATATTAAGCAACAGAAATGTTAATTCACTAGACTATGAAAATCTTTGTATAATATATGTGTATATAAAATATGGCATATGTTTTAAATGTATACATTTTTATTTTTCAATTGTACCTCAATAAAGCCAGGGGGAGGGGAAAGCATATGCCCAAGTATGTGTTTCTTGACTTACTCTGTGTCCCTGTTAGGCTGTCGAATGGTTCAAGAAATAAGTTACATCATAGTGATGGTAATAGGCCACAGTTATATACTAAATAAATGCTAAGTGGCATACCAACAAGGTAGTTTGTTCATTATTATTAATTTATTTAATTTTCACCAGATGGGACTTATGTGAAATGCTGGGTAGTAGTAAACACAGGAGACCAGACACAGCTCAGCCTCAGACACCGAGTATTGACACTGAGAAGACTACTGACTGAAAGGTGCAAATTGATCAACTAAATGTGCTCATACAGACTGGAATAAATGCAATGTCTTTTTAAGATTCATTTTTCTAGCTGAATCGTCATCAAGTATAGTTAAAACTAGAGAAGAAACATATGTAATAAATGTTTAGACATGAATGAAGAATAAAGATTTCGGTAACAGCAATTCCTGAAAAGGAGAAAGGAGAATGAGTACTGTGCCTCATGTTCAGTTAGAATTATTCACAAGCTGTTAGATATTGTGATGACAAGTCAACAATAAAGCTATCTTAACAGATTAAAAAAAAACACACAAAAAGAGCTGCTAAGAGCATAGGTATTATCTCTAACTTTCAGTCTCTGAACTAAATTTTGTTTAAAACAAAACAACCATAGAGAAAATTTTCATAATAAAATTCTAATTTGTATTGGAGAGTTGACCATTTACTACTTATGAATGAGAATAATTTAATCACTGAACTAACTTATTTTATATGAAAATAAAGATAATAATGATTTGGGGTCTAAGATGATTTAGCAGGTAGTCACTTGCTTCCAAGTCTGCCAACCTGAGTTCTAGCCCCAGGACCACAAGGTAGAAAAAGAGAAAAGACTTTGCAAACTGACCATTCACCTCCATACATGCTCCATGGCATGCAGACTCCCCACTAAATCAACCCATCAAATAAATAAATCAATAAAAATATATTAAAAAGAGTGATTTCACATGTCTGTTTTCAGTTTTTAAAATGGTAACATATTTAAAGTATTTAACAGTGTTTGTGGTATTCAAATGCTCGAGAATTATTACATATTATTTTACTCTAAGTCAAATAATTTAATATTGTATTATATAGCAAAGCATTTGATGCTTTCATAGATATTTAGACTACATAATATTTAGACCTTATAATAATGTCTGGGAAATTTATGAGAAAAGAATGATGAAACTATTTCTTTAAAAATACTTTGGCTGGATACAGTGGCAAGGAAGGTTGCTGTGAGTTTCAAAGACAGTCTGGGCCACAGAGTAAGAATATGTCTGAAATAAAATAAAATAGAGGCTGGAGAGAGTCTTAGCAGTTAAGAGGATTGGCTGCTCTTGCAGAGGACTCAGGTTCAGTTCCCAACACCTACATGGTGGCTAACAACTTTTTGTAACTACAGTTCCGGGGGATCAGGTGACCTCCACAGACATTGCATGCTTGGGTGCACTTACATACTTTTTAAATTAAATGAAACAATAAAGTGAAACAAAAACTAAAAGAGAACAAAACATTGTGTGTGTGTGGGTATGTGACTGAGAACATCTTCATTCTTTTATACTAATTTGAATTTTCCTATAAAGTAATTTCCCCCTTAGATACTTAACTTTATTTCTTTACTGGAGTAGAATCGAAAGAATTTCAATTACAGAGGAGAAAAGAACTGATGACTTGTTAAAACATGTCCCTTGTGGGAATACTGCTTCTTACTCAATTCAAACACAAATCATTTTCAGGGAACAAACTTGACAACTTCTGAGTTCCATCTGCAGAGTTTCTCCCATTCACACATACCCCACCCACATTATCTATCTTTTCCTTATTGTCCTATTGTTTTCTTAAATATAAGACATAAAAATTCTGTAGTAAGCTCAAGGGAAAGCTATGTCCTTAGGGTAGATTAGAACAGTGTTCAAAGGCACGAATTTCAATGTGTGAGAAATTTAAGTTGGAAGACTTATGTTACCATCATATCCAGCATTGAAGGCTGTGCCCAGATGTCATTCTCTTTACCTGAGCTTACTGAAGACACCTCTCATAGCTTCTGGATGGCCCTGGAGTCTCATAGGCCTGCTAGGACCAAATGAGTACCCCGTCTCTCAAATGAATCCTGTGGATTTTTCCAATAGAGAACTGACAGGCCATTGATACCAATGTAGCTTGTGGAACCAAAGCAGGGACTAGGCATCTAACTCAGATCTTCCAATCACGGAAATGCCTGGTTATCTCTCACTGACCATAAGTATTTGACAACATCAACATTTGTTGTTTTGATTTTCCATAAAAATATGTAAAGCAAGGACTTTCATTTTGTAACCTCTATTCAAGTGAAAATTGTTAACAATACTAATTCATTCACCATCATTAAAATAACTAGAATACGGATGGTGGTGTTTTCAGTTTTATCCTCTGTGATCTATTTGGAAGGGAAAGTGACAATTCTTTTGTGAAACAGGCAAAGGAGTAATGGGAGGTTCATAAATATTTGCACTTGTTTTCTATCCTTTGTGAACACTTATAAGCTCAAAATTCCAAAGTTCTGCTTACAACAAGGTCATGCTTGAATAAAGAATAACCAGGTCTTAGAGTGTGAAAAGTAGAGGGCAAAAAGGTTATTCTGATAGTTGCATTCTTAAGCAAGTTTGCATCCACACAACTGGACTGGCAATTGGACGTGTGCACCTATGTGCTAGAGTATGCTGGCGGGAACATATCAGTCTGTGCAAGGGAGTTCATATTTAATTCAGCACACAGCGTGGTGCTGTAAGACATTTTAAAAGGAAGTTGTAGATGTGACAGGTTAATAGGATTCTTAGAATGCAATCCCTTGTTTTATTTTAAATCTAATGTTTTCTTTTTCAAATATGAAGTTGGTATAATATTTTGAAATAATATTTAGTAGTGGGAAACATAAGTTGAAATATGGAATTGTCACAACTTAATTATTACAGTATATTGTATATCCCATTAGGGAAAACAAATTTGGAGAAATAGCAAAAGTGTTAACAATGCACAAAATTCATGATCTAATAGTTATATTTTAGGAAAACATGCTAATAAGATTATAAAGCACATATACAATGATTTTTGAGAAATGGTGCTTACTAGCCATACCAATTAGATAATCGATAATTTACTCATAGCTTAAGGTACCATCATTTAAGGCACCATTAAAAGCATGTTCATTTTGACACAAACACTCTGCCTTTGTTGTGTTTCCAAAAGATGAAAGTATTTTGAAGATGATATTAGAGAAGAAAAGATTGTAAAACAGTAAATGTAAAACACTATAACCGTCAAGCTGTAAGTATACATAAATATGAAAATAATGGAAAAGAAAAAAATTCTGGTGTTTGATTCAATTACCTTTATATGGTGATATTATTAGAAATTTAAATTCCTTTTTGGATTTTTCTCATTGTCTGTAATGAGCATGTATAATTGGTTCAATCTGGAAAAAATTCATTTTTTAAATATCAAATGATTTTCCATCTGTTCTGCTGTTCACATTACACTTCTTATTGCTGTTATAATTGAATTCTCCCAAATATTTCTTCCTTACATTATACACTTGTAAGTTTTCCAAATGCTTCCACTAAATGTTTTACATTATTCTTTACTTATAATGTCAAACCTCTTCAAAATATACAACATTTACATAGATTTGTACAGTCAAAAAAAAAACAACAACAACAACAACAAAAAAAAACAGAACAGAAATACCCTAATTTAAGTTTCCTGGAAGTGTACAACTCATCAAGTGTAATTTAAAGAAAATGAGAATATTAAAAAAGAAAAAGAAAAAGAGAATCTTAAGTGCATATGAGCCTTATAAAAAAAGATGTTGGTATTTAGAGTCATTAAAAGTGAGATAGTATTAATGGTCTTTCAGCTCTCTGTTGGAAAAATCCACAGGATTCAAATTCTGTGGTGCAGCCACTGGATGTCCTGACATGCAATGTATGACTTATTTGGTGAGAATTGACCAAAATTTTACAACTGACATTAACTCTTTTCTAAATGTGGTATGGACGTATAATGATGTCAACCAAATTTCAAAAGGTACACTTTGGGCAAAACATTAAATTTAATGCATCAAATCTATATTTGAGATAACTATCATCATCATGCGTTATAACCATATATAAGTGGTGATGATATATTGATATGCTGTTATGAATTTCAAAATATAAGAAATATTTGTTATTTTTCTCAAAAGGTCAAGTGGTGGGAATGTCATTACATTCTGATTAAGGGCAGAGGGGCAAAGCAGGCAGCACAAAAGATCTAGAATGTGCAAATACCTATAAGGAAGAAAATGATCAGAGACAGTCAAGTGGAGCTGAAATGTAAAACCATGGGGGAACAAAAAAGTAACTGGTATGCTGGGGTGGTGACCAGCAATGTCATCTACTTCATCTGACTTAGGGGCTGGGGCTCTGTCTGCATGGCTGTGAAAGATTATCACAGAAACAGAGCTGCAAAAGTCTTTTCTGAAATGATTAGTAAGGGGAAGACATTTCATGATTGATTACCTACAACTGTTAATTAATCATCCACTCAGTGCCATATATATGATTCATACTAGGAATTTATTGATGAACTAGAGAAAGGGTAAGGTTTGGGGCTATTGATGAAAAATGTCCAACAAATAGGAGTGTTCTGAGTGTTACCAGGACACCAGTTAGGCTGGAAGTGACCTAAGCAGGAAGGAGTAGAAGACTGCTGGAAGAAGTCTCATGGCACTGTGAGCTTGGCAGGATCAAGAGAGAGCATCCAGGATATCAGATGCAGGTGAGCAGGAGGGAGTGTAGCCAGGGAGGAGATTTAAACAAGTGCTCCGAGGCTGAACGTAGAAAGCTTGGAGGTGGTGGGCTGATTATGAAGAACTGTGGTGGAGCTCAGACATGCAGGCATTATCAGACAAAGATGTTACTTTTCAAAAACTACAGGTTCCCATAGGGAAGCCATGACTGGCCTAGAATGTACTATCTAGCCAAATTTGACCTGAAACTCACAATAAAATTCCTGCCTGAACCTTCCAAGTGCTGAAATTACAGCTAAGCACCTCCATGCCAGGCTTAAGGTTTATGATATTTATTCTAGGAGCAATCCAAATCATCTAACTCCAAAAGCAAGGCATTGACAAAATCAGATTTGCATTTTAAAAAGCTCACTCTTAGAGTAACTATAAGTAATACATGCTCATGAGTAAAGGAAACTAGCCAGGAAGCTAAAAATTAACTCAGAGGAGAGGTAACAGTGAAGAAACAGGACTAGAAAAATCATAAGCTATGACACTCTTCTCTAACACTTCCTCACCTAATGACTGACACTCCCCGGGCAGACAATCCAGTGCTACATAAAGCGCACAAACCTCATAGCCCCTCTGCTGTTCAAACTATCCTCAAGAAGTACAGAGCAGCAAAGCCTTTAGTCCATGACAGTGACTCCTATTTGTGTTCAAGATGACGAAAGAATCACACCTCATTATGCCTTTTTGAAAATTTAATGAACAGTATCTACTTTACTCCATTATTATGAGCCTTAAATGAAATGTAGTTTGAAAGTACATTGGAAACGATGGACAGTTTATAATGTTCTTGATATGGAAAAATACAGAAACTCAGAAAAGATACCTATCTTTCAATATTTATTCATCATGTGTGCTTGGCACTGTGTTAGATAGATATCATGGAATAGATAGGAGATATTTATGGGCACAGCAGCTCACAATTTGAACAGGTGCTTAATTGCGAATTAAATTAGAGAACACTAAAATAAAAAGGTGGAGCCAGGCCTTACTCTCCAAATATAGATCTTGCTTCTCTGCTTTAAATCTCTGATTTCCATTTTTGCTGGAAACTGTCCCAGTAGTTGGGACACAGATGATTACTGCATTTGCCAATGTCATGGCCAGACTCTCATTGTTTATGTTTCATATAATCCAGTTATATGAAAAGAATCTTGAAAACTCACACATAACAGAAGTTTCCAATATTTTGATTTCTCTTTTTTTTGTAATGGAAGATTCTACTCATAAAAAGGAATGAATAGATTATAATCTTGGTCAATTCATTTTAATCTCTTCTAAACTATTTCTGGTGCCTTTCTTATTTATGCCACAGTCATCCTGATCCAAACCAGGTTGTTATCAACAGTGATTGTTTATCCTTTAAGAAAAGATTGTTCAGATTATCATTGGGACTATTGTCAACTCTCAGATCTGGAAATAATCTCAGAATAAAAAGTTCCATGAAGCTGAGGTGAGAAAGTTCTCTGAAACAACTTCTTTATCTTGTAGAATGAACAATTTGTCAATGTAGTTAGTTACTTATGCACTTAATTAACACACATTTTAACTTAGAAGTTATTAAAAAATAAATTGCAAGAAAGGATAATATGATATATATTTGCAGTTATAGTTTTATATGAAGATATGAGAATTTATATATGGGTCTTGATTTACATGTTTGGAAATGTAAAATTAATTTCAAAATGGCAGTTTCCTTATCTTTATAACATGGATTAAAATATCAGTAGGATAAATACAAGAATTTAAAAAGATTAGAATCTAGGGGAACAGTATTTTGAAAAGTATAAAGCATCTTGTAAACTTGTTACTCATAGGCAGCTCTTGCCTGAGTGTCCAAACTTCATCAAGAATTCTAAAATATTGCCAGGCACAGTGGTGCACAACTGTAATCTCAGCACTTGGAAGGCTTATTAAGCAGGCAGATCTATGTAAAATCCAGCCCAGCCTCATCTACACAGTGAATTCTAGGCTAGCTGACACTACAGGGAAACCCTGTCTCAAAGAATTTGCAAACATGGGTCTTGTGCATGCTGTCACTATTACTGTGAGGTCATATGAGAAACTGCCCAGCTGCCTGGAAAACTGTTTCCTTGTGGTCATTCACCACTTCTGGCTCTCACAATCTCTGTGCTTCCTCTTAAGCAGTGATCCCTGAGCCTTGGATGGTAGAGGTTTGATATAGATTTCCAATTCAGAGATGAGCATTTTTCAGTCTCTTATTCTCTGCACATTGGGCAGTTGTGGGTCTCTGGGTTAATCACTATCTGCTGCATAAGGAAGCTTCTCTGGTGAGAGTTGAGAGATGGATGCTTTAATTTATGTGTATAACAAGTCATTAAGTGTCAGTTTAATACTGTCTATTTATCAAAATAATATTATTAGGCTCTCTCTCTTATGGCCTGTAACTGTCTAGTCACAAGTTCTTAGGCAAGATAACAATGTCACTCTGAGGACCTATTGAAAACTGATAGCTGCTGGGACAGGGATAGCTGGGTTTCATTAAGGCTGTGATGCGAGATAAGTTCACCAGTTTCCAAGAGGTGGACACACACTGATGGACATTTGGGAGACACAAATTTGACTCCCTCTATCTATCTATCTATCAATCAGAGTACATGAAATCAGGTGGTGTAGATAATGAAGGGTATTTAAATATGATCAAATTATATAAGGGGAAGTATTGAGGGGGGATCAGATAGGGAAGGGAGTCTAGATATTATTAAAATGTATTGTATGATGTTTTTAAAAATTCAATAAAAAGTGAAAAGAATGCTAAAATATAGTGCACATGGAAATTTTTATAAGATGATTCTTAGAGATGCTCAGCACACTTGTGCATTTCTACCAGATGAGACAGCGATAAAACAGATGTCCTGCCTGAAGATGATGGGACATGGAAAGGCACAAGAATGCAGCAGTGAGTAGTAGACAGAAAGCAAGTAAAATACAGAAATATTGGATTTCAGATCTGTAAAGGAACCAAAGAACACTACTGTGAGTTCAATAAGCACACAGTATGGTGCTCTGCTCCTGTACACACACATATGTATAAATAAATAAGAACACTACTGTGAGTTCAATAAGCACACAGTATGGTGCTCTGCTCCTGCACACACACATATGTATACGTAAATAAATAATAAATGTAATAAAACATTTGTATGGAATTCAATCCTAATAAATGAGTAACTGCCTAGATCTTGAATAAAGGAAAGGATTAGTCAAAGATGACTTGCAAGATTCTGACATGAACAACTCGTCAGAAAGTAGTTTTGGTGACTACATTGTAACAATCTAGAGGATGAGCACATGACTTTGGATATTCTGCATCAAGTTAGGGTGCATATGAGATAACTCAATGGCAATGATGAGTAAAACAGGATGCACATGTGCTCTCGAGATGGAGTAAAAGATTTGTGTGGTTGAGTATAAAGATGACCACAAAGGACTGGGTAATACTTCATGCTACACAAACATTAAGGACTGACTTTCAATCTTCAGAACCCATATTAAAGCTGAGCATGGTCATGTGTGCCTATAACTGCGGTATTGGGGGACTGAGACAGATGTTCCAGATGCTGTCTGTGTCCAGCCTAGTTGGAATGTAGAGGATAGGTTCAGTAAGAAACATTGTTTAAAGGCAATAAGGTATAAACAATAAAAAAGACACCCAGTGTCCTTTTCTAACCTCCACATGTGTATGTATGCATGAGTGCACAGACATGCAGAATACATATATAGCACACACAATAGTAAAAGAAATGACTGCGCATTACAAATACATCTTTGCCCTTTGAGAGTACCCACCGACATCGCCTTGGCTAGTATTGATTTGGCCAATGGGACACTAGCCAGAATAATGTTATCAGAGGTTAGAAAAACACATATAAATGAAGCAGGTCTTATTATGCATAATAAACTTGTAAGTGACTATCATAGTTTGAAATCTAGGCCATCCTCCAGGATGATATCTGTTGGTCTAATCATCTCCACTTCTCCGGTCCATGACCTGTCAGAGATGAGAATATAGTAGTTCCAAGTTTCCTAACCCCATCATACTTCTTGCAGACAGAAGACCCTAGTCCAGCAAAACCCACTGAACTAGCTCATAGTTCAACTACAACTATTTGAAAACAACCATAGAGCATGCCTACAGAATCCTTAACTAAATAAATGGAAATTATTTTAAAACAGCTTATTTTCAGATGTGTGGTTGTTTGAAGGAGAAATGCCTGCCATGGTTTCAAGTACTTGAACACATGGAGTGTGTGTGGTCCCGAGGTGGTGGTGGTGTTTGTGTAAGGTAATGGAACCGTTAGCAGGTGTAACCTTGCTGAAGGAAGCACACCACTGGTGCAGGGTTTTGAGAGCTCCAGAACCTTGTCCAGCTTCCAGCTTGCCCTCTCTGCTTCCTGATTATGGTTGGAGATTGTGTGTTCTCAGCTTTTGGCTTCTGTCTCTGTGCCTGCTGCTTCTCTCTTTTTGTTGTTTTGAGACAGAGTCTCACTATCTAGCCCCAGCTGGCTTGGAAATCACGATGTAGACCATCCCAGGCTGGCCTCGGTCTCACAGACATCCCTCTGCCTCTGGAGTGCTGGCGTTAGAGGTGTGGGCTACCATGTCTAGCAGCTGCCACTTCTTGCCATGCTTCTCCACCATGCTGTAGTCTTTTCCCGCTGGAACTGTAAGGCCAACACACGCTTCTATAATTGCCTTGGTCATGGCATTTTGTCAGAGCAACAGAATGGTGACTAATACAGGATGGTTTGCTACATAGCAAAGACTACTACAACTTACTATTTATACAATAATAGTAGACAATCTGTGTTAGTACAATGTATACATTGTAAAATGCTATACAAAGATAAACTAAATTACATAAAGTTAAAATATCAAGATAAAGGGTTACATCATTTCACATAAAAAGTTTAAAGGTATTAATGTCTAAAGAAATTTTGCTCAGGATGATTTAGCTTTTATTTGGAAGAAGCTGAAGAAGACTGAGCACATAATGAGTTACAGGCTTTCAAAGTTTATTGATTGCTCCTTCTTAGAAGTGTATTTTGGGGGTTTACAGAAGATTCAACTATTATAAATGTGAAAATTTGACCTTAGTTAACATTATTTTAGATCTTTGGCTTATGCATTAAATTTTTCCAGTCTTCATGGAGGTGCATTTTCTACCTCAATCTTCTAAATGCTGATTCTGTGCTGTTTGTATGCTTCATAGGCAGCGAGAATAGTTAATAGCCTCAGATAAAATTTTAGGTGTGAAATGTCTCACAAATAGCAATAATTTACCATATCATTTGACTTTTTCTGAAATATCACTTTCACAGAATTTTAGAGTTACCAAATCAACAGATTACGCTAGAAAACAAAACTATTTCATAAATGTCATAAAAGTTTTTTAAGCAAAATATGTAAAGCCCAAGTTGACCCATTGAGTAACATATGTGTAGTGCTATGTCTTCAACAGCTTAGTAGTATTTGTGGTTACTGGTCATGTGTCACTCCTACTGATACATTTCTGATCCAACATATGTGTGAATGCTACAATTAGAGCATGTTTTAAACTAAGATAATTAGAAGATGAACCTCCTTTAAAGAGTACATTATGGCTCAGCTGCTAAGAGCACTTGCTACTCTTCCAGAGGGTGTGAATTCTGTACCCAGCACCCAAGTCAGGACACTCGCAGTCACCTCTAAGTTCAGTGCCAGAGGAAATGGTGCCTTCTGTGGCTCCCAAGGCCACCACATGTACACACAGGACCATACATAAGTAAAAATAAACTAATACGGCGCGATGATGCCAGTGTGCATGGAAACAGACATCATTGGAAGTTGAATGATAGAATGTCCTTCTTTCCCATGGCTGCTGTAATGCATTATTACAGATTTTGTGCTTGAATAATACAAATGCATCATCTTATAGTTCTGGAACTCAAAAATCTAACCTGGGCTTCAGAAGTTGTCTTATTCTACTTGGACTGCCCTACCAAAATAAGACAGACTGAGTGGCTCAGATAACAAGAATTTATTCCACAATAAGTCTAGAGGATAGGAAATCCAAAATCAAGGTTCAAGTCAGTTTAGTCACTGGTGAGCAATTTTTTTTGTGGCTTGTAAGCGTCCATCTTCTCATGTCTCCGGTAAGAGAAAGGGGGACATTAAGGTGATAGCCCTGAGCTCTCTTCCTCCTCTACAAGGACATCAACACCACTGGACCAGTGTGTTGGTCTAGGTCTAGAGATCAGAGGGGCAAATTTTTCTAAAAAGATAAGGGTCTGGCTTTTATTTTCCTATTTTATGATAGAATGAATGAGACCTTTGCTAGGAGAACACAGTTCCCAGAGTATCTGAAGGAATAGGTTCTCAGCAGCTGAGGTCTGGTCTTGACTGAAATGAATGCTAAGATTCCGGCTGTTTTTTATTAAGGTATAACATGATGGGGAGTTTTCCAGAGATTAGGGTGCCACAGTCACACCCTATCACAGGCCCTGTCTCCACATACAGTACCATTAGAGGTTAGAAATTTGTGATGGTTAATGATTGTTAACAACTCGACAGGCTCTAGAATCACCTAGGAGACAAGCATGAAGCACATATGTGAAGGAATATTTATATTAAGTAAATTGAGGTTGGAAGAGGATCTCTAAAAGCGTGAAGCAGCATTCCCTGGGCTGTTTTCTGGACTATATCAAAAAGAGAAAGCTGAGAACCATAATTCATTTCTCTCTTCTTCCTGGGTAAGAACACAATGTGACCAGCTGCTACAAGTCTCTAAGCCTTACCTTTCCTGACATAATGGACTATACTTAAGCACTATGAACCAAAATAAAGCCCTTTCTTTCCTAAGTTGCTTTTGAAAGGATATTTTATTAGAGCAACAAGAAAAATAACAAGGCAAGACTTAACTTGCACACTTTTGGGGAGAAATTTATGTTTAATCTCTAATACTAGTCTAAAATCAAGTATTGACTTCAGTATTCTTTTATACAATTGCTAGAGGAATACATTTCCTTTCTTTTTCAGCTTCTTGAGCTGTTCTTATTCCCTGGTCGTTGACACCTTTTCATCTTTAAATTTAGTATTACTTTCCAAGACCTGTCGTACTAATATACCACAAAAGGAGTGACCTAAAATTACAGAAATTTTTCTTGTAATTCTGGAAGCCTCAAGATTGAAATCAAGGTATTAGCAGGTTGCTTCCTTCTAGGAGGGAGGATGGGAAGTTCTGCTTATGCCTCCTTAACTTCAGGTGGTCTATCAGCATCTTTAGTTGTCCTTGGCTTGTAAATGAATCATTTAAATGCTTTATTTATTTTTTAATGTGTACTAGTGTTATGTTTGCATGTATGTAAGTGCACCCCTGTCATGAAATGCCCACGGAGGTCAGAGGAGGGTGTCAGATCCCCTGGAACTGGAGTTTCGGATGGTTGTTAGCTTCCATGTAGGTGCTGGGAATTGAACTCAGGTCTTCTGCAAGGGTAGCCAGTGCTCTTAACCACTGAACCATCTCTCCAGCCCCTATAATTGCATCATTTAAACTCTCCTATTCATAGGGAGTTCTCTCTGTGTCCCCTCACATGGTCTTCCCTCTGTGAATGTCTCTTCATATCACAGTTTTCCCTTTGTCTTATGATACCAGTCATATGTGATTATGGCCCAACCTAATGACCTAATTTTAATTAATACCTTTTAAAGAACCTATATCCAAATACAGTTGTATTTTGAGTTACTGGAAGTAAAGACTTCAGCATATCTTTTTGAACACACACTCACAAAAATACAAAGTGGGGAGAGAGAGATCTTTGCTACTCTACTGGGGAAACAGAGGGGATAGAGAACAAAGATCATTACTTTCCACATCTTTTTCTTGAAGTTAGATCAATTAGATGGCTGTTTAGAATTCTGGTAAAATTTCTCTGTAGTCTAGACCATTCTCATTTTCACTCTTTAGAGTTTACTTCATGGTTTTCTAATAATTCTTATAGTTGATATTCATTTTGTTTATATTATAATAAATTTGCTGAGACCTTCCATTCAATACATAAATCCATTAATGTACCTTCCAAGTCTCTAAACTAAAAAAAAAACTGAGTATCCTATTTGCTATACTGTCAAAGAGGAATTATCTAAGCACTTTCTGAGTTTCTGAAATTTTCAGGATTACAGTTTATTGCTCTGAAGATTGGGATTTTCTTTGGAAGTATGATATGACAGGATGAGATAAAACAAAGGAAAAGAGAAAATATCAGGTATTTGAGACAATATAACTAAGAAAAAACAGGAGAGTGGTGGTAGAAAGAAAGAAAGAAGAAACTTTGGAGATTGAAACATTAAGAAAGAATAGAAAATTCGGAATTTTAAGGAAATAGAGACAGGACTCTGGATAGAGGGTTACAGAGAGAACAAGGAAAGGAGAACCATTATGTGTCTTGTAACAACGTCTCAGTCAATGACAGACTGTACAGATGACAAATGTCTTATAAGATGATAAGGCCCCAAACATTCCTTTCCCCTTGAGGCTCAGCAGCTGTCATCACACCGTAGTGTATTCCTCACCCTCATGCTTATGGTGAAGCTGTCACAAACAAAGCTGTAGTACAGTCTGTCTTATAAAAATATGGGTGTGACTCACACAAGTGTGTTGAGGGTGTTGCACTTGATAATGATAATAAATTACTATGTCACTGGCTACTGTACTTAAAATATTGTACTTATTGTGGCTATTTCAGAGTGTGTACTCTTCCTTATTAAAAAATAAAATTACCTGTAAAAATAGCTTCAGGTCCTTCTGTTCCTTCAGGCTATCTTTGAGAAGTCATGGTTACCATGAGCAATGACAGCTCCATGTGTAAGCAGTCACCTGGAGACCTGGCAGTGGGACAAGAGGTGGAAGTGGAAGATGGAAATGCTCCTGCCCTGTTGTGGGAGAGGCTTTTATGCAGGCTTTGAGTCTTTTTTTATTATTTTAATTTTATGTGTATTAATGTATTGTCTGCACACATGTAAGTTCACCCGTATCATGCAATGCCCTTGGAGGTTAGAAGAGGGCACTGGATTTTCCTGAAACTGGAGTTTGAGACAGATGTTAGCTGACCTGTGGTACTGAGAATCAAACCCCAGTCCTTTACAAGAGCAGCCAGTGCTCTCAACTACTGAGCCATCTCCCCAATCCAACATTTTTTTAACCAAGATCTAGCAAATAATATATAATATAAAATTATCCTTTACTTCATCAAAATTTACTTAGAAAATTTTGATGATGAAGAAAGAAAGTGTTTTATATATATATATATATATATATATATATATATATATTTGATTTTTTTTTTGAGACAAAGTCTTCCTGTTGCCCCAGCTGGCCTGAAACTTGCTATGTAGCCCAGGATGGTCTTAAACTGAGAGATCTAACTGCCTCTGCCTACCAACTCCCAAATGCTGGGATTAAAAGCATGCATCACCAGTCTAAAAATAACTTTTAAAATATTTTATTTGTTTTTTGTATTGCTTGCATGTATGTAAGTGTACTCAGGCTGTCCAATCTCCTGGAACTAGAATTATGGGCAGTTGTTAGCCACCTTGTGTGTCCTTTGCAAGAGTTGCTAGTACTTTTAACTGCTGAGTCATCTCTCCAGCCCCTGAAAAAGAACTTTTAAAGGTTAGTGTAGCTTAATGTACAATGTTAACAACACCTACCACAGTGCTTGGGCATGTCCTAAGTGTTCATATTGACTCCTCACTCAATCACTGACTCACCAGAAGAATGTCTGGCTGATAACCTCCATCCAAGTAAGTGCTGTCCACAGATATGACAATATTGATAGGGGATTTTAACTATATATTTTCTATATTCATATATACTTAGATATACAAGTCCTTACCACTGTGCCACAATAGTCTACAGTATGGGCTCAGTGACAAGCCACACATGTTTATTGCTTCGGAGCAAAAGGCTGCACCATGTAGCTTCAGTGAGCAGTGTGCAATAGCATCCAAGCATAGAAGAGCCTCTGTAAGGTTTATACAACCACAAAATTCCCTGACAATGCACTTCTTAGAATGAGCCCCTGTCTCAGAATGCATCCCCCTCATTTACATGATGCAGGGGAGTTCAATTGTAAAAATAAAAGAATGTGGAAGAGCAATGAAGAAAAACCCTCTTCTGGAGTGTAACTTGGAAGCTAAGACATATTTTATTATTCTGTCAAGAACATTCTCCAGCATAAAGAGAAGAAAAAAGAGAATGTACAATTAGACTATGATAAAAAGTAAAGAAATGACGGCAGCCAAAGGGCCAGCAGCTTCTCACACCACTTGGAGGAGGATGGTGCCCTGACTTTGAACACTGACTGGAATTCATCCTTGCTAATACACGGAGGCATGATGGATTTCCTGGTACTCTACAGTGGCCCCGTATACATAAATCACCCGTAGACTTTGCACACAGGAGTTTTCAAAATGATTCTCCAGGCATAGTCATCATGGGCTAGGGAAGAAGAAAAGCGAGTTTTCTCTGCAAGTTTTCCTCTGTGAATTGTCATCCTGCAGTCATACTGCTGTCACCCAGGGAGTTGCCTGTATACAGGCACAAATCTGCAAGGTTGCTGGGGCCTTGGGTGACTTCTTAAGGTTTCTTTGCATTGTTTTGCAAGAACGATGAAAGAATACACAAACTGGTATTTTAACCCTGTATAACAATTGAATGGAATGTGTGTTTAGGAGCTGGGTCAAAATAATGGGGAGAAGGTAAAATCAGGTTGTGAACATTCAAGGGAGTACCTCCCCATGGCTCCCACTTGAATTTGGTGACCTTTCCTGTAAACTGAGACTCAAGAGAGACATTCTCCCTGTGAATGAATTTACAATTTGGTTTGATGTATGCATGTTACAGAATCTCCACTTTCTTAGATAAGATTGTGTGTGTGTATGTGTGTGTAACTATGTTTGCTTCTGTGTGTCTGTCTCTGTGTGTATATGTATCTCTGTGTGTGTCTATATTTCTCTCTGTCACTGGATATATGTGTGTCTCTTTGTGTCTGTGTGTGTACACGTGTCTTTGTGTATATGCGTGTGTGCATCTCTGTGTGTTTCTGTGTACATTGGTGTGTGTGTACCTGCATATGGTCACCCAGATCCTAGATAATTTTCGAATTAATTCTAACTTGCTTACACTTGGAAAGGAAGTCTCAAGTGACAAACTACATGGGTTTCCAAAGTTATTTCCTTTTTAAAAAAGTGATTGCTCATTAAAATTTGTACCAGATTGAAATAAGACAGAAAGAAATAGAGAAACTGCTGTTCCAGGCACTCCAGGCCCATGATCATGAAACCCTCTTAGTAGAAAGCAAAACTCATGAAAATGATAAGGAGAGGGCAGTTCCACGAAATGAACAGCATGTGAGCATGTGCTGGTGCTGCAATGCAACCTTTGTAGTCAGTATCACTGAGAGTGCGACTTTTAGCGGCAGTTGAATGAATATTTAGGTCTCTTCAAGGGGAATAAAAAATATAAATCTAAAGAATTTAAAGCATGTTGAAATCTGTTTTAACACTAGGTACCATTCTCATAACCACAAGTCCAAGCAGTAAATTTTCTGAAGCTAAGCCAACATAAAAATGAGCTGTGAAATCTACAGCTGGAGTTTCCTCAGAGTGCTTTCTTTAAATGTTCGTCCACAGAGGAGGAAACACTGAGTGACAGAAACGAAAGGGAGGAGAGGAGAGAGACTCTGGACAGGGGCTAAAGAGCGAGAAAGGGGAAAGAGGGAGATGGTGTCAGAAGTGTAAGAAGTAGTTATCTTCAACCTTTTCATGATATGAGCTCAGGGAAAGGAGTAACAAAAATCCCAGGCACTGACTTGACTTAATTCAGGTATTTAAAATAATTGCTTTTAATATACTTTCTAAACAGATTGCAAACCACATCAAGAAATATAAAGTGTTCTTCACTGCTTTTCATAACAAAATGTTTTACCCACTTGAGCGTGATCTATAGATCTCTAACAGCTACATTTATAGTCCTTCCTTCTCCTGCCTGTCTCCCCACTTCCTCCCTTCCCCCAAATATATATTATATATATACTAATATATATAATAATTATATATTATTATATATATTCCTCCTCTTCTGTCCCTCTCTCTTCCCATTCATTCCTCTCCCCTTTAAACTTCCTTGCTCTGACCCCTCCCCTTCCTTCCTTCCTTCCTTCCTTCCTTCCTTCCTTCCTTCCCTTCTACTTCTTTCCCACTCATTTCCTCTACAATCTCTCACTTAATCATTTGACAATATTTTGTGTTGTTATTAACATTTGTGTGGTATATTTTTTACGTTTATGAGCCAATATTGGTATATGTTATTATTAATTAGTAACCTTGGGTTATCATGAAGTTAACTGTATTGTGCTATTTCAATTATTCTGGAGAATTTTTTAACTATTAAAAACCTTCATGTTTGGGGGCATGGAGAGATGGCTTACAGGTTAAGAGCATTGGTTGCTATTGCAGAGAACCAAAGTCCCATTTCCAGTATCCACATGGTGGCTAAAAATTGTAACTGCAGTTTCATAGGATCTGATGCCCTTTTCTGGCCTCCATGAACATTGCACACACATGATGCACTTAAATACGTTCTGGCAAAACACTTATACACATAAATATTAAAATAAATAAATAAAAACTCTTCATGCTTGGACTGGCAACCTGCCACCAAGCCAGAGGATCTGAGTTCAGTCCTCAGGACCCACTTGTGGAAGGAGAGAATTGATTCCCCCAAGTTGTTCTCTGACCTCTATATACATGGGCATGCATACACACAAATACACACAGAAATAAATTAAATATAATAAAATTTATATTTTAAAACATTCTTGTTCAAATATACTGCATTCATAATATCTGTAAGACATTTGAATGAGCCCATAATAACTGTTACTAACTACAAACATTTTTGAACATGGTGAATGCTGTGAATCTAAAAAGTCTATAGGAATAAGCACTCAGAGTTATATCCTTCAATGAAGGTAAAAATTTAAAAATAAATCATTAGTTCTATTAATTATAGATGTATATATAAAATAATTATTATTTATGGCTGAATTATGCTTCCTTTTCTTGCACACACACACACATACACATACACACACAAGCTAAGTTGGAGTCTATACTACTAAAATAAGACTTATTTCTTGTATTTGAGGTGGGTCCATCTATACACACATTAGCCCCCCCCACACAAGTGCATTGTGGAAGTGTGCATACACACTCAAACAGAAAGAAGTAGCTGAATCTCTTCTGCAAATAATGATAAACACCCGTCTGGTCTTTGCAATAGTTGTGGTCATTTTCTGCTGTCTGAATGTCTGCCTGTCAGCCGGGGGCATAAGTATGACTCATCGGGAGGCAGATCTGCTCTGCACAACGCTGAACAGGCTTGGGTTGGGTTCTCTGCTATAAAGGGCAAACTTGAAAACCACCATTTCTGTCTTTCTCTGAAGTCCTGAATTTCAGAGCTTCAACCAAATGGTAATTTAAAAATCTGAGAGGACCTGAAGTTATTTGCTGAACAATACATTAGCTTTGACTTCTGATTGGGAGTTTTTATAACCTTGGCCTGTCTTCCCCTGGGACTCTTTTCCTATAAATAATAAAGTACGAACTCTGGCATCTATTTGGCTGTTTCACTACAAGGCTTTCCTTTCAAAGTATTAAATAAAAATACTAAAATTTCAGGGATTTTCTATCAATGTGTACCTAAAAGATTTATGATTCTATTCTGATTAAAATACCAACTGAAACAATTTTTATTCTAAAGGCAAAGTCTAATGAGATGGTTCTCAAATATGATCCTTTTAGATAAAGCCAGTGGAGTTGGTGAAAATGTGAATTCTTGGCCCTTTAAGCCTTTATTGGTCAGACCCTCAGGCTAGGCTATATATTTTTAATAAGATCACAAATGAGTTTTGTGCAGTCAGCCTGGAACAGGCAATTACAGCCTATGTGCAATATATCTTAGCATTGCTAGAATTCTGATTCGGTCTTAATACTAAGTTCTAATAAATTTAATGCAAGTTGGATGATTTAAAATTTATTTAGAAATTATAAATGTTCAAAAAGTTTAATTTAGTGAGCATGGGTAGCCTCTTAGATAGACAAACCTTGACCAACCACCTTAATTCTTCTGAGTTTTCTTGAATGTGAAGTGGTTATCACAGTGATTATTTTGTAATAATAGAGGAAATGATATGAATTGGATATCTTCACTTTACCAGTCATATACAGAATGATTAACAAAGAACGTCTGTTACTACTGAAAACACAGGAAATAGCTCTCAAAGAGAATAAGATCACTTCTGGATTCTTCTATTGCTCTTCTATTAATTAGAAGTAGAGGAATTTAGACACTCAAACTTTGCTGCTTTTTGTCTCTGCAAAAATACCTTTCTAAAATTGTCATATAACAAAATGCTGTTGGTTTATTCCTAAACAGAGGAAAGAAATCTACAATTACTTCTACATGTTTTACTAATTTGCTGAAAACTTTTGGCAACTGTTGTTGACCCTTCATAAAGTTTTACCTATTGATGCTAAATAGGAGGAAATAAAGCAAACTTCTAACATATGAGCCCTCTTGCAATTATAGATAGCAATTGTTATAGGATACATTTTTCCTTTGGGCAATCATGCCAAGGAGATTAATTCTGACCTAAATTTCATGCTCTCCTACAGGAACAGCTCTTGGGCTCTTCGTATTAAGTACCTTTCTTTGTCTTTATCCTCAGTCCAAATTCTCTCCAGATCATTCTTTCCTAGCTTTTTTCCTTTTATTTTAAAATAATCTCAACTAGCATAGGAAGTCCTTAGGTACAAGCAAATTAATGAACAATCAATTTTTAAAAACAAGGTATTGCAATAACAATGGTGCAATAAAAACCTTTCCAAAACTCAACGTCTTTCACAATAAATATTTAATCTGCCAAAGTAAAACTTGTACTGAAAATAAGGCAGGAAAGAAAGACTATTTGGAGACACTATCAGAAAGGAAAAGATGGACTTAATATTTGAACTCTAATGCAATGAAACTGCAGTCTGAAGTAGTGGACTGCTTAGTATTATGTGTAAATGCTACACGCTACTTGAGCTTTCTTCCACACAAGACACCCTTCTATCCTGGAGCCCGAGCTGCCTGCTCAGGTTGGCTGTTTTCACTCTCCCACAGAAGCTTGGGTACTTGGATGTTTTCTTCCTTTGGATCCTAAGTCCTTAGCAAAGAACCTTGAAACTGTCAAGAGGCTTTAAAAATAAGTAGATCCGAAAGGGTCAGGGAAAGGTGCTACAGTTTGAATGTGACACATCCCACATGGCTCAGGGTTTGAATACAGGGTCCTCAGCTGGTGGTACTTGTTTTGGAAGGGTGGGTCTAGTTGGAGGAAGTAGACTGCAGGGACAGCCTGACACATTCCAGCTCTCTCTGTCTGCTTCCTGAGTCCTCAGAGATGTAACAAGTAGTTGACTTACCCTCCTGTCAGTTCCAGACTGTACCATTATGCCTTCTTCATAGATAAGTTCTCTTTAAACCCTGAATCAAATTAAACCTGTCTTTAGGTTGTTTTTATGAGGGTTTTTTCCATAGAGACAAGGAAAGTAATTAAAAGTAATTAATAACAAAGGATTTATGATATCAAGTTTTCTGAAGTCCATGTTCTGAGGAGCGGGAGGTCAGGAGCTTAGCGGAAGCCAAGGTAAAATGAAGACTTTGTCAGTTTTCCCAGTAGCAAGTTTGTGGTTGACTGTAGTCCTGCTGGTGGGGTTTGAACTGATTCAGGCAGCTTGATTTCTGGTTGAAAGTTAGCTGGATTTAACATGTAGGTTCAACCTGTGCTGAAATTTTTCTCAAAGCACAGAATCAGTATACAAGAGCCAAACCATGGCATACAGACAACTTAAAGCCACTGATTATATAACATCTGTCCCAAATCATGCTTCAGTTTCCTTTCAGTTGCTGTTATAAAATACCCTCACACAAATCATGCGTGCATGCATGCATTACTACTCGTGTATAGCACCCTCTCTACACTTACAAAGTCCAGGAGCCCCTGCTTAGGGAATAGTGCTGTCCACAGTGGACTGGGTCTTCTCTCAATTAATGTAATCAAGACATTACCCACAATGTCAACAGGCAAACCTGATCTAGACAATCTGTCATTGAAAATTTCTTTCTAGATGGTTGTTAGCTGCTATATGGGTGCTGGAATGGAACCTGGGTCTTCTGCAAGAGCAACCAGTGCTCTTAACTGCTGAGGCATCTCTCAAGCCTCTCTATCTTTTCTAAACATGATTTACCTAACACTTTGGACTGCACCATCACTTTGGGCTTCCTTAGTCTTTCCCTGGAGCTCCCTGCCCTGACATGCAGCTGCAGGTCTGCCTTGTATCTGCTCTCCTTGCTGGCTTAAATGACATGTTTTTTTTTCTTTCTCTCCTGCATTCTCTCCTCCAGGAAGTTGCTGAGATTTACAGCTTGCCTGCTTGGGGATTTTTCTTTTAAATGCTAATAAAATTGTCCTGGAGCTTCTACTTCAGTACATTCTTAAAATCTTTAAAAATATTTTTTGCTTTATTTTTATTTTATGTGTATGTATGTAGTGTGTGCATGTATGCAAGTTCACCTGTGTCATGCAATGCCCATGGAGGACAGAAGAGGGTTTCAGATCCCCTGGAACTAGAGTTATGAATAGTTATCAGCCGTTATGTGGGTACTGAGATTCGAACCCGGGTCTTCTACAAGAACAGCCAGTGCTAGTAACTAGTAACTGCTGTGCCATCTCTCCAACCCCTTAAAGTCCTTTATTAATGAAACTAAGAGCCCCAAGAGGAGACCGTTATTTTCCCTGTATCAATAATAGAATTTAACAATACTTGGGAGGTGGAGGCAGAAGGATAATGGGTTCAAGTTTAATCAATAATATAAAGAAAAATGCAGTTTTAAACAAATAGTTCATCCCCCCCCCTGCCAAAAAACACAACAAAACAGCAATAGAAACAGTCCAGAAAAATCTCTTGCAAAGTCTTGTAAAACAAAACAAATTAGTAATAGGATACAAGACTATATGCTCTTTGAAGACAGGGAATTTAGGAAGAAAGCTCTTTGATAAATCATATTTGAGAAAGAACATGTATAAGAGTTAAATCTTTTCTACTCATAAAAATATTGAGAATTCTAAGTGGCTTTTGTTTATGTGAAATTAATATATTTGAAATTAAATTTAAATCTTCTAAATGTGTATTTATTTTAAACACATGCATCTTTACATAGCAATATATATAACATGCTTCTATAAAAAATAGCCATATTTTCAACCAAAAATTTAAGAATAGGTGCACTGTATTGTCTCTATTAATTTTTAAATTTTATGTGTATGAGTGTTTTAATTGTATGTATGTAATTTCATCCCCGTCTTCAGTAACCCTGGAGGCAAGAAGAAGGCGATGGATCTCCCAGAACTGGAGTTACAGGTGGTTGTTAACAACCATGTGGGTGTTGGAAACTAAATCTGGTCCTCTGCAAGAGCAGCTAGTACTAACCATTGAGCAGTCTCTCCAGCTCCCCATTGCGCTGCATTTTAAGAAAATTTTTTATTTCTGTTTCTGGCTTAATGGAGTATCATTGTGCCCTTCTGTCTAACTCTTCATCAGTTTCTTCCATTTTGGAAAAACAGGATTTTGCATATATATGAGGATAGAAAGGGAGGAATATTTTCCCAGCTTTTCCAGATCATTATAGATACATTTTCTTAATACTGTAATAAAGGTGAAAAGTAGCAGTATCTTAAAGGTTAATTACAGTGTGGATTCTGAAATGATATCAGTGAACTTTACATGCTCTGTTGTATTAAATTTAATTGGTCAGCCTTCACTCTGAGTGAATCCTTTATCCTTCTATGATTTTGTGAGGCTATGTGTTGGTCATTTGCAATAAGTTATTTCATGATTTTCATTTTACACTATCAAAAATCTGTTTGCTAATATCACCACTTATCTCACCAAAAAGTTTTATATAGTGAGAAGTTTTTATGGCGGCAAGATGAACAATTTCCAAATTATTTTTTTCCAGAAAACTCAAATTTTATTATTAGTAACAAATTATATGACTTATTTCCTTCACATGAGATGTCTTTCTCTTTCAGAAAAAAAATGTTTATTTCATATTCAGTAACTTTAGTTTTGCAATTACTCTTTAAAATAAATGTAGTTTTGTGGGGAAATGTGGTTTGTTCCTCTCGTAAGTCAAGCAAATGCTTGAGTGATTTTCCCTAAGATAACTCTCATTGTTGGCTTTGCAGCAGATCCATTATACACATGTGTTCATTTCAGTGCATGGACTATAAAAGGTAAGTAGATATAAACACTGGGATATAGTCAAATTTATCTTATTTGCTACTTCATCAAGAACATTCTTTTAAAACAGTGGGAGGCCAGGCATGGTACATGGTTTTAATCCCAGCACTCAGGAGGCAGAGAAAGGTGGATTTCTGTGAGTTTGAGGCCTGCCTCGTCTGCATAGTGAGCTCACAGCCAGCCAGGGCTATATAGTGAAGCCTGGCCTTACCGCCCCGCCTCAAAAAGATGGAGGCTTGGAGGATGGCTTAGTTAGTAAAGTACTTGCCATGCAAGCATGGGGACTTGAGTCCAGATGCCTAGCATGCATATAAAAACCCACAAGTGCTGGAATAGGCCTATAATCCCAGGTCTGGGGAAGCAGAAACTTTTAGATACCTGGAACTTGCTGGCCAGCTACTTTAATTGATACACTAACCTAACTGGTGCACTCCAGATTCAATGAGTGACGTTTTTTCAAAAAAACACGTGAACAGTGACTGAGGAAGACGCCCAGCCGTGTTCCCTACCCTCCTTAAGCACGTGCACATGCGTGGACATCGAAAATCACACACACAAACACAGACACACGGTCTGAGCCTGCTCTTCGTTTCTGTGATAAATACAGTGATCAAAGCTGACTTGGGAGGAAAGGATTTACTTGACTTATACATCTTGACCATGATTAATCTTGAGGGAAGTCAGGTTAGGAACTCAGTGCAGCAACCTGGTAGCAGAAACTGAAGCACAGATCATTGAGGAATGCTGCTTACTGACTTGCTCCCCTGGCCTGTGCTGTTTTCATATACAGTCTAGGACCACTAGCCCAGGTGTAGCATCACCCACAATGGGATGAGCCCTCCCATATCAACCAGCAGTTAAGCAAATGCCCCACAGACATGGCCACATGCCAAGTTAATGGATGCAATGCCTCAATAGTTTCCCCCTTTACAGGTGTGTCAAATTGACAGTGAAGTTATCCAGCACACATACATACAACACACAAAATTTCTTAAAGTTGAACACATACCAGTTATATACAAATATGGACTACAGACTAACAAGTTAATAACTGTATACAGTTGAGTAATTTATATTTCCATTTACTCATTTCTGTTTTAATGGTTAAAAATATTAAAAGTGGAAAAAGTATTAGAAAAAGAATTAGCAACTGAACTGTTTAGAGAACCTCAGTTTTTATGGTAACATCATCCAAAGCAGCATCATCAGGCCCCAATGGAGCATCCACCTTCTTCTCTCTACCAGGCCTGATAAAAATATTGGCTTTGACCACATCAATGCCATAGTCTCTTCATAGCCTGTTTGATCTGATGCTAGTTGGCTTTGACATCCACAATGAGCATGTGTATTATTATTGTCTATCTTCATGACTGAATGTGGTCAGGGAGAACTTGATGGCATTCTGGTCAAGCCTATTTCTGCTGGGGGCACTTTGCAAAACTATTTGGGCTACATGCCAAGCCACCAGGTCCTGGGCCATGGGCTCAGTGATCATCTTTTTCTTTTTGGGGCTGTAGACACCTTTCAGCACTGTGTTCTTGGCTTTCAATGCCTTAGCTTTGACTTAGTCTTTGGAGAGGGCAGGAGCTTCCTTCTTCGCTTCTCGTGTTATCTTAGCAAAAATTTCTTACCACTATTTTTTGCAGTCTTTGAAAGCCTTTCTTCTAGGCATTCACAAAATATATTGTAGATTATTATAAACTACAGAAGGACATTCTTAAGGGAAAATCATCCCCCCTTTTCTCTTCTTATAAGGTGTGATCATGAAGAATATAACAATGATAAGCACAGTTGGGCGCTGTCTTGATTTATGTTACAGTATTAAAAGCTTCTCTAGTGCTTAGTTCCATGAGCACAAACATTGACCCACTATATTTGTCAATTTTTATATCATTATGGAGAGAGAAATACCCTCATGGATCTACTGAAAAGGTATTTCAGGGCCCATAAGAAGACTCTAAGACCATACTCTGAAAATTGATGATCAAAAGAGACAAAAATCTCAAACTTAGGGGTTTTATTTTTTGTATATTTCCTTTTTATCCTTAAAATACAACTCCAGAAACTCTGGCAGGAAACACTCTTGGCTGCTAAAAAGATACTTAACATAACTTCAAACAGTATGACTATCCAAATCAAAATCACATTTCAGAAAATGGCCATTTTACTCATGACAGGAAGAAGATTTCTAATATTTGGGTTTATAATTCTCTATGTGATTCATTGAGTGCATTTGCTCAGGAATAATTTTACCTAATGTTATTAAGGTTTTGAAAAAAAATGACATTCCACCCAATTATAATCAGAATAGTAATTGTATAAGACCCACATAAGAAAAGAGCAAATGAACTTTGAGAAAATCTGAATTTAAGAGGTTTTTGTAGTTCTAAAGGAAAACAATTATTTGGATGAGTACTTACATCTATTATCATATTTACTTATTTGTAGATTTCATTTTCTTCCTATCAATAAGTACAAAGTACTTCTGAATTTAAGGTACTATATACCTGTTAAAACTGACCTAGAGCCCAAGTTCACCTTCTAGTTATGCTTATCCAACAGTATAGACCATCCAGCCACCCTATACTCAACTCTAATTCTGTTTCCTGGAAACGATATGACTTAGTTCTATTGTGTACATATCTACCACATTTTCTTTATTATACATTCGTTGATGCACATCTAGGCTGGTTCCATACCTTAGTCATTGTGAATAGTACAGAAAAAAACATGGTTGTGCAGGAATTTCTATGTATGTAATGTTGCATTCTTTTGGGTATATACCCAGGAGTGGTATAGTTTGATCATAGGATGGCTTTAAATTTAGTGCTTTGAAGAACCTCCATGATGAATTTCACAGTGACTGCTCCGTTTTTATTTCCAGCATCTTTGCCAGCGTTTCTTGTCATTTGTTTTCTTGATGACATAGCCATTCTTACTTGGGTGAGGTGCATTTCCAAAGTCATTTTCATTTTCATTTCTCAGACTCCCAAGGATGCTGGACATCTTAAAAAGTATTTATCAGTCATTTTTTATGTCTTCTTTAAAGAATTGATATTTTTAAACAGAGAGATGTGAATTTAGTTTCATCCTTTTATCTGAGGATACTGATAGGGTTTTTTTTTTTAGCATCAGTTGTTGAAGACTGTCTTTCCCTAGTGATCATTCTTGTCATCTTTAAAAAATAGAATCATTTATATTTAGTTTATGTATATGAGTAATTTGCCTGGATGTATATAATTGCCTGGGGCATGCAATGGCCATGAAGGCCAGAAAAAGGGGGCTTGAGCCCCCTGGAACTGGAGTTACACATGGTTGTTAGCAGACATTTGGGTGCTTGGAACCAAATCCAGGTACTCTGAAAAAGCAACTAGTGCTTTTAACTGCTAAACCATGTTTCTAGTCAGTCCCCATTTTTGGCATCTCTGTTAAAAATCTCCTGACAATGTATGGGTTTTCTATTCTGTTCTGTTGGTCTGTCTGGTTACTCTTATTCCAATGGCTGGACATGTTTGTTCCTATCACTCTTACTATAGTTTGAGAACAGATACTGTGCTGTTGCCAGAGTTCCTCTCTCAGACTGAGATTGCTTTGTGATTCTACACAAATTTTAGGTTTATTTTTCCTCTTTCTGTGAATATTGTCATTGGAGTTTTGATGGGGATTGTTGAGCCTGTAGCTCTCTTTCTGTAACACAGCCATTTAAAAATACAAATTCTGTCAGTTTATACACATGGGAGATCTTTCCATCATCTTGCATCATCTTCAGTTTATTTCCTGGACATTTTCATTGAGGAGGTTTTTGCCTCCTTGGTCATATTTATTCCAAGAAATGCTAGTTTTTAAAGTTATGCTTTGTTTGTTATTCTGTTTCTTATGTGTTTTTTGTTTGTTTGTTTGTTTGTTTTGAGATAGGGACTTGCTGTGTAGCACTAGCTGGCTCGGACTCAGCTATGTGGATGAGGATGGCTGAATTTGTGATTATCCTCCTGTTTCTGCCTCTCAAGTGTTATGATTACAGGTATAAGCTACCACACCTGGCAGAAGCGATTAGGATTTTTTAAATTTATTTTTTGTCAAGTTTGTTACTAGTAGATAGAAAAATTTATTCTTATTTTGAATGACAATTTTGTATCTTCCTCTTTTTTTGAAGATATGTTTCATATGTAAGAAGTTTTTGATTGAATCATTAAGTATAGATCCTTACCATCTAAAATAAAAACAATTTGTCTTTCTCCTTTCCTATTTTAATCCTTTCTGTTTCTTTCTCTTGTTGAATTACTTATCTAAGACTTCAGAGGAAGATGAGATAGAGAGTGGGTGTGCTAGTTATGGCTATTAGAGGAAATGTTGCCAATTTTACCCCATGTTATATAATGTTAACTATAAGTCATGTATAGCCTTTACTGAGTCAAGATATATTTCTTCTTTTTCTAATTTCTCTAGGTTTTAAAAAAAACATGAATAGATGTGAAACTGTTAATGGTTTTTCCTATATCTGTTGAGATGATAATGTGATTTTCATCCTTAATTCTATTTATGTGCTATATTACATTTATTGATTTTCATATTTTTATACTTAGTCTTTGCATCTCTGGAATTAAACCAATGTTTCCTGCCATATTGTAAGATCACCTTAATTTGTTCTTGAAAGTATTTAAATGAGAATTTGTGGGCCTATGTTCATTAGTGAAATTGTTCAGTAGTTATCTTCCTCTCTTTCTTTCTTTCTCTCATTTTTTTCATATCTTTATGCAATTTTGTTATCAGGATAATACTGACTACATAGAGTGGTTTTAATACTGTTTCTTCCCTTTCAATTTTATGGAATCATTTCAGTAACATTAGTCTTAGCTCTTCTTTAAAGGTTTGGTCGGATTGAACAATGAATTTGTCTACTTCTGGGCTTGTCTTTGTTGGAAGACATTTTAATACTGCTTCAGTCATATTGCTTATTATGGAACTGTATATGCTGTGTATAGTCTCCTGATTAAGTTTTGGCAGGTAAATATATCTAGAAATGTATCCATTTCTTATAGATTTCTCCATTTTTCCTAAAACCTGCTGTGTAGTTCAGGTTGGTCTCAATCCCACAGATTACCACCTGCCACTGCCTCCTGCATAATAGTATTAAAGGTATATAGCACCTCCACCTCCTCCACAACCAGTCCTCAAAGATTTCTTAATGATTCTAGGATCCTCTAGATTTGACTGGAATTTGTTGTAATGTTCCCTTTCAAATGGGTCTTTTTTCTCCCTTTCTTTAGGTTAATGTGACTAGTGGCTTGTTCATCTAATTGACTTTTTCAAAGAACAGTCTCTCTGTTTCAGACTTTTAAAAAAATATTTTTTAATTTGATATATGAGTGCTTTAACTACATGGATGTAAGTATACACATGTCATGCGATGCCCAGGGAAGCCAGAAAAAGATGTCAGATCCTCTGGAACTAGAATTACTAATGGTTCTTAGCCACCATGTGGGTGCTAGGATTGAAACTTCAGCCTCTGCAAGAGCAGCCAGGGCTCTTAACCACTGAGCCCCATACTAACCTTTTCATATTCTTCTTTTAGTCTCTTATTTCACTTATGTCTGTCCTAATCTTTTTGTTTATTATTAATTTGTGTTTGACAGGTATTTATTTGTGGCCTAGAATATGATCCACTTTGGAAAAGGTTCCAGGTGCTCCTGAAAATAAAGTGTATTCCATATCTGTTGGATGAAATAGTCTCTTTGTTTGTTGTCTATGTATGTTGTTTCCATTCTTTGGCCATTTGTGACCTTATTGTACTGGCCCTCTGTTGTGTAAGGGAGCTTCATTAATGAGAGTTGAGAAATTCATTTGTCCTCTTTGTCCCAGTTCTATGTTGTGTGAGCTTTAGGTATAGAGATTATATCACAGATGTGCCGCTTAGGCATGGGCAATCACAGATAATGTGAGTGTGTGACCAGCTGTGGTACTCTGCAGTAGTCTCCATCTGGTGCAAGCTCAGCTTCTTTGCTAAGTGGTGACTGAGATAACTGACTGTAAATATAAGGGTACATATTTTGCACTTAGTAATAAGTTACATTAGTCTAGGGATGTGACAGTTTTAAAGATTACTCTAAGATCTCTGACCTCTTCAGCCATGTGTATTTGACTGTGATTACAATAGGATGCATGAATTTCCTCCCATTGGGAGGGCTTTAAAATGAGTTAAGTAGCTGTTTATTGCCTTCAAGATAAAAGGCACTACTGCACCAGTGTCATATACTGTGCCAGTCTTTAATGTGGTTATTTGGTGATGAAGTTGATGTCCGGCCATCAACTGAACACTTGCGTAGTGTTCTCCAGAGCTATGAGAACTAGCCTTCCAGGAAGTTGCTTCTAGGTCAGTTCCAGCTCCATTGTTCCAAATCCTGTATCTGAAGTATGTCTTGTCTTCAGCAAAAGGGTCTTACCTTCAAGTTTTGGGAGGCAGTCAAGGGCTGTGGCACTACCTGTATAATTTTGAGAGTCACCTGGACTACCCTGTCCAACACCTGAAAGGGAGGTTTCATCTGTCTGGCACTATTTCTTGTTGTGTAACCTTCAGCTATGCACATGGACTCATGTAGAGATATTGTGTGTGGAATTTGTCATTAGTTCGTTAGATTAATGTGATTTTCTCTGGTGTTTTACACTACCTAGTAAGCATGTATCTCCCCTCTCTCAAGCTCCCTAATCATCCCTCCACACCTTCCCCATTTAAAGTGTCCACGTTTTCTCATTTCTCCCTTGATAATACCAGTCTCCATGGCCCCACCGCTCTTGTGTTAGCTCTTTCCCTTTATCCACAAAGCCCTTGAATAATCTTCCTCCTCCTATTTAATTATCTTCATTTTATCTATTTCTCCCTTAGTAAGACCTGTCTGCTGCTATTCTTCTCTCTCAGATTCCTTCTTTACCTAAATCTCTCTGGTTCTTTTCCATTTTCCTGGTGCCCGTAATTACATCAGGATATGTACTCACATTTAAGATTTGAGGCTAGGATCCACACATAAGGGAGAGCATACTTTGTTTTTCTAAATCTGTGTTACTTAACTTAGAATAACAGTTTCTAGTTCTATCCATTTACCTGCAAATGTCATGATTTCATCCTTCTTTACCACTGAATAAAACTCCATTGTGTAAATGGACTACATTTTCATTATCCACTGGTCAATTGAGGGACACTTAGGTCTCTTAACTATTGTGAAAGAGTAGCAACAAACATGGATGTACAAGTATTTCTGAAATAATATGAGTTTTTTGGGTATATGCCTGGGTTACCAGGTCAAATGGTAGATTCATTTGGAATTTCTGAGGAGTTCTCCACACTTCTTTCCATAGGGGTTTCACAAGTTTACAGTCACACCAGCAGTGACTGAGCGTTCCCCTTTCCCCACATCCTCTCCAGCATTTGGTATCATTTGTTCTCTTCATCTTAGCCACTCCGATTGAAGAAAGAGAAAATAGTAAATTGGTTTTAATTTGCATTTCCCTAATATTAAGGATGATGAACACTTTTTAAGTGTAAGATTTTTCATAACTATATTTCTTCTTCAGATCCTTAGCCAATCTTTTAATTGGGTCACTTGTTTTCTTAATTACATGTTCTTATATATTTTTTGAGTTCTTTATATATTCTGGACATTAAAACTCTGTTACATGTGTCCCTGATGAAGATTTTCTCCCACTCTGTGGGGTTTATCTTGACTTCCTCAGTTTTGTTGTCATTTGTTTTTGTTGTAGTTGTTGTTTGCTGCCCAGAAACTTTTTAGTTTATTTAGGTCCCACTTGTTGATTCCTTAATTCCTGAGCAACTGATTTCTGTTTTAGAAAGTCCTTTCCTACACCTGTAACTTGCTTCCAACATTTTATTCTAACAGCTTCAGAGTTTTGGGTCTCACACTAAGGTCTTTGATCCATTTTTAGTTGACTTTTGTACCAGGAGAAAGATAAGGGTCCGATTTCGTTCTTCTATAGGTGGTAATCCACTTTTGCTAACACTGTTTGCTGAAGATGCCATCTTTCCTCCAGTAAGTTTTCTTGCCCCCCATTTCAAATACCAGATGGATGAAATTGTATTCACTCAAGTTTCCATCTTCATTTATGCTCCATTTATCTAGGAGTCTATTTTTGTGCCAGTGCCATGCTGTTTTGATGACTATAGCTCTATAATACATTATGAAATCTGGTATAGTAATCACCCCTTCATTACTCTTTGTGCTCAGGGAAGATATGCTATCCAGGGTCTTTTGTGTTTCCATATGAATTTTGGGATTTTTGTTTTGGGGGTTTTATTGAGATTACATTAAAGCTGTATATTGCTTTTGGCAGGACTGTCATTTTCACAATATTAACTCTTCCAATCCATAAGCATGGGAGGCCCTTCCTTCTGGTGTCCTCACACTTTCTTTAAATATATAACATTTTCATTGTAGAGATGTTTAATGTCTTTGGTCAGGTTTATTCTGAGATATTGTATTTTGAACCTATTGTGAATGGGAGGGTTTCCATGTAGACTTTTTCCCCAGTTCCTTGTTATTGATATATAGAAAGGCTTCTGCTTTATGTGGATCACTTTTGTAATCTGTCACTTTACTGAAAGCGATAATCATTTCTCAGTTTTCTGGTGGAATTTCTGGCATCCCTTAGCTATAGTATCATGTCATCTCCAAAAAGGGATACTTTGACCTCTTCTTTTCCAATGGGTACCCCTTTAACTTCCTCTCAGTTTTCTTCTTGGCTCTAGGAAGATTTTCAAGAATTATATTAAAAGTGAGTGGAGATAGTGGACAGCCTTGTCTGATTCCTGATTTTACTAGGAATTCTGCCAGTATTTTCTCCATTTAGAATTAGGTTGGCTGCGGGTTTCTTTACACATCTTTAATTATGTTTTGTCTCCTCCAGTACAATTCCCTCTAGGACTTTTAACATCAATTCATGTTGAATTTTGTCAAAGGCCTTTTCCACGTCTATTGAGATGACCAAGTGATTTTTGTCTTTGAGTCCATTTATATGTTTTGTGACATTTATTCACTTATGTATACTGAATCATTCCTGCATGTTGCTGGACTGAGTCCAGGGGATCAGGACACAGTGTACGGGTCTGGACAAAGAGTGTAATCCAGAGATCTGGGATGTAAAGAGAAAATGTGGGCCTGTACCCAATCCTAGGAGGAGAACAGGATATGGGGCAGGAGAGAATGGAGTTTCTTAGGTCATAGCAGAGTGGAAAAGCATTGGACGGGATCAATGCTTTACCAGGACAGAAGGCTGGTCACAGAAATACAAGGCAGGCTTGGGGAGGGGCCGGCTAGTGTACATGACTGATCTAAGGTAGGTAAGGGCAAGCTGGGGTGGGAACAGCCTGTGAAGGCTCTAACAAACTAGACTGAAAAATTGACCTGTTCTGAATACAGGGAATAGGGTGCAGTGCTGGAGTCTGGTTTAAGAGGCCAGTCCAGAGTTCTCAGGTGCTAAGAGAAAAGGCAGGCCTGTGCCCAAGGCTGGAAGGAGAACAAAACTTATTTTTACTTCTTTGAGCAAGTCATACAATGTATTTTGATCATATCCTCCTCTAACTCCTCCCAAATCCACACCCTTTTCCTTCTCCCCCAGCCCTTGCTGCAACTATGTATCCTAGTTTAAAAAATATTTTATTGACTCTGAGAATTCCTTACACTGTATTTTCATCATAATCAGACCGCTCCTTCATCTCCACTTCCAACCCACTATACGTCCCCAGCCTCATGTCTTCTATTATTTTTCTTTTTTAAAAAGCCTATTAAGTTTAATTTGTTTTCCCTAAATGCTCTTAGGTGTGGGTCCATGCTTTGGAGTCTGATCAACCTACCAGATGCCACAGTCTTAAAGAAAACTGTCTTTCCCTCTTCTGGCAGCTATCAGTTGCCAATAGACTCCCAGCTAAAGTTGGGGCTTCTTGACAACCTCATCTCTCCGTGATGGGATTTTGTCTGACTTGGGTTTATGCAGATTTTCTGAATTTTGTCACAAGCACTGTTAGTTCATATGTACAACTAACCTGTAGTATACAAACAACAGATTTTTATTTTGTCATTGTTTGAGACAGAGTCTCCTTGTATCTCCAGCTGGCCTGGAACAAAATATGTAGACCAGGCTGGCCTCGGTTTCACAAGATCCACCTGTTTTTGGCTCCTGTATACTGGAGTTAAAGGTGTGCACCATCATGCCTAGTTTACAACATGGTTTTCTTTTATTCATCTAACCACCTCAGATTCTTACATTCTGCCCTCTCTTCTGCAATGATCCCTAAGCCTTGGGAAGTCAGGGTATGATATAGGTGTTCAGTTCAGGGGGACACACTCAGAGACTCTTATTCTCTGCATGTTGATCAGTTATGCTTTTCTATATTAATCACAATCTGCTGCAAGAAGCTTCTCAGGTGAGAGCTGAGTGATGCACTAACCCAAGCTACATTTCAATACTACATCCATTTAGCAGATGGTTCTCTCCTATGGTTTGTGACCTGCCTAGCCACAGGTTCTTGGCCCTATTATCAGTGGTATAGATTCCATCTAAGAAGTGGGCCTTAACCGAGCCAGAAACTTGTTGATTACTCCAATGTCACTGGTATCACTACTGCACTGGTGGGAATGCCTGTCAGGTCAGTTGTTATTGTCACTCGTAGGGTTTAAAGCTTGGAAAGGCTGATGATTACTCTTCCAGTAACGTGCAAAGCACCTTCTAGTACTATAAAATTTAGCCAATAGAGATAAAATTTCAAGGTCAATACCAGCTTGATTTCTTATTTGTTCTATAAATCGTATATGTAGTATCTTCAGAAATATTGTCTTACTGTGAAGTTATGGTAAGAAATGACAATAGCCATTACTGTCTGAGGGTCTATGGGACACCTTGCCAACACCACCAAAAGAGGGTGTCCATTCCTGGCAGTGAACATTTTGTTTGCTAGCCTATGGTGTCTAGAGGGACCCTTGCACCCCTATTATAAGGTAACTAAATTTAAGGTATTTTTAGATGGCATATGTATATATTTTAGAAAGCTTCTATAATAGTTTCCACATGACTTTTCAAAAAGCTTTTAGCATTAGTTATGGCTTTCCTTACTTTCCCCTCTCCTGCCCTCATTATTACCACCTTATTTAACTCTTCCTATTCCATTATTCTTTTTCCTTCATCCATTTTATTGCATTCTATTTCCCCTGACATGCACCCATCCCTTTCATAGATTCTTACAAATTTTCTGACCTCCATGATTTCCCAGTTGAAAGCTAACATTCACTCAGAGAGAGCTGACGATATTTGTCTTTTGGGGTCTGGGTGACCTCACTTAGCATAGTACTTTCTTGCCCCATCGATTTATCTGTGAATGTCATAATTTCATTTTTCTTAACAGATGAATAAATATTTAATAGTACACATGTACTATATCTTCGTTATCCATCCATCAGTTGATGCACATCTAGGTTGTTTCCATTTCCTGCCTATTGTGAATACAGCAGCAATGCACATGGACGAATGGCATCTTTGTAGTAGGATACACAGTCCTTTGTATAATCTGCCCAAAAGTAGTTGGCTGGATCATGTGATGGATCTATTTCTAGCTTTCTGATTTCCATAGAGGTGGCAGCAATTTGCAGTCCCACCAGCAATGACCAAGTGTTCCCCTTTCCCCACATCTGTGCCAGCATTTGTCATCATTGAGCACAAGGAATAAATAGTTCATGAACAGTTTATCAAAAGAAGTCTAATACAACACCAACATAACAGGAACTAATTAACACTGACCAATAGTAACTGTCAATATTAATGGTGTCAGTTCCTCAATAAAAGACACAGAATAATTGATTGTATTAGAAAACAGGATCCATCTTTTTGTTGTCTCTAGAAAACACACTTTAGCATCATTGCTCTATACGACCTCAGGGTAAAAGAATGAATAAAAGTTGTAAGAATTAAGAGAAAAATAAGGGTAACTATTCTAATGCCTGTCAAAATGAACTCAATACTGAAATTATCCAGAAGAGAGAGGTAAAAGCACTTCAGAATCATTAAAGGAAAATTCCACCGAGAGACTATTACAATCCTAAGCATATATTCACCAAACATGCCCCCCCTCAATTTCATAAAATGAACATGACTAGATTTAAATTATAGATTGACCTCAACACAGTGGTAATGGGTGACCCCAGACCCTGCTCTTACCAACAGAGAGGTCACCCAGACAAAAACTAAGCAGAGAAATTCTGGAGTTAAATGACATCATAAATCAAATGTACCTAACAGGCATCTACAGAACATTCAAACCAAACATCAAAGAATACACTCTCTTCTCAGAAGGCCAGAGAATTTTCTCCAAACTCAAACACATATTAGGACATAATGCAAACCTCAACAAACTTAGGAAAATTGAAATAACATCCTGTATCCTATCTGACCACAAAGGAATAAACCTGGATATCAACAATAATAGAAATGTGACACAGTACACAAACTCATGGAAACTAAATTACACACTACTCAATGAAAACTGAATCAGGGAAAAATAAAAAAGGAAATATTTTTAAAATTTTAATAATAAAAATTTTTATTTTTAATAAAAATAAAAACATAACATATCAAAATCTATGGGACACAGTTTTAAGAGGAAACACTAGAAAATCAAAGTTATCTCATATTAGTAACTTAACAATGTACCTGAAGGCCTTGGAAAATCAAGAATAAAATATCTATTCTTAAAGCCCTTTATATCTCTGGTTTTATTTTCTAGTGATTTATATTTCTTTTTATGGCAAAAAATATGTATTTTCTCTGTCAGTAAAAGTTTATGTAAGATATGTGACGTAATGCACAAATCCCACATAAGCTCAAGCCAGACAAAATCCCAACATAGATATGGGGAAGTGGGCAAGAAAACCTCAACCATATTTGAGCTTCGATTGGCAATCAGCAACTGCTGGGATGGAGACAGTCAGTCTCCTTTAGGGATGTGACTCTTGGTACTTTGACCAAGGGAGGGGGTCTAAGATCAAAATATATTGGATAAAATTCAGTACAAATATTTGATTAAGAAGTTTGTGTAAGGTGTCCAAAATATTTATACATATTCTCCTTTTTATTTTATATATTCCATTTTATGTATATGAGTATATTGCCTCCATGTATGTAAATGCACCTGTGTCATGCAATTCCGTAATGGCCAGAAGCAGACATTGGATCTGGAGTCACAAATGGTTGTTATCTGTCATGTGGGCGCTGGGACTCAAACCCTGGTCCTCTGGAAGTGTTCTTTACTGCTGGCCCCATGCATTCTATTTGTTAGCCATAAAAATATTTCTGAGACATTTTCCATTTTATCTCCTAGATCTCTTTATATAATTCCCAGTGAGAGATATTTTGTGCAAGTTTGAGATAAAGATAAATATGTCTGCACTGAGAAACACAATTTTCCTCCTGTTATCTTATGAGGTTTGAGTCACTTTGTTTCTCTTATCAGCGTCTCTGGGGAAAACTCAAGGCTAAATATTATGGTCCAAGTTGAAGCTATGTTGTTTTGAAAAGTCAGCTTGTCAGGCTGACTTTTATCTCTTTTCCTCACATGATTTCTCCTTTGTTTCTCTTACCTCATTTTTTTAAACTTATTTTTTTTGTAAACAACTAAACAGTATTTTAGCTTATAATGACATATCATAGCAAAGTAGTATTATCTAGAATGAAGGAGAATATAAAAGAGACATTATAAATTGAGTTACGAATACTTGACAGGTTAGATTGAAAATTCTTACAACCTAAAGAAAAGCAAAATTTTCTGTCTCAAAAATATTTCAAGGTAAGAATTGTATGCCTTATTATATGCATAGTATGGGTAAATAAGAAGTCATAATCCTATTTAGAAAAAAAAATTTCACTAAACAAATATTGAATGCTAATAAGTTGTTTTATGTGGTGTACTAATGTTGGTCTTAAAAATCTCTGATGTATGATAATGCTAAACTTTGATCTTTGCCTGTAATAGTTTAATATTGGGGATAATTCACTCTCATCATCAATATTTTAATGTTGTTCATAACATAGCTATATATTATATATATATATATACATATATATGCACATCATTAAAATGGAATCACTCACTCTGTAAAGCATAGGCACTCAAGAAATGACTGATAGGAAGTTACAAGCTCTGCCCAAACAAAATAACACAGACTGTGAGTGTTTCTATCATCAGGATAGAAATTTATTTCCTCTCAACTCTAGAAGCTAGAAGCACAGGAAAAAGGAGTTGGAAGGTTTGGTTTCTCCTGATTCCTCTATCTTTGGTGCGTTGATGGCATCCTTGTTGTGTCCTCACATGGCTTTTCTTCTATGTGCATATGGATTCCTAGTAGCTTTCTTTTTCATAAGGACGCTGTTCTAGTGCATGTAACCCCACCCTAGCAGCCTGACTGTTGACAGTCACTTATTTAAAGTCCTCTCCAAATACTACTAAGGTGCCATGGGCTGGGATTTTAACAGAAATGTCAAGATGTCACAGCTCAGCAGAAAATAAGGCGTTTGACACTTATCTTCAACTTATCTTCCACTCAATACTCTGTCTCATTTCTCCTTTGATGCTTTCAATATCCAGTAAATTCATCTTTATGTATTATGAAATTGCTTTTTGAAATCCAAAGAACTTCAGAGAATATACAGCCACCATTTAAGTTTTTTTTTTTACCCCCTGTTCTATTTAATTTGAGTTCACTGAGTTCACAAGTTTTCATGTCTGACATCAATCCTACCTTATTCTTTCCTATTTTTTAATGGGCTATGGATTGAACACTGGGCGTTGCCCATGTTAGGAAAATTCTCTAGCTACATCCTTGGCCCTTTTCCTTTCATTGGCATAGTAAATAAACAGATGACCAGAAATTAATTTTAAGAGTATAATCACACTCCTTCAATCTTTTTCACATTATAAAATAATTTACAATAAAAAAATCCTACAAAAAATATGCAGCCTTGAGATTTTTTACTTTATTTTTCTTTGTGTCAATTGGTCTCTCTATAGGCAAAATAAAATACCTCATAGGTGATCTGAAGAACAACTCAAACATTCCGTGTGAATGCCCATGCCCTCATTTCTCTCTTTATGCCGTGGCAGTTTTCACCAATACTAGTCACAAGACCTATTCACAGGAGCTCCAAATTCAGTGGCGCAAGTTATCTGTGGAGAACATTTTCTACTGTATTTGCTGTACTGGTGATTCTTTATTCCTTTAAAGGTTGGTAGAGTTGTTTGTTCCAGAGTTAAATGTCCTAGATTTCCTGTGAATCGCCTTCTATCTCATACCCACTTTCACTTTTTGGATATTGCTTTCTCCACATCAGGTTACCATCTGTCAGATTTTATTTAAATCAGTGAAACCTTCTATCAGTCTCCTGTCCTTTAATTTACTGTTTCAAATAGCCTGTGAGTGAGAAAATCAGATCAGACCTTATAAAATGAGGGAGACGGCAGGGGGAAGTAATTACCAAGTCCCAGCCCTGGCTTCAGTTTCTCTTATGCTGAATGATTTTCATGCCACTTAATCCTTTTAATGGCCTAAGGAGTAGGTGTTATCATTACTGTCCTTTTGTAGATAAGGAAACTGATGACTTAGGAAATAACTTGATCAAGAACAAATGTGTGAGAAGTGGACCAAGCACTTGAAATCTCTTCCTTGTCCAGCTTGGTCATGTCTATTTCATGTACCCTGAGGTGAAATCTTCCCTTAATGGGTTACTGTAGCTCTCAGTATTTTTGTGCCATATTAACATATTGATCCTATTGCAGTTTCCTCAAATGTTAGAAACACCATCATGATACTTAACTTAATACCATAGCTAGGCCAACTCATATGTAGTAAATTTTAATTGCGAAGCAAAATAATTACTCAAGGAAAAGATGCCCAATGATAATCACTGAAAACTTCTCATGCCAATCGAAAGCTTAGGCATGGTGGTCTCTAACATGTGGTTTCTACATTTACCTAACTCACTACATTAAACAGCTAGGACCTCATTAAACTTAAAAGAAACAACTAAGAAAGTGAAAAGGAAAGATACAGAGTGGGAGACAATCTTCACATGATACACATCTGACAGGGGATTAACATTCACAATATAGAAAGAGCTAAACAACAACAACAACAACAAAGAAACAAGAAAATAAATAGCCCAGTAAAAAGATGGGCCAAGGACTTGAACAGAGAGTTCTCAAAGGAGAAATAAAACTAAGAAACACATTAAAAAGTGCTCAGTAGCCTTAGTAATTAGAGAAATGTAGATCAAAATCAATTTAAAATTTTGACTTACCCCAGGCAGATGGACTAAGACCAAGAGAACAAAAGACATCAAAGGCTGGCAGGATGTGGAGGAAGGGGAAACGGGGTACTGAAACTGGGCAGCAAGGAAGGAGGTTAGACAGGGAGAGAGAGGAGAGATGAACAAAGCTTAGGTGACCTCAAAAGCTAGATGGAAATGTATGAATGTATTTTCAGGAGGATTTTGACCTCCTGAAAAATATACATATAATATCTAAACACAAGTACATGTGTATACGTCAAGGATATGTAACAAGGAACGCAGTGCCAGACAGGAGAAACCTCTTTTTGAGTTGTTGGTCAGGGTAATTCAAGAGACTCCCAAAATAACACAGATCATTACCAGAGTCCTTGATTATCTCCCAGAACTTGAAGATAAGGACCTATTGCTGAAGATGGGATGTACTTCCGATACAGGAGCTTGAACTGACCTGGAAACCTTCTCCTTTAAGTCTCCTTCTCACAGTTCCAGAGGATACTATGTAAGCTGCTAAGGGAGAAAATCAAACAGTGGTCCAACCCATATTTAAAGCCCAATAATGATAAATACTGGCACAGAAAACTAAGTCTATTGGTGTATCAGTAGTGGCATGTTATCGGGGGTAAATCAGCAGTTATCTAATTGGACTTAAAGTCCTCTCAAGGGAGGGAACTCATGGGTGACCCTGTAAACACAGCCAAATACACACAGCTGGAGGGATCATAGATCCTAGAGAAACCCATCTTTCATATCTTTAGAGAAATGAATTTCTTGCCACGTGCTAAATATGGATCCTTATATTGAAAAACAAGTTTACTGTACACTACTAATCAAAGAAGCCTCTTTTTGCAACAGATGGAAACTATTACAGAGTCCCAGAACTGATCATACACAGAGAATATATCTGAGAGACGCCCAGCCCTAAGTGGCAAATCTGCAGTAGAACCTCTACACCTAAGTCTCAAGGAACATAGTGGAACAAGAAGTAGAGAGAATATTAGTGTATCCCTCAACTCTCACCAGGGAAGCTTTCTTATATAACAGAGTGCAGTGTCCACAGAAGGTCACAACCAGCTAAGTTTTAGTGAATAAGAGACTGTAGAGTGCATATCCTTAGATTGGACTCCCATATTAAACCTTGCCCATCCATGGGTCAGGAACCATTGCAGAAGAGGGGGTGGAAAGATTGCAAGAGCCGGGGTTGGTGCATGAACATAAGGAAAGAGGCTTTCAGGCCATTGGAAACCTGCTCTTATGAACTTATAGGAATAGCAAGCACAAGACCCATGCCACCTCAATCAGACAAAAACCCAGCACAGAACTGGGAAAATGGGCAGCAAGTTCCAACCCTGCTCTAGGACCTATTGGTAACTGATTACTGCTGGAGAGAAAAGAGTAGATCTCTTTTAAGGGAGAGGCTGTAGATAGGCTGATTAGACTCCACTGGTTGAACTTGCACCGAAAACATCCATGTACAAATGCTTAACCATATAGGACTTAACATATATGACAGAATGCATGAAATCCAATGCATGAGGGGGTGGACTGGGGAGGGGGTCCAAATTTGATTGATAACCATTATACGAAATGCACAGTAACTCACTAAAATAAATATTTTTAAATCTTCACCTTTACTTTTGAAGTAAATTCTGCTAACGTACCAAGGTATCAGGTGAGAAACCTGAGGTTTTTAATGGCTAGGTCATTTCCTTATCTAACCTCTCTTCTGCTTTCCTCCTGCCTCCCCAGTTAAAGTAGTCCCATTTCCCAAGACTGTCACATCCCTAGACAAATGTAATTTCTTACTATGAGCAAAATATGTATCCTTATATTTACGGACAACTATCCCAGTCACCATTCATTAAGATTCTTTTGCACAAGACAAAAACTATTACAGAGTACCACAGCTGGTCACACACAGGTATCTGTGAATTGCCCATACCCAAGTGGTTAATCTACAAGACCACCTCTATACCCAGGCTCACAGAACATAGAACAAAAGATAAAGAGGACACTAATGAATCTCTTAATTCTCATTAATGAAGATCCCTCATGCAAAAGAGGGCGAGGAACACAAAAGATCACTAATGGCCAAAGCATAGTAAGTCTGAAGAGTGTGGGTCCTTGGACAGGACTCCTAGATTAAACTTCACTCACCCAGGACTCAGAGGCCATTTTGGAAGAGGGGTAGAAAGATTGTAAGAGCCATGAAAGATGTATGTAAATAAAGTCCTACAAGCTTCTGGACCTTGCTCATATGAACCTGCAGCAATGGTGTCAACTTGCACAAGACCTATGGAAACTCAAGCAGATAAAACCCATCAGGGAACTGTGGAAATGGTCAAAAACTGCCAATATTAATCAAAGAATTATAGGCAGCTGATTACTGCTGGGTGAGGAAGAGCTGATCTTGAAGAGAAGGACTCTAGATAGACTGCCTAGACTATAGTGGATAAACTTGCACTGAGGGACATCTGAGGACTTAGCTTGAAAGGATGGGCCTTGACACCAATGACAGGATGCATGAATTCCAGTGGGGGCAATGGCTAGGGAGGGAATCTGTGCAGAAGGGGCATAAAGATGATTAAGATAGACTGAGATTCCATATGAAATAAAAATTCAATAAAAATGTGAATTTCATTTTTTCTTGTTTTTATTTAATATTTGGTTAATAATAAAATAGCAAATAAATATAAAATAGTAAATAAAAACAATACAAAACAAATAACAAAAAAAGTACTCCCATTTTCTTCTTGGTAGTACCTGGCTTCTATTATCCCTCCTTTCTTTTTAAAAATTTTAGCCTATTTATTATTTTGTTTCGTGTGTATGGGTGCATTCCTTGCATGTGTGTAAATGCACTCATGTCATACAATGCCCAGTGTCAGAAGTGGACCTCAAATCTCCTGGAAATGGGATTATGGATGGTTGTTAGCTGGCCTGTGGGTGCTGGTACTCAAATTCGGGTCCTCTGCAAGATCAGCCAGTGCTCTGAACCGCGGAGCTGTCTTTCTGGTCTCTATGCCTTGTCTCTTGAGGCCCTTCTTCCCCTTCACCCCCAGGCTTCCTTGCATGTCCTTCCTTTCCCCTTCCCACCTGAACAGCCCCAGTTTTCACATTTACGATCCCCCTCAATTTACTCTTTTCACATCTTACTATCCCCGTCTCTCAGGCTTTTTTCCTCCTTTACCTAAGTGTTTCCTTTCCGTTTTCCTGGCTCCTGCTGTCATATCAGGGTATATACTCACATGTAAGAGGTTGGTGCTATGACCTACAAATGAGGTAGAATTTATGTCATTTGTTTTTCTGACTCTGTGTTACTTCACTTACTATAACAGTTTCTAGTTCCATCCATTTACCTGCAAATTTCATAATTTTACCTTTCCTTACCACTGAGTAGAAATCCATTGTGTAAATATATCACATTTTCACAATCCATTCATCAGCTGAGGGACATGAAGTTGTTTCCTTTCTTAGCTATTGCGTGGAGTGCAGCAGCAAGCATGGATGTGCAGGTGTCTCTACTGTAGGGTGAGTCTTTGGGGAATATACCAGAGCGTGGTATAATTGCATGATATGGTAGATTTATTTTTAGTTTTGTAAGTCTCCACACTGCTTTCCATAGTGGTTGCAAGAGTTTACATTCCCACCAGGAGTGAATGGGCGTCCCCTTTCTCCACATTCTTGCCAACATTTAGTGTCTTTTGTTCTCTTGATCTTAGCCTGTGTGACTGCGGTGAGATAAAATCTTTAAGTGGTTGATTTGCATTTCTCTAATTACTAAGGCTGTTGATCACTTTTTAAAAAGTGTTTCTTAGCCTCTTTTATTTCGTTGTTGGAGAACTTTCTATTTAGGTGTTTAGTCCGTCTTTTTTATTGGGGGGTTATTTTCTTGTTTCTTTGATTTTTGAGTTTTTGTGTATTCTGGATATTAATCCTCTGTTAAATGTGTAGCAGGTGAAGATTTTTTTTTCCCAATCAGTGGGAGACCCTTAGGCAGTCAAGCTCTTGAGAACAGGTGACTGTTGGTCTAGAACAGTGGCCCAGTGTTCAGCCACAGATGAAAATATTAAGCCATCTATCTCATCCTCTCAACGCTCAGAGAACATGATTGTGGAAGAGGCTGTGGCAAGAATGTACAAACTGGCAGGAGGTCTGGAGTGCTGTGTAGCTATTCACTTCAAACTGAAATGTTCTCTCCCTGGAAGGAGGAAGGAGAACCATAAGACTCAGGAAGTAAATGATATATATGAGCACCAAATAGTAAGCAGCAGAAAGTAGTAAATGAAATTTCCAAGGCTTAGGAACCTCCTGAAGTTGCGAGATTAACAAGGCTCCTTCTGAAGGTTTTATAAGCAGCAACAACTGCAGAGAAGAGGCTCTTCAGCTAGCCAAGCTGCCTTTAAGTTGTGCAAGGAGCCACAACGATGCAGCTTCTCTGAGCTATACCCCATGCAGAGGTGTGTTTGTTTGCTGTTTGGTGGTATATCTCCCTCTGAATCTCACATGCTCCTGTAAGTACTTCTTCACCAATATTACTATACACAGCTCCAAGAAACTGTAAGGTTCATTAAACTAGATTTGTATGGATTTTTTAGTCTATTATTGCTGTTCTACCTTGGGTGAACAGATTTTTTCCCCAGGAGTTCATACAACAGTGGGGGTACGGGAAGAGAGGGAGGGTATATATAAGTTCTCTGCTTATTCCTTTTTTGTAATTGTAAAGATTATTTTGAACTAATTACCAATCCTTAAAAAAATATCATTTGTACCAGAAGTAAATAAGTAGTAAAATTGTTACCAAGAAATCTGTTCTAAATGTGTCGAACACTAAACAGATAAACTGAGCTAACAATTCTGCCACCATTTAAACATGTTCAAAAACCTTTAATGTGTCTCTTAAGTGATGATGTATAAAGTTTAAAACTCTCAGATATATTTTTGATTTGCTGCTGATGAAAAAATATATTTATAAAGTAGATGAATCAAGTTCTTTTAAATATATATTTTTTTTAAACAGTGGGAAAAGGGGCAATGGTTTTAAAATGCAGTGTGTTTTACCAGGAATAAGCCTGTTTGGGTGTATATGCCGTTTTTGTTTTTTACTAAATTAAACGTGTTGATATTTTCTATGGTTGGAATATCCTAGTCAGTAGAAAGCAGTTGCTCATCTGCAAGGCCCCAAAGAGTCAGCAAGCAGTGCTGTGCATCCACGTTGAACAACCATTCAAGAGAAAACATGGCCTGAACCATTCACAGGTTGAGTCAACTTTATTTCTACCACTTGATATTTCTCTTCATCTACCTATTTTCCAGCCCAAATTTGAACTGTATCATTTACTTCACTGGAAATATAAACGTCACTCCAGCTTGGGAATTAGCAGCTATTAGGCTTAGGGAGTATGACATGAACAAGAGGCTCTTCTCATGGGCTATCAAGACAGGCTTTCTAGAAATTCAGGACACTGAGGACTTGTCTCTCCCCAGAGAGAAGGTCAAGGGAGACACATCAGCAGGTCCAGCTATAGATGGCTAAAGGAACAACTTATCAATATGGCAAAACATGCCTATGGCTCTCTGATCAGATGATATTGGCAGACACTATAACTTTTGTGTTTGTTCAAAGCACTAACTTCCCCCGCCCCTTTCTTAACACATGGAATTGGAAAGAATGATTGATAATGTATTTTTCATGTCTGCAACTCAGTTCTCAGAAAGTTTCCATATAAATGGAAGTCAGTATTCAATGTCCCTTCTCTTTGCTCATGTTTCTTAGTGAAACAAGCTTTGCTAGGGGCGCCAAGGGAAGGTAGTTTTGAATAGCACTGTGAAAACTCCGGACTGCTCACCAGGCTGACTTCAGAAAATGTTTGTACTTCCCTTTGTACTTCATTTGGTGAGTCTGAAATGAACTAAAAAAATGATGTCATCTGCTGTCCAATCATCAGATCAGGTCTCAGACCATCTGTGTAACTTTTTCCTAAAATAAGATTTACATTTAAAACTTCTGTCCAAATGTAAAAAGAAAATCTCTGACAAAGGTTAAAACCATAGAAAGAGACATCCTCCTGATGGATAAAATTAGGCTTGTCATTATTAGTGAAGACAAGGGCTCTCCTTGGCTAATAACATCCTGATTTTTCCTCATTTTTAGAATCCGAGAGAGCAAGAAGCATACTATATCCCTCTTTCAGTTACCTTTCTCATTTTCTGTGATATTTAAGGTTGATAAGACTACTGAAAACATGTTTTCATGTTATTAGCCAAGGAGAGCCCTTGTTTTAAGAGGCAGAGGTGGTAGATGACCAAAAGGAAACAGCTTTCCAGACAGATGATCAGTTATACATATGAACTCATGGCCATAGTGATAGCATGCACAAGTCCCACACAAGCTCAAGCCATACAAAATTCTAGCATAGATGTAGGGAAGTCGGGAAGAGTCCCCAACCTTAGCTGAGAAACTATTGGCAACTGATAACTAATGGGAGAGGGAGAGCTCTTTAATGGCTCTAGTAGATGGATGTACATTGAAGAACATTTGGGGACACAAAATTGACTTGATAGTCCTTAATATATATGACAGAGTACATGAAATCTGGTAAGGGGAGAGCAAAAGGAGGGTTGCAGATAGGGGAGGATTTCTAAATGTGATCAAAGAATATTGCATGAAATTTGCAAAAATTCAATAAAATATAAAATGATCAAAAGTAATAATATAGCTATCTTTTAAAATATTTTATTCATTATTTTTATTTTATGTGTATGAATGTATTGCCTCTGTGTGTGTAAGTGCATCTGTATCATGCAATGCCCTCAGAGGTCAGAAGAGGGTACCAGATCCTCTGGAACTGGAGCTACAGATAATTACTGCCATGTGGGTGCTGGGAATTGAACTCAGGTCTTCTGCAAGAGCAGCCATTGCCCTTAATCACTGAACCATCTCTCCAGCCCTAACTATCTTGACTATGCTGGCTTTTCATCTTGAGTATGAATAAAAAAATAATATGAATGAAAATGCCTTGCCTCATCTCAACAAAATAGTCAATTCCAAATAGCCCAGTTTTCCTGAAGGTCTGCTTGCAACTACTTTCACTGCGCAAAGTTCAGAAGCACTTAGGGTTTCCAGTAACAAAGAATGGAAAATGACTCAAGCGAGGGAAAAGGACATTTATTGGAAGGACATTGTGAGGTTCTCAGGTGAGATCATTTTAGTGAAGAAGTCAGCTTTCCTCGAACATCTTAGCATTATGCTAGTTCACTGCGTAAAATAGCATCATGCTGAAATGACCTAGAAAGCAGGAAGGTTCATGCTTGTTCATGCAAATTATTTCCTTGGGAAAGCAGGATATAAACAGGAGCAGAAATGGAAGATAGGTAACTCATAAACAATTCTGGGGAGCCAATGTTCCAAAAATCCATAAAAATATCTCCTTCAAAATGAAGTACATGTCATTTTGTCCCTATCCTGTAGAATTCAGCGTTGGTGAGTGAGCCTCTTTCAATAGTTATGGTAGTAGATTCAATTAAGTGCTTTGTTCCAACTTATTTATCCTGGTCACAAAATCTACTGAGATTTAGGAGTGGAGGCAAGAGCAAAAGAAGGCCGTGTATTGAAATAGTCTGTCATAAGTTCATTGTGAGAATGAATGTGGTGCTTGAAGATTAGCATGCTACAGGGACTTACCTGAGAACAGAAAATTGTGAAAGGGTGACATTCTCACAGTGTTAAACATTAAGATGTGTATATTTGATTACTCGCTTCTAGAATCTATTGAGATTCTAGTAAACTTAGAGCAGAGGTAAACAGGTGCAACAGAAACCTATGGCCACAGAGGCTAAGATTTACTACCTAATCCTTCACAGGATAAGTTTGTCAACTCAGGCTTAAGGGAATGGCTAATTTTTGCAATCAAGAAAAAAATGAGGAACTCAAAGAATTGTAGGACATCATTGGATAAGTCAGCCTGTAAGAGTGCATCAGAGCACAGCCCAACACTTAAGGACTGACCATTTAGGACAATTCTAAAAGAAATGACTCTTGAATAGCTGTCTAGTTGAGGTAGGGAGTAGTCAAACCCAGCTGATTTAGTACAGGAGTGCTGAACTCGTGGTGTACGAATTACAACATTTATAGTAATTTTGGTCATTAGAGTCATTAATTACAAAGAGATTCATTGGTTATTTCATTATAAATTAGTCAAAGGAATTATTGAACTTAGAATATCGTTTATTTTCTTGTTTATTTTACAAAACAGGCCATTGTTCAACTGTGATGCTTTTCTGGTAACATCAAATAGCTCTAATATACTTTTGAAAAACTCAAAGAAAAGATACACATTTAACATGCCCCTTCTGTCTTTTAAAGTGTAAATGAAGTCGTATCTACTTTCTTTTCCTTTAGAAAATGACTTTATTAAAATATACATGGATTTAAATTTTTTGAAACTAACTCAGAGAGTAATTTTATTATAAAAGCAAATTTTGTGTATATTCACTTGGAATATTGTCCATTGTAACATAATTTTAAAATTCCAAATAGTAAACTCTGTCATCCTTGAAGATTTACATTTCTAAACCTAAACACTTTAAAATAATCTCCTAATCTACTTAAAAATTTTCCACATAGAAGTTTTGATGGATTTTATAGTGGGAAAATGTATGGGAATACTTTTCAGGAATTTTCTATTAAAATTTCAACAATTTCCCTAGATGTAGATACAACTGAAAACCATAGGTATCATGCTTAAGTGAGTAAAATTAATGGAACAATTCTACTGAATCGGCATGTTTTTTGTAAACTGTCTTTTTAGTTATGGGTATTAAAATAAGGTATAAAATAAACTCACTTTATTATTAAACCTCTGAATCACTTGTTAAAAATACTAATTAAAGATATCAAAAGTTTGGAGTATTTTGAATCACATTTCATATAATAAAAATTGTTTTCTTAAAAAAATAAAATAAATTGGAAAAAATGAAGATGACTATAAATCATATAAATAGATTTTATGAAAACAGAGTTGGTAATACCCATTAGTGGAAATTTTCTCTAACTTTGTCCTTAAAGATGTAACATTATTTGAAGAGAAGTTATTTTAATCATGTTACAATGAACAACAGAACAGAAATCATCAATAGAGTATCTTTGACAGCAGAGAATACTTCCAGGGAAGCATTTGTCTGTAACTCTACTACTCTATAAAACCCTGGCACTGCTCAGCATGGCATCCACACCAAAGTGGAGAAATTCAGCTTGTGGACCATGATGGTCTCTCCCAGATAATCAGAATAACTCCACGAAGCTATTGAGACTTGCTAATCAAGCACCCATTCCCTTTCCAAGTGCTAAATCGGGAATTTAGAAATTAAGATTACTTTCATAGCCTCTTTACAGTAATAGAATCAATTTTGTTTGATGATTTCTGTGAGTTTTTTTTTTTTTAAGACAGCCTCATATTGTAGTTCAGATTTGCCTGGAACTCACTGTATAACTCAGGTTATCTTCAAATTCAAGGTGATCCTCCTGCTATGGCCCCCTGGGTGCTGGGATTATAGACATGAGGCACTCTACCCGGCTTGATTCCTGTTTCAATAATATAAATTTATCTACTTTTACTGTGTATCAACTATTCTGTAGCTCTTCATGACATAGAATACCTTTAATAAAGTAAATTAAGAATTTTAATGGAACTCATCATGGTTAGTTTTTAATTGCCAACTTGCCACAATCTAGGATTATCTAAGAATTGAGCCTCAGTTGTGGAACTGTCTAGATCAGGTCAGCCTTTGGGTATGTCTGTGGGGGGACTGTCTTGATTGCTAATTGATGTAGGCAGATCCAGCCCATTGTGAGTGGCACCATTTCCTCTTCAGGGAGTCCTGAACTAGAGAAGACAGGAGAGAGATAGGTGAAAGCATTTGGACAGCACAGATATACTTGTTTCTTTCTGATTTTGATTGTGAACATGTTGAAAATTCTTGTCTCGACTTCTCCAAAATGATGGACTGTGATCTAGAATCGTAAGAAAAATAAATTCTTTTCCTTCTGTTGCTTTTGCTCAAGATATTTTTATCACAACAACACAAATGAAACTAGGATAGAAATCTTATATCTCCGCCGATTTCTGCCCTCTAAGAAAACAAAAATAAGAGAAGTAGCAACTTGTGTTTCAGTAAGATCGGAGACACTGGCAACCAGAATTACACTGAAAGTGGAAAGCTTGCCAAATATAGAAATAAAACAGACGAGGAAAGATTCTGAGAAAGCATGGCTAAAGCTAGAATTTCAAGCACGGGGCTGAACACAGTTCTTTAGAAGAGTCTATGTGAATTTAACTAAGTGGTCAGTGTTACATGGAACAGTAATAGGAAAAGTCAGCATGCTGGGTCTTCTGAAAGAGAGCAGCTTTAGTTATTCTTTCCTCTAAAAAAATGTCTGGTCTAAAGCAGATCACCGGGAAGACTCAGATGGTCAGCGTCAAAGGTTCTGTGAATATTCAGCAAAGGGAAATGGACATGGACAAAATATATGCTACAGAAGTTAGGACGGTGCCACAAGCCCACACCAAGAGGGAGGATGTTTTTATTTATTTATCTCATAATTAGACCTAGATTAAAAAAACAATCAGGCTCCCAATAGTGTGCAAACATGACTTGCAAGAGAAAACAAGAGGTGGATTAGGGTTTTTACTGTGGTTAGAAGGAGAGTTCAGGGTGCAGAGGCACACACGAACTGAACCTGCAAAGGTACCCACAGAGGAACACTGGGACTTTCTTGGCTTGGTGAGCTATTGGGCAGGATTGAAAGGCGCAGAAGTGTGAAGCGTTGTGAACAGTTGTCATCCTGTGACTTGGGAGTGTCCTCTAGGGGCCTGTGTGCTAAAGGCTTCATTCCCGGTGTGGTGCTACTGGGAAGTGCTGGAACCCTCAGAGGTGGGAAACATTGGGAAGCCTTATGTCAGCAGTGCTGTGTTCTTGGAGAGGACTGTGAGATGCCAATCTTCCTCTTTCTCTCCTTTGTTCTAGCCAAGGGCTTCTTCCACCTCACACTCTTGCCACAGATCTAAAAACACTGGACTCCACTAGCATGTTCTAAAACCTCTAACAGTTTTCAGAAAAATTTCACAATCAACTAACAAAATTTAAAAGGCACCAATTAGTTCAGTGAGGTTATACCAATGACCATATGTAGGCTGAAAATCAGTGTGAGAGTGTGTCAATGCTAGTTTATTGTGATTATAATGTCAGTTTAAAAACAGCTTCCTTAAACATTGCTAAAACATTTAGGAAACTTCTATAATCTTAAACAAATGAAAAACTCAGTAAGGACCATATGCACAGATCCTAAGCATTGTCTCCTGTCATCATTTCATCATTAAGGACCATATGCACAGATCCTAAGCATTGTCTACTCTCACCATTAAGGACCATTTTGCACAGATCCTAAGCACTGTCTCTCCCACCATCTTTCTTCCCTCATCTCATCTCTCCTTCATCATTAGACATAAGAAGTCTCTGACCAGGTTCAAAAGTGGTGATTAATGAAGCAAATGATGGAAAATGGTATGTCTAGGTATATACTATCAACAAAATAATGTGGAACAAATCAGGCTCATGACACCTTGTTCCTAGTTGATTTCATTATGGAGAGCATGCTAGAATGTATCCATGCTCTGGTACTGGATTAGTTTGTTGGTAAGGGAACAGTTAATTAGGTAAGATGCCTGATGGCAACACCTATACAGTTGGAAAGAAACTTCTGAGATGAATGCAAACAGTAGCTAATTGCTGGCAGAAATCATCTCTCATGATGCAGATAGAAAATGCTGTGGTGTGAAATTACTTTATACATCTGTCAAAAGCACACTAACATGATTATATCCTATTTCATGCTATTTGAACATTGAGGTTATTGTTTTTTATTCTAGAATTATAATCTTTTGGCTGTGACAGCATGTAATGTAATGTAAAAAATAAAGAATAAACAAGCTATCAAAAAGGGAAATTTCATTCAAGTAATGCAATGAATTTGGCAAGGATAAAAAAGATGAAGTTGCTAAATAATAAAAATGTTATGGCTGAAGCGTTCATACTGGTGTCCTTTGCACACATGCCGTCAGGATATGGGAAGTATTAGCATTATGTGATTTACTAAAAAGTCATCTGTAAAGAACACAAAAAGCCTGCTGGCATCATGGCTCCAGATGCTTACTATGCACGCTAACAGAAACAGTTTATAAAACTATATACACTGATAGAAATATCAGGGAGTGCTCTGATTCACTTTCATCTGTAATTGATAAAGGCATGGGGGTTGCTACGGGATGTATATAAATAAATGTTCCAAATTAGTCGAGCTGCAGTTTGGTGTTATAGATAAAGTGCTGAGGTGGAAAAGGAAGCCTTCACAAAGCATAGACAGATCTTTCTCAAAGGGAAGTCAGTCCTCTTTCAAACAGACATCCCTGCATCCTTCAGAGGGGAACAGAAGGCCACTGTAGTGCGATGAGTGGGAGCACAGAGCTGTGAAATAGCCTGGCTCATCAGGGGCACTGCAAGCAGCTTTGTCTAGGGAGGGAAAAAAACGGTCCAGGAAATAACGCAGTAAAAGAGAAGATGACAAAGTAGATGAGGGTGAGAGGGTCTTTGGTGCCATTCCAAGAATTATGACCTTTATTCAGAGTAAAATGTGTAATAGATAATTTTACCAGGAGAGGATGTAATATTAGGGCTTAGAAGGTCAGTTTGGTGATAGGATTGAGGGTGGACAGCAGACAAATAAGATTAGAGAACAAATAGCCTGTCAAGAAATCATCCCCAGAAATGATGAATACCTGAACTGAGGCAATGGAAGAAAAGCATAGAGGAAAATCCAGGTAGAGGTGATACTAGGGATATCAAATCTGTAGAATTCACTAGTGAACGAGCTATGAGGATGTATATAAATTGTATCAATGATCAAGACTTCTGTCTTAGGTGATTGTTGGGGTGCTGGTCTTTTCATTAAAGTGGAGAATAGGAGACATGCAAGTTCAGGAGAGACAAGACTAACTTACCTTATCTGAGTGGAAGGAAAGGTGTGGGACAAATAGTGCCAGCGGGGCTAAGGAGAGAAATCAGGCCGAGACTCACATAATCAAGGTTGTTAGTGGGAGTCATATGGAATATATAAATGAGTCCTCTCATGAATAGCAAACGCTGGAGAACATTATCGCCCCAGATGCTGGCTGTCAGGATTGCACTCTGGTCAATGTAAACTTCTTCATTATACCTTCAAGGCTTCAGCTTGCTCCTTGCCTGTGTCCATTACTCTGTTCCTTCTAACTTATTCTGAGGCTTGGCTATCACTCTTTCTGCTTCCAGATAGGTGATTTAAGGTTGCAAACTTCTGCCTGTTCCCTCTGCTTGAAGTTTTTGATTTTCCCTAGTCCCCATCTGCCAAGCCAAACCAAACTAAAACAAAACAAAATAAAATTCTTAATATTTTAACTTTTTCTACCATGTACAGGTATATTGAACCTTTTAACATGTCAACATGTCATCTACAAAGTTCACACTGAAATCCACACAACTGATTTAGAAACCAAATCTCATGTTTTAAAAAACTAAAATTTCATGGTTGGCCACACTTATACACATCCTGACTTTATATTGAATCACCATGAATATATCAGTCTCTTCTACAAATATCAGCCTATAGTCAAGGTTATTACATCCATAAAGTATTTGTTTTAGTTAGCTTTTCCTTGCTGCTGTGATAAAAGACTCAATGACAAAAAAGCACTTGGAAAGGAAAAGGTTTATATCATCTCACCCTTCCAAGTATCAGTCCATCAATGAGGGGAAACCAAGGCAGGGAGTGAAGCAGGAACCTGGAGGCAGGAAATTAAGCAGAGACCATGAGAAATGTTGCATACTGGCTTGCTTGTTTTCTATGACTTTCTCGGCTACCTTTATTATACAGTCCAGGCACACCTTCCCAGGGCTCTCCTAGATGAATAAACAATTAAGAAAATGTCTCACAGAAATGTCCACAGGCCAGTTTGATGGAAAGACTTACTCAGTTGAGGTTCCTTCTTCCTAGGTGATTTTACTATCTGTTTTTGGTTACTTTGAAGCAAATTGCAGCTGAATGAAAGATAACATTTTACATTTAAAAATGTATCTATATCATGAATTAACAAAGGATAGCAATAATAATAATAACAATGATATAGAAATAATAGTCACTATGGTCAATATTCAAATGTTTTCCATTACAGTATCCACACACATTGCTAATGGCTACTGAGTATTGAGAAGGGTTTCTTGGAAGGATGACTTTCAACTGTTGTATAATCATCAGTGAAAAGGAATCTGGTGTTTAAACAAATTAGTCTTGCTATCCACACACTATCTCATGTCCTGTTGAGATTCTTCATTAGCAAAACCAATAGGTGGCAACAGCATAGAAATTCTATCAATATATTCAATTATCTATAGTGAAACACAAGGCAAAACATGGTAAAAATGGATCAAGAGAGGCAAAGAAAAAGCCATACATCAGTAGTCTATGAAACAATTTACACACACACACACACGTACACACACACATACACACAAATGTACAGATATCTATACACACAGAAACAGACATTCAAACACATTTAAACCCACAAATATGCACAAGCATATGCCATGGTATATGTGTGCACACATACACACACACACACACACACACACACACACACTAAACAAATGTAATAAAAGAAACTGAGATATTCCAGTTCATATATTCCAACTTCATCATCTCAAAAAATTAGAATTTCTTGACATGTAAAAGGTAAGGAAAATGACCTATCAAACAACAGGATATGAAGTTGGGAGGAGACAGGCTGGTGAATATTTGGGAGACATTGTATGAATGCACAAAATTTTCAAACAATAAATAATAAATATTATTTTTAAAGGAGCATCCAAGATTTAACTTCCGTTACTGTCTCAATTACAGAGTCTAGACAGCCCCAACCATTCTTACCCAGACTCTGTTGCAGCTTGGCATGGCCAAGTGACATAATTTTAGCTCATGAGTTACACCAGCAGATATTGGTTAGGATCTTGAAGAATCTGTTTTTAAATGGGACATAAAACTCCAGTATTATATTCTGTGACTCTTTTTTTTTTCCTTTCTCCTCCCTTTTGCCTGTCAGACTAAGTCAAAGCCTAGGAGGACAGAAACATATTGCAGGCATTAGGATGAGAGCCGCCTGCTGAGGGTAGCAGAGCAGAGAGAACAGAAGAGCCTGTCTTGGGAGTGACATCCTTGAGTAGTTTCACCACACCTAGGCTGCACATCTTATTTTGAGGGGATAAAAACCCTTACCTATTTAAGCTGATAGTGGATCTTTATTCTGTCAATTCTGTAAGAAACCTTCCAAGTTGATATGCTTGCTGTTTTTCGTACTTTAAACAAGACTGTCCATCAAAAAGTTAGTCTATTGGCAGGAAATGCAGGGACAGAGATATCTGCTAGGTTTTTATTCCTTTGAGAGTCTACTACCTGCTCACTTTAGATACCCATATTCTATGATATAGAAAGTCCAAGGGGGGCATGGTTCATTTTTTTTCTGGATTCATTTAGTTAAAATGTGTTTGAGGTGCTGAAGAGATGGCTCAGCAGTTAAGAGTACTGGCTGCTCTTGCAGAGGACTTGGGTTTGATCTCATCACCCACATGGCAGATATCAACCAACTGTAACTCCAGTTCCAGGTGATTGGATGGCCTCTTTAATGTGGCAGGCATTGCACTACACAGGTATGTCTATCTTCATGCAAACAATACACTCATATACATAAAAATAATAATAAACAAAACTTGAAAAATTTAAATTTGAAATGAAATGTTTCTGCTTCTTAAACAACTTTAACTCTATGATAATTAAAAGAGATACCTGAGTTACCTCCCAGAGGCCAGAGAATTAGTCCTTCAGAGAAAACATATCAGTAAGATATTATGTTATTTAAGCAAATGGTGTCTCATATATATGGAAACAACAGAAAAAAGTTATCCTCAGAGTTTTCAGATGTATTTTTCCTTCTCTCCCAGCCCCAATTCCTAAGTGATTTCTCAGTAAAATTAAATGTACAGTTCCATAATCTAAGACGCTCCATGAGCCCAAAGGTTAACAACATCAGATTTTTATCATTTAGTGCCACTTGCCCAGGGTCATCTGGCATCTTTTTATAAATGGTTACTCATGTATGGGATACATTTTATGCTTAATATTTAAAGAGAAATAATATTTTAATATAATTTTGAATACCCCTAAAGTTGTTCAGCTATCAAATCTGAAAATTTTATCTCATCCTCTCACTTATGTTTGTTAAAAGTTTGCAGTGCTTTCATCATTCTTAATATCTGAAACTCATTTTCATATAATACTTTTTTCTTTTTTTAAGTTAAACAGTACAGAAGGAAAATCATACATACAAACAATATACGGCCAGTCCCAGCACTGCAGTGATCACTAAGACCACACGACAGCTGACCATGATGGGGGGTCTCCAGGAATCCTGTCTACATGAGGCAGTGTCACCTGCCTGACTGGCAAAGTCTAATGGCTTTTCTGAAGGTCTAATGGCATGGTATTTAATAGGAGATTTATGGCCAGGTTTGGGGGAATTTATAGGGCTGGGGATATTGCTGAGTGGAGGAGTATATGCTTAATAGGTGGGTTCAGCCGCTGGCACACTACATGCATGCACACACAAAGGAAAATACTATTGCTATCCTCATTTCCACTTCTATTACCAGTGGCTTCTGAATCTCATCATTTGTAACATGCAGAGTGTGAGTGTGTGAGTTCAGTATGAGCATTTGAAAATACAGTTTTAGCTGTGTATAATTTTATCTCCTAATTTCCATCATATGCTCATCACTTGCACTCTTTGGATTTCAACATTTATTCCTGGCGCTGAGCCACACTACCCAGCTTTCTCTTCCACAAAAACAGTTGCTATGCCAAAGCCATCATTTCTCAAAGCTCATTTTTTCTCAGATGATTACTTGAGGCCACTACACATCTTATTCTTTGTAATGCTTGATGCATTCTAGAGAAGTCTGTCACATTAATATAATCTGTGATGGCTCTAGCATGCAGTTTGGCTGATTTTTCACAAGCCAAAAGCACTTTGAAGTCTGTACATTATTAATTAATGTAAAACTATCTATTTAGCTTGTTTTATGTACCAGGGATTATTTTCAGGAACTGTTAACACATATTGCTATTTAATGGTTCCATTTCAAAATTTCCCAATTGTTAGAAGCAGTTGCCTGGAAGTTATCTCCATAGATACAAGTGCTAAAGCCTTGGTCATCAATCTTGTGGTACTATTGGGAAGTGGGAACCTTTAGCTGATGGGAGCTAGTAGAAGAAACTTAAGTCACTGCAGTCATGTGCCTTCAAAGGGGATGCAGAAAACTCAGGTTCTCTCTCTCTCTTCTCTCTCTCAGCTGCCATGAACCGAGCAGTTCTTTCTGCTGTGGAGTGCTGCTGCACCACAGATCCCAAAGCGACATTGAATCACAGTAAGTTTTCCTCCCTTGAGGTTGCTTTATCTCAAGTATTTGTTGTAATGATGGCCAAACATCCGAGAGTAAAGATTGTTCCCTCTTCACAAGTTAAAAATATGAGTTAAAAATCTGAGGTGGTTGAATATCTCACCTAAGATCACATGGGTAGTGAATGGAATTATTCGCCAGACTAGCTCTACCTGACTCCGCAGTTTTAGGCATGGGTTTCTTGTGCCTTTTGGGCTAGACTGTTTTTAATGCTGTGTCCTTATAAAAAAAGAGAAATGAAGCTGAATCATGCACATAGGGAGTATGCCATGTGAAGATAAAAGCAGAGAAATCATTGAAGCTTCTAAAAGCAAGAATGTTGGGTCACCATAAGCTAGAGGGCAATGTATAACAGATGATCTCTCAAAGCCATCAGGAGAAAACAAAACTGCTAGTACTTGGGTAGAGTGCCTAGACTCAAAATAATAAGACAATAGATTTCTGTTGTTCAAGACACCTTGCTTATGATATTTTTCACAGGCTCACTAATAGGCTAATATATGAAGTATGTCTCTATATGTGAATATGGCAGCCCTTCTGTGGCTTAATCAAAAGTTCCTAGAGTATTCCTTAGTTCTGAGTGTTTGCTCCCAGCCCCCAGATATGACTTCATTATATCATTATAATCATGAATTTGCATTGGGGGATGGTATTTGGAATATCCAGTAATTTAGACACCAAGAAAGATCAATGACTGCCATTTGTAGGGCTCTGGCCCCCCTGCATGCCCTTCTCTCTTAGTGCTAGGCTCTTGGCCAAGAGCTAGCCGTATCTTGTCAGTTGCAAAACTCAAGTAAACAACTTGACCTTTAAGCTAGCCCAACCACTTCCTTTTTCCTGTTACAGCTGTGTGTCATCAATAAGGGATGTCTCCTGAGAACCTGAACTTTTACTCTCCTACAAAGCCCCGCCTCAGGGTATATAAGGCTTGCTGCCTCTCAATAAAGTCAGTCATTCTCTTTTCCTCCTACCTAGTGTGTGCGTCTGTGTCTCTGTCATATGTGTTTCATTCAATCCGCAGCCCTCTGACGATCTGGACTCGGACTCGGACTTGGACAATGAACATAGCTGGGTGCTACAGCCATTCTGTTCTTTCTTACTTGAAAAGACTCTCTGACTTTCTGGGCTTCAAGGGGAGAAAAGCTGAAAAACATCAGTCTTGTCTTTTCACACTGCATTTACCTAAAAATTCCAAAACTGATGGGGAGCTTATTAGTGTCATAGCTCTCAAGATATGGATATGCATATGATGTTAACAAAGCCTGAGGGTGACTCTTCTTCTGGCCAGAAAGCAGATTGCACTTCTGTGGCTGTCATTACCATTTGCTGTTCTCTTAGCTTCTTTGCTGCTCTTATCCAGTAACTTGACAAGATGTTTGCTATAATCAGTGGAATGAAGGTGTGATTATTGCAAGCTTTCTTTAATACACTCATGATAGTCAGTTACCTGCTGGATAGTTACTTGTTGAGATCTCTGTTCTCTCAGGAAGACACCATCAGATTTTCAATAATTCTGAGTAGATTTTACTCAGGGGCCAAGTATCCTGCATCCCAGCAAAAACTATCCTAGTCAAAGTTAACCTGTCAAGGAAGATTATACTCATAGCAATAGCGGAGAAAGAACAGATTACAATCTGAGCCAAACTGAAGAGTGTATAAGAGTCAGGCAAAGAGGCATGAAAGGTTGTCTGTATTTGGTAATTGTTTTCACACAAAGGAAAAGTACATCTTCCTGCTTTGTCACAACAGACAGTGGTTTTACAGCTTGGAACAAGGGACCTTCTGAAGGTAGATGCCAACTCCTTCACAGAACTTGAGAGGTGAGAGGTCTACCTTCCTGGATGATTGCATCTTAATGAAATGACTCCAAAGTCCTTAAGACCAAAGTTGTGAAAATTGCAAAGAATGTTTTACTCTTCAAAGGACCAGAGAAATAATTTAGAGTTGGAAATTTTCAGATATAAGTGCCTTAAGGAAAGGGAAACAGGAGTTGGAGGGTGGAGACAAAAGAAGTTTCTGTCGGAGACTTGGTCTTCTGGTCACCTGATGTGAATGAAGGCAGAGTACAGCACAAGCTTATGATTATAAATTGGAACCATGACTAAGTATTGGACATCCATTATCCATGTTGTGATTTTGAGTTCAAATGCAGGTGCTTTTTTTCAAACACCCCCTTCTTGTCTCTGGGCCTCAGAATTCTAATATAGAAAACACTTAGGCTATTTTTCTGTACATAATAAGAGCTTGCCTTTGCTTGACACCAGTATAGTCCATACAGAAGACTTAAATTCCATTTGTCTTGTCAGGACAAAATTTTAGGCTCCAAAATCAATGATTGTTTTCTTGCTACAGTGTATCCATAAAGATTTGCCTTGATACAATGACAAGGTAACCGACAAAGTTCCCATACGGACCAATCATTCTCAAGTTAGTTTGATAATCAAAAATATCTTTGAAGATATTTTTAAACCATGGATCCCCAGACCCTGTTCCAGGCTATTTTAGAAATCCTGATTTCAAAATTTTTGAGGAAGGCTTCAAAGAATGAAGTCTTTATAAAACACCCCAAGTTACAAATATTCAGACACTTTTAAGTTAGTGGAAGAAGTTAACATTGTTGTAACAGAATGACACATGAGGTAACTGTGATATACTTTATAGAATTTATCTACCTATTCTAGTTATGTAATGTTTTTTTTAAAATATGCTAGAGTTATTGCATAAATTGGTTCAGCTAGTTGGCATACCAAATAAATGCAAAAACACTTTATGAAAAGTTCCCAACTTATAGTGGACTTTCTGTTTCCTGAAATTATATTCCCAAAATATAATTTACCATGTATGTAAACAAGAAAGCTAGCCTACTGAATTTATTTCACATTCACTAGTATCTTTTTAAGCAGAAAAGAATGAGTAACTAGTTTTGACTCATCTCTCCAAGTTGCCCAGCCTGAGCCCCAGACAAACCTAAGAGTAGCAACATCAGATCAAGCAGAGCTCCCAGCTCCTTCCCACAGCCTAAATTCCATTAGTGTGAGAATACAGCCACATCTGGTTTTCTTTATGAAATTCAAACAATTGCCTAACCTTTTGGCTCTTAGAGAACAAAAGTTCAAGGGCTCACATGACAGCACTTAGCTGTATATAATGAATCTGTTAAATTTAAACTGTTTTGTCAAAAGAAAAGAGAAAGTAAATAAATGGCTATAACACATCTGGTTGATTTCTGCACGAAGTGGCATTTTTTTCCCATGTCTCCTTGAGGTTTATTCTATCTGTCGCCCATCACTTCATTTGAGTTCCTGCAGGCAGAGAGTCCTGTGGATAGAAATACAGTGTCTGGATCCCAGTGTGACCTCCTCTTTGGCTGAAGCTAAGCCAGTCCAAGAAATGGAAGAAAGCATCCCCGAGAAATGGCTTAAAACTAGGCTGTTTGGCAGACACACAGGCGACTCTTGGAGATCTGCAACATGTCTCTATCGAAATACTGCATGGTGTGCAAATTTGTCCAAGATTCAATTTTAGATGTTTAAGAGAGTTGCATAAACAGAGAGACAGGAGAGATAACCAGAAAAGATTCAGGGAAAACAAATCAATGCTTTATAGTTTTGATCAGATATAACAAATTGCGTGCCAGAATGATTGAATCTAACATTCTACATTGTTTTAATGTGTGTGTGTGTGTGTGTGTGTGTGTGTGTCTGTGTCTGTGTGTGGTGACATTAAATGTCTATACAGCTGAGGTAAAGAAAAGAGCTTAAGGACTTAACTTTAGAAAATTTCAACTGCTTTAAACTAGAAAGCTCAGATATTTGAAGCATTGAAATTTGTAAATTGGCTATATAAAATGAATATTGACTTTTTTAAACTCATAGATATTGCCTTTACATTTGACAGAAAATAAAATCAAATGCCCTAAGATAAAGGAAAATGTATAATCAAAAGAACTGTAGATAATATTATATAAAATCTCTGAGAACTTGCTTCAGGATTAGTCATATTAATGACTTCATTTCAAAAGTCATGAAACTTTAGAAACTTAACTTTTATAGTCCTATCTGATCTTATCTAACACATTGAACATTTGATATATGCCAAGTGATACCCTAAACACTTCAATTGGATTGCTCTCATTGCAATGTATAATAATGAGGAGTAATACGATTCACACCTTGAATAAACGCCAAAGCTATGTTGTGGCACATCCAGAGCCCTAGCATTCCGCAGGCTGATGCAAGAGGATCTTGAAATTCTTGTTTTTTTTTTTTAAAAAAAAGTCAAAATAACAGGATTGGGACTTACACACTAAATTCTTAAACTCTTCATGTCCTAACCTGATTATATAGTTTGAATTATGTATGTATGAATTATGTAAATTCAAAACTCCATTTTAAGTGTTTAAAATCAACCAGGCCACCCAGAAGGCACAGATGCACTTGTTTTAATTTTATGCACATAGCAAACAAACACTGCACTGAAATATATTCTGTCTACCTTTCATTTATTAAGATTTGTGGAATGTGACTAGTGATATGAAAACAACTTTTTTGCCTAAGACGTTTTCTACGAAAAATTATTAGGGAATGGATTTAATTATTTAGCATATGAATGATTCATATGGATTTAACCAAATCACTGCAATTAAAATTTTAATTTAATTTAAATTGACACCTCTTCATCTGCCTTAAGTAGAAAAAAAGAACAGATTTTTAAAATTAAATAGACATTTCAGTCAGTTAGCTGAAGTGGCTTCCTTTTTTTGAAGTTACATTGTTAATTTACTTTTAGTGCAGGTGTTATATAGACACAGGCTTAGTGTTAGCATGTAATAATCACTAAAATACTATGTAGCTGTAGTTTGCATACTATGCTGTATGCTACAGTTACTTATCATTGTATTCAATATTGAACCACACTAATAAAAAGACTGAAGGGTCTTTATCAGAAAGGTCCCTAACTTCCCATGAAATGATGACTTCTGGAGGTCAGGAAGGAGCATCAGATTCCCTGGAGCTGGACTTACAGGCAGTTATAAGCTGACTGACATGAGTACTGGGAACAGAATTTGGGTTATCTGCAAAAGTGATATGTTCACTTAAACACTGAGCCATCTCTCCAGTCCTGAAACCTTGGTCTTAAGGAATAAATGTTAGTAGCATAAAGACAACCAACTGACCATTCCAGAAGGCCCATTATAAGAAACAGTTAAATTAAGCACATGCCTAGTTAGCATGAGACGTGTATATGTAAATAGGACAGGTTTTAGTTTTTCACTTCTCAAGAATTCTGCATTCTGCCCTCCAAACTCTGCCTGCTGAAGCTGCTAGCATTTTGCACAACTTCATTCAGGAATTGGGTAATAAACACGAGTTAATAAGGGAATAGAATACCCATACCCGCATCCTTACCATTCTTAGATTCTCCTTTAGTTGATAGCTTTGCTTATTGACAATGCAGAGCTCCCTGTCTGGGAGTGAAGGCCTAAGCTGAGCTTGGTGCCATGGAGCTAATCTTGCAGTCACAGATGCTACTGATGCTGACACTGGTTCCTGTGCTTTTCTTCTGACCATTAACTGTGTTTACATATGACCTGGTTTTTCGCAGAATGCAGAATCTTCAGCATTGTTTACATAGCTTCTTACATTGGGAACTAATGACAACTTGAGTAATTGTTAGTCCCTAGAGGAAGCCAAGTTCTGGCATTCTAGTTTCTAATGTTGTGTTTGCCATAGGCTCCATGATGCAATGTGCCCATCATTTAAAACATTTATATGCACAAGAAAGCTCACTAGCAATCTTAGAGCTCTCAAATATTACTGGATGTCTTCTTGTTCCTAGTGCTTCTGGCTTTTGGGGAACCAAATCCACATACATTGGTGAGAACATGAATTTCATTTTGTCTTCAGTTACTGTGGGAGCAAAATGATGTTTGTTCCAAGGCATAATTTCTATCTGGTTTATATTCATTTTCTCTGGTTTCCTGCAAATGTATTTTAGAAGTGTTTTTGCAGAGACTTCTGTGCACCATTCAGTGTCTTCCCCCACTTGCGACATTTCCTGAATGGACATACTTACAAATCCCTCACTAGGGGGCTCATTTAGAATGCCTGCAATTGATCCCCACACTTCCCCACTCATTATGAACATACCTGGGGTGCACCACAGTGAGTGCTGGAGGCTACATGAGGAACCAGAGGCATTGCCTAACCTCTGTATTGCTGCTCTGTAGACTCAAGGCCCCAAGAAGCCTATTCACCTATTCACACTTTAGGTTCTCCATTGACTAAACTCGTGTGTCAACATTGTGTATAAAAATGTGCCTAGTATAAAAGGAATTCCAGAATTGTTACCAAACAAACCAGAATGAATGGTGTTCATCCATGATTTCATACATCACAACCTATGGCTACAACGCATTAGGTTGCTCCTGTATACCTTTGGGATAGCTGAACATCACTTACTTTAACATTACAGTCCAATACTCAAGTCTAAACGGGGCTAAAAGATTTGATTAAATCCATAAGCACTCAGGACCAAGTCTTTTGGGCTCTATCGCCATACCCTTCTGAGGCCTGACTTTAGTGAGTAATAATGAATGCTAACTGAATAACCACATCTTAAAATATATCTTCATGATAGAAAATTTCAAACAAGCACTACAGCATATGCATCAACAAAAGGTAACTTTATCAATAGTTTGGACAGTTTCCCAGTCACCTTCATTTATTTCTCCATCTCTTTTAGTTTGATTGCATTAAAGGTATTCATAGTCACGATTTCATTTCACATATAAATGCTTCATACACATCATAACTTGTGAAAAAAAATCCTACAACCTCAACTCCTTTACTATAATTCGCTCCTGCAAAGTTTCTTATTACTATTTTAAATGTTGTGCTTTCTTAGCACCAGTTTTATTCAGTTGGTTTACTTGAAGAGAAATTCAAACAAGGGCCACCTATTACATGTATTTGTTTATATTTCTTTCATTCTGTATTTTTACATCATTGATTATTAGAAACATTATTGTCTTTATTTTTCAGTCACAAGGATGGTGCTCAGTCAATATTGAGTTGATCTTTCTCAGGATAGAATTTAACTTGATCTTCTAGTCACCCATATTTCCCATTAATCATTTTAAACGTGGGTTCTTCCATATATGCTGAGCACATTTGGGGCAAAAATGTATCATGGAGGATTGATATTTCACTATTCTTCAACTTGGATTCTGCCCCAACCTTTCTGGGCGGTTCTCGCTCTTGTGCATTTCCATTTCATTTGGGGGTTTTATACCGTTATCAGGATAAGACATTTCTCCCTCACTTCTCTAGAACTTATCCTAACATTGTCATGTTCAACTCTAGTTTTGACTTTCTCTTGCTGGGTCTCTTGTAGCATATGTAGCAATTGTTGCTCCATAAAATATCCTGGAGGGCTTTCCTGACTGTTCATCCAGGTTCTAATGACAATGGATCACACACCACTACTGAACGCTAAGGCTATGCATTAAGAATATTTTGGTCAAGAATATATCCTGTAGAAATCAACTTTTACCTTAACTGGAGAAGATTCACAAATGCATGGCAAGTCCCAGGTAAGGTCTCTTCAAACTCACAAGATATCAGATATAATAAATCATAGTTCATAATAGTGAGATAGAGCAAAATGCTCTGTTGAAATATTCTTCAGTATGCTTTGATATACTGGAGATTCAAAACCATAAGAGTAAACAGTTTGCTATGACTGACATATTTTGTACAATTCTATTTATTACTAGCTTTCTAGATTAAGAATAAATAACAGACATATCAGAATGACAATGAAGTAATTTATTTTAGTTTTTATTGCTGTTTCAACTACAGTTCATGTATTATGGATTGTCATACATTGAAAGGACCCAGAATAAAAACTGCTCTATTATTTTATGTCTGTGGAGAACGAGTGGTACATAACAAAGCAGTGAAAGGTTCAAAAGGCATTTGGATCAGTGTGATGAGGTTGGATGCAGTCCAGTTTGTTGGATTTTCTCTTAAATTTCCCAGCCTCTTATGTAGATATTTTTCATTTTGAATATTTTTATTGAGTTTTGTGCATTTCTTGTAATACATGTTAATCAAATTCAGACCCCCTCCTCCTCTCTCCCCTGCCCCTCATAGCCTCCTTCCAACATATTTCAGGTATATATATATATATATATATATATATATATATATATATGAAGTTCTATCTGTTTTCTATCCAGGTATCCATCAGCACAAGTTCATGCACTGGAGTCTAGTCAGCTTATCTAGAGTCACGACCTTGAAGATCTACTCTCCCTCAACCCACAGTAATCATTTGCCAATAGTTCCTTGGCTAGAGGTTGGCACCTGCTGTTTTTTGAGATATGAATGAACTGAAATAAGTTATACACATGCATGTTATTGAGCTTTACCGGGACTTCCCACCCTTGCATGATAACCTAGGAAGTCATTTCAGGAAGCAAGCTTCTACAGTTATGGGCTCACTTTTATTATAGCTCATCTCTAAGGAATAATCTTTTCTTGCCAATTATATTTGATATCTTGACAAAAGGAATGTTTTGCTTATATTTTTTGTTTAATTCTATTTTAGGTCATTGGAACAGGATGAGAAATGGCAAGCATAAAACTGTAGAGTGGAATAGAGAGCACTAAAATTTTCCCTCTCAATTTTGGAAAGGTTATGGTTATTTTTCTTATGTGCTATCTGTTTCAGACTGATAGTGGAATTAAAGTAAGGTGGAGGACTTGGCAGATGGGACCAAATGAAGGCGGCTACTTCCTGTTTGGAAAAAGACACCATCAATGAGGACTTGGGAGAAGGTGACCAACCTCAAGTATCATACCACAGAGTTCACAAAGGCACTACTGTGGGTCTCTATGTGTCATTAGCAAGGACAGAATAACACGCCATTCAAAATCATAACTGTTCTCATGCAGAAGAGCAACACATTTGTCCAAGTCTAAGTGGCACATCAATAATGCAACCTCTACACCAAAGACCCACAGAACATAGAACAAGGGGTAAAGAGGTCACTAATGAACCTCTGAATTCTCATTAATGAGACTCCCTAATGAAGAGGTCCAGCAACATAAGAGGTAAAAAATGACCAAAGAATAGAGATAAAGAATCTGCAGAATTCTGCTTCTTGGACAGGACTCCTATATTAAACTTCACCCACCCAAGGTTCAGGGGGAGGAAAGATTGTAAGAGCCAGAGAGGAGGCTCATGACTTACAAGCTCTTGGAGCCTTGCTCATATAAATCTACAGCAATGGTAGCAGCATGCATGGGACCCATGAAGCCTCAAGCAGATAAAAACCCAGCATAGAACTGGAGAAACGAACAGCGGACTCCAATCTTAGATGAAGAAAAACTGGTAACTGATTACTACTAGATATGGAAGAGCTGATCTTCCCAAAGGTAGGCTGACTGGACCTCAGTGGATAAACTTGCACTGAGGAATATGTAGTGACACTAACTTGACACAATAGGACTTAACACAGATGGCAGAATGTATGGGCTTCAGTTGGGGACCTATGGGGGAGTGTCAGTGAGAAAGTGGGTATAAAGATAATTAAGATTGATTGAGATGTTCTGCGTGAAATTCAAGCCAATTCAATAAAAAACAATAACGTGTGTCTGTGAGGTAGGGCAGAAATTTTTTGTCTTAAAATGAGATTAAAATTAATAAATTTTGTTTAAATTGTATAATTCTTTTTCTTCCAGTGAACATAGTTGAATGACTACATGAGATACTTAATTAGAATGAGTTCCTTGCTAACTATCTAAGGAAGTTGATGTCAATAGAAAAAAGCAGATAAAAATCCCATTTTAAAGAGATAATTATTTTTGTCTTCTGGCTAGTCATGAGTTATGACCAGGCAGCAAAATTCCTCATGTTTTTAATAATAAAAAGCATTTCATATTTTGGATTCCTTGAATTCAACTTAACAGGCTATCTTGGAAGATACCATTTCTGGAAGGCCAGACAAAATGAAGAATTGCTTTTTAATCTTAATATTTTATTACTTAGCTCACTGTATAGGACAAAGCAGTAAGGTTTGATTAATGGTGATATAGGAATCAACTTGTTAGAATATGCAATATCATGTTCATTTCATTACCATTGTTGGCTTGTGTTGATGCCAGTCCTGGCCTATTCAACCATATTAAACACCAAGACTGTTGTTACCTGGAAAAAAAATCATAGCTGTGTTCTCATCTACAAGGCCAACACATTTGCTTCATCAGACAGAAAAAAATTAAGCTTGCAAATTAATAGTTACATAAATTATGACACATAGATGTGAGTTTGTTGTTCTGTGGCAGCCCCCAAAAGACAATTTTTTCCTATCAAGACAAAAAGTAACAGAAACAAATGGAAAATGGACTATTGTATGACTGTCAATAACATTTTTAATTGTATCACATCTACATAAACCTGATTATTCAGGCCAGCTTTGTGCTTTTTAGAAACATGCTGTGCTTACCTTGACTTTTTAAATATTTAGACATTTTTTCTTTAGTTTCTTTGTAGCTGTGATTTTTTTTAGGCTGTTCAAATTATTTGGAAACAAAACCAGAAACTTCTAATAAAACCCTAAAAAGTTAGAATACATAAAAGAGAAATGTACATTCTAAACTATTGCCTTTGGGGTAAAAGTGTATTTCATGATAGAACTGTCACAGATAAATTATCTCACTCAAAAATATTGAAGGGAATGGAAGAAATCTAAAATTCAGAATTGGTGATATTTATCTATTGAGGAATAATGTTTATGTAAAAGATGCAGTATAATGAATCTATTTCATTCATAGAGAAAAGTTTTTTATCAATTGTTGGAATCAGAAGTATAAAAAGAAATGTTTTCATCTGTGAAAACATGTTATTCACAGATTGTTTTTAAGACTTCTGCAGGTAGAAAGTCTACGTAGAACCTTTCATAATTCACAAAAGTATGTGGAATTCATGATTCATTACTTTCATTAACCCAACAAAATTCCCATGCAAAAATCCTTGCAGCTGTGCTATCAAGTTGCCATTTGAAGACTGCTCTCTCTAGACTTATCTTTATCAACGAGACCATTTTCTTTTTCATTATCTTGAAGGGATGACAACAGTTATAAATATTTATCTGTAGCAGATCTGACTTAATTTTCACATAATTTGGTGGTCAGAAATATGATAGTTCTGTTAATATGGATGGAATATTCATTGTTTCTCCAAAGTCTGTGAAGACAGAACAAAAATTGTTTATGTACATAAAACCAAGGCCACCATGTAAAGTTGAATGAAATTTTGTTAAAAGGTAGAACATCTTCAAAAATCTCAGCATAGTGACAATTCATTATAATGGCAATATCCAAGTACCTGCAAAATGATTAGGAATATTTATAAACTACAAGCAAAAAATAATATTTTAATGTTGAAGAATCTATTTGCCTATATAGTTTGGACTGCATGCTAGTATAGAGTCTGCAAGCTCTAAAAGTGAAATATCAAAAGTGATATTAAATGAATATTTCAGGTACAAGGTGGTTGGTAAAGTAAATGATTTGCTAAATTTAGCTTACTAACTGAAAATTATTATTTCTCTTTAGAAATTTACTCAAGTTAAATATAATTATCAGAAACATTCTTCTTAAAAACTATGTAGATTTTAATGGAAATAATTATATAACAGTTTAATATCTATAGTTAATACTTTTAAACAACTGGACAGGCAGAAAGAGAATTCTTTTTCCTTAACAGTCCTTTCTAAAATCAAATAGCTTGAAATTTGGGGCTGGCCTACCACCTCCTGATGCAGATATGTAAATAGTATGAATCAGAGTAATTGAAATAGTGATCCCTTCCGGTGAGCCAGGAACTGCATTCCCTCCAATGAACCCGAGACTTAGTGACCTTGCCGTGAACCAGGCGCTATCTTCTATCCTGAGCTGGAGCTGTGAACCCAAATTTGTGGTCTCCTCCCATGAGCCTGTGTTGTGGTCCCCTTACAAGAGCAGAAACTGTGGTCTCCTCACATGAACCTACAGCTGTAGTCCCCTCCATGAACCTGGAGCAGGGGTCCCCTCCTGTGAGCTGAACTGTGATCCCCTGTCATGAGCCAGGACGGTAGTACACTCATGTGAGCTTGTAGTCATGTTTCTCTCCCATAAACGTGGAGTCAGGGTCCAGTCTTGTGAACCCAAAGCTATGGTCCCCTCCCATGAACTTGGAGCTGAGATTCTCTTTTGTGAGCTAGACTTGTGCTGGATCTGTGAGCTGGATTTGAATCTGGAGCTATGATGCCCCTCTGTGAGCTAGAACTGTGGTCCCCTCCTGTGAGCTAGAGCTGTAGTCCACTCCCATAAACAAGAGCTGTGGTCCTCTCTTAGGAGCCGGAGCTATGGCCCCATTCTTATCTCCTGGTGAGCAGAAGCTGTGGTCCCATCTTGAGAGCTGGATTAGTGGGCCCCTCCCATGAGCTGGAGCTATGGTCCTGTCCTAGAAGTTGGAGCAATGCCCCCACCCAAGAGCCAGAGCTGTGGTCTTTTTCTGTAAATTCAGAACTGTGATCCCCTACTGTGAGTCTTAACTGTGGTCCCCTCACATGAACCTGAAGCTTTGGACCGCTACTGTTCCACTTTCCTCTGACAGTAGGCTTGTGGTGAAGCAGAGCAGAGAGCAATGAGGACTTCCTGATGCTGGGAAGCAGTTTCAGTCTTCTCTGAGTGACTACATTCCCCACGGCCCCCTCCCCCAAGGTCCCAAAATGTGCATTGTAGAGGTTTTGCCTCTTATGCAAGGGATAGATAAGCCTCTGTTATTTGCAGATTCTGGCATTGGGACAACTGATTCTCCGGAACAGACCTCCCACAAACTCCCGAGACCCAGTTGTGGTCCTCACTCCACACGTGGTCCTAGTTATCCAGGTCTCAATGTTGAACCTCTCCCATTAGCAGGCACCAACAGATTTCCATTATTTTTCTATTAGTCTTCTACAGCCCCAGTGTGCCTTCACCTATGGCCTAAGTGGACTTCTAGGGATAAAAACCACAGACTGGAAGGTTTAAAAAGTAGAAATAGAAAATACTGCAGTAACTAAACTTATCTAATCATCAAACTAAAAATATGCAATTGTATTTTAAAATATAGTTCTGAAATGAATTCAAAATTCTAAAAAATAGCTAGAAATGTGAATTTTAAATGTGCAATATGCACACAAGAAATATTCATCCCTAAAAATTAAAGACATCCTTCTATTTGCAACAATGTGAGGACATATTGCAATGTGTTTGCAACAATATAGAGTAAATTATGCCAAGTGACATATGGCAGACATAGATGAACAAACACTGTGAAATCCTGAAATGGGGGGGGACTCCATATTAGGATCCCTCTGGGAAAATTCCATGATAAGACTGAAGAAAGACTACCCACAGGAACAGCCTGTGCCCCGAGGAAATCCTCAGGTCCCAGGAGATAGGCAAAAATGTTGCCTGGCTTTAGTTTCATGTTTTCTGTAAGTCACAGTATGGCTTGGAAGACAGAAATACAGAATTTCTCTCTCTCCAGTTTTGACCAAAGCTACAAATAAATGATGTTTTCTATTTACATATGTATTATGTTGTGCTGGGTGACTTTAGTTAGCAACTTGACATACCTGAGTTGAGGGAGCCTCAGCTAGGAAATTTCTTCCCTTACATTGGCCTGTGGCTATGGATTATTCTCTTGATTGTTGAGTCATGAAGGAGGGCCGGGCCGTGGGCAGTGTCACCCCTGGGCAGGTTGTTCTGTACTGTATAAGAAAGCAGGCTGAGCATGGGCCAGGGGAGCAAGCCAGTAAGCAGCTTTCCTTCATGGTCTATGCTTCAGATCCTGCCTCCAAGTTCCTGCTCTGAGTTCCTACCTTGGCCCCTAAGAGATGAACTGTGACCTGGGAGATGTAAGCTGAATAAACCCTTTGCTCCCCAAGTTGGTTTTTGTCAGAGTGCTTTGTCACAACAATTGAAGGCAAACTAGAACAGAAAGTGGTACCAGAATCATGGGGCATTGCTACAACAGAACTGAGTTTGGTGTTTAGAGGAGGATTGTGGAAGTGTTTGAAACTTTGGGCTAGAAAATCCATTGAGTGCTTAGAGATTGTTCCTGTGGAGCTTGGAACAGTTATGCTGAAAACTGGAGTTGAAGCCAGTGGAGGCCTGGTTTGTGAAGTTTCAAAGGGAAGTAGAGAATATCAGGGCTGTTCGTGTGATGTTTTGAATTGAGAATCTGTGGATTTTGTTCAACTAGAGCTGAAGAATCAGCTGTGATTAAGAAGAGACCAGAACCTGAAATAAAATGTTTGCTTTCCTGGGACAATTGATGCTAGTTAGCTAAGGCTGAGAAATCAGCTGTAAGTAGCAAGAGACCAGCATTACTGTGGTGAAATCTTCTGGTATTTCCTAAGGGTCAGTACACAGAAGCTGTATTCCAGAGCCTCCATCTTAAGCTGAAAACAGGACTTGGTAACGTGTAAGCGTCTCCTACATGCTTCTGGTGTTGGAAACCTGATGGGGTGACAGAGAACAGCTAAGGCTTGGCACCCTAAGAGGCCAGGAAAGGCCATTGGTGAAAAGTGGCAGTGAAGATCCCAGGAATGAAGGGGTCATGGAGAGAAATCTGAGGCTTTGTACCAGGAGAGGCCAGAAGAGCCCATTGGTGAAGGTGCAGCCTCAGTTTCAGTGGAGACCCCAGCTTTTTGGAGATGCAGAGACTATTGGGTGACCACCAGGGACAGCAGCAAGTATGGAATGGTGCCTGCCTGGACCTGAGAGATGGGCTGTGTGTGCTGTGGACAGCAGAAACAGAGAAGTGGAGCTTCTGAAATCCTCTGGAGCCCAGAAGATCATGAGTGAATCCAAGATATCCAGTTTTGAGCTATTTGCTGAACTTAGGTTTTGCTTAAGTGTACCTGATTCGTCCCTTTTAAATAAGATTTTACAGGATTTTTGGATTTTACAGGAGCCCACAGTTAAAAGACTTTTAAGGGGACTGTGAACTTTTATGTGACTGGATTATTTAAGGATTGTGGGACTTTGGGGGTTGTTCTGTCTTATGTTGTGATATTGTTGGCATTGTATCTTGGGGACAAGAAATGGAAAGGTCGTGGCATAGTATGATTGTGTGTCAAGTTGACAAGGGGTCAATTTGGCTGGGTAGCTTTAACTAATATCACTTGATACACCAGGTTTAAGGGCACCTCGCTGGGAAATTTCCTCCATAGGACTGGCCTATGTCCATGTCTGTGGGATATTTTTTTGATGAGTGATGTGGGAGGGCCCACCTCACCATGGGTGGTGTCACCCCTGGGCTAGTTGTTCTGTGTTGTATAAGAAAGCATCCTGAGCATGAACCAGAGAAGCAAGCCAGTAAGCAGCATTCCTCCATAGTCTGTGCTTCAGTTCCTACCTCCAGATTCCTGTCCTGAATGCCTACCTTAGGCTCCCTAAGTGACAAAATGTGACCTGGGAGATGTAAGTCAAATAAACCCATTCCTCCCCAGGTTGCCATTGGTTCAGAGTGTTTTGTCACAGCAATGACAACTAGAACATACGTCATTTTTTCTTGTTCAAACTAGTATTTAGACCCAGAACCACAGAACCAGGCTTTGTGTCCTGGGAACTTCAGCAATAATTCAACTTATATGAAGAACTAAAATAGTCAAACTCAAACAAGCAAAGAGTGAGGTGTAGGTAGGCAGAGGGAGCAAGAATGAAAAATAGGTAAAAGGGAATAATGTCCTAGGAAGAGTAAGTCCTAGGAACCTAATAGATGCCAGATTCCTGTAGCTAACATTATGCACTATATATTTTTAATTGACTGGGATAGAGCTTATATGAGGTATTCTCACAAACATTATAACAAGGGAAACAAGAGGAAAATTTTCAGGTAATAGGATTATGGCACAGCCTGTGGCAACAGTTTCATAGTTGTAACCTTATCTCAAAACTTATCCCTCTCTAGATAGACCCATGTAGAACTTCTCATACCCATTGTACCACCACAAACTCCAAAACAGAAAAACATTTCTAAACATTTTAATAAACTTTAAAAGGAAATTTTTATATATTTTTCTACATCATGAAAGTCTTTGATTCTTAAAGGTACTATGCAAAGTTTGGCTGAATTCTAAATCACAATGAAAATGTTCTTTGCTGCTGAGGGATATCACATAATGTTTTGTGTTGTCAGCCTCTACATCAGCACAGAATACTTACTGAAAAATGTCATTTTCTACTGCTAGAGAAGAATTGGGATTCAGTGTTTTGGGATGGAGGATTGCTGAATAGAAATTGATACGCTTGAAAGATTCCTTCCCTAGGGGGGAAGTGTGCAACATCAGTTGGGAAAAGGATAATACAATATTTTTTAAAACTCACTCATAGAAACTTTATAATACATGTGTTTTATATATAAATGTCCTACCTTTTAACAATAGGTTTAACACCTCCCATTCTTCTCCTGGTTTTGCACAATACTGGCTCTTTGGAAGAAGCTATTGTAATTACCATGTCATTTTATAAAAATACTTCTTGACTGACAAACAACCTTTATAATAAGCTTTCTAATAACACACTGATGATTCAACTTGACTAACAGCAATCAGTCATCGGCAACTATTTTATTACCTGCCTTCATAAAGTATAATCTCAATAAATGTTTCTAAAATGCTTAGATTCTTTTTCCCCAATGATTGGAATTTTCATGGCAAAATGAATCTTCTAAAGACTATCTTAATTTCTATTAATTAGACATCTAGATATTATATACCTGATCCACATAAATAAAGTACATATGGGGGAATTGTTTCTATTCATACTAACAAATATAAATTGTGAAATAGCAATGTATAGACCAAACAAAATGGGTTATTTATTTTTTACCTTAATCACTAGAACTCAACATTTTGAAATTTAATTTTCATTGTTTCTTTCTCAACTGATTGAAATCCACAAGACTCGAGTCTTCTTTGACTTTCTGTATCCATCTTTGATACCAGTTTTTTACTATGAGGTTTACTTCTAGCGAGTTTTCCTTGATAGTCTTATTTGGGAAGAATATGTGACTTTGTGTCAAATTCTTAAAGGAAACCTCAGGTTTTAAAATAATGATCTAGGTTATTTGTGAGGTTCGCATTCCCAATGCTCTAGATCATGATTGTTTTCATTTTTCTATGAGCTAGAAGGAAGTAGAGGAACTAAACATTTCTGTGCTTTATTTTTTTCCTTCTATGCCTCTATTCATCACTGATATAATAGCCAATGGATTTAGCCAAACAAACTGACATTTCTGTTGTAATTTGCACTGAATAGCAATACTGTGAAAAAATATTTCTGCTAACTGGACAGAGAACTCCACATTTGTCTCTAACTTGTCTGTATAGTTATATTTGGCAACTCAAAAGACAATACAATACATACGATAAAGAACTGACTGGTATTTTATCACTAGAATGGTAGAGTTTTATGTGGTCTTTGGACCACAAAGTCTAAAACATGTAATATATGGCCCTCAAAATAAAAAAAAATATGGCCATATGCCAAGGACTGGGAATGTGTTGGAAGAGGATAACTTCTCTAGGGCAGTCATCGTTCAGGAGTGGGTTCTATAGTAAGGGCTGTAGCAACATCTGAGGCAACTTCTCCAACTTCAGTGGTCCAAAATATGGGCACACATGGCTTGCTTCCAGTTGGCCTCTGTGTCACTTCACTCATTGCTGTGACAAAATTTCTGACAAGAAGCAACTGAAGGAAGGAACTGTTTAATTCTGCCTCCCAGTTTGTGGGTACAGTCTATCATAGTGGAGAAAAGTCTCACAGAAGGAGCTTGAAACAACTGCTCACATCATCTTTGCAGGCAAGATACAAAGAGAAATGAATGGTGGTCCTCAATTGGTTTATCCTTTTTTTAGTCCAAATCCCCCAGCATACTTGAATGATGCTGGCCAGAATTAGGGTTGGTCTTCCTACCACAGTCACTCTAAGCTAAAATCTCCCTCATAGGCACACTGGTAGGTTTGTCTCCTATGTAATTCTAGATCCTGCAAGTTGACAATATGAAACATCACACAGCCTCTGTACTCAAAGACTCCTCTGAAGATATTTAATTTTATTGGTTATTAGAACTTCACCTCATTAGAATATAAGAAATTCACTAAAATCTTGAAGTCTGAACAACTGAAGCTCTTGATGAAAGGATTCTTTAACTCATATCAGAGTTAATACCAAACAATATGGGGTCTAAACCTAACACACAGCAGGACTCTTATTTTCTACTTTTCAAGGGAAGAGAATCACAACGATATACTTTACAAACTCACCTGAGCTGGGTAAGCACTTGCTGTCACATTCTTACCTTCCAACAGGCCAAAATCTCAGGCAAAAACTTAAAATGCCCCTAAAATCCTCTGAGTAAACTGAGTACAAGAGAGGTTAGAATACAAAGAAGAAAGCCAAGACAAATGAACTGGACTTAGATAAATCATTTTGCTACTTTCAATTTGAGCCTCCTTTCATGCCCGAAATACCAATTTGACATGCCATAAAGTTTAGAAAGAAAAATTTATACCGAAACTGAATGTTGGGTATTAACTCTCAAAATACTTCAAAAAGGAAAGATCCTTGCCTTTTCAAGTACAAACCAAGCAGTTCACCAATCTATTACATCTCTGCAGCACTAACAGTGAGATTCAAATTGTCATTCTCAACAGTTAACCAGATGTCTGGAGGTTTTATTTATTAGGACAACAAATCTAAAAGTCTACTGTCCGCATTTAGAATAAAATTAGGCAAAAAATGCTCCACTCTTGTGAAGAGAAGGCCATCAATAATGTGTAAGCAAATAAAGGTAGTCCCCACTAAGGAATCATCAAAAATATGGTCCAAGAATCCTAAACTCTGAGCTGGAGAATGACACCCACAGAGCTATACAATTTATGGCCCTGTGACCCACCCTTAGAACAGGACTGCTCTTATTTACATGACCCTGATTTGTATGGCTCCTATTTGCATGGTAGAGTTTGTACAACTTGAAAGTTTATGTACAGAGGTTCATGTTAGCCTTCTAGAACTACACACCAAACAATGATAGGTCTTGCTTCAGGTGGTATGAATTATATGCCAGAAAACTGTGTATAGACACTTACCCTAAATGGAAAAGCAGTTCTCCAAACGGAGACTTCCATAGCTCACTTGTGGGAGGACAGCCTTGTGCTGTACTCCAGCTACTGCCTACTCATTCTTCTTAAATGTACTCAATAAACTTTTTTCTAATGTGGTTTAAATGGTGAATTCCTTCATCATCTACTAATTCCTTCCTTTCTATTGCGGCAGAGACCAAGGCACTATAACTATTATCCTAGAAATTGAATAGGTAGAGTAGAAGGCCAGTCACTTACAACAATAAAACGTGCGAAGAATCAACAACCAGATTGGAGAGAAGGCTCAGCACTTAGGAGCACTGACTGCTCTTACAGAGGATCTGGGTTCGATTCCCAGCACCCACTTGGCAGCTAATAACCATTTGTAACTCCAGTTATAGGGGCTCTAATACCCTCTTCTGACTCTTTCAGGCATTTCATGACACTGGTGCACTCACACACATTCGGGCAGTATACTCATACACATAAAATAATAGTAATAATGATAATAAAGAAGAATTAACAACTGAGCAGTAAAAGTCAAAGAGAAAGCAGTGTGATCATAGCTATTCTGAAAACCAAAGAATTCACTGTCATAAACAGTTACATAGTGGAGATTTCCTTGGCCAATTAGAGAGAACGATGGGAGCTGAGATGTAGGTTAACCGTTACCAGCTCATTACAGACTGCAAGAATCCAAAGGCAGGTCACAGGCACTCGTGATGCCTTGGCCTTTTAAATTCTCAAACAAACAAGGCCCTCTTTCAGAGTAGAGCTTCACAAGGAGACACTTCTAGCAGTTTAAGCCATACTCTGGAGAAATTACAAAACAAAGAATTGAGAAGCTACAGGAGAAAACAATGAATTTTATCTAAAATTGAGTTAAAGAATTAGTCATAATTTTTATTACTTTATTGTCTTAATTTCTTTTCCTGGTACTGTAATAAAATATCCTGATAAATGCAACTTAAAAGTGTAAGGGTTTACTTTAGTTCACAGTTCAAGGTCCCACTGTGGGGAAGTCGAAGCAATAGGTGTTTGAAGCAGCTGGTCATATTGCTTCACAGTCAAGAAGCATACAGCCATGAGTGCTTGTTGCTGCTCAGCTTCCCTTATCCAATTATAAAGTCCAGAATCCTAGACAAGGGGATGGCGCCACCTACACTGGACAAGTCTTCATGTCTCAATTAGGGAAATCAAAATAATTCCACACAGACATGCTCAGAGGCCTGCCTCCCAAGTAATTCTAGATTCTGTGTTCTGTTGAGTTGGCAATTAACTCTGGGCACTACACTTATACATATATTAGAACAGGAATTTCAAGAACTGTGAAAGTGGGAATGAGACCCTAAGTCACCTGTCTTGCTATGTTTATACACAAAATAATGATCTTACCCTTAAATGAATGAAGTCCAATATTGCTGTTAAAACTTATACAAAGTGACTGTGGGGAAAAAGAAGAGAGTAAAAAGCAGAATCATTATTCTGCAGACAAATGGGACAGTCTAGAAAGAATACCTATCAAGCAAATGCAAAGAAGCAAGTTAATATTTCACAAAGCATTAAAGAAAATAAATATATATGGTGTTCTAGTTTGCTTCTAATCACTGTGACAAACACTCTGACCGGCCAATACCAACTTAGGGAGGAAAGCGTCTATTTGGCTTACATCTCCCAGGACAGAGTTCATCACTCAGGGATCCCGAGGTAGGAAACTCAGGGCAGGACCTGGAAGCAGGATCTGAAGCACAGGCCATGGAGGAACGCTTCTTACTGCCTTGCTCCTCTGGACCATGCTCAGCCTACATTCTTATACAACACAGAACAACCTGCCCAGGGATGGTACCACCCAAAGTGGGTTGAACACTCCCACAATACTCAACAGTCAAGAAAATACTCCATAGACATAGCCACAGACTAGTCCAATGGGGGCAATTCTACTGTTGAGGCTCCCTCAATCCAGGTGTTGCTAAGTTGACAACTAAAAGTATACAGCACCTATGGATATATATTTTTTTCTTTTTTATTTCATGTGTATGAGTATAATGTCCACATGTATGTAAGTGCACCCATGTTATGCAGTGCCCACAGAGATAAGAAGAGGTCACTGGATCCCCTGAAACTAGAATGGGTGATAGGAACTGAACTCAGATTCTTTGTAAGGGGAGCCAGTGCTCTTAACTGCTGTACCATCTCTCCAAGCCTATATGGATATATCTTAATGTAGAACTGTGCTTATTATTTGAATAATGTTGATAAATAAAAATTAACTTTAAGAAAACTAAAAAAAAAATAGTTCATATAAGCCAACAAACAAAATGTGAACTACAGAGAGAGAGAGAGAGAGAGAGAGAGAGAGAGAGAGAGTGTGTGTGTGTGTTTAAAATTAAAGGAAGTAAATAGAATTGAAATGAGGTAAATGGAGAAAAGGAAGATTTAAATAGAGAGATTCTCTAAAACAAGAGGCCAAGGCAGAGATTTGAGTTGATGTGCCTTACTGAGAACATACTCTTCAGAGAACAGAATCTCTGAGCAGTACCGGAAGGTGAGTAGCAAAGGAAACGGAGTGAGCATGGGCAAATTTAGACTAACTCATGAGCTAAGGATAGGAAGGGTACCCTGGAGGAAGTAAGTATGGCAAAGTTCTTTCTACTTTTAAGCAGAACATCCAGTCTTCTGTACCCTCTGTCAGAGGACTGGCCCTTGGCCACACTCAAAAAGGATGTTAACTAAGAGCAAAACATATAACAGAGTTATATTCTTAGCTAGTACTCACAAACACTGATAGCATATCTTAAAATCATCATGTCAATTGCAAAGATAAAGTTCATAAAAAGAATGACATCAGATTTATTTGTGGTTTTGAAAGCAACATTTTATGCTAAAAAATGAGAGAAAAACATGTTTAAAAACTTAAATAAACTGAAGCATTTTATATCTAGCCAAAATGTCACTCATGTTTAAAATTTCAAACAAAATGTCATGAAGACGACATTTAGGAACCATTTTTTTCCAATGAGCACTTCCTAGGATACCTACTGCATTGATTTATGTAATGAGAATGGCTGGAGGTGTATCAGCATTATTTATATAAGTTATATTATGCAAATTTTAATATTTTACAATGTTATAAGTAAAATCTGAGTCCCAGGGAAGCTAGCTCTGAGGCTTCCAGGTTCTTGTGACCAGGGGTTAATTATTTGATCAGAGGTACATGACTAGAAATAGAAATAGATATTTTTAAGAAAGTAAAATGAACTCCAGAGAATGGAAGTCAGCTAATGAGCAGGGAAATGCCTGCATTCAAAGCACAGGTTTGCTAGCCTCATGAAGCCTTATAGATCAAAGCACCCACATCTCACATTTTTACATGTCATGGGCTTTTTTCCCCATGTGCTCTGTTCTTTTTATGTGGCCCAGGTAGGAAAAATTTTCCAGTCTTTCCCTGCCAAATGACTTTTTCCATATGTTGTCTCAATTTCCTGCCATATACCTAGGTAAGACCAACAACAGCCACAAAGGAAACAAAATGACAGGGTCTATATAGTGTGACCATGTAAATTAAGTAAAGCTATAGTCCTATGTGAAAGAAAAGAATGATGGTAATATTCAGGTAAATGCACAAAAACACAAACATGTACAGATAGGTTTTTCAAACAGATTTATGCATGTGCCAGTTATGAATATACATGTACAAATATACGTTAGTGTAAGCATGAGTGTGAGTTGAGTATCTATACAAAAAATATTACTCTAGAACAGAGGTCAAACATTTTGATACTGTTGATAAATACAAATCAATTTTATTTAAAAATGAGAAAAATATTCAGATATGCCCCCAAACAAAATATTAATTGCACTATATAAAAAATACATATATAAAACTAAGAGTCAGAATGGTTAAAAATGTAGCATAGACAGAGATGTCAACCATAGAAAACAAAGCATTTTAATCTCAGCAGACAATGTAGATTTCAGATCAAAAATGATTAAAAGAAACAAGAAAAAAAGACAAGGAAAATGCTGCCATTTAGAAGGCATACACTCTGAGTTAATGTCTATGTGATGTATTAATAAAGCAGTAATATGCATTGCTGTAGAAAATACAACAGATGCAAATCCAATCCAAAGTCAAGCAAGTGGAAACAAAATGAGTGTGCAGAAGATTTAAACAACTTAATAGAACTATATCAAATTACAAATGTCAAAACTAGAAGCTAGGCCTTTTTTTAAAGTGCGTGGGGGGACATCTGTAAGCACTGGCTTTGTTTCTGTCCAGAAAGAATATAATAAATTCCAAAGCAGTGAATAAAAAAACAGAAACAAATCTAGAAATAAATTAAACCTGCCATGGTCTGAATGTTTGTGCCTCTCTAAGAATTCCTTGATTGAAATATCACCCCAATGTGATCGAATTAGAGAATGAAGCCCCTATGGAGGTGATTAGTGATATTGCTGCCTTTATAAGAGAACCCAAAGAGCTATTGTACAAACATAAATTCCAATGATTATAACCCATACATGTTTGGTATATTTTTGTTGTAGTAGTTGGAATGGACTAAAGATAAAGTGTTTCAACACCAAAAAAAAATTAAATGTGCTATTAAATAAAAAAACTATTGTATCAAAGATAAAATATAGAATTTTAAAATTTAAAATACTGAATTACACAAGTACTTGAAAATATTGAAAATGAAAACAGTATAAAATCTGTGAAACACAGTTGAAATATTTATTCTTGAGTATTTTTATTGAGCTTTTGTACATTTCATACAACAGTTCTTTGTCAAATTTAGAACTCATCCCCGATCCATATTCCCACAACCACCCGACCCACCAGGCCTCATGTATTCTGCCGTACAAGTTAAGTCCCAGCTGGCCAAGCATTTTACCCAGCTGTCTTTTGGTGAAAATTCATCTACTGGGGTCTATTCAGTCTGTCTAGAGATCTTAAGGGAGTTCTACTCTCCCTCAACCAGTCACAGTCAGTTTCCAACAGTTCTCAGGCTAGGGCCAGCCCGCTGCCCATGCCCATTTCCCTTCCACCACCCTTGCCTGATTGAATGGGCATGGGTCTTGTGCTCGATGCCATCATTGCCACAAGTTTACATGAGCAAGCTTCCAGTGGCCTGAAAGTCCCTGTGTACATGAACCAACCATGCTCTGACAATCTTTCCACCCTCTCTTCTCCAGTACTCCCTGAGTCATGGGTAGGTGAGGTTTAATAAAGGAATCCTATTCAAGGACACACATTTTGCAGTTTGTTATGTACAAAAATTTAGCCAGTTGTGGCCTTTTTTTGTATAAGGAAACTTCACTGGTGACAGATGAAGGATGCACTAGTATTCTCTCCACACCTTGCTCAATCATGTTCCATGAACCTTAGGTGTAGAGGTTCCACTAAATCATATATATATATATATATATATATAAAACCTTGGGTTGGGCTTCTCTCAGATATTTATTCTCTATGTTGGACCTGTTATGGAACTCTGCAGGAGCCTCCAACTGTTGCAAAATAAAAAGCTTCTTTGATGAGTGGTGTACTTGTCTTTAAATATGAGGATCCATATTTAGGCTATAGCAACAAATTTCATTTGTCTAGAGACACGGTTTTCTCTAGGATATATGACCTCTCCAGCCAATTATATTTGGTTATAATTACAGATCCAACCATGAGTAAACTTCCATTGAGAGGGCTTCAAGTCCAATTAGACAGCTATTGGTTACCTCCCCCAGATAACAGTGTCACTGCTGCACCAATAGAAGAAGATTGCTGTGCCAGTCATTATGGTGATTCAGCTTTAGGACTGGGTTGAGCCACTGATTGATTGTTCTCCCTTAGCTTTGCACAGTATACTATGAGAGCTAGTCGTCAGGGGAAAAGGGCTTCCAGGTCAGTTCCTGCTCTATTAATCCAAGTCCTGTGTTTGAATTTTGTCGTCATCAGCAGTAAGGTCTTACCTTCAAGTTCTATGAGATAACCAAGGGCGTAGTAGCAATAGCCTGTTATTTCGAGCGTGTCTTGGACCACTCTGAGCAACCACTCAAAGGAGATCTCTCCTGTCTGGCACTGTGCTCCTTGCCGTTAATGTTCAGACAGCATATGTGCATTTCCCAGGGGGGTTCCCGAGCCATCATATTTCTGTCTGCAATGCCACTCAATTTCCATTAATATCTCCCCTGTCCAACCTCCATCCTCCTACCCAGTCGAAGTGCCCCCATTACCTCCACCATCTCCTCAATAACACCTGCCTCCCCATCCCCTCTCTCTGATTCCCTCCTCCCCCACCCACGTGGTCCCCTGCATGTCCCTCCTCCTCCCTCCCGGCAGAACACTCCCACTTTCCCTACCTCCCCCATGGTAAAATCTGTTCTCTACTATCCCCGTTTCTGGCGTTTTTCCCTTTTACCTACATGTTTTCTTCCTATTTGTCTGGTTCCTGCTGTTACATCGAAATATACACTCACTTGTAAGGAATTGGTGTTATGATTCACAAAAGAGGGTGAACATACGTCACTTGCTTTTCAGGGTGTGTGTTACTTCACTTAGTTTAACACTCTCTAGTTCCATACATTTACTGAAAATTTTACTTTGTTTTTTTACTAGCTGCTGAGTGGAACTCCATTTGTAAATGTGCCACATTTTCATTAGCCACTCATCAGCTGAAGGACATTTAGGTTGTTTCCATTTCTTAGCTATTGTGAAAAGAGCAGCAACAAACATGGATATATAGGTAGGACAGATATACCCAGAAGGATAGATATACCCAATAGGATGAGTCCTTTGGGCTTAGGGTAGATTCACTTTTCATTTCTTGAGAGTTCTCCACACTGCTTTTCATAGCAGTTTCAGTTTACATTCCCACCAGCAGTGAATGAGCGTTCCCCTTTCTCCACATCCTGACCAGCATTTAGTTTGGGTAAGATGGAATCTTGAAGTGGTTTTGATGTGCATTTCTCTAGTTACTAAAGATGTTGAACACTTTTTAAGGTGTTTCTTAGCCATTTTTATTTCTTTGTTCAAGAATTATCAGTGCAGGTTACTCTGTTCATCTTTCCATTGGTTCCTTTATTTTCGTGTTTCTTTGTTTTTTTTTTGTTTTTTTTTTTTTGAGTCCTTTGTATATTCTGAAGGTTAATCCTCTGTCAGGTATGTGCATGTGGAGATTTTCTCCCACTTTGTAGGTTTCCTCTTCACTTCCTTGGGTTTTTTTTTTTTTTTTTTTTTTTTACTGTACAGTTTTGTAGCTTCATTACGTCCTACTTGTTGATTGTTGGCCTTAATGCCTGGCAACTGATGTTCAATTTAGAAAGTCCTTTCCTATAGCTGTATCTTCAAGGCTACTGCCTATATTTTCAGTCTAGCAGTTTCACAATTTCAGATTATATTGAGGTCTTTGATCCATATGGAGTTGACTTTTGTGTCTGGTGAATGATAAGGGTTCAATTTCATTCTTCTTCTACAGATGGAGATCTAAATTTGACAACACTATTTATTGAAGATGCTGTCTTTCCTCCACTGTCTGTTCTTGGTACTTTTGTCAAATATCAAGTGACTGAAAGTGTATGTACTCATGTCTGGGACCTCTATTGTGTTCCATTAATCTACATGTCTATTTTTGTGCCAGTACGATGCTGTTTTTATGACTATAACTCCGTAATGTAATCTGAGATCTGGTATGGTGACCCCCCCCACCAACATTCTTCTTTTGTCCAATATTGATTTAGATATCCAGGGCTCTTGTGATTCCATATGAATTTAAGGATGTTTTTTCTAGTTCTGTGAAGAATGTCCTGGGTATTTTGTTTGAATCTACATTGAATCTATAAATTGCTTTTGGTAAGATGGTCGTTTTCACAATATTAATTCTACCAACCCATGAGCATGGCAGGTCTTTCCATCTCCCAGTGTCCCCTTCTATCTCTCCCTTTAAAGATTTTAAATGTTCATTGTAGAGATCATTGTCTTTTGTTAGGTTTATCCTTAAGTAATTTTTGAGGTTATTGTGAATGGGAAGGTTTCTTTGAATGCTTTTTCTGATTGTTTATTAAAGGTATATAGAAATGCTACTGATTTTTGTAAGTTGATTTTGTAACCTACCACTTTACTGAAAATATTAGTCATTTCTAGTAGGTTTCTGGTAGAATTTTGAGGGTCTCTTATGTGTATGTATGTATCATCTTCAAATAGGGATAATTTTACCTCTTCTTTTCCAGTTAGTACTCTGCTAATTTCCTTCTCTTGTCTTATTGGTCTCACAAGAGTTTCAAGGACTTTAAAAAGGAGTTGAACTAGAACCTTATCTAGTTCCTGATTTTAATGTGAATGCTTCTTGTTTTTCTCCATTTAGAATGATGTTAGACATGGATTTGTTCTATGTAACTTTAATTATGTTGAGTTATCCCTCTAGTCTAATTCTCTATAGGACTTTTAACATGAATGTATATTGAATTTTGTCAAAGGCTTTTCTGCATCTATTGAAATGGCCATGTAAATTTTGTCTTTAAGTCCATTTATATGTTTTATTACATTTATTGGCTTACATGTATTGAACCATTCCTGCATCTCTGGAATAAAGTCAACATGATCATCGTGGCTAATCTTTTTGATGTGTGTCCATATGGGGTTTGGGAATATTTTTGAGAATCTTTGCATCTATGTTCATTAAGGAATGAGACTACAGTTTTCTTATTTTGTGTCTTTACCTAGTTTTGGTTTTAGAGTGATATTGGTTTTATAAAAGGAGTTTGAAAGTTCTCCCTCTGTTTCTATCTTTGTGAATAATTTAAAAGGTTGGGTGTAGATCTTTGAATGTCTGGTAGAATTCTGCTGCGAATCCATCTGGGCCTGGGCCTGGGCTTTCTTTGTCAGGAAGTTTTGTATTACTGTACCAGTTTCTTTATTTGTTATTGGTCTGTTTAAGCTGTTGGTCTCTTCTTGGTGGTTTCCATGACTTTAGAAATTCATCCATTTCTTTGAGATTTTCAAATTTACTAGAGTATAGGTTTTTGAAGTGTTCCTTTACAATGTTCTCAATTTTTTTGGTGTCCACTGTGATGTTTTCACTTTCATCTCTGATTTTATTTATTATTTAAAAGTATCTTATTTATTTTTCTTTATTTATTTATTTCATTTTCAATGTTTTTCTTAAAATATGTATGGAATTTTCCCTTAATTCTCTCTCTAGAATTATTTAAACAATATTAGAGGGGCTGGAGAGATGGCTCAGCAGTTAAGAGCACTGATTGCTCTTACAGAGGACCTGGGTTTGGTTCCCAGCACCCACATGACAACTAAAAACTGTCCATACCTCCAGTTCATGGGGATATTCCACCCTCTTCTGACCTCTGTGGGCACTGCACAAAAGAGGTGCACTTACATATATGTAGGTAAGCAAGAAACACCGAGAATAAAAATAGTAAATTTTTTTTAAAAATTAGAGTTATCTAAACTTTAAAAATTCAATAAGTCCTGTTTCTTCTGCTCCAAATATCTGTCACTACTGTGTGTGATTTTATGTGGTAGGTTTTGAACTTTTTAGAAGAGTGTTAACTCATTAAATATTCATATTTATTTGCAAAAAGTTGTGTGGTTAGATCAAAAATATTTTTTCTAGTAAATACTGCATAATGAAAATTGTTTGACATTGCAATATGGATGAGGGAAATTTCAAAATTTCATACATTTTATGTAATGTATGTATACATGTAATAATAATGAAAGAAGAAGTCATGAATGTGAGAGGGAGTAGACAGGACATTTGAAAAGTTGGAGGAGAGAGAGGGAAGGTAGGGAGAGAAGGAAGGTATGAATGATTTAAATGAAATACTAAAAAATTCAAATTAAAGCATAAGCAATAATAAATCAAATATAAACCAAAACTAATTTGATATAATGAAAAATAAAATAGTGTTTATGATAGTTAATAAATGACACCTACTAGAAAACTTAAAGATAATTAAAACTTATATTAAATCCATCTTGAAAGAACAACAAAAAGTTTCATTGACCAAAAAGAAAGAAAACGAGCAAAGAATTCCTGGAAACCAACCAGCCATAATGCTGATGCTGGGAACTGCACTGAGGTCCTCCACCATCTCTCCAGCCTGTTCCAAGCTTTTGTTCTTTGAAATGAAAAGTTTATGTTACTCTATTTTCAGTTTATCGATTCTTTTCTGAAATTTCAATACTGCTGCTGAGACCATTTAATGATTTTTTTTCAGTGATTATACTTGTCAACTCTAAAATTTCTTATAATATTCTTTTTAGAGTATTTCTGCTTTATTTATTTGTTTACTCGGGTTTTGTTTTTTGTTTGCTTGTTTGTTTGTTTGTTTTAGATAGCGTCTCACATGCAGCTCCAGCTGGCTTGAAATTTACTGCGTGGATCAGCTTAGCCTCAAACTCACTGAGATTCAACTGTCTCTGCATTCTGAGTGCTGGGGATAAAAGTGTGTGCCACCATTCCAAGCTATTTTTTAAAATATGTACAAGTTATTTTATTTTTATTTTCCCTTTGGTGGTATGAGGGATTTGAACCTATGAATTTGAGCATGATAGGCATCACTCTAATACTTAGCTAAATCCCCAGCCATGTATTTATTGATATTTATGATATGCATCACCCCTATTATGATAAATTCCTTTAATTATTTTACATACTTAAAATAGCTTCTTTTGAATGTTCACTGTATCCAAATTCTTGGCCTTCACTGACTCCTCTGTTCCTCCCATTTTGTGTAGCTCAAAGCATTCGATTAAAAACTTGATACTCATACTACATATGTTGTACTAATTATGAAATCTACCTTTATTTTATTTAATAGTATTTTGTATTTCTTTATTCTTTCTCAGTGTGTGTGTGTGTGTGTGTGTGTGTAATTTCCTTAAGCATTGCCTTTTGGATCTGTATCCTATGCAGTATGCCATTGGGAATTTCTAAAAGAAATCATATTAACATATTTTAACCTGTTGTCTTGTGAGTCATCCTTCTCCCTGCATAACCAAGTAGTCAGCTAGGATTTGGATAGACCTTCCACCCGTTAGTCTTTCAACCCTTGTAAGTGAATCTTTTTGGAGTCTTGTAAGTGAATCAAACTCTTTATGCAGTTCATACATTGTTCTTAGCTTTTATGTTACCCTGATCTGCCTAGGAACTCCCCCATGTTCACTTTTAATTTTACTGTCTTCTAAGTATGTGTGAAGAGCTCATCTTGTTACAGGAATTATTAAGGTAGTGCCCATTGGCTGTCCTAACAAGCTAGGCTCTGCCACCTGTCCTCCATAGGCTAATTAAAGTAACAGACAAAGTAGCAATAGAAAGCAGAAAAGGTAAATTTATTCAATGTAGCCATGTTGGACAAAAATAACGAAATGATCCAATAACCTTCCATCTCCATCTTCAGGGTTCCTGTGCAGTACAAGTTCATATAGGAGACAAAAGTATACAAAACTAACATTCTGTTTGAGGTGTAGTCCTGCCCATGCTTATTGTCTAGACTGCTCCTCTCCTGTAAAGTGGTCTGACAAGTTGGGAGAACAGTGTGAAGTCTCCTTTAGGAGACAAGCTCTGCCTGCGAATGGCACCAGGGCACAACTTTTCTCTTCTAGTATCATGACACTCTTGGGACAATTCCTATTCCCTAGGATTTATGTTTTGTTTATGGAGTAGCCAATGACAGGTCATGAGTGTCTGTTTGGGCTATCTTAGTTCCTTGCAGGATGGTTGCAAGCTGTCTTTCTATGACCCCCTCATCCTCCAGATCTCCTGGACCTGCCTCCTTACCTAGCAAACTGTGTTTCCCCATTTATTTCTTACCAAATTCATACATTTAGCTCCAAATCTAACTCTTCCCTCCCTGCCATCAAGATTCAGGCAGGAATTCTGTCTTTCTCACCATGCTTCAGGGAGTAGGGTAGATCAACCCCCGGCGGGAACACAGACACCTGCTGTTCCTATCTAAAGCTCTAGCAAATTTTAAATAAATAATGCTTCTCAAAATTTTGTATACATGGTTAATTTCCAATGCCTGAACTTGGTTTTTTTTGACAATTTTGTTTCATTTTATACTTTCTGCTTATTGCTTAGAGTGCCAATCCCTTTATTGTGCCATATCCCAAATTCAGTATTTTTCCTAAAGATATTGATGTATAGGTGCAATTATAATTTTGCGATAATGATTTTCAGGGGTTTGTAGTAGAATAAGATATATACTCACAGATTCATGATTGAATCATATGATGCTGATAACCAATTAAATTTATTTGCATCTAGAAGAGTAGATGGGAATAGAGATGAGGCAACCCTGGATGCAAAATACTGAGCTATGGAAGTGGAAATGTAGAAAATCATCAGGACTTCCTTTACCTTTGTATATACAGGACAGAATAATTAAGTGCTGGAATTGTGTTTATATCTAGCATTAGAGTTAGAATGAGATGAGGTCAGCATTCTAACAACTTATTATGAAGCAAGCCAAATCCCTTCATATGGTCATTTGAGCTCCTTTACAAGGTAACCTATTAGACTACTGAGATTGTAACAGAGATATACAGCATCTCTAAATTTAATTTATCCCTTTTCCCCAAACTACTATATCATAAATATGGTATTTTTCATTATTAAATGCTTCCTGAAGCAGGCACTGTGTTTAAATTTAACGTGAACCAGGCATGATGGCACACACCTTTAATCCTGGCTCTTGTGAAGCAGAAGCTGGCAGATCTCTGTGAGATCAAGGCGAAAGGTCCATATAGCAAGTTCTGGACAGCTGGCACTACAAGGATACCTTGTCTCAAAAATAACAAAAACAAAACAAAACAACAAATCAAAAATGAAGAAAAATCAAATCTAAATTCAACAACCACAAAAATATTTAGCATGTGTCACCGAGGGACATTCAGTTTCTGATGTGCCTGTGACTTCTGCCAGCTCATCTTTTCCTTTTCAAGTTTACAAAAAAGAGTAGCAAAATGTGAAAGCATAATAAATGTGATTTAACATCTCATGTTAAATCCCTTTCATCAAGATGGTTTTGACATCTTTGAAGTGCCATAGCCTAAGACAGGTGAATAAGGGAGAAAAATGTTTTGACATCATTGGATCAGATGTTCAGGGTCTGATGCAACTCTCTGTGAGACTTCTGAATATAGAGGCCTCTTTCAAAACTAAATCTGTATTCCAGAAAACAAGAAAGAACTCTTCGCAAAGGTGGCTTACTCTACATTCCTAGCGCAGTCCAGGCCTGCTGTATAATGCACGGTGTCTGGTAAGAAAGAAACACTACATGCCAAGAAAACAGCTGATTTTGGAACACCTGGGTGCTTCGAGCACCTAAGGGAGGGTCGAGAAGCCGAAATTCTCATGGCCATGGGTCTATGGGCCACTTCAATGTTCACTTTCCTTAAAAGCATTCTTCTGCCTGTCAAAGTTCAACTCTCCTTCAGATTTCTTTGCAAACAGCCATCTTTGAAAATATGTCTCTCATGCTGTTGCTGTATGCATGTGAATATTTTGACTTCCAGTTTGACAGCCCACATATTGTGGAGTCGTTTGAACGTTATTACCTCCACTTGTAAAAAATTTGGAATTGGTCCATTATGAAATGATCAGTAAGATGAAGAAATGCACCTTCAGCACCTGAAAAGATCGTTCTAGACACATAATGTGAATAGGAACTCAAGGCAAGGAAAGGGCTAGCACCGTTTGATCAGGGAATCAAGACATCAAATCTACTAAATTTAGGAGGACTGCCTCATCAGACATAATGGAATGGGCAAATACTTTTCAGTGACCTTGACAGCAGGTAATGTAAATTCCAGACTTCAGATGACACAAAGAGGGTGTTAATGAAAGACATGTCAGTGAATTTCTTTACGTGTATATAATTTGTATTTATTTACCCGGAACACACTAACTCTTAGTTGCCCTTTTTAATAGCACAGTAATATTTACCATTGTGTTCACTGTAATGAGACTTTATGTCTGTATTTCCCTGAGTTTAAGGTTTAATAATCTTTATTCTTTGGAGTATTGGTTTATTTTTATTTGATTAATCATTCCTGTGCTGGATAGCTTTAGTTGTCAACTTGACTCTTCTGGGTAGAAGGAACCTCAACTGGGGAATTACCTCCATTAGACTGACTTGCGATCATGTCTGTGGGATATTTTCTTGATTGTTGAGTGATGTGGGAATGCCTAGTTGACTGTGGTTTGTGCCACCCTAGGTAGGTGGTCCTGTATTGTTTAGGAAAGCAGGTTGAGCACAGGCCAGAACAACCAAGCCAGTGAGCAGTATTTCTCGATGGCCTGTACTTCAGCTACTGCCTCCAGGTTCCTGCCCTGAATTACTAACTTTTGCTCCCTCAGTGATGAACTGTGACCTGGGAGATGTAAACCAAATAAATCCTTTCTTCCCCACATTGATATTAGTGAGAGTGTTTTGTCACAGCAATTGAAAGCAATCTAGACGGCCTGGAGAGATAGCTCAGTGGTTAACAGCACTCACTGTTTTTGTAGAGGACCCGGGTTTGATTCCCAGCACCCACTTGGTGGTTAAAAACTGTAATTCCAGTTCTAGGGGATCTAATGCCCTCTTCTGAACTCTGTGGGCATTGCATGATACGGGTGCATTTACATTCAGGCAATGTATCCATGCCCATAAAATAAAGGTAAGAATTTAAAAAAATGAGAATAATTCCCATTCAGCATTCTTGTGCACCTGAAAAAAAAGTTTAATGATATCCCGTACTTTTTGGTGGCATATGTTGCCTTCCGTGGTATTATTCAAGAGAATTAAGATAGTTTTCTTTGTGTATTGTCACTTATAACACTAAGCAAAAAATTCAAAAAGAGTGGATGATGCAAATAATTTGCTTCACTTTTTAAGTATGAAATTTTTCATATTAGCAGGATAAGAACTGTAGCTTGGAATATGAGGATTGACTGCTCAAAGCATACTGTAACTTATCTTTGAATTTAAATCAGTTTAATTTAAAACATTAAATTATTTCCAATTCTCTGCCCAAAACACCCCACGGAGGCCAGAATAATTTTGATCCATCTTATTGTGTTCCCACTTTTCGTTTCCCATACATTTGTCACCGTTTCAATGACTTTATATGTATTTTAGCTTTGCAGCTTATCATTTGACTTTTCTCTTCTCTAGAAAGAAAGCTTTGTATGAGTAGGCTATTGGTCTGCTCTGTTCTCTTATAAACTGTTAGTCCCTAGTACATGTAGCCTTAGTAATCACATATACTCTGTGTGACTAACTCAGTTCAATCTACCCTCGATTAATACTTTCAATATTACTTACAATGCAGACACAATAAAGTGGTTTCTTGTAGATGTAGATGAAGATTGAGGTTCAGCAGCACCCAAGAGGATTTCTGGATTCCTGTGTCCTAGTAAAAGCTATTGGACAGAAGCATGTGTATAGTAACAAACAGAAACAGTTTATTAAGAAGAAATATACTTCTACGTTGAGTAAGCCCAATGGCGGTGGTACGTAAAGACTGAGGTCATCTTGGGGCCTCAGAGATGGCTCCGTGGTTATGAGCACTGGTTGCTCTTGCAGAGGACCCAGGTTCGGTTCTCAGCATTCACTTGGTGGCTAAGAAATAATCTGTAACACAAATTCCAGAAGATCTGACATCCTCTTCTGGCCACTTTGGGAATTTCACACATGGCTACCCTTACATTCTTGTGGTCAGAAGACTTGTGCATATGAAATAAAAATAACATGATTGGGGCTGGAGAGATGAGTCAGCAGTTAAGAACGCTGACCATTCTTGCAGAAGACCCAGCTTCAAATCCCAGAACCTACATGACAGGTAACAACTGCCTGTAACTCCAATCCCAAGGTTTCCAATGTCCTCTTCTGTCTCTGCACAACATGGTACTGAACAACATGGGTGCACTTAAACACATGCAGGCAATCCACTCATAGACATAAAATAAAAATAAATTTCAAAATAAAATGATTGAGGTTTTCTGCCTAGTGTGGCTTTTTCATTCATGTTCTATCTGTTACATGTGCCCATGCTGTGTGTGTGAGTGTATGTGGTGTGTGTGTTCCAGCCTTGCACTTACAGATTTCTTTATATGATTATTTTGTAGCTTTTTCAAAAGAGATTTTCAGATTTTACTTTCTGCCCTTCTCTCGTACTTCACTATTGTTCCAGACTTGGAAATAGTTTGTTTTACATATTTAGAAAGATTAAATAATTTAATAAATATGTAAAAGCTGCTAAATTTCTAAGTCTATATAGTCTAACTCTCAGGATTTTCTTAGTCTCTGTCAGTCATGTTAACTTACCAATATGTCTCAAGTGCAGATTAAATGTTCTCTGGGGCCTCTAGCTCAGACCTTTCTTTGAAATTAGCTATTGTTAATCACTATTTTTTAGAATAAAAATCTCTAAATATGCAAGAATATTTTCTCTTCTCATGTTCTGTTTTATCATTAAAATTTTTATAAAAAGTTTTTGCCAATTGTGTGTCTACATGTGTTCTACAATATGTCACCTAACAAAAGTTCCTTATTTTTTTAATTTAATTTTCTTTTATTTCTGTGATCATCATACATGAATGTTACACTTGTATTATTTCCATTCCTTCCAGTCTGCTCCCAGCACCCTCTCAATTACTTTCCTGATTATTATTGTTATATACTATACACATACATACATTTACACACACACACAAACACATAAACAGACACACACACACGCACACATATTGTCTTGAGTCCATCTAGTGGTGCTTCTGTGTACCTACATTTAGGGCTGCCCACTTGGAATTAGATCATCTATTTGGGAGGTAGTCCCTAGACAAAACTGATTCTCCCTCATTCAGTAGCCACTGATCACCTACAGCTCTTCATCTTGAGGTGGGACTCTGCGAAATTTCCCACCATCCACCTTGGGATGTCAACTGGTTTTTGTGTAGATCTCCTCAGATTACCATAATGTGGAGATTTCATTGGTGCAGCTTTCCTTATCATGTCCAATATTCGCTAAGTAGCAGCAGGTGTCTTGTCCCTCTGGTTCTTACATTCTTTCCACCCTCTCGTCCATGAAATTTCCTGAGCCTTAAATGTAAAGGTTGTATTATAAATGTGCCACTTGGGGCTGTGCATCTCAAAGGTATTTATTTTTTGTGCTTGACCAGTTTGCTAAATTTTGTAACAGTATATATCTGTTGCAATAAGAAGCTTCTTTGATAAGTGGTAAGAGGTAAACTTGTCAGGAAATATAAGAAGACAGTTTTAGAATGTTGTAAGAAATTACATTGGTCTGGGGAAGTGATGGAAGTTCTTTCTCAGGATCTATAACCTCTCAGTCATGTGTATTTGTCTATGTTTACAAACCACACATGAGTTCCCTCTCAGTGAGTGGACTTTAAGTCCAATTACACATCTGTTGCCAGAATTATCTTAGATAAGATTAGAGCTTCTTACCCACCCACTCTTCCACAATGATCCCTGAGACTTGAGAAGGCAGAGTTTTGAAATAGTTGACCTATTCAGGGATAAACACTCTGAAAGCTCTTGTTCTCTGTACGGTAACCAGTTGAGGGTTTCTCTGCTAATCACAATCTTTTGCCTAAGGAAATTAATAAGGTGAGAGTTGATAGATAAATTAATCTATGGGCATAACAATAAGACGTTAAGAGTCAGTTAAATACAATAACTATTTGATAGAAAGCTAGTATGAGGATCTCCCCAGTGTCCTGTGCCCTGTCTAACCTCAGGTTCCTAAGCCTGATATCAATGTCAGGTGTGGGCTCCATCCTAGAAAGTGTACCTTGAATCCAGTTTAGGAGTGATTGGTTACTCCCATAAAGTTTCTGCCACTATTGCACTAGTGGGCATATCTTGCCAAGTCACTTGTTATTGTAGTTCATAGAATTCACAGCTAGGTAAGGTTGATGATTATTTCTTCCTTCTAGTAGCATGCATAGCACCCTCCAGTACTATGGACACTAGCTAGTGAAGATGAAGTCAGCACCACCTTGAATTTTTGTTCATTCTACAACTTTTGTATACAGTGTGTTTAGCAATAGCATCTTACCTTCCTGTTCTGGTGGGTATTCAAGAGTAGTGGCAATGGCCAATGTTTTCTGAGGGTCTATGGGATGCCTGGCCAACAGTTTCTACAAAGGGAGTTCTTTATTGGCATTGAGGTTTTTATTTTTATTTTATGTGTATGAGTGTATTGCCTACATGTATGTAAGCACACCCATGTTGTACAGTGCCTGCACAGAACTGAAGAGGGTGACAGATTCCTTGGAATTGGAGTTATGGCTGGTTATTAGCCACCAAATGGGTGCTGGCATTCAAACTCGGATCTTCTTCAAGAGCAGACCTCTTAACCCTGAGTCGTTTCTCCAGTCCTTTAATTTGATTTTTATGATGGATATGTATATACTTCAAGAAGCTTCTGTAATGGTAGGTTTCCATATGACTTTTTCTAAAGGCAGATAGTGTTATTCATCCTTCACATACTCACCCCACTGTCTGACCCTCCCATTCCCCACCACATTTGTGGTAGAAGGCATTAATATGAAGGGGAAATTTTTGTTGAATCATTGTGTATTTCATACAGAACATCTCAGTCAATCTTAATTAATCATCTTTATTACCCCCTTAATCACTGGCAACCCTCTCCATATCCCCCAATCAGAATCCATACATTCTGTCACCTGTATTAAGGCATATTATGTCAAGCTAGTGGCCCCGGATGTTCCCCAGTGCAGGTGCATCCACTGAGGTCTTTGAGATGAACTTTTCCTCACCCAACAGAAATCAGCTGCCAACATATCTTCAGCCAAGTTTGGGGTCTGCTGGCCATTTCCACAGTTCCATGCTGAGTTTTGTCTGCTTGAGTTTGCATGGGTCTTGAGAATGCTGCCATCATCCTATGAGCAGGAGCCCAGGAGACTGTAGAATTCTATTTCCATATGACTACACACCTCCTCACTGACTCTTAGAATCTTTTCGCTCCATCTCTTGCAATGATGTCAGTGAAGCTGCAATGGGTGAGTGAAGTTGAATACTTAGGAGTCCTGCCCAGGGACCCACACTCTGCAGACTTCTAATCTCCATGCCATTTGTGATCTTTTGTGTGCTGGGGCATTTGTTGCATGAGGGAACTTCAATAAAAAAAGTTGAGAGATTCATTAGTGTCTTCTTTACCCTTGTTCTATGTTGTGTGAGCCTTGGGTGTAGAGGTTGCATTGTAGATGTGGTGCTTAGGCTGGGGAAATTCAAAGACAGAAATGGCTGTGTGAGACCAGTTGTGGTGCTATGTAGCAGTCTCCATCTAGTGCAAGCTTAGCTTCTTTGATGAGTTGAGACTGGGATACTTCACTGTAAATATGAGGATAGATATTTTGCTCTTAGTAAGAAGTTACATTACTCTAGGGATTTCTCTGAGATCTATAATTGCCTCAGCCATGTGTATTTGGCTATGATGAGAGTACAATATATGAGTTTAAGCTTTAAGTCCAGCTAGGTAGCTGTTGATTCCCGCAAAGATAAAATTGCCACTACTGCACCAGTTTTGTAGGGAGGACTGGGCATTTATGTGGTTATTTGATCATGAAGCTGGTGTTAGGCCATCAATTGATGTTCTCCCTGAGAAGCTTGCATAGTGCTCTCCAGTGCTATGACAGCTAGCTTTCAAGAGAAGTGGCTTCCATGTCAGTTCCACCTCCATTGCTCCAAATCCAGTCTCTCAAGTATGTCTTGCTTTCAGCAGTAGGTTCTTACCTTCAAGTTCTGGGAGGCAATCGAAGGATGTGGCAATAGCCTACGTAATTCTGAGAGTCTCTTGGCCAACAGCTCAAAGAACAGTTTCTAACATTTGGCACTGTTCTGTAGCCTTCAGCTATCCACATGGACTCATGTAGAGATATTGTATGTGTAATTTGTCATTACATTGTTAGACTAATATGATTCTCTCTGGTGTTTTATACTAGCTAAGTATTATTTATCTCTCCTCTCTCTCTCTGTCCTTATTCTTTCTTTCTCCCTGTATAACAATCCTCCATGCCTTCCTCTTTTAAAGTGTCCCCATTTTCCCCATTTCTCTCTTGATAATACCAGTTTCCTATGGCCCCACCTCTCTCCATCTCCTTCTTTCTTTTTAGCCTCATAGTTTCTTGTATAATCCTCATTCCCCCTACCATTAACCCCCGCTTTATCTATTTCTCCCTTAGTAACACCTGTCTCCTATTATACTTCCCTCTCAGATTCCTTCTTTCCCTTTAGTTTCGTGTTCCCTTTCCATTTTCCTGGTACCTACGATTTCATCAAGATACATACTCACAGATAGGATTTAGTGCTAGTATCCTCAAATGAGGGTGAACATACATTGTCAGTATTTTTCAAATCTGTGTTAGTTTACTTAGCATAACAGTTTCTAGTTTCATCTGCAAGTTTCATGATTTCATCTTCTTTACTGCTGAGTAGAACTCCATTGTGTAAATGTATCACATTTTCATTATCAACTCATCAGTTGAGGGACACTTAGGCCACTTCCACCTCTTAGTGATTATGAAAATAGAAGCAACAAACATGGATGTACATGTATATCTTCAATAAGATGAGTATATGCATAGATGCCAAGCAGTGATATTATCACTGTATATTTTTCCTGTATATTCCATTGCTGCATTTAAAAACTTTTTTCTTGATCTTTGTTTGAGTGCTCTAATTCTTCAACTTTATTGTTCAGTTTTGCTATTCTGTTTTCCATTTCATTAATTCTATTGATGAGACTTTCTCCTGTTGTTTCAAATTGTCTTATTGAGTTTTTCTCTTCCATCTTCATTTCAGCCTGAATTTTTATTTCTATCTCGTTTTGCAAATTCATCCAGAAGTTATCCCTATCTTCATTTAATTTTTTTATTTCTTTGTTTGTGAATTCTTTAAATTCACTGAATTCTTTGATCATGTCTATGATTGTTCTTTTACACTCTGTATCCTGTGTTATGTCTATGAAGATCTCATTGTAGATCTCTTCTATAAGACTGAAGATGATTTGTGGGGACATATTATTTGGATTTTTCATCTTATTATTTTCTTGTTATGATCTTGGATTGTGGATTTCTTTTGTTGTCTATGATTGTGATGTGAGATTCAGTCTTTTCTTTGTTGAGTTGAAATCTGATTCTGTTTGTACACTTGATATGACTTGATTGTTTTCTTACTTGGTATGGAAAGCTGGTTGGTCAAGGCTTCAGGTTCTCTCTTTTGATTTTATATTAGAGGAATCATATACCTCTAGTCCAGCTGCCCAGGAGTTCCAATAGAGGCATAAGTCAGGGGAGAACAGATGCTCTCAGGCTCTCTCTTAAGGTCTGGGCCCCTCTAACCAAAAGGCATAGCACAGTTTGGAAAGACTGCTAGGCAGATGCTGAATTCAGGTGTTCTCAGGTCATCTGTAAAGGCATGGACCCCTACTAAAAGGCCCTGCACAGTGGCTGAAGATGGTACCAATGTAGGGGAATTGGCACAGTATGATCTGGAGAACTCATACCCAGGGGGAGTTGAGCGGGTGCTCCAGAGATCTAGGGAGCTAAGAGCAAAAGTGGGCCTATGCCCAAGGCTAGATGGAGACTAGGATGTCAGGTAGGGGAGACTGGAGTTGCTGCCATGGTAGGGGATTGAAGTGCAGTCGGTCGAATCAGATTTACTAGGAATGAAGACTGATCTCAGGAATTCAAGGTAAGCTGGGGGTGCAGATGACCTGGGTTGAAGGCTATTCTCAGGAATGCAAAGTAAGTTTGGGGTGGGGATAGCTGTGAAGGCTCTAACAAACTATACTGAAAAATTGAGCTGGTCTGAGTACAGGGGCTCAGGACACAGTGGGTGGGTCTGGACTGGTAGGTTAGATGAGAGATCTTTGATGCTAAGAACAAAAGCAGGCCTGTACCCAAGGCTAGAAAGAGAACAGGTTGTTGGCTGAGAGAAGATGGAGTTATTCAGGAGGTCGGTGAGTGGAAACATAATGGAAGGGATCAGACTTATTAGAGATGTCTAACCACAGGAATCCAAGGCAATTTGGGGTGGGGACATCCAGGGTAGACGAAGGCTGGTTTTAGGCAGGCAGACAGGCAATGGCAAGTTGTGGTGGTGACAATCTGTGAAGGCTCTAACAAACTACACTGAAAAATTGAGCTTATCTAAGTACAGGGATTAAGGATGCAGTGAGTGGGTCTGGGCTGAGAAGTTAGTCCAGAGAGTTGAGGTTCTTAGAGGAAAAGTGGGCCTGTTCGAAAGACTAGAAGGAGAACAGGACGTGTGGCAGGGAAGAATGGAGTTGGCTCAGGTGATAGGTGAGTGGAGACCTAGAGAGAAGACAATTTTTTAAAGAGGTGAATTATTCAGTCTAGAATGTTTGACTCATTTGTGCTTTATTTTGCTATTAATTCATATGTTATTTCACTATGATCAAATAAGAAACATGATATAATTCCAATTGGTTTGTGTTTTTATTGAGTTTTTTTAATTCAATACAATGTTTCCTAATCATATCTGGATCCCTACATCTGTACCTGCATTACTCCCCACCACTTATTTTAATGAACTTTGTTCATATATGTTGGTCTATTGAGCCAAGTTGGTATTTCCAAATGTCCCTTGGTGTGAGTCCATTCATTACTGCTTGATCAACCTTTCTAGTGTCTCCCCCTTAATAGAAACTATCTCTCATTCTCCCAGTACTCATTCGTTGCCATTAGTTTTTCAGATACAGTTGGGAATCTTAGCCATTTTCCCAGTTCTGTGCTGGGGTTTTGTGTGATTTGAGCTTGTGTGGGTCTTGTGACTGCTGTGACAATTGCTGTGAGTTCATATGAGCAAGTCCCAAGCCACCTGTAAAACTCTGTTACCTTGTGGTTATCCATCACCCCTCGTTCTTACAGTCTTTCTGCTCCCTCTTCTTCAATGGTCCCTGTGCCTTGAGGGACAGAGTTTTACATGGGTATCCTACACAGGGATAAGCACACTGCAGGATCCTATTCTCTGCACCTTGGCTTTCTAGATTAGTCACCGTCTGTTGCATGAGGAAGCTTCACTTGTGAGAGGTGAGATTTGCATTACTATCCCTCTGCCCCTGTTCTGCTATGTTTCCTGAGTCTTAAGTATAGAAGTTGTGCTTTGAAAACTATAAAGCTGAGCACCTCACAGACATTTATTCTTTGCATTTTACCAGTTGTAGAACTTTGTAATAGTTTCCACCTGGTGGACAAAGGAGCTTCTTTGCATATACAATATGCAAGTATAAGGATATATATTTAGAAAATAGTAAAAAATCATATTGGTCTAGAGATGCCACAAAAGTGGGTTTTTCCTTAGAAACTCTGATTTCTCCAGTTATGTATATTTGGCTACAGCAAAACATATGTGTATTCCCTCCTATTGTGCAGGCCTTAAGTCCAATTAAGTAGCTGTTGATTATGCCCAAAATAACAGTGCCACTACTACACCAATAGAGATAGCTTGTTTGGCCAGTTATTGTGTTTATTAGGCTTTACTGCTGAATAGAACAAATGAGAGAGAGCATAGGTCATTTATTTTGTTTGCTGTGTCTGTGTTACTTCTCATTACATCTTCTAGTTCCCTACATTTACCTGCATAGTGTACAATATATACCATATTTTCATTATCCATTCATTAGTTGAAGGGACATTTAGATTTCATTTCTTGGCTGTTGGGAAAAGAACAGCAACAAATATGGCTGAGCAAGTATTTCTGCAGTAGGATGAGTCCACTGGATAGATGCCAAAGAGTAATATAATCAGATTATATGGTAGATTTATTTTTAGATTTCCACAGTGATTGCACCAGGCTGTAGTCCCGCCGGCAATGAATGAGGACCTTCTTTCCCTACAGCTTTGAAAGCATTTCATGTCATTTGTTCTCTTGATCTTAGCCTTTCTAACTGGGGTAAAATGACATCTTAAAATGGTTTTGGTTTATGTTTCTTTAATTACTAAAGATGTTGAATACCTTTTAAGGCTTTCTTAGCTATTTTTATTTCTTCTTTTGAAGACAAAAAAAAAAATGGCTCCATAGCTCTTTTTTAGTTGGATCATTTGTTTTCTTGATTCTCTGTTTTCTGAGTTATTTGTCAGATGTATAGCTCGTGACGATTTCCCCCTAAACTTTGGGCTTTCTCTTCATTACATTGGTTGTTTCCATTGCTGTACATGAGATTTTAGTTTCAAGATGCCCCACTTATCACTTGTTGAGCTTAATACCTGAGTGACTGATGTTCAATTTAGAAAGTCCTTTGCTGTATGTGTATATTCTAGCATACTGCCTATACATTCTTCTAACAGTTTTTGCATTTCAGGTTTCGTATTGAGGTCTTTGATCTACTTGGAGTAGAGTTCTATGGAGGGTGAAAGATGTGGGCCTGATTTCATTCTTCTACATGTGGAGATTCAGTTTTACCATCACCATGTTTGAAGATGCTGTTTTGTGCAGTGTGTGTTCTTGGCACTTTTGTTGAATATCAGGTAGCTAAAATTACATGCACTAATATTTGGGTTTTCTTTTTGTTCCATTGATCTACATGTTTGTCTACATATATCATGCCGTTCTGATGACTATATACCTATAATATTGTTTGAGATCTGGTATGGCAATTTCCCACCACTGCTCTTTGTGCTCAGTATTGCTTTGGCTATTTGGGTTTTTGTAACTTTACATGAATTTTAGGATTTTTTTCTACATCTATGAAGAATTTCACAAGGATGTATACTGGGATTGCTTTGAATATATAAATTGTTTTAGGTAGGATTGTCTTTTTTCATAGTATTAATTCTTCCATTCCATGAACATAGGAGGTTTTTAAATCTCTTGTTTCTTCTTCAATCTCTATATTCAAATATTTAAAGTTTTCATTGTATAGATCTTTGTTATCTTTGGCTAGTTTTATTCCTGGATTTTTTTGAGCCAATTGTGAATGGAAGCATTTCCATGAACTCTTTCTCTGACTGCTTGTTACTGGTATATAGATATTTGTAAACTGATTCTGTATACTGCCACTTTGTGGAAAATGTTGATCATTTCTAGGAATTTTCTGAAGGATTTTTCATATCTCTTATGTATAATATCATCTGAATATTGGTATAGTTTTATCTCTTATTTTCCATTAAATATTCCTTAAATTTCCTTTTCTTGTCTTATATGCCTCTTTAGAGTTTGAAGTACTATATTGAAAAAGAGTGGGAATGGTAGGCAGCTTTGTCTGGTTCTGACTTTAATGGAAATACTTCCAGTTTTTCTACTTTCAGAATAATGTTGACTGTGGGTTTGTTGTATATAACCCTAACTGTGTTGAAGTGTGTTTCTTCCAGCTGAATTCTCTCTAGGAATTTTATCATAATCCACATTGGATTTTGTCGAAGATCTTTTATGTGTCTCTTGAGATGACCATGTGATTTTTGTCTTTAAGTCCATTTATATGATTTATTTTGCTTATTGACTTATGTGTATTCAGCCATCCCTGCATCTCTGAAATAAATGAACTTGATAATGATGGATGATAATTTTGATATGTATCTGTATATGATTCATGAGTATTTTGTTACAGATTTTCACATATTTCTCCATTAGGAATAGTAATCTATAGTTTTCCTGTTTTTTGTGTGTCTTTATCTGGTTTGGGTATTAGAGTAATAATAGCTTAATAGAAGGAGTTTGAGAGTTCTTACTCTTTTTCTACCGCTTTGAATAATTTAATTAGTATTAATTGCAAATTTTCTTTGTATGTCTGGTAGGATTGTACTGTGAATCCATCTGGGCCTGGGAAGCTTAAGTTAAGAAACGTTTTATTATTGTTTTGGGCCTGTTTAAGTTGCTTATCACTTCTTGGTTTAACGTTGGTGGTTCCATTGAATGTCCATTTCTTGTAAAATTTCTAATTTAATACAGTATATGTTTTTAAGTATTTCCTTAAAATGTTCTGGATAATTTGGGTGTCTCTCAGGGCGTTTCTACTTTTTCCTCTGATTTTCTTGTTTTTAATTTTGCTCTTTCTTTCTTTTGGTTAGCTGAGCTAAGGGTCTGTTTCTCTTGTTTATTCTTTCAAAGAACCTGTTCTTAGATTCGTCAATTCTTTTTTCTGTTTTTGCTTGCTTGCTTGCTTGCTTGTTCCTATTTCATTGATTTCTACTTTGTTTTTCATTATTTCTTCTCATCTACTAGGTTTGGGATTGGTTTGTTCTTGCTTTTCCAGATTCTTGAGTTATGCTATTAAGTCATGTATTTGTGTTCTTTCTGATCTTTCAGTGTAGGTACGTAGAGATGCAAATTTCCGTCTTAGTACTGTTTCTATAATTTTCATTTAGTTCCAGGAATAGTTTTATTTCTTTCTTGATTTCATTTTGACCTGTTCATTATTCAGTAATGTGTTGCTTAATTTCCATGAGTTTTTGTAATTACTAGTGCTTCTTTCTTGTTGTATTTAAGCTTTATTTTGTTGTGGTCTGATAGAATGAATGAAATTACTTTATTTTTTGGATTTGTTGAGGTTTATGCCCCAGTACATGGTCAGTTTTAAAGAAACTTCCATGGGCTGTGTGGTGGTTTGAACGAGAGTCTTCTCCATAGGCTTCCAGTATGTGAACATTTTGTCCCCCAGTTGGTGCTGCTGTTTGAGGAAGTTTTAGGAGGAGTGGCCTTGCTGAGAGGAAGCATGTCACTGGGGTGGCCTTTGAGAGTTCTTAAGCCTTGCCAGATTTTCAGTCACACTCTGTTTCCTGAACCTATATGAAGATGTGAGTGTTTAGCTTTCTGCTCTGTCCATCTCTACAACTGTGCCTCCCTGCCATAATGGACTCTTGCTACATTGAAACTTTAAGCTAAATAAATCCTTCCTTCTGTAGGTTGCTTTAGTCATGATGTTTTATCACAGCAACAGAAAAGTAACTAGTAAAAGCTCCCAAGTAGAATATATATTCCTTGGTGCTTGGGTGAAATATTTGGTATATGACTGTTAAGTCCATTTGATGTATGATAATGCATTATAATTTAGATGTTTCTCTGTTTATTCTTGTCCAGTTTACCTATTGGAGAAAGTGGAGCATTAAAGTCACCTACTATTAATGAACTGATATTAGTCTATGTCTTGAAGGTCAGTAATAGAGTTATTATAAAATTGTACCATGGTTTGGGCTCTATATGTTCATGATTGTAGTATCCTCTTATTTGATTGTTCTCTTAGTCACAATGACATGACCTTCTTTATCTCTTCTGATTAATCTTATTTTGAACTCTATTTTGTCATATATTAGAGTTGCATTACCTGCTAGTTTCTTAGTGCCATTTTCTTAGAATATTCTTTCCATCCTTTCACTCTAAGGTGGTGCCTATCCTTGAAGGTGAGATGAGTTTCTTTTAGACAATAAATGAATGGCTTTTGTTTCTTAATTCATTCAACTACTCTGTGTCTTTTGACTGTGTAGTTAAATCTATTGATATTTAGAGTTATTGAAAGATGTGTGTTGGTACTGCCATCTTCTTTTCTGTTTGTGTTCTTGGTTCTAGTTTGTGTTTCCACAATTACACTTCATTTGTTTTCTTTCTGTATCCTCTAAGATATGGTCATTCTATTCTTCAGTCTTTAGTATTGCTTCAAGTATTCTTCATGGTACTGTTTTGGTAGATAAGAATTATTTTAGATCTATTTGTGTCATGGAAAGTATTTCTTTCCTTTTCAACTGATAAACAGTTTTGTTGGATAAAGTATTCTGGGTTAGTGTCTATGGTCATTTAGAACTTGCAACGACAATTTGCTCCAGGGTCTTTTGGCTACATTGAAAATACAGCTATAATTCCGATAGGTTTTCCTTTGTTATTTTTCTCTTGCAGGTTTCAACGCACTGTCTTTGTTCTGTACATTTAGTGGTTTAAATATGATATGTTGTGGGGAGCTTCTGTTCTGGTCTGGTCTGTTTGTTGTTCTGTGTGCTTCTTGTATCTCTATGAGTATGTCTTTGCTTAAGTTAAGGAAGTTTTATTCTATAAACCTGTTGAAGGTCAGTCAATGCCATTGGCATAAGATTCTTCTCCTTCTATGCCTATGATGCATAATTTGATCTTTTTCGTACTGTCCCAAATTTCCTGAATATTTTATTCCTGTGTTTTTTGTAATTTTTCATACTCTTTGCTTGAGTGATCCAATTCTTCAACTTTATCATCCAGTCTTGTTTTCTATTTGATTCATTTTGCTGGTGAGATTTTTTTCTCCTGTCATTTCAAATTGACTCACTGAGTTTTTCAATTCCATCTTCATTTCAGCCTGAGTTTTCCTCAATACTTTTTAATCTCTTTCATTAATTCACTTTTTAAATCCCAAATTGTTGTTGTCATTTCATCATCCTTATATTTGTATTTTCTTGAGCTTCAGTCACAAGTTTATTCCTCTCCTCTTTGACTTCTTTGAGTTGAATGTTTGTATGTCCTTTTATGTCACTGAACTCTTTGATAATGTTTATGCTTATTCTTTTAAATTCTGTGTTCTGGGTAGGTTTCATTATAGAATGGTTTTATAGGGCTGGTGATATTTGGTGGGAAAATATTATCTTGGTTTTTCATATTATTTGTGTTTTACATTGTGAACTGGGCATATGGATTTCTTTTTTTGGTTGTGTGTCTAATATGGAATTCCAGCCTGACTTTGCTCGAGTTTTTTTCTCTTCTCATTGTTCATGTAGCTTGGTTGCTTTCTGATAAGGTATAAGTAGTTAGGTACCACTTTGCTTCAGGTTCTCATTTTCATTTTTCGTAAGAGTTTCTAGATAGTTGTCAGCAGTCTAGTTGGGAGTTCTCCAGGAAGGAAAATGGGTCTAATATCCAAAGCAGGCTGATGAGGATCAGGTGACCAGTTCTAACTAGATAAGCCAAGTAGATGTGACCCATGGAGCAGTACAAATGGGACTGGTTCAAAAGCAGGAGTAAAGTGACTAGGCGGGTATTATCTGGCTGCTCACCATACTGGTTGGGCATTGTCTAGTTTTGGCAGAGGGAAAGGGTGTTTGTTCAAGGAGCAAGAGTTACTTATTCTAAGAAATACTAAATATTCAATGTCTTAATATCTAGCTTATGAATATTATATCATTCTGCTTTCCTAGTAATACCTGACTGTCTTTCTCAACCACCTTGGATACAGAATCAGGAAAATGGACAACCAATGATAGCTTACACTGTGTTCATTCAGTCACCAATTTCCTGGTGGTTCTTTTGTGCTAGCCCGATGGAATTGCGACTAGAAAAATGTAGTTCCAAGTGTGTCAATGTCTCTGAACTTGGAATAATAAAATTGTCCCTATGTCTAATGTTATAACTTTGGGATTTAATCTGTCAGTGGCTCTAGTGTACAGAAGCTACTGTTGCAACTCTTACCATAGGATTTAGGAATCCTCAACTCTTAGATTAAGAGGAGCTGTTAATAGCCTCAACCCTTAGTGTTAACAGCTCTGAGCTACTCTTCTTTGTCCACATTCACCCACTGTGCCCTGATTCCCGGCACTCAGACCAGGTCATTTTTCAGTATAGTTTGTTAGAACCTTTAGAGGCTGTTCCCACCCCCAATATTCCTCTGCCCACCATACACCAACCATCTACTCTGGCTGTCTCCTCCCCCTGCCTGCCTTGGAGTCCTGTGACCAACCTTCTCGCCGTGTAAGTCTGACCCAGCCCACTGCCTTTTCACTCTCCTATTGCCTAAGCAACTCCATTCTCATTGCCCCCCACACTCTGTTCACTTTCTAGCCTTGGGCACAGGTACACTCTTCTTCTTAGCACCCCAGATCTATGGACTTCCCTTTGGTCCAGACTTTCCTCCTTTGGGTGCTGAGCAAGAGCAGGCCTGAACCCAAGTCAGGAGAACAGGATGTGTAGTGTGTGGGGGAGGGTGGGAAGTTGGGGGTTGGGATGGAACAGTCTGTGAAGGTTCTAACAAACTAGAAATAAAAAATTGAGCTGGTCTGAGTACAGGATCAGGACATAAGGGGTGGGTCTGGATCAAGAGGGGGGTCCAGAGATCTGGGTGCTAAGAGCAAGAGCAGGCCTGTGCCTAAAGCTACAAGGAGACTAGAATGTTGGGCAGATGGTTGGGGAGGAGAATGGAGTCCATTCAGGCAGTAGGGGAGTGGAAAGGCCAAAACTAAACAACACTATTTTAAAGCTCTGGTGTCTACCTGGGTATATTCTAACCCAGCCATTGATGTCAGAGTTAGAATTCAGACTATCTATGTTAACCAAAGAAGAAGTCATCTTCTTAAGGAAACCACCCAAAATGTCATGGCCACTCAACCAATTGGGCTTTGATGTGAGATACCCTGTTTTGGCCGCTTCAGATGACACATAGCCTTGCCCCAGCCACTCCAGATAACCTGAGCTACCCACATCTGCTCCAGGTATTATCATAACAATTCTCAGTTTTGTCGGGTACCATCTTCACTTCTCATGACAGCTAGTGATGGACGAGTGCCGAGGAACATGAGTAACACTCCTCTCATCAAGGGCCAGCAGTCCTGGAGACCTCTCTGTTTTGTCCTGCTTCTGTTCTGCACTGTAACACAGGCCCACAGACCCGCAACTCTAGGGTCTCTTTGTGTACCTATATTTTTAAAAATTTTTTATTTTATGTATATGACTGCATGTATATAAAGGTACTTGTGCTGTGCAATGCCTGTGGAGGCCAGAAAAGCTATTGGATACTCTATGAACTGGAGTTACAGATGGTTGTCAGGTGCCATTTGGTTCCTGGGAACCCAAGTCTTCTGCAAGAGCACCCAGTACCCTTAAATTCTGAGCCATCTCTCCAGCCTCTCCCTACCTGTGATCTTTGCTCATGGGTAGATTGGGCTGAGTTGCTTCTATAAAACATAAAATCTTGAAGCTCTTAGCATTAAAATCATGGGAATCAACAAACGAAACCAAGAAGAGATCAACAGCTTAAAAAGACCCATACCATACAAGGAAACAATAATACAAAACCTCCCAACTAAAAAAGAGCAGGCCCAGATGGATTCAAAGCAGAATTTCATGAGACATTCAAAGAAGAGCTACATCTAATTCTACTTAAATTATTTAAAAAGATAAAAACAGAGGGAGAACTCCCAAATTCCTTCTATGAAACTAGCATTACCCTAATACCAAAACCAAATATAGAACCAAAAAAGAGAAACATAGATAGACTTATTTCCTTAATTAACATACTGCAAAAATTCTCAACAAAATACTTTCAAACCACATAAAAACACACATCAAAAAGATCATTCACCATGATCAAGTCAGTTTTATTCCAAAGATGTAGGGGTGGTTCAATATATGTAATCAATAAACAATATAGAGCTTATAAATGAAAAATCAAATGGTCATCTCAATAAATGCAGAAAAGACCATTGACAAAAAATAACATGCATTTATCTTAAAAGTCCTAGAGGCAATTGGACTGGAGGGAACAAAGCTCAACATAATTAAAGCTATGTACAAAAACCCACATCCAACATAATTCTAAATATAGAAAAACTGGAAGCATTCCAGTTAAAATCAGGAAACAGACAAAGCTGTCCACTGTCTTTATTCCTTAATATTGAGACTGAAGTTCTTGCTGGAGTAAGAACACAACAGAAAGAAGTTAAAGGAGTACTCATTGGAAAAGAAGAGGTTAAATTATCCCTTTTTGAAGACGACATGTAATTATACCTAAGAGATGCCAAAAATTCCACCAGGAAACTCATAGATATGATTAACACTTTCAGAAAAATGTCAGGTTACAAAATTATTCTACAAAAATCAGTGTCTGCATACCAATAACAAACATTTGGAGAAAGAGTACAAGGAAACCTTCCCATACACAATAGCCTCAAAAAAAAAAAATCCTGGAATAAACCTGACCAAAGACATTAAAGATCCCAACAATGAAAAATTTAAATCTTTTAAGAAAAAGATTGATGAAGAGACCAGAAGATGTAAGGACTTCCCATGCTCATGGATTGGAAAAAATAATATTGTGAAAAATACCGTACTATCAAAAGTAATCCCAATCAAAATACCCTTGACATTCTTTATAGAATTAACAAAAACATCCCAAAATTCAAATGGAAACACAAAACATCCCAGATAGCCAAAAAACCCTGAGCACAGCAAGCAATGCAAGGGGATTACTTTACCAGATTTCAAACCATATAACACAGCTATAGTCATAAAAACAGCATTTTTCTGGCACAAAATTAGACCTGTATACCAATGGAAAATAATTGAAGACTTAAGAATGAGTTCGTGCCATTTCAGCTATCTGATATTTGACAAAGGGGCCAAGAACAATCACTGAAGAAAAGATAGCATCTTCAGCAAATGGTGCTGGAAAAACTAGATCATTACCCTTACCTTTCACTTTGCACAAATGTCAACTCCAAATGGATCAAAAACCTTGATTGAAACTGTTAGTAGAAAACATTGGCAGTAACGTATAAGATTTAGATGTAGTAAAGGACTTTCCTAAATCAGATATCAGTTACTCAGGAATTAAGGTCAGTAATCAACAAGTGGGACCTCATTAAACTAAAAAGCTTCCATACAGTGAAAGAATCAAGGAAGAGAAGAGAAAACCCACAGAACAGAAGAAAACCTTCACCAGTGACACATCTGACAGAGGTTTTTACATCCAGAATAAACAAAGAACTAAAAAAAAAACAAAGAACCAAGAAAACAAGCCCAATTAAAACATGGGCGAAGGATCTGAGCAGGTCAACGGATGGAATGGAACTAGAAATTGTTATGCTAAGTGAAGTAACACAGATGTAACCAAACAAACGACATATGTTCTCCCTCATCCGTGAATCCTAGCACCAAACCCTTATATGTGAATATGTCTCCTAATATAACTGCAGGAACTATGAAAGTTTGAAAGGAACCAGAGAGGTAAAGGTAAAGAAAGAATCTGAGAAAGAAAAATAGTTGGAAACAGGTATTGCTAAGGGTGAAATAGATAAAAGGAAGGTACTTAATGGGGGTGGATTATACAAGGAAATATGGGGCTAAAGAGAAAGAAGGAGCTCAAGAGAGGAAGGGCCACAGGAGACTGACATTAACCAGGGAGAGATGGGGGAAATGGGGACACTTTAAATGAGGAAAGCACAGCAGGAATGTTAGACAGGGAGGGAGGGAAAAGGGGGGAAGGGGGAGAGAGAGAGAGAAAGAGAGAGAGAGAATGCATAATGTCCCGCTAATATAATACACAGAGTATTAGTCTAACAATGTAGTGACAAATTACACATACGATATCTGTACATGAATCCATGTGTATACCTGAAAGCTACATAACATAACGAGAAACAGTACCAGAGAAGAGAATCCTTTCTTTGAGTTGTTCACCAGGGTGGTCCAAGACTCTCAAAATTGCACAGGTCATTGCAACAGCCCATGATTGCCTCCCATAACTGGAAGCTAAGTGCCTCTTTCTGAAAACAGGAAATAGTTCAGAAAGCATATTTGGAGCAGTGAAGCATATTTGGAAGCCACTACCCCTGAAAACTGTCTCACATAGCTCTGGAGAGCACTATGCAAGCAGCCAAGGAGAAACATCAATTGATGGTCCAACATCATCTTCATGACCAAAAAAACACATTAAAGACTGGTGCCACATATGGCACTTGTGCAGTAGTGGCACTTTTATCTTGGAGCCAATCAATGGCTACCTAGTTTGTTTTAGAACCCACTCATGTGTGATACTATAATCATAACCAAATAATCATGGCTCAAGAAGTCATAGATCTTAGAGAAATCCTCAAGGCTGTCACATTCTAGGCTAATGTATCTTCTTACTAAGTGTAAAATATGTTTCCTTACACAGCCAAGTATCCCAGTTGTCACTCATTAAAGAAGCTTCCGTTGCACTGAGATTACTACAGAGTACTACAACTGGCCACACACAAACATTGTCCATGAATTTCACATGCCTAAGTGACACATGTATGATACAGCCTCTATACCCAAGCTTCTTACAACAAGAAACAAAGGGTAAAGAGGACACTAATGAATCTCTCAACTCTCATTACTGAGGCTCCCTCATGCAGCCAGTAACACAAAAGGTCACAAATGGCCCATGAATGGAGATTAGGACTCTGCAGAGTGTGGGTCCCTTGACAGAACTCATATTGTTTCACTCACCCAAGGCTCAGGGGCCATTGTAGAAGAGAGGGTGGAAAGATTGTAAGAGTCAGTGAGGAGGTGGGTGACCATGTGGAAATAGAATCCTACAAGTTCCTGGGATCCTGACCATATGATTTGGTCATGCTCAAGACCCATGCAAACTCAAGCAGACAAAAACCCAGCATGGAACTGGAGAAATGGGTAGAAGACTCCAATCTTTGTTGAAGAAATATTGATAACTGATTACTGTTGGGTAAGGATGAGCTAATCTTCCTAAAGAGAGAAACTCCATATAGGTGGACTAGACCTCAGTGGATCAACTTATACTAAGTAACATTTGGAAACAGTAACTTGACAAAATAGACCTTAGCAGATGAAAGGATGGGTGGATTATAGCTAGGAGGTTATAGGGAGATGCCAGTGAGGAAGAGGGTATAAAGATGATTAAGATTGATTGAGATAATCTGTATGAAACACACAACAATTCAGCAAAAATAATTTAAAAAATAAATTCTCCTTGTTTATTCTAATAACAGGTTGAGGAATCCCTGGAGATGAGTTCCATTGATTGGGAGCTCTTGTTATTTCTACATAAATGATAGGAATTGAAGCTGTGGTTGCAGCTTTCTGAATAGAATTTTACAAGCAATAGCAATATTCTTCACAGTCTGCTCTCTTTGAGCCCAGAGTCAACAGTGGTAGCTCCAGGTCTGGCTTCTGTCTCTGCCAACAATGAAGTTAATAATCATTTAGTATTGCTTCTATGTACCTACCTCTGAGGCAGGAGCTTGGGAAGAGACTGACAGCTGTAAACCAAGCAGCAAAAGGCTCACTCCTGCCTCCTTTAACTATTTTTAAAAAGGGAGAAAATATTAAACTGTGCTTATAGTAAAGATCTATCATGAAATTAATATTCTTAATAGTATTTAACTTCTTGTGGGAGGGTTAAGTCCTTGTGATCTATCTCAAAATAACATTTTTCTAAGTCAAATGCCTTAATCCTTTAGATATCACTATTTCATGACTTCTTTTTCTAATATGACTTTAAATATTTTATTATCTTATTTTATGTGTATGAGTATGTTATTACCTGCATGCATGTAAGTGTTCTCATGTTATGCAATCCCGGTGGTCAGAGGATGGCATCAGATCCCCTAGAACTAGAGTTAAAGCCTCCTCTGTGTGGGTACTGGGAACTGAATCTAGGTCCTCTGTTAGAGCAACCAAGGCTTTTAACCACTAAACCATCTTTCCAATCCCTGTAACATGATAACATAAAGCCTGTCTTCAAAGTTCTCTGAGTATCGTTGGATAGCTAGAAGATGATGATGCGACCTATGTATTTGAGGAAAGATTCATGTATAGTTTCTAACTCTACCTAATTAAAAGTCTCATCCTTTGATTTAAGTATCACTATGTTCTGTCTTTACAAGGAAACTTGTGACCTCAGCCTGGTCCAAGTTACTAAGTTGTGCCATGAGTGTTGAGAGGCAAAGTTCTCTTCTTCCATGCTAGGTGTATTTTTATACTCTGAACCCTAGTAGTACATTTCATGGATACAAAATGCCCAGAAACGTCTATGAACATAGTTATCACAAACTCATAATACCAGTCAAGAGTATAGATGGCAACAAAACTCAATGAGTCACCTCCTTCTTTCTTACCTATAGTGTTTTGTATTGTCCTCATGTACCCTAAATTGCCAAATAATATATCTTGTTGATCGACAATGAAACAAGAGCATCATGAATATCTTCAAAGATCACATTTTTTACTATTGCAAATATAGTCATTTGCCATGAACTTAGTATACCAAAAACTCTAGAGTAGATATCTTGGCCTTCACATTCACTATCTCATATATATCTATACATATATAATATATATATATATATATATATATATATGTGTGTGTGTGTGTGTATATATTTATATGTTAAAAGTCTTGTTTATAGGCAAAGCATAATTTTCAAAGGATTGCATAATCCAATCTTAGGGAGAGACAGAGCCTCTTTTGTTCCTTCAGTTCTTTATTTTTCAGTAAAAATTCAAAGTTGTTATCACTTAGTAATGATACATTTTAGAAAAATGAGTTGTGGACTTGAAACTGTAGGAATGTAAGAAAATACTAATTGACACCTAAAATCACAAAAATCTACAATTAAACAGCTACATTCATATACTTAGTACACACTCAGGGGTGATTAATATGTAACCAGCCTTGACCTTAGAGATCTCTTTCTGGAGAACAGTATGTTCAGTATTTACTCTAAGCTCACTATTATACTGGATAATAATCCCTAACATCAAGAGGTATATATTCAGTGTTACTGGACAGACATTGTCCTAGGCCTTGGCGGTATCAAAAAAAGAATCAGCATGATCATTACTCATAAAGATATGAAGTAAAACTGGAAGATACATATTTACTAATAATTTTGGAATGGGTCCTAAGTGCTTTACTGAGCCCAAGAGTAGGGAATGGGTATTTAAAAAAAAAAAATATATATATATATATATATATGTAACTGAAGGCAAAGAAATGTGTTTCTTTAAACATCAATTATTTTTGTTGTGCATATTTTTGACACAAAACAGAAGCAAGGCAGAAAATGCCAGGTTGATAAGCAACAGTCTGAAAATGTCCTTGACATTTCTCTTATAATCAATCACTGAACACATGAAATAAGCATAAGGTTATGATTTAAAGCAGAAATAATTTAGCTGAAACTGATTACTTAAGGAAGACAAAGTATTACTGAACCCAACTGTGGCTATCCACACCAACTGAACTATCACCAAACAAAATCTATAATCAAAGAATGGAAATGAACTGATATATGTAAAAATACAGTCCTGTGGAACTTTTGTAGATGAGAAAAAAAAAAAACAATTTTACAGTACTCTAAGTTGTTTAAATATCAACCTAGACAAGAAGGAAAGGATTAATAATGTTTTTGTATCAGGGTAAAAGAGGTTATACATTTAACATCAGCATTAAACCACTGAGTTAAATGTCACTGGAAGCTAATTAGTCAAAGGAAATAACATGAAATTAATGTGAAGAATTGTGTGTATGGATGTGTCAGTATTCACATAGCTATTGTTTGCTCTGTCAGATATTTGTGTCTGCTTTTTATAACAGATATTTGTATTTCCAAAGCAATGTCAGCTTTTCTATTACTTTGTCAAAATTGCCATGTCATCTCCAGAGTGCCCTAGTGACTAAAGAACAAAAATATCATTGGTTCTGTTTGGTTTGATGAAAGACCCTCTGTCCTTGGATCTTGTCCCTCCACATTGGAGCAAAAGGGTTGGTGATAACTGCTCAGGGCACTATAGAAGGTGACTGGAGGTTTGAAGTATGAAATGCGGGAGAGAATTTACAAGCTTTAAGAAGGAGACATGGCAGAGGAAGAAGAAAAAGAAATGATATCACATACAGACTTCACCATCAAGCCCTAATTGCTTAATGTCATGAAAGCAAAGAAGTCTTCCTTGCAGATGGTTAAATAAAGGTGCATGCTATTCCCATAAACAAACTCTGCTCACCACTTCAAATACAGTATTGTGCTGAATTTAAATAAAAACAGGCTTTGTCTCTTGCAAACTGTATTTAATTAAACTAATCTTAACTGTTTTATTTCCCACCATAATGAATGCCTCATTCATGGTCTGATGTCATACTGTTGAATATTCTATAAAATAATTCCACGACTTATCTAGGAAATGGATCCAGTTCCCAAATATCACTTTGGACAGCTTATGAGTTTTATTTTTATCATAAGAAAAAGCAAGCTGCACCCTTTTAAACAAAAGGTAGCCATGGAAACTAGCAATCAATCAGAACCCCAGAACAGCGTCAATAAAAGGAGAGCCCTCAGAGTCCTGCTGATTCTTCCCTCGTTAACCATCAGAACCTCACCAGGTGTTCTTTGAGTCTTTTCTCACATTAAAAAAATGATGGTGAAACACAGGTTCATTATAAAGTACTTAATGAAATCACTTTTTCTGGATTTTTTAATCATGAAAGAGTCAGAATTTCCTTCATCTCACCGAAAGAAAAAAAAAAAAAAAGGATCACACCCCACAGTTTAAGAATCTCTGATTTAGTCAAAAGCAGTATTTACTGATTTATTGATCTCAGCTATTCTGAAATATTTTCTTCTGCAAGAATTTTCTTGTGATGTGTTAACTTCTCTCATCTTTGGATAGCAATCATTCTCTAGATTTCTGATTCTGTATGTATGAAACCTTATGTCTTTTAATTTTCAAACTATATTTTGTTTTAAAATCTGATGTGTCTGTCTGTGTGTGTGTGTGTGTGCGTGCGTGCGTGTGCGTGTGTGTGTGTGCATGCGTGTGTGTGTGTGTGTATAGGTCATATAAGAACCTCTGGTGTTGGTCCTCACCTTCCTCCTTATTTGAAATCTCTCTTACTTTCCCCACTATCCACATAAGGACAGCTGATCTGCAAGCATCTGGGGTATCTCCTGTGTCATCTCCTGTCTCACTGTAGAACCACTGGGATTACAGACACCTCCTACTTACAAGTCTAAAATCCAGATTATAACTTTTACATATATTTCATATTAATTTTCTGGGTGACTAACAATTTTTCATAGTGTTCATAATGAAATTCTCAATCAAAATAGATATGTTGTTGTTTAGTGATGAGACTACAATTAGTTATTGAAAATAGAGTCATTCATGTGTTATTGCTTCCATCAGGTAGCCAAGATTTATTCTAATCTTAGAAGGGAAAATGCCTTTTATAATATAGTAAACATTTCTAATATTTACATTAGCAATATTAAATAATAAAAATGTCTGATATTTTACAAAAGAAATACTGAGAAAGTCAAAATTTAAGGCATTTATCCACAATACAGCATACTTAGAAAGCAGACTGTTCAGCACACTTACGATGTTGTTGTGGACCCTCTAACAGTAAATATTGCACAGTACTACACAGTGCATTGCCAGACAGAATTTATTACACCCAAACCCTAATGTGAAGGAGCTAACCAAAGTCAGTATGGGTTGAGCAAGTAAATGTTTTGGATATCATAGTAACTAGGTAGCAATGACTCTTACCCTGCCTGGCAATATTCATAGTCATCATTTGGCATGTGACTAGGATTTGTCCAGAAAGTGAGTCTCAACAGAACAATCACTATCGATTTGGTAAGGAAAACCTAATCTATGGATGGTTAAAAGTGAAATATCAGAGATGAAGCTACAGGAAACAAGATAGACAATTTATTGAATCTGGTGATAAGTTTGTTTACTGTAGAATACCGTCTATCGTACACTGCCATTTAGGGAGAAGAGTAAATGTGGTTTCACTTCTATTTTTCTGTTTCTTCCTTGTTTCTTCTCTTGTTTTATATTTTGTTATGAAAGACATTGTGTTTCTCATGCTATATTGCCTCAGCCTATATACATTTTCTTGTTTTTCATTACTTTAATGAGTTTTACTTTCCAAAAAAAACCCATTTGTTAGGTAAATTCAAAAATCCTAGCAAAGGCTAAGAACTAGAGATACAGTGATTGGTACAGACCCAAATACTATAGGATGAGCGAAATTTCTAGTGTGAAAAAGAATGTATAAAAATGTTTATATCTCTTCCCCTTTAGACTTTTATCAAATCCGTTTCCACTGAACAACTTGAAATCATGAATGAGTGAAATTTGGATTAGTGTCAAAACTCATGAGTCACACCAATCTTTGGAAGCCAGGTAAAAGATGCTTGTGAGACAGGATGGCCGTGACACTCAGCACCACACATTCAGTTCGTTTGTTAAGCATTTATATTGCATAGAGTTATGAAGTAAACAGAACCATCTTCAGATGTGGGTTACATCTTTATATTTCCTGGCATTTGATGCTGTGTGTTGAAACCTAAAATTTTCATACTTTTGCAGACTGTTTTGGGTGGAGGAAGATGACTTTGCCCTTAGAATGTCCTCCAAGGGGCTGTCTACTGTTGCTAAGCATAAGAATGCTTCTCCATGTGCTTCATGGAGAAAATGCATAATTCATTCATTTCTTCTCATCTGGCTGCAACTGTAATACCTGACAAAAACATAAGGAAAGGAAGTTGTATTTAGTCTGACAGTTTCAGAGCACTTCAGTACATCACAGTTGGGCTAGAGAAATGACAAAGCAGCTCAGTTCTTGGCAGCAGGGGCATGTGGCAGGGGCTGGTCACACCATGGCAGGCAGGAACCAGAGGTTGGATTTTTCAATGCCTGCCTTCCATGACCTATTCTCACCAGCTGGGCACCATGTCCCAAAGTTCCCACAACCTCCAAAAATCATACCATTAGCTGAGGAACAAGTGTTCAAAGCATGAGCCTGTGGGGCACATTTTAGATTCAAACCCCAACAGAGGTGAGCTACTCTCAGATATGAATTATACAACTTTTCATTGAGGAAAATGTTAGTGAGTCAACAACATATATTAAATAAGGAGTTTTTAAATAGAACCACACACAAAACAGGATTCTATCTTGATTAGCTAGTGTGGCCAGAGGCTCACAGGAACCTAACTTGCTATTTTTCCTAGAGGCAATCACTTTAGAATTTACTAATGCAATGTTTGTAGCAATGTTATAGAATACATGTTTCATAGAATTGATGTATGTTCCATCCCTACCTGTTAACACTTAACTATGTAGGGTGAATGCTCAGAGAAACTTTTTCAGCTACTGAGTAGAGCAGTCATGAATGCTATTGTTATCCTTTATAAATACAGGAAACTATGAGGGACATAAAAAATAACACAAACCATCATTTGCTACTAAAATCTTATAGTTTTCTAAATGAAGCAGATATATACATTATAACATAAACTATTAAAAACTATATTTTTTAATACAATAAACATCTGCATATTTAATCAGTCAGAAAAAAATATGAAACTGGTATATTTTCTCCTATTTTTCTTTTAAATTTTGAATGTAAAGTATGCTATTATATGTCTTTAAAACATTGGTCTTTCATTGAGGTTCATATTACCAACAAATAACAATGGTGTTCATTGTTTAAGAAAAATAAATTACATGACATATTTTGCTCCTTTGATCTTTCTATGTGTATATTTCCACCAAAAAAATCTTTGCTTTCCTTCAACTAACTTCTGAATCTAGTACTGTCTTTCATTTGCACAAAATCTTCTTGGTTAGATCATTACAACACCTCAGACAGTACTATTTTCCTTTTTCAGAAATTCAGTTATTATTCATAATTCCCATTATTTGTGCTGCATTTTTATCCTTCCTCGGTCTATCTTCTCTAATATCAGAAGTTTGTGTCACCTCATGATCTGAATCTAGTTAATCCAGTTTTCCTCCAATCCCCTCAGATGTTGTTACCCTTGGCAACTTGATCTTCTACATAAACCAGCAAAATGTCATAAGGAGTCCTTGACCATGTGTCATAGCAGAACTCTTTAGCAGCACTCTTCAAATAATGATTCCAGTGACTCTCAGTTTATTTGTGGTTCATATTTTTTAACTCAACAAATAAATTAAGATGGTCTTCCACAGTTCCTTACAGTTATTAAGAATTTAAATGAATCATTCTATTTTGTGGGTAATTTTCATATTACAATTAAAAGAAAATATCTGAATGAGCAATGATGTAATGTTGCTCTGTTTCAAAGGTTAATTGGATTGGGATAAAAATTTCTTCCCAAAGAGTAAGCTTTTGTTTTCTGGAATATTTTCTTTTTTATGTCTTCTAACAGTATGGATATCTAACTAAAAAGAATACTTATCTGCTATTAAGAGTGTCTTTTATTTTACCCAAAACACAGTCATCACTACATAAAAAAAGACACATCAATGCCATGATCGTGTAACTTGTGGCCAAATTTGATGCCACATTTTGCTTCAGCTATTAGAGTCATGAACCACATGGCCTCCATTCAAATGTCTGCATTGATAAAACAGAAGACTACAGTTTCCTCAAGCTGCCTCATTGACACACATAAGAAAGAGTTCTCAGAGACAGCAGGACCACAGAGACAAAAGGATTCTAACACTGAGCACTAACAATGCACTAGCATTGAAAGCTGAAAATGAACTGAACATCTGTCTAATTGAATCATACAATTGGATCATTTCTTTTAAAGGGCACAACACCTCAGTAATTAAGCTTATCAGAAGACTATATTTCTTTTAGTTCTATCTTTTCTTCAGTACCCATGTTGGTAACTGATGGTGACATTTCTGTGGATTATTTCTTCTACATAATGCCTTTACCTATTTGGGTTACAGAATATAAAACTGTAGTATATTCCTCACTATTTTCTTAGCCATACATAGAGTATGCCTTTAAACTTAATTCATGTAATGAGTGCATGATTCTTAAAGGTGATAAACACTGAATGATTTGTCACTCCGCTTTAGAGTTGTGCCTGGAGGATTCAGTTTATGCAGAGAAATTAGGGTCATTAAGCAAAACTCAGAGAAAAATGTATTTTGATAGTGAGTGCACTCTCTCGTGCATGCATGCTATAGATGTATATATACATATATGTATGCATATACTAATTAGCATAACTAATAATTACTTTCCTAGAAATTCATTTATGACATATAGGAGTCAAGACTAATGTCATTGAGAAGAAAAAGACATGCTGAGCATTCTTCATCCTTCCATAAAGATGTGCTTGTTTGTTCGCAGAGTCCTGGTGAAAGAGTCTGTAAATAGATTCCACCTGGGTCACATGTGTTCTTCTTTGCTAAAACGAAAGAACAGAAAGACATAGCCTAGACAGGGAATCAAGTACTTTGTGTGTCTTCTGTCTTCTAGCCACAGTTGCCTCCTCAACTACCTTCCTTCCTCCTTCTCCTTTTCAGTAGCTTTTTGATGTTTTCTTGCATTTTCATTTAATTACTTTCCCACTATTACTTTTCTTTTTCCTTGATAGTCTGCCTTCACAGCAAGAACCATAATATTTCAGAGTTCTTTTTTCCTTCATATTGTCTATCTTATTTTTATTTTTTTGTATATATGTGTTTTACCTACATGTGTATAAACATACTTGCTAAAGATGTGTAATTCAAAATGTTTTAAAAGAGAGATACATTTCAATGATAATGGACATTTATACCATGCCCCATCCCTTCCTGCCTGATTCTTCACCCTAAGATCACTGAATCCTCTTTCTGTTATACTAGGCTATTATTGCAACTCCTAGGACATTACAGATATTGCTCAACATTCTAAGAATTACATGGCATTACCTGCTGTGGTTTTTATTTGAACTTCCCTAATGATGGATGACACTGATTTCTGTCATTGATACAGCTTCCAGGGTGAAGTGTCTATGAAAGCAAATGGAAGAGACTATTGAGAAATAGAGTCACATCACCACTGAAATATTTTTAATCAAGGATGCAAAGTCAGTTATCTATCCACTTTTAGAATTGGGTTATTTTTCTTCTTGCTACTAGGTTTTGAAATTTCTCTTTATATTCTAGACATAATTCTTTTATAGATATATCATCTGCAAACATTTTCTACAAGTATGTATCTTCTCTATTGATATAAATGAAGCTCTTAATTGTTATATAGCCTAATTTACCAATTCCATGTATAGTTGTTTTCATGTTGCATCTAAGAAATCTTTATACAAAGCTCCAAATATTCATCAATATTTTATTACACAGATTTTTCAATTTGTATTTTTGGTCTATGATTCGTTTGGTGTTAATTTTATTATAAGATATGGACTGAGCCACTTCCTCTCCTTTTTTCTTTGTCTTCTCCGTTTTTCTTCTTCACATACGAGCATTCTATTGTTCTAGTTCAACTTGCTGAAAGATTCGCATTTCCTTTGCATCCTAACTGAAAATCAGTTGTGTGTGACTGTATTACACAACTCCTTCTATTTCATGTATGTAGTTTTGTTTTGACAGCAATGCCAGTGTGTCCAGTATGCTTTGAAGATTTGTTCTACCATTCCCACAACTTTATACTCTTCTCTTTCAAAATTATTGATGATTTTTATGTTTGCCAGTTTCTACAGAAACAAAAGGAAGGAACAGGGAGTAAAGTCCTTCTATGATTATTATTTGGATTCAATGAGGAAAAATCATATTTTAAAAATTGCATTTATTATTTTTATTTTATGTGTATGAGTGTATGTCTATTTTTTGTTTGAGAACTTCATATGTGCATATAATGCAGTTTTGGAAGGGGACTTTCAGATTAATTTAATTTTCATAACAATAATGCACTAAGCAAACAAACAAAACAGTCTCTCAGATGCAAGGCTAAATTTTTTCTGTCTAATAGAATGCCTATGAGGCTTTATTAACTTCTGAGTGGAACTGATGAACTGTTTCAACCTTAAGGTTCTTAACATAAATTTTTACCAAAACAATAGCTTCAAGAAAGTGTTCCGGGCCTATCAAAAATTATGTATAACATTTATGCATTAGAATCTGTTCTACAGGAGGTGACAGCAACTGACTGCCACAGGGCTTTGAACAGCATTTTGTTGGACTTCAAAGATAGAAGCTTCAGGACAGGTCTGGCTTCAACAGTTCCAAAGCCTCTGCAGTCTCCATTCTTTGACTCTCTCTGGCTGGCTTCTTTTTCTTTGCCCTCCCTTTTAATTTTTACACTTTTTTGTGAGCGTCATACAGGCTTGGCAGCATTTCCATCTCTCCCAGCCTCTTACAGCTCCTCCCACATCTTCCCCACTCCCTCTCAATTTCCTGTCCTCTTCCTTGATTATTGTTATATATGCATGTGTACATTTATAAATTTAGATAGATAGATGATAAATGATAAATAGATAGGTAGATAGATATACATACATATATATATATATACATACATACATACATACATACATACATATGTACATACATAGAGACAGACACTGAATCCATTCAATGGAGATTCTGTATCAAAAGATAGCCCTAGCTGCCTGGAATTCACTGTGTAGACCAGTCTGGCCTTAGTCTCACAGAAATGGCTGCTTTTTTTGTACTGATATCAAAGGACTTCCACGCCCATCTTATATAATGCATTTTGATCAAATCTTCCCCCCTTTCCCTGAACTCCAATTCTCTTACTGTAGTCCCACAACTTTTCCTTCTTTTTATAATCCATTGAGTCAAATGGTAGACTATACAGTTCTACCTGTATAGTCAGGACCACATAATGGAGCATGGCTAACTGCGCAGGTGCCCCCATCCCAGAGGCAAAGTGACTCTCCCTCCCCCACCAGCCATCAGTCACTAATAGCTCCTCTGCTAAGGATGGCACTTCTTGAGCCCTCCCCCATCCCTGCTGGTATTTTGGCTGACTTGATCTTATGCAGGTCTTGGGCAAACAGTCACAACTACTATGAGTTTATGTGTGCAGCAGTGATGTTATGTCCAGCAAATACTGTTTTGTTGCAGCTGTCTGCTACCTCTGGGTCTTCTGTAAACCTTTCTGCCCCTTCTGCTACAATGTTCCCTGAGCCTTGGGTGTAAGGACTGTAATATAGATGTCCCATTTAGAGTTATATACACTACACTCTACTATTGACCAGTTGTAGGCCTCTATATTGATTTACATCTACTGAAAACACAAGCTGAAAGTTGGGAAATGCCCTAATCTATGGATCTAAAAATAAAAACTTGGGGAACAGTTTACTACTAGGTCCATTTAGCAGAATAACAGTAGTAGGTTTTCCCTTAGGACTTATGGTATCACCAGCCATTGGTTTAGGCGGGCCCAGTTAATGCTACCAAGCATGATTTCCACCTTATGATGTGGGCTTTAAATCCATTAAAAATGTTCAATTCCTTCCAGAATATTGTCACTAATGCACCAGTTGACTATCTTTCCAGGCCAGTCATTGTTGCTGTTCACAGGGTTTATAGCTTGTTTAAGATTGTTGATTATTTTTCCATCCAGGGAACATGAATAAAACCTTGCAGCACTATGGAAGCAAGTCAGTATGGATAAATCTTTCAGATCAAGACAATCTTGAATTTGCTTCTCACCTTACCTCCCTCTCTAGGTCGGAAACAACAAAGTGAACAAAGTATGATTCTGCCAAATTACAGTTTGGGAAACCAGAGTTTATTTGGGCTTAGTTACAGAGAAATTAGCAGCGAGGAGGCAGAATCCCTCTACTGAAGCCAGGCAGCAAATTCTACATTTCTGACAGGACCTCTGTCCAAGATGGCGAAGGGGCAGGGGCTGTCTCCTTCACAGCTTTCTCCACTCACACCTTAGTCCCTCCTCCCACATACAACTCAAGTCACTGGTTGGTTGGGAAGGGTAGCTGACTCTGTTGGCTTCTTCCCTTGTCAGTCAATTCTTCCAGTCAGAGGAAAAATAAAATATTTCAAACAGCATTTTATCAAACATTTTTCTAAATATATTGAAGAGATCAGATGTATTTCTTTTTATATAATAACTAAGTCTCATTAGTGTTGCTATAATATCATGGATATAGTTAGGTTTAATTTGCTGGAATGTTACTTTGAATCCATTATAAGTTATATTGGTATAAAGTACATTTTTCTACTCATAAAGTCAAATCTGATTTTAGTTATCATTGTGATGTTTTCTTCTCAGAATGAGTTCTGAAATAGTCCTTCTTCAATTGTGTGAAAACATTTGTGAAGGGTTAGCACAATTGTTCTTAGGGTTAATTTTTTTTTTCCTTTAGGTATTAAATAGAAATCACCAACAAAGCCATCTGGACTTTTGGAGTGTGGGAGGTAAAGAAAAAAATCTGTAACTATAAAGTTCAATTATTTCTATAGAGAACAACTCAAATTTTCTATTGATGTTTGAGTAAGCTTTGGCAGTCTGTCTCTCTCAAGGAACATGTCCATTTTATCTAGAATGCCAGACTGATTGGTTTGAAGTTGTTCATAGCATGCCTTATGTCCTTTGACTATCTGGAGAAGTTTTAGCAATCAAGTCTCTTGTTCTCAATACTGGTAATTTGGATCAACTTTCCTGTGTGATCAGATCTACCTGAGCTATATATCATTTATTTATTTATTTGTTCGCTTGCTTATTTATTTATTTATTTTTGAAACAGGGTCTCTCTATCATCTCAGCTAGCCTGGACCTTGCTATGTAGACCAGCCTAGCCTCAATCTCAGAGATCTGCCAGCTTCTGCCTCCTGAATGCCAGGATTAAAGGTATGTGCCACCAAATCCAAAATATTTATTATTTTTAAAGACCTTTTCAACAGATCAGGGTTTTTTTTCATAGTGTTTTTTAAAAATTCTTTGCTTTCTTATTTTATCCCCACTCATTTATTTTCTGTATTCTGTTTACTATATGTTTATTTTGAATTGGTTTTCTAGTATCTTAAGATAAAGCTGATGTAATTATTAATTTATTTTTACTCTATGTGTATGAGTGTATTGCTTCTCTATATAAAGTGCACCCATGTCATGCAGTCTTGCAGAGGTCAGAAGAGGGTGTTGAATTCCTTGGGAACTAGAGTTACAAAGGGTTGTTAGCCACCATGTGCATGTTCAGATTTGAACCTGGGTCTTCTGCAAGAGCATCAGTGAAGTTATTATTTTAACACCTGTTTTACTCTATAGTCTAGGCATTAATGATAAATTTTTCCTGCAACTACTGCCTTTCTGAAATTCTATCAGCTTATGTATATTTTACTTTAAATTTTAATCCATTTCAAATACCCTCTAATTTTCCTATTGACTATTTCATTGATCCACATATTTGTTTAAAACAATGTTCTTTTATATTCAACATTTGTAAATACTAAATATATCTTCCTTTGATGGATTTATTTAATTCCATTTTGGTCCATGTATTAATTACTTCTGTGTTGCTATGACCAAATAGCTGACAAAAGCAAATTCAAGAGGAAAGGGCTTGTTTGGGCTCACATTTAAATATTTTTGTTAATTCTTTGAGAAGTCGTCCAGTGTATTTCGATCAAAGTCCCCTTCTCACCTCACTCTTCCCAGATCCACCTGTACCTCCCTACCCAACTAACTCTGAATTATTTTCTTCCATCAATTTGTGTTGCCCAGGTACTTTTGGGTGTGGAACCTTCCTTGTAGTGTGGGAGATCTACCGAGTGCCATACCCTTGAAGAAGACTGACTCTTCCCCTCTCAGGTGCTACCAAATGAAAACAGCTACTCACTTAGGAGAAGGATTTAGTTGACCCCACCCGTCCATGCTGGGATTATGTCTGGCTTGAGCTTGTAAAAGTCTTGAGCATGCTTTTGCAAGTGCTGTGAGTTCATATGAGCAACCGCCGTACTGTCCAGAAACCAATTTCCTTGCAATTGTCCATCTGGCTCTACAGTCTTTCCACATATATTTTTTTGCAATGATTCTTGAACCATGGTGGGGAGTGTAATATATATGACCCATTTAGGGCCAAACATTCTACAGTCTCTTATTCTCTACATGTTGACCAGTTGTGGGTTTCTGTGTTTGTTACATTCTACTGTAAGAAGCTTCTCTGTTGAGAGTTGAGATATACACTAATCTACGGGTATGGCAATAGTCATCATAGATTATTTTAATACTATGCCCATTTAGTAGAATATTAGTAGTAGCCTATGACCTATCTAGCCATAGGTGATTGACCCTGATAATGGTGCCAGGTATGGACTCCATGAGGCATGTTTGTATTACTCTGATTGAGTAAACAATCAGAGGGTGCTTGTTTACTCCCGTGGTTCTTGTGCCATTATTGCACTAGTGGGCATAGCTTGCCATGCCAGTCTTTGATCACAGGACACACAGCTTGGTAAGTGGTGATTACTTTTCCCCTCTAGTAGCATTCATAGCACCTTCAAGCACTGGGATGAATCTTCCAGGTCAGTAATGACTTGGTTTCTCCATGTATTATAACTCAAGTATGTGTTCTCTTCAGCAATAATGTCTTAGTGTCATGGCCTGGAGGGTAATCAAGAGTAGTGGCAATAGCCTGTAATGTTTGGGATTCTGTGAGATCCTGCTGGCCAACAACTCCAATAACAGTACTTCTGGTACTGGGGATTTTTATTTGCTAGGTTGAGGTGTCTCGTTTTTATTGGGTGTGTTTCAGTTCGCTTTTTAAGGCAACAACATGACAGCAAAAACATGAGGCAGCTAGTCATGTTGCTTTTCCAATCAGGAAGCAGAAAATGCTGGAAATAATCTTCCTTTGTCCTTTATATTCAGGTGGGGACTCTATGGAAATGGTGCCACCCACATTTAGGTTAAGTCTTCCCACCTCAATTAACCCAACCTAGAAAACTTCTCACAGATATACTAGTAGTATGTCTTCTGGGTGATTATAGATTCTTTAATCAGACAATATTAACTACCACAGTCAAAAATATACTTTACATATATGAATGATTTGAAATTCATTGAAATGTATTTGGGGCCCTGGAAAGAGTTCATTTTTAACAATTAAATTTACATTTTAGTTTGTCCATAAATTCTTGCTTCTATCTCACTGTAACTTAGTAACAATTTTCCCATCTTTCACTGTCTCCTAAGTTCCCGAGTCTCTGATAACCATGATTTTACTCTTAACTTCTTGATTGATAATCTGTATGTGCACAAAGAAATAGTGATCACTGTCACTGCGTAGAAATCCTTTTCACTATTAGACAATAATTTTTCTAGTCTTTATACTTGCTGATTTTCGGGGTATTATTTTTATCAATTGTTAGGCTAGGAGTAAAGGGATTTCTGGTTATATTCTGAATTGATCCATTTTCCTGCAGTTATCTGTTTTTTTTTTTTGCTTTCTATGGTTTAAAGCTCTATTATTAGGTGCACAAGTACTTAGAGTTATATCAATTGCTGGACTCATCCTTTCATCATTGTAGAATGACACTTTTATGTTTAGTAATATTTCCTACTATGAAATTCTCCTATATAAATACATAGTCTACAAGTGTATTTTGAGGTATTTTTATTATCAGTTGGGTCTTGCTTTATCATCCAACTTGACAACATGTGATTTTCTTCATATCTTATACTTACGGAGCCATAATGTTATTGTTCAGTTAAAATGCTTTTATATAAAATCTTAACAAAAGCACATCTGTTATTTTGCTTTGTCTTTGATGAATTATGTTTTATGAGTCAATGTGATATCCTCTGCTTTTTATTAGCTATAATTCTTTTTATGTTATTTGTAATTAACTTATTTCTGTCTATATTCAAATGATGTTATACTACATTGTACATAAGAATTGTATAATAAATCATGAAGATATATGCTTGGAATCCTAGCACTTGGAAGTTGGATTGTAAATTCAATGCCTGCCTCAGCTACATAGTGCAGCTCTGTCTGAAAAACAATACTCCCCCCAAAACTAAAACCCCTACAATAGTGCACTTCCAGATTTCCCCTTCAAATCTATATAATACTATTTCCAATCAACTTGAAATTCTAAATAGTTTGATACTGAGAAAGATGCAATTGTGTCAATTTATTACACTTTGATCTTCATACTTTTTCTTCTAGATAAACATTTTCAACTTATCTTATTTGTTGTAGAAGATTGAACCTAGGGTCCATGTCCTTCACCACTGAGTTAAACTCCCAAGCTAGTTTTCTTTGTTTTACATTCAATATATCACATTTCTACCAGTGATGAATTATTTGTTTTTATGTTTGAGAGTTTGAAAAGGCATTTCACTTTTGTTTCTGAAAGTGATTGGAACTCTGGGCCTTGCATATACTAGGCAAGTGCTCTATCACCGAGCCCTGGATTTTATCCTGCCTCTGAATTTTATTTTCAGTATTTGTTAATTTAGTGTGGGGTGTGTGTGTGTGTGTGTGTGTGTGTGTGTGTGTGTGTGTGTGTGTTCAGAGAATAACTTTGCAGGAGTCTTCCACAATATGGGACCCAGGGTCTTATAACTCAGGTCTTCAGGATTAGTGACAGGTGCCTTTATCACTGAGTCATCTACCTGGCTCCTATAAATCCTAGGATTTTTGACATAGAAGATTATTACTAGGTAGCTTAGCCTGGACCTTGAGCTTGAGGTCCTTTTTGCCTTTATCCTTAAGTCTTGGTAATACTACATCCAGAATCTGATTTTTTTTTTCTAGTTGTCTTAGGTGTATCTTTAAATGCATGAAAGATTCTCTTTCTCTTTCTAAGTCTCTCTCTCATTCCCTCTCTCCTCTAAACTGAAAGATGGCACACCATATTTTTCCCAGTATAACTACACTATAATATATGTATTTTATTTGTTTTTAGATGTTTTTTTCCATATCATTGGTCTTAACAAATTTGATAATGAAGTGTTTTGGTATAGATTGCACCCCAATATATTTTGTGTTTCAGTTTCATAGCGTTCCTTAGATTTATGCATTTAGACCCTTACTGAATTTGAGAAATATTGAGTATTTTCTTTAGATATATTTTCTGCCCTTGATCTTCTCATGACCACAAATTCATATGCATTAACTATTAAAATGTATTCCATAATTTGCTGATTCTTTCTTCAGATTTTTAATGTATGCTCCCTTCATGACATTTTTTAATGGTTCTAGGTATTTTAAGTTCATTAGTGTTTTTCTTTGCAATGTTTAATCTGCCATTTATCTTAGAAAGTATTCTTTTCATACCTTGTGTCCTAATTTCCATCTCAAGAAATTTGATTTGGGTCATATTTTAAAATGTTTATCTTCTGTATTGTATTAGTTACTTCGCCTGTTGCTGAGACAACACACCTGACAAAAGCGGCTTAAACTCAACCTGTTTTGGCTCACAATCCAAAACAGTTCATCATGATGGGTAAGTCACAATGGCAGGAGACTAAGGTGGTGGTTCACACTGTATCCCAAACTAGGAAACAATAGAAATGAAGGCTGGTGCTTAGCTTACTTTAGCACATTTATTTGGTCTGGGACACCAGCCCAAGGAATGGTGCCCCCAAAGTTAAGTTTGATCCCTCTACTTCAGTTAACTTAGTCTAATCTGTTCCTCACATGCATTCCCAGAGGCTTATATCATGGGTATTTCTAGATTCTGTTAGGTTTGTAGGGGGTCCTGACAAACACTCAGTACCAGCCCAAAGGGGTCTCCACAATGGAGGAGGTGAGTAGGCATGGAATCAAAACACCAACTCCAGGAGTTGAGCCCGAAGCCCAGCAGTGGTAATCCACTGCAAACTCAATTGATTCAGGAAGTACACGGAGTCTTATACATTTGGCTAGCCAATCAACTTATTGGGTTGGGTCCCAACTGCAGCCCATCGTAATTTGTTCCCAGGTGCTGGGCAGAAGCTAGCTTCACAACTAGCCAGAGCAGAGCACCACACCCACAGGAACCACGCCTCCATTCCTCATAGCAGGTGACCTGGCTGGGCCCACCTTGTGTTATGCCCTACAAGGTTAACAATATTAATTATCACACATATCTCTACATAAGAAGTTGAGTTGTTTAGCATTCTGAAAACACATATATAAATGTATTGATATCCTTGATTACTGATTCTATGATTTTTATCATTATAGAGTCATTTTGAACTGACTATGAGTGTCAGCTTCTCATTATGAGTTATATTCTGTGTTCATCTAGATGGCCAGTAATTTCTGATGAAATGTGAGACATTATGATTTACTCTTGTTGGGTGTTATATGTTTTTTGTATTTCCATCAATTCTTGGCCACATTTTGATTGTGTTTGAGTTCAGTACAGCACTTGGATTAGTGTTTAACTTTTTTCATTATCCAGAGAAAATTTCTAATGCTCTATGAATAACAAATCTCTCAAATCTTTCTGGGAATCCTGGTCCTGACCAGCATACATACATTCTCTCTCAGTCCTTTCAGAGAGTTCCTTCCTTCAACACAAGTTAGTCAGAGCCTAACTGATTACTGGGAGGGCCTTCTGTAGTCCTCGGAATAGCACTGTGATGCTTCTTACTCATGGTACTTTGTTCTATGAACTCTCTGTTGACTTCTGAAAACTTCTAGCTTAGATTTCTCAACTCAGAGAAACAGACGGTTGTTCCTGGAACTTCCTTTCTCAGTCACATTCTAGAAACCTTAGTATTTGTCTAATTTACTTTGCAGTCTAATTTACTTCCCAGTTTTCAAGGACCGTTGCTTTTCATTGCTCCCTGTTCTACATCTTGACTCTCACTGTTTCATCTACTTTGATGTTTTAGTTGGTTTAAGCAGAGAAGCAAATCCAGACTGTGTTAGTTTTCCTTCTTAATCAAATGTACATATTTATTTTTTAACATTATAGTTTAAGTTTGCACTTGTGTTAACATTGTTCAAATATATTTTAATGAATTTATAATATTTTAGTTTATCGATACAATGTTGCAAATTTCTAGTATGATAATTGCTTCCAGAGGCTATTTATACCATACAATTCCTGGCAAAGAGTCAGTTATCTGGAATATATAGACATAAATGGAATAACTGAATTCTTTCATATTATATTGGTTTTCAGGGACAACTTTCACAAGATACCAGAAAATGGGTGACTTAAATAACACAATTAAATTGAAGTTATATTTGAGGAGACTATAAGCCCAAAGCAAGATGGACATAGGTTTGATTCTTTCCATGAGATGGAAAATTTATTTCACGTCTGTCCCACCTTCTGGTGGCATGCTCCTAAGTGGATTGTGTGACTATTTTTGTACTTTATCTTCATCTGATATTCTCACTGTGTGAGAGTCTGTGTCCAAATTTCCCCTTCTGTAACGAGAAATAAAAATAGGACTCCACCCCATGGCAATAGGACTTCATCTTACATAATTACACCTTCAAGGAGTATTGTCCACTGAGTTGTATTAGGAAATTTGAGGATTAGGACTTCAATATATTAATTACATCAAGACAAAATTAAATTTATACCAAACAGAGAGAGTGAGAGAGATCTACCAATTGATCCTAGAGGGTTACATACATATACACACACACGCATGCACACACACACACATACACACACACACACATTATTTTATTGGATTTTTGTGCATTTCAGACAATATATCCTGACCATATTTAGGCTCACCTCTCTATCTTTCCACCCCCCTTGCCTCTGGCCAGAATTCATGCACTTTGTCATATACATTAATATCTACTGAGTCAAGTTTTTATACCCAAATGTTCCTTACTGTGAGTCCACCCACTGGAGCCTGGTCAACCTATCTAGAGTCACTCCTTTAAACAAGATCATCCCTCTCTCTGAGAATTGCTCACTTTCCAATAGTTCCTCAGCTTCTTATCCATTTCCTCACTTCTGTACTGAGTTTTTGTCTGGTTTAAGTTTGCATGGGTCCTGTGCATGCTGTCACCATTGCTGTAAGTTCATATAAGTAAGTTCCCAGCCACCTGGAAAACTCTGTTTCCTTGTGTTTATCCACTACCCCTGGCTCTTACAGTCTTTCTGCCCCATCTGTCACAATGGTTCCTGTATCATGAATCTCAAGGCCCGGCATTCAGCCCTATCCTACCCCTAGGTTTGAACCGACTGAACAGACAGAGAATGCTCTTTTAGAGAAGTTAAGTTATTCCAGGTTACTTACAAAGGATTCATCCCTGGGGAGAAAGAGATGGAGGGGTTGTATGGCAGAGGCCGCATATTGACCATAAGTCCCCCCAGGACCTCTGGAACACGCAAATGGTGCTCTGGCACCATCCCGCCTCTCTTCTTCCCATGCTTCCATGTGTTTCTGCTAGACCTCCCCCTCAAGTCATTGGCTAGTTGGATGTCAGTTACATTTGGAAGCCTATCCCTGGCAGCAGAGAGAGAGAGAAAACTGCTTATCTATGCAACAGTTCCTGAGCCCTGCGTAGCAGGACTTTATGCAGGCACACATATTCTGAAGTCTTTTAGTTGCTTCATTTTAGACAGTTGTGACTTTCTGTGCTAATTGTCATCTGTTGTGTGAGTAAGCTTTGTTGATAAGTGTTGAAAGATGCATTAATATTTGTTCTGACCCCTGTTCCACTATGTTCTCTGAGCCTCAGGTATAGAAGTTGCATTGTAGATGTATCACTTTAGAGCTGGGTATCTCATAGACAGTCTCTTCATTTGACCAGCTACATAATTGTCTCCATTGTTGCAAAAATAAGTATCTTTGATGAGTAGTGAAAGATATCTTTCCCTGTAATCATAAAAGTACATATTTAGCACATAGTAAAACATTATGTTTGCCTAAGGATGTGACAGATATATGTTTTCCTCTAGGATCTATGACCTTTCTGGCCATGTATATTTGGCTATGTTTAGAGTGTCACACCTGAGTTCCCTCCTATTGAACAGGTCTTAAGTTCAATTGGACAGCTGTTGATTACTCCCAAAATAAAAGTGTCAATACTGCATCATTACAGATAATTTGCTGTGTCTGTCATTGCTGTGGTTTTTAGGCTTTACAGCTGGGTTAGATCACTGATTTGTTTTTTCCATTAGCTGCTTGCATAGTATTCTGTGATACCTTGAGAACTAGTCTTCAGGTTGTAGATTTCCAGGTCAGTCACAGTTCCATTGCAACATGTCCTTTGTCCGAAGTCTGTCCTGCCTTCAGCAATAGGGTCTTACTTTCAAGTTCTAGGAGGTAATCAAAGGCTATGGCAATAGCCTGTGTTATTTTGGGAATCTCTTGGATAACCCTGTGCAACAACTCTAAGGGAAGTTTCTCCTGTCGGGCAATCTGTTTCTTGTTTTATAGCCTTCAGCTATACATATGCATGCACACACACACACACACACACACACACACACACACACACACATATACATACATTTTATGTGGGTTTCCTTGGTAGGATTTTGAACTAATATATTTCCCTCTGGTTTTCCACATCCCGTAAGCATTATGTGTCTCTCCTTTATCTCCCCCTATATCTCCCTCTTCCCTCCCTCCACAGTTTCCCCATTTCCCACATGATAACACTTGGCTCTACCTCCCCTGTCTCTTCAGCTCCCTCCTTCTTCACCTCATCCACACAGTTCCTTTCTGCTTTCCTACAAAATTAATGATTTTATTTTCCTTTAACCCTGAGTATAATGCCATTTTGTAAAAGTACCAACCCCATTTTTATCATCCATTTATCATTTAAGGAAAATTTAGATTTTTTTTTCCATGTCTTAGCTATTATGAAAAAGCAGAAACAAATGTGCTTTCACAGAACCCTTGTGGTAGCATTAGTCCTTTGGGTATATGACAAGGAGGATTATATGGTAGATTTAGGTTTCTAAATTTTTTTAATATGTTATTTATTGTTTCTTTTTTGAGGGGTATGATTGTATTGCCTGCATGTATATAAGTGTACCTATGTAAAGCAATGCCTGCAGAGGTCAAAAGAGGGCTTCCAGTTCCCTAGGAACTGGAGCTACAGACAGTTGTTAGCTGCCATGTGGGTGCTGGGAATCCAACTCTGCAAGAGCAGCCAGTGCTCTTAACAACTGAGCATCTCTTCAGCCTCTACTTTAATTTTGTAAGAGTGCCGCACACCGATTTCCACAGAGGTTGCATTAATTTGCAATCACATGAGCAACGAATGAGGTTTCCCCTTTCCTCACCAGCATTTGGTTAGAGAAACTTTATATTCAATGGGTCTTGTTTAGACAGAATTTTAAGAATTCACACAAAAGCTAAAGAATTGAGTGAAGCACCATGCTAATAACATACTTTAAATCACCAGCTTGTTGCTATGCGCACTCATTCTTCCATAGGATTTTATAAGTTTTAAAACATATCACAGCATATTACCTCTCCCATTATCTGACACTTTAAGCTTCCTCAGACCCATCTGGATTAGATATATGTTTTCCTTTGCAATTGTGTATTGATTTTGCCTTCTGAGTGAACTTTCTTTAGCTTATTTAATCCATTTCTATTTTCCAAAATGATTTTTTGGGTAAATGTTTAAAAACTATAAGTGTCTTTCCTAAAAGTCAAGGAATTCTATCAGAAAATGTAGTATGGGCACCACTCTTAAACTGATGTGAACTCTATCATAAATGTTATTTTAAGACTGTTTGCTTCTTTGTCTCTAAGACCATTGGCAAACAAAGGAAAGTCATATTTCTGTTGGTATGTCAAAGTTCAGGCATTACCTAAAGTAAAACATAAACACACAGTTTTTGAGAACTGACTGCTAGGACAGCTATCAAGGGTCAATTTACATAAAGGCTTGTAACTGCATGTGAATGCAAATATTAGTAATGCTGCTGAAGGTGTGAAGTTGTACAGAGATGACACAATGGTACGTTTGTCAGAAACAGTTTTCCCATCCCTTTTCACTTCAGTCCCCTCAGTAACTGCCAGAATACTAATGCTAATGTCCATTACCAAGGTTAAGGAACATTGGATTCTATTCTATATCTATCTATATCTATATCTATATCTATATCTATTCTATTTATTCATTCAACAATATTTCATGATTGCTCTGTCCCCATCACTGAGGTAGGTGCTAAATATAGTGGTGAAATAAAGGGGCTTGCATTTCCTGAAACTTAAAGAATGAAGAATGAAAAGATTAGAATGGATAGTAGAGGACATTGTTAAGTCATGTTTAAAGATTAGAACTGTTTTCAAGACAGAGTCTCCCTTTTAGAACTAGCTGTGTAGACCAGGTTAGTCCTAAACTAAACAGAGCTCCACCTACCTGTGGCTTTCATGTGCTGGGATTAAAGGTGTGCACCCACCACACGCAGCCCCAAATTTGGTGTTTGTGGGACTGAAGAGACGGCTTAGCAGTTCAGAGTACTCACTGTTCTTCCAGAGGACCAGAGTTTGAGTTCAGTTCAGAGAATCCACGTAGGTAGCTCACCTCTTCTTGTAACTCCAGCTCCGGGAGAATCCAGTTCCTCCTACTGGTTTCTGTGGGTGCCCTCACGTGTGTGCTGTTCATACACATGAATACTTTAAAATCTCAAAAAATAATTGGTGTTTGCCTCAGATGAATCAGAGGTTAAAGGGACTTGCCCCCAAGCCTGATTGATGACCTGATGTCAATCCCCAGACCCATATGGTTGAAGAAGAGAACTGATCCTTCCAAAGTGTTCTCTGACTTCTGCATACGTGATGTGGCAAGCATGCACACGCACACACACACACATGATCAATAAGTATAATAAAAATTTGGATTTTAATCTAAGTACAATGAGTGGTTTAAAAGTAAAGTAATTAAGTATATGCCATGGTAATCACACTGATTTAAGAATAATGAGAGTGACAGAATGGAGGAATAGAAATTGAGGTGGGTCAAAATATGCAGAGTTCAGACACATTTTGAAGACGCAGAGGCAGGACTGATCTTTTCTATAATTTGATGGGGCAAGTGAAGAGGGACAAAAGAAGACGGCAATCCCAGACTGGAGTAACTGGGTGATCTGATGTCAGCTGTTTTTAGTAGAGACCAGAGTAGGGAGTCTTAGTTTCCTTTCCTTTTGCTAGGGTAAAAATGCCCTGAACAAACTTAGGGGAATAAAGGTCTGCTGTCAGCTCATAGTTCCAGATGACGTTCCATTATAGTAGAGAAGTCACAGCTGCAGAAGGTGGAGGGATCTGGTCACATTGTAGCCATAATCAGGAAAAGAGAACAAAGAACTACTTCATGCATTCAAGTGTTCATCTCAGTCTGTCCCCTTTTATCCAGCCCATGAGTCTCTGCACAAGGAATGCTGTGGGCAGGTCTTTCTACCTCAATCAGTGTAATCAAGATAATCCCCCACAGTAATGCTCACAGGACAACCTTATCTACACAATTCCTCACTGAAATTCCCTTCCCTGGGGGGATTCTACATTGTATGAAGCTGAAAATCAAAACTAACCATCACATATGTTGAGGTCTATTTAAGAGATTGTGAATTTAAAGAATTGAAGTTGACTGCTTGATCTCCACGAGGTATTCATGAGAAGTTAAACGTAAAACAATCTGGAGATTATAAGAATGGCTACTATTGGAAGTAGCAACTTATTTGATGGGACTAAACATTAAGGAATAGATAGAATCTCCTAGTGAAAAGGGCTACAATGGTGATGGCTAGGCTCTGTGGAATACCAACATCTAGAACTTGCTTAGGACCCTGGGGGCAGCAATAGAGAGGTCAAGTACAAGAAAATGTGGCATGTACAAGTTGAGAGAGGAAAAATTTAGGAGGTTGGTAGCCATTGCATTTTGGCTAGACCTCTAGAACTTTCACAAGAGCTCTTCTTTGGAAAAGTTAGGAGAGTTTCCCTAGTTGCTATGAATTATGGAAGAAAAAGCAAGTAATAGAGTAGACATATGACAGGAGAAAACAGATACAATCTAACAGAACCTCAGATGGTGAGGAATTCGATAAAATAGAAAAACTGAGGACTAGAAAGTGATATGAAATTAAGTAAGGAAAGTTTTCTTGATCTTCTTAAATCTACAAATTATTGAAATTTCCAAGTGAGCTGAGAGGCAAATTCTGTTGAGATAGATCAAATATGCAAGAGAGAGGGTGACAAAAGAATAAGAAGGAAGATTCAGGCGGTGGACTATTTTTCAGCTATGAAGAAGACTAAAATACTCCAGAGAGATGGGGACTTGCTAAGGTGAAGATGAGTTTAGCATGAAAATTGGTTAAACTGAAGACTTTGTGATTATTTTCAGCAAATTTGGAATATTCTTCATAATTACAAAATGTTTAAACTTTAAAAACATTCTCGTTTACTTCCTGTGGCACTGACAGAACCCTGGCAAAGGCAATTTAGGGGAGAAAAGGATTTATTTGACTTACAACTCCAGGACATAGTCCATCACTGCAGTAAGTCAGGGCAGGAACAGAAGCAGGAGCTTGAAACAGAAAATATGGCTCACTCACAAACTCATACTTGATTAGTTCTTTTTATATAGCTGAGGACCACCTGTGCAGGGAATGGTGCTACGCACAGTGGGCTAGGCCCTCCTATATCAATTCAAATTCAGGATAATCCACCACAGCCATGCTGACAAGCCAGTCTGATCTAGACGATCTCCCAACCGAGACTTTCTTCTCATGACCTTACGTAGTGTCAAGTTGATGACTAAAGTTGAGGAGGAAACCATATTTTCATATTTTATATAAATTTATATATAAACATCTTTAAAAAATAACAAATACAATCAGACATATGGCAAATTAAGGGGTAGAGTGTTCTCCTTTCACACTTTGCCTTATAAAGCAATGAATGGTTTTCTTTGTATAAGACCTAAATGACAGTCCTGCCCCTGACTTTAAGGATGAAAATAAAATGCCAAACTTATATGAATGTCTGAGGGGATATTTGATGAAATACATTGCTAGAAATCACCATAAGCTTAAAGGTTTATGGCTATAATATAAAACCAACTTTATTTCATCTGGTAGAAGAAATCTGGTAATGCATGCAAATAAAATATAACAGCCCAACAAAGACTTGTTCTCAATTGTTTTCCTCTACACAGTGTTATGTTTGTTTGCCTCCTTTGTTTAGAAAAATACATTGGCAAGGTACTAACTATTACATAATATTTGCCTATTATGGCAAACCAGGAAGAAGTATTTTCTTCCAACATTGATTAGTGACATATTCTTTTCTTTCCATCCTGAATTAGTGCCTCAACTCTAAAATTCATTTTGAGTTTTGTCAGAAACCAAACGACTAATCAGGATTAGGTACTAGACTTTGAAATTTCTCTTGCATATTTATTTTCATCTGTCCCCATCTTTTCTTCTATTCTTTTTTTTCTTCATTTCTTTCTTTGACCTGTTTTCCAATCTGCCTAAAAACTTAAAAATGAAAAGATGTTAATTGCAAACTTTTGATATCTATCCAGTGAGCCATACATATCTTCTAGGTCACTTTTATTCCTCTGGGTCAATATAATTGTAAAATGATCAATATCCTCATAAGTAAATTTGACACCAAGAAAAAGTGTTTAAAAGAATCTGTCAGAAAACATGTGCATAATCAAATTAAGTAAGGCAACCTTCCTACCATCCATGTGGATTTGCTGGATGGTATTTCTTCAGAAGGCCCATAAACTAGGCTTAATTTGAAGTTGCATTTGGAAAGCTTCCCAGAGTAGAAACTATAATTATAGATCCAATGGCATTGGTAATGTGGAATGCCAGTATAGTGCTCAGAACTAGGGAAAGATAAATTCGTTCTGTGTTTGGTTGTTTGGGACCTTTGGAGAAATTTTAAACAAGTAAAGCTTTGAGTTTTAAAAATAAAAATTGATACTTTTCCACCTCATATAATTTAAATTTAATCAGTACCAACTGACACCAAAAGGAGTTTTCAAAAGTTAGCTAATCTCCACTAATTTAAATACATTAAACTATGTTACTTTATGCAGATATAAATTATGTTCTTAAATTATATTATTTTCACAAGTAGTAGTTATGTAATCTTTGCTGTTTCAGAGACCCACACTTGGGATGTTTCCCTTTTTATTTTCAGAAAATACTGGGTGTTATAAATTAAGTTGACTCTTTCTTACTGGTCCAAACAATGGGCAGGTTTGTAGATTTTCATCAGAAAAGGGTCAAAGCCAATCCAAATGAATGAAATCAACCTGCTTTTAGAGCTGTGAAGGAAAAAAAATTGTACATAATGCTTTTTTCCATATTTTATAAGAAATTCACTAAATAAAAGTTTCAGTAACTGTCAACATTATTAAAGAAGAAATTACTACCAACCAGCTTATCTGATATGATTTCTCTGAAATAAAATAATCACAAACTCTATAATTTTTGCTCAGTTTTGGGATAAATTATATTTTTAGTGTTATTTCTACTTTAGGAAGGGAAGGATCCTTTAGTTAAACTTTAAAGAAAGACAGTTGAGAAGGCAAAATAAAGGAATGTCATTCTCCTCTAAGGGAACCATGATGATCTAGAGCCATGGTAACTATCACTTTAAAATCCAGTATTTCTGCATCAGTCTCTGAATTAATTTTTGTGAGTCCTCTTATTTATGTTTTATTTTCCTTAGCTTCAGTATTAGTACAGCTGTTTTTTTTTCACTTTTATTTATTAATGTTCCTGTAACAAGGAGGTCGTTTTAAAAGCTGTTGTACATTTCAGGATTTCCAGTTTGGAGATGTTAGTTGATATAAGAGTGTGCACAATATACTTCAAGTACTTGTGAAACCTATGTTATAGTTCTACCAAACAAAGAGGAAAAGACCAAAAGTGATAAAGAACTTTTGGAAAAATTTATCATGAAGACAAGAATGCTCCATTGCATTCTAACATTGTACCAAACATCTTCATATGCTTTTTTCCAAATATCATATTTCTGGTAAGATAACATTTCTATTACTAGAGAAAAATAATGCTAAGTAGAATGCAAAGGAAAAATAATTCTCATATGTTGGGCATAATGCAAGTTCAGCCTAGCTAGGCCACTTGCCTGGAGGAATGGAGGAATGGCTCTAGTGGGTGTGGTGCTCCACACCAGTTGGTTGTGAAGCCAGTTTCTGCCCACCACCTGGAGGGAACCTGATCCACCTGGGAACAAACTGCAATTAGCTGTGGTCAGGACCCCACCCCATAAGGCTATTGGCTAATACAACCTATAAGACTCTCTGCTCTTTCTTGAATAACTGAGTTTGCAGCAGACCACCACTCCTGGCTTTCTGCTCAACTCCTGGAGTTGGTGTCTTGACTGCGCCTACTCGCGCCCTCACCACAGTGGAGACCCTTTGGTCCCCCTCAGGCTGGTCCTGAGTGGTGGGACCCCCAACATTCATACTATAAAATTATATGTAGAATAATATGTGAATAACTATACACACAAAGGACTATTTGATATATATGTAAATAGGTATTTCAAATGATATCTTAAATATTATTACTTAAATTCCCTTTTAGAGCATGAATAAATTACTTCCCCTCCTTAAATATTTTCTTTCTCATTCAGAACAGAAAATATATTATATGTAATACCCCAAGAGAGTCTTAAAAATGACACATCAAATTGAGGCCCACAATGTGACACTAGAATTGTCAACAATTTGACTTCTGAGCATTCGTGTCACATTGTAAATGAAACATTCACTGTTGGCTGTCTCTCTGAAATCAGTTTTACAATGGTTGCTTACTTATTACATTTTGACTGTTATTCACTATCCATAATAGAAGATTAAAATTACTACAAATTTTTGCTAATGAACTAAAAAATGTGGTGAGCGTTTTGTTCTTAGACGCATTTCTTTCAACACAGAGTATAGGATGGGATCAAAGGAAAATAAAATCTCATGTGACAATGTCCTTGGGCTAGAGTCTGTTAAAATCTCTATTAACAATTTTGATTTGTGCTAGCACTAGAAAGATAATCTACACTGAGTTACAGGATTATTTTATTTCTAACATATTTTTGAAACATAAAGATTTTTGATGTGTCTTAGTAGGAAACAGATTGTTTAAATCACTTCACTGGATAAGTAAAATTAAGCTTTCATGCAAAGGAATAAATCAAGTTATCATTTTAAGAAACTGAGATGTATATTAAAGAGAGTGGTAAATTACATCATAGGTGGTTTTGCATTTCAGAAACTGAAGGATAATCAATATCTGTTTTTAGTGAGTTTATAAGGACTGTCACATGACAAGTAGATAGTTCCATTAGATATTTTTAAAGATCTTTCATGTCCTGTCTAATTTTCAGAATGTGAAATGATTTAAGTGTACTTGTAGTTAAAAAAAATAGTAAGGGTAAAAGGAACTGATTAAAGTTCAAGAAGTATGAATCTACCCTCTACCCGTAGCTGCTCCGACTTTGTTATGGATCAGGTGGGAAAGCCTTTCCATTTACATTTAGATGTGATTCCCTAGTGAAAAGTTAGACATGCCTGTCCTAGTTTGGAGAAATAATTATGTCTTTCAATGTGAAATGGATGAGCCGCTTTCTGAGTGGAAATGTCATAAATTTAAGATCTTGATGTATTTTATTTTTATATCTTTTGATTATTCACATAGAAGTACATTTATATTTGCTTTGCTATTGAGCTTCTTTATAAACCTTCCTAAAATTCTCCCTCCTCCACTTGGTGTGATCTTTGTGACATCATGTGGCAATGTGTGTATATGTATTATATTAGATAAAACAAAATTTTGGTTTTGGTCATTCTTGTCTTAAACAATAGAAAGTTTGTATCCAAGGGATATTAATAATTACATGGCCCCCCTCTCTCAACCTCCCTGTCTAACCCTCCTTCCATGTCCTCCCCAATAAAAAGCACCCACATAATGCCTAAATAATGTAAAAGAAAAACAGAGAGAATCATGTTAGTCTAAAACCTATTGAAAAATTACACACAAAATATATCTATATCAGTCCATGTGTATAGCTGAAGGTCATATAACAAGGAACAGTTTCAGACAGGAAAAAATTCCCTTGAGTTGTTGGCCAGGATAGTTCAAATTTACACAGGCTATTTCCACAGTCCTTGATTGCCTCCCAGAATTTGAAAGCAAGACTCTGTTGCTGCATGCAGGACATACTTCAGACATAGGATTTGGAGCAGTGGAGCTAGAAGTGATCTGGAAGCTCCTCCCTCAAGGCTAGTTTTCATAGCTTTAGAGAGTACTATGTAACCTGATAAGGAAGAGCATCAATCTATGGTCCAGTCTCAGCTTAAGGCCTAATAACCGCAACAATGACTGACACAGAAAACTATATTGGGGCAATAGTGGCACTTTTATCTTGGGGGTAATCAACAGGTACTTAAAACCCAGTCAGTGGGAGGGAACTCATGTGTGGTACTGTAAACATAGTCAAATACACATGACTGGAGAGCTCATAAATCTTAGAGAAAACCTCAAGGCTGTCACAAATGTAATTTCTTACTATACGCAAAATATAGATCCTTATATTTACAGACAAGTATCCCAGTCAACACTCATCAAAGAAGCTTCTTTTTCAAGAGATGGAAATTATTACAGAGTTCCACAACTGGATCACACACAGAAATTTTCTGTGAGTTGCCCAAGTCTAAGAGGCACATCTACAATGCAGCCTCTACACAGAAGGCTCACAGAACAAGGGGAAGAGAAATTACTGATACATCTTTCAACTCTCATCAATGAAGATCCATCATGGAACAGGGCCATGAACACAAGATGACAAAATGACCACAGCATAGAGAATATGAGTTCGTAGAGTGTGGGTTCTTGGACAAGACTTCTATATCAAACTCCATCCACCCAAGACTTGGGGACTACTGAGTTAGAGGAGACAGAAAGAATGTAAAAGACAGGGAAGGAGGTGCTTGATCACATGGAAATAGAGTCCTATAGGCTCCTGGGATGTTGCTCATATGAACTTACAGCATGCATAAGACCCATGCAAACTCAATAAGACAAGAACCCAACATTGAACTGTGGAAATGCACAGCAGGCTCCAATCTTAGCTGAAGAACTATTGGCAGCTGATTATTGCTTGATGAAGAAGAGCTGATCTTCTTAAAGGGAGTGACTCTAGATAGGCTGACTAGATCTCCGTGGATGAACTTGCACTGAGGGATATCTGGAGACCCTAAGTTTATTCAATAGGCCTTAACACAAATGACAGAATACATGAAATCCGGTGGGAGGGCTACAGGAGGGTGCCAGTGAGGAAGAATATACAAAGATGATTAAGATGTTATGTATGAAACACACTAAAACTCAATAAAGAAATTTATAAGAAAAGGAGAATGCAAAGTTGTGCATGTATTGATGGGGAGTGGATCTAGGAGTTAGGAGAGCGGTGGTGTTTGTGATCAAATACATTGTATGAAATTCTCAAAAAATAAAAGAAAAGGGATTTTCTTCAATAAAAATTTAGAGTTTTGGAGATTTGAAAATTAAAAAATAATCATTATTATATGGCCCATTTTCTTACATTACAAATGAGAATACACACTTAGGAAGTAAGACAGGTTTATTAGTTACCTGTCTTATTATTGTGACAAATTATCACAACAAAAGCAACTTGAGAGAGAAAGGATTTATTCTGGCTCACAGAAATATGACCCATTCAGACAGGCAAGCTGTGGCAGCCAGAGAAAGAGCAGGGGCAGCTGGTCGTGCAGTGTCTGCAGTCAGGAAACAGAGTGAAGAAGGCTGCAGCTCAGCTCACTTTCTCCTTTTCATTTAGTTGAGGGCTCCACCCTGTGAAATGGCACCACCCATACTTAAGGAGGGTCTTCTCACCTCAGTTAATCTAATCCAGATAATCTTTCACAGGCATGCCCAAGGGCTAGCCTAATCTATATAATCTCTCATAGGCGTGCCCAGAGGCTTGTCTCCAAAGTTAGTTTATATTCTCTCAAATTTTCAGTCAATAGTAATGATCACAACTGGCAAACCCAAGGAGTTGCACAAAGATGAGAAGCAGCTGACATCCAAGTGCTAGTGCTGTCTTACAGGTTCCCATCATTCTGCAGCATTGTTCTCCTGCGATTTCACTACCAACAGAAGTTTCTCTGGGATCCAATACTATCCAGTCACTTTAATTTACTGAGTGATTTATATCCAAAAAATGTCTTGAACCATGAATATTTGGATATATCTTCCTCCAAAGTTTAGTTCAATTGTAAGATGACAGCCACCTGAAGACAGCCCAAAGGCAGATGAAAACTAGCTCTCATTGGAATTCTCAGGGTAATTCCTCATAAAGCCACTGCTTCGGTTAGGAGTCTATAAATGACTGACTAGAAGAAGACAATGTCACAACTTTCAAGAGTGAGTCATTTACTTACATCACAGACAGCTCTTGCACAAAGAATAAAATTTAAATTTGCAAATGAATACAAAGGATAGATATTGATCTGTCCAAATTCTCAATCTCCATGATAGATGGAACTGAAGTTCTATGACATTTCAGTGAATCTACTCAACAACATGCATTATCTTTAGTAGGCATGATCAAGATGCAACAGAATGCAGAGAGTGTGTATAGATACATCAGAATGTGAAATATGCCATTCTGGGTGAATTTTTCCCACAGTAACTTTTTTTGGAATATGTACAGTATTGAGAATTTAAAGCTGTGGTAATTCATAACATCTGAGCAACTCCTTCACAGGGCTGAAATAATAAGAAAAGCTGTGATCTTTCATATTTGTGCATGATTATTATTATAGCATGCAATAACACTCCAGCTTTCTATTTGTAATCCATGACAAGCAATATTCATAAAAACAAGGCTGTCACATCATTCATGCTTCATGAGGGCATTTGTATATTTTAGTTGCATTTGCTACCTGATGCCTTATCCTAAATTATGAGTAATGATATATTTATTTGCTAAATAAGATAATTTCTGTTTCTCCCTTGAGTTTAAAAAGGACAGTGACTGAATCCCACAAACTGAGAAAGATGGGAAATACAAAGAAATAACAGACAGAAGCAACAGCACATATGAAAGTCTGAAATAAAATTTTAAATGAGCGTGGGGTCTATCAAAGAGAAAACACTTCCACATGGAAACCTAGCACTTACTTCATCACACATGTACTGCATTCAGAACATATGGTTTCAGGATTTGCAAGGCAGTGGCAAAGAAGTTGGAAAGTTAAGGATTACAACAGATACTGCTAGTTGCCTGTCTAGTAGCCGTTCCTCCTAACAAAACTCTGGCTTCAGCTTCATTTAATTATAAGCTTTGGGCTTGCTTATCCCTAGGCATAGAGGACAGCAGTGATAGACAGAGTCTACTGTAAGGAAGTCCAGATGGGTGACCTGCTCTTGCTCAGACTGGCATGGATATGGGTGTGTCATGCAACATACTCCCACAAGCTGGTGAAAGCCCAGCCCTGTTCTTATGATACCTCATTTATTTGTGCAGATTATCCACTCTCCAAGCACTGAGATAACCTCAAACTGTACTATAACATAACTGTCATTTGCCATGCATGGTAAAGGTGCTGGTTGGGGTGAGGAGTTCAGAGCTAACTTTATTTCTAGATAATTTACTTCAATTTTAATTTGTTATTTCATTTTGTTCAATAGAATCAAGCACTCTTTTGTTTCAGTGGGTAGAAAAATTAAGAAAGATTTATTACACACAAAGGTGGAGGGGCAGGGAGAAAGGAAAGAGATAGGAAAAAATCTAAAAAAACACTTGTGAACTGTTCTTTTCTTCATCTAAACCCTGATCACAAAGGGGAACATCTTCATGAACTGCTATTCTTCTCCAGATGGATATGCTCTTGATTGTAATGAATCTACCATGGTGAAAGCTTGGCTGTGCTGGGATCTCTGTTTGGATCACATGTAAATGTTCGTTGGTAAGCGAGCATGGTATAGGGGGAGGTAAGGCTCAGAACAGCCTTAGAATGCACAAGCTTCCTGAGAGGGACCATTTCCCTCAGTGTCTCCTTCTCTGCCCACTGTCACAACAGTTATCCACTCACTGGTTCCCATACCTGAAAGTGGTCATCTCACAGACTCATGGTAATATGGCTGAACTTTGACCTATCTGCCAGAACCCCTCACAGATTTCCCCAAAGCCAAGACAGCTCCTATTGTAGCCTTTGGGGCCCATGTTCCTCCAGAGAGCTTTAGCAATTTGGTACCCTACCGATTTTATTTAGGCTAATATAGTTATTTGAATATATGCATACAAGTACATATGCAGTTTTTATACAACTGAAATCATGCAAAACACATTGATCTATAAAACTTTTCCTATTAACAACCATATAGCACCAATATATTTTCTGGATAGTCCACACATCTCACTTTCTTGTGGCTATAGAGTTTTGCTTTTCAAAAAAGCAGTAGGATTTATCTAAGTCTAGCATTCAGTGTTATACCAATGCCCACAACAGTTTTTCAAATCTCTTCCAAAATGATTTGGCTACATTTTAATTATTTTTCCACAAGAACTTTGGAATAATTTTTGAAAGATTAAAAAATATCCCTAAATGTCCCACTGACATCTGCATCATAGGAAAGTTAAATATTAATTTCAGGGTGAATTAGAAAGTTAAAATGTGTTCTTTACCTACAGGCACATGGTGTGGCATGATTTTGCATTTCTCCTTGTTCTGTTTGCTTTTCTGATTAACATTATGTTCCCCAATATCATTACATAGTTTTTATCTTAAATGTCAGTCATGAACAGGGACAAATGGGTGCTAATGTGTCAAGAGAAGTTTCACAAATCAGCCCATAGCCTAGTTTTCAGACAAAAGATCCTAAGAGCTGCCTTTCTGCTCCCACTTCTCAAATCATTTCAGTTATTAACATTTTAATAGCTTTAATGTGGCACCAATTTTTCTCATTGCCAATATTTAATTCTGTAATGCAAATAATCCATATTGTAAGAATGTATTTTTCCCCCTTAGGGGCTCAAGACAATGATTAAAATTTCAATAAAATGCATATATTTTTCCTAAATTGATTCGCTACAGTGATGTTTGTTTGTCAGGGTGAAAAGTCCTAAATATTTATTTTGAGTTGAGTCTTAATGAAGCTGGGAGATGTCAATCAAGCACTGTAGTTGCTGTAGTTTTAACATTTTCTCTGCATTCTCTGTTGTTGCTTTCAGTAAACCTTCCTTTGGAGACAGAAGGTGGCCATTTGTCACCTGGCTTTGTTACAGGATATTTCCCACTGGACCTTTTATTTGGCGTCTGTATTGCTGGTAGGGACAATTTCTCTGAAATGCTCTTGCTAGAGCTAAAAGAGGGAACTGCCAGGTCTATAGTAAATCTTTCCTCCCTGTCCCTTTCCCCATACTAGAAAATACAGAAAAGACAGGTAACTATGCAAGATAAGGATCTAAAATTATTAAGTAATCTAGATATTCATTACAGACAACATTCATCATTAATTTTATTTCCATGTAGAATATAGTCTTCCAAGACGAAAAATGTTATTTAACAGCCAGAACTGAGCTTCTGTTCTGAAGTATTTCAGTCAATGTAAAAGTATAAAAGACACTTGACTTACATATGAAACTTTATGTAACTTTATGATACCATATGCGGATGTCAAGAACTTTTCCCAGTCATCATTCCATTTAATGATTGCATTCTTTAAACTTTCATGGCAAAATAAAAAAAACATTTGCTTGCTTTCTCAAAAAGGATTTTAATAGAAGAAATTGAATGCCTAAGAAGTTGTTCATGGGACTGAGGATAATGATGAGAGAATGGCACTGGGGCCTTCAGGAAATCAGAATAAAGAGGGATCAGTGGAGCTCTAAGTTGGTGCACTCTTGAAGCCTGAGCTTTGGGGTAGCTCAGCAAAGATGTGTCCACATATGCAGAATGGCTTGCTTCTTACTACAAGAGCAAAAAACCAAGTACAATCCTCCACTCAAGTCTCTCATGGATATCCCCTTGCTGGAGTTACACTCAGTCTTGTATCAAAAGAGTCTGGAAAATATAGTTTTCAACCCTCAGACCATGAAATAAAAGGAGAGCATTGAAAGGCAGGAATGGTTCTGGATCTCAACAGAACAAATCTCACTCAAATGCTCATTTGCATGATTTCTACAGGTTTCCATAGATCTAGAATATATGTATCTGTTTTAGATTTGATGGGCATTTAGCTCCTATTGAGACCCATTTGACTGTCCCAGTTTCCTAGTCACAAAATCCCTATCAGCATTACAATAGAAAATGGTTCAAACCCCCACTCATAACTGAACCCTGCAGTGAAGGCCTGGACCCTCTCCACTTTCACTTTTCTGTGCTGTGAAAGTGGTATAATGAATTATAAAGTTTGACTAGCACTTCCCTTAACAACAAACAAAATTAATACAGTCTTCTCTCTCTTAGGTCATATTTCTAAAGAAAAAGATTAATGTGTTTTCAATCTGGTTAGGTGGTTTTGGGTAACTGAAACTGTCAGTTTTATTGAATCATTCAAGACATTGATTTGACTCTTGTACAGAAATCTCTCCATCTTCAAAGCCTAAGTTGGTTATCTGTGGATAGACTTCATAAAGTTTTCAAAATATATTCTTGTCTCCAATTTAATGAGCCTGAAGTTTATATAACCTTGGATAAGTTCCAGCAACATCTTTCTCAGTGGTTATGGAATCAGAATCTCAGAACCATGGGCATCAGATTTCCATGTTTATCCCTTAAGTTTTAGCTCCAGACTCCTTAAAAATGACTTTACTCTAAATTATGCACATGTCAATATCAAAATCACCAGCATGTTAAACAAAACTATGTGTCAATGTTATTTTCCTCTTCAGCATTTAGCAAATTAAAACTGCAGATCTCTTAGAATGGCTGAAATTTAAAAGTCCTACCATACCAAGTGTTGGCAGGGATGTGAAATAAACTGGAACTTTTAGAAATGTAAAATAACAAATACTTCAGAGAATAGTTTGACAGTTTGTTTTTCTTCATTTTTGTTGATCTCTTTTACATTCTACACAATAGTTCTTAATCAAATTTAGACCCCCTCTCCCACTCATGTTCCTAACCCCCAATGGACCTTATATATTCCACCATACGTGTTAAGTCCTATCTAGTCAAGCTTCTGTATCCAGATGTCCTTCAGTGAGAATTCATCCACTAGAGTCTAGTCAGCCTATCTAGAGATCATAATTAAGGCATACTCTTCCTCACCCAGTAGTAATCAGTATTCTGTAGTTCTCAGACTAGGCTGGCCTGCAATTCATTTCTCTCTCTGTGCTCTGGGCCCTTGTCTAAGTGAGTTGGCATGGGTCCTATGCTAGATGCTACCATTGCCACAAGTTCACATGAGCAAGCTTACAGTGTCCTGAAAGCCAGTGCTTCCATATGTTCGTAACCAACCCTGGCTCTTACAATCTTTTGGCCTCCTCTTCCACAAGGATCTCGGAGCTACGAGTGGAAAAGTTTAATTTAGGAGTCTTATCCAGGATGCACACTGCAGTCTCTTATTCTTTAAAACTTGGCCAGTTGTCATCACCTGAGTACATTACACTCTGTTTTATAGGGAAGCTTCACTAGTGAGAGTTGAAGGATGCATTAGAAATGTTAAATATACACATATCATATGACCTAGTCATTTTCCTTAACTATAACTAAAGAGAAATGAAAACAGATTCATGCATATTCATAAAAGTTGTATTTGTCATACCACAAATCATTAAGCAACCCAAATACCAGCAAAGAGGTGAATGGTTTAACAAATCATGGTACATTTAATGTCATATATAAAGTGGAAAAAATTAGTAAGCATTCACATAGGAGAATGAATGTTACCTTGAAATAGTCGTGCTGAGTGAACAAAGTCAAACACGATGAATAAAGCAATTGAGTGATATCTTTTCACACAATTCTAGAAAACACAAAATAATTTGTGCAAGAAGATAGCAGACTGCTTGCTTTGAGATTGGGAGACGATGAGGCATCAAAAGAGTTGGTGGAGGGCCAGGTAGAATTTCAGGAAGTGGATATGATCTAAGTACATTGTGTCCATATATAAAAACAAGAAATTAAAATCAAAATGACAACAAAATTTTTTAAAGTTTGTTTGAGGAAGAATTTATCAACATAGAAGTCCTTGCTCTGCTACATAGTGAAGGCTTTTTCTTTTCATTTCCCTTATCTGGGGCTGACTAGAAAATCCTAAAATTAGCAGTGTTCTATGATGTTGGTTCATGAAAGTCACTGAGACCAGAAGCCTGTAGTATCCATGAGGTAAGTGATATGGGCATTCTTTCCAGGTTGGGCCTGGGAGTTGGAGAAAAGATAATTCTTTGCAAATTCCATGAGTGTTTTTCTTAATAATAGAGGTTTTCTTACTAAAATGGAGAAAAAGATGCTGAATACATAAAACCAGTCACCACCACTGCAGGAGTCATCAATGTGTTCAAGATGACAGCATACCTGGCACTTTCCGTACTTATTCCCTACTAACTAGTCTTCCTGATCTATGTTTTTATGCGATGTCATTTCTCTGAGAGGAGTGAATGTCTTAAATGTGAATCACACTTGCTGAAAATCATATGCAGCTTTTATCGCATATTTTCTAACTGAAAACCAAACTGAAGAAACTTGAGGAAAGTAATTTTGCTATAGAATTCTCTTACCCTAGACATAACCCTCGTGACCATGTTGTTACCTAGACTCCATTAAAGCTATACTCCCTCTTTCTCTTTTTAACTCCAATTAACTGCAGAGGCACACTTAGGGCTAAAGACTTCCAAGAAGTGAACATTGCGCAGCTACCTTGTCAACTGTCCCACAGAGAAGAAGCCAGTGTTTACATTTTTGTTTCCATAAGATCAAAGACAGCCAGTAATCACTTTTGAATGACTATGGTATCTGTTTTAGTTGTTTTAGAGTTGTATTTTTAAGCTCCATGTATAAATGAGGATTATAAAGTATGACTGACATATATGTCTACCTTAAAACAAAGGAAATAAAAGGAAAAAGCATACCCCATGAAAAACTGGCAAATTCTGAAAGCTTCAATAAGATACAGTTATACTGTGGGAAGTATCATTCCTCTAACAAAATTTAGAAATCATTTCAGAAGATTTTATCAGGGTTGTTTAGGCTAGAGGAGGAAAATTTGGAGTGACTTAGTCTCTGTTTTCAAGTATATGGATGGAGTCTATGAAACTGAAACTTGTTATTTTTTCCCTTTTCATGGTGAACTGAATGAAATAAAATACCATCAAATTAAATCAGAGACAATTTAGGGTTGGCCATAATGAAGATCTTTTTAGTTCTGAAAATTGTAACACAGCAAAATCCCTCCAGTGGAAGACTGAGAACTGTGGTTTCATGATAAACAAAATGAAGGAATAGGAGCAGAAGAAGATAAAAAGGGGGAAGAGGAGGAGGAAGAAGGGGGAGAAGGAGGAGGAGGAGGAGGAGAAGGAGGAGGAGGAGGAGGAGGAGGAGGAGGAGGAGGAGGAGGAGGAGGAGGAGGAAGAGGAGGAGGAGGAGGAAAAAAGAGGCTGTTCCTGAGCTGGAAGAGCTGAATTTCCTCACTGTCATGGTGCTGCTCCAGCTATACTGACCCTCACTCTCACCCTTTGTCCCATCCAATTGTCTTTGACAAGGGAGACTCTGCCTTACCCCAAACCACAAGATTTCTAAATCAGTGCCAAGGAGAGGTTGAAAAGAAATCAAGTGGAGCATGGAGTAAGACATCCAGAGCTGGTAATACCTCACATGTGGCATGACTCAGTGCCAAATAACTTAGAATCTGGGACATATGGTGAAAACAGCCAGACAACTGTATAATTTGGGACTGTATAGCTAGGTCATGCCTGCTGGGTTGACTGAAAGTAATAGGAAAGGAAGTGAGGAAAAGAAATATGACCACTCCCTCTTTAATGGAACTATGATCATCGTTGCCTGTTTATAAATGTGTAATTACCATAGGAAACTGTTAGCAGTAGAAAATAGGACAGAATGAAGGAACCTCATTAAGGAAAGAACAGCCTCAGGCCATTATAACACTTCCTTTCTGTTATAAGGTACACTGCTAAAAGCAAACCTGAATATATATGCTAATTATAGCCCAGCCTAGGTAAAGGGTTAAAGACAAGAAAGACTAAAGCAAGGATTGGCTGATTCTGTGTATGACGAACCAATGGAAGAACTGGTTACCATTTTACCTGTGCAAACAAAGTGATGGGTACATGTTTACTACCACAGAGACTAATGAGTGAGCAATTGCTTGTAGAAATTGTACAGCAAAGTTCTTGCATAATGTGAGTCAAGAGCTAGAGGATGAGTTTACCACTCATGCCAAGAAACGAATCCCTCCCCTCTCCCCTCCCCTCCCCTCCCCTCTACTCTCCTACCTTTCCATCTTTCCTCTTCCTCTTCCCTCCTAACTGCTTCATCTCTCTCTCTTCTCTCTCTCTCTCTCTCTCTCTCTCTCTCTCCAGGCCTTGCTATGTAGCCAAGCTGGATTTGAATTTGTGAGCTTCCTGCTTCCATCTCTAGAGAGCTGAGATTACAGATATGTGCCATTCAACAATCAACACTAGTTGAGGCAGAGCCTAGAGACTGTTCTCTGAAGAAGAAAATAACAGACTTACAAGGTCTCCCAATATTATAAATGGTTGATCAGATACAAAGCTTTACTGACTGATATTTGAGGAAAATCTTTAAACTTTAAAAAGAAGACCAAAGCTCACAAGGTACCATTATTTGGACACAGTTAGTCAAAGTAATGGAGAGACCATTCAAAGCAGAAAAAAAAAAAATTATCTTTAGGACATTAACATTTAGATTCAAGAACTAAAAACATGATAATATTTTAAATAATAAAATGGAGAAATCATATATAATGAATGAGGTTTCAAAATTTCAAAAGCAGAGTGAGAGAATAAAGTTAGGGAACCCACATTACAGGATAAAATGACAAAGATAAACAACTGGAAGAGAAATAAGTCATCCTGAATCAAATTTGCTGACTACAGTGAGTCTCAGTATCCCATCTCTTTCAGTGCCTTGGACTTCGGGGGTCAGAGGCCACGTGAAAGAAAAAATGATATAAATCAGAGCGGTCTACTCTGAGATCACTCAGTCACACAGGAGACTGGCTGACCAAAAAGCCCTGGCTTAAAAAGGGTTTCAGCCCGTCGTCTCTCTCGCAGAACCCTCCTTAAACAGACTGCATTCACCTCTTATATCCAAGGAAGACTTTTTGGAGCCTTTGCCAGTGAGACATCTGTCCTTGCCTCCCATGCCATTTTTAAGAACTTTAACAACCTGGTGATCTTTCACTGCCTTCCTTAAGGAGTCGGGCTCCAATAGATCCTTCCGTGTTCTGTCATCCCTCCGTGACCATGTTGTAAGCAACTGAGTTAGAAAGCACAAGAGCATCAGGAAGAGGATGGAAAATACTCTTAAGACGTGAGGGCAGAAGCTCCACTTTGTGGCTCAGGACATTGTGCGTGGAAAGCTGAAACATTCATAATACAGTTAGGTTTTCCCGATTTCCAAGTCACCAGCCCAGCAGCACAGTACTTGGAGAGCTTGTCTGTGGAGGAGCTCACCCTTGAACTGGCACACAGTGCCTTTCTCACAGTTCAAAGTGCATCTCTCTTTGATCTCTGTTAAACTCATCACTCTCTGCTATGCATTCTTCCTTTTGAAGTGCAAAATAACTAAATATCAAGAATCTGGCCTTAAGAGTCTGTAACAGAAAAGCCTAACTATTCATCTCCTTTTTAAATTGTTGGAGAAGACACCTACATATCCAAGTGTAGTTCTCTAGCATACACAATCTACATGTGAAATTATCTTTTGGTTTGAAGCACTAATTATAATTTTGTCTACTGAAGTTTTATTAAATGTGTCTTTTATTGCTTTTAAACTATCCCAAAGTAGAGTGACATGATTTGCACAATAATTTTTTAAATAAAGGTATATTTTTTATGGAAATTTTACTTTTTCGGAGGCACGGTATTCAGGAAAAGGCAGTAGGCGACTTTAATTGTTCATTACTTTGCAATGCGGAGTCTGTATTGATTTATCCATGGTGTGGGATGCACATGAGCAAGACTTTATCTTAATCAATTAAACTTGGCCATCTGTATCAAATGAAATATTTTAAATAATGAGGTTTATAGCATAAAATTCTACAGAATTTTGTAATATCAACATGCCCATCTTAAAATCCCAGTTTAATTTACTTACTGCTCAATAGGATGATATACTTTCTTTGTCTTGAGAGAAACTTGAGCAAATCTTCCTGAACTTTTCCCCAGTTCATTTCGGGGCTGTATACAAGCAGCTCCTCTGAAAGTCAGAAACTGGGCATTGTTCTTTGTATTTCTGCCAAGATTCTTCCCTCCCACAATTGTTCTTTGCTTAAAAATGCTGATTGTTATTTCTCTAAGGAGGTTTTACTAAATGTCTTTTCATAGCCTTACAGATTCCAAAACAAAAATAACATAATTTGATACAATAATTTCAAAAGTCAGACAGTTTTACTCATGGGAGGGTGGAAGGCTATTTTTAAAGACTGTTAAGCACATTGCCAGGCATGTTATTATTCACCACATGGAGACCATCGATGACAGAAAAGCTTGATCTGCCCCCAGCCTCTCTGTCTGCAAGCCATTAATCTGCCTGCTCTCTTAATCACCTAGTACACACTGCAGACGGAATAATCTCTGTGCTTAAAGAGCAGTAAAAGCTCATTCTCAACAAAAATCTAGGACTATCTCCTGTGAGACTCTGGCTAGCATTTTGAGATCTTAACTACTGAGAGTATCAGATCCTAAAGATCAGTAGCCAACCCACAGCTTTTTCAAAAGGATCTTTTAAATTTTTCATCAGAAATCGTAGTATTTTGAAATATATGTGTTCACACTCATCTACATGCTTTCATTGAACAAATAGACATAAACACATGTTACTGGCTTATAGCCCACAAGCAGTGGGCTATCAGCAGCCATGAAAACAATGCTATGGATAAATATTATATAATGGAAAGGTATTTTGAGTAAGCTTTAAATTTAGAAATAATTCAAGTATTAGAACTGTGTGAACATGATCCCATGCTTGTGAAAATTCATATGGATGTGTATGCATAGGATGAATAATAGACAAAGGAAGAAAAAAGATTCACCACTAAATCTAGTCATTTGTGATATCAACTTCTTTCTGCTCTTTTCCTGTATGACATATTTTCTGGAATTTGATAGTGAGTATGTGTCACTTTGTAACAAAACTGAAAATCTAATTTATAATGAAGAGATATTGTATATCTTTATTTGGTGTTTTCTCTCTGCTTTTTGTGCCTTAGGGTAAAAATGGGGAGGTTTCTATGAGTATGATGAAGGATTATCCCAAAACAGGAAGAGGGCCATCCAGGTTATGGCACAGTAATGAAGTACATACCCTTATTCCTGAGGACTTGGGTTTAGTCCCTAGAATGAGAGAGAGAGAGAGAGAGCGCCTTACAGGTGCCCAAGGAGCTGCCTACACCCACATGATTCACTCCTGGTGGATTTCTGAGCTGAGGAGGGCTAAGCCACCCTGACAGGCTGGCACTCAGTCTGGCATTCTTTCCATGATCTGTTCCTGTTGTAATCTGACTTATAGGTTCTCATACAAAGAAAAAACCAACATTATGGAACTTAAAAAGACACAACCCCCACAACTTGCTGGAAATCAGCTCAGCTATTCTCCATTGGAAGCATAATGCTATCTCCCTGACAAAAGACACAAAGTGGTCCCTTTCTCTGACTGTCTCTCTTACCCTCATCTTTTTTCAGTCTTTGTAATGCCACATAATACAGTGTAAGAATTCAGTCACCTCACCTTTCCTGCCCTGTTATCCAAGTGCCTCTAACCTCATCCTCTGCTGACATTAGAATCATTTCAATGCTGACCCTGTTGATTCTTAGCACTTTGGGTTGTATCATTACATTCAGGTGTTTCTAATCACCTTTTAGAATATCTGATACATGTTGTGATTCTCTTTCATGTTTGTGCTGAGAACGCATTATAGATGCTCAAAAATTCTGTGTGAAAGAGAGGATAAGATACATTGATCCAGGGCTGGTGAGGTGGTTCAGAGATTCGGAGCACTGACTGTTCTTGCAGAATACCCTGGTTTGAATCCCAGCACCCACATGGCAGTTAACAACCACCTATAACTCCAGTTCCAGGGGATCTGACACCCTTTTCTGTCCTCCACAGGCATCATGCAATATGAGTGTCCTCACATACATGCATTTTATACACATACACATAAAATAAAGCCAATTTTAAAAAAAACAAAGCATCAACACTAAACTGAAGTAAGTCTTACTTCTAGACTGAAGTTGCCAAATAAATGATAACCCTTTCTTCAACATTTGCTGGAGCCAACTAAAGGAAGCCAGAGCAATGAAAATAAAGTCATGTTGGTGAGCATGGATACCTACAAAGGACTTTCACACTGTACTCTCAAGCTAGGTAGACTTATTGCAGATCTATCTCATGAAAACCCCAAACTTTGATTAACCAGTTCAATTTGGACAGGAATTCATGATAAAGTTTTCTAAGTCAATGATTCTCAATTTTCACTCTGCAGAGAACCAACTGGAGAGTTCATTTAAAAGACAGATTATTAAGAACATCTAATTCATAATTCTAATTCATTCAACTGGAAAGAGCCAATAAGGAGAACATTTTGAAGTATATCTCTGAATGGTACCAGAGAACAGAACTGTTACAATAATATACTGAACAAATACAATTCTCTATCTCCTTATAGTAAAGTCGCCTCTTCAAAGCAACAGAATGCACAAAATTCAATAAGCAATTTGTGGAAATAAACTAATCATTGCTAGTTGGTGGGCATAAGTATGTAGTCAGCCCATACTCACATTGCTTCTCAAGGGCTTTATTGGGGGGCCCTTTATCTGGGGCAGAGCACACAGCTTGGCTACGAAAGCACAGCATCAGTGCTGGGACATCCCAAGGCATGGATGTGTGTATTAGCTTGAGAATCACTGACACTATGCCAAACACCTTCTTCCTGTGGCCTTGGTAAGGATACTGTAAACCATATAAATTTGACTCTGCTTTTTGACTTCAGAGAACTGATTTTTTTCAACCTGAAATGTTAATCACTGTACTTAGGAACCATATACAGAGTAAAGTTCTGATTTCTTCATTTCTTCCAAATGAAAATAAAAACGATTCTTAAAATACTCTCTTCCATATCCGTAGCACACATGGCAAGTCTTTGACGAAAACTGACTGTGGGCAAGGAATCTGTGCGGTTCGTTGGTAGACAGCACTGAGGAGTTCTGCCAGACTCAGAGCACAGTTACTGCTACCATAAAGCATTTGTGATACGATTGTCCGGCCTAGTGTTTATTCCAGCTCTCCTCTCACCTAACTGCCCATGTGAAAAAGCTGCTGGGAGAAGGAGGAGGACCACCAAAGGGAAAACTCTTCACCATTAAAGACAAAATACTTTAAATGAAAAACAAAGATTGTTATTACTAAAAAAAATATCTTAGGAGGCAAAATCAAGAAACTAATGCCTGTTGAACTAAATTTCTACATTGTGTGTAAGACCCCTTGAAGAAAATAAGGAGTTAAATATCCAAGGAATTCATGGATAAAATAAATTATCCTCATTGTAACAATGTAGCACTTTGCTGATTATTTTTCCCATAGACATTAGTCATGCCATAGTGGCTAACCTTTAAATTAGCTGGTAAATGTTTCTCTTTCTAATTGTTCCTATTAAAGCTAAAATGCTAGCTAATTTCAATAGCAGTGAAGAGCAATTAGAAAAGCCAACCAATCTTTCTCTTTATACTTTCATCTCAAACACTCTGTTAGTTTGAGTAGTGTCTTATGCTTTGATCAGAACTATTAGCAGATGGCTCTATTTTATGAAAGACAAGAGTACATCTAAAATGTCAATGCATTTGTGAAATCCGTGTCCAAGTTGCATTAATTAATGCATACTAATAACACGGTAATCTTTAGTTAACTGCTTTTTTGATCAATAATAATTAATAGTTATTAATTTAGTTCTTGTCAAGGTTTCTTTGACTATGAATAACATAAACCCACTTCAATCAGTGCAGGCAAAACTGAGGAGTTAATTGGGAGGTAAGTTTGGACTTCCACACTGTTCTCTGGGTTGGCAGATTCTTCACTACTTTGCATGCTTGGGAATCTCCATGCTGCTTTGGATAGCAATGTATCATCTGAGTTCTAACTTAAATTTGTTATACTATTGCTGATTCATACACTTTGATATGACAAAGAAGGCTCTGAGTATAGCTTGGGTCTGCTGGCTACTTCATAGTCTGTTCAGGAGTTGATTTAGAAGGCTATGGTTTCCCTAGAGATAACATTGGACCCAGTAATAGACAAGCAAGCAGTCACTATAACTGTCCCTAATTAGAGCTAGAGACCATAAGCCATTCATCACTGCAACCTCACCTGCAGGACCAATAGGCTAGCATGGGTCATTTCTCAGTGCTAATTGCTCACAGTAAGCACTTCCATTAAGAGGATATCTTTCTTTGAGAGCAATGATAAAGAGAATCACATCTACAAGTTGTGAGATTTCAATGAAGGCAAACTTAATTGTTGGCAAAATAAATAAATACAGTTGCAGAAAGCTAAAGCATAGCCCTAATCACAAAAATTATTTTGCCCTATTTTGACAAAGCAATAGTAGGCTGTGATTTTTGTTTTCTAAAATAGGCAGATACTACACTGTTCAAAATGTATTATTAAAATTAACTCTCACAGAGCATGGTGATGCATATTTCTAATCTCAGCTCTCAGGAGGCAGAGGCAGGCAGATCTCTGTGAGACTGAGATCAGCCTGGCCTACATAGTGAGTTCCAGGTCAACTGGGGTTACAGGGAGACTCTGTCTGAAAAGAAAATAATTCTGGGCTGGAGAGATTGCTCAGTGGTTAAGAGCACTGACAGTTCTAGTAAAAAATCCCAAGTTTGAATGCCAACACCCACTGATGACTAACAACCATTCATAACTTCAGTTGCAGGGGATCCGGGACCCTCTTCTGTCCTCTGTGGGCATTTCACAACACTGGAGCACTTATACAAATGCAGGCAATACACTCATACTCAAAACTAAAAGTAATGAATTAGTTCAAATTATGGCAATAAAATATTTTTAATTAATTCTGGTCAATATCCCAACTATTTTTGGAATGCTATTTACTAATGTTTAATGAACATTATATACCTATGTGTCATACTACCTTAGTGCCATGAATACAACTACCTAGTTTAGCATATCTTGTGAAACTGAGCCATAGAGATGGCTCAGTGGGGAAAGGTGCCAGCTGTCAGACCTGGAGCCCTGAGTCTGATCCCCAGAGCTTACACAGTAGACGAAGAGAACTGGTTTCCATCAGTTGTTCTCTAACTGCCACACTCAAGCCATGTGCAACCACACAGACAATACAAATATATGAAAATAAAATTTTAAATAAGGTTTTAAGACTGAGGATACAAATAGGCATGGATGCATAGGAAGACAAATATCAAGACTGAGCTGGACAGGAAGTAAACTGAAGAAGTGCAAGACCACAGATTTATCTGTTTTTCTTTACTTTTTGCCATCATCAAGGTCTTTGTCCATGTTATTAATTAATTGAATGAGCAGTTATTAATATGTATCACGAAACTTAGTGATAGAAATAATCAGGAATGGCTACTTCCTTCATGGAACTTTCAAGTTCCATAATTGCTCGTGAAGGCATGGACAATCCTCACTGATTTGAGATATACGAAGGTGTTCATGTTTTTTTCTCAATCATACTTCCTGTGCCTCATTTTCTTAAAATATCTAGAACCCACTCAAGTTATTTAAGGCTCATTTTCATGAGAAATGATATTAAAGCGTGGAAAGTCAAAAGGAGAGAAAGTGAAATATTTCCTTATCTTCTCTGAACCTCTCTTCCCTGGATTTAGACATGATTACCTTGTACTGTATATTGAGGGTAAGGTAAGGCTGAACTATCCTGGGAGTAATGTCATCCTTTCTCTGTGCAGGTGCCAATTTCTGGTGCTTCCTTTGTCCATGAGGATGTGCGTGGATTAGCTCCTTCATGCAGAGGCCATTTAGCCCTCACGGTGAGCCACCATCACTGCCACAGAATTTGAAACAACATTAACTGATGAATCCAAGCCATGAGTTCAGAATTATAGGTGCCAACTGTCTGATAGTTCATCACCATGTCCCTAGTGCCGAGAGAATGCACACTTCACAGCAGTCAGTATCTTTACTAAAAGAATGAATGAATGGGTTTAAGCTGCATCTGTCTACACTCACCAGAGTATCATTTATTGACCTTCTGCACTTTCGATAGCTCTATCACATCCACAAATTTCAGTTGTTTTTCCTTTTCATTCTTATCTATCTTCTTGTCTGTTCCTTGAGACAATTATATTTTGTGTCTGTATCAATGTACATAGTAAGCCACCAAGTGAATGCCTGCAGCAGATTCTATGTATTTGATTACCAGTCTCTCCACTGATTGTTCTCACTTTTGGAATCACTGTATCCTGATGGGTTTCTCTCTTTAATTGGCTATTCTTTGAAACTTTTCCATAGTTATATCCCTTCAATACATCAATGATTAATCCTTCGTGTGTGTGTGTGTGTGTGTGTGTGTGTGTGTGTGTGATCTCCTTATCTCATATATATGAAAAATCTGGTTGGGATAATGGAGCGCAAAGAATGCACTGTGGAATGACCAGTCTCCTCCCATCAGGAATTGTGGGACACACTACTCCCAAAGCAGCATGAGCTCACAAAAACCTATCTAGGTTTATCCCCTGCCATTTTCCAGATATGCAGTAGGTGGCATCCTTGCACAATAGCCCTACTATTAGAAAGAGGTATGAAAGTCTATCTTCTTCCAGAAGAAAGAAAATCATCCAATAATATTTGATTGGGAAGAAAAGTATTGTACAGAGAAACAGGCTGTGTTGGGAATGCTTTGCCAAAAAACAGAAGAAGCAATGTTGGTGGAGTTTCTTTTAGAAACTGTGTGTGTGGCTCTTTGCTTCACTTTCTTAGTGATAAGTATTTTGTTCTCTGAATGTGATAATTTATAAATACAAAAATAAAAAAAAAATAAACTGAAACTAAAATTCCTGTTCCGAACAAGAATTTCTTAAAATTCTTAAAATTAAGGGAAAGCTAAGAAATCTAATAGTCATTTTATCACATTATATCAGTGTGTACCTTCAAATAATTGGAATTCTATATTTAAAATTTTATGTTTTATTCTGAATAAAATTAATAATTATTATTTAATATTACCAAATATATGGTCAGTGTTCCAATTTGCTAAATTTTGTTGTAAGTGCAGAAAAACTTTGCATTTTGACTAATTGGCTAATGTTGCTCTCAAATAGCTTTTTAAAAAAATAGGATGTCCCTGTAGTCCCAGTTGCCCTGGAACTCGCTATGTAGACCAGCCTGGCCTTGCTCTCACAGAGATCCACCTACCTCTGCCTCTTGAGTGCTGCTATTAAACAGGTGCCCACCGTGTGTGGTAATCTAGTAATTGTTAATCTATCTATCTGACATTATTTTCCCAAATAATGGCCCAAGCTCCCTTTAAAACTACTCAGGTTGGTCAAATGGATTAAGACTCAAAATCCATTTTTTCATTGTCTACAAGGGACTCATTTTACCTGCAATGATCAGTACCACCATGGAGTGGAAGGATGGAAAAAAGTTTACCAATCAGATGGGATTAGGAAACACTCGGGGTGATAGTAGCCATCCTGATGTCTGACAAAATAAACTTTAAACCAAAATTAATCCAAAGAAATGAAGACATTTGATCAGAGGAACAATCAAATGGAAAGGAATCTAAATATCAAAATGTACTTTATGAAACTCAGAAAAATTAAATTAAAAAGACAAAACAGAAATGAAATATAAAAGAAAAATAAGTGGCTAAGAAGAAAGGAAAAACAGTAGGCAGAGAAAAGTTAAGCTGTAAATGAGGTGAATTCTTTAAAATCTAGAGATCAACTATGGAAAAAAACCAGACATATCTTTAAACTTTCCATAATTATGAATCATAGGATTCATTGTACTTGTTTAATATCTATTTATTTCCCTTAACTAAGATCCTAAGGGGAAGCTTTCCTATATTAGTGAATGTGCTCTGCATCTTAGTTCCCCCCACTGCCACATAATGCATGGCTTATGAGAAAAGCTACTTCTTAAATGATAATGAATAAATATATGTGGTTTTCTTTAAAAACTAATTTCCCTGTCTGATTTCCACTAATTGCATTTCTCTGAGAATACATTAAATTTGAAGTTTCAATTATTTTGAAAATGATCCACTGAATCAGATGTCTATCTTTACTATTATATTCTCCTAATAGATCTCACATAGATCCATCTTAATGAAACCTATTTTTTAAATTATTTAATAAGCTGGATGATTATTACCTGATTCATGTGGCTAACAGTTAACTTTTTACCGGAGCATTCAAAGAAGACAACACTCTTTGCTTACCACAGCTTTATCTCAAATTCAAAGATTCCTCATTACTCTGTCTTTGCATATTAAAGTAGCATTTGAAACACGGTCATGAAGTAAAGCTCCTAATGTGATGACATTCTTAGCACTCACAAACATTTGCACCACCCTGAGTGAAGCCTTCATTCCTTTTATTATAAAAAGGATTAAAGACACGTACCACCAAGCCTGGCATATTCATAAGATTTTTATATAGACCTTAAATTATTTCTTGTATGTATATTTCTAAGGAAAATGAATAAAGTCTGTCCAAAGGCTTTCCTGAATTGTATGGTAGGCACAAGAAACACTAAGATTCTTTATTCAGCAAAAGACCAGTCTGTGGATGTGTCATACTCTGGATTGGAACATTGGATTTCAGTTGTGGATTCCAAGTTCCTTTAGCACCTCTTCAGCTGTGGGTTAGGATCTCAGATGTTATAAAACTTTCAGTTACTCAGAGGCAAATTCACCCACACTCTATACTTCTTTTAATTTTAAAGCTAGAATGTGATACTAACATTAACTTCTACATTTTCTAGGTAAGTTAAGTCAACTTTCTAAGGCAGAGTTCTCTTTATCATCATCTTTCTCTGTCTTATCCGGTGCATCTCCTGGATACTCAAAACGGAGCAGATGCTCCTACATTGTTTATCAAACATTTCATAATGGAATCACGTTTTCTTTGTAGCAAAATTCTCACACACCATAAGAAAAATCTCAGGTTCATTGCAATTGCTCAGGCCTCCATTTGTATCTCCCACAACACAGCTCTGAGCTGCTTACTTCCTGTGCACACATTATCAAATGTATTTTTAGTATCAGCATGGGATTGTCCTTGGAGAAGGGAAGGGTGTCGGGATGCTGATAAAAATCCATTTCTGGAGACATTGAATAACTTCAGGCTAAGTTCCACTTCAAGAGGTGTGTGTCTGGTTTTTAAAGCAAATGAAATAAACCATAATGGTAATTTAGGAATGCAAAACAGTGGTCATGTTTACACTAAATAACCCATTAATTGCCTAAGTTCAGTACAGTCAGTCCCTCTCCTGTAGAACTCACTATCAACATTTAATTGGTCAGGAGGAAAGCAGCCTCTAAAACAAAATAAAAGTAGGCAAGTGGGAGCTGCTGACTCAGAATCACACTCACACAGGAACGGTCACTTAGAGTAGACACTGCATAAAAGGAGCCGGAGTGGTTGAGCAATTTAAACATTCAAACACCCTGGGTTAGTAGCAAGACATCCACCTGAACATGGCAGTCTTATTTGACCAGAAGATAGGCCAAAGGAAAATGCAAATTCTAGTCTTCAAAATTCTGACAATTCTCAACTTTATCCAAATGGAGGAGAGTAAAGCCAATAGTCTTAACTGATCTGGGATTTCAATTCACACGTTAGAGTAATAGCCACTCACCATTTTCCTCCTTACACACCTACAGGGCACACTAAGCTGTCACAGCACTTGAGATAAAGCTTCTCGTTCCATTTTATGACCAATGAATCATCAAAACAAGAAAAAGACAGCAGAGTTGTCTGAATACTCTGGGCTTATCAAGGAAATTGTGCCTTTCTCATGGCCTGCTAAACCAACATTTCTGCTCACTATGCTTGCATTTGTCATGCTGTTGTAGCCTTCTGTCCATGTAATTCTCTTCATCTATCTTGGCATTGAATTTGATTATTAGAGTACAGAGAAAGCAGAGATCTTCGGAGTATCAGAGTTAACCCCATGACCTACACAAATAAGTCTTTGAAATACTCTCTGGACAATGAAAACCAGCTACTAGACTTTGTAATGCAAGTGTCTTCAGACAGCAAAAAGAGCGTGGAAACTCTGGACTCAGAGACATTTGACAGCTTATTTCTGATGAACATCATATATTCTTCAGGAGACAAAAAGAAATAAGAAAGGCAGGTGATACATACAACAATAGAGTTCTTAACAAATAAATGGTCACAATTCCAAAGAACACCAAGATGAGAATTCAGTTGACTCAAGAAGAAACACAAGTGTTTCCAATGTGATTGAAGCACCAAACTGTAGCTACTGCTTCTCTTTGCCTGAAGTTCTTCCAGATTGCTAACATATTTCACAGTTTCTGAGCCTCTTGTACTGAAACAGAAACATTATGGTGGCCCAGTAATGGTGTCCAGAAGAATTGGCATGCTGTCATAATGACATCGAAGATCAGGATTAGAGAAGCAGACCTGAAGGGCATCTTGGATCAACTGGTAAATTTTCTCGTTTTTCAGTCACATTTCCAGAGAGTGCTGACTTTCAGCTTGTTTAGTGATAGAGGCAGATCTCACATGGTTCACAGACTAGACCAGTAGTGCTCTTTTCAGGCATTTGGACATATATACAGACAACTCTACTGTGTTTTTCTTGTTGTGATGCTTCATATACATATCATATATATATACATATATATAATCACATATTTATGTGCTAAGAGGAAAATAGCATCTTACAAAAAACACAGAACGCACTAAAGGAAAACTGGAAATGTATAGATGGCAATGACCCTGATCCAGCAATGATATATTTCTGCCTGACACTTACACCACTATCTTAGCTTCCTTTTCTGTGGCTGCAATAAAATATTCTGGAGGAAAGGGTTTTATTCTGGCTCATAGTCCAAGGACACAGTTCAACACTGCTGGGAGGTCAAGGCAGCAGTTGTTGGGCCGGTTATGGCACCCACAGTCATCAGTGGAGATGAATGCACTCGTGGTACCGCTCAGCTAACATTCTCCATTTTGCACTGTCCTGGATCACATGGCCCAGGAATAGCCCTGACCACAATGAAGACAGACCTTCCCACATCCATTAACATAATCAAGACAATACCCTACAGGCATGCCCACAGGCCCATCTGCCAGGTGATTTCTGGTTCTCTCAAGTTGAAAATTAGTACTGTTTATTGTTGGAGGCCACGGTTTAGAGAGTAGCCAGCTTATAGCTTGATTCCATCTTAGAGAAAAACAGCCCTGGGAAAAATCCTCCCTGTAGCCACCAGCATGTATGATAAGCACATTCAGCCTTGAGCTAGGAAGGCCTGAGAGAGGAGACACCTTTGTCACAGCACAAAGCCCTTGTTTCTCTTCTTAGTCCCATCTCTCCTAACAAACACATAGCTATTCATTCTCTCCTGACAAACACATAGTTACTCATAGTGGGCTCTGAAGTTCAAAGATAATGTCTCCTAAGCAACAGTTCTGGCTCTGTTAGTTACCACATTCCTGTAAGTGCATTTTTGCCCCCACCTCCCCAAGTTTGTGTATTTAAACCCAGTAACAAAAATAAACTTTTCGGCTTGACGAGGTACTTCCCTTGCCGCCAGGTTCCGTGTGTCTGTTTGTTCCTTATCATTTCATGTGTCCTAGGGTCCTTGCTCACTGTTGAGTCCCAGCAGGCTGGGACAGTTTATCACATTAATATATAAGAGCTCAGGTCTGGATATGAACTAGACATACAGCATAAGAAACTTGGGAGCAACTACAGTTTTCTCAGTCAGAACCTACACTCACCCTTCACAGCAAGCTTTATTGTAATGAGCTTTTCCTGTCACCACACAACACAATGTGGGATCACGTGTGATTTACTTTTCTTCATGTTTTTAATTCTTCAGAAACATATTTGTACAATATTTTAATCCCCCTAAGTTAACCAAGGTGGGATCTACAAGGACAAATTCATGTTTATATTCATCTGGTTTCTTTATAAACTAGGGACCCGAGGAGCTGGGAATAAAAAGATTTCCTTCCTAAACCCTGTCCTTGCCCATCACCATCAAAATGCATCGGCGTCCAGGAACTCAAATGCGAACCCTCATTGCCTGTTGTCTCAGTCTCTGTAACTATAGTCCTAGTCTGAGTCACATGGTGTTTCTCTGGATTCATAGTTTAGTTTCCTGACTTGAAATCATGTTATCTCCTCTTACTTCCTTTTCTCACCGTCTATCCATCCCTGACTAGCCACTCCTCTCACTTAAACATAAACCAAACTTGTGTTTCCCAATTAAAAGTTTCCAAATTCTCCCAACCTACTGAATAAACTCAAACACTTTGACCTAATGGAGAGAGGAGGTGGTTGGATACCATGAAGAAATGGAATAAAAGTCAATAATATTAAGTAATTTCTTATTCGTATGGTTTTAAATAATATATATTGGATAAAATGAAACTTGTGAGTCCAGGAAACATTCAGTGCTTATTTCCCCAGTTTGCTGTGTAAGAACTCATCCAGTTCATTCTTGATTTCACTGTGTCCAAAAATACGAATGAAGATGCTTTATTTGTACTTTATCTTGGAAGATGCAAAGAAACACATGACATAGCCAATATAATAAGAGGATGATAATTTGAAACAATAAGACTGCATGTTAGCTAGAATAAGGGCATTAGTGTTATAACTGCCATCAGTGCTTTAAACACTGAAAATGCAAAAAGAAGAGGCAACTCTTGTAAACTTACTGCCCGCGTGCGTGCATCTTATTTCTGAAAGCTCAGGAAAAGGGGCCGGGTAGCTTCGGCTTTCTTCCTACATGGGACTAGAGAATATAAGACCACACAACTCCAGATGAGCTCCCCAAAACCCGGTGTCTGTTGCCCATATCTCTGTACTTCTTTAGGGTCAACCCATGGGCAAGAAGGCACCATCTTGGGAATCCATTGTTTCCTCCATCCACTGCTGAGAACTGCTTCCTGTCCATCTCTCCTTAGCATGCAAGAGTACAACCAGGAGGTTTTGGAAAATAGATAAGCTTTGGCTACATCCCCTAAGTTATAACTTCAGATCCCAGAATCACTTTAAAAAATAATGACTCTGGCCATTCTGAAGATGACTCTGAAAAAATCTTACAGCAGAACTGGAAAACTGGTTGAAACCAGTCTATACCCTTCCTAGGTGGGCAGAACCGTGGCAGGTTTGGGATCCTACAGCCTCTGCTGCCCCCTGGTGGTACCTGCTAAACTTACCTTTACCCCTCACAAAGCCAAAGTTCCCCCAAACAAATCAAGAAGCAGTCATTGAGAATCAACTGTATTGAAAGCATTTTGCAAAGTGCCATATGTTTCTTTAATTAATATTCAGGAAAATATTCATTATCCTTGAAAAATTATTGTGGAATTTCCACTTAAGTTTTTATTAGAAACTCAGACTAAACAAAAGGTATCCTTTCATGTCAGAAGTTTAAAATAAAAATTATACAGCTGATATTTCAAATGAAGTCAGTTTTTATATAAATGATAGTATTTTTCATTTTCTAGAAGACATACTACTTGATTATTTAATTTCCTTAAATAGAAGTCATTGGGTGCCTCTGATTAATGAAAAGTAAATATGCTAAAATCTAAAACTGAAATAAAAAGTGAAATTTAGGGCTACTTTCTGGTGTCTAAACTTTCCATCAGCTACTTCTCATTGTTCATCAAAATGTTCCCAAAATCGAATTATAAGTGAATTACAAAGTTCTCTTCAAGCATCTCAGAAAATTGCCTCTAAATTGCCACTCTCTGCTTATGAAATCTGACCATGACATATTTCCCAACGTATCTAATATTTCTTTCCCTTTTACGGATGCTCCACTAAAAACCCGTTCGGTCTCTGTGTGTTTCATTTAAAGAAACCTCTGGTAATAAGATCAGTTTTGCTTTGTAGGAGAACATGTGTTTCTAATTCCCTTCCTGGAAGCCAGGCAGAATTCTGAACAACTCAGAACCATTTGACAGTTTTCCATCTTTGTTTCCTCCAGTGGAAACAGCCTTATTCAATGTTCAGCTTTTCCCAGATGAATTAGTACATTTAATTTGTGTTCACATCTAATCTAATGTTCCCAAGCTGGAATAATTTCCAGTCAATGTTTTCTCCACAGCTGTTTGGTAGTAAAGGTGTTCACTACCTTGTTTTTATGTGGTTGCAAATCATGATCAACGGACAGCCACATTTTAATGTCTTTTGATACTCATAAATTGGACCATGTGGGTGTTTCTCAATGTAACAAAGTGTACTTAAATCTAAGGAGTTACAGTACAACCTTGGTCTACAAGGCAGTATTTTGAAATTTGTGTATCTCTAGGAGATGGGAAATTCAATTTATTTTATTGTCCCTTAAAAATTCTAAAAGTTTGGGTGAATTTAAAACTGTTCTTCTCATTTCTTAGAAATCTTACAATCTATAACTACTAGGAATTAAATGTCTAGAACTTGAACAACATATATAGACCGGAAAAATTAATTACTTGAATTGAAGTTTGCAAATTATAACTGCACTGACAGAGACCGGCAACAATCAGGGAGTTCCTGATTGTTTTGATGTCAGTGTAAGCTAAGGAACAGGTTCTCCTAGACACCAAGTAGATTAACTGTTGTTCATATTTTCTGATCATCATTGGTATTTTCAGGACTGAAGTTGATTTTTCTTTTTTAAAAAAGATTTATTTTTATTTTTAATTATTGGTTGGGGGTATGTACAAAGGTAAGTGCAGGGGCCTATGGAGTTCAGAAGATCGCACTGGATCCCCTGGAGCTACAGTTACAGGCAGTTACAAGTAACCAGACATGGGTGCTAGGAATCGAACTTGGGTTCTCTGCAAGAGCTGTACATGCTCTTACTGGCTGAGCCATCTCTCCAGTCCCCAAGTTCTCTTTTCTTAATGAATGGCTTTGTAAGTTCTTCTGCCTACAGTGTTCTCCCCTCTCATAGTCACTCCGGACTCTGCTGGGAGCCTTAGTCTGCCATCTGCATGCTGAATCCTTAATCATTCCTAAAACTCAGCTGGGAAACACGTGATCTTCAAACTGCTCTTTAACCTCTCAGTGATGGACTTTTGCATAACTTGATCAGACCAGACTACAAAATAGTAGCTGTTAACTTTTCTATCATTTCAATTAGTCTAATGAGCAACATGGTGACATAGAGTTGGTTTAATTTTTCAATTCTCAGAAGAAAAATTGTACCTGACATAAAATCAGTGATAAAAATTATTGAGTGGATGAATATTGATAGCACACCATAAGGACAGTCAAATTTTTTACACATAAAATTAAAGACTATTTCTAGGAATCTAGAGCTTTGTTGTAATAAAGATATATGCCTCCTGTTTGCTTTTACAAGTTTAATTCTGGGAAAAATTTTGTTAGTGCAAATATTTGCCTCTATTACTAACATAACTTTTATTATCTAAGGAAGTTACACAAAACTAACTTCTGGTAGTGAGGTGAATTAAATAGAGCTCACTGATCTCTCTCTTTCTCTCTTTTTTCTCTCTCTCTCTCCTTCATTTGTAGCCTGCTTAACCCTCAATAATAGGCTTGGATTTATTGTTCTCACTAGAATTAATTTTCAGAACTTAGTTTCTTCAATACAATGCTTTACATACAGTAAATGTTCAAGTATTTAAGTTTTTATTGTGTTTAATGCAATACCAAGATTAACTTTAATAAATTAGTTTTTTGTATCTTATTTACCACGTATTTTTGTCTTATTCTGCCACTCCTCTATGAGAGAAGATACCTCTGTACCAAATCTTATCAATTTCTACATGATGGCAATTCAGTGATAGTATGTACCCTCCAAGGCCCTTCATTTAGAGAGTATCAGATTCTCACTCTCAAGTCATGCTTGCATAGTCAGAGATTCATGTTCATCAAAGAAAGTAAAGACTTAGAGGACACTAAAATAAACTCCAATACAGCACAGCTTTCAAAATCTGACTGTTCTGTGGGGCTGGAGAGATGGCTCAGTGGTTAAGAGCACTGGTTAAAAGGATCCCAGTTCATTTCTCAGCACCCACATAGAGACCAATAATCATCTGTAACTCCAGTTACAGATGATCTGACACCTTCTTCTGGCCTCTACAGGCAAAACACTCATATGCATACAATAAAAATAAATAAATGAAAAAAAATTTAATTAAAAAAAATCTGACTATTCCACTCAAGATCCTCTCTCTCATCATCCTTCCTAACTGGGATTCCAAGAGACACCAGTCAAAATCAGGAGGAGAAAATGTGAATTATAATATGGAGAATGAAGGAGGACTCATAGAATATTCATCAGAGGAGCTTATAACTAGAAAAACACTTACGTGATGTTTTGAACCATTCAGAAAATGCCCATGAAAGTCACATTTTCAGTTTTGAATGAATAAGTTCATTGAATATTCAACAGATCAAAGTAAAAGTATAAGTAGCAAGTGACAGATTTAGATAATAGATGATTGATTGATGCTGATAGATCATAGAAAGATGGTAGGTAGATAGATGATAGATTCATAACTGCATAGATACACAGATAATAGAGATAGGATAGATGATAGATACATAACTGCATAGATACATAGATAATAGAGATAGGATAGATGATAGATTAGATAGATAGATAGATAGATAGATAGATAGATAGATAGATAGATGATAGATAGATAGCAAAACATCATCAAATTGGATAATCAAAGTATCCAGCAGAAATCAACTGGGGAAGCCCCTTATACACAGCCAGCTGGAGTTCCAAGTAGAGAGTGAGTCCTGGGCAGAGCACAGAGTGTTCCCTCTAGTAAAGCATCCAAGTAAAAGAACAATTAGCAGCAGACAGTGATAACCTCATCAAATTGGATGCTCAAGACACCCAGTAGAAACCAGGGAAGTTGAGGTAGTCAACTGAAGTTCTCTTTACAGCTGGACTTCTGGCTCCTCTTTCTCACTGTAGACACTTTTATATCATAGGATACACAGTGGTATTATCTGCTGAAAATGATTTACCCTCAAGCTGTTCTCAAGGTCACAGTGGTTTTACTTTTGTCCTGTTTTGCTGTTCTCTGTTCCCTGTCACAGAGTTGTGGAGGGATAGCTCATTACCAGACAAGAAGACATAAGAAACACTTGACACTAATGTGCTTGAGTCTGAAACGGGAGTAGGGGTCCACCTGCCTTCAAAGCCAACTTCTCAGTGAGTTCAAATAACACATGATGATTTACCAATATAATGTACATGATAATTGATGTAACAGTGGAGACAACTTGGTACCAGTATGTTATCTGTTGGTAAATCACACGATTGTAAAAATACTGTTGCTGAGCCAAATTTGATGACCATTTTCAGTGTTTTATGAGCTGCCATTCATCTCCATCATAGCTTAGGTGATTGTTTTTTCTATGTTTAACAATAAGATTATTCATCCTGGATTTTAAGTATTTGGAACAGAAAATACAGGGACTGAGACTTTGTATTTATACTTAATTTTATTCTCTGGATTACTGAAAAACTATAATCAAAATGTTTTCCCCCCAAAAGGTATTTACCTTTATTGCTTCTCAACATTATTTGAGACTCCTCTGAGGAGCCCTGTTTATATTAGAATGCCAGAAACTCCTTCTTTTCTTACATTGTCCAAATACCCCAGTTTCTGCTTTCATTGCTGATTCAGGCCTTTGACTCCACAGTACATCTAGCTTTCATGTATGCTTGTTCCACTGCTCTGCATTCTTAAGAGAGGTTTGTCAAGCTGGAGAGATGGTACAGCAGTTAAAGGCACTGGCTATTCTTCCAGAAGACCTGGTTTCAAATCCCAGCACCCTCATAGTGGCTAACAACCATCCGTAACTCCAGTTCCAGGGGATCTGTCCTCCGTGGGCACTGCATAACATTGATGCTCTTACATACATGTAGGCATAACACTTATATACATAAAATAAAAATAAATGAGTCAAACAAACAAAAGAAATATGTATATCTAACCTATGTACTTTATTTTATCTGTGCATGGTTCTAAAAGAGGTGGCTCTTTTGGAATCAGTTGTGTATCATGTTACACTAAAACCCATCAAACCTCAGCACTTTAGTCTTCTATCCTGGATTGTTTACTGGGTTGATTTCTATTTCTAGATGAATCCTTACTGGAAGTTAATCAACTCCTCTCATTTCAACAAGTCCCTAGGATGCCATTTATTCTTCCATTCTGAATTCCTTACTTGCCTACTATAACAGATTGATACACATTTCTAAATGAATATTTGTTGGCAAGTACTCCCTTATTTCAAAATTTCTAACAATTCCATGACTAATCTTTACCATACTTAAAATCCCACCTATATTACAATGCAAAGGCTTCAGGTTCTTTTCACTCCCACCAAATACACCTACCTGCAACAGACTCTCCAGTTTGGGTGCAAAGACTGAAGACCTGGCCTAGAGCGATCACCTTCAAAATGTGATGAAGACTCCAAACCTTAGAGACAGAAAAATGTACACAGGATATTCAAGAGCAAGTTTAATGCAAAAAAAATTCTATGTTATATCATGAGACTCCATTTGATAGTAAAGAGAATTATTCCAAGAAGTGAGTATTTTGGTAAGATTCCAGATGTCTTCAAAAGCAAATTACCATGATCTGCTTTGAAATCTGTGAACACTGAAAGTATGATTTAAGCTAATATATTGCAGGTTCCAAATTCTCCCAGTAATGAGAGGCTACTTATATATCTTATTTTCTTGTATATATAGAATGCAGCCTTCACTTTGATAAGAAGCTCTGGGCAGTTTTCAGAAAGGAAAAAAAAAAAAAAAGAAAGAAAATCTAGTTAAGATGATTCTTGCAAAAGTCTCTTCATTAGTAATCAGCATCACTGCAATGCTTATTTATGTCTGTCTTCTGAGTGGCTGGAACAGAATTCCAACCTAATACCATTTCTGCTTTCAAAGGACTGTATCTTCTAGACCTCATTTAGCATGAGGAGAGAGAAACACAGATAAATGTCTTATCAGGCGAAAAAGCAATTTCATGTTCTTGCAGTTCTTTTCTCTGTCTATTCAAATGCTAGATGCCCTTTCATCTCCTACAAATGATTTTCTCTTAATCCACAAGAAACCAGCCCATTCTTTCCTAACAACATCATTATATTTTGAGTGAATTATCACAGAACAATTAAGAGCTGTTCTCATGTGGCACACACTTATCTTTGACTGTTTGTTTCAAAATTTCAGTCAGCTGTGCCCTCCACTATTTCCTCGTTTTGTTGAATGTGTCTGTCAGCTTGGAGCAAAGAAAATAACACAGCAGGGGGCAGGGCAGAAGTCACAGTAGTATAAGGCATTATTGCATTTCCAAAAAATGTTCTCCATTGTAGTTCACTGAGCTAATAACAATGCATTATTTTGTTAAAGTGTTACTATCACCGCAACAAAACATTCCATACTATAACTAAGCTATTTCTCTGACACTTTCAAATATAAAGAAAAATTGTTCATAAACCTATCCTATTTTGTCATGGGTTACATTTTCAAAATACCCTTTCTAAATAAATTTTATGACATGCAACGAGATATATTACAAATGAGAAGGATGACTTTGGAGTAGGCCCTGAAACTGAATTCTCACTTCATTAATTTACAAATGATATGACTTTAGACCATGTAAATTAATTCTTCTAATTTGCAGTATCTGTATCTACACAATGGAAATTTTTGATGTTTATTAGTACTAAAATTAATGTAACTGAGGGTTTCACACAAGGAGATATTGATAAAGAGGGAAGTGTTGCCACTATTAAACACACATAAGGTACTTTAACCAAAATTCCACTAAGTCACCATGAATTGGTTTCATTTCTGTTACTGTGATACAGTAACCTAACCAAAAGCAACTTAGCAAGGAAAGAGTTTACTTGGTTCACAATTCCAATGACAGTCCATCATTGCAGGGGAGTCACAGAGGCAGGAGCTTAAGACGTCTTGTCAGACCACACCACAATCAAGAACAGACAGAAATGAGTGTATCCACAGTCCCTGACTGCTACTTCTGTGCTCATTCAGCTCCCTCCTTTCCTGCAGAGTCCAGCAGCCCTGCCCAGGGAACTGTGCTGCCTGTTCCAATAACGGACTGGATCAGCGCAATTATCAAACAATGCCGTCCCCAACAGTTCTGCCCACAGGTCAACCTGATTTAGACAATCCCAATTTCTTCCAAGGTTTCTAGGAAGAAGATTCTAGTTTGTGACAAGTTGAAATTTAAAACTAACCAAGGCACATAACGATAAATAAACAAAAAGTGGTGTGTGTGTGTGTGTGTGTGTGTATGTGTGTGTGTGTGTGTGTGTGTAAGGAAAAAGTGAGAGGATTAGAGAGAGAAACAGACAGACAGACAGACAGACAGAGAGGGGAAATAAACCTTCAACTAACACCAAATGCTTGTTGCTTCATATGCCTACCTGTTATGACAGAAGTGCTATTTCCTGTCTGCTCATTTAAAGGAAGTCCTGAACACCATATCTGTATGTAGATCATTTTCCAAAATATTTTGAAAAAATTCTTGTGCATTCAAATGTTCTCTGATGCTTATGACACAGTAGCATAAATCTGCAGATACCCTTCCCAGATGCTTTTAGCTACATGCAGTGTAGATAATAGATGTGATGTCAGCTAAAGAAAAAAGTCACATGTTTATAATTTAGAAGAGCCCTAATCTATCTTTGTTATTACTGCTAAGTAATAGCATAGCGTTCACTTACTCACTGTACAAAAATCTACTTAGAGCAAATTCTGCATATTAATTCTTTAATACATATGTAGAAGGTGCCTTCTATGTATCAGAGCCACTGGGTAACAGCAAGTACAATGTGCTCCCTATGTATAAGCACTCAGAGCTCTGAGCTCTGTCCAGGAGACATGCATATGAAGAGACAATTAACAATCCACTCCAGATGTGTTGGATAGCTTTACTGTCAACACGATGCACCTGAGTTGAGGGATCCTCAACTGGAGAATTGCGTCCATTGGACTGGCCTGTAGCCATGTCTGAGGGGGAATTTTCTTGACTTCTGAGTGCTGTAGGAGGTCCCAGCCCATCGTGGGTGGTGCCATCCTTGGGAGGTTGTTGTGTATTATATAAGTAAGCAGGCCGAGTACAGACCAGGGAAGCAAGCCAGTAAGCAGCATTCTTCCATGGCCTGTACTCCAGGTTCTTGCCCTAAGTTCATACCGTGGGCTCTCTTAGTGATGAACTGTGTGACCCAGGAGAGGTAAGCAAAATAAACCCTTTCCTTCCAAAGGTGGTATTGGTCAGAGTGTCTTGTCACAGCGATTGAAGGCAAAGTAGACCACCAGATGAGGGCATATAGATCTACTCCTTCCAGCTCTCCCTAGCTGAGTATAAGTATAAGCGAGAGAAAATGTATAAGGGACAAAAAAAGGTGGAAAGAAGAAAGTTAACTAGTTAACAATCTCGGGAAATGTAATGGCAGAGAGCGCTAGAACTGTCACCACAGGAAGAAAGTACTACCACAGCCCAGCATGCCAAGTCCCCAGTCCAAGAACACAAGACAGCCCAAGTAGGCATATTCTTACTCTGAATCAAATAGAAGTTCTGTTTGGCAATAGCAAGCCCAAGCAATGGTAGCATATATCATGGGTACCAAGACCCATGCTGAAAAGGGTGACCTAGGGATCACACTGTGTCGGGTGCCATAGTCTACCCACTCCACCAGAAGATGCAGGGCAGTCAGGGAGCACTACCTCTGGGAAGCACCAGCAAGGCTCCTGGCTGAAAAAGCCTCTTTGTCCCCACACATCTTACTAAGAGACCAGTGTGAGAACTGCACTGGAAGAACCAGATCCAGATACAGTAAGACTCTCCCCTGAAGTACTCAGTCCCCTGAGGAGAGGGGACACATCCTTTCCTCGCTATAGACATCAAACAGTCAAGCTTGAGGCGATTCCTTATTCCTCAAGCAGCATCAGCAAGGTCTGGTAGGAACCCCAGGGACTACTGATAAACTATGAAGAAGAAAAAATAACATTGCAAAAACTTAAAAGATTAAAATGGTTTAATGATAAGCATGACACACAAAAAGGAAAAAACAAATATCAGTGAGGATATGGAAAAATTCTAGCCTTGTATGTTGCTAGTAAAATGTGCAACCACTGCACAAGCCAGTCTGGTGGATCTTCAAAAATAAGACGTAAAATTACAACATGACCAAGAAATTCCACTCCTAGGTGTATGTGCAAAAGAATCAAAAATGAGCATTCGAATAAAGACTTGTACATAAATATCCATGGCAACACTGTTCACATTAGCCATCTGTGGAAACAACTTAAATGGCCATCAACTGATGACTGGATAAACAAAAACTATTTTCTTTATTATTTTTATTTTATAGGTATGAGTGCATTGCCTGCAAGTGTGTAAGTGTACCCATGTCATGCAATGCCTGTGGAGGTAAGAAGAGGGAGTCAGATCCCTGGAGCTGGAGTTAGGATAGTTGTTAGCCACAATATGGGTGCTGGGAATCAAACCTGGGTCCTCTGCTAGAGCAGCTAGTGTTCTTAAAGTCTGAGCTCCCTGGCTACTGATATATGATATATTCTTACCTTAGATAAGTATTCAGTTATAAAAGTGGACAAACAATTCAGGCTATGATAAGAATGAATCTTAAAAACATGGTAAGTGAAAGGGACCAGTCACAAAAGATCACACATTTGATGAATTCATTGATGGAAAAGAGAAGTGTACAGACAGGCCTGAGTAGTAGGGTGGGAGGGAAGTGATTCTCAAACTCTAGAGACTGTATTTGTGATAATGAAATTGTCTTGACTATGAGAATGGCAGGGTATAATACTGATCACACTAAATCTACTGAGACACATTTAAAAGATTAAATAGAATTGCCATTATAATCATAGCCAAAACTAAGTAGTCGACCGTCCACTAAAATAAGAGTTAATCACCATCTTCTGCAAGTATATTCCTGGTCAACATGCAGAGAATAAGCAACTAGAATGTTCTGTCCTAAATGAGATATCTGTATCAAACCCTCTTCTCCAAAGACTCAGTAATCATTGTGGAAAAGGGTAGAAAGCCTGTAAGAGTCAGGAGTGGTAGGTGAACACAAGGAAACCGTGTTGTCTACACACCACATAGTAATTTCACATATGAACCCACAGAGCTTGTGCCAGCATCCATAAGACCTGTTCAGACCCAAGCCAGACAAAATCCCAACAGGAATGAGTAGGGGAGGTTGGCAGGAAACTCAGCCCTAGCTGAGTTCTGTGTCACAGAATTTTAGGAATCTAGTAACTGGGCTCAATGCAAGAAAGTGAGAAAAAGTAGAGAGACAGCTTACTTCATGTCATTCTTTGCATTCTTTGAATGACATTCAACAAATATGATATAGTTTTAATAAAAGTTAAATTCACATTCCATAAAGTTTCTTAAATTCAATTTTGCAAAAACACCTTCCTCAGGGTGCCATATTAGAATCTCTTCCTTTTATGCTAAGTCATAAAAGGACCCTTTAATGATTTTACAATGAAGAAACGCACACAGGCAGTACTGGTTGTTTTCCTCTTTAAATAGTTCATGAGCCACAACTTGGAGAAAGAAAGAAAAAAATATTATATCACTTTCTAGAAACAAATAATATCCCCTATTAAAGTCAATAATAAATTCTGACAGTGTCTATGAATTGCACTTATTTAGCTGATTCAAAATTTAAAGAAATGAAGAATTAAAGCCATAGATAAATGATAGATGATAGATAGATAGATAGATATACAGATAATAGGTAGATGATAGATAGATACAGTATTTCCATTTATTTTATTTGTTATTTTATTTTTAGCATATGAGTGTATTGTCTGCAAGTATGTAAGTATAGCCATGTTGTGCAATGCCCATGGAGGTCAGAAGAGGCATCAGATCCTCAGGAACTGGAGTTAGGACTGTTGTTTTCCTACATGTGGATGCTGGGATTTGAAGCTGGGTCTTCTGCAAGTGCAGCCAGTGCTCTTAACTGCTGAACCATCATTCCAACCTCTTATTTACTCTTTTAAAATTTTACATATGCATAAAATGTGCTTCAATCATTTTCACCCCTAAAATCCCTCCAACCTACAACTCCTTTAAGATTCCCTACTCCATGATGATTTGAATGAGACTTGTCCCCCAAAGACTCATGTATTTGTACACTTGGTCCCCAGTTGGTGGTGCTGTTTGGGGAGGTTATCAAGCCTTTAAGAAGTACAGCTTTGCTGGAAGAAGTATATCACTGGGAGTGGACTGAGACTCACATACTTCCTGAAATCTTTTTCTGCTTCCTTTGTGCAGTTGAGATTTGATCTCTCAGCTTCCTTCTCCAGTTGCCAGCTGCCATGCCTTCCCCAACATTATAGACTCTCCTCTGGATCCATAACCCAAAGTAAACCCTACTATAAGCTTCTTAGTCATGGTACTTTACCAATGCATCAGAAAAAGTAACTGATACACCCCCATGTCTTCCTCCTAACTTTATATCATATTTTTTCCTTATAATCTGCTGTCTCTAATTTTTTTCATATGCATATGAATATGAGGCCATCCACTGGAGTATGGGCATCCAACCAGGGGCCACACTCCCAGAGAAAACGGATTCTCCTTCCCCTAGCAGTCATCAACTGTCAATAGCTCCTCACCTAGAGGTGGAGCTTCAAAAGCCCTCCAGCCTCCACGCAGGAATGTCAAGTGGCTTGATCTTGTGTAGATCTTGTGCAGGCAGCCACAGTTGCTTACACTCGTGAGTGCTACAGGCCTGTCACATGCAGAAATGGTGCTCTGCCCAGGCTTCCTCAACATTCAGCTCTCACAAGCTCTTACCTCTTCTACAGAGTTCCATTCACGCTGGGGGAGAAGGCGTTATTATATAGATGTCCCATTTTGCCTGAGCACTGTCACTTGTTCTCTGCAAAACAAGTTGTAAGTTGCTGTGTTAAATCTTCCTGTTGCGCAAAGATGTTTTTCTAATGAGAACTGAGAGCTGCACTAACCTGTGAATACAGAGATACTTATTTAGAAAGCAGTTTGCTCACAGGACCCAGGAATAAACCTCTTACTATTTTGCTACATGAACATAGCATATATTTTTGTTTTGAAATGGATGAGTTTTTATTCTACATTTTTTGGTTTTCTGGCTTCACTAAAAAACACTGAATGTTAGGATCATAAGTTGAAATTGGTTATGTGCTTTGCATCCTATTGTTACTTAATCATCAGGCAAAAATGTGACAGTCAACACAAGTTCTTAAGCTATTAGCACAAAGCTGTTTTATTTCAAGTGTTATTACATAATTCTTCTTTAAGAAATTAGCATATTTCTTGAAATTGACACCGCTTGGGAGAAATTACTTTCTAGTTAATGGTGTGGAGCTCAGAGTAAAAAGTATGGTTAGAAATTGTCTTTATTTACTCAGCTGTTCTCCCTGAGGAGGCTGGATACTGTACTCTGCTTTTCTTACTGTAAGTCAAGTTGAGTGAAATCTTGGAAAGAAGTGTACCCATAACTATTCTAGCAGGAATGAAGATATTTTGAAGATACTTAAGCCCTCTCTTTGGCTATCAAACTATCCAAACAACACACTCCATCAAGTTGGAATCTCCCCAGGAGTCTCATACTGCGAGAAGGAAAGGATGGGGCCTTGATGCTTGCCAAAGGGATAGCTTATCTCTGGGAAGAGATTCCATTTGGTTGTGATAATTTAGACCACCTTGCAGGAAGCAGTCCAGCTTAGACAATGATAATGTGTTAGACTATTCCTTGACCAACACTTCTTAATTATGTATACCTCCTGCCTTTTATTTAAATTGAAACCTCATGCAGGACCCCAGTGATGAACTTGGGGAGTCACTGAAACTTTGTTCCTCTATTCAATGTGGCTACATTGAGAATGTGGCCACATTGAATCAATTTCCTTTTTCTACTTTTCACTATTATGTGTTTAATTGTCCTATTGAGGATGGTGGCCAAGTCTAACTTGTTAAGCCTGCCAGGGCCAAGCCTCTGCCCCTAACAACTCTGAAAACACTCATAGAGAATAAAAGGACAGTAGAAAGAACACCCTGAATGTTTTTTCCTTATATTATTTGGACTTCTTATCCTCACAGCTTCCAAAGTTATGACTAAACATGAGATTCACAAGTCACCCGCCTAATTAGTTGTACCTGTAATTACACTGTTCAGAGCCAAGCTTCCATGTTCAGCAATTAAACCATATAGGAAGGCCACATTTCTCCTCATTTTTTTACTTCAGCAGGAAGCTACGGAGAGAATGATAATGCTGTGAAATCCATTTTTCTGCTAAACACACAGGGAAGCACTGATAGGAAAGGACTGAGGAAAAGCATGATGCACATCACACCAAACTAAATGGGGCTGCTCACTGCTGCATGCCAGCAGTCCTAACGGAGGCACGCTTCCCTTGCTGCAGCAGCCGGAGCCTGGACCAAAGCCCCCCTGCTGCAATCCACACATGCAGATTTCCGCATTGCTGTTGAAGAAAACTATGAATATCACAATGAACCGCAGAGGGATTTGTCACATAAAGAGCATGAATATTTCCATTTCTGAAACCAGCATTTATCAAAGAGACACATGGTGTCTTAGAACAAACACATTCTTCCTGGATAAACATCTCTATCTAATGGGACAGGTTAGAAGAAGCTGCCATTTCAGGAAAACATTTAAATTTGTTAAAGCAAAATATCCTTGGTTTGGTTTACAATACCAACTAAATACTGCAGAAGAAATGAGGCAGGGACCGGAGATGTGTCCTTGCTCACTCAAATAATTCAGAAAAAGTAAGGGGTGGGTGTCCTTGTCGTTTGGTTGCCACTGTTCAGAGGTGACCATATTCACAGCTTCATGTCTGCCTTTCAAGAAAATACATGTTGATGTTCCATGTAGTACTCCTTTTTAAAAACATTTTATTTATTATTTTTATTTTGTGTTTTTCCTTATTTTATTTGGACTTCTTATCCTCACGGCTTCCAAAGTTCTGACTAAACATTAGATTCACAAGTCACCTGCCTAATTAGTTGTACCTATAATTACACTGTTCAGAGCCAAGCTTCCATGTTCAGCAATTAAACCACATAGGAAGGTCACATAGGAAGGCCACATGGGTGTGTAAGTGCACTCATGCTGCTCAATACCCACTGAAGTCAGAAGACTTCATTGGATTCCCCTGTAACTGAAGTTGTGCATGGTTGTTATCTGCTATGTGGGTGCTGGGAATCAAACTCAGGGCCTCTGCAAGAGCAGCCAGGGCTCTGAACTGCTGAACCATCTCTTCAGCCCCAGTGTATAACTCTTATATTTATTTGCATAAATATTTCTGCTTCACAATTTTCATTCTAAGTGACTAAATCTATCCATTTCTAAACATACTTGCAAAATGGCAAAATCCACGGATTTTGTACTTATTTGTACTTTTCCTGCTGATGAGCGTTAGTACTATGCACGCCTCTGAATGTTTATCTTGTAAACCTATGAGAGTAAAAATTTTAGATGAATTTCTCAAAGTGGGATTTCTAAATGACATTTTCAAGTTGTCTCTCAGCAGAAGTTGAAAGTAATTTTTTCTTTTACCTAAATCTAGTAATTATAAAACAATGTATACATAGTACAGAAAGACAAAATAAGGCCTTTTAGCTACCAAATTCACATATTTTCTATGTAGTTTTTAATTCATTTCTAGGAAACATTGCTTCAAATGTTAGTTCATTCTGCCCTCATGAGATATTTTGGTATATGAAGAAAATATGATATTTGTCAAATATATTTTACATTTGCAAATATTTTCTCCAGTTGCCATTTTCTTTTGACACTGCAAACCTTTTATGCAATAGAAAAAATTGTAATTTTTTATACGGATCAACTTTTGACTTTTCTTTCTTTCTTGGCTTATACCTTAGAAAAAGACTTTTCCTTAGCAATTAAAAAATAAAATGTACAATAAATCTTGTTAGCTATAATCACCATGTTGCATAGTGCAACATTAAAACTTATTTCTCCTGTCAACTAATAGTAAAATAAAATTTAAGAAATCATTTTCTTGGTACTTTAAATGTTTTTCTTTTTATATTTGAGCATTTTTATTTTGGGTATTTCTTTTTTAATAAAATTTCAAGTAGGGCTCTAGTTTTACTCTTTTTTGTTTTTCAAAAAAATCTAGCCAAATGTTTCAAAAGAACTTTCTGAATAGTTTGTTAGATTCTCCTCAATCACTGTAGATACTTTTTCTACCAAATTCTTGATTATATTCATAAATCTTTCCTTTATTTTAATTTCCTATCTTTTTAAGCAATAGCATCAAACTATTTTATTGTCTTTTCTTAGGCGTTTGTATTCAGTAAAAATGATCCACTATCAGTTAATTTCTTATATCATGATATTTCCTGATATTTTCACATGTGGGTTTTTATCTGAGTTTTGTAAAGTATGCTTTTTTAAAAAAAAATTCTATTGATATTTGACCTGAGATGTAAGCAAGTTTTTTGTTTAGTTTAGGGAGAAAACTTTTCATTAGAATTCTGTTTTCCTATCTAAAATAGGGCATGACTTCCTACGTATTTAAGGTTTTTTTTTTTCTTCATATAATATCTGAACGTCATTTACTGGGTTTATGCTTAGATTATTTTAAATCTCTGTTTTGTTGGTGATATTTTCTTCCCAGAGTGCTGATAAAAAAAATGAATAAGATATGACCTGTGAAGCTACCATTTAATTAGGAACTTTGTAAACCTATAAACTATGTCACTGAGAAGATAAACTTAAATACAAAAATGATGCAGAAGTTTAAGGGAGATAGTAGACAATTTTGCAAAATAAATTTCTTCATAGAATACAACATTGGGTCTTTAAGAGTGAGAGGACCTGTGTCACAATCACCAAGTGTTCGGCCATGTGGATATCCATGCTCTGGGCTTTGACCTTGGACTCACTAATCCATCATTATTGTGGTCACTAGCTCAGTGATGAGTTTCCACGTAAGTTCACAGATGATAAAGGATCCTGTAGGATACTAGAAGCTTTTTGTCGCCTTCACAGTCCACGGCTAGCCCTGCGTCCTGAGTCTGTTAACCTTAGTTCCCTGACTCTACTCCTTTATACAATGAACACACAGATCTATCTATGTTGAAACTGCATGAAGTATACATGTTAAAAAATAATGAGCACAGTCTCTTGGGTAATAAAAAATGGAAAAGCCATGCAAGCCCTGAAAGGACAAGTGCAAAGGCAGAGGCGAAGGTAGCATTTCAGATGAGATGCTCCTGTGGGAATTTCAGATGACTTGAGTTAGAGTGAAAGGAAGTTAAAATCCCACTCTGAAGAAAACAGTCTGAGCCACATATATAATAAATGGTCTTGAATGCCAAGGTAAGAAATGTGGAACAGATTAAACAGTTTTTATTGCAAGTTGATTTAGGTATCCTTGAAAAGGTTTATCTAAAAGGGACAGAAACATGATACATGCCAAGAGATCCCCAAAGGGGGAAGAAAGGTCATGTCTAGGCATAGAAAATCTGGCAACATGCCCCAGTTGTGGCACAGCTCCTAATATATAGAAATTTCACATTAAATATTGACTGAATTAATGAAAAATAAATGAAAAGCAAGGATTTTTTTGAAGTCAGGTATTTCTAGAAGTTCATAATTTATAAGAGCTTCATCTTGAGGTTTAAACCACTCCTCCTCAGCCATGAGCATTCTTCTAAAGGAGCAGCATTTTGCCTAATGAGTATGACAACACTAAGGAACCAGAACCTGGAACATAGCTCTGTTCTGCCACATAGTAGCAATTAGGCAGCGGAATTAATGTTTACTAAGCACTTGAGATGAGGCTTTGTACAAATTAAATGCTGTCTAACTCATAGAACTGTTTGCTAAGTAAATAATAAAGGATTAGATGGAAGGCCAAGATAAAACTGTAAGACTAAATGTTTAAGGCACTTTATCCCCTCATTTCAAATGTTCACTACCATTTCATTCTCTTCTACATTTACTCCATCTCTTTTGTCAGTTCCAAAATATTTGTCAGTTCCAATTATATTTTAAAATTCCTTCTCTAACTAATATAAACTCTATCTCCTAAAGGCCTAGGTGTTAAAGACTTGTCACCATGGTCCCCAGAGTGGTGCTACACGGAAGCTCTGTAGACCTGTGCAAGGTGGGACCTAGTGGTAAGTTTCTATCACTGGTAACATGCTCTCAGAGGTAGCTGTGTGATTTTGGTTCTTTCTGAATCCTTCTTTTCCTTCTTGGTTCGTAGTGTAAGTAATTTTGTTCTACCCCATGCTCCTTCCATGATTTTGTCCCTGCCCAAAACTAATGGGGTAACCCTCATAGTCAACTGGAAAACTCCAGAACTATGAACGAAAATGAAACTTCTATCTTTAGAAAATTATTTCCCCTGGTATTTTGTTGTGATGTGAAGCTGACTGACAGACTCATAGAAGAGGATATATTTTATTCAATTGTTTGTGCAGAGAGGAAGGAAGGAATTTGGGTCGTTTGGTACAGGATTCGAGGCTCTGTTATGTGACCTCTTGTGATACAGAATGGTAGCCAGAGGCAGACAGAGTACAGCTGATCCAATTTGTGGCATTTTTTTAGGAATACAGAGTTTATGTTAAGAGAAACCGAAAGCCTGTGAGTTCTCAAGCAAGAGAGCCATGTGCTTACACCTTGATTTTTAAAAATGATACTTTTGATTTAGAGTGAATAAATTTGAAAGAATTAAGAGCAAATTTCGGGTATCTGTTACTTCAGTCAGTTAGAAATGACTCTGGTTTACACTACAGAAAAGATTGTGGAAATGAACAGGAATCACCAGGAAGCTGAGATGAAAATCAATCCACAGAATAGCAAGAAGGGCTGTGTCAGAATACTGACTACATTTAATGACATGAAATACTAGGTACCATTTCTCAATGCCACAAAATTTTCAAAGTATGTGCTTGGAGAAGAGAACATGCAGTCGGTTTAGTGCGTACTAAGCTGGAGAAGCCATATTTGAGTTATCCATTAGAGACACTAAGTAGGGAGAGTTTGTTATACGAGGTGTGGATCTCAGTAAAATCTGGGCTTGAAAAATATGTATTGGAAATTGTATCAGCCCCTCATATGAATTCTTTTACAAACTTTCATGCTTACCTCTTACTCTAGCCAAAGCTGCCACAACTACAGCTGGCATCACTTACCCAAGTTCAAATACATTTTTACAAGTCTGATATGATAAGGCCTCCCATAGGACTAGGCCGTGTACCTGTTGTGTGCTAGCTGAAACTTGTATATGGGTATTCCAGAAGTATGAGTGTGCTAAAGAGTGTGCTAAGGACCTCCCACTAGACCACACTTTGAAAGGTTCTACCACTTCTGAAAAGCACATGCCTAGGGGCCAAGCCTTTAACAAACGGCCTTCAGGAGACATTTAAGTTCACACACAATATAGCTCGTGTAAAAAGCTACCTTTGATCGATATGGAATGGAAACTGACGAATAAGTATGGTTGTTATTCTCCTTGGGTAAACAGATCTGAAATAAATTCATCAAAGCTGCGCTGATGCTCCAGGAAAGATTAAATACTAGTTGTCTACAGAAGCGGTCGCTTTACCAACACATTCTTTTCTGGCTTTTCTGGCTTCCTTGTCTCATCTCCCCTGGACCTCACAGCCACCACTGCTTAAAATAACTTCCAGCATAACTATTTGACTGTGTGCTCCTGGATACAGTCAAAATTTTAAAGAAATTCTCATTTTTAAAGAAAAACTTTAAGTGGCTATTAAAGCAGAGGGAAGGAAGGGAGGTAGAGAAGTCAAGAGAAGTGATTCCTGACAGGGGAATTTTATTTTATTTTTATTTTATTTTTTTTTTTTTAGCGTAAAACTAAAACATGTACATATGTTTGGCATCATGGAGCTCAGCGGTGCCCATAGCTGGGATGTGCTGGGTTGTTTTCTTTTTTTCCTTTTAACAGAAACACACCCTGCCAGGTGTGGTGGCACACACCTTTATCCCATCACTCCAGGAGCAGAAGCAAGCAGATCTCGGGGGTATCAAGGCCTACGTGGTCTACATATCAAGTTTCAGACCAGCTTAGGCTACAAAAGAGACCCTGTCTCAAGAAATCAAACAAACAAACAAACTAAACTATAATAGAACACAGGTGTACTTAAAAGAATCAGAAGAACTGAAATCAATGACACTCACCAACGGAAACTCCAGGTTTTGATCAATTGGACAGATAAGATTTACATCTTCCTGAAACTGCTCTGTGAGAGGGTTCTTTACCTGTGAGGTCAGTTATCTGTGAAAGCTTTCGTTGTGCTTTCTTTTGCCTTTGTTTTGTGTTCGCTCATAATGGCAGATCACAGATATTTGAAGTTTTAGATTCTGTGTTTAAGGTGGAGTGAGTGTCCGTAGAGGCCAAAAAGCAAGAAAGGATACATGAAAGAGAGGGGAGGAGAGAAACGAGGAAGGGCTAGTAACACGCGTGGTCTGGAAACTGGAGCGGAGACACTAGGGATGGAGTGGTTCAAGTAGGGATGGGGGCGAGAGGGTGGGGAAATCAATGGGTGGGGAAGGGTCATCCCACACTGAGGGTGTATTGTATGTAAAAGCCATATAGGAACTTACTAAGTTACAAGCTAAATAAAAAATACTAAATACGTATGTTCATATCCATAGACTGCAGTAACTCTTAGTAGTAAAAGAAGCCTCATTTGGCGGTGGGGGGTTACAAATCATAACCATTCAAAGCGCTAAAAATAAAGGACTACTGAGGGCTAAGCCCCAAATAAGCCATCTATATAACCCACTCCAAGGCCAATGCCCGGGCACAAGAGGTGATGGAAGACTGTAAGAGTCAGAGGATGGGGAGGGGTACTACAATGCTGTCTTCTGGGCAGGACATTGTTGTTGCAATGACGTTCATACCACAGCATTGACCATCTGCATAAGCCCTACTCAAAACTTGACAGCAAGAAGCCTAAATGTGAAGGAAGATTTCAGGAAGAATGGAGATTAGTGGGCATGGTGGCATCACAATACATTGTATACATGTAACAAACTCAAAAAATTAAAAACTAATAAAAACTGATATACAAAAGCATAAAAATTATACATGTTTATGAGGTAACAATGTCCCAATACAGGAATATGCTCCATATCAAAATTTGTTAACAAAAGGTTAACAAATCTAGCACCTCAGCCATTTATCATTTCTCTATGGTAAAAACTTACACAAAATTCTCTCTTCTAGCTTTTGGAAATGCACAGTAGATTATAGTTAGCTGCAGTGTCCCTGATGTACACTGGAATGCCAGAGCTTCTTGCTCCTACCTAACCGAATCTTAGCTGCATTCCCAATAGACCCCTGCCAGGTTCCACTCATTCTGTCTTATATGTCAAGGCCTATTGAGTCAAGTTTGTATACCCAGATGTCCCCAAGTGTGAGTCCATTCACTGGAGCCTGTTTAGCCTATGTTTTTAAGTTTGTGAGTGTCTGTACTCACAAACCCTCAGCCTAACCTTAACCCTAATCCTAACCCTAACCCTAATTCCTAGCAAATTTTCGCTTTACATACTCACCAATATTTTTAGTCTTTTTTAAAATAATATTTTATTGGAGTGAGCCAATATTATAGCTTTAATTTTCATTTCCATCATAATTAGTGATACTGAGCATTTCTCATATACTAGCTGGCCATTTGTGGCTTATTTTGAAAGATCTATTTAATACTATTGCCCACTTCTTAATAAGGTTATTATTATTATTATATTTTGCTGCTGAGGTTTCAGAGTCATTTATATATTTTGAATATTAACCTCTTGTCATGTTTACAGCTTAAAAATACTTTTACCCATTTTGTAGATTATCTTTTCCCTCTATTGATTATTTTGCTATGCAGAACTTTCTAATTTCACTAAATAATACCAATCTATCAATTTATGTTTTTGTTTTCTGTGAACTTGGGCTCTTATAAAGACATTCCTGTATCCATTCCTAATCCAATATTTCTCCTAGAAGTTTCATGCCTGTAATTAACCTCACAATAATATTTATAACTCATGAGAAAAAGAGATCTACTTTTATACTTTTGCATGTTGACAGCCAATATCTTGAGTACCACTTACTGAACACCATCTTCTCTCTAGTGCATGTTGTAAGCATCTTTGTTAAAAATTAGTTTGCTATAGATGCCTGAGTTTACCTCTAGACTAACCATTCTGCTACACTGGTCTATGTTTCTGTCTTTGTTAATTTTTCTGCTAGGATGATCTGACCATGCTGAAAGTAGTGTTAAAATCGTCAATTTAATTGTACTGATCTTTAGTATTTGTTTGTCTATGACAGCTTTTCAACACAACAGTACTCGGTTCTAAGCTGTGGGATCTATAAAATGTAGGACTAATCAGTGTGCTGTTGATTTAGATATTTCTCAGCTTGTATTCACCAGAAGTCTGACAAGATCAATAATTTTCCATTCATTGCCATCATTGATCTTGTAAACATATGCTTGAATTTAATCTTAAGATATTAAGCTGAAATTGTATCTGTAATGCTAAAAGGCAATATCTATTCATCTTTTGTCCAAATAAAGAGCATCTTGTGGGAATTTCCTCATACTTAAATTACTCTTCATTTTCAAATGGGTTATTACTAACAAACACAATCTGAGCAAATAAATCAGACATTATGGAATTTCCCTATCTGTGTGGTTCAATAGCCAGAGTGCACACTGCAGAAATGCCAACATTTTTTTTCCAAAAAAAAATGACCTTCCTGTATATCATCACAACTGATGATAGTAGTTGTTTTCTGACGCCAACTCACAGCTTGGGCAAAGCACTAAATCAGAGTCTCACAGAAATCCAGACATGTTTTGAAATGTATCCAAATTGAGAAGAAGGGTATGAGCCTGTGTCCTACAATCTTGATCACAACTTTGGTAAAATATGATGCTAATGAAGGAATCTAAAGTTTGGAGAAAGAGAAATTATTCTTATATTTTACATGAAAATACAAAAAATGTTATTCAGTTCTTGATTCAAGTGCTGTGCTCCCTTATTGAAGATCAGGATAATCAAGCATACTAAATAGTAATAGCCAGCACTGTGATAGGCATGGATTTAATGTATTATGTGTATTAAGCCTGAATATTTGAATAACTACATAAGGTCATTACCATGATGTCTGTTACACAGGTAAAAAAACTGCAATACAAATAATGTAAGTGTCTTAGGTTAACAGAGCTAAAAGTTGGAGGAGGCAGGTTCCAAATCCTGTTAACCTTGCCTCACATCCAAGTCCCTGATCCCTCTGAGTAAAAGGACTCTAAGAATATAATTAGGTAAACAGACTCTCAGTTCCTTCTTCACTTATATGAACTTTCCAGCACTGTCTTTTCACATTCTTACCTTACCAAAATTAATAGTCCAAGGTAAGAAACGTTGAAACCTTTCCAAAGCAGCTCATCTGTGAAAACACGACCCTGGAGACCCCAAGTGACCATTGAGTGATTCTTAATTACTGCCGATATGTAATTGACATGGCACCAGAGATCAATAGACAAGAAAAATCAAACTTTGTATCCTGAAATGCACCCTTTTCTCATGTCATTCTTCATGGATTCAAAAGCCTCCAGTGAAAGGAAGCCTCTTTTCAAGCAGAAAATCAAACAAAGAAGAGAAATTGCCAGTCAGAAAGAGTCCTGTTTCTTTTTGCCATGTCGGCACTGCTGGGAAACAGTCCTGTCATGAGCTGCTTGCAGTGAGCCACCTACGCTTCTCGATCTGCAGCCCAGGCTGACAGCAACAACTTCTCAATTGTATTCTACTTTCATTTCTTGCATTTGAAAAAAAGCTATTAAAATTTGACCATGTTGAGGTTTTTAGGGGAGAAAATACATACTCAAGATAAATATGTATAGCAAAGAAGACAACTGCACACAAAACAAGAAAATAAGAAACATCTTATTTCAGAGGAAATATTCATTTTGCATATCTCCACTTGCTTTCTTGTACTTGACAAGGCCAGAAATTTCTAAAATAAAATATCACATTCATCTGTGCTTCCAAAGTTGATATTTTGCGCATGATTTCTTTCAAGGATACTATGATTTTCAATGTGATTTTCTATTGTCTGAATGTTTGTGTCCTCCTCTCAGAGACATCAAGAAAATGTAGATGTTGACTTTTACCCTCTAAAGTGACATGAGGAGGTAGGAAATTTGGGGCTGTGACTAGGTCATAAGGAAAGAACCTGCATACAGGAGATTAGTGCCTACTTCAGCTGAAGTGTCAGCCATAGACTAATATTTTGAATATTTAGTCCCAGCAAGTGGTACTATTTTAAAGAGCTTTTAGAAACCTTGTGAGACAGGGCCTAGCTGGCAGAAGTAGGTGGTTAGACATGGGCCTGAGATGTTGATGCCAGGTCCCTGGTTCCAGCTTCCTGGCCTCTCATGAGTAGAACAGTTTCTGCTGTGTATGTCTTTCACCATAAATTAAACTACTCCACCATGATGGACTGAAACCCTCCAAAACTGTGAACCAGGATAAATCTTTCTTGCTTTAAATGGCTTCTGTCAAGTAGTCTGTCATGGTAATATTAAATTAATCAAAGTAGAAAGTTAAAACTGATAGTGAGTGTGATGTAGCTAAAGCTGACCAGGCGGTGATTAGACTTTCGAATGTTGCTTGCAGAATGAATTTGAAAGAGTTTGGACTTACAAACTAGACAAGCCTTAAAAGCTTATAATTATCCCACTGAGAGTTTAGAACAGACCTCCAGCAGGGATACAGACAGTGAAGACTGTAGTCATGAACTTTCAGATGCGGTAAAGGACCCCACTGGAAATTGGAATAGAGTCCTTTACGCTACATTCTGGCAAAGAATTTCTCTATATTTTGCCTATATTCTGAAAACTTGAGTGTGTGGAAGTAAAAAATTTAATGAATTTAAAAATTTAAATAAAATTAAATCAATAATTTTAAAAATTAATTAAATAAATAAATTTAATTTAACACATTTAATTTAGTGGAGTAAATTTTAGGATAAAATAGCACTCAAATGTAGTATGATTACTCCTGGCTGCCTTCAGTGAGGCTTAGAATGAGAATCAGAAGAAATGGAAGAGCAAAAAGATATGAAAATGTGTCATCTGCTTAGAAAAAGAGCTGAAGTTGGGGACTAAGAGGCCTTAGCTGTCAGAGATTATCACCATTAAAGAGAAGCACATACTTTACACTGACAATGGGAAAGATCCTTTGAGGGATGTGTTCATATTACTGTGAAGAAATATTTGACAAGAAGCCATTTAAGTGGGGAAGGGCTTATTTCAGCTCACAGTTCAAGGGCACAGTCCATCATGATGGAAAAGTCAAAGCAGTAAGATCCTGAAGCAGCTAGTCACTTTGCATCTGCCATCAAGAAAAGAAAAATGATGAATGCTCATTCTCAGCTAGCTTTTTTGCCTTTGTTCAGGCCCAGGAAATTCAAGCTCAGGGAATGGTGCTGTCCACATCTGGTGTGGATCTTCCCAGCTCAGTCAGCTAAGGATAGAGGCCAATTGTGGCAGTTTGAATGAAAATGTCCCCCAGAGGCTTCAAATATTTGTCTCCAGGTGGTGACGCTGTTTGTAAGATTTTAGGAGGTCTGGCCTTGCTTGAGGAAACATGTCACCGTGGATGCACTTTAAGAGTTCTTAAACCTTGACAGATTTTCTTTTTCTCTCCACTTCCTGTGCCCACTTAAGATTCTGCTTCCTGTGCTGTTTGAAGGTCACTCAGCCACTTCTGCAGCCATGCCTCCCCTGTCATTGTGTACTCTAATCCCCCTGGAATCATCCCTTGTCATTGTGTACTCTAATCCCCCTGGAATCATCAGCCAAATAAACTCTTCCTTCCATAAACTGCCTTGGTCACAGTGTTTTATCACAGCAATAGACAAGTAACTAATAGGCTAATCTAACCCAAATAATCTCTCACTGGTATGCCTGAAGGTGTGTCTCCTAGGTGATTCCATATTTTTTCAAGTAGATAATCAATGTTAATTATCACAAGGACGTTTTAGGTATTGACAAGGCCTCACACATCATCTGCTCCATGGTATAAGAGCTCATGTAAATGACTTTCTTTGATTAGAAAGCACCGCTCACACAAGGCACTTTGGGAAGTGTTCAGCTGCTTAGAGACTCGTGAGCCTAGCCACTACTAAAGCTACCAGTAAATCTTGGTGTTGTCATGTACTTCCACCGTCTATATAGTAGGGTTACATTCTATTTAGGGAGCCCTTAGACAGCTATGCATGAAGCTTTGAAGGTAAAGCCTAAGCCAGAATGAAAACTCCAGGATTTTGGATATGCCAGAAATGTGGGATATCTGCCAAGGAAAACTGTAGGCACCTAGTGCAGTCAGGAGGCAGGTCATATGTAATGCGGAAAAACATAAGCACACACAGAGGCAAAGTCACCCAAGCATATTGGAGTTCATATTATAATGCCATGCATCCCAGGTGCTGAGCATGCAGCTCCAGGATTTAATTGTCCTGCTGGGTTTGGATCCTGGGTCACACCTGTCTTTTTTATGGATCGATTCCTCCTTATTTGAAATGCAATGTTTGCTTTCTGCTGTTATACATGGGCATATATAACTTTCCTTTTTTCATAGCTAAAAGTTGCTTTTGAAGTGAGTTGGAACTATTAAGACTATGATGGCTCTTGAAGTTGCACAAGTTACATGTTGCATTACATGATAAGCCACAAACCTTTGGGAGCCTATATCAAATTATTGTATATTAAAAGTGAAATTATATGTGGTCCGTGTGTGAAGGTACTTCAAAAGGTTTGGAAGCTTCGTGAGGTAAAGCCTAGCTAGCAAAGATAGGTCATTGGGGGTTCAGGTTGTTCCTGGCCCTGGTTCTTGCCTCCGTCTCTAACTTGGTCCCTGTTGCTGCAATAAAACACACTGACAGGGTCAACTTAAGGGAGAAATGATTGTTATGGCTCTCAGTTCCTGGTTACAGGTCACCATTGAGAGAAGTCAAGATGGCAGGAACTTGAAATAACTAGTCACAGTACATAAAGAGCAAGAGAAATGAATCAGCACATGGATTCAGTTGCTCAGCTCACTCTCCTTTCCATTTAGTCTAGGGTTCAGTCCATGAAATAATGCTACCTGCAGTCAGGGTGGGTCTTCCCGCAGCAACTAACTCAGCTAAGAAAAATCCCTCATAGGCATGCACACAGGTCATCCATGCAGACTCCCTTCCCAGGAGGTTCTACATTGTGTCAAGTAGCCATCAAAACTAACAATCACAACCTCTCCTTCCTGGTCTGTGTGCTGTCAAGAGCCTCCATCACATGTTCCCTGAACTGCTCTACTCCTCTTTTCATTCCTAGCTGTGATGGACTGAAGCCCTCTGAAACCATGAGCCAAGATAAATCTGCACTTCCATAAGTTGCTTATGTTAGGCATTCCCTCATGGTGATACACAATTTTTATAAAAGACGCCCCAGAAACCTGCCTTGTCCTATCCACCATCCAATCAGAAGTTAACATCCACAAGAAAGTGGGATGTTCCCAAGAGTCAGGAATCTTGATTTTGCACTTCTCAACCTCCCTCCAGAACTTCAGTCTGTGGTATTTTGTTTTACATAACTTTCCAAGTAGAAGAAGATGTGGTTTACACAAATAATGCTGGTTTTGAGAGAGACATGACTTCAAATCACAATAAAGCATCCACATGAACATCATATTTTAGATGGTATTTTGAACTTCAGTATTCTTAATGCAAAATAATAATAACTTCATTCACCTTATAACAGTAGTAACGACCACATATTTGCTTGCTCAATGGCTAACATATAATCAAGATTTTAAAATTTTTACTGCACCTCAAATTCAGTCCTTCACATAACAATTTACTTGTTTGACACATTATTTTATCATTCAATAAATTATCATTCACTTCTCCTCACCTCATGTGCACTAAGACACTGTATAGGATTATCTGGAATAATTGAAATTGGTGGCTGATACAAACACTTCCACTAGGCACTTATAAAGAAAATTACCTGTTTGAGATGTTCTCGCTGTGAAATGCTGGCTTAACAGTCACAGAGGGATGTGAGAAGTCCATTGGCAGAAGAACAAGAACACCCTTCCTCTTTTGAAAGTTTCAAGGATTAGGAACAGTGATTCTTGCTTCTAAATCCCCCAAGTGAGTGCTTGCCTCACAAAGCATATCTGATCCCTCAGTGAAAACGGAATAAATGTGTGTGACCTGCACAGGGCATTTTAGGACTCCTGACTCACATTGTCCAAAGCTGGCCTGAAAAGTACCCAGTCTATAAGTACGAAGGACACATTCTTTTAGAATGTCTGGCACATAAAATTGTCAAGATGATTCTATTTCTTGGAATATACGGAAAGTAGTTCTTGGAGTTGGGGCCATTCCCAGTCTGTTAAATTACTTCAATTGTATTGAGACTTTGGTACAGTGATGAACAAAATGCATTTACTTTACAAAAACAAAATTATGTGCAAAAATGAACAGTTCACCATTTGCAACTCATTTCTGGAGGAATACAGCTTGGAAATTGCATCTCGTATTTCCACCGCCCAAACTGGGGGCAAACAGAAAGTGTCTCTATGACTATTTCCTCCCGAAAGCTTTGCTGTGAGGCTAAGTCATCTCAGCTGGCAGCAAAGTGAAGGTCAAGTCTTGTGAAGTATCATACTAGAAAGAATGTGATTTTGTCAAATACAGATGGGACTATTTGGTGTTTCTCAGGGAATGTCTACTTAACATTCAGTGTGTGCATATGTGTACATCAAAATATAACTATCAACAGCTTGCATGTGTCACCTTGATAGCCTTGGAGCACAGTTAAAAATGGAGCAAGATTAAAGCAAAGAAGAAATATCCGATATTCTCTGAATTCAATTATGTGAAATCATGTGTTTTATTCCTTCCCAGTCTCCAAAGGGAGCTACGTAAATACACAGAGACTTGATAGAATGAGTCTAATCAGTTAGCTAGCCAACCCCATTAATAATCATAGACCATTCCTACTTGCCAGTGCAACATGGAGTTCATGCATAATATAATTTAATCTTCTTTGCAAACGTTTGTAGTGGATGCCATCCCACGTCTACTTAATTTAAGGCATGGAAAAGAGGGCTAGCTGCATGTGGTATGTGGAGGTGGAACCTAGTTTTGTACAAACTTAAAAGCATCCCTTCTTAGGATGAGTATGTCATATCTTATAAGTAGGATAACACCTGGACACAAAGGCAAGCCACCTGATCAGTGAGCACAAGTCCTTAACCCAAACCCAAACTGTTTACTGGTACCCTGGCATCTCCAGTCAAATCTAAGCTGCAGCACCTGAGCGCAGAAAACAAAACTACAAGTCTTTAATATACTTGATATTTGTATTTTTATTGTTTTTCATTACTGAGACTTGTCTTTTGAGTGAAAATCATAATGCCGATTTAAAGACTCTTAGGCCTTGAGTAGGATCTGCATTTTCCCATCACAGTCAAGTTAAACGAATGCAATCATTCTCTACTACTCTACACCAATTGCAGCTGTAATGTCTCTATCTTGGAAGATCAACCTCACCTCCATGAATCCAGGATCTCAATCACAATATCCAGTGTTGCTGTTCTGCCATATGCCACCCTTCTAGTCCACTAGACCAAAAGACAACCCTCTTACTCACCCCACACTCACCATAAAGCCTCACCTTTGTCAAGTCAATGTGCATGCTGAATGGCCAATCTGCTTAGGTACCCACATTACCATCGGTCTGCAAAGTCCTACTATCTTCAATCTTTTACGTATTCGACAAATACTTTTGGAATACTCAATATATCTATATGCTACTCAAATGTGAGGGATAAAAATACAAATTAGGTCAAAAAATGCTCTGTTCTTATCAAGAAAAGATACAATAAAAATATAATGCCACAATATAATGTATTCAATGCTAAAAAGCAAGATAAATTAGAGCAAGGGAATGGAGTGAGAGTGTATAGAAAAAGTTGCTTCAAGAGTAGAATGTTTATAGAAGGACATGAATAAAGTGAGGAGATGAGACTTAGATCTATCTGGGACAAAAGTCTTGTGAGAAGAGAGGACACTTACCTTCAACAAGAAGAATAAGCTCATGTAGGTACATGAACAAGATCAGAGGCACAGGAATTCACAGGGCACTGTGGACCAGGCAGTTAAATTGCTATCTTGAAACATGATAGTGTGCTCGTTTTGTACATCTTCGTAACAAAATCTGGCTAGAAAAAGAAAAGAGGAGAAATTTATGCCAGGGTTAGTGGTCCAAGTTTGTGATCCCAGCACTTGGGAAGCTGAGGTAGAAGGATTGTGAGTTTGAGGTTAGCCTGGGCTATGTAATTATACCCTGCTGCAAAAAAATATGATTTTACAATCTCCATGAGTCAGAAGTCTAATATTTAACTAGATTTCCTGATTAAGATCTTACAAGGCTAAACTCAGGTGTCTCGTGGCTATTTGGAGGCTTGCCTTGGTAAGAGGAACCCTATAATCCTTTGAAATGTTTACAGAACACTTTCCCCTCAGGTGACCTACTCCATTTTCCAACCCCATGCAAGTTTAAAAGACAGAGACCCTCTGCTTTTGGAAACAGCTCTCAGATCCTCACTACGGACTATCCTCAGTGGCATGTCCATTTCCTTCCTGCATGCCTATAAAGCGTTTTTGGTTTTATTTGGCTTCATGTATCTCTGTCTCCTTTATAAACCTCGTCTGATTAGGTCAGGCTGGGAGATTGCTTCTTTTGATTAATTTTAAGCTAATTGATTTGGGAGTTTAATTGCATCTGAAAATCACATCATCTTCTTATATTCAAGGGCAGAGTTCATATGAGGTATCAACTCAAAAGGAGGACTATGGAAGAGGAGCTTAGAATTTTGTCTGTAATACATGGGAAGTCAATAATTCAGAGCATGGCAAATGAATTCCATATGATTTTTGATTTGGTAAGATTACTCAGTTTTCTATGTATGTGGTAGATTTTAGATAGACAAAAGTGGCAGCAGGGAAACAAATTAAAGTCCTTCCTGGGACTGAAGATATAGCTCAGAAGAGCACTGACTGCTTTTGCAAAGAACCAGGATCGAATTCCAACACCCACATGGTAGTTAACAACCATCTGTAACTCCAGTTCCAGGGGAATCCATGACCTCTGCTGACCTCCGTGGCCATTGCATGACATGGATGTACTCACATGCATGGAGAGAATATACTCATACACATAAAATAAAAGTAATAGAAAAAGAAAGAAAAACTGCCATTGCCACAGTGTAGACAAGATTTGGTGGGAACATGCACAACCCAGAATTCATTCCAAAACAAACACACTAGCTTTGATCTGTGCTTTGGCCACGAATGCCATGAATGGTGGACACAGTGCTGCTACTCATGAAATCCAGAATGTTCTGACCCCTCTCAAGTTTTTAAAAGCCACTGTCCATGCTGAGGTCCTGTCCTGTTTCCTCTGCTCTCTGGGAAAGGATTACACCAGCTGCAACTTCTAAGGTTTTATAGGAGGATATGAGCTCACTCCCCCATGGACCTGGCACTAACTTTTGTCCTTTCAATGTGATCCTTCTCATCAATTCACCTTTGGCAATTCTGGTCCTCTGAGGAACAGTGTTCTCCCATTACTTTGTAAAATACCTTTATCTTTACTCTTAAGCCTGGCTCAGTCATAATTCGGAGGGATTCTTTCCAACCTTACTGACTGAGTTGTGTATAATCACCATGCTGGTAAGTACTCTTGGTATGTTTATTATCTACTATTTAAGTTTTTGCTAACTTGTGCAATTGTTTACTGATAGTTATTTTCTCTATTGGACTGTGTTCTATGATGATGTAAACCACAAAAATCACAATGCAAAATAATCCCTCATTATTAGATGAAAAGAAAAGCCTTTTTTCAGCAATAATGTCTAATCTTAAACCAAACCCTAACAGCTAAGGATGTGAATGCAGACCTTCTTTTATTGTTAAGTATGATGTGAGAGAAACAGAGAATGAGACTTTGGTCTGTATCTCAGTGAGAGGAATTTGGAAGAGGTGGCATTACCCTAAGAGACACAGTTCCTATGGCATTGTCCCCTCCACATGTTGATGAGGACTAGATCTAAGCTCCTCAGTGGGCAGTGCTGTGGCCTCCAAGGGCAATTCAGTTCATCATCAGGGCAAATGTGACTTCTCGCTTCTTGGAGCTCTTAATAGTGAACCCACATTGCAAGTGTTTACTCAGACATGTTCCACACATTTTTGGTAATAGAAAGTACTTTTTAATATATGCACATGTGTATATGTGTAAGCCTATGGGTATGCAAGTACATGTGTATGCAGGTGCACTTCTCTGTGCAAGCAGAGGACAGCCTTAGATGTTGTTTCTCAGGTGCCATCTACCTTGTTTTTAAGTCAGATCTCATTAGCCTGTGACTTGCTGGGGAGGCCAGGCTGGATGGCCAGTAATCCCAGCAATTCACCTGCCTCTGTTTCTCCAGTGGTGGCATTATAGGCACATACCACCATGTCCAGTTTTATTAAGTGGATTCTGAGGAATCAAACTCAGCTCTTCATGTTCACACAGCTTACCAGCTCAGTTACTGCCCTTGCCCCAGGGCACACTTCATATGAGTATGTCTTTTCACCCTGCCCCTTCTACTATAATAACCTAGGTATTTGTGATATAGGGACAGTCGAATATCCCTTACTCCTTCCTTATATTTTAAGAATTTGAAAGGTTTTCAGCCATTCAGATTGGTTGGGGTCAAAATAGAAAGAGATGTTTTTCCAATTGTAAATTGCCATTAAGGTTTTTTTTTTCCTTTTTTTTAATGCTAGAGTGTTCACAGTGCAATGCAATTTAATGTTCTTTTCCCTACTGCAGTAGTCACTTGTATTATTTCTAATGTAAAAATGATCGTAAAAGTAGTCCTTTGTGCTTATTCTTATCTAAATAACATTCAGGTTTTTTTTTACAGCATGCCTTATTATTTCCTATTTTGAAAGCTTTTTACTTTCTATTAGTTCTTAAGAATCACAAAAACTTGAAAGTGTCACTAAACTGTTGACAGGACAAAGCTGACCTCATTGTTCTCTAAAAGTAAGTAGAAACATTATCCTGGTGGAATCTTAGCAGCATTTTAGAAAGTGAAGGGTAGAAATGGATTGTTTATGATGTTTGGAAGTATGGTATAAGGTAGGTCTTTCACAGGGGAGTTGATTAGTATTGGATGGCAACCATGTTAGAACAATTTAGAACAAAGCAAGGTGAAGAGTTACTCAAGTACTTTGATGATAATTGTTGAAAAGTTTAAATGTCTGATGTTCATTGAGATATCTTTTTTGTATATAATAAGGGGTTTTCCAGAAATAAAAAAGGTATAGTTTACTATTGAGAATTTTTGGCAATTGATATCTGCTGGGAGAGGAAGAGTCAGTTTTCTTTAAGGGTGTGATGCCTGATAGATTGACTAGGCTTCTAAGGATGTAAGCCACAGCCAGGAGCATCTGGAGAACACAAATTAGACTCAGTAAACCTTTAAAAATTAATAATAGAGGAGGTGAATATGGGAGAAGAAGACTGATATGATCGGAATACATTGTATGAAATTTCCAAAGAATCATTTGTTTTAAGAGAGAAATAGCGTGAAGGAAAAAATAGGATTGATGAAGACAGCTAAAGAGTACAGTTTTCCTAACGTGTGGACATGGATGTCTGATTCTGAAATGCATATGAATTTTAAGATTGTGGATTCAGTTAGAATTAAAGGTTCCCAAATTAGGCTAATGGCTCAGGTTTAATTAAATGATTTGTGTAAGACTTTATTATGTTTATTTTGTGATAAAATATCTGGATCAACAACTAAAAGGAGAAAATACTTTGACACTTTGACTCAAAAGTTTCTGTGGGTCCAATCCATGATTTCATGGCTCATGAGCAAAGCGACATTGTCGCGCCCACCTCGTCCAGCAAGGAAGACGCGACCCCGGACTCTTCCAAAAGCAGTTTATTCAGGAACCTTGAACAACCTTTTGGCTTTTAACTTTCTAACTTCTTCTTCCCTCTCCTTACTGCTTCTTCTTCTCCTCCCGGGGAAAGCCCGTCACAGAGTTAAATTCCCTCCTGCCAGCCAACCCCAAACTACCACGTGGTGAAAGCAGATAGGTGCACACATGCGGAAGCAGGGCCAGACCTCAGCCACAGCCAATTATGGAGCTGTTTGCTCCAGAGAGCGCCCACCTCGGGATGGTGGGGGGCGGGAGCAGGCACCATCTTTAAGATGCAGCAATCCCCGGCTCTCTACACGACATAGTCACAGGAGTATATTGTAGAGTAATTTCTTTACCTCGTGGCAGACAGGAAGTAGATGGGGCAGAGGTCCCCCCCAGGTGGGGACCAGGAGCCACTACCAAAAGCTTGTGTGCAGGGGCCTACTTCCTCCACCTAGACCCTACTTCCAAAAGTCTCCAGAACTTGCCGTTACATGTTGCCTTCTTTCTAGACATTATGTATTATAACCATGTCAGTGTTTTCTGGAATGAAATGTCCCACTTACAGAAAAATCCATCATCACATTTTTATTCATTCTATTAGACCTAAGTACATATTTGGATGTAGAAAAATCTGGTTTAATTACCACATATTTATTTTTTATTGTTTTTATTCTTTGATGGTTTCATGCATGAGTGTAATCCCCTTCCTATTCCCTCTCAACCTCTTCTTGCCAACAAGTTCCCCTCTTATTTTCATGTCTTCTTTTTATCTCTAGAAGTTCAATTGGATGATTTACATATTCTGCAGGGCACAAGTGAAAGCACACTGGAGCTGTAGAAGAGCAACAGAAAAATGATGGAAAACTTGGGGCCTGGAATAGGGAAAGTTCAACGTCAAGGTGTAGATAACCAGGACCACTTGTGGAGTCAAGACCACCGCTGGCCATCAAGGAGGTGGGAAGTTCTTGGAAATTAGTTCTCTGAAGGATAAACTCTGAAAATGACAGAAACCTGCCCAGAATAAGCCCAACATGGAGGCAAAGCCACCACCATACACAACCTGGAACCTTGAGGGAGCAGGCTGTGGGGAGCACAGCCACTCAGCAAAGGCTGAAACTGCTTCCCCACATAGGGAAGTCCTCCGTCTTCCAGTCTGCTCTACCATCAGTCTACCTCCAAGGAATGTGAATCCTTGGTTCACGGTTCAAGACCACAGGTTCATAGGAGAGGACCACAGTTTTGACTGACTGGAGGGAACCACAACTCTAGCTCAAGGGAGGCCAGCTTTAGGTTCATTGGAAGTGATAACAGTTCCACACTCACAGGAGAGGTCAATTACATGGGTTCCTACTATTTTTATGTCTCCATTGCTCTGTACACATGACTATACTCATGTTTAAGAAAGAGCATATTGGCTTCTGGGCACCAAACAGAAGCAACAGTCACATGTTGGCTTGAATTTCTCTCTAGAGGGACATCAATATTGGAAAAATTCACTTTTAAGTTTTGCTCAGGAAGACAGATGGATTAAGTGTTTTCTTTTTCATGGTCAAGGATCTTGTTGACTTTTTTGGTATCTGCTGTTTCCACAGCTTCCTCCATGGTCAAGGACAAGTGACAAGACATCTTACTGGAGTCCCATTTTAAGTCTTCTGAGTGAAACATGAAGGCCATTTCATGCTTAAAACGTCCCATTTTCACCGCAGCCTAGGCTGAGCCCTGGGAGGGCTCATGGATGAGTCCAAAGGCACGGAATGCTCCTCACCATTCTCACTGTCATCAGTGGCCACCACCTTGGGCCATTTACCCCACAGAGCCGATGCCATCACCCTCCAGTGCCCCTGGCCATCATGGCTCTCCAGTTACTGCTTTCTTTCTTACTTGCCAAGTCCTGGGTTCAGAATTTTGAGATCAATATAAAACCATTTAAGGTTAGAAAAATATTTGTCTTGCGTGATAAAGTTCCTCATGTGGTTCAGGACACACGTTCATCCTCTTGGGAGCTGGTGGAACCCAGGTCCTGAGGTCAGCTCCTGATATATTTATTTTTAATAAGCATCCCATCCATCTCCTCAAAAGAATTTATGGTACCTAAGTTAATACCTAACACCTTATGGAAAGCTTAGTTTATTTTATTTCCCAGAGTATGGTACAGTTTGTTGTAAGTGCCTGGATGGATGAATAAAATATTTCTAATAAGAAAAGATTTTGAAGATAAGTTCAATAATACATTGCCTAATAAATAAGTTTATAAGTTGTTTGTAAGACTGTTCATATAAGGAATGATATCAAAGAAACTTCACCATAATCTTATTCATAACCATTGAACATATGTAAATCCACACAGCAATTTACTTTGGTATGTACTACTTTTACTTGATAGCTACAGCAATAAATTAGCACTGAGCAACAGTTTGCTTTCATATTTTTGTATGAGGATTGTTCCACTTTGTATATTTTAAGTTCATTTTATTCTCCTATTGTTTTTCACACCTCTATTACTCTATGTATGTATTTGTCTTGTGTGTACATGTGTGTGTTCTTGTGGGTGTAAGTGTATTGATGTGCATATTGTTGACACTGGATATCTTCCTGAATTGCTCTCCACTTTATTTTCTGAGGCTGGGTCTCTCTGAACCCAGAGCTCACCAATTTGACCAGATGTCTGCCCTGAGGATACCCTATGTCAGTCTCATGAGTGCAGGTGGGTGACCACCACATTCACCCGACTTTATCTGAGTACAGGGGCTGCTGACTCAGGTCCTCATGTTTGGCTTGACCAGCAAGTGCTTTATTCACTGAGTCATCTTCCCTACCCCATTTTGATTATTCTTGAATGGTTTAACTATCACCTTGGATTTCCAGATCTCTTAATCATGATAATTTTTGAGAGCTCTGTCCTCTAGAATAAACCTTCTCTTTTGCTAAATTAATGAGCAAAATAAAACATATAATTCTGTGCAGATGCTTTACAAATGCATTTCAATAGTCATGGGAAATTACTATGATAAAATTTATAAGCAGAGTAAATGTAGAAAGAGAAAGACTACTTTAAGGATGTAATTTTTATAAATCTGCATATATAAATACATACATGTATATATATCTTGTTGGTTTTTAATACTTTTTTACATTTATTTATTGAGGAGGGCTGTGTGCACCCCATGGTAGGTATGTGAAGCTCAGAGGACAATCTCTAGGTTTATTCTCTTTTTCCACCATGTGAGTTCCAGGGATCAAATTCAGGTGGTCAGACTTGGCAGCAAGAACCTCTGCATGCTGAGTCATCTTGCTAGCCTAACTTTTTATTCTTTCATATCTTTTCCATTGTCATTTTCTGCCATTCCTTCTTTAAACTCACATCATGGTCATAATGACAAAATTTGCTTCATCTCACCATCTTGGCAACAGTGTTCACTAAGCCCATTTATGTTCAGTAGAAGCCCTAATTTCTCACATCTAATACATATTCTTCCTGCTACTTTTATTATATAATCACCTCTTGCTAAATCTAGATTTACACATTTCACACATTTAGTTAAATTGCCTTTTTGAAAGAAGAAAGAATCACAGATACATTCCTGAGGATCCTATCTCATCTTGGGCATATTAAGAATATTATAGAAAAAAAAATTCTCAGCTGCTTTCCTCAGAAAATCACTGCTTAGTTCCCTGGGAATAACCTGGAAGAAGAATAAAATGTTTTAGACTCAGTAATTTCCAAAATCCATCTGTACTACCATCCCACAAGTCAGACTACCTTTACATTTAATAAATCCATTCTCCTTCAAGCATGGAATATATTAGGTCTTCACTATTCTTGCTGATAAGTACAATTAAAAATCCTGGAATATATATGACAAAAAGATACTGAAAATTACAGCAAAGAAATCATAAGGCAGGGCTGGAGAGATAGCTCTTTCAGAGGACCAAGGGTCCCAGACCCTATACAGTGGCTGACAACTGCCCACAACTCCAATTCCAGAGAATCCTACATCCTCTTCTGGCCTCTACAGGCACTGCACAACAAGGGTTCATTTGCATTTATATAGATAAAACACTTATATGCATTAAACAGAACTCCAATAAATCATATGTTTCAAGGAAGACAGTTATTAGTATTGTTGACTACTTGGGTTAAATGCCAAGTTTTAACTGTTTAAAAGTTATTATCATCTTTGAAAAAAGGGTTTTCTTTCTCTTTATCTCCAATTTTCCCTTCTTAGAAGAGACTCTCAGAAGTTGGTTTACAAAATATATACTATTTCAAATTTCTTAATTTGAAAACATTTTATTTATCATTTTACCTTAATTGTGTGAATGTCTTACCCACATGTATGTAAGTGCAGCTTGACCCTGTGTTGGGCAATTCCTATAGAGGACAGAAGAGGGAGTCAGATCCCCAGAACTGGAGTTACTGATGGTTATTAGCCACCATGTAGGTGCTCTTACCTATTGAGCATGGTAATACAAATATATACTTTCCAATATTTGAACAATGTCCTCTACAAAAGTCTCTTCATGTTTAAAGAAAAAAATGACCAAATTGGAAAATTCCAAATGCAATGCTATTTTAATGAAGATATCTCTTATTATTATAGTGTTTAATGATTAATGATTTTTTATAGAACATGGTTGGAGAAAACCAGTATATTTAGTTGTTCCTTTTTAAACCAAGTACTGATTTTCTTTGTAATTTTCCATTATTTTCTAAAAACTGCTTGATTTTATGCTAAGCCTAAATCTTACAGAAGATATAAAATATAAGGTCTTCCTATAATTTCACCCCACACTCTCAGATCTAAGTACTAATAACAATCTGTAATATATTCATGGGAATTCTATATCAGCTTAACTCTTTAAATTGTCTTGTAATCCATTCTTTCTGAGGCCCATAAATATTAGGTGGAAGTCAATAAACCTGATTGCACAATATTCTGGGAAAATGTATACATATGTTCATTTTACAATAATCATAAAAATGTTGAGTCTCAACCAATGAGAAATGATGCTTTGCTTTGCTCCCTCCAGTCTTTTTGAGCATCTCCAGCAAAAATTATGTTGTTGACTTGATTTTAACTCTTGGGAGATTGTGTTTTGAGTACAGGAACGGAAAAGAGATTACCCTACAAACACTATTTCTTCTGTGTTCAGAATAAGTATACATTAATCAAGCATGGAGGCTCACACCTTTAATCCCAGTACTCAGGAGGGAGAGGCAGGCAAATCGCTGTGAAATTGAGGCCAGCCAGGTCTACATAGCAAGTTCCAGGGTGTACATAGCAAGTTCCAGGGGCTACAGGGAGACCATGATTCAAAAAGACCAAAAAATAAAGAATTATATATAATCCTGACACTTTCCTCATCCTCAAAAATTTCTAAGTAAATTTTGATCAAGCAAAGGATAGTTTTATATATTATTGGCTAACTCTTAGTAAGAAGAAAAATTTAAATGTTGAATTGGAGAGATGGTTCAGAGGTTAAGAGCACTGGCTGCTTCTGCAGAACACAGGTTAAGATCCCAGCACCCACAAGGCAACTAACAATCATCCATAACTCCAGGTCAGAGGTATCTGATGCCCTCTCCTGGCCTCCATGGGCATTGCATGCACAGGTGCACATATCCACAAATAGTAACACACATATACATACACATAAATAAATATTAAAATTTTAAATATTTAAATGTTACCTGTTTTGCAATTGCCTATTTATAGTTCCTCTTTATTATTGATAATGTATAATTATATATTAAATTTTAATTTGTTAATTTTGGTATGTATGCTCAAGTGTGCATGTATAGCATCTTATGTGTGAAAGTCAGAGTACAGCTTGCAGGGGTTGGTTATCATCTTCCACCATGTCGGTTCTGGCAATGGAACTAAGGTTCTCAGTCTTGGTAGCAAGCACTTTTACCTGCTGAGCCATTCCACCAGCTGCCTAGACTTTCTTTTACCTTCGTTGTCTTCACCCAGTCTCACACAGGACAGGCAGGGACACCGCTGTACTAACAAGGACTGTGAATTTTATTTTTTATGTTTTCCTCTTCTCATACATAATTTAAAAATCCTGAATCTAAACAACCAGCGCTGTATTGGTTTTTTTGTTGTTTTGTGGAGGTGGTGGTAGTGTAATTGCTTATCTCTAAGTCATTAGATTTTATTTGTAGCAACATTTCTTTCAACTTTTAAATCATTTTTCTAAGTTATATATCAATTTCTAGCTCAGCTGTTTTATATTCTTATTCATTAATCAAAATGTTAGCCTAAATATCATGATGCTCTGGAGATTGTGCTCTCTCTCTCTTTTCCATACAGCATGTTGGATTATTTTTACTGTATAATGTATCTATTTTGTACTCTGGTTATCATAGTTTTTTAGTTCAATTTTTGATCAATTTCATGTATTATCTACAAACAATTAAAAATAATGGATTTCTCTGACTGAGATTACAATCTGATACAGATTGTCTATATGAAAATTCTTCTACATTTTTATCTTTTTAAACTTCAGTCACTAATTTCTAGAGAAACAACTATTCATCACACAATAATGTTTTACTCGAGTGCAGACCACTCACAGAGTGACGATCCCATTGGATTAAAATGGAGTTGGAAAATTCCCACCCACTTGTGACACCTGCAACCCTCACAATGATAGTGCAGTCTATTGTTTGCTAGTCAGCTTAAAGTAAATATTACAGTTGTGGAGAGTGCACCATGCTTGACAATGACAGTCAATCACCACACTAACTGGTTTCCACATCTACTAAACTTTTATACTTAGGATCATTTTAGAGGCGACTTTCTTTGCTTATAAAATTATTATGAAATAGTATGTTGTGTTATGTATGAAACAGCCTCATGCAACTCACATTACTATATGTGTTTTGTTTGCATCATTTTCTATTGTGCTTGAGTCAATCTCAGGTTGTTTGTTCAATGGCCCAAGATACTATAGGCTATGCTTTGTACAAGTACCATTCAGCCTAGGTATGTGAGAGTATACACCATTAGGCTTGTGTAAGAACATGCTCCAATGTTTAAAAGATGATGAAGTTGCTTACTAATGCATTTCTCAGAACATATCCTCTTCATTAAGTGATTCCTGATTATAAGTTAAAACTTCTACTTGGGCTATGGATTGCTTGAATTCTTTCTGAATTTAAGAGAAATTCGTAGATGACAAAATAGAAATAGATGATTGATGATAGGTAGCAGCTAGAAGATAGATAAATGATGATGATAAATATAGAGATAATAGATAGATAGCACATTACTATGCCTTCCATTAACTGAGAACAAGTATCTTTATGTGACCTGAATTATTGTAATTTAGTTTCATAACCATCAACATAATGAACCAAAATCACATGTGGTAGAAGTTCTGGGTTTAAATTCTATCTTCTTCATTGTCATTGTGCCTTCAGGTTACTTGTTTAAACTCTTTGAGGATTTAGTCTCCTCATTTGTAGAACCATGACATTAATATTCTTTTTTTTTACCTTAATAGATCATTTTAAAGCAAAAAAATAAGAATAATATAAAAGCAGATTTTTAAGTTGAAGAATTTTTCCTAATGTGAACTTTAAAAAACACTATTAATATTTAAATTTTAGGCTCATATTCTTCTTAAGGTTACAATTCTCAAACTTAAAAACATAAAAACTTCAATTTGATTTTAAAAAATTAAGGTATATTCTGAAGTCTGAGCTATTTTGTAAGCACCTAGAAACAATTGTTGGCACCATTTTATTATTTTTAATTAAAAACTCAACTATAATGAGTATCAACTCCAGCTTTCTTAAAAAGTTACATCATTAAACTTCTTATTCACCATAGGGAAGAAGAAATGAAATCTCACTCTTACATTTAAGAATAAAGTTTGCCATTTTTCTTAGTTTGAGCAATAAGCATGAATCCTCTTCAAAGTTCATTTTACCCCCTAAATTAACTTTTGTGTGTTTATTATAGAATATTATGTTCTTATATGTGAGTCACAATGCATATGGTCCCTTTATTGAAAATCAAAAACAGATGTGGGGTTTAGATAAGCACACAAAAACATGTGAAGGTCAAACACAGGTTGCTCACTGCTTTTACCATGTTGTAGAAAAGATAGGAATGATTTCCTTGGAGGAAATTTAATCCTTGGTACATTCACATCAAAGAAACCATTATTTTATTTATTTTACCAGATAAGCTTAAAGAGATCTAACAAAAAATGCAGACTTCTTTGAGTTGTTAATAATTCTCTGGGAATCCAGATGATGGATTTCAGAAAATGTTCTGGAAGTCAATCCAAGGATTTCACACAGGTCAATACTTTCCTGCATTGACAAAGAATTGGAATTTCTTAATATTTCTCCTTTATGTAAATATTCAGTTCTTGTCCATGAGAGGCCTGTGGGTCACTTGACATAGAAGGGTGTTCTGCTTAGCTTATCTCTGGAAAGCAAAACTCTTCATTGGCATCTCTTTAAACAGAAGCAAAACAACCTGGTTTTTAAGAGAAAACAAATGGAACTACATGTTCTTGAAAACTCTGAAATCTCTTCTCATCATTCTGACTTTTCTTAGACAAGTCTCATGGCCCTGGCTGTCCTGGATTCAGTATTAACCCAGTTGGCCTCAAATTTAAGGTGATCCTCTGAAGTACTGGGCTCAAAGGTATGTATCACAAGCTCTGGCTTTTCTTTTTAGTTACAACTGCCATTTTGATAAACCCAAGTTTCCTGGATGGCAGAACAAGTCTCTAACTGCATTTCCCTTTCTTCTCCTTGCCAAAGAGTATCAGATTTACTCTTTCTCAACCAAGGTCAAATTTTCTGATTCTGATGCCTGTATTTCCACAGTTCTTAGAAAATCAGTCTAAACTCTGAATTCTTGCACCTGGACTTCAGAAGCACCTTTTTTTTCAATGTCTAACTGCATCAAACATAATAAAAAGTAGTGAGAACTACATTCTTAGATTTGTGTATTCATCTACTATCATTAACATATGCATTTTTTAATTGATTTAGCAACCCACAGTTTAACCACCAAATATGTGTGAAGAGCTCTACTAAGTGTCCAGGGGAACAGAGGTGTTGTTGTTTGAAAGACCTTAGAGAACCCCTGAGGATCTTAGACCATAGTCAAGAAGAGATGTATATAAAAATAGCAGACACTTATCATAAGGAATTAAATGCGTGTATTCCCAGAAATAGAAAGAATGCAAAGAGGATGCAGACTTGCATTTTCTTGGTCACCATTTTATTTCATCATCTGAAATTATGTCTGAGAAATATGGCATTTGATGAAAAGATGATTAATGCAAGAATCGATGCAAGAAAGGAAGAATGGATGATAGCACAATAATGACTATGCAGAAAAATCAATTCATTTGTACATTAAAGACTGTCATGAGGTTCACCGAGAGTGATATTTCCAACTGATTTAGCCTGGTATAAAGGTATTCAGCAGCATTTGCATATTAACTATCTAGGTCTATAGGTTTGTATGATGAAGAAGAGTACATATTGTGAAGATAGAATCTGGAAATTAAAATAGTCCATATCAACTGCTCTCCATACATACGCTTTGCTAAGAAATGTTGATTTGGTAGGCAATTTAAGCACACTGAAAGGTTTTTAAATAGAAATGGCATGGTCTGGACTGTCAGTTGAGAGGACAGATCTTTGGTAAAGGTAAGAATTTGAGAGTGGTGGCAAGAGAGTGGCTGAAATTACAGATTCTGGAATGAGAGTGGTAAGAATTCACTCTCTCCCCTTTTAATGTCTTTGAGCTCCTAGCAGCCTAGAGACATTATATACATAAGGCCAAGATCAGTCGTACTGGAGCCAGATTGCTTAATCTGGAATCTCGGCTCTGTCACCAGCTGTATGACCTTGAGCCAGTTGCCTGATGTCCTTGGACCTCAGTTTTACTCATTTTAAAATATGGATATAGTAATACTGTTTGTATTACAAAATTGTAAGTAAATAAGTTTGTGTTTGGAAAAATTTCAATAATGTTTGTCAAACTTGTTAAACTGAAGCTTTATGTATTGACTCACAAATTCTTTATCTAAAATTTTTGCATACATATGTTAATTTTCTGTTTTCATTTCTGCAATTTATGCATACACAGTTTTATTTTATGAGAGATTAAAGCTTTAGGTATTTTCCTTAAGATGACAGGTAGTTGATGCTAGGAAGAGCTGTGAGATAATCTCTCATGCTTAATGCTCAAGATCATACCAAGTCTTTGATGCACATGGAAAACGTAGAAGAAATGGGGATGATGTGTGAGGCAGAACTTGTAGATGGAGTTGTCAGTTCAGTGAGATACTCAGCACTGACAAAGAGGAACAGGGTGAGCTATTCTTTGACCCTGATTTCCATGGGACCACATGCAGAGCTCCAAATGTGTCCTGTGCAGTTGGGGGATTTGGATAGTTTAGTCTGAATCCTACCTGAGAATTTCAGAAGACACAAGATACAAGACAAGCCAACAACTGTACCAGCAGAAGTAAGAAATGGAGCTTCTGCACTGCGTTCAAAGAATGCATGAAGGCACAGAAAGATAAATAGTCCCCATGATCCTATGATTAGTATCAGTGTCATGAGTGTGAGAAGACCTCCACAGAAGTGTGTTGTCCAGAAGACCTCCAAAGAGGTAAGCTAAGAGTTCTTGGGGGCTGTAAAAGCAGAGAAATTAAGATGGGAAATTTCCTTGTGTAGAGTAAAGCCTTCTAGCAACAAGGAGGCAGGGATCCTACCCATATGTGGGAATGTGGGTCCTGTTCGACTCAGACCTAGGATGAAGATGACTTACTAAAGCAAGAACCCTCCCACTCTTGTACTCTTTTTCCCATCATTCCACCTTCAATGTCCTAAGACATCAGGCTTAGTGAGCTGTGGTAAAGAATCACAGCAGGAAGAAGCCTGTGTCTCCTACCTACTCTAGCAAAAGTGGGAAGCATTGAGGTCCATATAGAAAACTCAACATTTTAACTACTGAGATGAGACATTTTGTATTTAAAGTGATCTTGTGCCTTTGGCCTGCATTCTGCCAACTCCTGTAACTGCACTTTTTCATGCATGAGCATGAAAAAAATCTAGCTTATTGAGCAACCTGAAAGACCAGCAAGAAGAAGAAATAAATTTACTCTGTGAATTGCATCCTACAAATTGCACTGATTCAGGCTATGGGTTACAATTTCTTGTCTCTTCTGTTTTTTTCCCCCATTTTTGCATTTAACTGCAAACAAACCAATTAACTCTATAGATTGCTCAGTGATTTGATTTCTAGATGTTTTCTCATGCCTTCTCTCCCAACTGACTTGAAAGCACTTGTCACATTCAAGACTTCAAACAAACCTGCCATTATTCTGATGTCAATAAACACTTCAATCAACTGTTATTAACCTGCACTCTTGGATAGATATCAGAGGGTGTTTGAACCTTAAAATTGTCCCCCAACTTTTGAATTAATGTCTACATATACATTTTTTTCTGGTTGTAGGATTTGTAATTTCGCTAGGTCCTGAGATGAGGAAAAAAATAAAACAAAATGTAAATATTCTTAAAATCTCTCTCCCTTGCAGTTAAGATAAATTATAAATATGTGTGTCCAGGATTTTACAAAAGCAGGAGATGAATTTTCCTTCTTTGAACTCACTGTTTACTGCTAAGAGCTCTTTGTTCTTTTCTTTCCTCCCACCTTTGACCCCTTAGTAGTAGAAAATGTTAGCACCAAGTATATATTCCTTAGACTAATGAGACACCGCTCCCTAGAAGTTCTCATTTTAAGTGCCCAGGTTATGATCTCATAAATCAATTTCCAGAAGGGGAGGGAACATTCTTCACTGTTAGTAAAGATTTCCTACCCCCTGAAATTGCATTTTGCAGAGTGTGCCTAAGGCACGCTATGGAATATATTTATATTTCCAAATGATATTACATACAAAATTTTTAAACATATGTATGTTCTTGCTCAGGGGTCACACAGAGGTCCTGAGTAAATGCTTGATTCTTGAGGCTCTAGTTGGTTTGCAGAAACTGGATGTGAAAGATGCCAGGGCTGTCCTGCTTCCACTGCATTCTTTGGGGGTGACTCTGATGCCCCCTCATTTGTGCCACTGCTGAGCTACTGGTATGAATCGTTTATTTATTTGTTTCACACTTAGTCCTTCTCTTTGATTTCAGTGTTTTCCAGGATCGAAGCAATCATCTTTAGAGACCTTAAATCATGAATCAAAATAATTTTTCAAGGTGCTTAAAGTTCCAGTTTCTGAAAAATGAGGCAGTGACTTTTACTTAATCAAAAATGGTTAACTATTAATCTCAAATTCACATATTTATACAAATGTCAACAGATATCTACTATCTGTTGTCAGGTGAAAATAGACAAAAATTTAAATGATTACTTACAGATGCCTGGATAAATTAATACTCTGTATCTCTTTTTGAGTGTGCAATGGCAGTGCTGAGGCGGTCCACATCCCAGTTATGCAGAGATGCTTCTCATCTGGAAGAAAACATCCCTTCAAATCTACTAACAAACATCTCACTGACAATGTACAGGGGGCAATGAAGATAGAAGGAATATTTAAGATGAAAGCATGAGAAAACAGTCCATTTTGGAGGTAATCAAATCATGAGTCCCTAATTTAGATTAATTTTTGGGAGCAGACTTTGAATTTGTTCAAGTAAATTTAAAATGTAATTTGAGGGTATGCAATAACTAGTTTTTATCACCACTTCTGGGTGGTAGAACTGATAGGATTGGTTTGGCAAACACAAGACTGAATTTTGTTTTAAGTGATAAAATTAAGACTTTGATGCTGATTTGAGGTTTTTGCACTGTAGTACATGTACTGAAGAATGTGATGATACGAACATTTACACAGATAAGGTGTATGTGGACTGTGATTGTTCTTGAACAATCTTCCTTCCTAGTTGACATACTTATTTCACCTCTTTAGGTATGATAGACCATTTCATAAACCTGGGCTTCCTCTTGTCTGGCCTCTAGGCTAACGTTCATTCTTTTCTTTTCATTTTTGTGCTATGCTTAGTTTTTTAGTGCTGGGAGTGGACCAAAGAGAAAGTTAAAAAGGATTTTTTAAAAATATTTAAACATTAAAACATATGCCATATAGGAAACTCATAAAACAATAAATTCTTACACTTCAAAATTCCATAATTTGAAGGAAGGAAAAAGAAAATAAATGAAATATGTCTTTACTCTGAAATATAAAATCTTTAAAATTAATATCCATAACCTCTTATAAGATGAGCTATCTGTTGACAGCTGGCTGTCATACTGCCCACATAGGAAAGTTTTGTTCTGTGTAGCCTTCCTCATACATGATAATTAATTGACCCATAGATCAGCATGTGGTTCATGAATTACATCCTTAGGTCAAATGTTGACCAATGGAAACCAGTGGAAAATATGACAGGTCTTTGTACACTGCATTAAACTGTCACACTTTACCCCATAATTACGCAGTTACATGTTAGTTAAAAGATACTCTGTTATAAAAAAATGATAAACTGTGAGACTCTTCTCTGGTGACTAAACATCCCCAAATGTAATCATCTTCTTCTAACCTACTACTGGTTGACACGGTTTCCAAACTGGGTAAGAAAGAGAAAAGCCAGTAACCCCTCCATGTTGGGAGATAGAAAGAGAAATTAGAAACACAGTTTCTCCTGATGCTAACTTCATCAGAAAACAAATTATCCTTAGCACTTCCTTAATGGCTGTTTGTTTTCCACATCAGTGTTATTCTGCATTTCCAATACTTATCAGTAGACTGTGAGGGGACAAAGTCCTTTCTTATCTCTGTAGTGGCTGTTCATGATTCCTGCCCAGACGGCTAAACATTTGGCACATTATCAAAGAATCTCAATATGCACGCTACTAAAAGACACACTCTTAATGCAAGATCTTCTGATCTATATTAGCAAAAGACCTTGCCTGGAATTTTTCTTAGTTGTGCTGCACAATGCTATTACTAATTTGCTTTATGAGTCGAAAAATATTTAGTGGAAGGTTGGAAGAAAGCACACCAAGCTAGTGCACCACAATATGAGTATTTAGTTATCCACTTATTCTTCGCACTACATTTACCCTTTGCATGCTTACGTGCAAAAAAATAAACATAATATGAAATTAATTTTTAATTACCAAAGGAATAAGAGCAGAAAATAATAAACTAGATTTAGGGTGGGTAGTAGAAAATGTGTACTGCACAATGCTGTGTAATTGCTAAAAGTGGACTGAAAATTTATCTATTTGTTCCACCAGCCAAAGAACCGAATAAACTCAGCTTTAAAATGTATGTTGTTTACAAGATACAAACTTCATATTCAGGAGAATCCATGTTTTTCCCTTAGATGGACAACCGTGCTTCCTTTTCTTGATGTGTAAGAAGATATTGTGAGGTAACGATGGTCAAGCCATTAGGGGAAGCTCTGCACATTGTCAATGAACAGCAGATTGCAAGCAGCTTGACTCACAATCATAAGCATCATTTATTTTTCTAACTTCCTTCCATTTATGAGGCTGTGCCAATGGCAGGAGTGGAAGAGCAGTTCCGTAGAAGCAACTATGAAAGGGGCAACAAACAGAACAAATCTGATATCTCAGAAAGGTCACTCATGTTTGCATGATTTCAATTTCCGAAGTTGACGTTGGGAATCAGTATTGTACCAGCTTGCTTCAGTTATAGAAGTGGTTTGAGCACATAAATACAGGGTAACTAAATAGCTCAGCCGCCAAATCGCAGGCCTAATCTTTCTTTCCCCATAGTTGATCTCGGTCTCTCTGCATGCAGATTCTACGATCTTAAAGAACTCTGTAACACTGTGAGATATGGCTGGCTGTAGACTTGGCCACCAAGCACACATTGCATATTAAAAATAAACTAGAACTTGAGGAACCTTCAAGTGTCCTTTCCTTTATTTTCAGCTATAACTCTATGACATAATCTGAGCATTCTCAGAGGGATTCTTGTTCATCTGCTAACCTTCAAAACATGCATTCTAGGACCTTGAGCTAAGCATGCCAAAAATAAAAGTGTCTTCAATCTTTCCTTCTCAAATTATGACCTTAAACTAAAGGAAAAGTGCCCATCCCTAGAGTGCTTTCCAATATCAATATGTACATATAAGCTGCCCAAGCTTGCTTTGTTTAAGAAAGATATAACTTTGAAAATAAACAAAGTGAATTAATTACCTACTACCATCAATAAGTCTTTGTCCACTCTTTCATACCTTGTCAGTACATGTGATATGAATCTGTTAAATTCCATAGCAACATGGTCTGTTATTAATAAATGCTAACTCAGAGTGTCAGAGTAGTTAAAAAATATTAAGGATCATCTGGAAAGACAACTGATCTCCAATAGAAGTAGTAACATCAAAGATTTTAAAAAGAACAAGAAGAAGAAGGTATGGTTATTGGATGGCTCAGAGCAAGTACTGTAGTTGATGTAACTGGAGCCTAATAATGACATCCACTTCACGTTATAAGAAGTAAATATGAGAATGTGTTGTGCAAATAATAAAGTGATATATAGCAGGCCAACTGCTCCTTCTGATATGATGCTCCTAGAAAGAAAAGAAGAAAGAAAGAAAGTTCAGAAAAAAGACGTTTGCAGGAAGAAATAAAGCTCTTTCTATAGTCCCCTGAGATTTCAAAGCAAATCACTGAGCTGTTAAAAGTCTGAAAATGAAGAACCCCCAAGAGTATCCTCCAAACCATCAGAAAGAGAATGACTCAGCAACTCCCCTGACAGGTCAGCAGAAGGCTGTCAAGGATGATGCATGGTCTGAAGGAATACCAGAGAGAACACGTGATTAGGCTCCTACTAACAAAATATTTCAGTGTATACAAATTGACATTTTTGTTCATTAAATGTACTTTTAAAATTATTCCGTTAGAATTCGAGGAAGAAGATGGGCCATTACCCTTCCATTTCCACATGGCAGCATTCCCAAAGGTGCTGTGAAAGAGGAAATATGCAGGAAGAGTAATTTTCTAAAACAGTGCTCTGGGCATACCAAAGCAAGGGCATGTTTAACAAAAGTGTACTGTGCTTCATAATGCAAAGGTGAAATTTTGACCTACATTTTAAAGATGGTTTAATAGGAAAAAAGTGGTAGTCATAGCACATACAGTAGCAGAAATGCCCTTCCGTTTCCTTTGTCTGATGCAAAATGGAATTTGAAAACAGTATTTTCTGTGTATACCTCATTTTCTTCAGCCATTCATCAGTTGATGAAGTGATAAGCTGATTCCATAAGTTAGTATTGTAAACAGAAAAATGAAATGATGTTGTTTGCAGGAAAATAGCTGGAGATCATCACATTAAGCAAAAAAAGGAGACTCAGAAAGATAAATAGCTCATGGTTTATCTCAAATGTGGGTCCTAGATTTTATAAGTATATATAAAATAGTTTACACAAACATGCAACACATATATGATGTGAATGAAAGTTAAAATGTAACTATCTGTGAAGTTACGGACACGGGTGAAATGGTCGGAGCACAGCATTTGAACTAAAAACCACGTCTGTCAAGATTTTTAAAGCAAAGGCACACAGAGAGAGAGACAGACAGACAGATAGCAGACTATTTTAAACTTGAGAATTCATCTCAGTTCCCCTGACACTGAAAAGCAGTTGCATGAGTAGTCACAATTTGTTTGCAGAGGAAAAGCTTCAAGTAAACAAAGGATTTATGCTATACCCAAAAGGCTTTTAAATATTCTGTTTATTTCCTTTTTCGCTTTTCTCCTTTGAAGCAAATCTGTTTCCAAGTACAGAACCCTATTCAGGCAAATGTAATTGAGTAATGTGCACACAGTTTAAATGATAGGAGAAACTCCCAACCCAGAGGCCAAGGTGTTTGGCAGGCTTGGAATGATAGTCTCCACTTCAATTGGTCTTAAATATTAGTCTTTAGTTATAAATTATTAGTGGAATTTTTATTGAAAAGAAAGTAAGGGGGGTGGAGAGATGGCCCAGTGGTCAAGAGCACCAGTCAGGACATCACTTTATGCTGAAATGAGACAATTGTCTCCTACAAATGCACAATTTCTGACATTCCTAAAATTATATACATAAGGGTAGGGGAAGTTCTTAATTTCCAACCTAAAATAACTCCAGCTTCACTTTTGAAGATTACCCTTCAATTATTACTTTTTAAGTTATTGTCATAAAAAGAAATGTTTGTTGAATTAAAGGCAGTGTACATAACTTCATTGCAATGGGTGTTTCACACCTTTCTGGTTGGATATCATCAGCACAGTCTCCTTGTTCTTCTTCCTTTCCCGCCTTCTTCAGCTCCAGATTCTCAGCCAAGACCAAAAACAAATTTGGCTTCTTGAAAGACCCCAAGATACAAGAGCTGAGAAATTTTTAATAGTTAACTCATTATTAATGCTGTTCTAATACCACCACTTTTGTAGAAGCTTGTGAAAGTTAAATGCTATAATTCAGCTACATTTAAACCATTGTGTCAAAGTAACTGTGCAGTTCTTCACCCCCTGGCCATCATGTGTACACAAAGTAGTTTCCAACCCCAGGTTCTTTTTTTTTTGCAAACAGTTGATTATTTCTCATGTGTGTGTGTGTGTGTGTGTGTGTGTGTGTGTGTGTGTCTGTGTCTGTGTGTGTCTGTGTGTGTACCTCTAGTACATGTTTAGTTATTTTGGAGAAATAAATATTTTATATTGAGCTAGGCTTCTTCTGATCAGCAGCTAAAATGTGTAATGCTTCTGAGGTATTTTTCCTCAGCTATTTAATCATATGACAGTATTTATTATGCTACTGTGAAGTACTGAATTAAAATGTTTTATATTTCTATAATATCTTCCATTTAAAAGTCTTTAATTTTAAACAAACCGTAGTCTAGCAGCCTACAGAAACACAGCAAGATAAATAAATAATTAGCACATCTGAAAAGCAAACTGAGGTAGAGACTGAGGAGAGGGGTACACAGCAAATGGGAGGGCTCTATGCTTATTGGAACAAAGACATAGCATGGTAGCTACTGCTATCTCACAGCAGCTGCGTTCCCATTGGTACCTGGCTGCAACATCAGGACCATCTATAGCACAGCTCAGTTCCAGCAAACTGCTATAGCTGCAGAGCAACAGAAACCTCTTTTCTGTCTCTGCCTTGCACGCTTCACATGTAGAAGATGGATAGTGACAACTGCCTCTGTTCTGTAGACACTTGACTGAGACCAAATATGAGATGACATATGTATCTATTAACCCTTATCTATAGTGTTTATTTTCACTTGATTTGAGAGCTCTGAAAACAGTTGAATTTTTCAAACTATCATATATGATATAAATGATTTATTTCAATACTTCTGTGACCAAAATTGAAATAGGTTCAAAGACTCTTTTCTTCTGTTTTAATTTTAAAACATTTATTCTTTGTGATAGTTTTAACTGTAGAATTTGGTAGATTATAATTCCACCTAATTTTCCTTATTTTTCCATAGTCAATGTCCTTGAAATGATGAAGTTTTTTAAACAGGCTACTGGATGACTTCTATAAATGAAAAATCACAAATTTAATGTTTCCTTAGTTGTATGTTATTCAAGTAGATTCTGTTTTCTCTTCCATTCCTACTCCAATGTAGCAAACTATTGAGTGATGAGTCTGTGAATGAATAATCCCATAGGATTATCACTTTAAAATATTGGGCTGCAGAACTGTGATTGAGGGTATAATCTTTAAGACTAGTCAGCCTGGCTAAGTTACTTAGCCTGCTACTTAATAGCTATGTAACCTATGACAAGTACCTAATTTAACCTGTGTGTTAAAAGGGATAATATTAATATCCATCCTGTAAGTTGTGAGGGTCAACTGTGACAACATGTATAGAAGGCTTCAAAGGCACTTGGAAACAATGAACACTGAAGACCACCTGTCAGCAGTCTGCATCTACAGTCTCCCTGCATCATTCCAAACACTTCACCAGCAAAACACTGATCATAAGGAACAGTTGAACATAAGAAGAATGTAAAGGTTCACTAAAATAATATCTTTATTTCCACATTGTAAATGATAAAATAGCCTGTTTAGGGTTGGCAGGTTGAAACATTATATTCTTTAGAAAAATTGTACATTTATATCGATATTTGATAATCAAAACATTTGAAATATGTTACTAAGCAATTAGATCTTCAAAATCTATTTTGTTTTGTTAAAAAAAGGTGTTGTTTCTGCATATATGGTATATATTATGTTTGTTTCAATTTTGGATGGTTCTTCCAATATAACACATATTCATCAAAATCTTCAGGTAAATTGTTTTAGGTTTAACTTTTAAGCAAACTGAGCTCTTTGTAATAGAAATTGGAGTCTGAATCTCTGATTTGATAACCCTCCTTTTAAAAATAAGTTAACTATAGCTAAAAGGAAAGTCATAACATAGAGCAGCATAAAATTAGATGTGAAGTAATGTTACCCTTTTAACAAATGCATAATTTGCAATTAAAATAGGGATCGATGTTACAATACCTAAGTTACAGCAATGTGTGCCACCCAACCAACAGTTACAGAAACTAGTTCACTGAACAACTAGTTATAAATCTGTGGGGGAATTAATGACCTTATTTGATTTTCAAAATAGCCCTTGACCTAAATTCTTCTTTAAAAAAAATTCACAGTTTGAAAATGGGACACTGAGAATAAAAAGAGTTAGTACTGCAACTATTTTCTGGAGGAAAAATCTATTACAAAAATAATATTTTTTCTATATACACTAACCTTTTAAAACTTCAGGTGTTTATTTAATGCTGCATCGCCTAGACATGATGAATCCCCGTCCTTTTGGGAAATGCAATGTAGCATTTAAAAACACATAGGCATTATTTATTCATTGTAGGTAGGTGTGTGTGTGTGTTGTGAGTGTGTGTGTGTGTGTATATGTATGAGATTATTTGAAATTCAGGGTTTTCATGTGTATTTACAAATATTTATGCTTCCTGCATTAGCATACTACTTGGCTTTGTGCATTGAAGATTGTTTGGGGAAATAGGAAATTTGGGACTTTAGATATAAGATTATTTTTAAGTAATGAAGATAAATATTCATATACACTACTTATATTGATCATTGATGACTATTTCATCTGTCAATAAAAAACTCTTAAAACATGAACTTTTCAAAAAAGCTTAAAATTATAACATATAAGTTATACAGCAATGTATGCATTTCTGTTAAGTTGAAATATTAATGAATACAAAAAGTTTTAATAAGAGTACAAAACTGCTCAATTATAGTGGGAGAAATTTATTTTATGGAGTTGTCCATGCCTCTCAAGTGCTCTTGGGAGTTGAATGCAATTGTTATGGGGAATTGAATTCCGTTTAATTGATGTTGATGTGTGCTCAAACAGCACAGATATAACAATTAACAGTATATAGAATGATAGGGTTCTATTTTAGTACTACTCTTTCCAAAAGAATGTTGGAGATAGAATATAGATGAGTCCCAGTTTTTGCAGGAAATATATTTTCTACAGTGTAGTAATATTTTGATTCAGCAAATTACTGACTAAAATGTCATCATAACTGTATATTCCTGTCTTAGTGTAGCTATTAGGACTATTCTTTGAATAAATGATATATAATAGAGTCATGGGACTGATAATGACACTGAAGTGCCCATATTATAAAGATTTAATAGCAATGATAAGAGAGATAGTTAAGTAAATCCTGAGTATTAATATTGCCTATGATCATCTATCCCTTCAGTGGTTTCACTCAGGGTGTGCCATAGTATTAGTCAATGATATTCTGTATCTGGACACTGACTTGAGTTTCATATTTAAAAATAAAATCCCACTGCAGTCATTCATGAATCTCTTATCTCTAGTGTCACTTGTGTAAATTAACTCAGGTATGACTGCAATTGAACATCAGATTCACTGATGATTCATTCTCAACTAATTAGGTGACATTTAGGAAACACCTTTATATTTGTTATGAAGATTAGATATTTACACAGGATAATATATATATATATATATATATATATAAATTTGGCTACCACAATGCCCACACAGAATAGATGCTCATTAAAACCTATCACTGCTCACACTATTCAAGTGTCAGGCAAAACTAGGCACTGTTCTGAATGCTTTATACATGTAATTACTTCTTTAACCTTAGTGTATCTCACTCTTTCATTCAAAACAGTAACCTGAATGAATCTATCACTATGTGTATCATTTTGAGAAATTTATATTTAAACATTTCAATTACATGTTAATAAATTAATGCTAAATAGTTTATCCCAAAATATCCAATCCATTTTATTATTATTATGGGATTTCAGGAGAAATGGATTTTTTAAAGTTAGAGTTTAAATATAAATGATTCTTCACCCTTAACATTCACCAAATCATCTAGACAGTTTGTATGTGTGCATAATGTATGTGTCTATAGTATCTGTGTGTGAACATGCTTCTCTACCTGATGAAATGCATGAACATACATGTTCATACATGTGGAAGTCAGAGGTCTGTCTTTCGTGTCTCCCTCTACTGTTCTCCACCTTCATTTCATATTGATTAAATTTGTTCTATGACAAATTCATACATGTATTTAGTGTGATGTGTTTACAGTCTCTTCCTACACTTTTGTCTCATTCCCAGTTGTGTAATCTCCAGACATCCTACATATCACCTTCTCACGTTAATGCCTTTTGGTTTGGTTTGGTTTTGTGATCCATAGATTTTAAATAGGACTGTCTGTGTGGCTGTATGTTTGTATCTCTACTGGAGCTCACCATTTGACACGAAACTAAAGACAATGACTGTTGCTCCCCTAGTGCAACAGGACAAAAGTGCAACAGGAAGGTTTAAGATCCTACGAGTGCCTCTCTACTCTATGACTGGCTATTGAAAGGACAGGTCCAGGCTTATGAAGACAACCTCAGCTGCTGTAAGATCATACCTTTAATGACTATGCCATGCCCTAAAGTTTGTGTTTCAAGGTCTTTATCACTATCTCCTAGTCTTACATTCTCTTCACTCCCTTTTCCTCGATGTTCCCCAAGCCTTAGATGGGGTGGTAGACATGCCCTGTTTAGGGCTAACACTCAACAATCGTGTATTCTAACTATCTTAAGTAACCAGTAGTCTTCATAATCTCTGTCATTCACTGTAAAGAGAAGTTTCTCTGCTTAAAGATGAGAGCAATGTTTGTCTGTAGGTATAAACATTAATATTTAAGGTGCAGTTTCATATGATGCCAGTTTACTTAAACAAGAGTAGTGAGTTTCCCCTTAGGGACTATGACCTCTCCAGTCACAGATTTTAAGTGGGTTTACAGTGCCAAGCATGGACTTCCTCCTGTAGAATAGGCTTCAAATCCAATCTAAGAGCAGTTGGTTATGCCCATAACAGTTGTGTCACTACTGTACCAGTGGTCACATCCTTCCTGGGAATTTGACATTGCAGTTTTTAGGGTTCACAGCAAGGTAACAACACTGATACTGTATCTCCCCCAGAAGTCTGTATAGCACCTTCTGGTGCAATGAAAGTTAGCCAGTAGGGAGGAAGCTTCCAGCTCAGTTTCAGCTTGCTTTCCCCATATGTTTCAACCAAAGTATATGACGTCTTCAACAAAGGGTCTTATCATCTAGTTTCAATGGATAACCAAAAAGAATGACAATAGCCTGCATTGCTTTGGGACCTCTGGGGCCTCCCTAACCAACAAATCATAAGGAGGTATTCTACTACACCTGGCACTAAAATTTGTTTGATAAGCAATGAATTCCAGGAACATTTTCCAGCTATGAAAGGTGTCTACATTCTAAATATTTTTAATTTACATTTTAAAAACATTTTACTTACTATTTTTATTTTATGTGTATAGTGTATTACTTGCATGTATGTAAGTCCACCTGTGTTACACAGTGCCCATGGAGATCCAAAGAAGGCATCAAATTCCCCTGGACCTGGAGCTACAGATAGGTATTAGCAACCATGTGAGTGCTGGGAATCAAACCTGGGTGATGTGCAAGAGAAACCAGCACTCTTAAGTACTGAGTCATCTCTCCAGCCCTGACTTGCATTGTTATTGACTTATAATGTTTCCATATGACTTTTTAATAAGTTCTTCACTTTGATCAGTTTTCCTCCCTACCCATCACTTCCCCAACCTCTTTCCCTCTCCATCTGAACCTTTTCACCCCTAATAGTCTCCCTCTCTACTTTCACATCACCAGTGCTATACTCTAGCCTCCCTTCCTTAAAGACATCACCCCCACTGGCCTCATTCTACTTTTCTAGCTTTTACTGCTGCTCCAAGTTGAATTCAAAAATAGACTCAAAGCTATGATTCACACATAAGAGAGAACATGTGGACTTTATCTCTCTGGGCCTTGATTACCTCACTTCACAACTTTTCTCTATTTCTATCCATTTACGTGCAAATTCCATGATTTCATTTTCCTTTACGGAATTACATTGTGTATATGTGCAATATTTTCATTATCCATTCATCTGTTTATAGACACCTAGACTGATTTCATTTCTTAATGTTTGGGAATAGAGCAGCAATTAACATGGATAAGCAAGTGTCTCTGGTATAGGATACAGAGTCCTTTGGGTTTGTTTCAAGGAGTGGTATAACAGAATCATATGGTAGTTCTATTTCTAGCTTTTTGAGGAACCTCCACACTGATGTCCAAGTGGACTGCATTTGTATGGACACCTCCACCAACAATGCATAAGTCTCCTTTCCCCACAACCTGGCCAGCATCTGCTGCTATTTGACGTTTTCATAACCCATTGTTGTACTGTTTTCCATCTTCATTTCTGAAACAAAGTCTCTCACAGACAGAACCTGGAGCCTGCTGATTCAGCTAGATCAAGGAGCCAGCAAGGGGTCCTCCTGTATTCACCCATGTGCCTGAAGTCAAACAGGCTCCAGTGGATGAACTCACACAAGGGACATCTGGACACACAAACTTGACTCAATAGGCCTTAAGTATATGACAGAATGTATGAGGTCCTGTGGGCAGGCTCTGAGGTGCAGATAGGGAAAGGATGCTGAATACGATTGAGATGCATGTATGCATTTCTTAAAAATTCAATAAAAATATATTTTTTAAAGTCGTGCGGTCATGCACTTCTCTGCTGGTTTTTAATGTGGGTTCTGGGGATCCAAACTTGATCTTCATGTTTGCACGAAAAGCACTTTACAAACAAGTGTTTCCCACAACCTACCTAGAATGCTTTCTAAAACAGAAGCTCGGCCCCTGGCCTGCTTAGAGTTGACTTCAAAATATGTTTTTTAATAACTATGCATAACACATTCTCAGGCAAAATTAGTCTAGAAGCAACAATGCAAAATCATTGTTACAGGTCAAAGGTTGGCAAAAGTGAAAACATTCTCTCTAACACTTTTAACATCAACACTATCTCATTCATGTTCTTAATTCATATCTACAAAGAAATAGCATATTAAGCTTGTTCTTCCCTACATATTTGCTAACTCATTCATTAAATATTGAAACTGAAATAGAGATGGGTGTGAAGGAAAGCCCGGAAATGAGATCACAACTTCAGTCCCATAGCACACAAGTTCTTGGTGTAGACCGACTTCCAAACAGCTGTGTGGCATACATTGTGAACATCTGAGGCAACAAGTAGCCTTCTGAGTCAGGAGGACATGAGCCTGCCTTGTGAGGGCCAAAAATGAGGCCATTCAAGAACATCATCCACAAGATGAGCGTGTTTTATTTTTAACTGGTGCAGGCCTGGACAATTAGATCATCTGGGTTAATTCTACAGCTTAAAGTCATACAAATGCTCTTCTGTATGGACCTTCAGAGTTTGTTCTCTGTAACTTATAGATGTTTTTTTCTTACAGTGAATATATTTCAATATCCAAAAATGTAGACAAAAATTGATTTTTTCATGATAAATACAAAATATATTTTAAATGGAGTTGATTCAAAGGATCTCTTACTCCAAATTTGATGAGATTGAAGTGGTGAAGATACCATGCATTGAGCACAGGCCATCCCTGAGAGCATGAGTAACCACACATGTGCAAAATTCTTGTTCTGAAAGTTGCATTTTTATCTGTAAAGAAAGCACATGAGGCTTCAAGGCACACAAACCTTACTGCTCACAACCTCACTTTGTTCCCAAGTTCTTTTCCCTGCGAGGAGAGGACTTGAAGGAGGATTTGAACTTTCTAATTTTTCTTGTAGAGTGCAGAGTCAGGTCAAGATTATTCTTCCTCCCAGGCTCACTCTCCCTTCTCAGGGAGTCTTCCTCGCCTTCTTCAATATCATGCCTGGGTACAGGGAACGGCTCCCATTCCCATGGAGCTTTAGATACTGTTCACTGAATGCATGCCTGGTCCACTTGTCTCTGGGCATGTGCCTGTGTGGTGCAATGCTGTGGGTGGGTCTCCATCTCCAGCACAGCTGTTGTGCTCCAGCTATGCCAGAGAATGGAGGACGATCAAACAGGGCCTCAGGTGGCTCAGAGTTCCCGGAATACTAGTGGGTGGATAGTTTAGTTATCAAAACCAAGGCAGAGGTTTATATAGGGAGGCCTTTCTGACAGTTACAAAAGGCAGGAAAGTTAAAGGTGGGGTCTTTAGGTAAAGGCAGGAAGGTTGTAGGCTGACGTGGAAATTAGGAATGAGGAAACGAAACCCAAAAACCTGGTTCTGGTCTGGGGTGATCTTTGTGGGGGAAAAGAAGATTCGTATCTACAGTGGCTTCCTGAAGCCAGGTTATCACATCAGGCAGAGCAGGCCAGACTCATACCGTCCCTTCAGGGTATCTGGGGTTGCTTGGCTTGCTCAATACCCTTTTATGATAGACCCAGTCCCCACACAATGCTGAACTGTTCACAGCTGACATACATTATGCATTCCTTCTTTGATGCAGGCAAAGAATGACAAGTGCTTCTAAGGACATCAGAACGCTCTACCTCTTCCTCTTCTGTCTGCTTCAGATTCCCTTATGTGTAACACAACTTCACTACTTTATCCACACTGAAACCTTCATCCTGATCTTATCCTCACTCATCATTATAACTTCCATATGCTTAAGAGGAATTTGTGGAATTCACACATGCCTCTTGAGAGCTAAGATTTTCTTGAGACACTAGACATCCCTCTTTCTGCTGAAATCTACTAGGGCAAGGTTTGCTTCACTGCAGCTGCTCTACACTGGAAACTGGAGCAAGGACTCTCTGTCTAGTAATCTCCTCTCTACATTTCATAAATCCCCACAGGCAATTCCCTTCTTTTTGTGCTCACATTCAAGGCAAAGCCAGAGGATAAAGGCTTGAGCGAAGGAAGCAAGGTCAGGATGGCTGCTGCTTTCCTGAGAGATCAAAAAGATCATCCTATTCTCATTTCTGAGTGTGTGCAGGATGTAAAGGCTCATGATATAAGTATTTATGTATTTTTGTGTTCACTATGCACCTAAAGAAGGATGATAAATTTTATAAGACTCAAACTCTACTCTAAAGTCTGAATTAAGGTCAAATAAAAGTTTCCCCCAAACTTTTACACTAGACATTGTCTTGCAAACATTTTAAGGTGATGTATAGTGCCAACTATACCTGAACTTATCTACATATCAGTATTAGTTCAGGACTCCACCTCCTTACTAATGTGCTTCTGCTGCCTACATGTTGTTCTGGATTCCCACTAGTTGTCCAAGAGGAAAATTAATGGCATTTGCTTCAGTCCTTTCTTACTCCATAGCAGGTGTCGGCAGTGTCAGTCACCTGAACTGCTAATTTCTCTCAAGAGAAGAAAGCAGCGACTTGGTACCAGCCATAGATCAGCAGGCTCTGAGATAATGGCCCTGGATAATGATGAGGGAGGACAAGAAGGAAATGAGGCATGGTCAGAAGTGGAATGAAAGGTGAGAGGGAAGGCCGGGGCAGGCAATGCGGCCTGCAGACTGGACGCGAGGGACAGATGGCGCTGCTTTCCCTCTTTACTCCGTGTCCTCTGATTTTTATACACACATGACGTCACTCATTTTAAAGTGAGGGAAGTAGTATCATGATTATTTAGAAAAGTTGCAAAAAAGTATTAAGTAACCTGTAAAAGTAAAGTTACAAACTCTTTTTGATCACCTTACCCTCAAATGTCATGTTATTATATCCACTGAACACTGTTAAACCTTCTGTAAGTGTATGGTAAAAAAATGGAATAAATGTGGGAAATATGGATGACTACAAATTAAACATAACTCTCATGCTCATTAAATTAAAATGTGCAATTTAACATAGTCATAGTGAGTCATTTCCCATGAGATCCATGTCGTGTGGACACGAATCTGGGAAATGCAGGTTCCTCATTATACTAAACACAAAATCATCAAGACTGCCTCTCTTGTGGGGAATAAGGCCTCCCAACACAACCCTCTCCATAGCCCTGCTATGGTGACTGTTAGGTCTCTCTTGACAACAGGCCCTTCCCGGAGGCCATGAGACCTTGCCTTAATGTACCTGAGCAATCTTGCGAGCTTTGTGTCCCTAACCCGTGATCTGTGGGACGTGTAACAAGTCATGGGACCAGGAACTTGTGGTCTACAGTACAGAGATATGCTTTAAGGTTGTAATATGCTGTCTATAAATCAGACATGACTTATGTCATGGGGCTTGCCTCTTAGAGCTGTTTTGTTTTTGATAAATGCTTAGGATGGCCCGATCTTATTCTGTGGCCTGGAACCTGTGGATAGCTTGTTCTGATCTGCACCTGTGCCTTGGTCTGGAAAATCCATGATGTACTCCCTTTGTAATGCCAAACTAAATTGTTCTGAACCAGGTACCTTTACATGCCCAGAAACTTCCTGGGAACCTGAACTTTTTACCCCTTGCTGATTTGTATGAATCTTGTAACATTTGTGTGGGATATATATATATGGGATAAATGTGCAAGTGAAAAAGGAGCTTCCTCAATCCCGAAAGAGAGTGTTGTGTGTTTCTTTAATCCCGACGCCCCTCGCAGAGACTCGGACCCAGGGCCGTGCAGGCGCGGCAATTTCTCTTATGAACAGAGTATAGACAGGTAGAGGAACACCACTGCTCCTCATTTTCTTTGTACTAGTAAAGCATTGTCCTGCAAGTTCCATGTAGGAACACTATGGAGATTGTTAGGTGCTATAATGAACACTGAAGCTAATTTTTTAAAAATTCTGTGTGCGCATGTGTGTGTGTGTGTGTGTGTGTGTGTGTGTGTGTGTAGTTGTGTCCGTTTCCGTCATGTCTCACCACTTGGGGCCAGCCCTAGTGGTTAGGGGTGAGTAGATGCAGAGTCAAGCCACAGACTCCGGGAGTTGGACGAAAGCAGCCCAAGCACGTGGCACTGCGAACTCGTTTATTGAATATGTGCACACGCTCTTATAGGTCTGGATAGCCAATGACCTCATGGGGTGTGGTCTCAAATACAGCCAATAGTAAGTTTGTCCCCAGTTAGGCAGGTTCCCTACAGGTACTGGTCTCATAATCAGCCAGAGCAGAACGCCACACCCACAGGAGTCATTCCTTTATTCTTCCCAAAGGGTGGCCTTAGGCTAGGCCCACCCTACATTATGCCCAACATGTGTGTGTGTGTGTGCGTGCGCGTGTGTGTGCGAGTGCGTGCGTGCGCACCATAGCAAGTATGAGGAAGTCAGAGAACTACTTTCTTGAGTTGGTTCTCAGCTTCCACTTTGTTTTGAGGCAGAGTTGCTCTTGTTTCTGTCAGTTCACAGTGTATACCAAACTAGCTGGTCCATGAGCTTTCAGGAAATTCTCCTGAATCCTCCTCACACCTCACCATAGGAGCACTGAGATTATAGATGCAGGAAACTGCGCCTGGCTTTTTACACGGGTTCTGGGGATCTGAACTCAGATCAGAAGGCTTGTCTTTCAAACACTCTTACCTATTAAGTCATCTCTTCTCCTCCCCTTTATAGCTAAATTTTATATTTATTTATCTTTGCTGATTTTATATTTATTACGACAGTATTTTGGCAAGTGACAGCTTGAAAGTCAGGACAAGCTAGATTTTTTTAAAAAATGAGAAACAAGGAATCGTTCAACTCAGTGAAAAATGATCCATTTGGGGGGACTGGAAAGATGGCTCAGCACAAGCCGTTCTTGCAGAAGACACAAGTGTACACACATGCAGGCATAACACTCACACACATAAAAATTACCTATTTTGATAGCCTTGAGAACTCACTAAAATGCAAAGTGAGCATACTCATTATTATTCATCATCATGGGAATGCAAACTAAAGAACAAGGAGATATCACCTCATACCTGTTAGAATGACTATCATTAAAAAGGTAAAAGATAACCAGTGTTGGTGAGATGTGGAGAAAAGGGAAATTATGGATGAGAGCATAAATTAACACAGTTGTCATTGAAACAGTATGGTAGTTCATCAGAGTTACCGCATAACTAAGTAATTCCACTTCTGAACATATATTCAAAGAAACTGAAAGCAGTGCTTGAGAGACATCTGCGCCTTCAAGCTTATTTCAGTTCATTCACAGTACATGAGATTTTAAAACAACCCAGTAGTCCATTGTTAGATGGATGAAGAATGAACAGCATATATTCACAGAGGAATATTAGTTAATCTTAAGATGGGAGAAATTTAGTGGTTGTAGCAATATGGATAAACCCTAAAGGACATTTATTACTTACTTAAAATAAGCTTACCATAGAATGACAAATGCTGCATGCATGATTTCACTTAATGTAGAAGCTTCTAGTTGAACTCAACATTCGATAGTCAATTGGTGATTCTCACTGCCTGAGGGGAGAGAGTAGACAGGGAGAGAGAAGATGTTGCTGTTGATCAAAGGTCACAGTTCCACTAGAAAGAGTAATCCTCAGTAATCAATAGCACATCACTATAATCCATGGCAATCCATTTCACGTTTCATAATTTCGAAAATAATAAATTTTACCAACAAAAGTAGGTATATAAAGTAGATTTATTAACTCGGCTTATTTAATCATTCTCTATTATAAACACATAAAATCACATTATTTATTAAAAATTAAAATTTTAAATGTGAATTATTGAGGACTGACTTCCAGAAAGACACTATGAAGAGCTCTGAGGACCTTTTTCCAGGGATCAAACATGCCTAGTAAAAACAGTGAAGATTAACTAATTAGTTTAATTATACATGCGACATTGTTAGAAGGTCCTTCAACAAATGAAGAAACAAGTATTTAAGAAAACCTTCTATATCTAATAAGAGAACTGAGTGCAGCAGTGGAGCCACAGCTTGTCACTGCTCTACTCCAAATCAGCATGCTAGCTGCACAACTTGTAGCGGGTGCAGCCAGGATCAGAGGGCTCCCTTCCTTTCTTGCAGCCTCAGCTCCCACAACAGGACTATAGTGTCTTTGTGGGAACCAGTATTTTTCATACTACCTACATCCCCGCAACCAAACTGCATAAGTTCTAGTGCAGGCAAACCACCTGACCGTTCTAGGACTCCATTCCTCCATGCAACGCAATTCCTATGGTGGTTGTTCTATCCAGGCATGACAGGCCAAGAATACTGAACCCCAATCACCTCCTTTCTGTACCCTTTTAGAGCAGAGGCTTCACAATGGGAAAACTAAATTGGAGAGCAATAACGGAGACTGCCCCTTCCACTGATAAGCCTTGAGTCATGATGTTAACTTCAGGAGAAGTGGGCTGAGGTCCCTACCATCAGCTCTGTATCAGCAGTACAGAAGTTTGTCCAAAGAAAAAGTCTGGATAAAAGAATGGAGGGCTTCCCAGCTGTGTCCTAGGTCACTGATGTTATTTTCAACAGAGAATAAGGAGCTTCCAAGTCAGAGAATGCTGTCAGATGCAATATATATCTTAGTAATAAGCAATTAAAAGGATGCAAGTTGCTCTGTGAATGTAACAAATACATGGTAGAAAAGGTTTCAGTTTAATGGAGAGAATCAGAGACAGAAATAGCTAAACGTTCCCTTGGGACCATAATAAGCTTCAAACAGGAGCCTCAAAGGCTATCCCCACAAAGAGACCCAAATTTAATGAGATCAAACTGTGGAGCAATATATGCCCTAAGGCTTTGTCAAAAATAACAGAACAATCAGTAGACATTGTTAGAAACTAATAGCTGGGTGTAATAACGGAGGTAGACAATTTACTTGGAGGTCAGGAAAAAAAGAGAGATGAAGAGATCTTTTAAATCATTGTTATCCTGTGGTGACTGTTATTATGCTTCTGTCTGCACTCAAGGCACTTCACACTCTTAGGGAACTGGACCTTTACTCAAAAAGTCCAACCAAGCCACACATTTAAGTAAGCAAGCGACAAAAGCAAGAAATCTGGATACAGGTGTGTCGTGAGATTATGACTCAGGGTTCCTATGACATAGAATCTGAATATCTGTTTTTTTAACAATGATATAAATTATGAACATAAGAAAATAGAATATGTGGGATTGGAGAGATGGCTCCATGGTTAAGAGCACTGGCTACTCTTGCAGAGGACCCGAAATCGATTCTCAGCATCCACATGGTAGCTAAAAACTGTCGTAACTCCAGTTCCAGGGAATCCCATACCCAATTCTGACTTCCTTGGGCAATGCACAACATGGGCGCATTTACATACATGCAGACAGTACAGTAAATTTTATCGTACACATAAAAAAAAAAAAAGTAAAATATTTTTTAAATTAACAAAAAAGAAAATGTGACTCATTCACAAGGGAAGAGAGCAGCAAACAGAAAAGTGCCAATGAAAGGACCATGTTGTTCCATTTAGCAAATATTTCAAATCAGTTAGAAATGAAAAACATGGTGCCTAAGGAAGTAAAAAAAAGTCATAATGACAATGTAACAATTGGAACAACCAAATCAAACAAGTAGCAATGAGCAGAAATAATAAAACAGATCTAAGTAGAAACTCGGAACTTGAAAAGTACAAGAAACAAAATGGAAATTCATTAGAGGGATCAAAGCAGATCTGAACTGGCAGAATAAAAATCACTTCATTAGAAGACATTGGTTGAGAGTGTACAAACAAAAGAAAGGAAAAGAACCAACATCTATGATGAATGCAGAGCATTAGCAAGGGCACCAATGTATAATGTTTAAGGCATATAAGAAGGACAAGAAAGAAACAGAAGAAACAGTTTTAGAAGATTCTCAAATTTGATGAAAATCATCTAAGAGCATCACACACTTCTCCCAAGGTAAATGCAAAGTAATCCATACCCAGAAACTCCACATAAAAATGTTTTAAGTCAGTGAAAAAAGAGAATCACGGACACAGCAAGAAAAACAGCTCATCATGCACAAATGAAATCAAGTAAAAGAAACAAAACTTCTCATTGGAAACACTGGACAGCAAAGACTGTTGGATACTGTACTCAAAGTGCTGCAGGAAAAAACAGTTGCCCCAAAGTTTGGATTTTCACATTTTCTTTTATTGTAGTTTGTTTACTAATGGTTTCATAAAGTTTCCTCTTCCAGCCTGGATGGAATCTATAACTTTCTGGTAAACCTCAGTTCGAGTCTCTGGTACACTCTCAGTCACTCTCAGACTTCATTGCCTTCAAGTGTCACCTCCCTTGTCTCTAGCAACCTGGGATTTTGTCATCCTCTTTAGCTCCGCATTTGATGCTATCCTTTGAGGGTGTGGGCTCTGGTTTTCTTCTAAATTCTATGTCCCTTTCTACCTTTTATTTAAGCTCATCTTTTGTTCTATCCCAACTCTGTCTTGTTCCCTAAACTTGGATTTGTAAACCAGCCACAGAAGGAGCTGCCTCTGATGCCAGACGAGGGATTACAGCATAGCAACAACCGCAAAGCTGCTCATTCTGCGAAAAAGTGGGAACTGTTCATTCATTCATTTCTTGATTCATCTGAATCTTGAAAGTCTAAATCAAACAGTGACATTGGGGACAAATGAAATAAAACCTTCTTCAAAAGTCTACCATCTTAGATCTTTTTAAAGTAAATTCACCTCCTATCACAAATGTGGGGACTGGAGGCATATCAGAAATATTAAAATAGTGTTTAATATGCATAAAGCCCTGGGTCCAATCTCAAGCACTGCAAAAAATGTTGCTTATTTTTGGTTTTTATCATTAAATTTTTGAGGATTTAATATATTTTGATCATATTCAGACTCCCCTTTCTTCCCCCTGCCTGACTTCATATAATACTTGTGTGTGTGTGTGTGTACATTTAGTGTTTAAAAGACTATCAAGTCTAATTTGTGTTAGCAAACGCCCTTCAGAGTTGGTCCATCCACCGAAGCCTGCTTACCCCGATCAGTGTTACAGCCTTAAAGAAAACTGACCCTCCCTCTCCCAGCAGCTATTGATTGCCAATAGTTCCTCATCTATGGTTGGAACTTCTTACCCACTTCCCATTTCTTTGTTAGGATTTTGTCTGACTTGAGCTTACATGGGGTCTTGTGCATGCTGTCACCATTTCTGTGGGTTTCTGTGAGTAATTTCTGGAGGTCTGGAAAACACTGTTTCCTTGTGGTCATCCACCATCTCTGGCTCTTACAATCTTTCCACCTCCTTTTCCACAAGCCTTGGGAGACAGAGTATCCTGTTCATGGCTAAGCACTCTGCAGTCTCTTTTTCTATGCAAGTTGATCAGTTGTGAGTCTCTGTGTTAATCACCATCTGCCACCGCATGTGGGAGTTTCTCTGATGAGAGTTGAGAGTTATATTAATATATGGGTATAACAATACATCATTAGGAGTTGGTTTAATATTATGATCATTTAGCTGACTAATAAACTTCCATATGCCCTGTAACCTATATAGCCACAGGTTCCTAGGCCTGATAACAGCATCAGGTACAGGCTCCATCTTGTGAAGTAGTCCTTAAATCTTCATTTCTACTGCCTAGCTTTCATAGTGCTGGAAGGTGATGTGCATGCTATCAGAAGAAAAAAGTAATGCTCACCAGCCTTGCCCAGCTATGAGCTAATCTTAAATATGGTAACATTTTTTTAACCTCGGTGATATCTGTTTATCCCTTCCATTTAACTATTTGATACAATGTATAACTGAAAGCAAAACAAAAATCATAATAGCCAAATCTGATGTTTTCAAATGCAAGATCAAATAAACCAAATCTAAAGAGGCATTTTCAGACAGATGAGGAAATTTGATTGTCAAAGAGTCAGATAGTATCAGTCAGTGATTGTTAATTATGTCAGAATCTCATGACTTGTGATTTTATAAGAAAATACAAGTAATTTTTTAGGTTAGTGTGAAATATGTAGTGTGATAGTGTTATGCCCAGAGAAAGGCTCCTCAAGAATCACCATGGAGTCCGGAGTGTATACAAAAAAATCAAAGAGTCTTTATTCAAGCTTAAGCTTGGTCCCCCAGACCTCACCAAGACAGTGGATCCATTCTGGGAGCCTCCAAAGGGAGTAAGAGCTTATTATAGGTTAGGGACAAAGGGAGGTGGAGATTTACCGTGTTACCTCTGGATTGGTTTAAGAAAGCCTATGTGCACCAAGCAGATTTTAAAATAATTGGGTGTGAATTAGATACTATGGGTCATATACCAAAATTGGTTAAAAAGAGCTATAAGGCTCCTCATTGGAGGGTTCCATCTCTGGGGCAATGCATTACTCAAGTTTATTGAAATGTGCTGACCATTGCCCAAGTCCAGCCCTGACCTCTGTTTTTCTAAGCTTATCACAAAGTGCCGGTCACTCCCTGGCTATACTGGCTTGGGTTTGTTTCTTCATTTTTCTAGGCTTGTGGCCAGGGGCTTATTGGAAGGACAAAATGAAGCCATTACTGCTCAGTTTGATATGGTAAAGCCAAGCGTTTTACAGAAGCAAAGAGAGCAGTTAATCTACAGATATTGGGTTGAGAAGGGGCTCCAGGGGTCCCACAATAGGCCATATTGTAGAATTTGCTATGAAACACTTTTTATAAAAGGTAGAAAGTAGTAAATCCCATAGCATTTGTGCCACTATTGCAGCAGTGGGCATATTTTGCCAGGACAAGTGCTACTATCTCCTTCAAGAGTCTCTGCAGTAACCTGAAGGCCTCCCACTAGGCCAAATCTCTTTTTTTTAAGTTATACAGGTTGAACTTAGGACCTCATGCAGGCTGGACAAGTGATCTACCTCTAAGCTTTAACCCCCAAATAGGCCCCATCTCTTAAGGACCTTAATTGAAGACTAAACCCTGAACACTCAGGTCTTTGAAGGCCTTTCCAGATCCAACCTATACCACTCATGAATCCAGATGACCAAATTAAGAGAACAAAGAAATATAAGAAAATTATTATTATTATTTGATACATGTGCATGCAACATTAATTAATACTAAACATCATGTCACATATATATGAAATATTTGTCAGATATACATGACTTAACAGCTAATATATTGCTACACTATAGATATGTAAGGAGCACAAAATAGAAGGCTCTGTTGAATGAGGGGCTGTTCTTATGCTTGTTCCTTTTCTGAGATTCTCATGACATAAAAATGTATTAGTTAAATAACTAATGGACAAAAAATGAATTTTCTAGGTCATGAATTTTTTTAATAACACAACAAGTTATTGCTAATATTGTATACTTATTTCAAAATGACAGTCCTTTCTTTTCCTTTGCTAAAAAGATGAATGAGATGCTCTACATAGTTTGATGTGTTTGTCATTTAGAGTACTCAGCTAATGAGGCCAATTGATTTCACTTGCAAACACTGCTGTGCTCCATTCTTTTCTTCAACCACTATCTCAAAGTAAAATTTTGTTTATGGCCAAAACCCCTGCAAAAAAGAGGCAAACAACTAGACAGGGACTTACGGTGGTCAATCAGAGTCAAAAGAAACCGAAACAGGAAGTGGACAGTAGAGTCTTTTGACTGACTCTGATTACTATCAGAATCTGATTGCTGTAATTAGACAAGAAGTTGAGCTGACTCATTCAGTATCCACAGCTGGGGCTGAGAATGTAGCTTAGACATAGAGCTTGCCTAGCATATATTAGGCCTTGAATTTAATTTCCAGCATCACAAAACATACAAATCAATAGAAATATAACTAGGCAAATATTACTGACATACCTGACTCAAAACTACTTCCAATATTTGAGGCTGCAATTTCATTATCAATCTCTTATTTTAATGATTCAGTAGTTATTAAACATATACCATATGAAATAATATACCTAATACAGAGAATATAAGTACTTTTTTTAATGCTTATGATGTCCATCCATGTATTCAGTGCATATTTGAGACTCTGTTTGGTACTAGGCATTGTACTAGTTGCTAAACACACATAGGTAAAGATGTAGTTCTTGTTTTCGTAAAATTATTAGTATAATAACTTGTCCAGATGAAGAGAATAAGTGACTATGGGGTACCCAGTCCCACTTAGTTCATCTATAGTGCAACCCCTCATGTAAGACTTAGAGAACACCATAGAAGAGGGAGCAGGAAGACTGTAAGAATCAGCCTGCTGTGAGATACTGTTTTCTGGACATAAGAGAGATGCTCCACCTATGAAAGCTCAGCAATATGGTTGTCTAAACAAGACCTGCATAATGACCACACTAGTTGACATATGGATGGGGAAAATTTCACAAGGTCCCACCCCTAGATGAAGAGCTGTAGACAACTGACACATGGCTTCAAAGAAAGGGAGTATTGTGTGGTCAATCCTAAATGCATGTACATATGAACAACAATAAATAGACTCAGAACTGTGTGGTCAACCCTAAATGTGTGTACATATGAACAACAATAAATAGACTCAGTATGCTTTATATATATATGTATATATATATATGTATATGTGTGTGTGTATGAGGGTGTGTGTAACAATAAAATTGCATAACAATTTTAACTAAGAAGTGGCCATGAGAGAAGTTCAGGCGACCGACACGATATGGGAGGAATTGTAGGAGTTGGAAGAGTGGAAATGATATAAATACAGAGCTCATGTGTGAAATTTTAAAACTAAAGTTTAAAACCTTAGTGTGAAAAGTTTGGAAGAATGATCAAAACTGTAACCGAAAATAAAAATGAAATTCTGCCATTTGCAGCAGCATAAATGAACCAGGAGGACATTATACTAATGAAATAGGCACAGAAAGGCAAATACAAGAGAACCTCACTCACATGTGGAAGGTCACATGGTCAAATACAAGTCCAATACATAATAGGAGTTACTAGAATTTGAGAGGTAGAAAAGATGTTGCTCAAGAGACATAAATTTTTAGATAAATAAGAAGGATAAATTCAAAAGATCAGTTCTACACAATGGTGATTATAGTTAATACCAAGATATTATATACTTGAAAATTGCTAGGACAATGCATTTTAAGTGTTTTTAGCAAAAAATAATATGTTAAATAATTTTTGTGTTACTTTGATTTGGCAATGCATACACAATGTATATGCATTTCAAAATGTGATGTTATACCTACTTACCTGTATATTAATACTTATCTGTAAATAAACGAATATTAAGAAGCAGAAAAGTTTAGGAATGAAATTGGCTTTGGTGCAGAGTATTCTGTGATAATAATTCATGGGCCAATTTCATGTCTGCTCTTCTTTTCCTACTCTGTCTTTAGTGGGAGTAGAGGCCCTTGTGTTCGTTCATTGATGAAAGATATGAAACACTGAAAAAGTAGAAGTTATAACTTCTTAGATTTTACTTCAGAAGGTTATAGTCACTGTTGATACTCGAAGTTTAAGAAAATAAAGCTCTATCTCAAATTAAAGAGGAATACTCAGGCCAGTAAAGAAAAAAATGTTGTGAGGTTATAGCCACTAGAGTACAGAGTACCCAGCAAGAACCTGTGTGAATGTTCCACTACATCACCCTTATAGTCCTAAAGGGGAAGGAAATCTTGCAAGCTATAATAAAATGGGTGAACCCAGGGGGCACTAAACTAAGTGAATACAGCTAGACACAGAAATACCCTAAGTTATTGCATTTATAGAGAGACTATAATGTAGTCAAGCTCAAAGAAAAAGGATGATGGAGAATAGACATAAAAATATTCCTGGGGGCTAGAGAGATGGTTCAGCAGTTAACAATGACTGCTCTTGGAGATGACCTGGGTTGGATTCTGAGAACCCACATGGAGGGTAGAAACCATATAACTGTAGTTTCAGGGGAATCTAACACACTCTTCTGGCCTCTAAGGGCACTGCACAACACAGGTGCACTTACATACATGCAGGTAATATACTCATACACATAAAATTAATGTTAAATAAAGTATTTTAAACAGTATTCTCTCATTTATCTGAAAGAAAGTGTTGTATCTATGACTATACAGAGAGGTTAGAACATGGAAAGGCAGGGAAAGGCCAGAGCAAACATTTGATGAGCAGGGGATAAGTGAAACCAGATACATTGAATATTAGATTTATAAGAAACGAGAGATCCCACTTGGAAAGCTAAACAAAGTGGTAGGGAAGAGGAAGCAGCAGCCATGCACAGCTGTGAGGCTGCAAAAAGAAGGCAACCAGAAGCAACCACTTGGCAAAACAAAATTTCAGGTAGATATGATGGTTAATGCTGATTGTCTACCGGATCAGTTTAAGAGCCAACAAGGGCATTAGTGAAACACACCTGTGTGGGTCTATGTCCATGAGGGTGCTTCCAGAGAAGAATGATAAAGCATGGAGGACTCGGCCTGAATGTGGGCAACAATTATGGTTTCCACTTCCTTTTCTTCCCAGAAAAAAAGAGACACATGCTAGTTGAGCACCAGCATTCACCTCTCTGGCCTCTTGGTCTCATGTTCTCTTGGTACAGCAGTGAGCTATTCCTGTCACCACACCTTCTCCACCATGATGGCTTATCCCACCCAAACCATGAGCCAAAATAAATCCTGCCATCAGCAGTTGCTTTTAGGTTACTATTATGACACAATGACAACAAAGGTATCCAGTACAGTTGTAGATCTGCACAGTGCATAAGCAGGGAGGGAGAGAGCACCCGCTGTGTCTCTGCCTCACAGGCTGCGGGAAGGAAGGAGCTGGCCTTGAGAAAAACTACAAGCAAACTTCTCTGATGGCACAGCAGAAGATTCAGCACTAGAACATCTCCAGAATCCAAACCTTCCACCTCGCTGGGACAGCAAACCAGGGGAAAGCTAAAAAGAGAAGAACCCTGGAGTCTTGTGAGAGGAAAAAAACCCAGCTGTGAAGGTAAACATGGGTGGATGTCACTTCCTCATGGGGTTGGACATTGAAATACATGTATGAAACATACGTACAGCTAGTCCACTGAAGACAGAAGCTGGTGGGGCAGGCATTGAGCTAATGTTGAGTGCTGGAAAGATTTCATGGTCAACAAGAAGGAGGGACTTAAGGTTCCTGTCCAGAAATTCAACTCAGCAAGGAAGAAAAATAGAAAGCAAACTACATACAGCCTGTTCTGGTCTAACTCCTGTTTTTCACCAGCACAGAAGGCTACTAAAGATAACCCACATTCATCTCAGCAGAGACAAGATTGTTGACTTCTATTATGCTATTATTTTCAATTTATTTTTTAGTTTTTGTTTTAGTATACATCTTGCTCAATTAGATTTTACGTTTGCCCTCTCTGCCTCTGCACTGTTTTTATTGTGTGCTCCCTTATTTCTCAAATCTCCTTCCCATATGATTTTCCTCAGATGGTTCCACAAAAAGATAAGAAACACTACTAACCCATTTCATGAAGTCAGATTACCTTAATAGGCAAAATACATAAGAGCATTGTTGAAGGAAGGAAGGAAGGAAGGAAGGAAGGAAGGAAGGAAGGAAGGAAGGAAGGAAGGAAGGAAGGAAGTTATACAACAATTTTCCTGATGAACATGGACATAAAAATTTCCAATATATCTACAAAATTAATTAACTATTTAAAAGATCAATGAATAGAACTATGTTGGCTTTATTCCAGAATGCAAGAATGATTTAATCTGGAAATGAGATAAAACTCATATATCATAAATTGACTCAAGGACAGAAATTACATGACCTTTTCAATAGGAGAACATTTCAATGACTGGGAAGTTGAAAAGGTTGCTTATAAGGCAGATCCTGAACTTCCTCTTCATAAATCCACCCTACGTTATCTTTAGATTTAAAATAATAATACTGCTGAAGGAACTGGGGATATGGCTTAGTGCTAGAGTACCTGGGTAGAATGTGCCAAGGTCTAGAATTGATCTCCAACATGGAAGGAAAGAAGAAGGAAGGAAGGAAGGAAGGAAGGAAGGAAGGAAGGAAGGAAGGAAGGAAGGAAGGAAGGAAAAAGGAAAAAGGAAAAAGGAAAAAGGGAAAAGAAAGGAATTCCAGCCTGGCAAGGCAAATTTGTAATCCCAACCAATAAAGGGGATCCCAAATTCAAAGTCAGCCTGACCTACAGACCTACAGAATAAATTCAATGCCAGCCTGTACAAGTTAGTGAGGCCTTGCCTTATGAAAAAAAAGAAGCCTGGGAAAATACAAAATACATACATATAAATATATAATACATATGTGTGTATATATATCATATGTGATATATATATATATATAGTCGTGTTTTCCCAATGAGAGGCATTGGGTTTACATATGTGTGTATATACATATATCATATACATATCAGTATATATGTGTATATATATATATATATATATCAGTAGTGTAATGTTTTCCCAGTGAGAGGCATTGGGTTTAGTTTTCAATAAGGACACCTGTGCCTTAACTTGGATATTAGTCCACCCTTCTAATCTTGATCTTCTTGAGCTACAGTACTTCAACATAGTGCCTTGTACTTCAGATTTCTCACTGGAAGTGAATGGTTTCTCTGAGGCCACAGATTTAATAATTCTACTCATGAAAATACTCACAAGAGCATCTAGCAAATTATAATTTTCCCTATGACAGTCAAAAATAACTTAGTTTTGCTTTTAACTTGCAAATTAAGAATAATATTCACTATTATTAAGAAACTATATTATTATGAAACTTTTCACCCATGAACTTGAACAACAGTCACTGGCCAAGTAGACTGCAACCATTCCCCACACAATGTAGAAGTACAATTACCTTCATTTGTCTCATCGAAGAGAACACTGGCTTATGAATGCAAATTTTTCTTGTAGGAAAAAATGTTAATAGTGTATTTTTGTGGTGATGACTTCATTATAAAGCTTCAGCAAGGAGTTAACACATTTTAATTAATAATTTTTCATACTAACTACCTAGATCTCTTTTTTTGCTTTTTGCCTTTTTGTAGAGACTGAGATTTTAAAGTTATCAAAATTATGTTATTTCCAAAGTACTCAACTACACACAAATATGCCCAAATTATCCTGCTAAAGTCATTTGTTGAATCTATGATTGAATAGTGGAGAGTTTGTAGATGAGACGCTATAGAACTTTTTAAACAGTGTTCATATATTAGTTAGGGAATCTATCTTTTTCAAATCATTTCCTCTATGATGAATGGTGTTAAGAATGTAATCTAAATCATTTCACTGGCAATTTCACACTGTTTTAAATCTTTGCTAAGCACTCCCTTCTTGAGAATTCACATTACAATCCAAATGAGAAGGAAAAACACTGTTTTGATGTTTTCAGAAAAACACAAGCACAATTTTACATTTAATAAATGTTATATGCATAACATTATATAATATATAAGACATCATTTGGATTACTTTAATGTGCATAATGTGATCAAATTTGTGTCCTCTAGTAAAATTAAATCTAAAAGCATAATCTTTAGGTCAAGCAAACAAGTAAATAATTAGAAAAATTCATGTGTAGCCAGCAAGATGGCTCAGGTGATAAAGGTGCTTGCATACAAGCCTGAGGACTTGAGTTCTATCCCTGAGCCCCACATGGTGGAGGGAGAGAACTGATTGCCACAGGTTATTCTCTGACCTCCATGCATGCCTTGGCACACACGCACACACACACACACACACACACACATACACACACACACACACGAAAGGGTAGACATACACACCTAGGTCATTTTCTTTATTTAAAAAATATGATTAATTGCATTTATTTATTAATGAAAATATAAAACTAGAGCCATATAATCCCCAGTAGAATCATGGAATTCCCATGGTTTCCCAAACTATACTCTGTGTATTGAGATCAGCAGAGCTCAGGGGAAAAGGAGAACCTGAAACACAGCATTTTTAATGATCTCATTTTCTAACTCTTATACCCCAACCCTCTTGGAAAATATGAGCTGAGCTACCTGAGAATCTGGGTGGAGAACTCGGCCACTTATCTCTTCCACTCTATTGCTGGCATTTTGGCTCCCTGCTGGAATGCTGCAAGATACTGCTGGATGGAGGTTCATGGTGATACACTTCATCCACTGAGTCTAGTCAGCCTATGGGCTACAATTTCTTAATATATGCTTGGAAGGTAACTTGAAGGTCATCTAGTTCAACCTTAAACGAATCCTGATCTCTCTTCAAATTTCTACCCACCCTCTGGCCATCATCTCCGGTTCATCTCTCCTTTAATTTGGTGTATGCACCAATCACATAAAGTTAACCCAGTACAATAATAGAATAATTTATTTTAAAAGGTGATAGATTTCAAAACATTCTACAGTTCTCCAGCCAGATATTTTTGGCTTAACTTTCTCACATATTTTTGGATTGACAGATGACTGCAAGGATTCCTGCCTAATTTGCCTTCTTATTCATTCCCTGGGGAATAGAAAAATTCAAGCAAGGCTGCAGAATTTCTGTTCTAGCCAAGATATCAAGTCTGGAGACAAATAAAAAGGGAATTGTTATAAGAAAATTTAATTGGTTGTTGTTATGTCTACATAAGTTGACAGTCCACATCAGTCTCAAAAATTATATTTGCAACTAAACATTACTGTTATTCCTGATGGACTTAGGACAAAACATCTCTGAATTATTTAGTCTCTGATTGAATTGTACAATATAACTTTGTTGTGTTTCAACAAAAAAAATTTCCTGTAATTCAGTCTTAAAGACATTAAGCAGCTATGTATTGATTCCCTTTTCCTCTGCAAGTAATCAATTTAGTTTCTATAGTCTTCCTTTCCCAAAAGGTTGTAACAGCCATAAAAAAGTTATTTGTGAGGGTAAAGGTTCTATACACTGCTGAATGTCGCCAGATGTTCCTGAGGTCCATCTATGCTACCGCCACTTCAGCAAGAAAAGGAGTAACAAAAATTGACATTAGTATAAAATCCGTATCTAAGAAGAAAGAAGAAAACTAAATGCTTCACAGACGATAGGAAATCTCAAGAAATAAATGGTGAAATCCACAAGCTCCCGCATTTACTTTCTGGATAGAATAAGCACAGGTTAATATTTTAATTTTTATCTTATTTACTTCCAAGCCATTTGTCTTGATCACAGGACACAATAAATTTTAGAACTGAGAGACTCAGATATCATATCATCTCTAGGACATGAGGAATTATAGGTTTCCTGATATTGATTCTTTATTTGCCATTTATTAGGTCAGTGTCCTGGGTGTCAGACTCAAAGCAATGAACTGAACAAATAACAGCTATTTTTCTCTCACGAGCTTTCTTTCATTCTTGTAGGAAGAGATTCCCATTATGCAAACAAATGAATAAGCATTATCTCAGATTTTACTATGAAGAATACCAAGGTGAGGTGAGGAGCCAGAGAGTGATGGTGAAACTGGTTCTGCAGGGAGGGCACTGAATGAAGAGGCCTCCAGATTGGAAACCACTGTGAAATGAAGATGTCATCCATGCTATGCATCCATCTCAGCTAGAATTATGTCACCCAAGGACAAAGACACATCCTCAATTTATCTGACCCTCCTTTCCCCCAACTCTTCTTAGGACCTTTCTAACAGTAAAATATTTGAGCATATTTAAGTTACTTTGGAATTTATTTCAACAGTAATTTCATGAGACTGTAGCACAAACCATGTTAGACTGTAGTAGTTTCCCGGTTCTTCTCCTTGGCTTAACTACTATGGGAAATTCCATTGAACAATACCACACACCCACAATGGCAAATGAGAAATATTAGTATCATGGCTTTTTTGAAAGTTAAACACACAAATATCTATCAGCTATATTGGAGGGACCATAAGTTATTGTTTTAGCCTTCAAAATCTTAATCATAGGTTGTAGAAAACTACTGCCATTGGGAATTAAAATATCTAACATGTCATGTTATAACCTGGGAAAACTAGGTTGTTGCATGAACTTGTCCTCCGACTAGCAGGCTGGACTGGGTTTGGTTGCATTCTCCTGCTTGGATCAGCACAAATAAACTTGACTGTTAGGGCTTAATAGGAAGGGAGGGGAAGAGAGTCAGTCATGCCTTCCAACCAACCAGAGGCCTGTGTTATATGTAGGGGGAGGAGAAAGGGTATGAGCAAAGGAAACTGGAGATTGGCCCCTTCACAGTGTTGGGCAGCTGCCAGTAGTTCACAGGGCCACTATTAAAATGTAGACTTTGCTGTGTGGCCTCAGTGGGGGAGCCTTACTCCACCACTCCCCGCCCCTGTAGCTCTGTAGTAAGCCCAAATAAATTCTTCTTTCCCAACTATAGTTTGGCAAAATACCTCGCTTTATCCTTAGGGACCTAGAGGGGAGGGTGGGGCTGGATGCAGCTTGTGCCTCCCTGAAAAGATTCATAGCAACGAAGGTTGTCTTTAACTCACAGAGGAACACATTTCTGCAAACCTACTCTGTATCATGCTCTAAGGCTACAATGTAGAACAATCCTTATATCCAGACATTTACTTGTTGGCACATCTTTAAGGTATATTTATTTTTATTTTATGTGTATGTTTGAGTGCCTGAATGTATGTGTACCATGTGCGGGCCACTGTGGTGCCTGTGGGGACCAGAAGAAGGCAGAAGATACCCCGAAACAGCTGTTATAGTCTTGTTGTAACTCACCTGATGCAGGCTGCCTGACATGGGTGCTGGACGCTGAGTCTGGGACCTCTGTAAGAACAACACATGTTCTCACCCTCTACACCCTCTCCCCAAACCCTGGCTGGTACATTTCTGATGGGACTGAGCATTTCTTGGAGAAACACAGGACATTTAGGGGGAAGAACACAGTCTAAGAATCTACATCTTCCATATTCCATCCCAGGTGAGTCTTAGATACAGAGACAAAGGTGTCTGGAAGTCAGCACTTAGGGAAAGATCTCAGGCAAGAGTCACATGCAAACACATTCATATCTGAGGGTACTGTGAAGCTCTTTATTCGTTTATTGCCGCCACCTCTCCCATCACTGTGCTTTGTTTGCCTAGCGGTATTCTGTGATGTGCAGCTGTTCCACTGACCACTTCATGGACCATTAAGAACTTCCACTCTCAGAAAGATCAGGAAGTATACGGGAGCAAAACAAAGCTAGTCTTGTATCATTTTGATATATTCGAATCACAAACTTCAGTTATTGTTATAGATAAATGGTCTGAGCGAGTCTTTGGTTCATACCAGAAAGGAGAAAGTCTATCATTATCTGCTTTTGCTGTTTACACTGGTGTTTCTCATATCATCCCAATGGTAGGACAATCAGCACAGGGCTGCTCGTCTTCAACTTTTCTGTTCTTTCTAGAACCCTATCAGTTTGAGGGAGGACTGAGTGTTGAATGTGTTTTCCATTTCATTTGTCCTTTCTGCCCTTTGCATGATTGTTTTGTTGAGGCAACCAACATATTTTTAGTGACTTCTTAACTTGACATTTCATGAGTACAGATGTGTCAAGCTGCTCTCTGATCTTTCTACACTTATGTGTCCTTCCTGTCCAGTTCTAATGGGAAATCTGACACACACTGTGATCACACTTCAATACTGACAAGAGGAATCAAGCTGAAAATACCATTGTCTTCACTCAAATAACCTAGAATTTCTTCTTTTATCCATCTATAAAACAAATGGGCTATGCCAGCTTACAGTGTGGAGCCATTAAGAGAATGACATATTATGCTTAGTGAAAGCACTGGAAGCTTCTAGATTTTTGTGCAAAACCCTGAGTCTTCAGGCACACAAACAAGTATTTCTTGTTTTAAAATATACATTTATACTTTCCTAAAAGAATACCATACTTTGTTATTTCTTAATTAAATAATGTACAGTGGTAATATTTTTATATAATTGGGAAACCAAAAGTCTGCAATTAGAAGAAAGGAATTGGTGCTGGGTTAAGATTTAGTAGCAAAAAAATTAAACAGAATAAGGAGAAATAATAAAATGAAAGACTATTTTAGATGATATGCTAGTTCCTTTTCTCCATCACTTCCATAATTTTATAATCTTATCAACAATCTCTTTTACCTGTAATAGCCATTTAACACAGGTATATTGAAAATTGGCATCCTTTGTTTTAGCTTTGAGGGGAAAAAGCCAATATTTATCTTCAGTTTTACTTTACCATATTTACCAAATAAAAAATTCTTTAAAAATCGAAACAAAACTGAACTAGCTATCTGTTTTTGCTGATGGAGGAGAACTTTTGCTCATTTTAAGATAACCATGGAAAGCTTGTTTAATTACACTTAATCACTCTTTGTGAAGAATGAAGGAGTTCAAGTGCGTAGATGCTTTCACTTTCATCCATGGGGAAGCACTGTTCCTTCAGGTCTCTTCCCCTCATAGTTTATACAGCCCTGTTCACTTTAATAAGGGTTCTGCAATGCCTTACGGTAAGATGCATACATACACCAGTGCTGCCATCTTCAGATAGGAAGCCAACAACTGCGAATTCCGAACTGTCATTTGTCACTGTAGAATATCTATTTGCACTTTCCAGAAGAATACCATTGTTGTTTAATTAAACATCAGAAGGTTACAATGCTATAAAAGGGATTTTACTAATAAAAAGTGATTAAGTGATCTATGGCACAAGAATATGGTTAATATTTCAACAATGAAGAAAGTCTTTAGTTAAATGATCTATTTTAAAAGTTTTATTAGGAAAGACTAGTTGTGTCCAAGAAAATACTGTTTTCTAGCAGTTTATGTTAGAAATAAGGTCAAGGTGACAGGAGAGGAAGACTTGCTCACAGGCCTCTTGACTAAAAGATGATGTGAGCTAATTGTTGTATTAACCCAATTTTCTTTTTTTCCCTTTTCTCTTCTGGTACATAAAAATCATACCTATGTTCACTATCTCATGATACCTTCCATGATAGTTCAGTATGTGTTCAAATCAAGGTAAATATGTCAACTCTAACGTATCATTTTACGATGAAAACATGCAAAATCCTTTCTGCTAGCTGCTTTAATTTTTGTTATTGTTATTAAAATGAATTAAGCTGATTTTAACAATTAAATTGAAATATCTACTCATACAAAGATAAAGTAAAATGAGAGAATACATATTAAAATGCTTCTAAATCCTCAAAACATCATAAATAGATCAGTTACTTTCATTCTTTTTGTGGTATTACAAAACTAAATACTTTAAAATTAGTAACATACTAGCTTTCATTTCTAAAGTTTAAATGATATGTGTGGATAATGTACCTGCTACATCCAGAAGGAAAGCAAATCTTAATATGTGAACATGATAGAGGGTTACTGTTTGTTTATTTCAAGCTACCAGAATTTTTCCAGTTGGAACACAGCTGGTTCAAGTATAGAGCCACAGCAATAGATCCACAACAATACAAGAAGCCCTTCAATGCTTCACTACATGAAGAAAGTAACTGAACAAAAAAAAAATGCATATATATTATATATGTATTCTAAACGTTAAAATTGCAAGCACCTTAGTACACATTTAATAGAAGCCCAGGTGAATATGATAAATTATAAGCAACCCAAAGCAGTGTTCTATTAGTAGCAACTTTTCTTTATCTAACTCACTGAAGAATTATTGGAACTATGATAATACTTTTGGTATTCTGTTTTTCATCTGTTAGAAAAAAATTGTTAGAAAACAAGTTGACAAAGACATAAGAAAGAGAAGTAAGGAGAGATAGAGGAAAGTGAAGAAGGAAAGAAGGAAGAAGGGAGGGAGGGAGGGAGGAAAGAGTGAGAAGGGAAAAGATGAGAAAGGAAGTAACTTCACTAACCAGGGAGATGCAGGCTTCAGTTCAAACAGGAAATGTACTTAGAAAAGAGCAGGTTATACCAAGGAAGTTCCTGGCTCACTCTCCCACTTTCCTCTACTTATGCAAATGAGAGGGACAACTGTACTTTATCCAGATCAGTTCTTTATAAGCAAAGGATGCATTCATGCCCATAGCAGATTGATTGATTGATATTCACATATAGCTGTAAGTAACAGTTTATTGATCATGTTGTGGCAGCAAAAAGACCTTCTCAAGAATGTTTATCTTGACAGTTTGGAAAGAAACATGATCCTGCAAAGGTCACAAATTTAACTTGTGCTCCTTTCAGGAACACAGAGTGTTGTGGTCTACAGATGACTACAAACTCCATTTCGAATGCTAGTGTACTTGGCCACTTAAGACCCTTCTTGGAGATTAACCTTTCCTAGAATTTCACACATCTTTCTGACCTCATGATTTTCCTGTGTCCCTGTTGTTTTTCTCCTGATCTACTTTGCAATGAAATAATTGCATTACTATTTCTTTTAACTTATGAGAAATAGAGAAAATTCCAAGTCTCTCTGGAATTGTTCAAAGTTCAGGCAAAACGCTCATTAAGTATACCAAAAAAGAGATTGTTCCTCCAACATTTCTGGAAAAAAAATGCCATTGCCATCTGCTTTGATTTTTAAGATTGTTTCTCCCTCCACTGGCTGTGCTGTGGCTTTCTTTATTTGAAAATACTCTGTTTAGCAGTAGCCTGTTACACTATGATGCACGAAGGTTTTTCTTTATTTTCTGTTTTGTTATTCAAACTTGCCTTGACTTTTGGAGAATATTTTTATCCAGAAATGCTCAGCCTTTGGGTAAAGAAAGAACACTGGGATGCTCCTAATTACAGAAGCCTATGGCTCTATTACTTTCTCGCTATGCTTTCTTCCTATAAGCTCTCTGTGTCTGAATCTCAAGAGAACTAACTATCAATATTTGCCAAAATATTACTCATTAAGCTAAAGTTAATAGAAATTTATTCTAGTAATAGCTAAACTAGACTATTTGAAGAATCCATAATTAGAAAATTAGGAAAATAATGGAAGAAATACTTCTCTAATATTTGTGTACCTTATAATATTTCAAAAAGTAAATAAAAACTTCAGAAGATAAAGTCCAGAAAAGCTTTGCTGGATAATGCCTTTCTGGCTTTCACTTTAGGAATCCCAACATTTGCCCATGCTGTAACTATTGCTCTAATAAAGAGCAACTCAGTTTAATGTGATCCAAACAAAAGGTCTAAATGTATTTTACAAAAATCAATTATTAATACATATTTAATTTAGCTTTAGCTCAAGTCTAGAAAACAGCACTTGTACTTTTCAGCTTTTTCTTCTCTGTGTTTTATTTTATTTGGTTTCCATTTTGTTTCTTACCAAATTGCATCTATTTATGTCTCATGCCCCATCTTCCCTCCTTACATAATATATTGACAATTAGACTAGTCATCATTCTTGCTCAAGACACAGAGCAATACACACTTTTTAAAGCTTTAAGAGCTCTCCAAGATTAAAGCCTGGTAGGAAATTCTTCTCCCTAGATTTGCATTTTTACAGTCCATTATTTATTATTGTTGCTTGCCCTCTTTATGAGCTGCTGTGAGCAATACATAAATAGTCCAAACACATTATCTTTTTCTTTTTGTCTGAACCTAAAATTCTAAGAAAAAAAAATCATTTTCCATACTGCAGATAATGCTGGTATGGCCGGCAGAGTGACTGAAATGATACCTACTGGGTTGCTGGCAGCCTAAGTATCCAGGTCCTGAGCATGACACGTCAGGGCACATGGCGTCCGTGTCAACTCATACATAAGTTTCTCCCATTTCTAATCTCTCCAGGATCCTGCTGTCTGAGTGAGCTGCCCCTGAAGGAAGATAATAAATGAAACATCAGACAAACTTCTTTCCAGCCCTCTCGGCTCACACTAATCATTATTGTTCCAGGCACTCCCAGTGCACATCACCAAATCAGACTCAAGGCACGAACCCTCCTTCATAATTTTAACCTTGAAGGACACTTTCTCTCACTTACAATTCCCAAGAGGAGTAACTTGCTTCTTCCCTAAGTTACTTTTATTTATTATTAAGGAAATCACAAGAAACTGACTGCTTTTCCAAAATCATGAAATGTCTTTTGTCCAGAATTGTAAAAAATAAAATAAAATAAACAGAATAATAATTACAGAGAGAAGGAGGGAGGCACATAAGAAACTTGATTCTAGTAACAGAATGGGCAACATTTTCATCACTCCCTCCCTCGATTCAGCTACCGTTCAAAACCAGTAGAGGTCCATCTTATTTACCAAGTTAAGCAGTCTTCCAAATAGCACTTTGACTAAGGAATTGTTTCCACGTTTCTTTTTAGCTGCAGTAAACCAAGGTTTAATTTAAGAAAATCAGGCATGTTTAGAGCTGGTATACCTTCCAAAAGTGGGATGCTACTGGCAAAGCTAGCTTTAAGTAAAAAAATTTAAATCTTTACAAACACAGATTTATCATCTCAAAGTTAGTGACTTCAGAGAATCCAAAGTATAAATGTAAATATGATCCATAAAAGTTAAATATTTTGGCCATGGGGCTGGAGAGATGACTCAGCAGTTAAGAGCACTGGCTCCTCTTGCAGAGGACTCAGGTTTGATTTCCTATACCCATATGGTGACTAACAGTCTTCCATAACTCCAGTTCCAGAGGGTTTAATGCCCTCTTCTAACCTCTGCAGGAACTGGATGACATAGGTGCAATTATATATTCAGGCAATGCACTCATATACATAAAAGAAAAATAATAAGTAAAAATACATTTTAAAAAGTAAAATATTTTGGCCCTTCAAAATATTTTGTAACTACCTGAATAGACTTCACTGCTTAAAAGAACCCAATAAAGTGAAAAAGAAAGCTTTTAAAATATGTCTTAATAGTGATGTCTGCCTTAAATCTAGTTTTTAAACAAAATGAAGATGATATAAAATCCAGGGAAAAAATAATATAATTAAAATGTTGTTCATTAAAACAAGTTTAACTCCAACTTAGTTTTGTAATCAAATAAATATCCAAAAACCAAGCCAGACTGACCGAATCAAAACTCTTATGAAATTAACAGCAAGCTTTGTTGCTCCTATATTTGTAATTCCATTACTAAAAAATTCTTATGAGTAATATAATAGCATATATGTACATGATCTTAAACCTCAGAAAGGAAAAACAGAACAATCCAATTATAGAACACCCTCTTTTTCTTTGATAGTTCAAGCAAAAGCGTTTTATTTCTTGGGGCTTCTAGAGCATCGTGATTTTCTTTGATTGTCAACCTTATAATTGGGAGAAGTTTTGCAAAATTTACATGAAAAGGCTTAGTTCCAATCTAAGATGTTATGCAAGCAAAACTAGAAACAAAACCTGCTCATAAAACAATAATGTTTTCTTCCCTTCTGTCCAGATAGGAAGCTTCAAAGTCTGATAAAATTATTAGAACAGTCACAGGCTAAGGTAATCTTGACTCAGTGCATCATAATACAGAGAGAAAATGACTGATAGTTAGTTGCTTCTCTCTTTAACATGACATCCTTGCATGCAAGTCTGGTGTACTTTTCTAGAAGTGTTCTTCATGCCTACCTATATGACTTAACTACCTTTGAAAAAATGTTCTTTCCTTTGGCCTTCTGTATTATAATGTTTTCTTGTCATTTTGCTTCAGTTGGTACTGAACACTGTGACAGGAAGGACTGATATACCCTCCATCTCTAGTAAACAGGGGTTAAAAAGAAGAGTCAGGGTTCACTGAGGATGAAAGAAACCAGACAAGTAATCAGTAAAATCAAAATGACAGTAGCAATACACAGGCCTTAATAACTGAAGAATTCATGAAGAATCAGTATTTTCATTTTTTTATATTATTGCTTCTATAATATATAACAAAACTTTAATTTCATCTTCTTTCTGAATATTAGTTTAAAAGTAGAGAAATGAATTAGCAGATTAAAAAATTGAATGCAATTCAACCAAACCATTCCAATTCTCTTCACATTAGAAAAATGGAAATAATAAAAAAGAAATTGTTCTTATGAACATTGATAATCTTAGAAAGTGAACATCTAAAAGTTCCAGTGAATACTACCAGAAGCTGAAGTAAGATATAGCAATGGACATAAAATCTCATGATGTTAGAATAAGCAAAAAGCCCCACAAAACATATTTCAGAGACTGGATTTGGAGCAATGGAGCTGGAACTGACCTGGAATCCACTCCCCCTGAAGGCTAGTTCTCATATCTCTAGAAAGCAGCCAAGGGAAAACATCAGTCGATGGCCCGCACTAGCTTCTTAACCACATTAATGGCTGGCACAGAATTCAACACTGGTGCAGTAGTGGCACTTTTCTATTGGGGACAATCAATGGCTACCTAATTGGTCTTAGAGCCCATTCAATGGGAGGAAACGCATGTGTGGTACTATAATCACAGCCTAATATACATGACTGAGGAGTCATAGATCTGAGAGAAATCCATAAGGCTGTCACATTCCTAGGCTAATGTAACCTCTTACTAAGTGAAACATATGTATACTTATATTTACAGTCAACTATCCCAGTCACCACTGATCAAAGAAGCTTCTTTGCACCAGATGGAGATTACTAAAGATTTATTCACAAGTCACAGACATTGTGAATTGCCCATGCCTAAGTAGCATACCTACAATGCAACCTCTACACCCAGGGCTCATGTAGCAAGAAACAAGGGGTAAAGAAGACACGAATGAATCTCTCAACTCTCATTAATTAAGCTCCCTCATGCAACAGAGGACCAGTAACTCAAAAGGCCACAAATGGCCAAAGAAAGAGTAGGAATCTGCAGAGTATGGGTCCCTGGACAAGACTCACGTTAAGTTTCACTTACCCAAGGCTCAGGCCATCACAGAAGACAGAGTGGAAAGACTGTAAGAGCCAGTGAGGAAGTGGGTAGTTTGACATATATACAATATTTAATCATCAGTAATTAGCATTTCATCTTTTCAAATATGATTTCTATGTATTGGAAACTTTGAGGTCTTCTTTCTAGTTATCTGGAAGCAGACAGTACATCATTATAGATGGCAGAACATTCACTGGGCTGTGGAAGTGAAAAATACTTCATCTTCTCTAATGTTATTTTGGTACTTGTTAACAAAATTTTTTCTGTTCTCTCTCCTTCCATTTCTAATTTCCAGTGTCTAATGTTCAAACTATATTATCTCTGCCTCTCCTCTCAGAAGCCAACTTTATTAACTTCCACAATTGTAATGGTTGTCCTTCTGAGTCTGGCTTATTTAACTTAGAACAATGTCATTTGATTCATCCCTTCCTGAAAGTGGTAGAATTTCAATATTTTTTGTGGTTTGGCTAGTATTCCATTGCAGATATGTACACATTTTATGCATTTATCTATAGATGAAATCACTGATTCCATATCTTGACTATTGTTTATTAACAATATTATTATGTTGCATTTTAAGCCATTTTAAGCAAAGTTTAAAAGCTTTCCATGTCTCTGAATCTACTTTAAGGACTTTCTGATACTTCACATAGTGTTTTTTGACTATATGAAGACAGTTTTCCTTGTAGTCTTATAATATAACCTTGAGCTGGAGAAAAATGATTCTGACTTAGAAGGCCAAAATGCTTGGTTCAACTGGCCAATGAAGCCCAGTGTGACTGGCAAAAGGCAGCAGTCCTTTAGCAGAAACATTAGGCACTCAGAGTTCCCTTTTGAAGAATTTCCTTTCAATCCCTCAGGAAGTCTACAAAGAGAGGAAGCCAACGTTGGATGGATTCCTAGAAATAAGTAATTTTAATTTCTCATAGACTTATATTTCTTATTCTGGAATGAAATTGTGCAAATGAATTTTTGCTATAGTAAAAGCTAAAAAATATCAATAAAAAAATCATACTTCTGAGCTAGGTGTGGTGGCTCATGACTGTAATCCCAGAACTTAGAAGGCCAAAGCACAAGGACTGGTATGAATTCAAGGACAACCTTGGCTATACAATGAATTCCAGGCCTCCAGGGTTACAGCATAATATCCTGTCTTAAAAATAATTATACTTCTCTATGGGTTATCAACTAGGAAGACACAATGAACTAAGTCCCAAAGAGTAGCAGATGTTGATAACTGACAGAGATTCATAGGAGCATGCATACCTGGAAATGAAGAAACAACAAGGTAGAGAAGGGCATTGAAATGTGACTGCCATAGGTAGAAAATTTCAAAGAAATACCCCTGCCCAAAGGAGGAGGTGATTTAAAAGCCAGTGTAGGTGTAGAGTAGATATATATTTCTCTGTGAATTTTTACTATTGGTTCATTCAGGGGCAAGTCCTGCCCTCTGACCAATAAAGGAGGCAGAAAGGCAGGGACACAGCGGGACATGGCAGCTAGCAGCAGCAAGGGGCACTGAGCTGCCGGGCAGAGAATACCAAAGCCACGTGGAAGGAAGGTGCCATGGCCCCAGGCACACGGAGAGCCATTGACTCAGACGGCAGCGTTCTAGGTCCCCACAGACCCAGAATAGCGTGAGTGGAAATGGAACTCAGGCCAGGAATGGGACAGAAGCGGAGCACTGTGGACAAAGAACACATGGACAAAGCAAAAGTAGCTGACCAGACAGAGTTTACTCTTGCAAAAGGATATATTGTGAGGTCTGATCCAGCACATAGGACTCAAAAGCTTGACAGACTTTTATTCCACAGCAAGAGTACTAGTACTATGTCTTTTCCCCATTGGTTAGGGGTCTGACCTCACAGACTTTCTAGGTGGGCTAATTTAAAGGAATCTGTACAAATGAAGTGGGAGGGTTGGGGGGAAGAGCTCCACTGCCCCAGGTCATCAGGTTCAGGAATACATGCATCCCCACCTTTCCTTAAAGAAAAATTTTACAGGGTGTGGTAGAATTAAAAGATTAGAATTCCTTGTCATAAACCAAGTTTCCAGGGTTTGAAAGAAAAAATTGAAACTAGCATTTCTTGCAGTAACAGAAAAGAAATCAAAATCATGAATAAATAATTTGTACAATATTGCACTATACATTTAAAAACATAGAACAATGGATCAAGGGAATATATCAGAATATGAAAATGGGCAGGGTTTGGTGATTTGTGCATGCCTTTAATTCCAGCACTTGGGAGGTGTAGTTCAAAGTACTCCCCTGGCTACATATCAAGTTTAAGTCTGAGTTCAGTCAGGACTACATGATACCTTGTCTCAAAATTTAAAAAAGAAAGAAGGAAAGAGAAAAGAAGTAGAAGAAAAAAAAATGTAGCCTAACTAATAATTCCCTTTATATCTCCCAAATTTTGCTAAAAAGTACTTACAGGGAATGGAAAATGGAATTCAGCAGTCAAAAAATAACTCAGCCCCTCCCTATTTTAATCACTGACATTGTCAAGAAACCCAATGCCCCAGTGTTGAGAAGCATGGGCACTACCAATTTTCTTAACTAAAGGAGAGCTCGATCAAATTTCATCTTCAGCCCTCACCCACTTCAAGTCAGTTTTCGAGCAAATGTGAATAATCAGCACAGACTCTAAAAATGAAGAATAGAAAATGATAGAAAAATAACAGTGGAAACATATACTAATTTCCCCTTCTAATTTTACTGTGAACCAAATAAAAGTGAAACCTAAGCAGGATACAGTCAAAAATATAATCACATTCACTTCAGACCATAATCAAACATTCAGTGAGAAGCAAGAAAAACCCTAAAGAGCAACTAGAAGTGGGAGGTACATTTTCTAGAGGGAGCTGATAAGCCAGTGTGTGAGAGCCAGAGGTAGGTGTGGTCACAATGAAATGTGGCTTTCCAGACAGATGGAATCTTGCTCATATAAACTCAAAGCAATGGTGACAGCATGCACAATGCCCACACAAGCTCATACCAGAAAAAATCCCAGCACGGAAGTGGAGAAGAGGCCCCAGCCTTATCTGAGGAACTATTGGCGACTAATAACTACTGAGAGCGCTGGTTTTCTATAAGAATGCGATGTTAGATAGGTTAATGAGGCTCCAATGGATGGATGCACACCAAAGGGCATTTTGGGACATAAACTATACTTGACTTGCTAGGCCTTAATACATATGACAGTGCAGGAAATTCAGCAAGGGGCTGGAGCTCTGTAAAAGGAATGCAGATAAGGGAGGGGATCTAAATGTGATCAAAAAATATAGTGTCTGAAATTCACAATAGAAAAATACTAGAATCCTCACAAAGAATATGTGTGAATGTCCAATAAGTATATGAAAAGATGATTAGAGACATTGACCATTAGGGAAATGCAAATTAAAACCATGCAGAAACCCACTGGAACATCCGGATTTGATGAGGCTACAAAGACTTGCAAGGATACGGAACAAGTTAATTTCTTGTTCACCTACCATGGAAGTCAATCTAGTAGTTTCTTCTAAAAAGAAGCATGCAGCTATATTATAACCTGAAAGTTACACTTTTAGTAAATACCAAGGAGTTACAAAAGTGTACATTGAATCAACAACAAAAAAATACTTAAAAACAGTCACAGTGATTGCTTACAATAGCTAAAACTGGATATAATGTAAATATGGAGTAATAACATTATGGATAAACAAATTGTGGTATGTTCATCCCATGAAGTATCACTCAGCAATGTCCCAGGAGCAAACACAATACATTGATGCATGTCATTGATATAACACTGTAGCAAGAAGCCAAATGTAAAGCACACATACTGTGTAATCCCACTTCTCTCAGACCAGACAGTTGAATCAATGGTCATAGAAATCAAAATAGTGGTGGTGGACCTGTGGTGTAGATTAACTGAAAAGGACAAGAAAAAAGTACAGAGATATTGAACTTTTATATCTGCCTAGTCTAGTGGTTACACACGTATATATATTCATCAAAATGTGTATTCCATTTAATTGTTTTTAAGTCTTGTCCCCATATTCCATCTCATTTGTAATAATGTGATGGGCAGGATAGCTACCATTATGGACTTGATAAATCCGGGCATTGAAGTTCGCTGAGATATGGCTTCCTGGAGCCTCCTGAATATCTGTGGTCTTTGGCTGTTATTTAATATTCTTTGTATTGTATTCTAATTTTCCCCAACTGTAAGTGGGAACTAGGCCACAAGCATTGGCATAGAGGAATTAAAAGATTTAAGTGCTGAGAGCTGTTCTGCTACGTTAGCACAATTTGAATAGTAAATATAAGCTTTGAATACCAAATATATTCTTTTGTCTCTTGACTACTGTGCTAGAAAATGGGGAAATGTTCCAAAGAGGAACTTGAGAAGACTACAGGGGAAGGGACTGTTGTTGCTAAGGGAGCAGTCTTCCTTTTTGGCTTGGAGATGCTCTTTCCTGCTCAGAACCATGGGGGTGAAGATAAATATTTTTTACCAGTATTGAAAGACCAGAGTGAAATTTGAGAGTCCTACATCAGAGCCAGACTGGAGAGAGGTAGATGGAGGAGAGGCCACAGTGAGAGGCACGGATGAGATCAGCAGGTGGGACTGTAGATGTATAAAGTCTATGTTTCGGCAAGAAAGCAGAGTTTAGATCTGAGACGGGAAGACTACTTGCCAGAGGTGAGGGTGGGGCTTATCCAAGCTCTCAGGTGGTCTTGAAAACTAATATCCATTCCTGGTCACCTGGCTGGCCCCTGCTACAATCCCAGACCCTTGCATTTTTGCAGCTAAAGGAAGTGATTGATTTGCTGTAGTTAACGTATGAAATTGATTACTTATAGAACAAGCTGAACTGAATTAAAGAGATTGCTAACTAAAGAAGAAAAGAGACATCTGTGATCCTCAGTCACGACTGGGTTTACATGTGCTAATGTAATAAACTCATAAATTAAACAATTAAATGCACAATTAAACAAAATTCATGCTATTGTTTGGTTCTTTTCCAACTAGGAACTGATTAGAGAAAAGACATTTTTTTACTTGGAGAAAAACATTATGAAGAGCTGTAGTTCCTATAGAGTGAATGGTGAACATGCATTAGGCCAGTGGTTCACCACTCTGGACACACACATGAGTCCTAGGTAGAGCGTTTAATGAAATAACATTGCTATAATTTCAACCTAAAAATTCTTCTACAAACTCATGTTTGGACCACTGCGATGCTGTAGAGCCTTTAAAAGACAGCACCTGGCTGAGGGAAGCATGTCAGTCCAGATGGGCTCTGAAGTAATACCTGCTCCTGGTTCCAGCTGCCTTCTTGCTTCCTGGTCCACAGATGTGAGACATCTTCCCCAGTATGTTCCTGCAGCCATGAATTTGGCCATACCTTCCCTGCCATGACTTAAGTTGATGAAAGAGGGTAGTTACTCACAATGAAGTTCAGATTTATAGGTTGGCTTGCCACAGCAGGCTGGTACCATCTTTCTGCAGAAAGAAGAAATGTATTTAAAAAGTTTTCTACTTTCTAGTCAGGTAGAAATCAAAAGTGAAGACATTAGAGGATTCAGGGCAGTGAAACTCTCTGTGAAGCAAATCAAACAGCTCCTCAGGGATTTCTTCACCCCGTCTGCTTGCTTGGAGAGAGGGAAATTAAAGATTGTAAATCTTGAAAGTACAGATAAACAAAAATTAAGTCGCTGAATTTCTAGCTATTAGTATTTTGTAATATAACTTTTAGTCATTTTCTTCTGTTTTATGTTTTTGTCTTAAAGAAGGTATATAAAATTATACACAAGTTTTTTAAAAAACAGAATGATTCAGGATAAGAAGAGAAAGTTCTGAGTTTTCTGCAGCTCATTAGGGGAAGTAAGCACAGGAGGGCTACAGGCATGGACCCTCTGGGTTAGTTATAAGCACGCGTCTCACTTTATTTATTATAAAATGTTTAGCCGCACCTATAATCTAAGCACTTGGAAGGCTGAGACAGGAGGATTGCCGCAAGTTTAAGGCCAGCCTTATCCACATAGTAAGTTCCAGGCTGGTCAGGTCTAGATAGAGAAATACTGTCTCAAAAAATATGCCATCCAGGATTGACAACCAAAGGGAAGGAGATATATATATATATATATATATATATATATATATATATATATATATTAAACCTAAATGTGTAAAAGTAAAACTCTCCTGGTAGAAAATTGCTTTCTAATCTTAAAAGACACCCTGAAAATGCATGAAATTTTGTTTCAATGTTGTCCTGTGGAAATTTAGCTAAGGCACTAATTATAGATGCATTCATTCATATACTTATCTATGAGACTGGTCATAGCTTTGGGACTGGTTTAAATGTATATTTATAAGGGACTGAATAATTAAATTTCTAAGCTTTTTTCTATTAAAAAGTGGAAAGTCTTAATGCAAAAGAGTATTTCAAAATATTAATACATGATCCAGGCATGGTTGTGCATGCCTTTAACCCCAGCACTCAGGAAGCAAAAGCATTCAGATAGCTGTTAAACTGAGGACCAGCTTGATCTATATAGTGAGTTCCAGGCCAGTTCGGTCTACAGGGAGACACTCTCTCAAAATATTAATATGTAATTAGATATATATTAGGTCATATAATATACTACATTCTCTTGGTAAGTATATAAACATCGAAAGAAGACTGATGCTTGGTTACAAACTCTTGATAGTATTTATATATGCAAATAAGCCCTTTCTCTTCTTGCACTATATCTTTCTATAATTTTTAGAACTTTATCCCTTATTTAAGACAAAAGCTAAAAACAAATAGGAATGATAAAAAATATGACAATATAAATGGTTGATATTGTAGTGATATAATCTTAGTTTATCTGCACATTTTCAAAATTTATAACAATAAATATGTATTACCTTTACAATAAAATACAAGTGATTGTATATGCATTCTCATAGGGTCTAAGACATTTCAACATCTTCAGATAATTCGGCTGCTGCCAATATTGCATTTTCTTTATTATGCCAGAATTATTTTTTAAACAGCTTGCATATACATCAAGCATTCACACCAGTTGCTTCCAGCTTAGGCAATGAAGAACCTTCCACTGCAGTCTGTTTAGGTTTTGAGACTTGCTCTTGCTACCATGAGATTCAGAACAAAGAAAAAAAGGCCCTCAGATTTCTGTTCTCCTGAGAGATTTCTGCTTTATTCTTTATCTTGAAGCAAAGGAGCTTGCTGATGAGTTTGTTTTGTATGACTTTTTCTACATTGAATTGTGGTAGCTGCTGGCAGCCCAGACCTTATAAATACCAATCACCATTCTAGTTAGAGTGCATCTGCAAATCTAGCACTTTAGCATTTAGCACAGAAATTCTCATCAAAATATTCACTTTGAAATTTCATAGTAAAAAATGGAGGGTATTTTAAGATTTTCACATCTACTATCCTGAGGTATGAAAGGCATTTCTATGAAAGAAGCATCTGATGACAACTCCAGTTTAAGGACCTTTTCTTCCTGCGCCTCCTTTGCAGAACAAGGTGTATTTTCCTGTGCTTATTTTCCTGATTTTACCCAGCACTTCTTCTCTAAGCTGGAAAAACATCTTCAGCAAACAGATGCGCATGTTCTTACTGAAAATGGCATCTGTTGGTTAAAAGTATTTACATGGAAAACTGAAAAGGTAAAAGACACCACAGGGAGAAGTCTTTGGTCCACCCTAATGCCCACATCTGGCCAGAGAAGGCATGGCATGTCCCCGAAAGTTCCCTAACACATCTTGTTGCACATCAGATCCCCAGCACACAGAAGTGTTCCATGATACTCAAGGGATTAAGTGACTAAAGATGATAAATGCAAGAATAAATGACTGATGCTATCGACTTGTTTGTAGAAGATGCATCTTTATATAAAAAAATAATTGTAATAAAAAATAGAAAAACAGCAAAACTAAGGCCACCCTATCAGATAAAGGACTAATATTAGATTTTTTTCTTAGTAATTTTTAACAAATGAAAAGATAGATTGTATACAAGGCTCTGGGAACAAGCGGGAAAGAATTCATTAGAGGTTAGACTTCTGAGAGCCCTGGAGGAAATCCAGTCCTCATATTTTTGCCTGGAGAACAAGTCTCCTCACTCATCCCTGCTAGTCTTACAAATTACATAGCAGAGTGAAAAATCTACCTCTGAGCTGTAAAACTTCTACTTTACAAAATAGGAACTCAGAAGAGAGACAGACTCATTTAGTAGAAAAGCTAAATTTCCTTCTCCTTCTTTAGGACCTAACACAATGGAATTCAAAGGTCAACTCAACTTTCTAAAGGATTGAAAATACAGCCCCTAGGTGGAGCAAATGGTAGCTTTGATTGGTCTGGTGCCTGGATGGAGTTCCGATCCTCCTCTTTTTTATTCCCTGCCTAATTAAAGATTGCCTGGTAAATGTCTTGATAATCTATTATTGCATAATCAACTACACTGAAACCTAGTGATCATTTACAGTATTTCACAATTTTATGGGTTAGAGATGTAGGTTCTATTATTTGGTGATGATTTCTCTTCGGTTCTCATGCTCTTGAAGGAAAGAATTCAGCTGAGAGACATAAACAATTTAAGCAGAAGTTTATTCATAAAAGCAAAGCAAAAATGGTAGTATACGCCAGGGAGACTGGAATCAACTGACCTGAAGTGGAGATTAGCAAACCTCTGCAGTCTGCAATGGTTTGCTAAGCATGAAAAAGAAAGCAAAATAGAAGGTGCCTACGCCTATCCACATGGAGATGCGGTGCAGGCTTGTGTTTCTTCTGACAAAGGCCACTATTGCTTCAACAGTTTGCAGACATGAAAGTTGTAAGTTACAGTAAAAAAAAAAAAAAAAAAAGAAAAACTTGCTTTATGAAAACCAGGAACCATGTTCCTATGTGAAAACAAAGGAACCAGGGTAAACATAACAGAGTGGCATGAAGAGATTCCTAGGAAAATCAGCCAGGAAACAGTCATGTGAGGATGTCGACTCTCATACACTTCCTGATAAGCGGGAAGAGATATGCCTCAATGAGCACAAAGAAGGGAGCCTGGAAGGATGTAGCTGTTGCTAGGAGACATTTTTCCTCCACGGACTCAACAAAGAAAGAAACTGTCTCTACTCTCTCTCTCTCCCATCCATCAAAATGCAGGGAGGATACTGTAGGTGGGCACACAATGTCCTTAGTGCCAGTCAAAGAAACTGACACTATGGAGCTTAAGGTCACATAAGAGTGCATAATTAGACCCATGAAGTTTATGGTGGAATCTGTAATAGTTTGAAGGGTCTTTTTCACAGGCTAGACACATTGCTTCTCACAGTCAAACCAAGCAGTTGTATGACCTTATTCTATAAGTGAATGAAATCTCATGGTCATCTCGTGGTGTCAGCTGTCACCCAGGCCATCACATTCTGCCTGATGGGCTGGGAAATGAGGTTTGGAGCAGCCTTCTCCAATGAACATTGCCTCTAGGACTCATCACTCAGTCCTGGTATATTGCAGTGTTCCTAGGGGGCTTTTCAGCACCAAATGGATTCTTTGAAAGAGAAATTCTGTACAAATTGTGGGGAAAGCATCTTGTTTTCCTTGTGACAGATGCCTTAAGCTCATGAGTTATCCATGTTGCTAACAATCCCTGTCTCCTGTCAAAGCCATCTACTTGGGCATATCCTCAGCAGTCTCGATTGTACTAACACTAAAGAGTAAATGAATCTTAACCCAGAGTAAATTAACCCAGACTGACATTGCACATATGACAACAGAGGATGATGGAAGTCATTAAGTTAAACTTTGAAGTCATTGTTATAACTCAAAGAAAGCCCTATGGGATAGTGCTCCAAACAGGTGTGAGAGTATATCTACAGGAATGGAGCTGATTAGGACTACATTCGTCAGTTAGCCTTAGAAGGGCCTACCACCATATTCAGTAAGAATTAGTTTTGAGATAGGACATTGAATTTGTTAACTTATAAGTTAACAAAAACTTTCCAAAGATTAAATGATTATTGAATGAGCAATTTTTCATTGACAGTTGAACATAGGAGCCTTGCCTTCGCAAGTTGCTTAATGAGACTGAACAGAGATGAATAGCTGATACACAGTAAAATATTGTCCGATTCTCAGGGAAGGCTTTCAGACAGTAACCTGGAAGATGAAGAAAAATGTATCCCAAAGGGATAATTAGGCTGCAAGTCTAAGAATGCTCGAGGTGTGTGACTTGAAACTGGATCAGAGTATGGGAAGAATCAGAACATGAGTCTGGAGAGTAAGTCACTTGAGCAAGGCCAAACACAAGCCAGGCTAGAAGAGCTTCCCCAGGCATTGTGACAGGATCTGCAGAGTTCCCAACGAAGGGAGGAAGAGTTTGAGCCATAAGAAAGCTCATCAAAGAAACTGTCCACTATTAGACTCTAAGTTTTTAAAAAGTAAAGATTAAAGATGTAAAAATCACTGCATTTAATGAGATGAAAATAAGATGATTTCAGTTCTTTTTCTGGAATATTAAATACCAGAATAAGGGGAAATAGGAATTTACCATTTCCTCGAGATGGCCATGTCAGGATCCGTAGAAACGATGAGTATGTTGTGTTACAAAGTAAAAGGAACTCTTGAAATATGATAATGATAAATCTTAAGATGAGATAATTCTAGTTTATTCGAGTGGACCTAATGGAATGATAAAGTTTCTCATAAGAAAGACAGCAGAAGATGGAGTCAGAGAAACAAGAGATAAAAGCAGAGCTTGGAGAGGAGATAGACAGGATGCTATCTCTGAAAACAGAGGAAGGAAGGGGTCTGTGCCAAGACAGAAGATACTTGCTATAAATTGGAATAGGTGCAGAAACAGTATCTTCCTTACAGCCTCTCCACTGAGCTGATCCTGGGGACAATAATAATGCCCAGGGAAACTGATTTCAAAGTGCTCACATCTAGAACTGTTGTGCTGTATTAAGCCATTAATGTTATAATAACAATAGAAAACTAACATGCATGATCTTAAAAGAATCCAGAGGGAAAAGTTGCAGTTTACAATTTGCAATTTACCATGTAAATTAGTTTTAAAATGTGAAAGGAATAGAAAAATGCCAAAAGAAAGATAAGTATTCAATCATTATACATTTTTGTGTTAGATTTGTTTTTAAATTATGTGTGTATGGGGGGTGTATCTGCTTGTGAATGTAGAAGAGGGTGTGCAACCCCCTTGAGCTGGAGTATAAGCAGTTGTGAGCCATCTAACATGGCTCCTGGGAATTGAACTTGGGTCCTCTGGAAGAATGCTCTTAACTGCTGAGCCCTCTCTCTAGGCCCCAGTATTTGCATTGATTTTATTGACTAACTTCAATATTAACTTCTAATTGATTTGATTTGATATTCCCATTTCTATACTACTGAAATTTTTATTTTGACAAATATTTTATATGATTAGGGTATCTCTGCAAATAAAATTTGTAAGGTAAAGAAAGTGGATGATATTTCTCAGTGTTTCTACCTCTAAGATACTTTTATTACTATTAACACATGACCATTAACATGGAATATTTGAAATATTTTTAGGGCAAAATATTTTGTTTTCATATATGCTTTAAACTTTACAATGAATAACAGAATAAATGTTAGTGAAATGTGTTTAAACCTCTTGTTCTTAGAAAAAGTTAAAGAAATGTTTAAAAATTAAGACATTTAGAATAGTGATGGGATTATGGCTATATTTAAACAAAAACTGAAATCCATAATATGAAAAGGCTTTTGGCATATCTAACTTGTATTTTTAAAAAGGATAAAACATAACTAAGGCTATTCAAGGACATACAGATAAAGAGACATTAATCTGAGTAAGGAAATTTTCTATAATCACTAAATAAAATTTTGTACTTTTAAAATGAGCAAGGTCAACATTAAATTATTATTATCAAACTTTGGTTTCAAGATTCATTTAAACACTTAAATTTCTTGAAGACCCAGTGTGTTCATATTTTATCATCTCTATTTACTACCTTAGAAATTAAAACTAAGAAAAATTTAACAGACAAGTCTATCCAGACACCCTTGCTTCTGCTAGACAGTGACACCATTATATATCACTTATTTTGTAGAAACCTCTCTATACTAAGAAAAAGATGAAAATGAAAAAGAAAAACATAATATCTTTGTTTAATTTTTTAAATTAATTTTGGGGGGCCTGGAGAGATAATGGCTCAGTGGTTAAGAGCACTAAACCCTCTTTCAGAAGACGGTCTCGGTTCCCAGCACCCACATGGTGGCTAACAACTCTGGTTTCAGGGGATTCGAAGCCCTCTTCTGGCCTCCACAGGCATTGCACACAGGGATGCACTTACATCAGGCAAAACATTCATATAGCTAAAATAAAAATTAATTTTAGAATTCTAAAAATAATTTCTGCCCTTTTAGTCCATTAAAAATATACAGGGTCTACAGAGGTGAGTAAGAGAGCTTGATGTGCATCCTGGGGAACACAGTTTGAATCCCCATATGAAAGCCTAGACATGGTCATGTGTGTTTGTAACCCCAACTTTGGGGACAGAAGACAGGTGAGTCCCAAGATCTTGGTGATTAACCAGCCTAGAGAAAAACAGCAAGCTTCTGGCTTAGTGAGAAACCCTGTCTTAAGGCAGAAAATGATACAAGACAACCAACATTGTCTTCTGTCTTTCACAAATGAGTTCACCCATGCCCCCAACACACAAACAAGTATGAAAACACATAGTTTAGTAAAAACCAAGAACCTATAACTGTGCAATCAAAATTATCAAAATTAACTCAAAAGCAGATTTTTAGGAGAATAACCTAATAACCATCACAGGACTTGAACGTATTGTCATAGACTTACATGCAACTAGCACTCCACAGTGAAGCAGTAGAAGGATACATTCAGATATTAAAGAACGAGAGAAATCTGCAAACAAAAGTTCAAGATAACATTTTAAGAGCATATACTTCCACAACAAAGCCTAAAACCAGTCTCATTGATGAGATGCATACAAACATCTGAACTAAAAGACTAGTAAACTCAAAAAGGCTAATAGTAAATTGATGCTGGCTGGGCTTGATCTGGGCTTTGTCCTTCTAAAGTATAATTACTCATTAGCGCACCTTAGGTTATCTTTCTCTATGATGAGGAGCCTGGGATGCTGCTGAGCTTTGTACTTCGTCATTCCCCTCCAATTACGGTCACTTATAGAGTCTTTAAATCTCTATTTCTGTAAGAGATGCGTCTGTCTTTGAAGTGAAATCACAGGATAACATAATTATATTAATAGAACATGAACATTATGTAAATTATGGATACATGAATTTCCTGTTTGTGCAGCTATCAGCTTGGGTGCTTTTCTTAAAAATTACATGAGAACCTAAGAGTGCATTAAATTATTTACCTAGATAAGAATTACTTTCCAAAATATAATGTTTATTTGGCACTCATTTCATAGATATTGTTAGCATGCAGTATATTACACAAAGTGTATTCTTAAAGTATTACCATTTCAGCAAATGCCAAAAAATATTTGACAACATTTGATATACATTACTGATTTTTAAAAGAATACTAAAAATGAAAGAATCTTTTTCAACATGTTGAAGAACATGAGACTTAAATCAATATACAACATAATACTGGAGAGTGTATTCCTAGAGTGATTTTCATCAAAATCAAAGATCCAGAGGAGAAAAATCTATAATCACCAATGTTATTTTGCATTGTTCTGACAAGTCTTAGAAAGGAATAACGTATGAAACAAAAATAAAATATCTTTGGTTTCAAGTGCATCTAACGGAGGAAAATTAACTTGGACTTAGTATTTTGAAAATTTGTGAAGCAGGGCTGAGGAAATTGCTCTGCAGATAAAGTGCTTGTGGCACAACCAGGAGGACCGGACTTCGGAGAGAGCCCACATCAAAAGCCAGGCAGATGTGACTGCCACCTGTAATCCCAGTTTAAAGTAACACTCAGCTAGGGAAGGGCATGACTATCCTGCCAGTGGCTCTTGGGGCCCTCTTGGAAACTGACAATGGAAAAATAAGCCAAAGATTATGATAATGGAGAGTTCATGCAGGAGTCCATGAAAATGGCCAGTTATCACCTGAAAACAACATCCAGCCTTGCTTTATTGCAAGAGATGAAAAATAGAGGAAAATACCACCTTTTCACATATGCATTTGAAACAGGCAAGTCAAGGAAAAAAGTATTAATATAAGAATTCTTGTGCAGTGTAGAGTTGTTTCCATACTTTGTTTTTCTTTTTCTTCAGGAGTATCCTATGTGCCTAGATTCTGTGTGTTTCTAGAAAGGTTATTTGTATACACACAAACATTGGTACATATGTGTTTGTTCATAACATTTTTGCATTGTTTTAGCCTTGCCTTATATCCTGGAGTTTATTTTATATCAGAACATGTGAAACCAACTCATTTCTAATTTCTGTATAGAGATTTCAGCTTCACCTGTGATTTCCTCCCCAGCACCTTCCACTTTCCCATCCCCTAAATGTCTCTGTACTGATATCTGAGTGACACATGGGTCTTTGATGCTGGATAACATTGCTGAACAGCAGAGATCACTTTGGAGTGTGAAAAATGCCTTGTGTTGGTTCAAAGTGAAACTCCAGTCTTTTGATGAATCAGAAAGTTGTCCGTGAGAAGAAGTGCAGAACGTCTTGCTATGGCAAGCAGAATCAGCTCTGCTTGTAGCAGACCCTTAGAAAATAACAATGGAGAAACTAAGTCTCCGGGAACAACGACCACCCAGGAATTAAAGTCACCTTCATGTGCATTCCACCACCAGACTTTCCAGTTCCCAAGGCATTTTCTAGCAGTGTAAGTTACCATAAGTTTTCTTGATAGTTCCAACATGAATAGCATAGACTGAAGCAGTCATCCTTGGTAATGGCCCGACCACATTTATATAACCAACACCATGTAGGTAGATGGGTGAGTTGCTTACAAATTTTTACTATTACAAACAAGAAGTTTATGAGAGAGAAGCCTATGAGTTACTAACTTAAACAATAAACTAAATAAATAAAATCAGTATGTCTAAAGGGATCATTCCTTCAATTGAAATTGCTACCCAAATGACAGTGAACTTAAATATTCCAAATTTCACTGCAAGGTGTTTATAGCAATTTTTATGCAATAATACATTAACAAAATATGAAAATGCCTGTTTCCCAGATAGGCATTAACAAAGGGTCAGACAACTTCTAATCATCAAAATTTTTGTTTACAGTAGCAGTATTTAATACTGGTAAAAGCATAGTAGACAAGACATCCCTATCTAATTCTGTTAGGAAGGTCAGATTGCCTTCAACCTTTCTGAAAAGCAATCAGACAATATGAACCAGGAGACTTAACAAGTTCATACTTTCTGAATGAACAATTTTTACCTCAAGAACTATAACATGAGAAAAATTGGAGATTTGGAGGGTGATTTGTACATACAAGAATATAGAATCATTTTTTTAAACACTGCATTTAAAAGAAATCAAGGCATATCTGTACAATATTATTCAGTCATTAAACATGTTTGGGGAGAAACAGTAACAGTAAAATATGTTTCAATATGGGCTACATCAGAAGCAATCAGTAATATAAAGCAAGATTTAAAATATGAAAATGTGCACACATATACACATGTATATGCATGCCTCTATATTGGCATATATGGGGTATTACTTACTCTTTATATATGCATATACATGTAACAAACTTTTTGAATAATCATTTCCAGTTTTTCTTTTCTTGGTACACTGAGCAGTGAATGATTCTTAATTTACTCTTAACAATCTCTGACATTTCTAAAATTCTAAGTAATGAACATGTGTCATTTTATAATCAAGAAAATGTTACTTTCCTTTGCTGTCCCTTGGGTTTAACTTAACAAGGCATTTGACTTTATAATTAATCAGAAGCAACAATCACTTCTGGCTCATGAAACTTGTGACATAAATGAAAAATGAATACTTTCCATAGTGTTTCTGATAGCAATGCTGGTCTTTCTACTCTATACCCTCGATTTATAATGGTGTAAGGCAATGGAAATATTTATTAGCTACTTTAAATGCCCCTGCCTAATTCCCATTAAAGCTTTTTCTAAAGTAATTTAAACTCATCATACATAATTCCTGGGCAGAGTGAGCTGTCATGCAAATATTTAGTTGATATTTGGTTGATTCAGTAGTTTTCAGTATTAGTCATATTATGTAGCATGTTATGAGCAAAATCATGTTTCTTAAACTAGAAAAAATAGACATTCATAGCTAAGTTCACAAATGAATGTAAATTGTGTCACTATGGACAGAGGCTGCATAAAGTGAGATGGTTAAAAGTAAGAACTCTGAGTTCAACCCAGAAGCCATATACCAGCTGTGTGGCTCAGAGCCAGTTATGTAACTTCTATGTACTCAGTTTGCTGATATGCAAACTGAAAGTTTTTTAAATTTCTGTTTTATAAGATTATTATGAACAGATTATTTGAGATCCTATTCATGGCATTTGTCAAGATTTACCTATAATAAAATAAAAATGAGCAGAATTTTATATATATAAATATATATATATATATATATATAGAGAGAGAGAGAGAGAGAGATCATTTATTAGAAACATGTGGCTGAGCTGGCAGAGAAGTCTCCCTGCATAGTTGATGGTTGAATGGCAAGCACCATTGATTTGAAGGGCACAGAACAAACTGCACAATATTAGGACAGAGCATGCAGAAAAGTAAGGAAAGGCAACATACAGCATATTTGCCTGCATTAAATATCTGGAGTTTTATTAAAGTGTTCTGTGGAATGGGTAACTTTTAGAACTCACTCTGTTTGTATAGCCAAGAACTGACTGGAAAAGTGCAACAAGGGAAAGGAGAAGGTCCATGTTAGGCTCTCAGAACAGGACAGGAGAGAGAAAAGACTGCTGGAACAAGGGCAAATGTGGTCAAGAGGCAAAAAGGTGGGCGATTTTGAGGACTATTGAGAAGAAGGCGTAACCTTCCTAAGATGATACTAAGAATGGGAAAAAAGGGAATTGTAATGTTAAATTTCTGGGCTCCTGTAGCTACTCAAACAAGGACCCCTGAGAGAAACAACTAGATTTGGCAAATGGAGCATGATTTTGTGTCTAAATAGTTTGAGTTTGAAGTGACTGAATCATCTAAGTAAAAGGCCTGGTAAACCATTGTTCTATGAACCTACAGTTCAAGAGTGCAAAGCTGCTGTCACTGTCACCAAGAGAGTCAAATAAGCAGCTTGAAAGGAGAAAAGGCATGTCTGAGTTCACACCTACGGAGGTTTCAGACCACAGTCAGTTGATTCTGTTGTTTTTAAGCTCATTGGGAAGCAGTACATCATGGAAGAGAGCTCACAGTACAGTGAGCTGCTCCCCTCACTGCAATGGGAAAGCACAAAGGGAGAGAGAGCAGAGTCTGGGGTCTGCCAGTAACCTATCTTGTGTCCACCTAGGCTCACTTCCCAAAGGCTCCATCACTTCACAGTGGTGGTCAGGCCTTCAACACGCAGACTTCCGTAGACATTTAAGATCAAAACCATAACAGAATATATCACCAAATGCCATTGCAAAGCCAAGTGAAATTGACTAAAAGAATCCTAATTTAGGGGGTTGGAGAGATGACCAAGTGATTAAAAGAACTGGCTATCTGGAAGAGGACCTGGGTTCAATTCTCAGCACCCTCGTGGCATCTAACAACTGTCTGTAACTGCAGTTTCAAGTGACCTGATGCCTTCTTCTGACTTCCACAAGCACTATATGACACAAGTGCACTTACACCACAATGTACTCATACACATAAAATAAAAATAATAAATAAAATATTTTTAAAAGAATCTACATTTAGTAACATGGAAGTCACTGTTAAACATAGAAACAGCCTTGGTTTTTTGTTTGTTTTGTCAATACATGATGTAAACTGAACCTAAATGGTAAAAATTTTATTATAGAATAAGACAGGATCAAAGGATGGAACTTAGTGTGAAGACTCATTTCAAGGAGTTAGAGAGAAAGGAAGAGCAGAGAGAGACAGGGTTGCTGAACTGTGTTTTAGTAAAGAGCTTCAAAAATGATAAGAAAGAACTATTTGAGATGATGTTGGCTCAAGATTTCTAAGTAGGCAGATAGGTGAGTGATCCTTTAAGAGAAGAGTGCAAGATCTGCTATGAGACCAGCATAAGCCGAGGATGGGTCCTTCTAGATACAGGTCTGTGGCAGATAAGCTGACTCCTACTCTCCCTACCCAGTCGGTTGCAGATTTGAACACTGGATCCAGTCCAGGAAGTGAGAAAGGGATTATGATTTGCTAGTTGAATGAGTGACTCGTAAAGGTGGAGATTCCTGCTCTTCCAATGTGACTTCTAACTCTAATAGTAAACAGTACATTTGTCCCAGTGGTATAATGCTACCATCTCTTAAGCCTTCTCTACAATTTCATAAAATGTTCTTAAGATTTACTAAAATGTTAAACCCACGTTACCTACTATTCTACTCCTAGAGAAATTAAAGAATATGTTCATACTAAAACTTGTACATAATGTTCATTCTAGCTTTGCTTGTAATAGCCCCAAACTGAAAACAATGAAAATGTCCACCAACTTAAGAATGATAAATTGTGCAATGTCTATACTCAGCAATAAAACAGAATATTAATACATCAAATTAACTGAGAACAGAAGCACCATGGGAAAATATTAAGGAAAATGAAAGCAAACACAAAAATCATAAAAATTATGATTTTATTTTCATAAATTCAGAAAGATCTGAAATCACTTGAGGCTGGGAACTTAAATACAGACTCCACATATCCACACAAAAACCTTTCACAGCAATAGAAACATTCTGTGCCTTGCCTGTTGTGTGGCAACTGTGTATAATTACTGAAGTTCATTAAACTATACGCTTAAAATAGATACCATCAGATATAAATTATGCCTCATAAAGCAGATGAAAACATGCCTTGTTGAACACTAAGAAAATAAGACGTGTCTACAAAATTTCTCTACTTAATATATAATTTAGCAAGCACAGAAAAATACACACTTATATATTTAATAAATGTACACTGTGAGGCATGCCATGAAGAAATCCAAATCTTAAGAAGGTAAAGGAGCAGGAGGTCAGTTGCATTTGAGGATCTCAGACAGAGTTTACTTAAAGAGATATCATTTGGATTAAGTCTTAATGGATGAGTTAGAGCCAAAGAAAGAAGGAATTCTAGAAGAACTGGGTGAGAAAGATATTTGCACTTATTGTTTATTTATTTATTTATGTATAAGAATCGAGTGATATGCTATAAAATGTTTACAACACAAAGATCAGGTTGTAAATCACTGAGGGATAAGGCATGAAAGGCCAGTTGGATCCAAACTTTAGAGGTCTCAGAGTTGTGGGGTGTAAGCAACTGAGCATAGCCAGCACATTGTGTCAGATGAAGAATACACTGCCGTGTCCATGCAAGAGGGACTGAACAAAGCAGGGGAGATCAGGAGACACTTGGTGATATGAAATTTGCCATTAAGAATTCTGAAACTGAAATGAAATTGAAAACAAATATGTATGAGTTTATAGAAGAAGAAATTGGGTTTGAGAGGATGTGATGGTAGAAATGAAACCTGGTAAAGATGATCCTCAATGAACATGTGAACTTGATAACACTAAACTATTATCAGGGCTTCTGAAAAGTAAAGGAGAGTGAGGTCTGAGATTGGATATTGCTTTAAGTGACTACTTAAATATTCACTGACAAGATGTAGGAGCCCATTTCTGCACTAGACAGAATATCTCAGAGATACAGTGAAGAACCAGACATCTAGATGCTCTACCAAAAAGAAGTCTCTATTATTCTTTGGGGAGACAGACAATAAGCACATAAAGATACAAGATTTATTTTGAGATAAGAAAATCCAGGACTGGAGAAACAGCCTGGTAGTTAAGAGTACTGACTGCTCTTGCAGAGGACCCAGGTTCAATTCCCAGCACCCACATGGCAGCTAACAGCAGTCTATAACTCCAGTTCCCAGGGATCCAATGCCTTCTTCTGACTCGAAGACGCTGCATGATGCAGGTGGACTTACATGCAAGGAATACATTTGTACACATAAAGTAAAAATATAAAGAATTAAAAAAGAAAATCTATTACAATTTAAAAATTGTGATTCAAATAGAGTATATTTCTTCCCCAAAAATGTTCAACATCAAATTGTACGTGGTAAGCAGTGAAAAGGAGTCTTAAAAAGAAAGACATAGAAAGTAGTTTCTAGGGAAGATAAAAGTACGTGATGTAGTAGAGAGAAACCAGAAAGAGTGCTTGAATGTGCGGGAATGGTTTATGCAGCTAATGCTGAAGAAGGAACGGGGTTGTAGTGCGGGATAAACATCAGTCTTGAGAAGGACAACGGCCCTTCTTTCTTCATTACAAGAGTGAAGAATTTATACCAGTAGAGAATAAGATAAGTAATAACACAAAGAAAAATATATAAGTTGGGAAATACTTGAGGGAATATAATTTGAGAAGTGAGCTGGACTTTTCTTCAGATGTCATTAGTAATCTGGTGATGATAAAAAAATAAAAAAGAATGGTAGATCAGTTTCCAAGTCTGAAGAGAGAAAAAAAATGTGGAATGACATCTATGAGACATCTGAGTATAGACCATAGCCATTATCTAGGAGAAATTGTTGAGCGTCCGACAAACATCATATCTGTTCATTTTTGAAGTACCTGATTAGCATGGATTTACCCAGCAACACAAGAGCAGAAAATATAAAAAATTGAGATTGTAAACCAAAGTTACTTAAATAGAAAAAGAATTGTGAAACGTCAACAATGATATGAATTTAAAAGTGTTATTGAAATGGATGATGATATGGTCAAAGACAAAATAAAAGAAAATTTTAATCTGAGAGGAAAACTTGTAGAAAGTTCATGAAAAGCTGATGAAGAAGGCAGTTGGAAAGGTGGCGGGCGGTAAGATAAACAGAAAGCAGAGTAGCACTTGGATCTGGGGTTACAGGAGTTCCTAGACAATGTTAAGCTTTAATTAAAAGTATTGTGCTCAATAAAAGTTTCAAAAAATGCTTTTCAAATTTCAATCTACCATTTATTTGCAGATCTGTATGTGAAATTCTAAGGTGATAATTAAAGCCTTTATAATCATTTGCACATAGTAATTTCAAAACTGGTCTTTGAAGAAGTATGTCGAAGAACTGTGTTTTTCAAACACCATGTTTGCAAGTGATTGTTATCAATGTGAAATTATAAAAATGCAACTTTAGGTGTCTTCTCTCTGCTGTTAGCAACAGAATCTTTTTTGCTAGCAAAATAAAAGATGATGTGATTAGATTATGGAGTAGAAAATTCTTAAGTGTGCCTTGTGTTATATTTATGATGATTGAATTAAATTTCTTTACCTCCAGGGTTTGATGATCAACTTGAGGAACAAACAAAAGCTAAAAAAAAAATGAAAAGAACATTTTCTCTTAATGTTCTGCTTCTCAGAAGTGGAAATGAATTTTTAAGCACTACATTATTTTGACTGGAAGAAACAAAACTCTGGCAAAGCAGCAGGTGGTTATCATTTTGAAGCAGAAAAATAAACACAAATTCCTATACTTTCAAGTTCAAAGTGCTCCTTTGAATTTAGTCTGATGGAGTATCAGTGTCTCTGGAGTATTGATGTCTAGGGGCGAGCTCTGAAATGCTAATGCATTGACTGACTTCATCACATGGAAACACAGACTCTAAGTCATAAAGAACAGAACAAGGAACAAAACAGCTCACCCTCCTTTACCCTATGAAGGATGCACTTCCGAAAGGAGGATGCACTGGGGGACACAGCGGGAAGAGGATAATGGTGGTAGAGGCAGAGCAGTTACTTGTGTCCAGTCCCTAAGCGCGGTTACAGATTGCACGAGTAGTATAAAACTCTGCGGTCTCCCCGGATAACATCTGCTTCCCTTGATTTCACATTGCTTATTCAGATTTTGTCACATCTCCATAGATGTGACATTCATTTCTTTCACTTTCTTCTGCAATCGATTTCATCATTAGTGGAATGCAAAGGGGATATTCTTCATTTAAAAAGGTTGTATTGGTTCTGGTGTGTGTGTGTGTGTGTGTGTGTGTGTGTGTGTGTGTGTGTGTGTGTGTGTAAGCCAGAAGTCAGTGTCCAATGTCTTCCTCTGTCATTCTCCACCTTACTTTTCTAGACTGTGGTTCTCAGTTGGAGGTCATCAATTGGCTAGACAGGCTAGTCCGCAAGCCCTTGGGTCGCCCCACCTCCACCTTCCCAGCGGTGGGATTACAGAAGTGGGCACTATGCCCAGCTTCTATGTGGATGTTGGAGATCTGTGCTGTATAGTTTTAGCTGTTAACTTGACACACCTGGGTAGAGTTTCAGTTGAGGAATTTCCTCCATTGGACTGGCCTCTGGCCGCATCAGGAGGGCATTTTCTTGATTGTTGAGTGATCTAGGAGGGCCCAACCTGGGCAGGTTGTCCTGTGTTGTATAACAAAGCAGGCTGAGCCTGATCCAGTGAAGCAAGTCAGGAAGCAGCATTCCTCCATGACCTGTGCTTCAGCTCCTTCCTCCAAGTTCCTGCCCGAGTTTCTACCTTGGGTTCCTCCAGTGATGGACTGACCCAGAAGATGTGATCCAGATAAACCCTTCCCTCCGCACATTGGTGTTAGTCAGAGTGCTCTGTCACAGCAATTAAAAACAAACTAGAGCAAGATCCAAACTCAGATCTTTGCTTATGCAGCAAGCACTTTGCCCACTGAGTCCTCTACTTAGTTCCAAGTTCCTCTTCTTAATATGATTTGGAGGTTTTGCACAATCCTTGATGCTCTGCATTTATTGTTATAAAATGGAAACAGACAGATCAAGTCTTCAAAATGACCCAACACCAGGAGACATCATTCTTACAGAACACAGTGCTGTGTCTCAAGGGGTATCATTCACATACTCTAACTTATGGACTATAACTGAGAATTGAGTTTCCAGGTAAGAGCCCACAATCCAACATTTGCCTTGAGCGACAGGCTTTTGATTCATCATGTAAATGATAGCAAGAGCTAACACAAGTGCCGACTCTGCCAAACATTCTTCACTCTATGGAAGAATACCATTATTTTTCTCTTTTCACATAAAGAAACTAAGGCAAATAGTGATTTGTGTACATTGTTCATCATCATAAAACAAAGTCACAGAACCAAGATCTGAAATCAAGTGATCTGCTTTCAGAACCTTGGAGTATTTGCTTATTAAATAATGACCTTGGAGTTTTTTCTCCCCAAATAAAAGGAAAATAAGAAAAAGTGTCAGAATTTATGAGTTGTTTAATCAACAAAAAATGATGCAGTACTTGATTTATTGTGCAGGCTTAATTTTTCAAAAGTAAACACTGGATAGCTTTTCTAGTAGCTTTCAAAGACATAGACAAATAAATTAACTGTGGCATCTGAGCAAGAAAACTTAATTACAAAGCAATTGTTCCTTCTCTTAATAAGATAACATCACATCTGTGTAAAATATGAAGAAACTGAAACAAAGAGGATTTATTTGCTTTTCTATTAAGAGGTTTTACTTTTTGTTAGTATTTTTCATTGATGTACATTAATTATACTAAATAACATGTTTGGTTATGACACTTCTATAAATGTGGATAATGTATTTTGATCACATTCACACATGACCATTAGCCTCTGTTGTCATAAAGAGGGTTTCTTTGGAGGTAAAATTTTATTTTCTATCTCTTCCCCAAAATGAAACAATGGAAAACAAAAAAGTCTGGGCTTGATTGCACAATGGGATTGTTTACACTGACTAGGATGACTTCACATTTAAGGATGACTTTTCAGAAGGTAAACCATCATCATATGAAGTACATGAAATTCTTTAATTATGAATAATAAAATATCCCAAAGGTAAAATAACAACCAGCATATGAATTTTCTCTTGTTTTTAATGTGATTGCTGGTGATCCTGTATCTTATTTTTTTCTTAATGAATGATGTTTAATCCAATTAAAATATTCAAGTATAAACCCTCACAGTGTTATATGGAAGCTTTAAAACCTAGACCACTTTTGCTTGAGTTAAATAAAGAATTACTGATGTAAATATGCTAGGAAAATACATAATATAGTTAGTTCTCCAAGACGTATCTTACCACTTGACAGTATTCATACATCACTCTCCGATCCTGGCAAGTGGTGTTATTGCAAAGATGTTACAGCTGAGTTGGTGATGTATGCCAAGGTTCACATAAAAGAAACCTTGGCAGTTGGAAAAAGGCTTCTCAATGAAATGGCATACCCTTATACCAGAAATAGCTGTTCTTAAATAATGGAAGATAAAGGTATTTGTGGGGAACTTGCTAAGCAAAGTCCAAAGTAGTAAAACATGCTTTAGAATTCAGATTAGCCTTGCTAATTCAAAATGTCACAAGCAAGAGTAAGACATTATCTTCAGAAAACAAGAATAAAATTTCCCAACCTGAAAGCTTTTAAGATAAAAGTATTTGCTGTACCTTTACCTAGATTTTAAACTGGCAAAAAGAGAATGCATTAACATGAAGGAAAATTATTTCTAATTACTGTAAACATTTTTTTAGAGATTGACATGGGAAACTTTTGCATTTTTTTAATTTTAAATAAGAGTGCTTTCCGTGTTTGCAGGTAAGTGCACCACATGAGTACAATGCTCATGGAGCTCAGAAGAGGGTGTCAGATCCCCTGGAACTAGAGTTATTGATGCTTGTTAGCTGCCATGCAGGTTCTCGGAACCAATTCAGATCCTCTGTGAGAGCAATCAGTGCTCTTAACCACTGAGCCAGTCCCTGACACAGGCATAGGAAAGTGTAATTGAGTTGACTGTGAAAGCCAGCTTGGAAAGCTGAAAACCCTTGTGATTGTTGCTACTATCAGAAAGAAAAGCTGAACATACATACAATGTATTGTGTTGCCTTTACAGAATACTGCACAAGTAGTGAAACATTAAATATCAATATTAATATTTAACTTAGTGACTAACATGCAGCTACTTTAGGACAGTGATACCAGTCTCCAATGATGGAGTGGTAGATGCCCTGAGCCCACAGCTGTTTCCCTACTTTGAATGACAGGATTAGTATATACCTGAAACAGATTCTCACATTAAAAAGTAATAGTGTGGGGGCTGGAGAGATGACTCAGTGGTTAAGAGCACTGCCTGCTCTTGCAGAGGACCTGGCCTGGTTCCAAGAACGCACATGGCAGCTAACAATCATCAGTAACTCCGGTTTCAGGGCTCCAATGCGATCTTCTGGCTTCCAAGGCATTGCAGGATATGGACATGAGTACACGTCTACACGCAGGTGAAACGCCCACACATAAAATATAAATAAATAAATACAAATTTAAAAAGTGTTGGTGAGTAGATTAGAGCATATTTGGAAATGAATAATACTGGGAATTTCCTTGACTTTGTCTTTTATTTACTTCACAGGCACCTCACACTATACAAAATATACACTGAAAGAGAGATTATAGAGCTGGAGAGATGTCTTACTGTCTAAGAGGACTTGCTGCATAAGCATGACCTGAGTTCACTTGTTAAAAGCTCAGCATGGTCACAGGCCTTTAATCCAGTACCGTGGGGGATGGGGACAGGAGGATCACTGAGACTTGCTGACTGCCAACCTAGATCCTGATTCAGTGAGAGACTGCGTGTCAAGGGAAAATGGCTGAACCAGGACATCCGACACTTGACATCTTCCTCTGGCCACTGTGTATGCATGGGCATGTGCACTGCACACAAATATACACCCTGCACACAAATATATGCAATACACACAGAGAGAGAGAGAGACAGAGAGAGAGAGAGAGAGAATTTTAGTTAAGACTAGAGAGCAAATTATGTGTGTGATAGTGAGAGACACAGAGAGACAGAACTTACTCCAGCTTCTCTTTTTGCTGGTCTTACTAACCCAAGAGAATGAGATACATGGCTTAATAAAGGAATGTAATATAAATAAAATGTTTCTTATCCTTTGTTCTAACTGGACTCAAAGGTCAGTGTGATTTTACCAAGAAATGCTGCTTGTGAGAATCCATGAGACTGTCTCAAAGACCAGCAACGAGGCACAAAAACAAAACAGGAAATAAAGAAGTCCGCCCCTTCGGCTCTTGGTTTGCTCCTTCTGCCTACTCCCATCTCTCTACCTAAAACCTATCTCTCTGTGTCTGGTAGAACACAAAGGCGGTGTTATGTCTCTGTTCTTCTCTTTCTAATCCATAAAAACATCACTTGGGTTATTTCATCACCTGAGAGGGAAGGAAGTTGAAAATAAGGAATTTCTACTGAACTGGTAGAACTGCTGTGCAAGCCTTCATTTCCCCGTGTCTTTCTGCACATTTCCTCCACCCTCTTGTATACTGCCTTATAATCTCATTTCAAACAGGATTTTAGCTGTCAGGGTCCAACTTATGACATCCCTTCACAAAATGAATTCTGTTTTTACTCTTAATTCTGAGTCCCAAGACAGGGACCATGGTTTATCCAGTTGATTCTAAGTCTTGATTCATAAATACTTGGTCATTTTTAATAGTTGAATTGTGTCCACCAAAAAGATATACTGAATTCCTAATCCCTAATATCTGAATGAAACCTCATTTGAAAATGGAGTCTTCTCAGGTGTAATCAGTTTAATATGAGGTCTTTAGCATGGACTCTTAAACCACCATGACTGGATGGTGAGAAAAGAGAAAGACAGACAACATTACAGAGGGAGGATGGCCGCAGAGGCCCTGGCAGAGATGAGATTGATACTTCCACAAGCATAGACCTACTAGAGGGTGGAGGGGCAAGGAAAGTCCCTTCCTTAGGATCTCCCTGCAAGCACTGTTATTTTAGACTTCTAGCTTCTACAACAGTAAGGATACATTCCTGGTGTGGTGTGTGTGTGTGTGTGTGTGTGTGTGTGTGTGTGTGTGTGTGTGTGATGTGCTTGTGATACATACACATGACTGTATAGATATGTGTACGTGTGTGCATACCTACAGGCAAGCATGTGAGGGCAGGACATTAGGTCCTCTTCTATCTCTCTCCACCCTATTGCCTATCTGTCACTGACCTGGAGCTCATTGTTTAGGCCTAGTCAGTGAGTTTGGAGATCTGCTGTTCCCACACCCCAGTGCCAGTGTCACAGTCATGCTTGGCTTTTTACATTAGTGTTAGAGATGCAAGTTCAGGTCCTCATACTGGCAGAGCAATCACTCTGACTCATTCAGTCCATCTCTGTTGTTTTAGCCTATGCAATATATGGGGCTAACTTACAGCAACCCTATAAAACTAATAATCTATTCGTTTTAATCTATTCTAATATTTATTACATATCGAATGTATAAAATATATGTGTGTATATATAATAGTTAAATATATTACTCAAATATTTGGAAGGCATCATGCATCTAAAATGTGGCAAATCTTCCCTTTGGCTGAGCTTATAGGAAGATTTTTTTTCTCTCAGACGTTATAGGAGAATTGAGGAAATCTTTTGTTAAGAACTTACATAATGACTATTGCTAATGAAAATCTAAAAAAAAAAAAAAAACAAACCCACAACAGCACAAAGGACTTGAGATGAAGCCCAGTGAGAGAGTGCTTGCCTAGCATGCACAAAGCCCTGGTTTCAGTTCCCAGTGCTGTAGCAACAACAACAACCAAAACTAGTGTGCTGTATTTCATCAGAACTAAACAGTTTACTCTCTATTTTAGGCAAGGGGAATTTCCAAAAGGAAGAAACATCCACTCTTTCTTTGGAAAGTAAAACTAATGTTCTTTTCAATGTCTTCTCCTTCAACACATAGAAGTTGTCATAGGTTTGTTTTTTTACATTTATTAGTGTGTGTGTCTGTGTGTGTATGTGTGTGTGTCTGTGTGTATGTGCACACGCCCAGAGTCACTGCAAGTGTGTGGAGGTCAGAAGATAATTTGCATGAGTTGATAGTCTCCTTCCACCATGTGATCTTTGAGGAATGAACTCAGGTTGTCAGGCTTGACAACAAACACCTTCACTCAGTGAAATACCTCCCTAGCCCATTTTGTCACACTCTTTATAAGAATTTAAATGAAAGTGGAAATTCTTACAAAACACTCACCACCAGTCATCATTTCTTGAAATCTTCTGCTATCATTAGCATTGCAGAAAGCATGGAACATGCACTAAATGAGTAAGCACATGATGTTCTTCCTCTTTGTCCCCTTCAAAGGAGTCAGCAAGCATGACCATGTGAAACAATGAATAATCTCCATAGAAGCCAGCAGAGGGGTTTTTCTGATCCTCTGAAAACGATGGTCAAAGTCTGTATGTCTTCTGTTTCTGTAGTTTCACTGTAGCCCCATTGTACATTCATTGGTACATTTGTCTATGGTTGCTTTTTGTCTTAACTTGTGATGGGAACTGTCTGGCCTGCACAGCTATAGTCTTACACTCTCTGGACCTTTAAGTAATGATTCCAAGTTCTTTGCTATTTCTCTACCCTCAACCCCGATCCTCACTTGCCATGTTAGTTAAGACACATGATTTAAAGGAGGAAGATTTGTTTTGGATCACAGCTTCGGAGATTTCGGACCATGGTCTGCTCTCTCCATTGTTTCTCGGGTTATAAAGGGGTTCCATCATGGTGGAAGGATATGGTTACCTGCTTACCTCATAGTGGCCAGGAATCAGAGATAAATAAGATGGGGTCCAGGAATTGTTACCCTCCAAAGGTACATTCCCCAGATTACCTACCTCCTCCAACAAGGATCTACCTCCTAAATCTCAACCAAGTCTTAACAATGCTGTCAAATAATGAGTCCATATGGGGCTGGGGATATGGCTTAGTTAATAAAGTGTGTTCCATGCAAGCATAAGCTTATGGACCTGAGTTTAATCTCCAGAGCCCAGAGTGCATGTTTCTAATCCCAGTACTGTGAGGAGAGGATAGGTGGATCCTTGGGGCTTGCTGGTCAGCAGGTTAGCTGAATGATGAACTCCCCATTCAGTGAGTGACTCTGTCTCAAAACAAGGCAGAGAGCAATTGAAGAGCCCAATACTTACCTCTGGCCTCCACACTCATGAATATGCACCTTCATACACACACACATACATGCATGAACACATATACACACAAAAATATATTTTTAAAAATTATGACTCCATCAGTGTGTTAATTGTTTGATTAGGTCAGAATCTTCCTGATTCCTATTATTGAATTCACTAGCCTGGGACCCTTCCTCAATATGTATGTCTTTAAAATGATTCTCCCATTTTCATGTTGGCTCCCAATTTGGCTCCCTCACTCTACATTCAATCAATCATCTTTGTATGATATCTGATTTGGACTTGATATTTTCAATTTAACCTTCAACACCCTCCAAAGAATAGCAGTATAGTCCTTCCTGTCCAGGAGAACTCCAATTCTAATGACCTCTCCCTGTCTCTGCTTCTCTGCAAAAGTGGGTCTCAATAGAACAGCTAACACATGTATCCAGTAATAACACCTTCAAGACATGCCATCATTACAAAGAGCCTGGTTCCTGAAAATGTGTTACAACCTATTTCTGCCAGTTGGTACAATTGATAATTTCATGTATTCTGAAATTCACCCTAAACTTTTGGAGATAACCTCACAAATGTCCTTACTTCTAAGTAAAATCAGCTAATAAGGAAGGGATAATCCTTTCTTTAAGTGTATCTGGATACAGAAACCGTTAGAGGCAATTTCATTTAATGACTGAATGAAGTTCAATAACAATAGGATAAATATATGCTTCCTGGAATCCCTAGAGCTTCTAGTAACACATTTTATAAAAATAGGGCTCAAGCCAAGCATGGTGGTACACCTCTTTAATCTCAGCTTTTAGGAAGCAGAGGCAGGTGGATCTCTGGACTGAGGCCACCCTGGCCTATATAGAGAATTCTACTACCTGGGGTTACAGGATGATCCTGTGTCAAAAAGCCAAAAGAAAGAATAGGGTGTAATATACATTGCCATGAGCTCAGAGATATATGCCTAATGATGCCATCCTGACCTGTCCTCAGGGACATTCAAATGATCCACAAAAATCAGAGTGATCTTATTCTAAGCAACACATGCTTGTGAGGTCAAAGGCAGGCCAGAGTGCCACCACATGTTTTTATCTATCTATCCATCCATTCATCTATCTATCTATCTATTTATTTATTTATTTATTTTTGTGCACCCCCAAAGTCTAAATATCCTCAAGACCCAGTGGACTTTAGCAATGAAACCATTTCCATCTGCAGTGAATTCCAGCATGAATGAAAACCAAAAGCACATTTTGGCTCACATCCTGCCAGTAGTGTTCTGGATCCAGCTTGTATCAGCTTGCCTGAAACAAATGTTAAATCTTCAGAAGTTCTGCAAGCCATTTGATACCACACTTGTAGCTTAAAATCAGCCATCTTGGGAGTACTTGATGCAACCAAAATATAAGAAAGAAAGATGAAAGGAAGAAAGAAAAAAGAAAGAAAGAGAAAACAAGGAAGAAAATTCAGCAAATTCTACAAAGGGAGCTGGCTGCCAAACGTGCATCAAGAGGCCACTGACTGCCCCACATCTACTGTACCAATCACAATGTGTGCTTTTTAAAGACACTTAATCCTCAGGCTTCAGCTTCCAGATGTTTCCATTTCTCAATATACCTTTTTATCATCTTGCTCTGCCATAGACCAACAAAGAAGCAAAGTCATGTGTACCTCTCAGCAACAGCACAGCTGGTCCACTCATCACAGAATCCATTTCTTGTAGCTCAGGGTTATCATTTGTTTGTTTTGTTCTCCAACTGTGTCTTCTATTGATGCTCCATAAGGAGCAATGGAAGGCTTTTAATAGGCAGAGTATGTTTAAAAATGAGTATCTGAAAATATTTAGTGATAAATATTTTAATTCAAGACTAATTCCAAAAGAGCCTATCATCCCCTAGGAGACATAGAATAATACCCATTCCTCACACAGGCTGTTTCTGAAGTTGAGAAGAAAGCAGCTGTGAGTGTTGGCATCAGTCCAGTCTGATAAACTGGGGGTGGGCTGCTGCTGTTCCTGAAAAGTTTAGCTCTCACAATTCCACTCTAAGAGGTGGTTTATCCTTTGTGGTTTTCAATTGATTTCTCTCCCAAGGAAAGCTATAAATTTTATCCTAAGTTTAAACCTCTCAAACTGAAATAATACTATAAGATGGTGAATCTGATTTCTTCCACTACTTTGGTAACTAATTTTTCCGCCCCTCCCCTTTGATTTTTGTGGTTAACAAGAAAGAAACCCAGTGGTCCTCCCTCCTCCCTATCCACGGGTTCATTTTCTGTGCTTATAGTGACCTGCAGTCAAATAATGTATGAAAACATTAAATGAAAAATCCCCAAAATAAACAATTCATGAGATTTAAATATCTTTAATTCAGCATAATACTTCCATATTACTATGAATAATTGTTGCTAACTTCTTACTGTGCTTAATTTTTAAATTGATCTTTATTATAAGTTTGTAAGAAAAGGAAATGTGTGGTCTTTTTGATAAAACCTGTGGTGAGGTTAAATTTCATTGTGGTTTTAAATTGTGTTTCTTTAATCATTAGTAATGTTAAACAGTATTTCAACCCATTGGCCATTTGTTTACCTTCTTTTTGGAAAATATCTATTCAGGTCATTTGCTTAGCTTTTAATAAGATCATTTATCTTCTTGTCATCAAGTTGTTTGAATTCCTTATATATTGTGGATATTAGAAATGTCTTCATTTGGAACTATGGAAACAGAAATCTAAGATCAAGGTGTGAGCAGGGACTACTCCCTCAGTAGAACCTTTTCCTTGACTCTTGGCTACTGTCACTACGCCCTGGCTTGTGGTCATGTCTCTGCTCTTATCTCCAGACTGCCCTCTCCTTGTCATTTTACCTCCCTTTGCCTCTGTCCTTTAAACATATAAATTATGACATTTAGATCCATCTAGATCATTCAGTAATTGCTTTGCTTCAAAATCCTTAAGTACACCTGCAAAAACTGTCTTTTATAATATTTTGTTTATTATTTTTATTTTACATATGAATGTTTTCTGTGCATACACATAAGTGCACATAGAAACTGCAATGCCCACAAAGGTTAGAAGAGGACATCAGATCCCCTGTAACTGAAGTTACTGATGGCTGCTACCTGCCATGTGGGTTCTTGGAACGAAGCTAGGTCTTCTGCAAGAGCAGCCAATGCTCTTAACTGCTGAGCCATCAGTCTGGTCCCAAATACTGATTCTGAATAAACGTCATTCACCAATTCCCAAAACAGGGATTTAGTATCTTTGATAATCATTGTTCAAGCTGCTAGAGTACAATGTTTGATGGAGTCTGTTTTTCACTTACATGTAGGAGAACACATCCTTGTAGTTAGATTATCATTCTATCTTTGCTTCCTTGGAAAATAAGGACAAGACAACCTTTGTCCCTTTTTCTCCCTGCAGTCACTTATTATCCACCAGGTCACCTAGCTGCCAAGCTAAGTTGGGTCATGTCTGAAGGGAAGGCAGACTGCCTCATACTTCCCATGGTTGCCTAAGCACATTATACTGCATCCATAGGCTTCAGGTGATGCTGTGGATTAGCTGGAGGCTGTGATCAGTGCTGTCCTTAGACTTAGGTTATGAGTCCCTACATGAATCCTGCAGTTTCGAGGCTTTAGCCTCACTACTGCTGTGTCCCTCTCTTGAAGGCAAACTGCATAGGAAAAGAAGTGATGACCAGGAATTCAACCCCTTGCTCCTTCTGTTCTTGATATAAGATCCTGTAGTCTTAGAAATTCCTGCCCAAAGGACCTCCAGGTCTTTTTCTCCCAGAGTGGACTATGCTGCCAATGTAGACTTCTGTAGCACTGAGAGGTACTAAAGATAAGGCTATGTGAGATGTGGAGTCAATAAAATAAAGAGATTAGGATATCTATACATGAGCTCCAGGCTAGAGAAGGTATAGGAAGAGACAGTAAAAGGCATATGAACTGGGAGCCGCCACTCTTCAGCTGTAAAATCCTGCAAATATTAAAGCTAAACGACTTTGAGGCCAAGATGTAGGCAAAGCCAGCCTTACATAAGCTGCCCTTGGATTCTCTAAGACCTAGCAGGAGACAAGAGAATGCCGATAACTGAGAATAGTTAAGAACTACCATACTGAGTTAATTGTTAGTTTCTAACAAATGCTAAAAATGCATGACACATGCTTTAATATATAGTAACTACTTTATTGTTCACATGTAACTCAAAACTTCTTTCCTGAAATTTAATCCTTGAAAATATATCAAAATATAAAATGTTTTTCATTTCTAAGTTTTTTACTTCTAAGGAGATAAAAAGAGAAATGTCCCAAATGCCCAGTAGTAGACAAATAGCTAAATAAAAAGCAGCATATTGAAATCAATATAATGGAGCTTATAAAAATAATTTTTACAAATTGTTTTAATAATATGGAAAAATCCTTATAAACTTGAATTTAAAAAACAAAGCAATAAGCCATAAAATTACAAGTTCAATATGGCTCCAACTATGTCAACATAAATTCCAGGGGAAAAATGACTTCAAGAAAATAACCAAACTGCTAGCTGCTCACAGAAAGTGAACATCTGTTTATTTTTATTATAATTTATAATTTAATTAACAAATTATCTACAGCACCATGAGTTACTTTTGCAACCAGATTTTTTTTTAACCACATTAAAGTATATAACACTGAGACCAATTACAGAGGGCAGATTGCACACGTGTTTATGAGTTCTTTCCCTAAATCCCACTGGATGTGAGTAAAAGGGTTTTTTGTGAGGGCAGAAACCTGAGAAAGAAGAGGACCAGAAAGAAGATGACAGTAAGCCAGGAGCTGGAGGGTGAAACATGGCAAATGAAACTGACCTATGAAAAATGACCTCTACCAGCATTAGGAGGCCAGGTTGACCACAGAAACATGAATTGGAGGCCCCATTGCATAAGAACGGAAGGGTAAATGTGTGATAAAGACAGAGTTGGGTTGAAAATCTGTACAAAATGCATTTAGAATTCCAAACTTTATTCTCTAAAAAGATTAAATCAGATGTGGACATCTCCTCATGCACAGGCGAGAGGTTCCTGAGGCCCTACCCTGTCTGAGGGACTGTTGGCAATTAATGGTTGTTGGAGAAACAGATGTCATTTTCATCAAGAGTGTAGCTAGCCACTGAAAAGTAATCCACACAGTAAATAGCCTCCATCCAAGCTCTTGAAAGCAACCATTTCTAAACCCAGTGGGTCACACACAGGAGACATGAAAGCCAGGCCGGGGGCGGGGGGTTGAGCAGAAGGGATTCAGTAGAGAACAGAAGCAGGGGGTGAGTGAGGATAATGGGGATGAAAATGACTAAACTCACTACATGGATTTATAAAGTTGTCAAAGAATAAAAAATGTTAACTATATAAAAATAAATTAAATCAGAATGTTTGGACCTAGTAAATAAGCAGAGCTGAGGACTGACCCAGATAATACAGGCAGGAAGCAAATGGTGAGGTTCCTGCTTGCTTTTGCTCGAATGTCATTTCCCTGGCATTTGTAAACCTCTCAGACAGAAAACTGAATAAATCAAGAGTCCACAGGCTCTTCATTGACAAGCTTTCCACATTCATGCACAGTGACTGGCCAACCTTTTGTCACCTCATTCTTGAAAAGCAAAAGAAGCCAAGAATCATGGGTCATTTGAGGAAAGTCTCTAGTGTAGAAAAAGACAGTCTAAGAGATCCAAAAATACTAATTAACTCAAGGCAAATAGAAATTTTGGATAATCACTAAAACCCTCACAGAGTTTAGCATGATGAATGCATAAAATCAAAGTCAAAAGTTGAAACATTAGTCCTTGGGAGAAAAAGAGCTTTGAAATTTAAAAGTTGTACGGTAGCAAGATGGAAATCTACAGAAGTTTCAATGGGAAATCCTCACATCCACATTTGAGTTCAGACCAGAGCTCATAGCTCAGCTCTCAGTAGTGCTTATTCTCAGGGATGCTGACTGTAGTTTGAAGACTTCATCTGTGACATTCTATTCACTCTTAGAGCTGTTGTATCAAGGCACTCCAACTTCCTGAAGACTGAAACTTTAGTGTCAGACTGCATTCATCCGATAGGACTGGCCTCGCTCACCTCTGTCTTCCCCGTTCTCCGTACAGTCCATACCATAAGTTCATAATACCAATTTCCCACCGTTTCTCCTTTCTTTTTCTAGTCAGATGCACACAAAATCGACTCCCTTTTGAAATGCTACTGAAAAAACACACATATAAACATGAGTTCATGTGTACAGCTGATGGCTATATAGCAAAAATCCCTTTTAGATGCTAGTCAGGGTGGTCCAAGAGACTCAAAAATAGTACATGCTGTTACACATCTCTTGATTGTCTTCCAGAACTTGAAGGTAAGACCCTATTGCCAAAGACAGGACATACCTCAGACACAGGGCTTAGAACAAATGAGCTGGAACTAACCTGGATACCTCCTTCTTTAAGAATAGCTCTCTTGGTAACAGAAGATACTATGTAAGCTGCCAAGAGAGAAAACCAGTTAATAATCCTACCCAGCTGTAAGTCTATGAACCACAACATTGACCAGCCCAGCAAACTGTCCCTACTGGTACAGTACTGGTACTTTTATCTTGGGGGTAACCAATAGCTGTCTAATTGGACTTAAGGCTGCTCAGTGGGCTCAGTGGTGGGGGAATCATATTTGGTACTATAAACAAAGCCAAGCACACATGGCTGAAGAGTCCTGAACCCTAGAGAAAACAGGCTTCTGTCACCCCTAGACCAACATAATCTCTTCCTGCATTCTTAATATTTACCCTTTTATTTACAGACAGGTATGCTTCTCACCACTCATCAAAGAAACTTATTTTTACAAAAGATGAAGACTATTGCAAAGTTACACAACTGTTCACAGAGAACAAGACACTGTGAGATGCCCAGCCCTAAATGACACATTTATAATGCAACCTCTACACCCAAGGCTCAGGGAACATGGCAGAAGAGGGACAGGAAGAATATCAGAGCCAGAGGGGAAAAGGCATCTACGATAGTCAACATACTCTAGATATGTTAGGGAAGATGCAACAGTGGAACCTCCACAAGATGGTAGTTAAATATGGTCTGTATAATGACAAAACCAACTGACAAGCGAAGTGGACAGTATGGGACAATGCCATGGGGTTCCACCTCAAGGTGAGGAGCTACAGGCACTCAATGGATTCTGGGAGAGAAAGAAACAGTTTTCTGCAGGTACTAGCTCCCCGAGAGGTTGTCTAATTCCCAATGGAAGGTATACATGAGCACCAGTAAATGGACTCAGTGTAGTATATATAAAATGAGAACAAGAAATTGAGAGGGAGTGGGGGCACAAGGAAATAGTGGGCAGGGGAGGGATGGATATAATGCAAAGGCGATATACATCATGATATTTCCAAAACTAAAAATTAAAATGAAGAAAGAATACAAAAGACAGCAAACGCTGGTTAGGACACAGAAAACGGGGAATCCTCATGAACCGCTGGTACAGCTGCAAAGTGGTGCAGCCACCGGGAAAGCAGCACGGTGGTCCTCTGAAAACTAGAACCAGATCTGCCACATGACTCAACGACACACTCCTGTGCACATGCCAAAAGGACTCTTTTACCTAGTACAGACACATATGTGTATCCATGTTCATAACTGCTCTGCTCACAATGGCTAGGACATGGAAACAGACCTGATGTTCATCACCTGCAGAACAGATCATGAAAATGTCACAGTTATATGCAATGGAATTTCATTCAGTTGTAAATAAAAGTGAAATTGCGAAATTTTCAGGTAAATGAATGGAGTTGGAAAACCGAGAGTTATGTAATCCAGATCCAGAAAGATAAACATTGCACGTTCTCATTTATATGTGGATCTTAGCCTCAAATCTTTAGAATTCCATGTTTAATTTGTAGATTACTGGAAACTAGAACTGGACCATTGGTGGGGAGGGGGACAGAAAAGTCCTAAGGGATGGGGAGAGAATAATACAGGTGATACGAAGGGGAAAATGGAAGTGATGGAAAGTGAAGTTCAAGTGGGGAGAGGGATGAGCTGGGAGCAGAGGAGCATTGGGGGAGGCACAAGTATCACTAAGGATGTCTGAGACAGTCACCTGGAAACCTATTATTTCATTTTTTTTAATATTCTAACTCTAAGTTTACTCAACACAATTCTTTTACTCTATACAAAGTAAAAATACAACCTTATCTAAAATGCTACAAATTTACAAAACTCAAAACAAATTTTATAGTACTAAGTGTACAATAAAAGAAAAACAGCTATGTACATGTTGCAAAATTTAACTTGCAAGACCACCATGAAGTGGGGTTGGAGTATGCTTGATGATGATGCTGCAGAATTAGTTCACCAATTTCAGAGAGTAGGACAGACAGAGAGACATGGAAAGACGAGCATTTATGGGAGGGAGGGACTTTCCAAGGTACTTAACCTTAGAAGTAGAGAGGACTCTGCAAGGACCATGGCCAGCCCTAACCTAACAGCAGCTTGGTCCCCTTTCCTGCAGATACGACACAGCAGCAGCAAGGACACAAGAAGGTTGCCTGGTTGGTCCCAGGCCACCATAGTGAGGCTTGCTCTGCCACCAAACAGGCTCTCAGGAACTGGGAAGGGTGAACATTCTAGCCAAAAAACTACAGGGCACGATTATAGGCACAATCCTGAACCAACAGCACCTCTGTAGCCAGAATGCCCCTACAGAAGAAATGCCTCAACTGTTGTCTTCAAAACCTGTTGGATACAAATCTTCCTTTGGCTAGAGAAGTGACAGAACTGAGCTGGAGAAACAAGGTATAGGGGTGAACTTTAATGGCCATGTTTAAGAGGAGGACTTGAAGTTGGAGCAGCTCCTTTGGCAGTAGAAGCCAGGAAGGCTTGGATCTCTGGTGCACAGAGGATCTGCACTTTGAGGAGTGAGATTGCCTCATCCATAGGGATGATCTGGGCCACATGGGAGGAGGTTGTGGCAACATTCTTCTGGGAGGGCTGGCTCACCAATGGGGTTACCAAGACTAAGAGGCCAATACAGCAGTAGCAGTGATCTCCTGGCCATCAGTTGTCTTCCGGCCATGTGTTTCATTGCTTTCCTGGCTTCATCTGGATTCCATGCATGCATAGCCTTTGGCTAGATAAGGATGCATGCTTTCTATAGGCATGTCAATCATTTTAATTTTCCCATAGATGGAAAATACCTCCATGATGTGATTCTTGGTCACATTCCTGTTGAGCTTCCCAATGTGCACTTTGGTGGGTGTAGGGGAAGGGCTCTGCCTTTTCCTCTCCTTTTCATCTCTTTTAAGTGGTTTGGACTAGAGGGGGAAGTGGCCTGTTGTATCTTTTGCCCTGGTCCAGATTGAACTAGGCAGAACCATAGTGTTGCTACTTCTAGGTAAAGCATTGCTCTTCCGGTCTTATTCCTGCTGGGGTCCTTCTTGCTTGGCTCTTTAGTGGCCCCTTTATCTTTAGAGCTATCCTTGAGCTTTTCATCAGAGAGGTCCTTGTGCCTGTTAGAAGGAGTAATGATTCAGTCTGGGTAGTCCAACAATGGCTGTCTTCACAACGGAGAGACTGAGAACAAGTTAGTTTCTCAGTCTAAGACTAGATGACTTCACAGTCTCAATCTGGCACTGAAGGCTTGGAAGATTCTTGATCTTCAGTCCCAAGTTGGGAGAATCAAAGAAGCTAAGTTCCGATGTCAGTCAAAGACAGCAGTAGCACAGAATATATCATTAATTCTACACAGGAGATTATGCTCATCTCAAAGGCCAAAGGTCACCAAATAAAAATTCAATTCCAGTGCCAGGTGTGGGATATATCTCCATGAGTTGATGATCAGAAATGTCCCAGAGACCCCCAAAGCAATATATACTATTGCCACTGTTCTTGACTGCCACCAAAACTTGATAGTAAGACTCTGTTGCTGAAGATACCATACACATTGGTCACAGGAAATGGATACTTCAAGTTGATACTGACCAGGAAGATTCACCCCTGCTGGCTTTCATAGTACTGGAAGGTTTATACAGACTGCCTGGGTAAAAGTGTGAACCCTGGGGTCGGCAATAATAACAGGCATGGCAAGACATGCCCACGGATACAAGGGACATAGATATTACGGGAGGTAACCAGTCACTTTCTGATTGCATTTAATACCCACTCCACAGGAGGAAGCACGTGCCTGGTACTATAAGTCCCCAAGAATCCACGGTTGGGGAATTCACAGTCCTCAAGGATGAACCTACTACTATTATTTTGTTAAATGGGCACAGTGTCAAACTGCCCTCAAAATTCGTATCTCTGCCTTTAGATTACTATGGTTCTCAGACCTCACCAGAGACGATTTTTTGTGCAAAAGTGCAGAGGATAAGTGACTGTGGAGGGCTCAGCCATAAATAGGACATCTATATCCACCACCTCCTCAAGGCTCAGGAAGCACTGTAGAAAGATTCTAAGAGTCAGAGGTTGAGAGGAAGTCAGAGGTTCTTCTGAACATGACAGGACTGCTGCACTTATAACTCACAGTAGCTGTGGCTGCCTACACAAGACCTGTATAAGATCAGTCATTCAACATTCCAGCATGGAGTGAAAAGGGTTTCATGAGCCACCATTCCTAATTGAGGATCTATGCAGAGTTGATTTCTTAGAGAAGGAGAGTTAGTTTTCTACTGAGTTTGACTCTTAGTAGGTTGACCACACTCTGAAGGATGGTCACACACCCAGAAATATATGGACAGCAAATTGGAGTTGATGAGTCCTTAACTTATTTTTTAAAAGCCCATAAAGTTTGGGGGGGGGTGCGGTAAGGCAGTGTGGGTAGATCTGGAAAGAATTAAGGGAAGGAACAGTAGTAAAAAGAATAATAATTCTATTAACTTCTCAAAGAAGAATTGAAAAGAAGAATTTTAAAGAAAAAGGTTGACTCCCCTTTAACAGTCTTTGGAGACAGCAGTTCAAATCAGGAGAAAGGGTTGACATGTTCCCAAAGGCAATGTACTGCCCATAGCACCATCTAACATCAGCCAGCTCCAGGCACACGTTCAGCCCCATGGTGAACCACTCTGAGCTTGGAACTCTAATCTACCAAAGACCATTAATTAACTACCCTTCAGCACTCTGTGCTGCAATATTGTAGGTGCTGACAGCACAAGTCTGTCTCCTTTTATGTGAGGTTTTAAGCTTTCACAGCAGCCAAAGCTCAGATTTAATCCTTTGATTCTAGTTCACTTTGTATCCCAAACTACAGCCATGTTTAAGTACAGTATGACAGATTGGGGACTATGAAAATACTGTTGAGTTCTGTCATTCTCACAGTCAGGGGTCTGGCTTTGTAGGAAGTTAAAGACTTGCTTTAGAAAAGCTTTGAGACTTTTAATTTTTCTCTGCTGAAAGCATTAACTTGTTTTTGTTGTTATTTTCTGAGACAAACCATGGTTCTGAAAAGACTAAATACAGCACTGACTCAGAATTGTTATGTAAAATATTAGTTCATTAAAATAGATGTGCTTTTAAAAGGCAGGGCAAGTACATCCTGCTGTGAGAAAGTTCAGCACCTGAATCTATAAAGCATGCATGCTGAAGAAGTTATCCACATCACTAAGATGTCTAGTTAGAACTGATTTCACAAGCAAAAGCTTTTAGCTCTCCCAAACCCAAACTATATACTTTGTAATTTATGAACTACATGCTTTGGGGCACATAAGTTTACTTTTATGTGAGCTACAATACTTATCAGATATACCTCCAAAACAATTTTGTATATGATATCATGTGATCTGATTGACAGATCTGTGAAGTAAACAAAGCAGTTCTTTTCTCCAATTTATAGATAATGAAATGATTTATCAGAGTGCAACCAGGAATAAGATTTCATCCAAATGAATGCTTATCACTGGCTTATACCAGAGCCTTTAGCAGTGCCAGAAAGCTAGGCCAGGAATGCTTTACTGAGTCTCTGAGAATAGCTCAATGTATGCTTCTGGAAAAAATTAAAAACTGGAAGAAAATGTTCACATTCAATGTTTTACCTTTCCCAGGATGTTTCAAAGAATGTTGGTTATAAAAATTATATATACCATAGGATATTAATGCAGTAAATGTGTTGCTGTCCTTGGCTAGCTGGAAGAGACAAAAGCTCTCCTGATTCACACTCCAGACCTAAGTCATCCCTTGAGGAGATGTCAGCCTGGCTTGCTCAATCTTGTATAATATCCCCGACTCAGAATTCAACAATGTAAGTAAATAGGTAAAAAGTAATTTGTTTTAGGCCCCTGGGAAAGTCTCTAGTTGAGTTATGATTTGAAGCACTGAAACATATTAAAGAAATAGTTCTGCTACTCTGAATTATACAAAGCTACTCAAAGATGGCCAACAAAATGACCTCAATGTGGAAATAAGTAAAATTTTTGATAGCAAATAAGGTGCTTCTTTTATTGGCTGATTTTGTGCACACAGCTTTGGACAACAGTGCTACGTGTCTGTTTCCATCTCCTGCTCACAGTGTAGAGTTGATGTCACTCCTGTTTGTACTAACTCAGCCCATCTGGTTCATGTACTGTGGGAACTTGATAGATATTTAATGAATAAGTTAATTAATGGTTAAATGAACTGCTTCAGAATGGTTGCTGTATGTCTCTTGGCAGAGGAAAAACACATGCTGTAGAGTCTGAGACACTTGGGCTTATTTTCCAGGCAGTAGTTGATTCTTAGGCTCACTGAAACTCCACATATCAACAAGAAAGGAGGTTCTCATGAGTGGCAATGCCTGCCCCACAGAGTTGCTCTGACAAGGCAGTAAAAATACATGGAAAATGACACACACATTCCATTAATGTATGCAAGCATAATAACCACTTCCCTGATACCTTGTAAATTTTATAAATACACATTAATAACAACAAAAATCCTTATCAAGCAAACTAAATTTTAAATCCCAGAATAACACTGAATTATCAAATCCTGAAATAATAGTGTTCAGCAGAATTCACTGTCTTCTTTAAATACACAGAAAAAAAAAGAATGATTAGTTGGCCTTAGCACTGCAGATTTGTAATGTTAGCTATGTAGGAGGCTGAGGAAGGAGAAAGGACTGCAAGTTCAAAACCTGTTTGGGCTGCAAGGTGAGTTCAAGGCAATCCTGGACAACTGAGTAAGACTATCCTATAATAAAAAGTAAAATGAAGGGTAAAGATATGACTCAGTTGGAGAATATGTACAAAGAGTTTGTGAAGCTTTGTGTTCAATACCACTACTGTCAAGGGGGGGGGTGGCGTGTTTGATTGATTATAAAATGCTTATTAGCTACCATCAACTGAAAATAGCAGTAGTCTAAAGAGACAGTCCAGTCAGTAAAGTGCTTTATGCACAAACCCATAAGAACCTGAGTTCAGTCCCCAGAATCCACATAAAGTCAGGCATGGTAGTGCATGTTTATAATCCTAGCACTAGAGAGACAGAGGAATGAGGATCTTTGGGACTCAGTGGTCTATCAGCCTAGCCAAATCATCAAATCCTCGGTCACAGTGAGAGACTCTGTCTCAAAAATAAGGTAAACATAATCTGAGGACAATACCTGAGATTAGTCTCAGGCCTCCACATGAACACAAACACACACATACATACACACACACACACACACACACACACATACAAAGACACCTCAAAAATGACACCTCTAGGAATATGGTTTTGTTGTTTGGTTATTAATTTTATTGAGATTGAATATTCTTTTTAGTTCTTTAAACCTAATCATTTTGTCTCAAGTTTTGATTCCAGGTAATTTAATGACAGTAAGCTCTACATAAGCAAAGTATTGCTCAGGAAATACCTTGGAAATCAAACTTGAATCCAGAAATGACTGAAACATACAAAAACAAAATATGTGCAAAACCTCAATGGGAATTCCCTATTTCCATTACTGCAGAGAATGAAAACCTATCTTGGGGTGATTTCAAATTCCCAGAAAAGCCTTCCACAATGCAAATGTCATGTTGAATAATCTGGCTATTGCTTTAGGAAAAGGTAAGTTGCCCAGATCTCAAAAAAAATGTTTTGACATTTCAGTGACCCTTCCATTCTGTTTTACAAAAGAAGTTCCAATTAAGCTTGTGGTTTTCATCCTATTTACTACACCGGCCTTGGAAATGAAGGATGACAAGCCTGGTGCTGTTCTCACTTTGAGACCAGGGCCAAATCTTTGCAAGGAGTAGCAAGAACTCTGAGCCACCTCCCAAGAAGAAAAGGGCTAAAAATAATCACTGTTCATGAAGTCTGCTATTTCCCCAAAGCACAGCATTTTGTTTTTCTTCTTTTCTTTTCTTTGTTTTTAACTTGGCTGAGGCCCAGCACAGATGTTCATTCTGGCTCACAGTACACAGGGAAGAGCAGAATGTTTGAAGGTTCTGGTCCTTTCCTACTAACTTACCATGAAACTTGGAATAAGCCTCTTCATCCCTTAGACTTTATTCTCTTTGTCAAGTGAAAGGCTTCAGTCAGTGAAGCCCAAGGTCCCTTCCACCTCCAGTATTTTGTGATGTGTGCATCTGTTGTCTAGAGGGAGGGAACAGAAGGCAGAGTACCTGTTTAATGATGTGGTTCCCCTAGTGCAGCCAACTGTCTCCTGCTTCCAATAAAATACAAGTAACAAAATGAAGCAATGGAATTGCTCTGAAGCTAGGGTGGCAGACTCCACTGTTACTCAATTCCATAGGCCAGAAATGATCCAGAGACCTCAGCAGGCTGAGGGGTGGCTTAGACAGTATTTTGTTTCTAGACTTATTTGAAATAATAATGGGCAAAGACACTTCTGTCTTCTCTTAAGCCACTTAGGATCTTTGCTTGAGCTCATGGAAATCACCAAGGTAATTTAAGAGAAAGGAGTACATGGTCAAGAAAATGCTTGTGATCTTGTCCCAGGAAGGAACTGGAACCATGACCCCTTCAGCAATCTCACAGTTCATTTTGTCTCTGCTCCTTTCTGAATATCCAGTTCTCCCACATCTGCAAATCCCCTGGAATATTTCTCCCTTCTAACTCTCCTTCTCCTCCTCCCTCTTCCCCTTCCACTCTCCCTTTTTCTCTTTCTCTCTTCCTTCTTCCCTTCCTTTTTCCTTCCCTCCCCTCAAGCAAGGCTTCTTTACTCTAACCCTCCATCCGTATATAGAATTACAGACTACCACAATTCTTGTCTTTGCAATTTAATAGTTCTAGCCATATGTAGAGAACAACTGGACACCCTGAGTCCAATTCCAGATCTGAAAGGAGAAAGGAGGAGATGTCCATGTCTGCATGAACAACTGTAGAAGAAACACAAAGCCCTTCCGGGGTGGGTGAAGAGACAACACAGCCAGTTCATCTTGTTACACTCTTCAGATGGAAACCACACTTCAAAACTTCAATCACATGTCCCATCTGCCCACTTGAAATTGGTTATGAGACTATTCAAGCTTACTGAAGTATATAATATAGTTAGTGGCAAAAAATATATTTTTTAAATTGTCAAGGTTGATTATCATTTAAGTACTGTTGAACAGTTAAACATCATTGCATTTTAAGTCACAAGTCTTTTAAAAAAGATTTTCAAAATCTTATCTGATTTAGTTGCTCCAAGTTAGTAGCCATAATTGTGAATTTGGGGCTCCAGAGGTGATTTCTTCTGGAATTTTTTATTCTTAAAACAATTCATTCCTGGCTGATATGAGATGCTGTTCTTGAGCTCTTTCATAAGCCATATTTCCAGCTTGTATTCTGTAAGACTCCATTTCTTTAACTAAACACTGAGGATAGCTTAAGGAAATGCTCAAAGAAATGGCCACAGGTGTTTCAGCAGGATCAAAGGGATGCTATTCTATCTATGAGACATTAGTAGAGCCCTTCTCTTTTTAAGTACTAATTACATCAGTTTATTTCTGCTTATTTATTCACTCAACAAGTATTGCATGCTGTCTATTCAGCAAAGATAATAACTGACTTGTTTCTTTCGTGGGTAATCAGATTGATCATTTGTTACCAAAAGACTTCTCCACCCTGCACAGGTAAGAGTCACTTAGAAGTCATTAAGCTTCTACTATAAGTAAATGTTCACAAATTTATAGGTTATTTTTAGTCTTCAAATTTAAAACCATACATTATAAGAAAACTTTCAAGTGGTAGAGAAACGAATAAAGCAGAACATAAAAGCCTCTTGGTCACAGTTTGCTTGTAAATTCTACCAGGTTTCTTTCTATGCATTTTCTAAGACAAATATACATATATGTAATTCCAAACATATAAACACATATGAGGCACATACACAGATTTTATAAGAAAATTAGTATGTATACATTGCCCGGAACTTGCTCTGGCTGCTTATTATGTGTTATAATGCTCTTATTTAAAAGACTCTTCTAAGTCTTAAAAGGCATCATGGCTGTCTGTTATCTAGCTGTAGAAAATGCCATTCAAACAATCTGTGAATACTTTTTAGGTATTTCCATTTTCTATACAAACAATGCTACAACAATAAACGGTCTTAAATGTGTACCTTTGCATACCGAGTCAGTTCTTTCAAAGAATGAAACTCTTCAAGTGGAGTTTGACAAATCAAAGGGCATGTACAGTCACAATTTAGGTAATAACTGTCACTGCCTTTCAGAAAGCTTTTTATCAAGTTATATGCCCTATCTAGACCTCATGACAAACCCTGACCAGCACTGGTATCTGATAAGTCATTGTTACCTGACAAGATTTCCTTTAAAAAGGATTTTTCAGTGTTTCAGTTTGCAGGTTTTGGGCAAAACAAATTTATGTATGTTTGACTGTCTTCTGACAGTGTCAGTTTATTATGTTGAGTATTTTCTATTTGATTAGTTTTATACTGATTTGAGTGTCTTTCATGCACCATTATGGTTGACTCTTTGTTGTCTGCTGCATTGCTTTTCATGTAACTTTTTGTGGCTTTCACCTGTCTTTCAGCTGATTTATGATTTTGAAGTCAAATCCAAATGTGGAATTTTTATGTAACGAAGAGTATCCACATATTCCTTGTTTTCTGGTTTCCATGTCATGCCTTCTCACATTCATCTCCATGCTGCTGTAACAACTTACTACGCATTTAGTGACTTAAATCAACACAGATTTATGCTTTAATTTGAAAGTTCAGAAATCTCAGAAGCAGGAACCCAGGTGCAATTTTCTGGAGGTGCTGAGGAAAATCCATTGTCTTGCCTTTTCAGCTTCATAGGCTGCCTGTATTGTTTGGCTCATTCATGGACATTAGCCTTATAATTACTCTGTACTTATCCAGACACACCAGAACAACATCCCTAACTGTTCTAGTTTCATTTCTGTTGCTATGAAAAAATACCCTGACAAAGCAACTTTTAAGTGTGAAATGGTTTATTCCACTCACAGTTTTCAGGATTACAATATTCCAGGTTGTATTTCATCATTGCAGAGAAGTCAGAGCAGGAACGTGACACAGCTAGTCACATCCACAGTCAAGAGCAGAGAGAGAATTAATGCATGCATGCATGCATCTAGTACTTAAATCACTGTCTCCACTCATACAGTCCAAGACCCAAACCCAGTGAATGATGCCACATAGTGAGCTGGGCCTTCCCACGTCGATTAATATAATCAGAACACTACCCTACAGACATGCCCATAGTTCAATCTGATCTAGATAATTCCTCATTGAGACTTTTTTTCCCAGGTGATTCTAAATTGTGTCAAGTTAACAATTAAAACTACCTATCACACCATCTCATCCTTAACTTTCATCTGCAAAATCCCTTGGCTATGTCAGATAGCACATCAGGAGGCTTTGGCAATTAGGATGCAGACATCTTGGAGTGTCTATTTTGTTGTCTGCCACACTTCTCCACCAAAAGATGATCAATATATTACCCACATTATCTTCTGTGTTTGTGATTTAAATTTTTCTAATTCTAAAGAATTTGTACCTTATTCTAATATATTATAAAATTGACTTAATCTTCATGAAAGATAAACTTACCTTATTGATTTCTCCTATTTTTAGTGCTTTCTTTGTCTTTTAACTATAAGCAGACAAAAGTCTCACACATTAGAGATAGACACACTGATGATAGATAGATACATAGATATATAGATAGATACATAGATAGATGATGGTAACATAGACTAGATAGATGGATGGATGATAGATGGATTATAGATGAGAGAGAGAGAGAGAGAGAGAGAGAGAGAGATTTCCATTGTCAACCTGAAAAAATCTAGACCCACCTGGAAGATGGGCTGCAAGGCCTAATTGTGGGATATTATCTTGATTACATTAATTGATTGCAATTGAAATGGGAAGACCCATCCACTGTATGTGGCACCATTCTTCAGGCAGGAGATTCTGAACCTTATACAAGTAAGCAAGCTGAGCACTAGCATTCATATATTCATTGCTCTATTATTCTGACTATGGATGTAATGTGAACAGCTTCTTCAAGCTCCTGATGCCTTGACTTCTTTGCCAAGATGGACCGTAACCTAAACCATAAGCCAAAAGAAACCCTTTCCTCCTAAAGTTGCTGTTCTCCTGGCATTTTATCACAGCAATAGAAAAGAAATGTAGATAGATGATAGATGGATGAATCAATAGATGATAGATAGCTAGATAGATGGATATATACATACATACATACATACATACATACATACATACAGAGAGTAGAGAATAGCTTTCTTCAGATACTGCTCACCGCTCAGCTTGATTTTAAGATGAGGCTCTCCAGGGAGACAATTTGTACTCTTGATGACATGTCCTTACTTTCACTCTTCAGCCTACTAAAAACAATTTCCCAACATCTCTAATCTCTTTTCATTTATTTTCTTAAGTTTCATTGACTTGTTCATTTTCTATCCTTAACATACCTAGGATGTCCTCCTCAAAAGCAAAGCCAATCATGTCACTTCTTGTCTTGAACCCAAGAAAAACATCTCAATTGCCTACAATGAAATGTAAATTCCAGGGTGAGGTGTGATGGACCTGTGCAGATCAGGATCAGAGAAGAACTTCTAAGTTTCCCTCCAATTACCCACAAGGTTCCAGCCACAAGGAACAGCTCACAGTTCGGCTACTTGCCTCCTTTCACCTTCAGGCCTCAGGTGCTTATGATCCTCTGACTGTAATACTGTGCCCTTCCCCATGAAGCCACCATCTCCCAAGATTCAAATTCCTTCATGGAATCTTTCCACCCTACCTCCACATACATATCCCAAATACCAGTCATCCCCTTATCAGTACCATTCTCATTTACCCTAAACTAATGAGACTATCAAAATTGTGCCAAGGATTGGTTGGGCAACTTTTATGACCCCTTAAAGTTGATAAATTTCTCCACTGTAAGCCAATAAGAATTAGCATACATCTGGAGAAATGCAAGGTGCTTTCCATACAAAGGATTTCTCAAGATGAATTGCTTGCTCAAGATAAGTTCCCCTTCCAATTGCTCTCTTCCTAAACCCCTTAATATCTGTCAGATATATGGGCAGAAAAGACTAGTCTGCATATATGACTAAAGAGGGCACTGATATAAAATTGTTTATACAGTTGTAAGAAAGACTGGAGTCTAGAAAGTCAAGGGGATGCCTTGACAACCACTGGGTTCCAAAATATTCTTTCCTAAGTATCAAATGGACTCTTACATCATCTTAACTGCTGCAGTCACCATAACTGTCTTGAGCCTGTCAATGTAGGTGACAGAAAGATTGATTTCGGCCACTGTGCTGCGTTTCATGTTCATAGCTCTGATCCTTGTTTGCCAGCCTCAGCCACAGGAACATGGCCTCTCCACATTCTAAGTCTCATGCAAGAGCTTCTACTCAGCATTCAGCCCATATCACCAGTAAGGAGTCTTAGAAGACTAGATTGCTTTTCTTCCTACCTTCCTAACTTTTCACAACACAAGCAAGAACACAGAAAGAGGAACAAGATAATACACAGAAATAGACAGAGACAAGTATATGGGCTGAGCCCTTGACATAAAATTCTCCCTCTTATTTAAAAATTTCAAAGTTGACACTGTTCCATATACATGACCCTAAGGATTTACAATACTTTATTATAATCATTTACTGTTTGCCTTTGCTTACAAGATCCTTAGGTCTTTGAGGGTAGAGACAGGGTCAAGCGCATCTATTTCATAGTGCCTCAAGGGTAGCCAGTGAGCAAGCCCTCAAACAATTGATAAATGTAGAGAATAGGGCCACCTGTATTACCCTGGTCTTCTAATTCACTATATATCTCTTGCAATGTTTACTTCGTTATCTTTTCTGTGTCCACAGCTTGTCAGGTTATGGCTCAGCAGAGTATCGCTTGGCGTTCAGTTTTGAGGCCACTTTATGTTCATATACAAATGGAGTATAAGAAGTGGTCTCAGTTACGCTAAGGATAGGTGTGACTTTTGAGTTGAGTTTCAGGGTTGACTACTCACAGTTCTGGAACAGCAGGCTCGGCTGGGTGGTTGCTAGGTGAACAGGCTAGGAGAACTCACAGGTCTTGGGATACAAGGATCCTAGAAACCTAAGCAGGTTTGACTGTAAGATAGGTCTAGGAAAGATCCCAGTGTCCTGGAAGAGCTGAAATGGTGATATAGGAGTTCAGGGCGGTGGGGGAAATGAAGCTTACCAAGGCAAGTCTGGGAAAGCTCCTGGATCTGGTGTTCAGAAAGGTCCTAACAGCAGAGATGGTGGGTGCTGTTCACGTTTTTTAAATGCATTCTCAAAGCAAGAGAAGAAATAAACCCCAGATTAAAAAGACACATTGAAGTAGAAAGGCCCACATTCAAGTCCAAGTTCTCTGAAATCGTAAGAAACTTATCCTTTCTTGTTCTCATTAACTTTTTTCTTTAGAAGGGCTTACTAGAAACATTGTCTGAGGCAATGTGTGTATGAAAACACACAGCAGATGCTGAGCAAAGTCTAGGCGTACTGGGCCTCTTTTATTCTTAGCCCATTTCCTGGATCTGTAACAGAGAGACTACAAGTTGAGAATAATGTAACATGAAACATAACATGTAGAGCACTGACTAATTTTTGCCATAATTGATTAATGCATTTATACCACTGGAATCTTTTATCAGACTACTTCAAAGGGCTTTATAAGCAAGAACTATAATACATGACTGTTAGCTACAGGACGCAGGAGTTAAGGCTTAGGGGCTTCAGTGATTTGTCAATTTCCTTGTGATCTTCCTAAAGCCTGCAGCCTGTTTGTTTTGTTTTGTTTTGTTTCATTTCGTTTTGTATTGCCTATTTGTTGATATTTTGGGTGTTTTAATTGCTTCCATTTGAAAGCAAATTATCTGCAAAGGCCCTTTTAAATTTGAATTTGAAATGGTAGCAAGTGATCTAATCTAAAAAATAAATAAGGTCAGAAGGGTAAGAACTAAGGAGACAGGAGCAAAAAATTATGAAATAACTTCTCTTCTTTAAATCTGGTAAGTTTATGGATCACTGTTGCATTTATCCATTTTTTTTTCTCATATTATTCAGACTTCCATCTGACACTGTTTAGTTTGGGACTTGGTTGAGTCAGTCTAAAATATTTAGGTTCTGATGTCCCGTCTCCAAATTGAACTGGCGGTCTCTATTCCAGTTCTGTGGCACTTCAAGTTTGTAGGGACAGCTGTAGACACTCAACACTGAGGTGCCAGCTGTACTTTTCATCATTAGTACACGAGGAACCAGAACTTCATTGCTTTTAACTTCCCCTTCTGAGTGGAAGCAGCAGCAGGTATCACCAGTAGGAAACTGCTGCATGCCCTTGCCAGGACTAGGGCAGAGAAATGAAAGTGCTGAGGTTTGAGTGGCAGGCAGAAGCCAAAGGAGGCTCAGAAGGGAGCTGAAAAGGAAGTTTACAGCCAAAATGCTAAGGTGCTCAGGGAACTGTGTGCACTCTTAATATGGCAGGCAAAACCTATATGCACCTGGACTGCTGATGGTTCTGTTGCTGGGCCATTTTTTGCCTTGGTAAAATGTCAAATAACTGAGCAATGCTTTTATGCATAATGACTTGGCTCAGTCTATGGCTACCTCTAAACTGTGAAGGCGTACAGCATGATTAAGGAGGAAAATAAAAAAAATGATTAGGAATAACACCACTGAAAAAGCCACCACTGAGAATTGATAATCAAAAATTTTCTAACTCTTTGTCCTTCCTTATTTAGGGTCAATAAAAATGAAGATAAAGAGAGAGAGATTAATTTTTTTTCAAGAGTATCAAGCTTTTCAGTATCTGGGTTAACTAAAGCCATTTGATTCATAGACTGAAAAACACACACAAGTTTGGATTATAGCTGTATATATCTTTATGAATCACACATGACTATTTATGAGTTCAAACAAAACAAAACAAATTATGTGCCATCCCAAAGTACACAATCAGACTGGGCCTAACCTAATCCTTGTATCTTTGACCTGAACTTGTTCTAGATGATCCAGACTAGAAGCTCCACGTGTTTCAAGGGCTCATGTGTATGAAATAATCATTAGTCTCTTTTTTTCCCTTTGGTCTTTTGGACAACAGCCTTCCACAAAGGCTTTTTTCCATTTCAGACTTGTCTTACATGGTTGAGACCCTGTGAACAGTCTTGCTGGAGAACCAGATACTATTAACTTGTGATATTTTATGATAACAACAAGAAACTTTTAAAAGACTGAAAAAAAGTCTTAGATGCTTACTCTACAGCTTGTTCCTATCCTCACACTTCTTGGCCTCAGATATTGGTGCCATTGTGGTAGTGCATAGCAGATGAAGGTAGGTAAGATAAGATCTGTTTCTGGCCAAAAGAATTATAAAATACCAAATCACTGAGAGTGGGGTGCACAGGAAATTGCCTTCATGATGCCACATTAAAGTGATGCCTAAATAAAGAAACAGTTTGACTCAGAATTTGTAAGGTCAAGAGTAGACCAGAACTGCCAAGCACATGTTCCTTCAGATGTCTCTCAGTGATGGGCTCCTCAGCAAGGGCTTTGTTCATTCTTTAATTGAAATGATGTATTCAGCATGAAATGAGGAAGTAGAAGTCAGGACCCACCCTTATTTTATCAGAGAATCTTCCCCTTTGATCCCTCAGGCTACAATATCACATGTATTCAATATTTCTGGTTGAGAAAGGCATGCGGCTTTCAGTGCTTTGATATGTAAAGCATGTATACCCACATTCATGTACTATGTGGGTAGAGGAAAAGGAGGGGTTCTGAGTGATTTAGGTCAAATGCCTGGGTCACAAGAGGAGCACATGGCTCAGTGAGCTTATTTACATTATAAAGAATAACTTTCTGGTTACAAGATTAGATAGAAGTCTGTGGTCCAGTTATGTCCGTATTGTTAAAATACACATGATGTTATTTACAATTCCTGAGATTCACCCCACAAGCACTTAACAGCAGAGCAAAGACTTAAACAACATAGAAACCAATGCTCAGTCCCCAGAACTGGCCACAAACTTAGATATCACTGAAAAGGCTTATGAAGATGAGAAGACACCGAAGCTCTTCACCTGGAGGACTAGCCAAGTGTGCATTCTGAACTCAGTTTGGATGATATTGTCTGGGCAAAACAAAAGTGGCAACATCCTTTGTCATAAACACGATTTGGAGCTTCATGCTATTTAAATATCAAAATGCAATCTAAATTTACTCACATGTGAAGAACTAGGGAAATCTAAACTTATGGACAAAGAAACTGAAGGGATATCACTGCCAAGTAGACACAAATACTGAAATTATCTGATGCTTTGGAGCTGTGAATGGAGCTCAGTGTTAGACTGCTTGCCAGATAAGCACAAGGCCCTGGGTTTGCGTCCCAGCACTACAAAAGCAAACACAGCTTGCATCACCAAGCAATACTGAACACATCTGAAACAAATGAGGTACAAGAAAGTGTCAGTAAAAGAGGAGAGTGAGCCAGGTGTGGTGGTAGACACCTTGAACCCTAGCAGTTGGGGAACAGAGGCAGGAGGAGAGAAAGTTGAATGCCGGCCTTGAATACAGTGAGACACTGCCTTAGAAAAAATATAGGTATGAATAAGTAAATAAAGACTGGCAGAACAAAGCAGATATTTTAGAGCTAAAACTATGAAAACAAACAGTCATCATGCCGGCACAATATACAAATTAAGAGGAAATTCAACCAAATTGAAAATAGATCAATGGAAATAATCCACGCTGAGCAAGACAGAGGAAGGAAAAAAGTTGTTTTTATATGATTATTAATTCTTTGAAAATTTCATACAACAAAATTTATACAATGCATTTTGATCATATTAAGAGACCCTCCCCCATCTCTACCCAGCTTACCGTCCTCCTCCTGACTTCATGTTCTCTACTGTTATTTTTCTTTTATTAAAGGATTATAGAGTTTAATTTTCGTGACCACCACACTCCTAAAGAAAACAGTCTACCCCTCCCACTAGCTATCCATTGCCAATAGATCCTCAGCTAGACTGTGGTTTCTTGCCCACTTCACCCTTCCTTACTGGATTTTTGTCTGGTTTGGGCTTGCGCAAGTCTTGGGCATGTTGTTATAAGCGCTGCATATTCCTACGTGCAACTACCTGGTGGTATCCACACAACACGGCTTCTCTACCCTTACAGTATTTCTCTTCTACAATGATCCCTGATCCTTGGAGGAAAAAGTGTGATTTAGGTGTTCCATTTAGAGCTGAGCACTCTGTAGCCTTTTAATCTCTGCACATCGACCAGTTGTGCGTCCCTTGTTAATTGCGATCTGCTGCAAGAAGTCTCTCTTATCAAAGTTGAGAAATGCATTAATCTACAGGTTTAACAATAAGTCATTAATCTGACAGAGGAGAAAGAAGGGGAAACACTGGAACTCATAGGCATAGGAAAGGGCTTTCTAAACAGGACCTTGACAATTAAGACAACAATTGATTGATAGGTATCAGGACGGCAGAATGAAGTGAACTCCAAGCAGTTGGCCTCAGGGCCAGACGTACACCAGCTCCCAAGAGGCTGAACATGTGTACTGGGCTGTGTGAGAAGGAGCTTTATTGCAAAGGATAAATATTTTCCTGATTTGGGGTGCTTTTATATTAATCTCAAAATTCTGAACTCACGACTTGGAATGTAATAAAGAAAATAACAGAAGCTCTGGTGGCAGCACCCGTATAGTCACAGGCACCAGAACAACCAGGGTGGCAGGAACCCTCAGCAGCTCTTAGAGTGACCATGGAGGAAAACGTGAAAACAGCAGACACCAAAAAGGCCAACCAGATCTAAGTCCAGGAAGAAGAAAACACTCAATCCATTTGTCTCCTTGAGCAAAAGCAAAACATGGTTTTCTCCACAACTGAAACCACTCTAGACATTCAAGCCAGCAAGCAACTGTTGCCTTTGTTTGCTACACAAAATGCTCTTTCTGAAACACAAGTAAAATCATGTATACAGAGTGATAGAGACAGGAAATAGTAGGAATCAATGTAATTGAAATTATTACATTGACTCCTCCCATGAGCCTGGAACTGTGGTCACCTCCCATGAAACTGGAGCTGTGATCCCCTCCTGTGAACCTGGGGCTGTTGCCCCATCCTATGATCCTGGAGCTGTGGTCCCCTTCTGTGAGCAAGGGCTGTGTGTGGTCCTCTCCCTCTTGTAAGCGGGAGCTGTGGTACTCTCTGATGAACCTTGAACTGTGATTTCTTCCCATGAACATGAAGCTGTGCTTCCATCCTGCGATCCTGAAGCTGTGGTCCCTCCTGTGAACCTAGAGCTCTGGCCCCCTCCCATGGACTGGAGTTGTGATTCCTTCCTATGAACATGGTTTTGTGGTCTCCTTCCATGATACTGGAACTATGTTTCACACCTGTGAGCCACAATCCTCATTCCTGTGACAGTGGACTGATGATGGAACTGATTGGAGGATAATGGACTTCCTGGTGTTGGGCAGCAGTTTCAGCATTCTCTGAGTGACTGGACTCTCCACAACACCCTCCCCAGGGTTCTAGGTTGTGTGTGGTATTGGATTTGCCTCTGTGTTGGATTTTTGCTGGAGACAGGGATAGTTTCTGTCATTTACAGATTCTGGTCTCAGAACTAATTCTCATGAAAGTAAAACACTTCTGTACATCAAAGAATACCACCATTCATAATAAGAAGAAACCTGAAAAAGTCTTTACCAACTCTACGTGTGACAGAGGACTAATATCTAAACTATACAAAGAACTAAAAAATAAACCTATATGCCCAAAATCCCACACCATAATTAAAAACTAGGGCAAAGAACTAAACAGAGAGTTCTCAAATGATGGAATACAAATGGTTGAGAAATGCTTTTTTTTTTTTTTTTTTAGTATTCAGCATTTTACACCAATCATAATGTCTAAGATCCAGAAAAAAAAAACTGACAACAAATGCTGGCAAGGATTCAGGGAAAGGGGAACACTTATTGACTGCTGGTGTGGGTGCAAACTGGTGTAGCCCCTAAAAGAAATCAGTGTGGCGGTTTCTCAAAAGAGCTAAATATGTCTTCCATATGATCCAGCCATACAACTCTTGGGCATGTACTCTGTATCCTAATGCAGATTACATATTCAGTGATGTTCATTGCTGGTCTATTCACAATAACCAGGAAATGGAAACCACCTAGATGTCCATCAACAAATTGGATAATGAAAGTACAGGTCATTTATGCAATAGAATATTATTCAACTGTTAAGAAAAGCAAAGTTATAAAATTCTCAGGTACATGGTTGGAACCAGAAACAATCATGCTAAGTGAAGTAACCCAGACCCAGAAACACAAACACTGCATGTCCTTTCATAAAAGGATGCTAGCTTTGAATTTTCAGGTAGATGTGTTTAAACTGGAAAATACATAGAGATCAAGAAACTAATAAGGGCCTATGGAGAGGGGAAGTCTCCGTAGAGACAGAATGCAATGATAGAAAAGGGGGAGCAAAATAATGGGTCTTTTGAAAAAGTCATATAGTACCCTACTACTATAGATGTTTCTTCAAATATATACATATAAGAGATGAAAAGAGGTTAAATGGAATTACTATACAATGGGGGTTCAATGTCCCAGTCAGACACCACAGGCTAACACATGAAAGTCCCAAAGCCCAAAATGGATTTCTTTTGAATTTGTTGACCTGAAGGGTTCCATAGACCTTCAAACAACACTGGTTCTTGCCATTGCTCTTGGTCACCCTCCAAAACTTGACATAAGACCCTATTGCTGAAGATATTACATAAGTTAGTCAAAGAACAAAGAGAAAGCAAGCTGGTACTAACCCTGAAGCTTCATCTCTACTGTCTAGCATTCACAGTAATAGGAGATGTGCTGTTTATGCTACTGGAAGAAAAAAATAATAATCAACTTTAGCCAACATTTTACACTGCGGGCTACAATAGCGACTGACCTAGAAGATAGGTCCACTACCCCAATAGTGATGTAAGTGTTATGATAATAACCAACCACCTTCTAACTGGGTTTAAGGCTTTCTTCACAAGATAGATCCTGTACCTGACACTGTTACCAGGGCCAAGAATGCTTGGCTAGACAGGTCACAGGCCTTAGGGCAGAACCTACATCTCTTATTCTACTAAAGAGGAAAAAACGTTTTTTAGGAAATAATTCAATCTCTAACATTGAAAATAAAAATCAATAGTTGATGTATAACAGGGCTTTGAATGCCTAATGATGCAATGTTTAATATTATTATATCTCAAAAGTATAAAGAATCTACTGGTTTCCTACATCACACTTGTACAGTGATTCTAAGTAGACAATAAAATCAATGCGTGTTTTGTATATGCTCTGAAGCAACCTCTAAGAATAAAAATGATGTTATATGAAGAAATGTACTGCACAAAGCCCAGTAGGCACATCAGAATCTTAAAAGCATCTAAATCTAAAAAATAATACAATTTTTCCTTCTCAAAAGGAAGGAAAAATGAAACAAAGGAACAAAGAGAAAACACAAAAAAAATAAATTATAGACTTAAATTTTAATGTAAATGCATTATAATATTAAATGTAAATCTATGATAATATTAAATGTAAATTGTTAAAATATACCAACTAAAAGTAACAATTATCAAGATGAATTTTTAAAAGAAACTTAACTATATGCTATCTATAGAAAACTTACTTCTATTATAATGGTATAGATTGATTAAAAGTAAAAGAATGAAGGACTAGAGAGATGGCTTAGCAGTTAAGAGCACTGGTTGCTCTTGCAGAGGATCTGGGTTCCATTCCCAGCACCCACATGGCGGCTAACAACCATTCACAACTCAAGTTCCAGGGGAATCAAACACCTTCTTCTGACCCCCATGGGCATTGCATAACACAGTTGCACTCACACACATGCAGGCAATACACTCATACATATAAAATAAAATTAAAAAACAAAATAATGAAACAGATATGGCACATAAATACGATATGATAAAGTCAGAGTGACTACATTAATATCAAACAAAACAAACTTCAGAGTAAAAAAAAAAAGAAGGCATTTGTAAAGGGGGAAATTAACCAGCAAGATGTAATTCCTAAGTGAATTATTCGAATATCCAGAACTTTAAATTACTTGAGGAAAAACTTAGAGGTCTAGAAAGAAAAACTATAAGGTCAGTGTATGTACTAAACACTTCAGTGCCCTTAACAATTAACAGAACAACAAAACAAAAAATTAGCAAGGATATAAAACCCCATAGCATCTTTAATCAATAAGATAAAATTGTATAATCAGTATTTGTAGGCACTCACCAAATAACATCTATACCTCCTTTATGTCCACCCCTCTTACAGCCTCTTTCTGACAGATATCCTGTACTTGTCATATATATTAAGGCCTATGGAGTCAAAGTTGTGTCCTCAAATGCCTTCACTCTGCTTTATCACTGAGACTGGTTAACCTATCTAGAAATCGCCCTCCCTCACCCAATAGTTACAGGTTACCAGTAGTTCCTTAAGCTGAAATATATACCAAGATAGATCATACACTAGGAATTTAAAATTTATCAATGGTTTTAAAAATTGAAATAATATTGGGGTTTTGATTACACAATAAAACTAAACTAGAAATCAAACTTGATAATCCCATTTTCAAGAGAATGACAGTAGAAAGTCTTTTTCCTCTCTCTCTCTCTCTCTCTCTCTCTCTCTCTCACTTTCTCTCTCTCTCTCTGTACATATGTGCTTGGGGGGTATGTCTGTAGTATATGTACACATATCTGTGGGTACATGCACCCCCACGTACATGTAGGTCTGAGAAGAATGTCAACTCTCCTCTATCAGTCGCCATTTGTTCTTTGAAATAGGGTCTCTCATAGAACCAGATCTAGACTGGAGCCCAGCAACACCCAGCAGTCCCCATGTCTTGGTTCACTACAGTGATGGATTTACAGGTTCTCATGTGCCAAGGCCAAGGCCAGATGCTTTGCCTGCATGTACATAAATACACCAGTACATACAATGCCCAATGGAGGCCAGAAGAGAGCATCAGATCCCCTGAAAATGGAGTTACAGACTGTTGTTAGCCACCATGTTGGTGCTGAAAACTGAACCTGGGTTATCTACAAGAGCAGTCAGTGCTCTTAACCAATGAACCATCCCAAACCCCCACAATTTCAGTTTTAAACATAGGTGCCACAGGTTGGAAATCAGGTCTTTGTCAGGTACTTGACAGCAGGTACTCATTTCACTAAGCAATCTTTGAGTCCCAAGAAAATCTCTAAGATTATGGTAATTAAATAATATGAATATAGGACAACAAAAATGAAAACTTTGAACTAGATAAAAATGAAAATTGAACTTATCAAAATTTATTTAATGCAGCTAGAATGGTTCATAGAGAGGATTTTTTAAACTAGGAAATAATTTTTATTGATTTTTTGTGTGTTTCATACAGAATATCTCATTGACTCTTAATCATCTTTACACCTTCTTCCCCATTGGCAACTCCTCAAATGCCCCCAACTGAAATCCATACATTCCATCTGTGTTAAGGTCTACTGTATCCAGTTAGTGTCCCCAGATGTTCTTCAGTGCAAGTTCATCCAATTAGGTCTAGTCAGCCTATCCAGAGTCCCTCGATTTAAGAAGATTTCGCTCTTCTCAACCAATCAGCTGCCAATATCTTTTCAGCAAAGACTGAGGACTGCTACCCATTTCCACAGTTCCATGCTGGGTTTTTGTCTGCTTGAGTGTTCATGGATCTTGTGCATGCCGACACCATTGCTGTGAGTTCATATGAGCAGGATTCTAGGAGTTTGTAGGGTTCTGTTTCCCTGTAGTCTTGCACTTCCTCCCTAGGTCTTACACTCTTTCTACCCCCTCTTCTGCAATGGTTCCTGAAGCTTGGGTGATCGAAGCTTAATAAAGTTGTCCTGTCCAGGGACCCACAATCTGCAGACTACTACTCTCTATGCTTTGATCATATGTGACCTTCAATGTTGCTGGCCCTCTGTTGCATGAGGGAGATTCATTGATGGGTGTTTAGAGATTTATTAGTGTCCTCTTTGCCCCTTGTGCTATGTTGTGTGAGCCTTGGGTGTAGAGGTAGCATTGTAGAAGTGCTGCTTAGGCTTCAGCAATTTACAGACAATGTGTATGGTCAGTGGTGGTACTCGGTAGTTTCTTTCTAGTGCAAAAGAAGCTTCTTTGATGAGTGATGACTGGGATACTTGACAATAAATATAAGGAAACATATTTTGCACTTAGGAAGAAGTTACATTAATCTAGGGATGAGACAGCCTTGGAGATTTCTCTAAGATCTATGACCTCTTCAGTCATGTATATTTGGCTATGATTACAGTACCATTCATAAGTTTCCTCCCATTGAGTGAACTTTAAATCCAATTAGTTAGCCGTTGATTGGCCCCAAGATAAAAGAGCCACAACTGCACAAGTGTTATGCACAAGTGCCAGTCATTGATGCAGTTGTTCAGTCATGGAGCTCGTGTTAGGCCATTGGTTGGTGTTCTCCCTTAGCAGCTTGCATAGGGCTGTCCAGACCTATGAGAGCTAGCCTTCAGGGGAATTGGCTTCCAGGTCAGCTCCAGCTCCACTGCTCCAAATTCAGTCTCCAAAGTATGTCCTGTCTTCAGCAACAGGGTCTTACCTTCAAGTCTGGGAGGCAATGTAGGGCTGTAGCAACAGCCTGTGTAATTTTTGGAGTCTCTTGGACTACTGTGGCCAATAAATCAAAGGAAGGCTTGTCTTGTCTGGCACTGTAGCTTTCAGCTACACAGATGGACTCATGTAGAGATATTGTATGTATAATTCATCATTAGGATATTAGCGTAATATGATTCCTCCGGTGTTTTACACTAGCTAGGCATCATGTATTTCTTCTTTCTCTCTCTCTCTCTCTCTCTTTCTCTCTCTCTCTTTCTCTCTCTCTCTCTTCTCTCTCTCTCTGGCTCTCTCTCTGGCTCGCTCTCTTGCTCTCTCGCTCTCCCTCTCTAAACCTCCCTCCATGCCTTCCCCATTTAAAGTGTCCCCATTTCCTCTATTTCTCACTTGAGAACACCAGTCTCCTATGGCCCCACCTCTCTTTAGCACTTTCTTTCCCTTTATCACCATAGTTGCTTAAATAACCCTCCCTCTCCAATACCATTTATTTATACCGATTTTGTCTATTTCTCCCTTAGTAACACCTGTCTCCAACTATTCTCCTCTTAGGTTTCTTCTTTCCCTTTACTTCCCTGGTTCCTTCCCAATTTTCCTGGTACCTGCAGTTCAATCAGGATACATACTCACATATAAGGATTTGGTACTAGGATTCACAAAAGAGGGAGAACATAAGTCATTTGTTTTCCTGAGTCTGTGTTACCTCACTTAGCATAACAGTTTCTAGTTCTATCCATTTACCTGCAAATGTCAAGATTTTGTCTGGTTTTACCACTGAGTAGAACTCCATTGTGAAAATGTAGCACATTTTCATTATCTACTTGTCAGTTGAGGGACACTTAGGTTGCTTCCATCTCTTAGCTGTTATGAAAAGAGCAGCAGCAAACATGGATGTACAAGTATCTCTGCAATAGGATGAGTCCTTTGGGTAGATGCCGAGGAAGGGTCAAATGGTAGGTTCATTTTTAGTTTTTTAAGAGTTCTCCATATTGTTCTCTATAAGGATTGCAAGAGTTTACAATCCCACCAGCAGTGAATGAGCATTCCTCTTTCCCCACATCCTCTCCAGCATTTGGTATCATTTGTTCTCTTGATCTTAGACAGTCTGACTGGGGTAAGATGAAATCATAAGACAGTTTTAATTCACATTTCCCTAATTACTGATGATGTTGAACACTTTTATGATGTTTCTTAGTCATCTTTATTTCTTCTTTTAAGAACTCTCTGCTCAGATCCTTAGCCCCTCTTATAACTGGGTCACTTGTTTTCTTGATTCGTTTCATGAGTTCTTTATATACTCTGGATGTTAGACCTCTGTCAGATGTGCTACTGGTGAAGATTTTCCCCCACTGTTTGGGATTTCTCTTCACTTCTCTCCATTGTTTCTTTGCCATACTGAAGTTTTTTAGTTTGATTGTTAACTGGTGACCTTAATTCCTCAGCAACTGAAGTCTGATTGAGAAAGTCCTTTCCTACACTTGTATTGTGTGGGTTACTGCCAATGCTTTCTTCTAACAGTTTCAGAAGTTCAGGTTTCACATTGACATTTTTGATCCATTTGTATTTGACTTTTGTGTGAGGAGAAAGATAAGGGGCTAGTTTTATTCTTCTACAGGTGGATATCCAGTTTGCCAGCAAGATTTTCTGAACACACTCTTTCCTCCAATGAGTGTTCTTGGCACCCATGTCAAATATCCGGTGGTTGAATTGCAAGTACTCAGTTTGGGGACTTCAGTTATGCTCCTCTGCATAATAGATCTATGAGTCTATTTTTGTGCCAGTACCATACTGTTTTTATTGCTATAGCTGTAATATAGTCTGAAATATGATATATTAATCCCCCCTGACTTCTTCTTTGAGCTCAAGGTCACTTTGGTTATCTGATGTTTTATGTACTTCCATATGAATTTTAGAATGTTTTTTATCTAATTCTGTGAAGAATGTCATGGGAATTTTGATTGGAATTGCATTAAATCTATGTATTGTTTTGGGTAGGATAGTCATTTTCACAATATTAATTCTTCAAATTCATGATCATGGGAGGGCCTTCCAACTTCTGGTGTCTTCTTCAAGAATTTTCTTTAAAGATTTAAATTTTTCTGTGTAGAGATTTAATGTCTTTGGTCAGGTTTATTCTGAGATATTTTTGAGGCTATTATGAATGGGAAAGTCTCCATATACTCTTTCTCAAATTTGTTGTTATTAGTCTATAGAAAGGCTACTGGGTTTTGTAGATTAATTTTGTAACCTATAAGTTTTCCAAAAGTGTTAATTATTTCTAGGAGTTTTCTGGTGAAATTTTTGGCATCTCTTGGGTATAATATCATATCATCTGCAAAAAAGAGATAACTGACCTCTTCCTTTCCATTAAGTACACATTTAACTTTTTTCTCTTGTCTGATTGTTCTAGGAAGAATTTCAAGCACTATATTAAAAAGGAGTAGAGATAATGGACAGCTATGTCTGGTTCCTGATTTTAATGACAATTCTTCCAGTTTTTCTCCATTTAGAATGATGTTGGTTGTAGATATGTTGTATACAGCTTTAATTTTGTTGATGTATATTTCTTCTATTCCAACTCCCTTTAAGACCTTTAATGTAAATTCTTACTGAATTTTGTCAAAAGCCTTTTCTTCATCTATTGAGATAGCCATGTGATTTTTGTCTTTGAGCCAATTTATGTGCTTTATGACATTTATTGACAAATATATTGAACCATCTGCATCTCTGGAATTAAGCTGACTTGATCATGGTGGATGATCTTTTTATGTATGTCAGGTATTTTGCTCAGAATTCTTGTATCTATGTTAATTAAGCATATGGGTCTATAGGTTTCTTTTTTGGTTGTATCTTTACCTGGTTTTGATATTAGAGTGATGCTGGCTTCATAGAAGGAATTTGAGAGTTCTTTCTGTTTCTGTCTGTTTGAATAATTTAAGTAGTATTGTGTTAGATCTTGTTTGAATGTCAGTAAGAAATCTCCTGTGAATCCATCTGGCCCTAGGCTTTTGTTAGTTGCTAGTTTTTATGTTACTGTTTCCATTATATGTTATGGGTCTCTTTAAGATGTTGAACTCTTCTTAGTTTACCTTTAGTCATTCCTGATTTCAGATGTTCATTCATTTCTTTAAGGTTTTCAAATTTAATAGTGTATAGGTTTTTAAAATACTCACTTATAATGTTCTGGATCTTTTTGTTGTCTGTTGTGATGTTTCCCCTTTCACCTCTAATTTTGTTGATTAAGAGTTGTTCTTTCTTTCTTTCTTTTGGTTAACTGGGCTAAGGATCTATCTTGCTTATCGTTTCAAATAACCAGCTCTTGAATTCATTGATTCATTGTATTCTTTTCTTTGTTTCTATTTCATTAATTTATGCTCTTATTTTTGTCATTTCTTCCTGTCTTCTGGGTTTGGGTTTCATTTGTTGTTGCCTTTCAAGATTCTTGAGTTGCAATGTTAAATCATTTATATGTGCTCTTTCTGGGTTTTTAATGTAGGCACTTAGAGTTATAAATTTCCCTCTCAGGACAGCTTTTAAAATGTTCCAAAGGTTTGGTTGTGTTGTATTGTACTTTTCATTTAATTCCAGGAATACTTTTATTTCTTTCTTAATTTCTCCTTTGACCCATTCATCATTCAGGAGTGTGTGGTTTAACATCTCCATGAGTTCATGTATTTACTAGGTCTTCATCCAGTGTTGATTATAAGCTTTATTGCAGTGTGGTTTGATAGAATCTGTGGCTTTATTTCAATTTTTTATATGTGTTGAGGTTTGTTTTGTGCCCCATATGTGGTTGATTTTGGAAAAAGCACCACAGGGTGCAAAATAGAATGTGTATTCTGCTTAGTAGATGTCTGTTTGGTCCATTTGATGCATGCTATTGTTTAATTCAGAGATCTCTCTGTTTATCCTTTGACTAGTTGACCTATCTAATGGAGACAGTGGGCCCTGAAGTCCCCTACTATTGGTGAGTTGGGATTAATCTATGCCTTAAAGTCCTATCATCCTTTTTTTTTATAAAGTTAAGTGCACCAGAGTTCAGTACATATGTGTTCATGATTTTTATACATTCTTGTCAGTTGTTCCTTGGATCAGCATGAAGTGACTCTCTTTCGCTCTGCTGATTAGTTTTAGTTTCAAGTCTATTTTGTCAGATATTAGAATGGCAACTCCTGCTTGTTTCTTAGTGCCATTTGCTTGGAATATTTTTCCCCATTTGTTCACCTTATTAAGGTGACGCCTATCCTTGATAGTGAGATGGGTTTCTTGCAGACATCAGAAAGATGAATTTTTTTTTCTTGATCCATATAACTAGCCTGTGTCTTTTGACTGGAGAGTGCAGTTCAATTATATTTAAAGTTATTATTAAAAGATGTATGCTGGTTCCCATCATTTTAGTTTCTGCTTTCATCTTTGGTTTAACTTGTGTTTCTGCCATTAAAACTTCATTTAGTTTTTTTCAATTGCCTCTTGGGTATAGTCGCTCCTTTCTTCAACTCTTTGTATTGTTTCAAGAATTCACTGGCAGGCTGGTTTTTTGGACATGAATTCTTTCAGCCTAGTTATATTGTGGAAAATTGTTCTTTCCTCTGCAACTGTAATGGACATTTTTGCCAGATAAATTATTCTGGATTGACATCTGTGGTCATTTAGAACTGGGAACACTTTGGTCCAAGCTCTTTGGGCTTTCATAGTTTGCGAAAAGTCAGCTGTAATTCTAATGGGTTTTCCTTTATATGTGATTTGTTGTTTTTCTTCTGCAGCTCTCAGTATTTTCTCTTTGTTCTGTGTGCTTAATGTTTTCACTATCATATGCTGTGGGGAGTATCTTTTTCTGGCCTGTGTGCTTGGGAGTTCTTTGAGCATCTTGTATGGGCAGGTCTTTCCTTAATTTGGGGAAATATTCTTCTACAAACCTACTGAAGATTTGGTCAATATCATTATCCTGAGATTCTTCTCCTTACTCTATGACTATGTTGCAGAAATTTGGTCTTCTCATGGTGTCCCACATTTCCTGCATATTCCATTCCTGTTTTGTTTTTTTTTTTTCATAATCTTTGCTTGGGTGTTCCAGTTCTTCAACTTTATTGTCCAGTCTTGATATTCTGTTTTCTGTTTCATTCATTCTAATGGCAAGGCTTTCTCCTGTCATTTCATATAGGCTTATTGACTGTTTCACTTCCTCCTTTTTTTTCAGTCTGAGTTTTCTTCAATATTTGTCCCTTTTTGTGAATTCAGTCAGAAGTTTATCCCTATCTTCCCTTAGTTCTTAGATTTGTTTGTGTGTTCTTTAAATTCACTGAATTTTTTGATCATGTTTATGATTGTTCATTTAAACTCCATGTCCTGGGATACCGCTATAGAGTTCCCATTATAGAACTCTTCTATAGGACTGGTGATTTTTGGTGGGGACATATTATTTGGGTTTTTCATATTATTATTTTTCCATTGTTGTGTGCATATGTGTGTGTTTGTGTGCACTTTTAATGATGTTACACCAGAATTAGGTGATAATGCTTTCTCCAAAAATCATAGATTATCTAACAAAAAACCCATGTCAGGCATGGGAAACCTCACTTAAATTTGTTGGGCAAGGTAGTCAAAGAGTCTCCCAAAACAATATAGGCTATTGCCATTGTCCATGGTTGCCTTCAAGAATTTGAAGTTAAGACCCTATTGCTGAAGACACCACAGACTTTGGATGCAGAACTTGGAGGAATTGAGGGACACTGACCTAGAAGCCACTTTCCTAAGGACTGTCTCTCATAATACCAGGTGTTATTCAAGGTGTCAATGGAGAAAAGCAAAGAAATAGTTCTATTAAGTAATAAAGCCTATGAACTGCAACAATGACTGGCCCAACAAGATATCCCAATTGTACAAGACTGGCTTTCTGATTGGACTTAGGATGTACTCAGTAAGGGAGAATTCATGCCTGGTGTAAAGCTAGTCAAATACCTATGGCTGGAGAGATCATGGACCCTAGACGAGAGCCTGCTACTGCCATTTTCTTAAAGCAATATAATTTTTAATTGTATTCCATTAAGCTTTATACCCACAGGCAAGTTTATCTCTCACCTCTCACCAAAACAGACAAAAGTTATTACAACAATCTGCAGCTGGTTAACATGCAGAGACGTGAAGACGGGGTGCCCAGCCCTTTGGTACATCTACAATGCTGCCGCTGCACATAAGACTCAGGGAACATTGCAGAAGATGGAGAAGAAAAATCCTAAGACCCGGGGGGCAAGGGCGCCTGCTGGAGACAGTATAGTATAGACATGACAGAGAAGCAGCACCTATAAAACCTGAACAATATAGCTGCCTAAACAAGACATACATAATGACAACATCAATTGACACGCCAATATAGATGGAAATTTCACAAGACCCCACCCCTAGAGGAAGAGCTATAAGCAACCAATGCCTGTTGAGAGCAGAAAAAACAGTTTTCTCCTGAGATGAGCCCTCTGATAGGTTAACTAACACCAAATGTGATGTGTGTGCATGTGTGTATGTGACAATAGTAATTATAGAAGGAGAGTTAATGAATTTAAGAAGGGGAGCACAGGAGAAGTTGGAAGGAAAGAAAAAAAGTCAGAAATTATGTTAAGATTGTACTCAAAAAATTCTCAAAGATATTAAAATTTTAAATTAAAAAGTGGGTTAATACTAACAGCTGCATGCATAAGTTGAGCAATTAAGATGAAATAGATGTTTTCTAAAACTACCAAAACTTAGCCAGTATGAATGTAACAAATTGTTTCAGTCATTTTGCCTACTCTAACAAAACAAATCATAAACTGGATAATTTACAAATTTATTTCTCAGAGTTATGATGGTTGAGATATCTGAGGTCAAGGTGCCATCATATTTTATCACAGTGGAGGATGCAACAAGTATTTTTTTAAGAAATAACATCAACTCTATATATCTTTTATATATCATAAAAGAAAAACAATTAGTTTAAGTTTTTTTTTATGAAGCCATCAATATTAAGACCAAAGACTAACCAAGAACAAAATCAGATCAAACAAGTGTAAAAATATTAACATAATATCAGCAAATACATAAAACACCAGTGCTGCATATTGTATCACTCTGTGAATACACTACAAGGAATCAAGAGAATCAGGATCGTATTAATTGTCAAAATAAGGAAAACCACATGATCACATCAATTGATAAAGAGAACAGAAAACAATATTAAGCACCCACCTTGTGATGCAAACTATAAGCAACCTAGGAGCAGAAGAGTGCCTCCCCAGCCTAGCAACAAAAGCTACAGCAGGTATGCTAGTACACGCCTTTGGTCCCAGCACTCAGGAGGCAGAGACAGGTGGAGCTCCATGAGTTTAAGTCCAGCCTGGTTTACATAGGAGGTTCCAGGTGAGTCAAGCCTACATGGTTAGATCCTATCTCAAAAAAAAATTTTTTTTTAATAATGAAAAGAAAAGAAAGCCACAGCTAACTTCACACTTACTGTTGGAAACTGAGTATTTTCTCCTAACAATAAGGAATGATAACCTCACCTTTTCTATTCAAAATTGCCCTGGGACATTTTGGCCAGCCAAATTAGACAATAAAAAGTATACACATTGGGAAAAGAAGAAATGAAACTCTTTTCATAAATGGCACATTGTGTATAAACAAAATCTCAGCAACACAATAAACCTCCTATAACTAATAGGTTAGAAAATATTTTGGCATATAAATAGAGTTAACACACTAAAATTTATATTAGTAATAGAAAATTAAAAACTAAATTCTAAAAGTTAAATTGAAATTTTAAATGCTTAATTATTACTCATCATATTTAATTACTTGTGAGTCTTATTATTATGGATATTAGTTAAATTCAATTAGATACATCCAAACATTCAGAAATTGTATACAGAGGATTAGTAAAATAATGCTGCTCAAAGATATGAGAGAAATCCTTGGTAAAAGGAAAGGCAGGCCATGATGTTTGTGGATTTGAGGATATAATGTTCCTAAGAAGGCAATGCTCCCTAAATTGATTTAACAATATGTTATCTTAAATACTTGGCAGACATAGACAGGCTAATTCAAAAGTTTATACAATACAAAAAGACAAAGAAATAGAATAGTTAATGCAATTTTGAAAAATAAGAATAATGTTGAAGCAATCATACCACCCGATGTTAAGCCTTACTGTAACGCTCTGTTATCAAGCTCTATTGGGACAAGGGAGACACACAGATCAGTACAACAGAACAGTGAGCACAGAAATAGGCTCAACAAATATGCCATTGCCTTTTAAATTTTTATTCTTCATTGAATTTTTGCAGTTTTCATACAGTATATAATTTGATGGTATTTAGAGCTGTTCTCCTAGCAACATCTGCCCCCTTTTGCCCCCTGCCCAACTTAATGCATGCTGTTATGGATAGAATATGGCCTACAGAGTCTAATTCATGTCCCCAAATATCCTTCATTGTTATTCAAGAGTTCCCTACCTGTAAAACACTGTCTTCCCCCTCTGCAACCATTCATTACGAAAAGTTCCTTAGTATGGCCTAAGCTGCAACAGCTACTCAGTGGATTAGTGGCAGCTTTAATAACAAATAACAATAGAGCAATTGTTCATTTACATACGAAAATGAACCTTGACCTAAATTGCTTCTTTATTCAAAAGTTAATTCCAAATGTATCTTATAATTCAATATAAAATGAAGAATCACAAAACTTTCAGACAAAAAGAGGAGAAAATCTATAAGAAACAGTTTTTATGGCAAAAGAGAAATTACACACAGAATTCATTATATGCAATAGAAAAAGTTAATTAGACCAATTCAAGAGAAAGGGTGTTTGCTTTGTGAGAGATATTATTAAGAAAAAAAAAGATAAGCCACAGAAAAGGAGGATATATCTGCAAATCGCATAGCGAATAAAGAACATTTAGCCCAAATATATAGAGTTCTCAAATCTCCAGGTAAGAAAATAAATTACCCAATTTTTCATATGAGGAAAAGATGTTATAAAGCAAGACATACAAAAGGCTATTAAGACTTTGAGAACTACTCTACACATTAGCTATTAAGAAATGCAGACGATATGGTGAGATACTGTAACAACATATAGCAAAACAGCATAGGCAAGCAGGTATGGCAGTGGCAACGGTGGGAAAACAAAGCACTGTGGCCACTCTGGAAAGCATTCTGCCAGTTTCTTACAAAGCTAAGCATAAATTTGCCATGTGACTTCAAGTTCTGTCTCCTTACTTAGTGTTAAGAAACAGAAGCTTCGGCACACACACACACACACACACACACACACACATACGCACACACACACACATACACACACATACACACACACACACACACACACATAAACACACGATGAATGTGCATAGCAGCTTTATCCATGGCATGTGCCCTTCAATGAGGAGAGGCAATAAGCACCATTCAGCAATACAAAAGGAATAACATGTGCACAAAAATTTGGACAATCCCAAAGACATTACACTGAATGAAAAAGCTAGTCTCAAGGGTTGCATGTCGTATGAATCTTGGCTTAAGAAGACAAGACTCCAGGGACAGATCAATAGTTAAGGATTGTGGGAAAAGGGATGATGTGACTACAAAGTCAAAGCACCAGAGTTTGCAGCTGAGGATACTGGCTGTATGGCGATTTCCTGGATGCAGACGTTTGTTAAAATTTCATGTCACGTCTAACAACTGTGCACTTCACTGTATGTTAATTTAAAAAAGAAAAAATTTTAAATGCTTGTGAACTGGCTTTAATTTCCAGAGAAGTTTCACTCGTCATGCAAGTCAATTCAGCATAATTATCCGTAATGTGCTTCAAAAGTTATAAGCAACTTAATAAACTTGCTGAATCATTTATTCAGTTGTGTAGCCATGCACATTTTCATCCATTCTGCACATACTCATTGAGCACTGACTCTCCAGATTTCAAAGTAAATAGTTGAAAGCTTTGTTTTGAAACATCTGTACAGGATAAAAGTGCAGCGTGTGAGAGCATGCCTTCACGAATCAAAACAGTGTGATACAGGTGTTCAGCTGTCCTCTGATCCACCTTGAGTCCAGGGTGGATTTTAGCGAGCATAGAGGAGTAAGTGGATCACTCGCATATAAGAATTAGTTCTCTAAGCCAAGCTTTTAATACACAGTAAGTGGCAAGGACTTTGAGATAATGTTCTGGACAAGTACCTGGAGTGAAGTATTCTATAATTCTGCTTAAATCCAGAGCCATTTACTTTCTGAGTCAGCCCAGCTGGGGGTGGAATTGCTGTTTGCTTTAAAAAGCTGAGAAATCTGATAAGTGCTCCTGTTCTAAAAGAAACCCACTCACTTCAGCCCAGAGAGGCTGAAGGAGGTACTGACAAGAAAGGTCATGAAAAACTCTCTGAAGGACTCGTGAAAAGTGTTACTTTGAGCCATATAAAGTTTTATATACCCTACAGAACTTAGTATAACGTGATTAACCATGAATTCCTTAACATGGAAAATGAGCAACCACTCCAGAAAGAAATGAGTTTTGAAATAGTTAATCTGGAGCTCTTTCTATGAGTTAAAAGACCATTCATTGATCATAACAACAATAAAAATCATTATCACTAAAATATGTTGAGTGCTTAAAACATAAAAGATCATCACATTAATTCTCCTAACTTTTCTCCAAAGTGAATGCTATCATCATTCCCATTTCACAAATCATTCCCCAAACAACCTAAGTAGGAATACCAGGTTCCTAATTTGAACTCTGGAATTTAAAACAAAGTCCAAGGCACAGTTAGGGTGTTCTCAGTGAACAACTGATAGAAAGCCATACAAAATTGGTGCTATTGATCCTGTTAAGGTGCCAATTTTAAATAAGCATCAGCAATTTCAGAACGAGTCATACAGTGTATACTCAGGTCATAGAGCTAAGTTGTGCACAGAACCAAAATTATACATATCACTATTCCTACAAAGAAAATCCACAAATAACCTATTATTCCCAAAAGATTTTCCTGGGTGATAAAGTATAACTGTAAGTTGTTCATAATAGGATAATCTTCACTCGACTCTTTCCTTCTCTATTTGAATAAACCTTGTCAATGCCTTTCAGCAAAAATCAGTCAGGAACACAGCCATTGTAGAATAGGATAAATTCATTTCCCATTGCAATAGAAAGACTACATCCTATGGAAAATCACAGTACTCCTGAGTAGAATAATTTTAGAAAGTTAGAATAAGGTTTGAGGGTTTGACTTTAGGGAAATATGAGGAAGAAATTCTGGGAACTGGACTGGAAGCTTTCAGGAAGCAAGAGTAATTCCATAATTGTAGATTCCATTCTTACATTGATGGAGGTAAGTACAGAATAAGGCTTAAAGTATGAATAAAGAAGTGGCCGTCATCATATCATCCAGGATAGAGGAGGGTTGACTATCTTTTGGATTATTAAGCAAGATTATAATGCAGACAGCTTTTCTGTTACACTTCATTATGGTCCCCCAAAAGCCTTGTCTGATACCAGTACTCTCTGTGTTGTTCTTTATCCATAGGAGAAGAAAACCCTTCCTAGTAAGATTAGGCAAGCTACTGGCAACACCAAGGCCTGGCTGAATGGTTCTAGGGCAGTTTGTAGCTGCTAGGGACCTGTTTTTGTCCTCTTTCTCAGTATAAACCTTTCCTCTTCCTCTCATGAATACAATCCTGGGAAAATGAAGTCTGCAATACATCAATTAGGTAATGGCATCGAATTACCTTTCAGATGGAGTGTCTAAGAGACTAATTAGCCTATAATTTTAAGAGAGTAACATTGCCCTTCAACCAAAATGAGATAGATATCTCCCTCAGTCAACAGTTATAGATTGTATAAGCGTAGGTGTCTTTTCAAAGAAACAAACAAAAATTTCATTCAGCATTTTTCCTTGGAATGAAAATTGAAAAATCATTTTTCTCTTTATTTAGATGTATCTAAGATTTTTTCTGAATGTGCATAGATTCTACAGGCAAGTGTTTATGGTGGTCAGAGGAAATTTGAAAGCTGGGTAGAGGGTTTTTGCAGTAGTAAATATAAGCAGTAAATAGAAATGGTGTGAGTTTTAGAACTAGACTGCCTTTGTGCAAACAGCAACTCTGTCATATTTCAAGACCTTCAGCTTTTTTTAACTTTTTGTAATGCAGACTATAATTATGCTCACCATCACAGGTTAAAAATAATTGAGAAAAAAATAAGATATACACTCAAATCTCCCCAAATGCTTAAACATATTCAAATTGTTATTACATATATAAAACACTGTTCTATTTAAAGGGTAATTATTTGTTGAGGTTAAGGGAAATTAATTAATTCTTCTGCTAATTAGCAAGCTATCATTGTCTTAGAATGAGAGTATAGTATAAAGAATCAATCAAATTAAATTATCCATGTAAATTAAGCATAGAAAGTCTTGGACATATAAAGATTCTCTAAAATTCCTAAGTTTATATAAGATGTATGCATCAAAAAAGTTTAAAAGATTCTTTGAGAATCATATAATCTGCTATCTAGTGTCTCAAAGACATTAATGTAAAATAAATGACCCATGGCACCATATTGATTTACTATTTCATCTTATAAAAAATATTCCAGTCTGTGAGGCTCAAAGGACATGTAATTTTCAAAGTAGAGTGAGACTAATTTGAACTTAAACGCACAGAAAATGACTAGATTTTTTGAAAGAGTGTGAAATAAAAAGTTCAGTCAATATGCATATGTAAACAGACACTTGGAAGCAGTAGTCTCTCCTTAGTTCTAAAAGTACAGAACTCTTGAGTAAAGAAACAATGCAAGGAATAAACCACTGATTTGAAGGAACATGTAATAAACAAGACTCTAAATAATTCACTGATGCAGCTTGGGACAAGAGATTGTACTATAACAAGAACGCAGAGACTAAACCATGTCGGGATGCATGGAGGGTCCAGTCTGCACCCAGCAGTCAACATACAGAGGCAGCATGGACGCAGTTAGAATTCATATATCACTGAATTTCTTCTCACTTGAGTAATGCCTATACCACAGAACAATACAATTATTCTCATCCCAACTATTCAGACACCTTCTTTCACAGGAGTTAGCATTGATCAGTACCATTGAAAGTCAATGAGAATGCCCAGAGGTTCTATTTTGTCTCTGTTAACCCTATCTCTCTATAAAATCTTCATGTCCCAAAGAATCTGTGAGCTCCAGAGCTCTGTTGTCATGAGAATCTAGACACCTGGTGAAGTGGTAGAGGGTACAAGGGAAACCTCCCCCCGCACCTATAAAAGATGATATAGAAAAAGGTATGGTTTGAGATCTCCCAAGAGAAGATCTCCCAAGACTACCCCATATAGATGCATATACCTGTAAAATAAGAGAAAATATAGAATTTCCATTCTCCTCCAAATATCCTTGAAGATTCCAGAACACCTATATAGATACTTGTAGCATCACTACACTAACATACTAGAACCTGAACAAAAAAGCCTGATTCCTAAAGTTAGTTTTTAAGAGTGGCCTGAACTCAGAGGACATTCCCCCAAATATCTCCAGGGATTATCTGTCTCCTGGAATTGTGCTCCCAAGTCAGGCTTCATTCACATTTTTATTCAAACTGGTTTCTCTAGCTTCACTAGGGAAGTAAAAGTTTGGATCCACTCTTCTCTTAACAGACCATCCTGCTTTTCCCTCCCAGTTCTAGAACATCTCATTCACTCAAGGTCGAGGTCCTCCCCAATTCTCTATGTGTGTAACAAAGATGGGTATGCTGTGTTTCCGTGCTGTGATATACTAATTCTGAAGCATACCCACATTCATTCATTATCTTTCTGGGTAAAGTACCAAACTGACTCTCCCAGGAAATGTCCTACCACAAGACCTAAGGTTCATTGAGTAGTCCGTGGTTAATTAAAAGTCATTAGTCAAGATTCTGTCTGTTGTGTAGAGGTCATTCTTACAGGAAATATCTTAATAACTATTAATGTTGATTGAGAAAGAAGTCAAGAATGTAATATTTGAAAAAAATAGATCTCACAGAATAATATTTCTGGGATTTTGTTTGTTTTCTATGTGAATATATGTGAGCCTACATGGGTTTATGTGTAACACATACCTACAGGAGCCTGTGGAAGCCAGAAGAAGGTGTCAGATCTGTGTAACTGGGGTTACAGGTGATTACAGGTTACCACATGGGTTCTGAGAATCACACCTGGGTTCTCTGCAAGAGTACCAAGTATTCTCATTCACAGAGCCCTCCCTACAGTTCCAAAGTAGCCTTTCAATCAGCCTTTGGACACAACTAATTTTGTATGAGAAGATACATATTTTATTTACTACCCAATGCTGATTCTGCTCCTCAGTTGCACCATCACAGGGGATTGCCTCCATTCCAGAATGAACACTAAGCATTCTCTGCCAATCAAGGTAATTTCTTTACAAGTAAGCATTAAGAGGGCAGTTATAGGCCCACAGCTCATGATATTTACCAGGAAATAGCCATCTATTCAGGAATGAGCATGTGATTTAAATTAGGTCAATGAGACACCAGGGGACAATTTCTAGAACCTTCTCAACAGTATAAGAAAGTCACAGAAAGAAGACTCTGTTCTACTGAAATGATTGAGAGATCAGGACACTTTCTGCTTTACTGGCATCATCTAACAGTATCAGGATCTACTTTTAGTATATGAAGTCTACACTGTGAATGGCAGACAGAGAACTAGAAAAAAATCTGAATCCTTCATGGCATATTTAAGCTGTTGGATCAGTCAGTGCTAAAGCCGGCCCTACATTTGCTCTAAGATCCCATATGTTTCTTCCGTATTTTGGCTAGTTCAATGAGGTTTCTGCTACTTGTGACCAAAATCAATACGATGCATACATATGGCTCTGGTGACACAGCAGAATGTTATATTTTGTAGCACTAGAGATGATGCCACATCCTATACATTTTCATCTGAAATGTGTCCTGCCCTGGCATTCTTCAGGAGTAAAAGCCTTCCCCTCAGATTAAAAACTAGAGTTAGAAGGGCTTCAGAGAAGAGCAGGTAAACTATTCTTTCTTGACCCAGCAGCAGAGGGACCAAGTGAAAGAAATATTTTCTGGAAACCAGAAGTGAGGTACAATTAAGAAACTGGGAATGAGAGGATCTGTCTAAGGTTTTCTTTGAGGGAAGAGGTTCAGGTTAGAATAGCAGGAAAGCCTTGATAGTGCACATGCAGGTTGCATCACTCGTACTTATACGGTGTTTGAACCTCTATTAAAAACACATGCCTAGTGAAAGTTCTAGCATATCTCTGACGCTGATATCTTGGTTAAGAAAATGAGTATACCCTAATGGTATAGGAATTAAAGTGAGAGGACTTTAACATTCAAAAGAAAACTTAGAACACTGTGCTGACTACTCCTTTTGGAGATGAGTCTTCTAGAGCTTAACCCAAGTGTCCCAGGTTTTATTTTGCTGATGAACATCATATTCCTCACTTTCTGGTGGTGTTGGGTGCTATTTTGGATGAAAGACGAAGCAAGATTAGCATTTAGATGAATGACTGCATGCCCTGCATAGCAACTGGATGGTGTACAGTTCCTTCAGGGATACACTAAACAATCAAAAGACTTGGGTACCATCAACCACACCCAGTCTGTCTGCAGTGCATACTCACTTGCAAGTTGCAAACAGAATCAGTACCAGCCACTACTTTACAGACTACAGGACCATACCCATCCATTTTGAAACATCGTGCAGATTCTCACTTAAACATAAAATCAATATATGGAAAGCAATTTGTGTATCAGCACAATCTGCAGAGAACAAAAGAAGAGTCTAGTAGTAAAGTAAGCATTTTTTTTACTATACAGAATAAAAAAATAAGTTATGGCAATTTTTTCTCATAAACCCTCAGCAAAAGAAAATACAATATAAGTTTTTTTGATCTTTACTGATCTATTTAGCTTTACTAACCTCTTTTGGAGCTATTTTAATTGTTACATGTATGCACCACACTAACTTACTAATAAAGATTTAGAACCATGTCAGTAAAAACAAAATCAAGTTCCCGAAAAGGAAAATAAAAAATCTAAGAAGTAAAATTCTAGTCACATTCTTAACAATGTATTTAGTGGTTTTTAATTTGACTGAATGTCCCTACACGTCCCCAAGTAATTGTACACATCACTGATTGTCTCTTCTGAAATTTCAACTCAGAGACAAATCTTTTTTGAATTCTAAGTAAATTAAAAACATTATCTTAGAGTTTTCCTTTTATTTATTTGAATTTATATGAATTCAAAATACGTATTTTGTTTTTAAATATTATGCCAGGGCATAAAATTTTTGTTCTTTGTTCTCAAATTACATTCCATGTTTTGTTGTCATTGCTTTAAATCAAAATAGATACAACAGCACTGTCCTTCAAATGTCCTGGCTATGAAACATGTTTTAATATAAACTCTATGTTATGCTTTCACCATACAAACTAGAAAACCAAAACCATCAGAAGAATATTTGTTGGGTATACACCATATGCTACTCTTTTGTTTAAAATGGTAAGCTAATCTTTAGAGCAGAAAGTTGAAGTTATAATGGACCTTTATTTTCAGTTATTATTACTTTAATTAGCCCATTTTCAGTACAGTAAGCAGTTATAGGGTTTCCCATGCAACTTGCAATAGCTTTGCTTCACAATGAGAAGTACATTTCACACACCATGCTGAAGTTGATGCTGGCAGGAGAGTACTCAACTAAAATAGGCAGGCTATGACATCTATTATTAGGCAAATAATACACAAAGAAAGTTGAAACTCTGACAGACGATTTAATTGGTGCCCTATGCGTTACCACTCTCTGAAGCAAATTAGTGAGGAATGACAAAAATAACAGACATCATTTAAATCCTAAACTGGGTAAAATAACTACTGGGCTTATTGACCAACTTAATGTAATTATTATATATTGTTTACAATTACAATAAAGTTCTGTTTGCATAAGTTGCAAATGAATGTCATTCAGATGCTTGGTAGGCTTCCTCCTTAATTTATTAACTGTGTTAACATGGTCTGTGAATAAGAAGCTTATTTACCTTATTCTTTTGAGATCATTATGACAATCAAGAAATCCAGCCAACAAAGTCAATGGTCACAAGTGATTCCTTGAAGAAGGTACCAAGTTGAAGAAAATATTCAGACATCCACTTTTTCCCCTCCTATAGATATGCGGTAAGACCTATAGGACAATGTACTAGAAAGTGAGAGTGACCACTGTGTCTGTTGCTGTGATTCCCTTGTGGCTGACCCTAGAGAAGGCAATGCCTTCAGCCAGGCAACTGCCCATGCTATTTCTTTAGTACTATACATGCATAGTGATTAAAGCACCACCTTTAGAGGCAGATGAACTTGAATCACAGTCTAGACTCAAATTTTTATCATTCATGTCCTTTGGGCTAACTGCTTAGTTTCTCTAAAACTTGGGCTTAGAAAGACAATTATTGATAGCTATCTATCTGAGATTTTTAGGTCTGAGATAATCTATGTAAAATCCCAGGAAAGATGCTCAGAAAAAAAAGGAGTGTTTCGTTCAGATAATGGTGGTGGTGGTGGTGGTATGATGATGATGATGATGATGATGATAAGATTTAAATAGGTAAGGAAGATAATTTTTATAGTTTTAGAGACAGTTAACTACAATTTTCTAGGCATGATTTGCAAGATATCAGAAATATCATGGCACTAATCAGCATTGGAAAACATGTCCAAACTTGGAGCAGACACTTCATGAATTAAGACCTTCTGATATTACAAATATAAATAATTCAGAGATTATAAAACAAGCATAAATCCTTTTTAGCTATTAGAATCTTAAGATGAATTACTTCCTTATATGTAATGAGGAGGACCAAACTGACAAGAGTTTATTGTGGACAGAAGAAAGGGTCGGCCCAGAGAATGAGGAATTTTTATTGTGCATATTGAAACTTGTATTCTCAGGACTATGAACATCTAGCATGAAGTTCGGGAGGAAAACAAGGGGTCAACCACTGGGAACAATGACATTTCAAAATAATGACTGACACATGACAGGGGCTATTCTAAAAAGCTTGGTCTAACTCCTATGGTGTTTTCAATAATTTTATTTAGTAAGAAATCATGCTCCCAGTTTACACATGAGGAATGTGAAATAAAGAGATATTAAAACTTCTCCAAGATAAGTGGGGAATAAGGTAGCCACACCAATTAATTCTCAAGCAGCCTGCCACCAAAGTATTCTCTTACCCACTGTCTCATGCAGGCTTATGTAGCCCCAAATTGTATCACTGATTTGAATAGCCATTTATAATATTTAGCCAAGATTCTCAGTTATTCGTACGTGTGCATCCTCTGAGCTACTGACCAGGCATATTTATACACTGAGACATTCATAAAAGTACACCGTAAAGGGCAGCAAAGTAGAAACAAGACCAAAGGGCCCTGTGTCCCAATACTTTTATGGAGGATGTCTGAAGAGGGGACAGCATGTGCCGACACACAGTTGGAGCATTTTAGAAGCTCTTTTTAAAGGAAGGGACAATTGCTCACTTTGGGGCACAGCTGTTGGAGTACACTAAAGAGTGCTCTTCTGAGAAAAGGCCAGACATTGTTATTTAACAAAACAGGGCTCCTAACACCATTTACTTGGTAATAGATAGAGCAGCAACACTACAAGCTCCCAATTTACTTTTTGGCAAGATGTACTACATGTAGTTATTAGAGACTGGGAGCTCAAGCCTCAGCAGAAATCATGATGCAGAAATTTGGGGAACATTGGGATGGAGATGGAGAAAGAAGGCAACATGTGACAAGTTTTGGCTAAACACAGAGGAAGGGCAGGAAATTCTTAAGGTATAGAGAATTCAATCATTCTCCCCATTATTTTAGTTCTCAGGAGCTTCTTTGAGTTAAAAGTAATTGGAATCTCTCACCCTGGAGACAAGACACATATCCTTTATAATTCCTGGCTTCAGCTTGGAGAAACTTCTAATCATTTTATCAATGCTCCTTTTTTTCTTTTAATAACTGAGTTGATGGAGTTGGAGCTAAGATATTAGCTCCCCTATTGAGGTGGGTTGGGGAATGAAAAAGAGCAAGGACCAAGTAGCATGAGCTTTTAATTTTAATTCAATCTTCTAATTGTGGTGGAGGGCATGAAATCAAGAAAATGAATGAAGAAACTTATAATTTTATAATGTTTTATAAACTCATGTAAACATCAAAGCCAAAATAATCCCCAGGAATGAACTTCAGCTGACAGCTTAAAAGAAGGCTTACCAAAGAAGGCTTGTCTTCACAGTCATAGAACCCTCAGTCTAATACCTCCATAATGTTCTGTGTTTTTATGTGTCGAGCAACTGAAAGGGCTTCAAATAAAATGTAAGATCTCAGGATGTGGCATTGATGTATAGAGAGAAATCGTACAACATGATTCTTAATCATTTATTCTCTGGTGTTTTTTATAAGGACAATAAAAAGTTGAAGTGACTGTGCAAATTAAAATCAAGAAGAAATACTTTCACAAGCCTATTCATTGTGGAAATACTTCTACTGTCACAATAATGCTGCACACAAAGGTTCACAGACATACAAGCATGAAAGATCCGAGGACTTAGAAGTAAGAAAGAAATCTGCTCTTCTGGAAACACACACCTCTTCCTTTTCTATCATAAAGACTTTATTTTTTAGGACACTTTAAGATTCACAGCAAAATCAAGAAAATCCCATGAGCTGGACACGAATATAATGGCGTGTATCTACCGTGATAGCATCAACAGGAATTTCACTATCTTAAAATTTCTCTCTCTGCCCATTGATCTTTTTGTGAAACACATAGCTCTTCAAAAATCTTTCAAGCAGACAGATTGCAGTGATGCAGTAAGAATCAAGCCAGATTTGAGTCAACTTTTGTTGCTGTTGCTGTTTGTTTTGAGTCAGGGTCTCCTGCTAGCCCTAGCTGACCTGGAACTTCACTCTGTAAACTAGGCTGACCAGAGATCCACCTGACCCTGCCTGCCATGTACTGCAATTATAAAGGTATGTGCCACCAGGCCTGGTTTAAGTCAACTTTTTAATGACTAGTAAGGTTAATATAAAATAAAATAAGCACTTTTGGGTCCAATGATAATCCTATGGATGTTTTCCTGATTTTTGCTTATATTAGAAAACCCAGTCTTCCCGGACATTCTGAACTTGGGTAAAGATCTTACCTTGAAGCCTAAATATAATAATATTTCTCAAGGAAATATGGAGGGCAAAATATCCCTTCTTTGTTAATATGCCCTGAATAATAGGAGCTGAGATGCCCTGCAAAAATCCCGGGGATAGTAAATTCCTTATTCTGAAGCCTCTATGCGACCAGAAACTATGCATGCCAAGTGTTCAGGAATTCTACTACCTATAACATGTGGTTTTATTGTCCCCAGGTAGACACACACTGGTCAGACATGCACACTGACTTTTCAGTCAGGAAATATGGTCACCATATGTTCAGATTCTGATTTTCCACTAGTTCTATTTCCTCCTCTCTCCATTCCTTTAGCAGTTTATGGTTTCTTTTCATTGACAAATTGCCAAGTCTTAATTTATAAAACAGACTAAGCGTAAAGTAGCAATAGCACAGGAACCAAAAAGACAAAGCAAAGAGAAGGATTCATCAAAACATTTTCTGTCTCAAAGATGTGATCTGCTTCCAACTATCATGACATAAGCTTCCAAAACTCTCAAGTGGAAAGAGAGCTTCTCAGAGGTAACTGAGTGGCTGTGCTTTGTTTATAACCATTTGCTAAAGGGGCAAATTTGGACCTTTCAGTTTTTCAGCAAGTCAGCCTCCTGAAAATATGGCAAAAAAACTGATAGGTTATAAAGCATATTTAGAAAATATATGTTGTAGCTATGCTTTAAGCAAAATAAGCAACTTTCTTGAAGTAGAAAAACCATGGGAAGTTTTAGAATCTGCCTTGGTATTTTAGTGTCTGAGCAGAGCCGTCCCTGGATCACTCCTCTCTTGTCTCAGCCAAGCAGAAAAAAAAGGAAAATCTCTCTCTTCTTGGCTGACTTAGACTTTTTTGTCCTCCAATTTAATGAACAAAGAGAAAACAGAAAGTAGAGCGTGCTCTTAAGATTCTTCCCCCTCATGTACCTCCAGCTCTCCTAAGTCAATCCTGTGCTGAGTTTGACTCAGGCATAGTCATCAGTGTCCTGGCTGGCAACTCTTCTAATTCACTAATATGGCTTCTTGTACAAGATAAAGTACTTCCTATTCTTACTCAATAAAACTTCATTTATTTATCTAAATCTCACCTCTCTAAATTGAGGAAATTGAGGTCTTACAATAAAAGGAGATAGAACATTTCCAAACCCAAGGAATTGCCTTCTTGCTTATATCTTATGGGTAATAATAACCTCTCCAAAAATGTTTGAGTACAGGGCTAGAGCTGGAGCTAGAGCTCAGTGATGGAGCATTTGCCCGGCAGGCTTGAAGACCTGGTTTAATTCTCAGTACTATCCAGGAAGGACTGTGTGTGTGAAATCAATATTTTAAACAGAAGTCACTAAAACAACCTTTGGCAAGTTGCTCAGTATGGTGCAAGAGAGGTGGGAGTTGTTTACCAGACACTTTGGGGGCAAGGTAATACTTTTCTGACTCCACGGATGAGAAGTAGGGAGAACCCCACCTCTTTCCCAATCCCATTACACACTTGTAGCCTAGGTACACCTTTACTACTTCTCCATGTCCATAAGCTATTTTGATGATTAGATTGACTCACCAAGTTGCTCTGTACTTGAAGAAGTGTCCCCACTATGAATCATATTGAAATGCCTCCTCCATCAACCTTAATTTCCTTTTGACTCTATGGGAGTCTTGGTCTTTATAAGCGCTGGTAATGCTGAAGTCCTGGAGTTAAGTGGATGAAGAATGAACATCATTGCTCGTATCAGCATATTTATGAAGATCACATTGTCTAAAAGACAGAAAGCCTGTTAATGAAGGACCTGGGAATTAGTGATCCACTCTGCATAGGTCAAAAACCTGTTCTCAATCAACCTTTTTTAATCTTTATTTCCTTCCTTCCTCTTTTTTTTCCTTTGACTTTCTAGACTGTTCACCATTCCTTAATGTGACAAGAGCATAATCTTCTCCATCTTTTTCTTAAACTCTTCTTCCTGTCTAGAATTCCTTATGGCTGACTATACTCAAGAAGTAAAGGGAAAGAACTTTGAGGACAGCTCTAATAATACATCACTTGGAGGAAAGAAGATGATGTTGTTAAGTAAGCTTAGATGCAGACACAGAATGAGGAGAAGATCTGAGAAGGGAAGACATAACGAATGCGAGGGTCCATTGTCTTTAAGTGGCTCAAGCATTTCAGAAGGGAGATATGTGGCAAATAATCCAGGGAGAGTCTGCAGATGGTAATAGAGTCATTAAATAAAGCAATGATAGATAAAGAGATTTCCGAAAGAACGACAGTAGAGAAAGAAAGAAAGAAAAAGAATGTGAACTGGCCCTTAAATAAGGCACAAGAAATATAAAAGATAAAATAAAATCCACAAAATAGGAAGCAACCAGATAAAGAGAAAAATCAGATCACTTCACAGTCACAGAAATAACATTAACCAGTAGAACTGGGAGGTAGGCAGGGGGTGGGGGTTCCCACTAAACATGGAAATTCAGAGAGCAAAGAAACCTTAGCGGGAGGCAGGCTGGTTAACTGTGGAGCAAAGTTGCCATGGTTTGTATCTAGGTATTCTTGTTAGTGTTATTTACTTCATCTACCTCAGTGCCACACCCGTAAAACAGGAACAGTAATAAGACCATTTTAGTAAGTTGACAACAGGTCTGCCATGTGAGTTAACATATTTAAAATGATGAGATCACTGCCTGACCCAGATTTACATGAACCTTTGCTGATATTAACATTATTTCAAGGAACCAGAGAGCATAAACTCCACATCATATATAAGCTTTGAAAGAGAATGACAATAAATTGGAGGGAGAATAACAGCACCAGTTGTAGTAAGAAAGTGAGTACAGGAAATTTTGCTTTTGATATTCCCCTATACCAATACTAAGAAAAAAATCATATGTCAAATACATGGGTGGTTACAATTTAGTTACTAGCAACATGTAAATCAAAATCCTTATCAAATGATAGAGAACATGACCAAATTCCTATGGACACTACTGTAATGGTTAATCTTGACTAGCTTGAGAGACACCTAGAAGATTGGTAAGGCACATTTCTGGCTATGCATTTGTGAGGATATTTCCAGAAACAGTTGGCTTGGAAGTCAGAAAGCAGAGTAGAAGACCCAGCTTGGCTGCGGCACCACATGATAGTCTGGGGCCTGATACAATTTTTAAAATAGAAAGACAAAGCTCTTAGGCAGGCATGCTTAATTCTCCTTGAGTGAGTGCAATTTTTGCTGTAGACATTGCTCAAGGACATTAGAATCTGGACTTTTGACTTTGGACATGGACTTGCACCAAGGAGTTTCTGGGTCTTAAGCTTCAGACAGGGTCCCATTGGTCCTTTTCCTCTGAGATTTCCAGCTTCTTGAACTGAATAGCTTCCAATCTGTACAACTCTCCGGCAAGTAGATGGCTATGGTGATACTGTCCTGCTTCTTATTGTGTAACTTGAGCTATAAACTCCCTGTTAAAGTTGCATATTCATTCTGTTGGCTCTGTTCCTCTGGAGAACCCTGACTACTTTTCCTAGTCTGTTTATAAACATGGAGTCAACATCCACCTGATGCACTGAAGGTAATCCTTTTAATTTCTTCCAACTCTGTGGTTAAGAGACTTGGTAAATCAAGGATTAGTCAAGTTTAATCCTTAGCCTCAGTGTCTAGATGATATTAAGAAGCAATGCTGTGTCAAATTTATAAAGCAATTCCCTCTCTCCAAAGGAACATTACATAATAACTAAACAACACATACCATTACTTTAGTAAGAACTAATCATCCTTCTCCAAATAATTTTGCCTGAGCTTGGGCCATCAATTATCTCATAATCAGTGAAGAAAATGGTTCACATCTCTGAATCGAAAGTGGAAAACAAACACTTACCATAAAAAAGGTAAGATACTTTTAAAATTAGACTCTGGGTTTTCATTGTCTCACATTTGGATCATTCTGCTGGTAGGCTTTTCTGCTGAACCCATTCCATTGCCTTACAAAGCTTCAATTCACATCAGAAGTATGGCTTGGACCTCAACCCTGACTAAGAAAGTTCTCTTTGTCTGTGATTACAGCTGGTAGAGCTTAACTGGCCACCTGTTATCAATTATTTTATTTAGCATCACAGAATATTCTGGCCTGCTTCATAAAGCTTTTCAAGTGAGGATTGACTAAATTTCTTTTTTTCTTATTTCTTTCTTTTCACTTTAAATCAAGAGAAGCTAAGAACACTGTTAATTTTTTTTCAAATTTTTGCCAGCTAGTGAATGAGTTAGTTATACTTTGGAAAGTGAAACAATCAGTACTTTCATTGGCAAACCATCAGACATCTCGTTGCAGCACAAGCCAAGGAGATATAGTAAGCACCATGGGGTTGTTATGGTTTGCCAAACTATCTGTGGTTATCCTATCTCAGTGCCTTTGTAGGCTCTCTTCATAAAAGACACTTTGAAATATTAAAAATTATGTCAAATTTTAGGGACTCAATAGACATGGATCTGCACCTGAGAAACTGATTAAAGAGAAAAGCTATGTAAGACTCAAGTCCTGTTTCCAAAGATATGGGCTCAATTTGGGAAGTAAAACTAATAAAGAAGAAACGAGCAAAGTATTAAGCAGTGGGGAACCATCCATAAATGGAATCAGAGTGGAAAAAGAGGAGATCAGCCAGGAGGAGCAGAAGAGAACATTCGTCTATTGGAAAGGAACTAAGGATGAAAAGGCTGACTTCCCCTGGTAGGAAAAAAAATGAGGGAGAAATCTCAGGCATCATGTCTGCCAAGGGAAGCAAAATGAGAGCTGAGAGGACCCCCAGGAATTAGTTCAAGTGCACCACGTCCTTCAGGCAGACAGACCACTTTCAGTTCATAGATTTCTCCATCCACCTAGAACAGCAGAATTTAATTCATGGCTTGAACTTTTCTATCATTTGCTAATTCTACTAAATTTATAAATTAAATGATAAATTTCTCATATTGGAAACCTAATTACTGGACTGAAAAGGAAACTTTAAAATGTTTTCCTCTTTAGAAACTCATGTTCTTCTAGGGTTCATTATTTGACTTCAAACTACTTTCCAAAAACGCCTATGCTTCAGGTTTGTTTCATTGACATTATTCTACACATAATGCCAAGCCTAGAGAGGCCTGAGAGATGCTGTACCACAGCCTCCTAGCTAGGGATAACATCAAGATCCTAGCCTTGTTGGGGTAGCAGACCAGACTCTGACTGTGCACACTGCACACAGACCCTAAAGTACATCTGCTTTGTAAGAGGCTGTTGTGACTCACTGTAAAACATCCAATCGTAAGTTGACTTTAAAGTTACATAGCTAAGAAGAAAGGATCTTTATCAGGTCATAGAGTTTCTGTCCACATTCTCTTCCCAGCCTGAGAGAGCTGTGAAAAAGGAAAGAAGGGTATTGGAGGTGAGATGATGAGACTAGACTTATTCCAGAAGTTGTTCTCCAAATATACCACTTCATTTTTTAAAACAAGGACTATATTAAAAGCAACTATTTTATTTGTGAAGAGGTAATGTCTTCACTTGCTCCATAATCAACCTGTGTAATAATATATGCAGAAATGATTTCCCTTCACTACTCTAGTTTGCTTTCTGTTGCTGTGATGTAAAAAATACACTGCCAAAACCAACTTGTACAGAAAAGGTTTATTTCAGCTTGCAGGCTGCAGTCCATCATCAAGGAAGCCAGGGCAGGAACTAAAGCAGAGACCATGGAGGAACACTATTTACTGGCCTGCTTCCCCACGCTTGCCTATCTAGTTTTATTACGTAGCCCAGGCCTACCTGTGCATGGATGGCGCCACCCACAGAGGACTGGGCTCTCCTACATCAATTAACAATTTTCAAAGTGCTTCACAGACATGCCCACAGGATGGAGGGAATTCTTCAATGGAGTTCCTTCTTTACAGGTGATTCTAGCTCTGTCAAGCTGATGTAAACTAACCAGCACATGCACCCTATTCCCAAGTATTTTATTCCTTGGCTCCCAGCAACTACTTTGCCCATTTCTTATCTGGTTTGCAGATATTTTCAGATCAAATAAAACACACTGGAAATTTTGTGACTTTTTTTTCTTCCATTTGTTACATAAAAGTTAACCCACTACTTAAGAAAAACAGCATAATTCATTAAGCAATTTCAGATTAGCTGAGATTGAACTGATTATCAGTAGGAAAAAGAAATCTCCTGCTCAGCATCACTACCATACTCACCAGTTGGTGAGGTTTAGTTGGTGGGAGTATAGGGTGTGTCCTTCCCAATGGCTATTCCCAGCTTTCTGAACTACTGCCATTTCTGTGGCACAGTTCCCTCTGTGATCCTAATTACAGTAGATACAGAAAGGTTTTGAAGGTTTTCCTAAATTATATTTTGTGTTACACTGAATACTACCAGAGTTGGGATGCTTCTGCCACTGGATTGCTGCTGCCTATTGCAATTCTCTTTTCAGTTTTCTTTTCCGGGACCCAACTGATGAGTCAGTAGATATCTCACCAATACAAGCTTTAACACTTGAATGTATGTTGCCAAATGTTGTAAAGTATATTGAACAACTGTTTAATATGTTTCCTCTAGTTAGCAGCAGAGCAACAGTACTGAGTTTTAAAAGTTCAGAGGTAAAAAGGGCTTTAGATTGAAATTCTGCTCTTTGATGCCGGACACACAATAATGATTTACCAGAAAATAATTCAACTCATGCAGGGGTAACTCAAATTCCTTTAAATAGGCATGCATGCCAACCTTATTACTTATTTAACCTTGAACAAAAATAATTAGGAAATAACCCTTCCAACCAATGAACACCAGCAATCTGAAGTATGACAAATGTAGATTTCTTACTAAATTTGCTAATAGTAAATGCATCATCAGACCATGGCAAAAAACTGTGGGTTTTTCATTGTTGACATGTCAGAAAAGATTTTATATGCACATTTTTTACTTTGTTCATCAGTAGATATTAGTTTAAAATACCCCATATATCTATAGGCATATACAAAGTTCTATTCCTTGACCTCACCGCTAGTACTGACATTAATCAACCCTCCTAGTTCAATTACACCTTTTTTCTCAGTAAAAATGAAGGTGACAAAATGGATAGGCAGCATTTTTTGGCACTGTAAAGAACCCAGTCTGGCTAGTTCTGCCCTTCTGTCAGGCTCATTATCTGTGGAATTTTACAATTGTCCTGGCAGAGATACTAAAAAATGGGCACTAAGTAAACATGGGCATAACTTACATAGCTAAGACCATCCTCACCCTATAAAGGAAGGCAGTTACAATCATTACGAGATTTTTAAATTACTAAGATGTCCATCAGTGAGCTTTCACATCAATAATACCAGCATGTGCTATCTACTGGAGACACACAGCATTAGAAGAGAAAAGATAGATCCTTGGCCCTTAGTGAACTGACATTCCAGTGGGAATAAAAAATTATGACATCACTAAGCCACAAGAAGAACAGAAATGCAGTTTGATTTGATGTATTTCTAGCCTAGGTTCTTCTTAAATACAATTTTAAGCTGAGTATTTTCTCTCTTCAGAATCATTTCAGATTCTAAAAATGGGAAAATTAAATTAGATACTTGCTTACATCTCATAGCTCTGAAATTTTAATCGGTTTATATTAAAAAATAATAATTTAACTAGACAAAATAATTCAAATTGGTTGTTAAATAGCTATAGATACAAGATGTAAGGCCAGTCTCCACAACCTGGTCGGGAGACTCCCAAGAAGAGCATAGAGCAGGCTAGGTACGAAGGACTGCAGCCGGGTGAAGCAGACTCGGGACTTTAGCCTGCCTCCTGGGATGAGAGCAGGATTTGGGATCCAGGGACAGGAACAACAGAGCACTAACATGACATGATACCCAACAAGCAACTCTTAAAACTAACTTAATTATGGTCAGGTTCTGTACAGGTGCTTGAATCAGGCTCTGTGCTGAGGGGTCAGTGACATTTACCCCAAGAAGCTAAGACTGAGCTCCTCTTAGGTTCTCTCTATCACATCGTGTCTATTATAGGAGTTACTGGAGCATATTTTTAACTGAGAATAAATGAAAAGACAAATTCTGCTTTGCAACAGACTGTATATAGTAGACTATATAAATATATATAATTTAAATAGTTATGCCATCTTCTTCTTACAAGGTAACTTTAAAAAGACACAGAAAATTCAGGTGAAACTAGATGTTTCTAAAGAAATGGGCAAATATGCACTTTCTCCAGTCCCCAAGTGTTCTCTTGGAAAGCTGAGAACATGAGCATCAAACTCATTTCAAGGATTAAACCCTAGTGCAGGATTTCTGGGTCTCTAACTGCATCAAGCCAGCTTCCTTAGATCCCAGCTCCTACCTGAGGAAGCCGTCCCATCCTGCAGGTGGTAAGCTTGCCCTGCTGTGGTTAGAAGCCTTCACCCTCCCCTTCCTCTGAACATACTGTGAATGCCACAGTTTGTCACAAATGAGTCCTTGACAAGCTCTGTTCTCAAACTTCAGTCTTGGTTTGAGCTCCTCTGTGTCTGCCCAGCTCTTGGGATGGGGCATTTTTCACCCCAGTTGACACTCAAAGTCCCACAATGAATCCTGAATTTTGTCCTGCACTGTACCCAGTTGTCAGGAGCTACACATACCTTATCTGTAGCAAGCCTCTATTTCTATGAATAATGGGAAGTTTCCCATTAGAAGGGTCTCCTCAACCTTTAGCCACTGTACCCAGTGACAGCTCCTACTGATATGTTTATTCTGAAACTGTCAGAAAGCAGCCTCAAGCAAGCCTCAAGAGTGCTTTTAGGTTCTCGTTCATCACACAACACATCCCTGAATTGCCGCTTAGTGCTTAACAGCTGCTAGACTCTGTTTCCACTGTTAGTCATAGTCTGTCCTTAAACTCTGATTGTGTCAGCAGCTCTTCAGGGGCAGAGGATCCTAATGTCATTTAAGAATAGCTCTAAATTCTTGGCTTCAACTCTAGAGAGCTTACAGCAATCTATAGCTTTCTGTATTTGTTTCTGATTGCTACATGTACAAATGTGACACACATAGTGACTCAGTACATGACTCATTATATCATATCTATAAGCCTGGGATACTCTCCTGTGTCCTCTGCATTAGCTAAAATCAAGACATGATCTGGACTCAGTTCTTATCTGAAGCCTCCAAATAATTCACTTACAAAATGTCTCAGTTGTCAGCAGCTTCATTTCTCTGATGCTGTGGGTTGAAGTACCATTCCCAGCTTGCTGTCTTCCAGAGTTCATCCATGGTTCCTGGGCCTGCCTATATTCTTTGACTCATATCTCCCCTCCTTCACGCTAGGAGGGCACATCAGATCCCACCCATCTTTGAATTTCTCTGACTTCCTCTTCTGCCTCCAGCCAGAAAAGTCTCTCCACTTTGAAAGACTTATATAACTATGTTAATCCCACCTGAACATCTATAAATCTCCCTTTTTAAAGGTCAACTGTGTTCAAATGTTATGAGTTAAACTGCCAACCCCCTATTAAAGATATGTTAAAACCCTACTCTACACTATTTCACAATGTGACCTTGTTGGGAAAGAGTCCACTAAGAAAGAATCAAGTTGAAAACGAGATCATGAGGATAGGTAAGTTTTAACACACTATGATACTGTTCCTATAAAAAAGGGGGAAAATCTGACACAGAGGTAGACATACGGACAGGAAGACAATGCAAGACGCCCAAGGAAGGACACATGGTAAGGCAAAGGCAGAGACTGGGCTGACGTAGCAGCAAGCAGAAGCATGCAATGGCTTGCTGGCCATCCACAGAAGTTAGAAGAAAGACAGAGCATTCTACTCTGATTCTGTATATGATCTTGATAACACTTTCAGATATTTACCCTCTGGAATAGTCATACAATAAAATACTAATCCCAATATTTTGGAAATTATGAGATGAGCTACATTATTTCTTAAATGGGACCAATTGGTGTTCCCCCCAACAGTTATGTATTAGAGAGCAGTAAGTTTAAAAGTTTAAAGCCAAATAGTTTCAATTGAAATTTTGTGACTTTCAGACAATTTATTTTGATTGAATTTAGATCCCCTTTTATATCTGCACCCCGAAAACCCCTGCCCAATTTCATGTACTCTATCTAGAGGCTTGATGCACGCTGAGGAACACTTTGGAGACACAGATTAGACTTGGTAGACCTTTTAAAACTTTAAAGACAGTAACAGAGAACCTGAAAGGGGGTAGCAAGGTGAGGCGAGGAGGAGAGAGGTCTGAGTTCATCAAAATAATTGAATGAAATTCTTGAATCAATAAAAATATTTTTAAAAGCATGAGACCCATGCTCTTGGGCAGAATATGGTGGCAACCAGAAAGTTTGTTTGAACATGATGGTAGACAGGAAAAGAGGGAAGGGAGGAGAAAGAAGAAGGACAAGGAGAGAAGAGGAAGAGAGAAATTCCCAAAGGACACATGACAGTGACCTACTTCTTCCAAATATGGCCCACTTCCTGAAGGTTCCATAACCACTCAGAATTGACTTCAGGGTCTTCAACATGTCTAGAAGCTTTGCCTATTATACATACCCTATAGTGTGTTTTGAAGAACTTGCTCAAGAATCCTCTGCTCTCAATGTCTCCAACATCCTCTCTTCTCATCCATTCTTTTTCTTCTGAGACAGGGCATAGGTCACTGATTGTTCCTAAGAGCAGGATACTTTCCTTAATTCTCTCAGAGGGATTTCTACTTGCTTAGCTATTACAGTTTCCCACCTGGAAAATCAAGAGATAGACAGGATTTTCCAACTTATTCTAAGGGGTCATCACCACAATGGAAGGGCATTCAAAGAAACTCAAGTGCCAGAAAGACTTTGAATGAAATCCTAATGACGGCCATGGATTTCAGGGGAGGAACACATGTACAGCCACAGACTAAGGTCATCCTGAAATGACCCTGGATGCAAAGCAGCCGCACTTGCTACATACAACAGTTTAGTCAAAGCAACTGGAGTTTATGAACTCTGTTGGAAACAACAATGCTGAAGTCTGAGCATTGTTTCTCAAATTATCAACCATCTCTATAATTCACATACCTCTTCTTTGTGATATAAGCTTTTATTCAAGGGCTCGAAATTTTAATTTAAGTCAGCTGTAAATTTTTATTCATTATGTGACCCAAACCATCTTTCCCATCGCCCACAGTACATTGAATAGCCAAGATGGAAGACTTGTCTTTTTGCTTTGTGGCTGTGCCTTCCTCCATTGTCCATTCTGAATTCGGTAAATACCTTCTGGATCCTTGTTTCTAGGCAGATGTTGCCAAAAAGATAAGCTGTCCTAGTGGAGCTTGTTTTCTCCCAGCCTTGCACATTGTGTATGGGGGTGGGGGAGTAAGTAAGTACTATCTCAATGGAAGTTATACTACACACTTTATAAAGGAAAATGAGATGGAATCAGTCATCATCTACAGTGGAACCTCTACACCTAAGGCTCGTTAACATGAAACATCACATCCTTAAGATAGAATGCGAGGTTTTCCTGAGCCAGAGCAAACATTTTCTGGGAAAGCTATGACTTTTAACATCCATCTTGATTTGCAGACAGACTACCCTACCATTCCTGTCTCCATACAGATCTTTTTGTAAGCTTCCTTTTTGTGTTGTCCATAGTACTTAAAAATCCTGTCCTCTCATCCTTTGGTAAAAATTTTCCTTATATTGAAAAATGAGCTCTTTGAAGACAGCACTATTTATTCCTGAGCATTTATTTCTGTCATCTCAAGGCCCACTGATCCAACTCTGACCCAAAAGTCATCCTCAATAGTCTGCGTGGGAAGAAAACCATAGCTTCCGCAGTCTGTGAGGCAAGAGAAGTTGCCCAAACACCACTGGTTCACATAAGTGCATGACCATGGAATATGAGCCAGTCTTCCCAGGGGCTGAGAATGTGGAACAAACTGCATAAAAGTAGAAATGATATAAATCATCCAGATAATAAGAGTCTGTCATGAGATAGAAACCATGAGGAAACAGAAGCCGCCACCGAAGAATAAATAAAGGTATCATGAAAGAAGATGGAAAAGCAGAGACAAAGACACGCTGAGACAAACAGCGGTTATAGAACCAGAACAGGGAGCAATGCATTCTGTCTCTGAGGTAAAAGTAAAAATGCTCTTACACCTCCAGAGATGTTGTTATAATAAGATTATGAGCAATAGGCAGCCCCGTGGAGGAGACACTCTCTTCAGTGTCATTCCAGACCACCAAAGCTTGTGGAGTAGTTTGCTTAATTTTTCTTGTTTTCTAGTATTCTGTGTGTTACATCTTGAAGTGAAACTCTAGCTTCATTTTACATATAGTAATTTCAACCCATATTAGAAATTTTCAGATAAAAAATGCTACCAGAGCTTGTTGTTCTACTGGAAGCATACTGATTTTGTAAGGCAGAGTCTTGATATTATGTGTAAAAGTCAAATTAATGAAGACCAAAGTGCTTAATCAAAACTTGCTAAGATGAAAGATCCTGATAATTTCCAGACACTTCAGAAAATATTTATGATCCAAAGTATAGCAGTCACTTCTTTCAAACATTTTTCATCTTAGATATAACATACTAAGAGAAAATTTTGCTCTAAGAAATATCACAAGGCAATCACCTACGAAACTACTACCTAAGTCAAAAAAAGTGGGAGAAGGATATTTATCATTTTCTCTGCAAAATCACTACTTCCTTTCTCCCATACTAAAGTAAATGCTATCCAGGACTTCCGTGCTATTCCAGAGTTTGCTTCTTTTATTGTTTGTTGTTATTATTGCTCTGTTATGGCTGTAAGCTCAGTCTTTATATGCTCATTTTATTGCTATAGATCATCACTTTATATAATCTCTAGTGAAGGGCCCTTGGGTTTGTGAATTGTGTTAAGCAACAAATAATGTAGGGAGTTCTGGTTTCAGTGCCAATATGTAAGAGCTTAAATATTGTTATTCTTATCTTTACACAGGAAAAATCTGCTTGCATCCGTAGTCAAAACTTTTCTCTGACTAATCAGAAAACTGAAGTTGTAGAGCAAGATCCCACTCCAAAGTTTGGAGAGTCAGAATCATCCCAAAAAGCAGAACTCATATCGATTACCTCAAACAGAATCTACTAGAGCCATAAACCAATACCTAGACTAAATTTGAGAAACTGATAGAGAATGTGTGTCAAATAGCCAGGGAGTAAGAATTTCTTAGACTTTTCACAGCTTCCTTCAGGGAAGACAGAAAGAAAGAGTAATCACTGTATTTTGTAAGTAAGGTCTTTATGACATTCTCCTGAAGAGTAGGGAGAACAGTACCAGATACTCTCCCCACTGGAAGGAAGGACTTCTTCAGTTTATCTCCTTTCAGTCTTCCCGTCTCATCTGGGTAGGATGGAGATGGAGAGTCAAGAACAATTACAACTTCAAAGGAGTCAGTTTGAGAACTCTCTGTCTAGTGAAAAGAGTGAAGAGGAAGACGGTGGAGGAATGCACTACCTAGTGCAGATACTTGTGAAATACAAAGCCCCAAATGCACGTGTCTACTGGAAATCTGAGATTCAATTGGGAGACTATAAAACGCTTTCCCTTTTCCCATATCTTACCATCATATTGGCAGGGCTATGGTACAGTAACATGCATTATAGTTGAAAAATTTGCAATACACAGATTCTTTTTAGAAAGTATTTAGGGAGCCCCCCAAATTAAGAGTCGACAGAAAAATAAGAATATATGGAAATTTAAATCTCAAGCACCTATACCCTTAGTAAACATAAAGTCTAACCCAATTCACATAAGTTCTCACACTAAAAGTCTGTTTGCCTCAATTCCTGTCATCTAATTCAGTATGCCCAGCTTTCATTTAAGAAAATCACAAGTCACACAACAAAAGCAAAACATTACAGTCCTTAAAAACAAAGCAATCATCAGAACTAGACTTAGATCTGACACAGTTGCTAAAATTACAAGATAGGTAATTTAAAATAACTACATGTTAATAACTGTGATAGGAAAAGTAGTCAACATACCAGCAAAAGCAAGTGGATACAGAGAACAGAAGTATGGAGAAGGTAATGAAGGATAAAAAAAGGCTAACAGTCAAAGCACCGTAACAAATACTGTTTCTACGTGTCTGTCTGTTGGTATACAGGCATATGCACTTCCCTTGGAGTTGCAAGATAGTGCTAGGCTGTGTCAGTCTTTACTTCCAGTGGCTATCTGGGACTTAAATTCCCTCCACGTCTCACTATGCCTAGCTCTCTTAGGCTTCTTGATTGTAGCCTTTGGTGACTATACAATGGTCAATCATTTGGGGCACCCTGTCGGTGAAATAGCTGTTCATCTTTTGCCTTCTATTTCATTGTCTTTAACCTAACTATTCATAGGAAATCTCTATATCCTACATATAAATGCATGTCTACTCTACTCCTGGTTTACTCTGACCCTTTGGTCCTGGGAGACTGTGTAAAGGGCTGCCAAGATCCCAGTCTGCCTGAAAGCAGCAGTTAATCCTTAGAAAACTGACCCAACTGCAAAGCTTACCTTTCTGGACTTCGTTTCTTGACCCCTTAATTCCCTGCCACCCTGTTAGTTCAATGCTTTCAAGCAGGTATTTTAATTTTCTATCAATTTTTCCAGCTATTTTCAGCCATAGAGTTGAGCTGAATTATCTTATCAGCCATTACCAGAAGTGGAAGTCCCAGTCAGATGAAACCTGCAATCATACTTTCTAACCTCTTTCCACTCAGCTGTAAAAAGCCTGAGAGTGTAAAACACTCATGGCTCAACATGAGGACAAGGAGGAGTGAGTTTTACCCTGTTAATTAATCTTCTTTTACACAAAGAACAATATTCTTTTGTACATAGTACTTCAACATTTCAACTTCTGCTTTATCCTCTGGAAACACTAGGCAAATATTTACTACTCATTACATTATTATTATTTGAGTTCACCTAACCTATATAATAAGAATCTCCTCTTACTTTTCAGCAATTTAAGCAACTGGATGATTTTTCAAACTATATAGATGTGGGTAATACCGAACCACTTGGAACCTTGCTAAAATTTACTCCCTAACAATCTCAAAGTTTTTCTTATTTTGTGATTCTATATCTTTGACTAAGGATCAGAGGCTATTTTTTTATAAAAGAATCAATAGATGGGGTTAAAATGAGTTCATCTGAAGGTCATACCCTGCATGTCAATGCCATTTATAAGAATGGATGAAAGAGAAGGAGGAGGAGGAGGAGGAGGAGGAGGAGGAGGAGGAGGAGGAGGAGGAGGAGGAGGGAGGCGGCCATGGCCAGATATGGTGGTGCACCAAGCACTCAGGAAGCAGAAGCAGGTGGATCTCTGTGCGTTCAAGGTCAGCCTGGTCTACATAATGAGTTCTAGGCCATCTGTGGCTGCAGGGAGACCTTGTGTCAAAAGAACCCTCCCCTCAAAAAAGAATGGCTGTGACCAAAGTTGTGGAAGGTGGGTCTAATAAAAGGAAGTAAAAGTATCATATGAATAACTCTCACAGAATATGGTACCAATAGGCAACTGCAAATAACCGGGAAAGGGAAGTATTTATAATTTGGTGTGTGAAACTAGTCTCATTACTAAATCTGTAACTCACCTTATACCATGAGCATAAAGAGCCACTAATCCTCAGACTGAACATATATACAGTCACTGTGCCCTGTTATACACCATACTTAAGATCTAATGGATCACAGGTTTAGTAAACACATAGCTGGGATTAGCCTTCTATTCCAAAATTGTGAAGCCTCAGACAAAATACTCAGCCTTACCAATGCTATCACCCTTCTCTAAGAAACTAAGAGTCTTTTATAATTTTGTAAAGGTTTCATGAATTGTATGCTGTTGAGTACATAGAACATCTTAGAACTTAGAAGGAATGAACAAATGACAGTCATTATCAGAAAGGGAAAGCTGATTGCCTAAGTGCTCTATATTTTACTAATATAGAAAAAGTTATATAGAAAGTATTCAGAGGATTCTATGAACAGGTTAAAAATAACAGTTGACCTGACCAAAGAAATAGTTTGAACTATTCTTGGCTGTGACAGACTGTAAAAAGAATCCAAACTCTTAAAAGACTTGTGGACACATTTTATTTGAAGGCTCCTTATCTAAACATGAGAAATTGGGCAACTAGAAACACTTTCTCATCTCTTGTGGACAATTCCACTTGCCAAACTGGCAATACCAGTGAGAACTCAGTAACTCAACTTACATAAATTGTATACCAAAATAATCCAAAAATGCAAGATTAGAATTTCTAGTGGATATGCAAGTTACTGATTTCAAGGGGATGATTTTTGAATGAGGATGAGACTATTGAAGGACATCAGAAATTTTAAAAATAGTGAAAATTCCTGTCTGGTGTTGCAGAGAGCACATTGCAAATATTCTCTTTTAGGAACCAGTGATGTGATGAGATGGTTTTTGTTTTACTCTGAGGCAGTAAATACAGTGGTGGTGTGTCATTATTATTACGTGATTTCTTTTTCCTTTACTGAAAGTGCATCCACCACTTGTCCCCTTGCAAGTTATGAATCATAAATGTACTGACCTTGTATTCTTTTTAAAAATATTGTATGCCTTATTTTTATTTTATGTGTATACATGTATTGCATGTATATGTATAAGTTCACTCATGTTGTACATTGTCCATGGAGGACAGAAGAGAGTATAAGATCCTCTGGAACTGGAATTAGAGAAAATTGTTAGCTGCCATGTGGGTGCTGGATTCAAATCCAGGTCTTCTGTAAGAGCAACCAATGCTAAGCCATTATTTCAGCCCCTGAACATATACTCTTTAAAATAATGTAATTGAAATCATTTGCAGGATATATTCACATAGAAATCAAATAAATGTATTTAATCTTCAGTTAAAAGAGTCATCTCTCCAGAGAATGGAATTTACAAAACTGTTTCTAATCCTCAGGTGTAGAGGCTATGATGAATCTTAAGGGTCATCTAAAGCCAACCTCCTCACCTATCAAATAAGGACCCCGAACCCTGTAGGATTCTCAACCCCTTAACAGCAGAACAGAGACAAACTCCCAGACCTCCTAGCTCTACAAGTGGTATTCCTAACAAATGATGACAATCAACTTAAAATAGACTTCTATCTAGCAAGCAACAGACTCCCAAAGAATACCTTAGTATAAATTATATGACAGCTGAGATGGCAAGTAATCATTATCTTAATAAAATCTGGATGAGGTTAATGAAAATTTAAAAGTCAGGCTGAAAATGATAGGCAGAAATGAGTAAGCAAACAGTTAACATCAATAATCATTTCCCCGTTTACATTTTCTTGGCTTTGGGGGAATCTGGCATGGCATGGGAGCTTTATCTGGATGCCTCACCTCTCCCAGGCTGGCCCTTTGAGATTCAAGGAAAACCCCATCAATGCTGGAAAGGGTAACAAAAGCAAACACAAATGGTGAACCACGCTCATTGGAGAAAATTTAGGCAGAGTCCCTGTATCAACAGTAATTTTGAGTAACTCGATGCTCTACAAACAGAAAAGAATGTAGACCTCAAAATTCAATTTCAGCAACCTCCTCTGTGCAAACCAAAAGAAATTACAAGTGAGGTAGTTCAATGAAGATTGCAGATAGAAGATTGCTTGCAACAGTCTCTCAGGCAAAACCACGCCTAGTGTTGCCATCTCTGTAAAAGGTTTGTTGTAAAATGTATCTATAAAGTCAAGGTACTCACCACAAGAAAAACCACAATTCCTATAAATATTAAGAAGCATTTTTAAATACAAGTTCTAGCTCCCAAATTTAAATATCCAGTGCAATAGTGACTGCTATAAAAGGAAAGACAGTAGAATTACCTGCATTGAGACATTATATATCATCAATAGAACAAGCTCCCCACTAATTTCAATGTCCATGACTGAGTTGATAGACACTTATTCCCAAATGAATAGATATCCATCTGAGTACTACTATAATCTACTTACATATACTCAAATTTCCATCATCACCACCTGATTTTAAGATTTACCATAAAAAGATACAGGATAGATAGATAGATAGATAGATAGATAGATAGATAGATAGATAGAAAGATAGATAGATAGATGATAGATAGAAGACAGCAGAGAATGTAGAACCACAAATATGTACTGAGATTGTGAGACATTTGTGTGTTTCATTTATTTGTTTGCTGACTGAGGTAAGTGTAAGCTAGGAGGGGAAATTTTTAACAAGTAGTGCTAAACAACCAGGTATTCGTTGAGAAAAATGAATTTTGACCTTTATTTACATCACATAACAAAATCACCTCCTAGGAGACAGCAACTTGGATGCAAATTTTAAAACTATAAAATTTCTAGAAGAAAACATAAAACCCTTGTAGGCTTAAGACAGGCAAAAATTTCTTAAGTACAACATCCTAGAAAAAAGACATGTGTTTTCAAATGATTATTGAGATTTTAGGAAAAACTTCAAACTTTTCTCCTGTAAAAGCACAATTAATAAAATGGGAAAAAAATCAAACAAAAAGCTGAAAAATGTTTTGGCAGCACATACATATGTGTGGGGTTTTGTGGGGTTCGTGTGTGTGTGTGTATGTGTGTGTGTTTAAGAGCTTGTAGGTATAATACATATTTAAGACCTCTTCTTGGAGCTGGAGTGATGGATCTGTGATTAAGAGCACTGGCTACTCTTGCAGAAGACCCAGGTTCAATTTCCAGCATCTACAACCTGGTGGCTAACATCCATTCATAACTCTAGTCCCAGGGGATCTGACGCCCTCTTCTGACCTCTGTGGGCACTGCATGATATAAATGCACTTACACACATGTAAGCATAACATTTATACACATACAAATTTTTAAATCATAAAAGATAAAAGCTCTTCTAGTCCAATAGGAAGACAATCCAATTAAAAAGTATTGTTGACAAAAGATGAGAACACCTCACAGTGAAAGGCAAATGGTTGGCTTATGTGTACATGGAAAGTTCTCATTAGTACTGGTCATTTGAAAACGCTAACTAAAATAGAAATGAGACAGTGTATCAAGCCTAAAATAATTGTTAACATTTAAAAGACCTACATAGCGACCATAATTATCGCTATGACTGGAAGCAACTGGAACTTTTATACATTATTCACGGCGATGTAAAATAGTGCGCTTGTATTTGAGTTTTCGTACTCAAGTAATTCTCAAAGAGATATGAATAAATGTATTTATATCATTTATATGATATAACATCCTATGATACTATTTCCCAATCTAGATGTCCATCCAAAAATGAAAGGATGAAAAAAATTTGGCATATATACCCCATGGAACACTACTGTGTAATAAAAAGAAATAAACTACTGAGTTACTACAAAAAGACAGGCAAATCTCAAAATCGTATGTTAGGCAAAATAAATCAGGACCAAAGGAATTTTATGTGCCTAAAACTTTACAATATATGGCATTAATATATCATGATAGAAGTCAAGTTAATGGTTACCTGGGGCCTGAGATAAGGAGCTTAATGTCAATGAAGATTGAGAAAAGGTGTGGTTAAGATGGAAATGTTCTTTGTTATTATTGCAGAGCTGATTGCACGGGTTTATGCATTTCTCAAAACTTAAAAGTATAACAGAACTCCCACAGTGAAATCAGAAAAGGTGTACACCACTGTGGAGCTAGAGTTACAAGCCATTGTGAACCACCCGATATGAGTGCTGGGAACTGAACTTAAGTCCTCTGCAGAGACTGCTGAGCCATCTTCCAGTCCCTCGTTTAATATTTTTAAAATAAATTTTAGGTGGATTTGAAGATTTAAACGTGAAATGGCAAAGTTCCTTAATGAATGTGTTTGTGTATGCCTCCTGGATACTGAACAAGTTTCAAATGAACATGAAAGTTCCAATGATTAAAGAGATTACAGAAAAAATGAAAACCCTCTGTTGGAAGTCTTCAATTTATTTAAGCAAATTTCAAGTTTCAGAATTGGAGAAAATATCCAACAAAAAAAAAAACAACAAAAAATCTCATGCACAGACAAAAGATACCACAAATCAAAATTAAAGAGACAATACTACAGACATGAGCAGTCATTTCAGAAATGAAATAGCCAATAAAATTATGAAAACTGCCTGATGTCAATAGTAAATCAAGGAAGTGCAAGCAATGACCACAAATCATGATGACTATGAAACCATCAGAATGACAGAGATTAAAAAGACCTATAATGCCATTGTAATAGGAGACTAGACTGTATATTTATGACTCGAATGGATAAGAGTGCTTCATATTAAAAAATAAAATTGAACAACATTAAATGGAGGGTGTAATTTTTGCAAGTCATTTAAGAAAGTATACAAAAATGTTTATTAAACTTGAATAAAGGCACATGTCTAAAACATGCTTATAAAATGTAGACATTTTAGTAAAAAATGATTCAATCAATAATAATCTATTAATCTAACACAGTTTCAGGTCTTTGTTTGAGGGGAAATGTATAAAAATGTTTTCAGTTTATGTGATTTTAATAATCATGAAGAAAAAGTGTTTAAGAGAATATATACCTTACCAGATGTTTAGGTTAACTATGAAATTATTCTAATCAAAACACTCTGCATGGATACAAAAATATCCATGCAGATTTATGGAACAAAATTAAAGTCTAGAAGTAAATCCACCAAAGTGGAATTTTAGTCAGGTGGGAAATGATTGGCTTTTTAATAAATGATCCTGGCATCATTGACTCACCCCTGGAAGAAAACAAGCTAGATCATCTACTGCTCACCATATGCCAAGATGAGTTCCAGATGGATAAAAACTTGAGTGCAAAAAATATTTTTGATGTTTCTAAAAATTAGAAAATTGTAAGACTTTTCACAAACATGAGACAGGAAAAGTTCCTATACAAAATATAATTGCTGAAGCAATACAGTTAATGAGACACATTTTGGCTTTGTAAAATTAAAAATTACCTCCAGGCATGGTGGTGCATATCTTTAAGCCCAGCACTCAGAAGGCAAGTGGATCTCTGTGACATGGAGGTTAGCCTGGTCTACATAGAGAATTCAAGGCCAGCTGGGGCTACAGGGATATATATTCCCCTACAAACAAAGTAAAAATAAATTTATCTACTGGGAAAATATTTGCCTATGACAGGGCTACTACATTTAGTAAGCAAAAAATTGTCTTTGATTTTTAAAAAGAAGAAAAATAGATGAATAAATGAACAAAGGCTATAAATAGGTAATTTACAAAAACTGAAATCTTATTGGGCAATAAGCATGCAAAGACGCTCCACCTCACTGCTCCCTAGAGAAGTAGAAACCAGAGTGGCATCTTAGACATCTCACAAAACTTAAAATATTTATGACATTTGTAACTTAATAAATCATGGAAAAAATGAGCACTCTCATATGTTTCCAGTAGGGCTACAAGTTGGTTGAGCTCTAAGAGTAACTGAACATTAAGAGACCTAGAAATGGTGACTAATATTCAAAACATGTACCTTTAGACCAAACAATTTCACTCTGAAGAAAAAAGCATCATCAAATAATGATAAATTTAAAGATGGTGGTTGCAACAGTTTTCATGTATCCAAGAAAAGAGAAGGAAAAAGAAACAGATGAGTGTAATTGACATAGAGACCATTAAATTAATCATGGGCTATCCACTGTACAAGTGCTACTGATTAAAAAAAAAAAGAAAAAGTCAAAGAAAGACGGAAAAGAGACAAGGAAAATGGACTTAGAGCAGCATCATTTTATGTTCAGAGCTATCTGAGGGATATTGCTAATGTGTATATAAATGAGTATAATGTAAAACTTTTGCCAAAGAGCAAACAAACAAGGTCCTATAGATGCATATACAGTCGCATGAAGTGACTGAGAAAGTCAAAGAAGTTTAGCAACCAATAGGTACTAGAGGGAGACATGAGTAAAACACTTAAAGATATAGGAATAGGAAATGACTTTCTGAAAAGCAAACTCCAGTAGCACAGGAAATAATCCCAATAATCAGCAAGTGGGATTGCATAAGATTCAAAAGCTACACAGCAAAGGAAACAACAGAGCAAAAAGACAAAAAATAGAATGGAGAAAAAAATCTCTGCCAACTACAGCAAGACTTGTGATTAGCATCGAGGATATATAGAGAACTATAAAAATTAAACAACAAATGCAATCAGTAAATGGGCTATTGAACTAAATAAAAAGCTCTCAAAGAAGAAATAAAAAGAGTCAATAAAGACTTGAACATGTGTTCAAATCCATGCCATCAGGGAAATGCAAATTAAAAATGCTTTGTGAGTTCACTCACCCCAGTCAGAATAGCTATCAAGAACCATTGTCAACAAATGCTGGTAGGATGTGGATAACAGGGAAACTCTACACACTGCTGGTGAGAATGTAAACTCATACAGCAACTATGGAAAGCAGTATGGAGGTTTCTAAAAAAAAAAAATTAAAATTAGAGGTTTTATATGATCCAACTATATCATACTTTGGTATATGCCCAAAAGACTCTAAATCAGCATACCACAAAGACACTTTCTAGACTATTTCTAATAGCCAAGAAATAGTACTAGACTAACTGTCCATCAAAAATGGATGAGAATAAAGAATGAATAAAAAAAATGTGGTACATATGAACAAGAGAATTTTATACAGCAACAAAGAAAAATGGAACCATGGTACTTGCAGGAAAATGGACACAACTATAAATCATTATGGTCAGTGAAATAAATCATACTAGGAAAACAAATGCTGGATGTTTTCTTTGATATGTGTCACCATGATTTAAATTATGTCTGTGTTCATATGCATATATGAACATATATATGTATGTTTTATAGGGGTATATAAAATATGTGTACACGTGTGTGAGAGTATAGGTCATGAAACTAGAAAGGCAGTCATGAGAGAGGAATAAGAGATCTTTAAGGAGGGGGGAAATTAGGACAGTAAAGTAATCTTAGAATGAGAGATAAAATGGGGGGCTATTTTGGGGAAGGAAGGGAACTAGCAAGAGAAGAAATCCAGAGAAAGCGGCTTAAGGAGAGAACTGACTGAGAGCAAAGCATAAAGATATATGTGTATGAAAATGATGTCATGATACCCATTACTTTATATGATGGCCTAATAAATTAGTATAATTAAAATGTCAATGACATATAACATTAGTTTGGAGTAGAAAGAATGAGGAAATTTGTCTTTTTAATATGTGCTTGCATTGGCAATGTTTTAATAATTACAGTTAGCTGATTTGTCTTTTATTTATTATTTTTATTTTATTTTATGTGTAGGAGTATACTGCCCAATTTGAAACAACAGGAGAAAGAATCACTATTAGAATGAATGCAATGGAAAACAGAATATCATCCTGGAAGATAAAGCTAAAGAATTGGAGCAATCAAGCAAGGATTATGAAAAAAAAATTTAAACACAAGAATAGAATATTCAAGAAATGTGGGACACCATGAAAATACCAAATTTATGCATCATAGGCATAGAAGAAGGAGAAGTATCTAAGGATAATGGTATTAACCACATCTTCAACCAGATTGTAGAAGAAAATTTCCCCAAATTAAGGAAAGACCTGCCCATACAAATACAGGTAGCACAAAGAACACCAGAAAAGAAACTTCCCATGGCATATCACAGTAAAGACGCTAAGTGTACAGAACAAAGAGAGAATACTGAAATCTGCAAAAGAAAAACCAGTCACATATAAAGCAAAACCCATCAGAATTACATCTGACATTTCAATGAAAACAAGAAAAGCCTGGACCAAAGTATTCCCATTTCTACATGACCATAGATGCCAATCTAGAATACTTTACCCAGCAAAAATGTCTATCATAGTTGAGGGGGAAAAAGATCTTTGCTGAAAGAATTCATGTCCATAAAATCAGCCCTTCAGAGAATACTTGAAGCAATACAAAGACCTGAAGAAAGGAATGATTATCAAAAGGGGCAACAGAAATTTGTGGGGAACCACAAAGTTAGACTAGAAAGGTAAACAGAAATTAAAATGATAGGAACCAATACACTTCTTTTCATAACAACTTTAAATATCAATGGATTGAACACCCCAGTCAAAAAGACACAGGCTATTTTAATAAGTCAAGAAAAAAATCCCATCAATTTGTTGCCTGCAAGAAATTGATAACTTTCAAGGACAGGCACTACTTTAAGCTGAAAGGGTGGAAAAAATATTCCAAGCAAATGACACTAAGAAACAAGCAGGAGTAGACATTCTAATATCTGAAAAAGTAGGCATCAAACTAAAACTAATCAGAAGAAATTAAAAGGGTTCCTTCATTCTGATCAAAAGAGCAATTAACCAAGAAGACATTACAATCATGAACATATATGCACCAAACTCCAGTGCACTCAACTTCATAAAATCAGTACTACATGACTTTAAGACACAGATTAATGCCAATTCACTAATAGTAGAGGACTTCAGTACCCCACTGTCTCCATTAGACAGGTCAACTGGACAGAGAATAAACAGAGAGACATCTGAATTAAACAATGCCATACACCAAATGGACCTAACATATATATATATATATATATATATATATATATATATATATATATATATGTGTGTGTGTGTGTGTGTGTGTGTGTGTGTATACATATATGTATATATATATATACCAGTTTTTGCATCCAATCACCAAAGAATAAACATTCTATTCAGCACCCCACAAAACTTTCTCCAGAACCACATACTGAGGTGCAAAACAAAACACGTAACAAGTACAAAATAAATTGAAATGCCTCCATGCATTCTAACAGAGCACAATGCAATAAAGCTTAAAATTAACTCCAGAAGGAGCCCTAGTAATTTCATGAACATATGGATACTAAACGACACACTCCTGATGATGAATGGGTCAAAGGAGAAATTAAGAAAGAAATAAAAGTATTCCTGGAATTAAATGAATGGACAATACAATGCAACAAAACCTCTGGGACACTTTAAAAGCAGTACTAAGAAGGAAGTTTATAGCTCTATGTCCTAGTTTACTTCGATTGCTGCGACAAAACACTGACCAATACTAATTTTGAGAGGAAAGGGTTTATTTCATTTACATGTCCCAGCTCACAGTGCCTACATTAAAAAATCAGAAAGAGCACAAATAAATGTTTTAACATTAAATTCAAGAATCTTGAAATGCAACAACAAATGAAACCCAAACCCAGGAGACAAGAACAAATAACAAAAAACAGAGCAGAAGTTAATGAAATAGAAACAAAAAAAAAAACTACATAAAGAATCAATGAATCCAAGAGCTAGTTCTTTGAAAGAATGAACAAGATAGACAGACTTTAGCCAAGTTAACCAAAAGAAAGAAAAAGCAACTCCAAATCAATAAAATCAGAGATGAAAGGAGAAACATCACAACAGACAACAAAAAGATGCAGAACATTATAAGGGAATACTCTATAAACCTATATGCAAATAAATTTGAAAACCTTAAAGAAATGAATGCATATCTAAGATTATGAGAATCACCAAAGCTAAACCAAGAAGAGATCTACAGCTTAAACAGACCCATAATATATATGTAGGTCAGTAAATGTTGTAAAGTATATAAATGGAATCAAAGACAAAAATCACATGATTATATCAATAGATACAGAAAAGACCTTTGACAAAATTCATTATGCACTTATGTTAAAAGTCCTAGAAGGAATTGGACTGGAGGAAACATACCTCAACATAATTAAAGCTATATACAAAAACCCACAACAAACATTATTCTAAATGGAGAAAAACTGGAAGTATTCCCCTTAAAATCAGGAACCAGACAAGGCTGCCCACTATCTGCAGTCTTTTATGATATAGTGCTTGAAACTCTTACTAGATCAATAGGACAAGAGAAGAAAATTAAAAGAGTACTCATTGGAAAATAAGAGATCAAATTCCTTTTTTGAAGATGACATGACATTATGCTTAAGAGATGCCAGAAAAATCCACCAGAAAGCTCCTAGAAATAATGAACACTTTCAGAAAAGTGCCATGTTATAAAATTAATCTATAAAATTCAGTAGCCTTTCTATAAACCAATAACAACTGGAGAAAGAGTACAAAGAGACCCTTCCATACACAGGAACCTCAACAAAAATAAAATATCTCAAAATAAACCTAATGAAAGACATTAAAGATCTCTACAATGGCAATTTTAGATCTTTAAAGAAAGATATTGATGAGGATACCAGAAGACAGAAGGAACTTACATGCTCATGGATTGGGAAAATTAATATTGGGAAATTACCATCCTACCAAAAGCAATATAAAGATTCAATGCAATCCCAATCCAAATCCCCATGAGATTCTTTAGAGAATTAGAAAAAAATCCTAAAATTGATATGGAAGCACAAAAGACCATGGACAGCCAAACCAACCCTAAGCACAAAGAGCAATTAAGAGTCAAGATTTCACCTGATATTTGACAAAGGGGCCAACGACACTCACTAGTGGAAACATAACATCTTCAGCAAATGGTGCTGACAAAACTGGGTCTCCACCTGTAGAAGACTGAAACTAGACCCTTGTCTTTCTTTCACCTTGCACAAAAGTCATCTACAAATGGGTCAAAAACCTCAATATGAAACATGAAGCTGTTAGAAGAAAATATTGTCAGTATAGATGTAAGGAAAGGATTTTCTAAATCTGACAGCAGTTGCTCAGGAATTAAGGTCAATAATCAACAAGTGGGACCTCATTAAACTAAAAAGCTTCTGTACAGAAAAAGAAACAACAAAGGAAGTGAAGAGAAAACTCACAGAGTGGGAGAAAATCTTCACCAGAGATACATCTAAGAGAGGTTTAACATCTAGAATATATAAAGAACTCAAAAAACAAAGAATAAAAAAAAAGTAACCCAATTAAAAAATGGGCTAAGTATCTGAGCAGAGTTCTCAATAGAAGTAATAAAGAGGGCTAATAAATATCTTTAAAAGTGTTGATTATTATTAATAATTAGGGAAATGCAAATTAAAGCTAATTTAAGGTTTCATTTTACCCTACTCAGACCAGTGAAGCTCAATTGAATAAATGGTACCAATTGCTGGAGAGGTTGTGGGGAAAGAGGAATGCTCATTCACTGCTGGTGGGATTGTAAACATGTGCAACCCTTTGGAAAACAGCGTGAACTCTTAGAAAACTAAAAATGAATCTTCCATTTGACCTGGTTATACCACTCCTCAGCATATACCAAAGTACTCGTCCTATTGCAGAGATACTTGTACATCCATGTTTGTTGCTGCTTTTTTCATAACAGCTAAGGGATGGAAGCAACCTAAGTGTCCCTCAACTGATGAGTGGATAATGAAAATGTGATACATTTATAAAATGGAGTTCTACTTGGTGGTAAAGAAAGATGAAATCATGAAATTTGCAAGTAAATGAATGGAACTAGAAACTGTTATCCTAAGTGAAGTAACACAGACTCAGAAAAACAAATGACATATGTTCTCCCTCGTTTACGGATCCTAGCATTAAACCCTTATATGTGAGTGTGTATCCTGATGTACCTACAGGGACCAGGAAAACTGGAAAGAAACCAAGGAGGTAAAGGGAAAGGAGAGATAAGAATAGTAGATAGGTGTTACTAAAGGAGAGATAAATAAAGGGGGGGGATATTTAAATGGGAGGAGCGGAAGGAGGGTTATACAAGAAACTATGGAGATAGAGGGACAGGATTTCAAGAGATAGGAGCATAGAAGACTGGTAACCTCAAGGGAGAAATGAGGAAATGGGGATGCTTTAAGTGGGGAAGAAAGAGAGGGAGGGTTAGAAGAGAGAGAGACAGAGACAGAGACAGAGACAGAAAGATAGAGAATTCCTAGACAGTGTAAAACACCAGAGGGAATCATATTACTCTAACATGCTAATAACAAATTCTGTGTACAATATTTCTACAAAAGCCCATGTGCATAACTGAAGGTTATATAACAAGAAACAGTACAGTACCAGACAGGAGAAACCTTCCTTTGAGTTGCTGGCCAGAGTGGTCCAAAAGACTCCCAAAATTACACAGGCTATTGCCACAGCCCTTGATTGCCTCCCAGAACTTAAAGGTAAGACTCTATTGCTGAAGACAGGACAACTTTCAGAGCAGGGTTCTAAAGAGTTCACATTGTTGGGCAACAAAGAAAAGGGTCGTAATGCCAAACATTGCAACAGGAGCTGTAGGTTACCATTCATTCCTTCATGCTCTTTTTTGATAGCAAGTTGCCAATAAATCACAAAAACTGTAAAGGATTGCCTATTATACTAGAATTAAGCTTATAGTAAAAATTTTAGTTTGGACAAATAAAGTAAAGCTATTACCTAGCTAACACAAACAGTCAATAAAAAGAATTAGTTCTGAATTCAAACCCAAGAAGGAAAGAAGAACATCTCACAGTACTATCTTATTCTTTTCTGAGGCTCTGGCATTTGTATTTCATTCTACATGAGAAATGCAAGCCCCACAGACTTTTGTGGTTATAAAAGGTATAAAAATAAAAGCATATCACCTGCTGTGGGAGCATACAAGATTCATTCTTAGACTTATTGAAAGATGACTGGTGCTTACAAATGGGGAAAAATATCTGTAAGAAATCTATCTTAGCTCTGCTCACTTCTCTCATCATACCACAGAATACAACAGCCTTAGAAACAGACACCAAATGTGAGGACAATGAATTGGGGCAAGATAAAAAGTATACTTGGCTAGGTGATCTTCCAGTACATAAAAATGTGTACATACAGTAATGTAGAGAATATATATACATATATATATATGCATATATATAGTCTTTTTGAGACAGGATTTCCCTGTAGTCTGTAGTCCTAGACAGCCCAGAACTCACTCTGTAGACCAGTCTGGCCTCTACCTGCCTCTGCCTCCCAAGTGCTTGGATTAAAGGTGTACAACACCACACCCAGCAAGGAACATATACTTATAAAAACGTTTGTCTTGCATATAGCAAAACTGTAGCATTATACCATGAGCAGCTGGGAACTAACTCAGAAGTATTTATCTTATCTTCATCCTTCTCCTTTTATGTACTACATAAAAAGAGCTTCCTCTCCACGATTCTGCTTCCCTAAGACAAGCTCTTTAATTAGTAGCAAGAAATAATATTTGCTGAGTTTCTGCAAGCATGAATTAAAATATTCCTGAGGTTGTACAATAGTAATACTACCTTAAATGCTCATGACAAATATGCTTTTGGAAGAAACTCTGGAAAAATAATTTGCAGTGCACATAAATATTCTTTTTTAATATTTTCTTTGTTATTCTTATTTTATTGTATGACTGTATTGCCTGCATGTATGTAAGTGCACCCATGTCATTCAGTGCCCTTGGAGGTTAGAAGAGGGTGTCAGATCCCCTGGAACTTGAGTTGTGGATGGTTGTTAGCTGCCACATGGGTGCTGGGAATAGAACCCAGATCCTCTGCAAGAGCAGCTAGTGCTCTTAACCACTGAACTATCTCTCCAGCCCCCATAAATAGCCATTTGAAAATATTACTCTTGAAATTTTGAATATTTCCTTCTGAGAAAAGGAAGTAGTAGTATTATATTCTTAAACAGTGATGCACACTTTTACCACAACCACTAGAGAAACTGCAATGCACCTATGAAATCTATCATTAATTACTAAGAAATGCACAATGCTTACATTCCACTATAAAACATGCCGGCATGCTTTTGTTAACCTTGGTCAGTGCGTTCAGTCCAATTCAGCTCCTTGTAATCATGTTCTCTGCTACCTGCTTCCCTGCTACCTTTCTTTGACTTTTCAATTTATCGACTACACTTTTTTTTTTCAGTTGGAGGAATCACCTGTTTTTAAATTCCTCACATTTGTGCCTGACAAATAGCTGTATAAATACTTTGGGGACCTTTCTTTATAGCCTTTTTCAGCCTCTCCTAGGTAGATTTCCATCTTTGAAGCTTTTATTTTTTTATCATGCCTTATTTGAACAACAGAATATTTGGCTTTGGTCTGAGAGAAAGCTCAGAGCTTATAAAAGAAGATAAATGAAACCATATTACATTTAGAAGGGATGTAGGATACCACAACACCCTTCCTCTCTCCCTATCTTTATCCAGGATTTTTCTTTATACCTCAGCTGCAACAACCACTGCATTCATACTAATGCAATATTTCATTTTAACAGTTGTCCAGGGCCCAGTATGTTACAGACACTAGAACATCACAGACCCACAAAACAAGCCCTCTATCCCCCAGGTAACAACAGAGAAAAAATGTCCAGGTCCTTTGTAGAAACATAATGCTGTGTGATAGAGGATTTATCAAATGATGTAAACATTTAACTTGCCTTCAAAATGAATCTATGAAGTAAATATATCAGTCATGCATCATGAGAAATTAAAGCACAAGAGTGAAGATAACTTAAGGAAGAACTCTGTTCAGGAGATTCTTCAGCTATGGTTCTTTGGCTATGGAAGACCAGTCTATTCTCAGGCTACAGAGATTTAGTTAGTAAAGTGCTCGACAACAGACATGAGTTAAAAGTTCAGTATCAACCAAGAATGGTGGTACATGCCTTTAATTCCAGAACTTAGGAAGCAAAGGTAGGCAGATTTCTGTGAGATGAAGGTCAGCCTACTCTACATAGCAAGGTCCAGGCTAGTATCCACATAAAAACTGACTATAATGGGAACTTATGGGCAACCCCAGGAGTGGAAGGCTGAGACAGGCAGATATTTGAAAGTCCTTAGCCAGGCAGCCTAGCTGAGTAAGAAAGCTAAAGGTTCAGTAAGTGACACTATCTCAAAAAGTAAGGTAGAGAAGGATTGAAACAGACAGTGTCAACATATGATCTCCACACAGGTGCACACACATGTGCAGACACAGGAACAGACACACACACATTTTCAGGGTCTATTATTGCACTAAGTCTATGTATTACTTACTTTTTATTGTTGTGATGAAACATCATAACCAAAGCAACTTATAGAAGAGAGTTCATTTGGCCTACAGTTACAGAAGGATACGAGTCCATAATGGCCAGCAAACATGACAGCAGACCACTGGATCAGGAAGCTAAGAGCTCACATCTACAAGCACAGCCCATGAAGGAAGCTGAGAGTTAACAGAGAGTGAGGAAAGGTTATAAACTCTCAAACTGTACCCTCAGTGACATACTTTCCCCAGGAAAGAGACACCTCCTAAACCTCTCTAAGTAACACCATCAACTGGGGATCAAGGCTTCAAATATTTGAGCCTATGGGACAATAGTCTCATTAAAACTCCCACAGCCCATTACTGCACATCTTGAGACATCTGAATTCTTTTTAAAATTCGAATCTCTCTCCACCTCTTGAAGCCAGGCGCTCCATCTCACTGAGGAACACTTGGACATACATATATACCTCATCTAGTCTCCAATTCCAGTTTCTTTGCCTGCACCATGACCTCTTCTCCCAAGTTGTCCCTTCCACATCTCCAGTTCTTACTAATTCCTCACTCCCCTTTCTAATTACCTATCTCATTATCAGATTTTACATTAGAATTCAGAACCAGAATCAATCAGTACTTTGGACAGCTGCGAAGCATCATCTGCCCATCTCCAAACAATAACTATTAGAGAGAAAAGAGATGAGAAAAAAATGTTGATGTCTATTAAAACATGGCAGAAATAAGATCTTTAGCAAGAGACAACATCTGAGCAAGCAGACTTCCACAGGGCTCATCAAGGGCAGCAGGGTAGTTGCCTAGTTGAGGCTTCTGTCTGGATCTTTTGTTTTGAATGCCTGCAGTAGCTTCTTCCCACATCTTGATCATGTTTTACTCATTATGCAAAAGCTACATTTAGCTACTTCAATCCACAGTTAAACCACTGGAATTCTGTCTGGGAGAAGTGAGTAAACAAAGATGGGTAAGGGTTCTGTTCACACCAGAGTTCCATCAGTCAGTTGTGACATTTCAGCAGGTACTTAAAGAAGACTTTAAGCCCCAAAGTTTTGAAGAAAATCAGCTTCAAAGGATCACCAACAAGGATGTTTCCCAGAATCTTTCAGTGCTTTTCTGTAGATCTCAAATCTCCCTTTCTGAAACCCTGGGATGGGATCTGTCATCTGCAGGCCTCCTGTTTCAACCTGACCCATGCATGAAACACACAACCTGGATTGGTACTGTGGAGGAAGGGACTATTCCTTACTCATTTGTACTCCCATTGAGTTAACTCATATCTTTTTTGAAACTGTAAATATAATTGAGATTGATATATGTGTGTGTGTATGTGTAGTCAAATGTGTGAATACAGGTATGCTTGTGCCACAGTGAACATGTGGAGGTCAGAGAACAGCCTCAGGTGTCAGTCTTCATGTGCCCACCTTGAGACAAGATCTGTCGTCTGTCTGTTTTTCTGCTATGTATGCCAGGCTAGCTGGCTCCTGAGCTTCCAGGGATTCTCCTGCCTTTGCCTCCCATCTCCCTGCAGGAACACTGTAGACCTGTAGGCTATCATGTATGGATTTACATTTTTAGAATTCGAACAGAAGTCCTTTACCCAAAAGCCACCACCTCCACTCTCTCTATATGTTCTATAAGCAAGGAATTTATAATATATGTTATTTAGGGGCAAATTCTCCAGATTTTGCTTCTCATGCATGTAATAATTATTACACATGATAAAATTACTTATACAAACTTATTCATTGAATGCACTACTTCATAAGTAATACAAATTAAATAATAGTGATTAAATGATGAACACAGAAAGATAAAATTAAGATGTCCTCAGAAAGCCTCAATCTCTTGAATAATTTCAACATATAATAACCTGGACATACATGAATTCTCAGATATTCAGAAAAAAATCATGGACCAGTGTTAGTCTAAAAGTTTACTGGAAATTATTTTGGATTCAGTGAATTGCCTCACAGAAATAATTATCTAAATTAAACATCTGATTCCTAAGTCATTCAAGCTGACCCTACCTGTGCTATGTCCATTACAGCAAATCTCCATGAGTATTCAAGAATCCCAGAACATGCCATTTACATGAACATACCATTTACGTTAACACTCCTCTTTGTCACAGTTATTTTTGTCTCATCTCCAGAAAAGCATAAAAAGGCTAACATTTATTTAGCAACTACTAAGTGCCAAAACGGAGTAGTATGTTGAATCCTTCATAATTTCCTATTGACAAGACATTTGAAAATACATTTAAAGTCTGGGCCTAACACTATAGAATCTTATATTAATGTCGGGATATTTCTAGTTAATGCAGACTGAGAACATTCTCTTATATTCTAATGCAAAGATGAATAAGACAGAGTTTATACCCTCGTGGCACATCCAGGAGAAGGTACACCTAAGCAGGCAAATCCCACTAGCAATACTGTATTCATGTTTTGTTTCCACAAGTTGCCTAGGTCCTAAGATACTGACCAAGAGATTTGAAGTCAGAGCCACTGTCGCAAAACAGTTTCACCAAGTATTAATCCCAGGTCCGGAGCACATTATGATACTTAGATTTCACATTGCTTTCACATTTGTCATGAGGTTTCATGGAGCATTTATGAAAATCACTATCTTCCATGCCTTGGATAAAATAAGAACTTGTTAAAATACTGACTGTCTTCTCTTCCTTCCTAGTTCACATCATATGCGGAGTCTTAAAACACTTTTAAATAAGATGAAATTCCAGATTTCTAAACCGCAGCAGAATCCGTCCAAAGCTGGAAATATAATTGCTACTCTGGTGGGCAACCTACACAGTAATTATGACTTCCTAGTATGTTATTTTTTCTACTGTAAACAGTTTTCCATATGCAAAGAGCTGTGGGATTGTGGACTACCTACATGGGATGGAGCTTTCATAATCCTAATGCTGACCACAGCCTGCTTCAAGGTTGAATCTTATGTAAAACTACAAATGTTCTGTTGCTGCAAATAATTTCTCTCCAAACTAATCCAATGGCATTATTTGTAAATAGCCTTCTGCAATCGTCCTTTTATTTCCTCATTTAGTACTTCTCCCTTTGTTTAAGGTGAGCTGCCAAATGATTAACAGGAACTTCCAGAGATGTATTGGTTTCATCCCTTTAGCAGGGCTAGTGAGATGGTTCGGAGAGCACAAACACTCTAGTGACCTCAGTTCAATCCCTGGGAACCACCTGATGGAAGGAGAGAACAACTCCAGCTAGCTGTCCTCTGACCTAGACACGCATGTACCTACGTACACATCACACACACTTTGGCACACATATACACATGCACACACAAATCACACAAATTCACATAAGCAACTAAAGAAATAAACATAATAAAAATCTCTTTAGAAGATTCGGGTAAAGGAAGAAAAAAACTGGGAACGTATAAACATTTGAAAAGATGCCAGGGGCTTGTTCAGAGCTTGCTTATTAAACCTTAGACCTAGTTAACAACAAGCTCTTCCCTTTTAGGTGAATGGGGAATGATCTCTAAGGTGCCTTCTGGCTCTAAGGCTCTATGATTTAAAATGAACCAGGGCTTTTTTTAAGAGAGCAAGCTTTTTAATGACATGAGAAGTGGATCTGAACCCTTAAGCTCTTCTTCAGAAATTCATTTCAAGGGGCTGGTTTATGCTTTCAGTATTCATCAAAGCCCAAGCCTGTTCTGACTCTGGAGGTGATCTTCTTTTAAGGAACGTGCCTTCTGTGATGTGCACTGGCAATACAGCGTACATGCTTAAACAAGGTTCACCACATTGGGGTAGGTCGATAGGAAATGTTTAAAGCAGATCAAATGTTCCCTAACTTCTTCAACCCAGCCTGGGGTAAGGAAGGCAATAGAATGTCCTATAAATCTTAGTTGCCATCTCCATTAAAATTTTTATTTGTCCTCAATCTAAATTCTTAATCTGGGCTCCTGTTAAATTATGTCTATTGCAGACCCTTGAGCTGCATTTGATGATCCAATGTGCACAAAAATTGCCATTCACATTTGGACAATCTTCTCCAAGCATCTCAGTTACAAGGAAGAAACAGAGCTCTGGGAGACATGGCTAACAAACTGGGCATTGGTTTAAGGGCATTCATTTAATCTTCAAAATTACCAGATGAGGTGGTGATAATTAATATCGCAGTATCGTTGGAGAAAACTGAGGCACAATAAGTTTCCCAAGTTATACAGATATTAAGAAATAAAGACTGGTTATAAACTAGGAGAATGAATTTTGCCTTAAAGGGGTCCAAGTGAGACACATTTACCGTGAACATCTTTCCAGACATTCTGATTTAGATACAGTAGAAGAGGTTCGGGCTGGAGACAGAGGTCGGCTGGAACAAGTACAAGCTGGCCCATAAGAGCCCATCATAGCCCATCAACCGGTTAACTTTACAATTTCATGCTGTTCAGTTTGAAATTGTCCATGAGACACTGATGCATAGTCAGCAATTGCTATTAACCAGATACAGTCCTTGATCCCTAAGCCCACAGAGCCAGTTGTTAAACACTTAGCAGTATGCCAATGGGAGAATTAGTCTTTTAAACTTCTTTGGTGATTTTAATATCTATCTGGGGTTATTCCTGGTATGATAACTCTAGTCAGTTAAATCAGGGGTGAGAAAAGGTGGGACACTCACTTTTTGAAATAAAATGTGTGCTTGATAAAAGAATATAGAGGGGAGAGCTGGGGGATGTACCTCTGTTGATAGAGCTCATGCTTAGCGAGCATGAAGCACTGGGTTCAGTCCCAAACAGGACAAAAAGTCAAGCATGGTGGTCAAACCTGTAATCCCAGCACTCTGCAAGTAGCAGCAGGAAAGCCAGAAGTTTGATCTAAGGGCATATTTGTCTAAAGTCTATTCTTATCAAAATTTAATATTTTATTTATCCTACATCAGTTTAATGCTTCCTGAGATTATTTTCTGTTCTTTTGCTTTTGATATTTTGACAAACTACTTTAAAATATCTTTGTTTTAAAATATATATTTTATTTATTCTTTGATAATGCCATACTCATATATAGTATTTTTTATTAAATACACACATCCTAGTCCCCCTCCAACTGTTCCACACACCTCCACTGCATGCCCTTCCCAAATTCATGTCCTCATTTTTTGCCTTTCTAACCCACTAAGTGTAATTAGCGTTGCCCGTATGTACATGAGTACAGCAACCATCCACTGGAGCACAGGCAACCTACCAGGAGCCACATCCCTTAAAAAATTGACTCTTCCTTCCCCTGCAGTCATCAGCTGTGGATAGTTCCTCATCTAGAGGTGAGGCCTCATGATTCCCCTCCCCATTCCATGTTGGAGTTTGACTGGGTGGATCATGCACCAGTCTCCTGCAGGCAACCACAGCTCTATGAGTTCATGAGTGCAATGGCCCTATCCTTTCCAGGAGACACAGTTTCTCAGAAGTCCTCTAGTGCCTCTGTGCATTAGTTACTTTTCTGTTGCTATGGATAAAACACCATGAGCAGGCAACTTACAGAAAGAAGAGTTTTCTAGGCTGATGGGTGCAGAGGGATAAGAGTCTATTGAGGTGGAGAGACAAGGCAGGAAGCAGCTTGAGAGAAAGCTGAGCACTCACATGCCCAAGCAGGCACAGGAAGTAGAGCGCACCAGACTGCCAATGGGCTACCTATATGCTCTCGGAGCCCACCCCTGGTGACATGCCCCTCCATGGAGGCCACACCTCTTAAATCTCCACAAACAGTGCCGCCAACAAATGACAAAGCGCTCAAACGCTTGAAGCCTATGAGTGTTATTCTCATCTACACCACCACATTCTGATTCTTATAGTCTTTTCTCCCCCTCTTCTATGAGGTTTCCCGAGCCTTGGAGAAATGGAGGAATGATAGAGATGTCCAGTTAGGAGTGAGCATACCACTGTTACTAATTCACTGCGCTTTGATCAGTTGTGAGTCCTTGTATTAATGGAGGTCCCCTAGGGGTTGGGAGAAAATCTTCTCTAATAAAGCACACTAATCTGTGTACGTAAAGATAAGTATTTAGAAGGTAGTGTGATACTATGTTCATTTAGCAAAGTAACAGTAGTAGATTCATCCCTTGAGCCTATGACTCCCCAAGTTATAGGTTTCTGACCAGGTATGCAATACTAGGCATGAGGTCCATCCTGTGGATCAGGCCTTAAACACAATCATAAATCAGTTGGTTACTCCCATAATATTAATGCCACTAACGCCCCAACTGGAATACTTTTCAGGTTGCTCATTACTGTACTTGCCAGGGTTCACAGATGGGTAAGACTGTTTATGACTTTTCTCTCCCAGCAACCTGTACAGCACCTTGCAGAACTATGGAAGCTAGGTAGTGTGAAACTACCAGGTAGACACTAGCCTGATTTCTCCATGTCCTGTGACCCAAGTATGTGGTGTCTTCAGTAATAGGGCATTCCCTTCAAGTTCTGGTGGGCAACTAAGAACATCAGCAACACTTTAAAGGTAAGTATCTTACACCTAGCACTAGACTTTTTGTTTGATAACCTATGATGTCTAAGAAGAACATTATCTCCATATATACAGTAATTCCATTTAAACTATAGATAGATAGATGACAGAGAGAGAGAGAGAGAGATACAAATACATGCAGTTTATAAAATAGTAGGTTTTCATATGTCTTTTGCAAGTATACTTAGTTTATTCAACTTGGAGACACCTGTTTTAATTACTTGTTCCTAAAAGTAATCAAACAATTAACAACATTCCACATGTGCTAAAAATTTTGGCACTTTTGATCATCATGGCCAAGAAGTACCTAGAGAAACCTGGCAGCTAAATGTAGCAAGCTGTCCTGGAACAGATCTCTGAACAGAAAAGGAGCCTTATGTGAAAACTAAGAAAATATTAGTAGTAGTATGTGGACTTTAGTGTAAAGTATGTCATGTGCATATGTTTTCTTGTATGTACTTATATTTCATTAGAATTTGGACTTTAATTTCTGAGTGAAACTGAGGGTCTTTTCTTATGTTTAACTCTTTTGGATAAAGATAGGGAACTGGAGCTGTAGTTAAGTAGGTAGCACTTGCCTAGCATACAGACATCCCTGGGTTGGAGTACCACAAGAAGCAAAACAAACAGCTTCTTAGCTGAACATGGCAATATACAACTGTAACTTCAGCACTTGGGAGGCTAAGGAAGGGGATCTTGGGTTCAAGACCAGTTGAGACAACAAAAGTAAATTCAAGGCTAGCCTGGGCTACACAGAAAGACCCCCATCTCAATAAAGAAATAAACAAATATAAATGAAAGATAGGTAGGGTTTCTTCTAAAATCGTTTCTTTGAAGAAGGAAGGGGACATAGTGGGAGGGAGCATTGAAACAAGTAATAGATTCTTCACAGATTAGACTCTATGTGTCTTTTTTTTAAAGGACAAATAATAATAGAATAATAATAATGAAGTTGTCCAGGGCAGGGGGGTTATTAAGGTGGGGGTAGAGAAGTGGATGGGTATGAATGTGATCAAAGCTATGAAATTCTCAGATCAATAAAAACAATTTTAAAGAAATCAAATCCTTTATTACGTTAAGAGAAATAAGCCACGAATTATGTTTTCACTTTTGAGTAGAATTTGAAAATGTTTATCTTTTTAAAAGTTTGCATAAAATGGTAGATACAAGAAACTGAGAAAAACAAGTAGATAGAGGTGATAGGATAGTCAAAAGGTGAAATGTCATACTTTGACAAGAGGAATATATTTTGGTGTTATATGGTGCATTGTGATGAATAGAATAAGCAAAAATGCATTACACATCTCAAAATAGAAGAGAGGCATTGAAATGTATTCACAAATACTTACAGGTTATCAACAACATGCTAATTACAGTGAGTTGATCACTCCCTACATAGATACATGAATAAAAACGTCACATTGAACTTTAAAATTATAGATTCCCATTTTAACATCTTTAATTCATTTTACTTATATCTTTCTAACTTTTATCTTAAATTCTATTATAGTATGGTTTGCAGAACATTTTCTTTTATTCTTGTTCTTAATTCATATGCTTAATCTTCATTTATTTAATTTATAAAATTAAATAAAGTTTTAATTTATATTAATAATTTAACTAAAAATTTTTTGTGACTGATTTTTTAAATTATCACCCCCCCATCCTTCCTTTGGTAGGTTTTGTCTTCTTTTGCACAGATTTGTGTTTATGACAAAGCATGCTCTAACTACAGTAAGGAAGAAGCTATTAAAAATATGATTGATGGAGTGATTACTTTATGATCTGTATTCGGATCTACTATTAAACAATAATATTTGTGTGTGGACTAGAGGGCAACCTCTGATGTTCAGCATTCAGTGTTTTGTGACAGGTTCTCTTAATGAGCTGGGAACTTGCTAAGTAGGCTAGGTTGGTTGGCAAGTAAGCCCCAAGGATCCACCTCTCCTCTGCCTCCCCAGATCTGGGATTACAAATATGCACCACAATGTTCAGCTTTTTACATGGATTCTGGGAATCTAACTCGGGTCCTTATGCTTGCAAGTGAGCAATCTCTCCAGTCTCCAAATTTAGTTTAAAACAACGGTTATTTATTATCTCTCTATTATCTCTCATTATTTCAGTGAGGGATTCCGAGTATTCCAGGGCAGTTTGTCTCTACTTCTTTATGTCTGAGGTCAGTACTCTGGGTATATTCTAAACATGTGCAGAGAGATGTAGGGGATGACACAGGAGAGAAAGATGAGAGAGAGAAAGGTGACACCAAATCTACACAGTCAAATCATAACATTTAAACACAGTATTATTTATGCCACATTATGTTGGTCAAGACAATTCCACATACACATCTAAATTTAACAGGCAGAAAACATTGTTGGTTTGCTACAAGAAGCCTATAGAATGGACATATACTGATGTATCTTCATTTAGGGAAATATACTTTGCTGAAGTGCCAGATGCACTTGTAATAAATCTGCAAGTGTCTCTTTAATTATCTGGTGCCTTCCAAGTTCAGTGATAGATAGTTGAAGACAGACAATAGATAGATAGATAGATAGATAGATGATAGATAGATAGATAGATAGATAGATGATAGATAGATGATAAATAGACATCACTTGCATAGTTCAGAAAGAACTTCCATTTGGTTCGTTGAAGTTTGCATCTCCCAGATACTGTGAAATATGTATATAGTCTACTTTAAGCCCCTCTCAAGTCATGGGTGTTGTGCTAGAGTCTGTCTGGAAAGGTATTGGTAACATTATAGATCCCCTTCCCTTAATGAGCTAGTTTTGAAGGCAACATAGAAAAGAAACAGGAAACTATAAATGATGAGTTTTGTATGATAATCCTGGTGAGAAAAACATGCTATGGAAACATTTTGGACAGACACATCATCTAGACTTGGAACTTGAGAAAACTTCCCAAAGGAAGTGACATCTGTCAAAAAAAAATGAATAAGTAACCCAGGCAATAAATAACAGTGATGGAGGAAAAGAAGAGGATAAACAAGTTCAAAATAGAAGGCAGAAACATTTCATAATTCCAGAGGCAAAGGAGCATGGCAGCCACAGAAAAATAACTGGCTCATTTTGGTTAGAATGTTCATTTTGAAAAACAGGCCTAGAAATAGTTGAGGCTAATATATTCCATGAGATATCAACCAAGAAAACTGACAGTCTATATTCACGAGCTATAGAACAAACAAGGAGAAAAAAAACTGGTGCTGACTTCAAGCCTCATCTCTACTGGCTAGTTTCATAGTGTTGAAGGTTCTATGCATGCTACCTAAAGAGAAAATTAACCATCAACATTACCCAGCTCTGGATCCTGCAGTCTACAACAACAGGCAAGATATGCCCACTAGTGCAATAGTGGCACAAATATTATGGTAATAACCAACCGTTTTCTATTTGGATTTAAGGTGCTTCATAAGATGGTGCACATACAAACATTGATATCAGACCTGGAACCCTGTGACTAGACTGGTCATAGGCCATAGAGGAGGGTCTGATGCTATCATTCTGCTAAATAGCTAAAGTATTAAACTGTCTCCTAAAGACTTACTGCTATACCCATAGATTAATGCGTCTCTCAATTGTCACCTGAGAAGTTTCCTTATGAAGAAGATGGTGATTAACATAGAAAACAACAGATCACCATTCAGAAAATAAGATACAGCAGACTGCTTATCCCTGAATAGGACACCTATCTCAAACTTCTGCCTCCCAAGGCTCAGGGATCATTGTGGCAGAGGGTATGGAAAGATTTTAAGAGGCAGAAATAATAAATGACCACAGAGTTCTCCAGATAGCTGATAGGTTACTCATATGAACACATAGCAATGTGACAGTATGCACAAATCCCACCTAAGCTCAAGCAAGACAAAATTCCAGCATAGACTTGGAGAAGTCGGTAAGAAACCCCAACCCTACCTAAAGAAGTACTGGCAACTGATGACTTCTGGGAGGGGAAGTCAGCCTCATTTAAGGGTGAGAGTCTTGCTAGGTTGTCCCAGGTTCCAGTGGATGAAATTAAACTGAAGGGCATTTAGGAACACAAATCTGATTCTATCAGCCTTAGTGTGTGTGTGTGTGTGTGTGTGTGTGTGTGTGTATGTGTGTGTGTGTTTGTGTGTGTGTCTGTGTGTGTGTGTGGATAGATAGAGAGTATATGACAGTGGATAGAAGTAGTGAGGGGTACAGGTAGAAGGAGTAGGGGGTACAGGTAGAAGGAGTAAGGGGGACAGGTAGAAGTAGTAAGGGGACAGGTAGAAGTAGTAAGGGTACAGGTAGAAGTAGTAAGGGTACAGGTAGAAGTAGTAAGGGTACAGGTAGAAGTAGTAAGGGTACAGGTAGAAGTAGTAAGGGATACAGGTAGAAGTAGTGAGGGATACAGGTAGAAGTAGTAAGGGGTACAGGTAGAAGTAGTAAGGGTACAGGTAGAAGGAGTAAGGGATACAGGTAGAAGTAGTAAGGGGTACAGGTAGAAGGAGTAAGGGGTACAGGTAGAAGTAGTAAGGGGTACAGGTAGAAGTAGTAAGGGATACAGGTAGAAGGAGTAAGGGATACAGGTAGAAGTAGTAAGGGGTACAGGTAGAAGGAGTAAGGGATACAGGTAGAAGTAGTAAGGGTACAGGTAGAAGTAGTAAGGGATACAGGTAGAAGTAGTAAGGGTACAGGTAGAAGGAGTAAGGGGTACAGGTAGAAGGAGTAAGGGGTACAGGTAGAAGTAGTAAGGGTACAGGTAGAAGTAGTAAGGGTACAGGTAGAAGTAGTAAGGGGTACAGGTAGAAGTAGTAAGGGATACAGGTAGAAGTAGTAAGGGATACAGGTAGAAGGAGTAAGGGGTACAGGTAGAAGGAGTAAGGGTACAGGTAGAAGTAGTGAGGGGTGCAGGTAGAAGTAGTAAGGGGTACAGGTAGAAGTAGTAAGGGTACAGGTAGAAGTAGTAAGGGATACAGGTAGAAGGAGTAAGGGGTACAGGTAGAAGGAGTAAGGGGTACAGGTAGAAGGAGTAAGGGGTACAGGTAGAAGGAGTAAGGGATGCAGGTAGAAGGAGTAAGGGGTACAGGTAGAAGTAGTAAGGGGTACAGGTAGAAGTAGTAAGGGATACAGGTAGAAGTAGTAAAGGATACAGGTAGAAGTAGTGAGGGGTGCAGGTAGAAGTAGTAAGGGATGCAGGTAGAAGTAGTAAGGGATACAGGTAGAAGGAGTAAGGGATACAGGTAGAAGTAGTAAGGGGTACAGGTAGAAGGAGTAAGGGGTGCAGGTAGAAGGAGTAAGGGGTAGAGGTAGAAGGAGTAAGGGGTACAGGGAGAAGGAGTAAGGGATGCAGGTAGAAGGAGTAAGGGGTACAGGTAGAAGGAGTAAGGCGTACAGGTAGAAGGAGTAAGGGGTACAGGTAGAAGGAGTAAGGGATGCAGGTAGAAGGAGTAAGGGGTACAGGTAGAAGGAGTAAGGGATGCAGGTAGAAGGAGTAGGGGTACAGGTAGAATTAGTGAGGGGTACAGGTAGAAGGAGTAAGGGGTGCAGGTAAGGAAGGGACCTAAACACGGGAAAAATACACCATATGAACTTCACAAAATTCAATTTTAAAAAGTCAAAAAATAAATGAAAGAAATTTACTGCAAATGTGAAAAAAAGAAAACTGTCAGTCCTGTCGAGATAGCTGGACCTCATTAACCAGGCCATGCGATCCCAAGGTGATCTGCCTAGGGCTCCAAATGCCCTACGCAGAAGAGTTTAGGCTGTCACTTCAAACTTGCCAATCTTCTAGTGTTCTGTGCTCTCCAGGAGGGTAATTTTGGTCTGATTGTGTCCACTCACATATCCCCAATGCCTAGTGTACCTAGTAAAGAAGGATTAAAGAACTGTTTGTTGAGTTCACTTTTTTACCTTAGCTTTTTTTACCTTAGCTCAGTTCTGTGTCCTTGTACTTGAATTTTCCCCTCTGAATATCAATTTGGCATGAAAATATCATTGGACAGTCTTGCTATAAGTCAACTTCTGTCATTTCTGTCATGCATGTTATCAGCTGGCTCAGACATACTCCATAAACCTCAAACTAAAAACAAGAGCAGCTACCCTAGGCTTCCCAACCACTGCTGCAGCTCAAACCCCAAACCAAAGCTACTGCTTTCATAAAAGTTCTATCACATACTAGAACTGGAGGGATGGCTCAGTGATTAAGAGCAGTGATTGTGATATATATTGAGGTCTGTTGAGTCAAGTTTGTGTCTCCAAATTTTCTTTGTGGTGTGTCCATCCACTGGAGCCTGGTTAAACTATCTAACATCACACCTTTAAAGAAAACCCACTCTCCCTTTCCCAGGAGTTGTTTCCAATAGTTCCTCAGCTAAGGCTGGGGCTTCTCACCCAATTCCCCACTGCTGGTCTGGGATTTGGTTTGACTTGAGCTTACATCGGTCTTGTGCATGTTGTCACCATTGCTGTGAGTTCATATGAGTAACTTCCTAGAAGTTGCCTGGAAAACTCTTATTTCCTTGTGGTCCTCAACCACTTCTGGCTCTTACAGACTTTCCACCCTCTATTACACAATTGTTCAGCCTTCAGTGGCAGAGGTTTGATACAGGTGTTCTATTAAGGTATAAATATTCTGCAGCCTCTTATTCTCTGCACTTTGGCCAGTTGTGGCTTTCTGGGTTAATCAGCATTTATTGCATGAGTAAATGAAAATGTAGTACACTTACACAAAGGAGTTCTACTCACCAGTAAAGAAAAACGAAATCACAAAATTTGCAGGTATGGAACTGGAAACTATTAAACTAAGTTAAGTAACTCAGAGAAAAACAAGTGACATATGTTCATTCTCATTTCTGGATCTTGGGTCCAAATCCTTAAATGCAAGTTTATATTCTGATGTAACCACAGGAGCCTGGAAGATGGAAAGGGGCCATGAGAGTAAAGGGGAAGAGTAACTCAACAGAGAGATAGTAAGAGACAAGTGTTGTCAAGGGGGAGATGGGGAAAATTGTGAACACTTTCCTTGAGGGGTAATGGGGGTTATACATGGGGAGAGAAAGGAGAAATAATGCTTACATGGTGTGAAAAAACAGAGGGAAATGTATAAGTACAAACGCCCACTGAAGGACATTGCAGGACATAAATCATCCCGGACTATAGGCCATATGTGAGAGTTCACTAAACTGGGCTGAGGGCAGTGAGGGGAGGAAGGATGAGGGAAGCAAATCTAAATGCCATCAAATTATAGTGTATGAAAACTGCAAAAATTTAAGGCTGTATTAAAAAAAAAACCACAATGCCAGTAAGGGGAACCTCCCTTCCCTTTGAGGTGTTGGTCAGGTTAAGAGAGACTCCCAAAATAAAACAGGCTATTTCCACAGCCCTTGATTGCCTCCCACAACTTGAAGGTAAGACCCTATTGTTGAAGACAGGACATACTTCAGACAAAGCACTTGGAGGTGGAAGTGATTCGAAGCCCCTCCATACAGATTAGCTGCTGCAGTGATAGAAGATACTGTGCAAACTGCCAAGAGAGAAAACCAAACAGTGATCCCACCCAGCCGTAAAGTCTATGAACCACAGCAATCATGGCCCAGAAAATAATCTCTACTGGTACAGTAGTGGCACTATCATCTTGGGATAATCAACAGTGGTTTAATTGGACTTAAGGCTTACTCAATGGGGGGAACTCATGTGTAGTACTATAAGCATAGCAAAATACACAAGGCTGGAGGGACCATAGACCCTGAGGAAAGCTTACTTTTGTCACATCCTTAGGCCAATGTAATTTCTTCTTGTGTCCTAAACATGTATCCTTATATTTATAGACAAATATACCTCACATCACTCATCAAAGAAACTTTTTTGTGCAACAGGTAGAGATTATTTCAAAGGTTCACAATTGGTCAAATGCACAGAATAAGTGTCTGTGAGATTCCCAGTCCTTGGTGAAACAGCTACAATGCAATCTCTACACCTAAGGTTCAATGGACACAATGAAACAGGTGGCAGAACAAATCCTCAACTCTTACCAGTGAGGCTTCCTCATGGAACAGAGGTTGTTACAACCATAGTAAGTTGAGCATATAGCATCATAGTAGTAAGAGAAAGTGTTGCTGAAGGATATAGTCCCTGAAAGGAGATCCTTTATGCACTGTGACCTTTATCAGCATTTTCCACATTCTCACAGTAGCCAGCACATGTCCCAATGTTAAATATTTGTGTCCTTACATTTCTATGTGACTTCCAAGTAACTTGGTTTTTGAGTCAATTGATGTCAGAGAATAGTTCTGAAACAGGGCCTTTCTTGACATCAGAGCCTTCAAACTTTTCATTTTTATGCTGTGATTTTTTTTATTTGAAAATATGTACAAAAAGTCTATCCAACTATATGGAAATGTTACTCTTGGAAAAACAGATGATATTCCTTTTTATGTTAGTGTCCCTCTGGTTGGTGAATTAGTATTGTCATTCGTTTGTTTTGCTTAAGTTTTAAAAACAATTTTTAAATCTTTTTCAGACAAGATCTCCCCATAGCTCCAGCTGGCCTAGTACTCACAGAGATCTGCCTGCCCCTGCCTCCCAAGTGCCAAGACTAAAGTGCAAAATTTTCTTAAAAATATAATTTGGGGGCATCCCCCAGACCCTGCACTGGCTGCAAGGTAGCTATAGGCCTCCAGGCCCCTGGTGAGGCTACACAAGATTGAAGGTCCAAGATCAGATCAGGATCCTGGGAGCATTAGCCCCCTTCAACAACAGTGGCCTCAGGAGCTATGTCTGTGGTCACATTTCTATGACACCCCTGGATGTCATGAAGGTCTGCCTGCCGTCTCAAAGGCCCTCAGTACTCAGCAAGCGGACACCTCCCTCAAGATTCTGGAATCTCTACCACACCAAATCATCCTCCACTCTATAATCCCCAGGAAAGTGCTTCCTTTGCTGCAACGGTGTCTTGGAGCCCCTGTATCTGTGTCCAAATGATCCTCTCTGTGCTACATGGTTTCAGAATCCTGCTTCACTGGCACTATGGAAGCCTTTGTGAAGACTATAAGGCATGAGTGTACCAAGACTCTGTGTAGTGGCCTGCCAGGCACCCTGATGATGACTGTACCAGTCACTGCCATCTACTTTACTGCCTATGACCAACTCAAGGCCTTTTTATGTGGTTGTGCCCTGACCTCTGATTCCCACACCCATGATGGCTGGTACCCTGGCCCACATGGGCACTGTGACAGTGACCAGCCCTCTGGAGCTTGTGCAGACCAAGCTGTAGGTTCAGCACGTGTCATACCAGGAGCTAGCCACATGTCTTAAAGCTTCAGTGACTCTTGGGGGCTGGCACTCGTGGCTAGCTGGAGTCCCATAGCCCTTCGAGACGTGCCCTTCTCAGCTCTGTATTGGTTCAACTATGAACTGATGAAAAGCTGTCTAAATGGACTGAGACCAAAAGACCAGACATCCATCGACGTCAGCTTTGTGGCTGGTGACATCTCAAGAATGGTGGCTGCCACGCTCCCACTACCCTTTGATGTGGTGAAGACTCAGTAGCAAGTGAGCTGTGGAGACTGTTAAGAGTGAAACCTCAGTGAGTTGACTCCACCTGGCTCCTACCACAGAGAATTAGGGCTGAATCAGGCACCAAAGGACTCTTACGGGTTTCGTCCTAAGGATCATCAAGGCTGCCACCTTGTGCGCCATCATGATCAGCACTGACGAGTTTGGTAAAATTTTCTTCTGGAGACTCAACCAGGAATAGCCTCTGGACCACTGAAAGGCAAGGAGGCACCCAGAACAGCGGGTGCAGGAGACTAAACCAAGTGCTTTCTCTTCCAACCTGGTCACCTAGGCTGCCCTCTCTTTGATTCCTGCTCTCCCCTTTCTCAAGATCACCACTTCCACTTTCAAGACCAAACCTGATAACTGCCCCTTCTTTATACTCTCTTTGTGTTTACTGTACCTTTGTCCCGAGGAATCAAGATGCCAGAGGCAGGTTGTCTGCCCAGTCCTTTCATTTCCTGTCTAAAGATGACGACCTTCTGTGTCCTGCTGTGACAGAGGTGGGAGGAAAGACGAATTCGGTGGGGTGCCAGTCAGGCATGATAAAGGCAGAAGGATTGCTGCAAGTGCCAGTTCAGTAACGGCTACATAGCAAGATTCTGTCTCAAAACAAAAAATTACAACCCTTCATCCAGGCGTGGTCCTGGCTTTAATCCCAGACTCAGAAGGCAGAGTCAGGTGGCTATCCATGAAATCGAGATCAGTCTGGGCTATATAGTGAGACCCTGTGTCCAAAAAATAAAAAGCGCCACCCACCTTAGGTGGTATCCAAAGTCAGATGCGGATGCCTTGCCAACACGGTGGCAGTAAGGTTCCTGCAAGTTGGACCCACTATGTTAGAGCGAGCCACCTGACTCTGCCTAAAAACAAAAATTATACTGTCTGTCCCAGAAAGAAATGAAGATTATTCTTTCACTGGTTTGGAATTCCGTGCATGGTTTCTTCAGTACTGTGAGATTTAGAACATCATGAAGCTCTTAGAGAAAGAAAGATGAAAAGAACTAATGAGGGTAAGCCTCAGATTAAATGAAAAAATATTAAAGGGAGATGAAACACATCTCAGAAAACAGATGCTTTGCAAGGAAAAAAAAAACATGAAGCCTGAAATTAAATGCAAGCTTAATAGAGAGATACATAGACCCATCACATTGAGAAGCATACTTACAACTAAACAAATACCATAGCCTCATTCTCTATATTTAAAAACATAATTACGTAGGAGTCTGACTAAATTAAACATATAATTATTTAAGTTTCTATTGTAAGCAAAATTTTGCAAACTCTTGAAGATGTTCGGAAAAATTGTTATACTCAGCTGTGACTAGGAAAACAATCAAAAGATATTCAATAGTGCTTCTTAAGTGATAAGAAAATATTCAACTATAGTTTGGTCTAATTTAGACCAGCATCCAATTAAATTGAAATCTCATGCAGTTCTTAAGTATTAAAGCCTATTTTTATTAAAAACTTCAATAAAGCATTCATTTGGGTTTTCTAAAGTATTCCCAGCTGGGTGTATTATCTGTGCTGAATTTCTCACTCAGTGGAACAGTACCAGGTGGTCCCATAGGCTTAGTGAGAATTTGATCATAAGTACGGGAGGGGGACTGCAATAATAATATTTCTATATATCTTTTTTCAGAGTACGTATAGTTCTAATTTGTCTCGATATAACACCTTTTAGCTACAACATCTTTATCCCAACAGAAACCAGCTTGAGAACGCAGCTGTACAGTCAGTACTCTCTCAGAATTTCACCCTTGACTCACTTTCCCAGACCACATCCTGCTCTAAGTACAGGAGTTAGAAAACTGCACATGCCCTGCTCAGAAACTGCAGGCAGGCTCGCAGCCAAGGGCTTCCAGGTGAGTCATTTTGACATGTAAATTTTAAGATCATTTTGAAAGGTAAGAGGCTGTAGAAGGAAAGAGGACACCTTCGCAGCTGATAAAGAGATTGGTCACATTGGGAAGTAACAGACTTAGGCAATATTTGGCTGGCTGTTGTCACTTAAATGAATTTCAATCTGAAAAATATCTTTAGAAGAAGACATCGATAACTTAGTGACATTCCATTTCTGTACCTTCTTTGTCCCTATGTATATTTCCTTTTTTTTTTTCACCTACGCCTTTAAGTACTACCTAAGGAAATGAGAACGTGTCTGTTTTTCTGAGTAAATTTTGGGTTTAGTAAAGAACAGGGATTACTTGAGATCTACTGTGGAAGTAGCAGACAAATAATTTTTTTTAACTTTGTGGTATATGTGAGATTTTTTGAAAAGGCAAATATAGGTGACCCTGATCTGCATACCCCTCCAGACTTGACAGGCCCCCATTCACCCTGCTGATCCAGGACACTATGGAATCAATCCTGGAATCACAACTCAAAAGTTATACCTATCTCTAGCTGAGCTGAGACCACTTCTTTCACCCCATTTATGCCTCAACATAAAGGGACCCCAAAACTAAACACCAAGCACTTCTTAGCTGGGCAGACTGACAAGTTGAGAAGACAACAAAACAAGATACAAACATTCACCAATGATGAGATCACCCCTAGGAAGGATCACTCAGACTCAGCTGTTCCGAACCAGCCAAATGTATTGAAATGGGTCAGTGACTGCATGCTCTGGGCTGAGGATTAGGGAACACAGCTCCAGGAGAGGTGGGATTCCAGGCAGGAAAAACTCACTACCTCATTAACACACTAGGTATTCCACCCATCTATTTAGCATAACTTAAGGTAAACCTGCCTCCCTAGGGGGTAGTCCTATGAGCAAATGAGTGATCAGTGCAACTGAAAAGGAGGATTTTCTCAACAGATACCCTAGAGATTGTCAGTCTATCCCAGTTAATTTTCTGAAGCTATTTGCCACATTAACAACAGCAAGAAACACCACTATACAAGTCCAGATGCCTAGATCTCATTGGAAAAACACAAACCAACATGAAAAACCAAAATAAGATAGGGCTACTAGAGAAATTGGCAGTTCCATCAAACTGGTTCCTGATAATGACAACCTAGTGGATGCACAAGACCATGATTTCAAAATAGCAATAATAAATACGCTCAAGGAACTCAATGAGATATGAATAAAAAAACTGAATGAAGACTGGGAAAACACAAACAGCTAATGAAATAACTAAAACAATTCAAAACAGAAAATTAGAATTCAATAAAGAGATGGAATTGCTGAAGAAAAGCCAAACTGAAATAAAACTTGAAATAAAAAAAACTCAGGAACTTAAACGAAAAGCTTAGAGGAAAGATGCGAAAAGGAAGTAGAAGAAATGGAACAGGGAATATTAGATCTTGAAGATAAACTTAGGAAAATGGATCATCCAATCAAAAAGCATGTCAAACCTCTGGGACACTATAACACAAGACCTTCGGGACACTATAAAAAGACCAAACCTACGAATCATAACTATAGAATAAAAAACATAGGAAAAAATTTTTAAATGTATATTTTTTATTAAATTTTTGGGAATTTCATATAATGCATCTTAATCATATTTAGGACCCTCCCCATCTATGCCCTTCCATAGCCTCACACATAATTTCATGCATTCTGTTGTATATGTCAAGAAAATTTCTCAAATCTAGGGAAAGAGATACCGACCAAGATACAAACTGTATACACAATACCAAGTAGACAAGATCAGAAAAGTAACTCCCTACATCATAGAATAGTCAAAACATATAGAACAAAGAAAAGATATTGAAAGTTGTGAGAGAAAATGATAAAATCACATATAAAGGCAGACTCATCAAAATAATAGCTGATTTTTCAGTGGAGACTATGAAACCCAGAGGACTTGAAACAATGTCATACAAGTTATGAAAAAACAGATTCCAGCTCAGATTACTATACCCGGAAAAGCTTTTAGTTGTAATTGAGGGAGAAATAAGAACTTTCTATGATAAAAAACAGATTTAAGGGATATATGTCCATAAAACCAGTTCTACAGAGCATACTCAATGGAGTACTTTAGTCAGAAGAAATTAAACACTCCCAAGAGGTGACAAAGAATAATTAAATTATCCCAGAACAGCGAACCAAAAGAGCTTTAAGAAAACAGAACTACACACCAACATAATAGCAATTAATAAACACTGGTCAATAATAACCCTCAATATTAATTATCTCAATGCCTCAGTAAAAAATACAGACTGATTGGATTAGAAAACAGGATCCATTGATTTGCTGCCTCCAAGAAATGCTCCTCACCAACAATGATTGATACTACCTCAGGGTAAAAGAATGAAAAAATATTTCAAGCAAACAGAACTAATTAACAAACAGGTATAGTTATTCCAATATCCAACAAAGTAGACTCCAAGCTACAGAAGAGACAGAAAGGTCATTTCATGTGCATTAAAAGAAAAATCTACAAAGAATATATCACAATACCAAATATTCATGCACCACATACAGGGACCCCAATTTCATAAAAAGAAACTTTATTAGCTCTAAAATCTCACATTGACTTCATCACAGTGATAGTGGGTGATTTCAGTATTCCACTGTCTCCAATAGACAGGTCAATCAGACAAAATCTAAAGAGAAAAACTGGAGAGTTAAACAGCATCATAAATCTGGTGGACCTTACTGACATCTACAGAACATTCCACCTAATATCAAAGAACATATTTTCTTCTCAGGAGAAAGTCCATGGAGCTTTCTCCAAAAGTGACTATGGACCAAGACACAAAGCACAGCTCACAAATTTCCAAAAATTGAAATACTATGCCAGGTATGGTAACAAATGCCTTTAATACTAGTACTTGGGAGGTGAAGCAGGCAGATCTCTGTGAGATCAAGGCAAGCCTTGTCTTCATAGTGAGTTCCAGGCCAGCTGGAGTTACAGGGATACCTTGTCTCAAAAAGAACCCCCACCCCCCAAAAATAGAGTTATCCTGTATTCTGTTCAACCACAATGAAATGAAGACAGATATCAACAGCAAAAGCGGGGAAAGTACAGACACTCATGGATGCTAAACACCACACTACTGAATGAAACACACAATAATCTGTGACTCCAGTTGCAGGGGAATACAATGCCTTCTTCTGACCTCTGATAGCATTGCATGACATGGATGCACTTACATGCATGCAGGCAATTCATTAAAAAACATGAAATAATAATAATAATAAATAAAATTTATAGATTAAACACAAATGGATGAGAAATACTTTTTAAAATGTTCAACATCTTTAGTTATCAGGGAAACACAAATTAAAACCACTTTGATATTTCATCTTACCTCCTTGAGAATGGCTAAGATCCAAAAAACAAACAATGACAAATGCTGGTGATGATGAGGAAAAGGGGAACTTTTATCCATAGTTGGTAAGAGTGAAAACTAATGTAGTCACTACGGAAATCAGCGTAGAGTTTCCTCAAAAATATAGAAATTGATCTACCACTTGATCTAGCCATAACACTCTTTGGCATATACCCAAAAGACTCTACACCCTACTACAGAAATACCTGTTCATCTATGTTCACTACTACTCTTTTCATAAAATCCAAGAATTGGAAACAACCTAGATGTCTATCAACTGATGAAAATATAATGAAGGTATGGTATATATACACAATGGAATATTATTCAGTTCTTAAATCAAATTACATCATGAAATTCACAAGTAAATTAATAGAAGCAATCATCCTGAGTGAGGTAACCCAGACCCAGAAAGACAGATGTCACATGTTCTCTCTCATAGCTGGATGCTATCTTTAAATCTTAGATATATATGTTTCCATTTGAAAATCCATAGAGGCCAAGAAATTAATAAGCAGTCATGGGAAGGATGGGGGAGATTTCCTGGGATTCGGGATAGGATATAAAAGGGAAAAGGACAAAAACAAAGTACATTAAATGGGTTACAGAATGGGAAGGCGGGCAGAGGAGGGAGTATGGGGAAGGACAACAATCATTAAAGGCATTTAGAAAAAGCCATATGGAAACCTACCACTATAGAAGCGTCTATAGACTATAAAGTCTATACATATAAAAGAAGTCATCTTATAATAGGCGGACTTTGCTCCCTACTAGACACCATAGGCTAACAAAATATAACCCTAATGCCAGGAATGGACTCCCTTTCTTGAAGTTGTTGATCAGGGATCCCATAGACCTCCCCGAATACTGCTAGCTATTGTCCCTGCTCTTGAATACTCACCAGAACCTCACTTCACCATAAGACCCTATTACTGAAGACACTACAAACATGAACTGTAGAACAAATGAGAAATCAAGCTGGTGCTGACTTCAGAGCTTCATCTCTACTGGCTTTCATAGTGCTGAGAAGTGCTATTCATGCTACCAAAAGAAAATAATAATCATCCACTTCACAAAGCTGTGAATCCTGTGGACTGGCCTCGCAAGTTATGCCCATAGATATAATAGGGGCACGAATGTCATGGGCATTCTGATTTGATTTAAGGTTCGCTTTGTAGGATAGAGCCCATTTCTGATATTAATATCAGGCTAGGAACCTGAGGTTAGGCAGGTCACAGGTCATAGGAAGCACATAATATTATTTTTCTACTAAATAGTTATATTATTAAACTGACTCCTAATGACTTATTGTCAAGTCCATAAATTAAGGCATCTCTCTGCTCTCACTAGAGAAGTTTCCTTGTGCAGCAGATGGTGATTAACACAGAATCCACAGTTGGCCAATGTGCAAAGCAGAAGAGACTATAGCGTGCTTATCCCTGAATAGGACATATATTTCAAACATCTGTCTTCCAGGTTCAGGGGTCAGTGTGGAAGAGGCAGCAGAAAGATTATAAGAGTCAGAGATGGTAGAAGATCACAAGGAAACAAAGTTTTCCAGACAGCTAGGTGGTTCCTCGTATGAACTCAAAGCAATGGTGACAGCATGCACAAGCCCCATGCAACCTTAAACCAGAAAAAATCCCACCACAAACATGGAGAAGTGGGTAAGAAACCCCCAATTCTACCTAAAAGACCTACTGGCGACTGATGGTGTCTTGGATATGGAAAGTCAACCTCTTTCAAAGACGTGACTCGTTAGGTTAATCAGGCTCCAGTGGATAGACCCACACTGAAGGGTATTTGGAACACAAATTAAACTCTATAGGACGTATTAAATGCACAATAGAGTACATTAAATTGGGCAGGGAACAGTAAGATGGATTGAGAATAAGAGAGGGGACCTAAATATCATAAACATATATTGTATGAAAATTGCAAAAATTCTATTAAATTTGAAAATATACAACCCCAAGCATTTTAAACTATATAAAAAAAATAGGTGAGTCTATAAGGAAAAGCTCCTTAAAATTAACATAAATCATGGGTCAAGCTCTGGACTCTGAAAACCATGAATTTGATGAGACAACTTTCTTATGATATATTTAGATATTGGGAACATAGAGCCTTTATTATATGTCTACATTCCTTATACAAACATTCAATGGAGTGAGTATATAGGAGTCTGGATATGGAAATTGAAATTGCTATACTAAATAAGACAAATTAGTTAATTGTGGAAAAGATCATAGTCTTTGATCTTAAAGAAATCAATGCAGTCATTTAACTCACTCCCTAGACTGCTTCCTGAACATACTCAGTTATCACAACAATGTTATTTCACAATCTGCATCATCAAAGAATTTACCACCTCTTCTGGCAATAATCCTCAGCTATCAATTTGGGGCAATAATTACTGAAAATCCTATATAACTAAACAGCACCTTTATGTCAAGCAATATCTACTGTGTAAATTCAATAGAACTTGTCAGATTTTAAAAATAACCCATTTTCTAAGGAAATATTTTAATAATTTAGCAATAAGAATAATCACAGATAGTGACTTGCTTATTACTGAAAGTATAGCTGATAAGTTTCCAACAAGAAATTGGCAGCTACACCAGAACTTTCAAATACCATTCTCTACCTAACCTATGATTTCAAATTTGGTTTCTCCTAGAATTAAGAAATAGTTTAGGGACAAATGTTAACTTGCAGTTAACTGGGAAAGAATCTCTGTTAATTGAAATAGGTCTGCTATTTTTTAACTAAACCCAAACTGCTACAAGGCATTAACAAGTGATCCAACACATTATTAAAACAATGAATCTTAGAGTTGAACATGGCCTTAAAAGATGAGGAGAGGCCAGTAGGAGTGCCTAACCTGTATTTCAAACATGATTTCTTTTAGCCATTAGAATTGGTTCATTCCCCCCCCCTCCTCCTCCTCCTTCTTTTTCTTCTTCTTCTTCTTCTCTTTGAGACAGGGTCTTCCTGTAGCCTAGAACTCACTATGTAGAGCTTGAACCCACAGATATTCACCTGCCTCTGCTCCTGAGTGCTGGAATTAAAGTCATGTGCTATCACACCAGGTTGTTCATTCCTTTGTTATTATATTTTCTCTGGCAACATATCTAAAATGCAGGCAGATTTGTTCTTTAAAAACAGACAATAAGCAAACTAGATAATTCATAAATTCAATATGCAAACTGTTGAATAATTCAGCATTTACTAAATCAGAATGTGTTCATTTGCTTATTTTAAAAACTTTATATTTTATTTGTTATTTTTATTTTATGTGTATATTGCCTGCATGTATTTAAGCGCACCCATGTCATGCAATGCCCATGAGGGTCAGAAGAGGGCGTTGAATTCCCTTGAAACTGGAGTTACAAATGCTTGTTACCTGCCATGTGGGTGCTGAGAATCTATCTGGGTCTTCTGCAAGAGCAGCCTGTGCTCTTAACCACTGAGGTATCTCTCCAGCTACCTCATTTGCTAATTTTTAAGATGTGGACTTTTAAAACCAGAATCTTAAATTCTACATCAGAAACACTATACTTTGCTGAGCTCCCTAACTATTCTCTTTCATTCACTGAATATGAAAGAATTATGCTTTGTTTCTGTGAACAAATATAAAATAAAAATGTGGATCAACTAAATGTAAATAATGAACTGTTTTAATTACTAGTAGGCAAGAAATAGTTTGCTTCCTTTTATTTATATACTCACACATAACTGGGAAGTGTTACCTAAATGAATACTAATACCCACTTCACATCAATAATTTTACTCCTATGGATTTGATTACAAAATGTAAAATATTCCCTCTCAAGAAACAAAGATATGTATTACCTAAAAAACATTTGTAGCAATTGCCAATGAATAGATTCTTGTTAATTTTGATTTCCATCAAAGCACTGGTTTTTTAAAGTGATTTTGGAATGGAAGAGACTTCATCAAGGTGAAGTAGGAAAAAAAGTAATTATCCTACTTTTATCCTACTTTTCAAATATCTCAGATAACTGTTGGTACAATACTGATTCTTTACCTGACTGAGTACTGATGATAACCTTGCCATATCTTCTATGCCATTCACAAAGGAATTCTCCCAACTTAGCCCAAGGAGAAAAATGGCCTACACAGGTGATTCCAGTGGAGTCAATTAAGCAACAGTCAAAACCTAGGCTGTCAGCCAGCTTCTTGTTACTGGAATGAAATATCTGAGATCAATACCTTCAAGGAAAAGGAGGCTTATCTGGCTCACAGCTTTGGAAGCTGAAGTTCAAGATTAGACAGTCCCATGACTGAGCATCTGATGAGGACACTGAGAGGCAATGGAAGGAATAAGATGACATTTCAAGCCACAAACTAAAAGCAGAGGACAAGACTGTGCTCTCACAATCCACTTAGAGAGTACACCCCTCCCAGTGACCTAGAGACCTTCCATTAGGCCCCAGATGTTAGAAGTGTAAGCATCTTCCAATTCCATCACCCTGTGACCAAGCCTTTGTGAACCTTTAGGGATCCCTCTTCCTACAACAGAGGCATAAAAACCAAAGTTCTCCAATTTAATTAATTAAGAAAATTGCTCTTAGATTAAAATAGTATTTATGTATAGCTATATAGAATAAGCATCTATTAAAATGGCAATTTATGCCAGAAAACAATCTTATATAGCCTGAACTATTATCTGTGATGACATATCAGTTCATTTTCTTATTGTGCTAATATACCTGACAAAAGTCACTTAAGGAAGGGTTTGTTTGGGTCACAGTTAGAGGGTACAGTCCATCATGATGGAGAAGGCAGAATGGCAAGAATAGGAATATCTGGTCACACTGCATCCAGAGTAAGCAGAGGGATGGTGTCTAGTTCTCCACTTATTTCTCCTTTTTATTCAGCCTGGGACCCCAGCTTATGAAATAGTGCTTTCCACATTTAGGATGGGTTTTCCTCTTCAGTTAAACCTTTCTGGAAACATCCTCACAGACAAACTCAGAGGTGTGTTTCCATGGTGAGTCTAAATTCAGTCAACTTCATGGTGAAGGCTGACCATCAGAAGTGCACTTCATTATGCTGATATTATCTTGTCCTGAACTGCATCTATTAGCTTGACCCATTTCCAATGGACTATGCTCTTCTCTTTGAGAAAAGCCTTATTTGGAAGCCGGTGTGTAATTTTGATTATCTCTTTGGAATGGTTTATGATTTTCCTTTTTGTTGTCTTTGTTGGGTTTGATTTGGCTTTGTTTATATGTGTCTTTAACTTCGTTTTCAACCCTTAGGTTTTTCAGCACATTAAGGGCTATTTATTTTTAAAAGATAGCTTAACATGTGAGAAATCCACGAAGTCTCAAGGAAAAGGCTACAAATACCAAACGGCCTTTTTTTAAAGGAAAGTATATTTGTTGCCATGTAAATAAATGCACACACAAACTGATCCAGGCAGTTAATTTGTTAATTAATTGCTTTGTCTAGAAGTCTATCACTGTCAAGGAAAGATTCAAACTCATGATTTTTATTTGCATTAGTTGGGCTGATCACTTATAGTCAATAACCATTTTCTGAAGACTAGAATTCCTGAAGACTAGACAGGAGACATAAAGACTCCATCCCTTACCTGAGAGAGTATATCTGTTGAGTACAGGAGAAGGAGAACACTAGACATCTAGCAAATGATATCATTGAAAGGGCTGGAGTGGCAGAAGAATGACATTGCATATGGTCATTTAGCCTTTCTGTCCCTAGTACATCACTGAAATAAAGATGTTTATGTCTACCTTATCTTCCTATATAGATATGTTAAGGCTAAATTAAAAGAATGTCAAATTCTCTGACAAATTAATCCCTGTAACTATTTAATTTCAAGGTTAGTAAAAAGAAATTGATACCTCATCATTTTCGTTTAACATGAAAGATATTTTATGTATTTGTTCATTGTTATGTCAGGACATGGACACATCTCAGTGGTAGAATGCCTTCTTAGCTTGTATGAGGTTTTATATTAAACCCCCAGTATGGAGAATTGATAAAATAAAATCGAATATGTAGCTAATGACAAAAAAGTGTTCATATTGAATTTCTTTGTTTTGCAAAATTTAAGATTTTTTTTTTAAATGACCTAAGAAGTTAGTAAAGAAGATCCATTCCTGGTTGCCTTTTCCTTGGGGATATTCCTGTGCAGGAAATTCCAACAGATCAGAACAGATCAGAACAGGCCCTAAGGAATTTCTTGTTCCTTTAAAGTTGTTTGTATGATCTTAGAAAAATCTCTCTCCTTTCAGAAAAATCCCTTTCCACATCCAGAACCATGCCTGGTTATTCGCTTTCTTTGCATTGCTGATAAAATGCCCTAACAAAAAAGCACCTTATGGAAAAAGGGTTTGTTTGGCTTGCAGTTCCAGAGAGAGGGGTCCGCCATGGTGGGGAAGGCAAGGCAGCAGGCAGGGAAGGCGTGGAAGCAGGCACAGGAAGCTGACTGGTCACACTGCAGCCAAACAAAGGGAGCAGAGAAAGAGAATGGCAAGGCGATCAGACCTCAGAGCCCACCCCCAGAGATGTGCTTCCTCTGGCAAGATTCTACCTTCTAAAAGTCTGTAACCTTCCCAAACAACACCACCAGTTGGGGACTGAGTGTTTCAAATATGTGAGCTTATTGGGAACATTTCATACTCAAACCAAACCAAAACAACAGGTAAATAAATCTACAGGAATTTCACTCCCCTTATTAGTGACTAGCTCAGTAATGAGCCTGTGATTCAGCTCAGAACATAAAGAAGTGTCTTTTGGGGAGTTTCTGAATGAAAGATCCCTGCTTATAATAAAGCTCCAAGTCAGAACAGTGTCTTAGTCACTCAGGTTGCCATAACAAAATGCCATGAAGTGGATTACTTATAAACTACAAAAAATTCTTTCCCACAGTTCTTGAAACCAGAAGTCTAAGCTGATGGAGCCATTGGAACACATCCCAGTGCTGATGGACACATTCCAACAAGGGCCCCTTCTGCTCCTCTAGGACCCGTAGCCCTAGCAGTGTCAAATAAAAGCCAAGACTTAAAACACTTAAGTGTGAATAATTATAATAGAATGAAATATTACAGCCGTGGTGAGAATGTGAAAGCATACTCCTAGTTGGTTCAGCAAAAGATCACTAGCAGGAAACAACATGAGAAAACATAGATGTTATGGTTGTTATAGAGGCTGACAATACTCAAGTATCTTCAAGGATTTTAGTTCCAATAATAATATTCAACTGTTGAGAGAGAGTAGAGATCCAGTGTCTTCCATAATCCTCCACCAAAAATTATCAAAATCAGCTTAAACTCTAATATAACCTGCAAGACATTTGGAAAACAACACAGCAAATGTACTATGTACGCATAAGCCAGTCTGAAATGATGAAATGGACTGTTAAACACTGCAGCCTGCACAAACTGATATGTGAATGACAATCTGATACCTAAATCTGAAATAATTCTGGACGGTAATAAACATTAAATATTTACCAGCTGGGGCACCACTGGATCAATGGACCCATCTTGCTCCCCTGAGTACACATGGTAATAAATGAATAGACTTGGGTTTCCAGCAGCAAGAAAAGGTTGCCTGGAGATTGGAAATCAATGGTACCACCGTGAGTCCATCAATAGGCTAAGCAATAAGTGGAGGTTGCTGTCGTTTTTTTAAAAAAAATCTTGTAATAACAAGGGAAAAAGGAGCTAAAATGGCTATGTTTGCTTTATTTACTTTCAAATTTACTAAATAAATTCTTATTGAAATCCGAGGACAAGTATATTTTCTTAAAAAGACATCTTGTCCCAAACTCATAATGTATCCTAATCCTAAAGCCAATTCCTGTCAATCTGTCCCTACAGATATTTTAGGCTCAAATTTTTAGCTCTTGTCTAGTGCTAAGAAAAAGTATGATTACTAAACTTCTTGGGGTGGAATGGGAGATGATGTGATAAATAGTGCCATGGGGACCTGTAAAAGGAAAAATAATGGTTTTTTTTTCTTCCTTTTAATCTCTTTTTTATTCCATTAAATCTCATGGCCTCTTAAGATATGCTGAGATGATATAGTTCCCAAATATATGACTTACAGAAATGTAATAGTATGTAATGTAAAAGTATGTAATACAAATGTCAACATTGTCCTTAGAAATAAAGATCCTGAGCTTTAAGAGTAGATTTCGTATTGTAAGCTTATTTAAAGGAGTTATTTAATGGAGTATGAACTCCTTTAAAGATACTGATGGGCCCATTATATAGCTCTTTACAGACCCATTGAGATACTCCATATCACCCAGCAGTATGAGACTGTCACCTTTACAGTGTTCATTCCTTCCACCCTAATTGTATTACTTTTCTTGTTGCCTTGACAAAATACCTAACAAAGAACTTTTAAAGAAGGAAGGGTTTACTTCAACTCATAGTTTGAGGGTCCAATCCATCATGATGGAAAGCATAGCAGCAACTGCTTGAGGCAACAGTTCATATTGTATCTGCCATCAGGAAGCAGAGATAGATGAATGTTGGTGCCAGTCCACTTTCTCTTTTTGCCTCAGCCTGCTACCCTATCCATGGAATTGTGCCACCCACATTATCTGCCCACACCAGTTAGTTCAATCTAGAAAATCCTTTGCAGATGTGACCAAAGGTTTGTCTGCTAGGTGATTCTAGATTCTATTAAGTTGGCAATATTAACCATCACAACAATCAAGGACTATATGACAATTTCTAATCTCAGAAATATATAAGCAAATCCCATGGCACACCAGTCAGAAACGTTGTCCCTATTTAGAGAATTCTTAAGAACCTGAGCAAAATAGTTGTTCCAATAAGCCTTAAGAAAGGAACCATGGTGATACTGAGGGAACACTAGTAGAATCAGAAAATCCGTCTCTGAAAACAGAATTGATGCTAATTAAAGAGCAACATAAACTACAGTTTGATATACCCAAAAAGTCATCTCTGTACCCCCAAATACTTTGTTTCTTCGGTTGATAATTTGAAAATCATTATTCTTGTATAATAATATTCCTTTGGGTTTAGGATATTTGAGGGAAACAAAATGATATGTTTAGCAGGTGTTTGCTATAAAATCTATTCTTTTGGCATATAATATTTATTCAAAATAATGTTTTATTATGACATTTTCATACATGCCTAAAATGTACTTAGATTGTGTTCACTGCCATCAGTGTCTCTTAGCTGTCCCTTTCTACTGGTTCTTCTTTCTCTAGTCTCTGGCTTACTTTCACATTTTTTCAAAATAAAATCTATTCTTTGTCATTTTACATGTTCCATTCCTGTATTTTCCAGTGTGCGATATTTTTTAGATTTCTAAAAAGTTTATTTTTCTATAGAATATATTTTTATGAAAAACTGACAATCATAAAGTATTATTTTAAAATATATTATGAAAATACATATAGGATAATTATAGGAATTAAGTACTTTAAAATGTCCCCATTATAAATTGTTTTAATTCTGAATGGATACATAAGTTTGGTTTGTTCCTTTCTCTGGTCTTCCAATCTATACAGATTATGTAGGGGGAGGAAAGGTCTAGACACTGTATGTATTTCTTATAGCTTCTCATATAGCAACATATACCTTATAGAAATGGCAACTGCATTCCATAAATATACAACATTCATTTATTGAGCCGCTACTGTGTAATACTATTACTAGCTAAGAGGTAAAGAGACAAAACAGAAATATAAAAAAACAGTCATTCAATTCCATGTGTTTGTAATAAAGAGTAGTTCAAGTATGAAAACATATACATTTAAAAAGATGGCTAAGAGGTCTGGGAATGGTGGCCTGCCTTTAATCCCAGCACTCAGGAAGCAGAAGCTGGTAGATGTCTATGAGTTAGAGGCCAGCCTGGTCTACTTGGCGAGTTTCAGGCCTGTCAGGGGTATATAGTAACACCCTATCTCAAAAATGAATAAATTATTTTTTAAAGATGGCTAGGATTTAGAAAATAAACAATAGGTGAGGATGTGAGGCAAAGGGAACCCTCATTCATTGTTGGTGAGAGCACAAACTGGTACAGCCACTATACAAATCAGTGTGGAGGTGCCTCAAAAAGTCTCAAAGAGCTCCACCATATGACCCAGCCACAGTATTCCTGGACATACACCCAAAGTATTGTACGTCCTGCAACACAAGAGAAATTATGGTAATTGAAATATTCTACTCTTATCTTTTTATCACTTTAAAAACAGTATTTTTGTTTATTCTTTGATAATTTCATAATTACATGTCCTGTGTCTTCCTAGGTTCTATGACAGGTGAGCAAGCAAGCAGGGGGAGAAGTCAGAAGAGGCTGTCTCCAGTGCATAAAGGGAAACAGAGATCTTGAAGATCTCTCAGAAAACTCTGAAAAAGAAAGAGGATCCAAGGAAGGCAAAGCAAAAAAAGGAGAGGAAAAAGAGGAAAGAAGAAGAAAAGGAAAAGAAAAAGAAGACGAAGAAGGCAGGGAACTCACCATCTTGGTGATGTTAAGGCCAAGAAAAAAGTTCAGTGAATATAAATGTCTATTTTATTTCTTCTTAATGCTCTATGCTTCTTAATATAGGACTTCCACTCTGATATAAGCCCTATCCCATGCTCCACCAAATATTCAGAAAATATCACTAACAACATTTATACCAAAAGAAAACCAACCCCACAAATGTTTGTTTTCTTAACAAAAGTACTAACTCAGTATGTTCCCATATCTGGGTTGATACAGACTGAGAAACCAAGGTATGCCAGGGACAGCTGACATGGAGATCATTATATATTATATAATATATATATAATATAATGTATATATTCCATATATTATATATCACATATATGTGTCAAATTTGAAAGGCCTTAAAGCTGGTAAGTTTGACTGGTAATCTTTTAAAAAATTCAACAAAATATAAAACTAGTTACAGAGATTTGAAAGGGTGTCATAGAAGTGAGGGTTATTGAAATTAAAGCTTCACTCACTTAAAAGTAAATCCACTTTTGCCCAAACTTGGAATATCTTTCCCAAAAGAAACAAATATTGTGCTGTTCTGCAAGACTATTCATCACATAAGAACCTCAGAAGTCTGGTTAGAGAAGAGAGGATATGGGAGTATATTAAAAAATTATTTATAAAGCCAATGTTTGTCATTAATTAACCAAGTCTCTTCCTATGCGCCCATCATTGACACATTCTTTAATTAAATGCATTCCTGATATAGAAACCATCTTGTTATGTTACTATAATCAGATAGGATCTGCTTATGTAATTACACTTAAATACATAGTAATTCCCAGTATCAAGGTAAATATATAAAGAATGTTGATTGCAATTTCATTCAGTTACTCTCATTAAAATTTACCAGGTATTTGCATAAATTACAGATCATATTATTATCACAATAATTATGGGAGAAAATAGCAAGTAAATTGAGTTTGGGCTTTATATTTCTGACAATGAAGTACATGTGTCTAAGAAAGAAGAGAAAGGTACTTGCTGTCAGTACACTTGAACTACTGATTTAACTTTCTTTATCTGTGCTTTTCTGCCAACTCAGTGACTTTCCTTCTCAAAATTTCCACTGAGACTCCAAACAACAGCAGAAAAATGTAAAAATATGCCACTGAAGCAGATTCTTAATCTGAATATCCATCTTTCTACCTGCATCCATGTTGGCTTTGTGTTTGATGATAAACTCAAGAGTCAACAGGAAATAAAATTATCTGATGGTTCTGCTTTGCCACAGAGCACTGACAGTCAGTCCAGGTTCCTTTCTCCCTCTGATAATCTCAGCTCTTCCCTTGAAGGACCATACCCCTTCCCGTTCCTGTTTCCGGGATTTGTCTTGAAAACTCGTAAGAGATGTGTCTCAGGCCAGACTAACTGGACTTTCTCTCCTGGAATAACGCATCTATCCATAGCAGAGCAAAAAGCATATGAAAGTCATTGGGACTGGCTGCCCAAAAGACACTGCCCCAAAAAAGACACTATCTGTGAATTCTTGACATTGCCTAAAGGTATCTTGCCAAGGCATGGGGATTCAGCAACTCAAATCTGTTACTGACTGAGATCTCTTCTACATAGTCCTCCCATTCTTCAGTCAAATTCTGCTGCTTAAATTAGATATCATAGGTCTCTGTCATTAGTAAATAATAAGCCTAAGATACAAAATAATGGTATTCTACCACCAAGTCCATGGCATCTCACTTCTGATTTTCCAGTTGCATGCAGTTCCCTTTATAACCTTGCAGCTCCACTGTATAGAAATCAGAATGCTGACTTAAAACTTTCAAGCCAAGCTTGATGGTTCATTCCTATAATCCCAACCCTTGGAACATGAAAAAGGAGATTTGATTATTAAAAGAGTTCAGTACCAACCCAGACATCCACATAGTGAATTCCAGGCCAGCCTGTGTCAAAAGTATAAGACTCTGTTTCAAAAATAATGAAAACAATAAAAAAAAAAAGTATCTTCTTCCTATATACTACCCCTCACCCGCCCCCCAAAAATCTTTAAAGCATTCAGTACCTTTCAAACTTCACCAAGTCCACAATAACAGATCAAACAAGATGCACTATGACCAGAGTAATATCTCAGGTGGAAATTCCCCAAATGAAATTCTGTTTTTTAAGTTCTTACAGGGCAGATGAATTTTAAGTTTAAGAAATCATTTCTTGTGGTTTGAAACTTCAGTTAGATTTTTCTTTCTGTAGGACCTGAAGTTTACATTTACTTTGGGTAGAGTTTTAGTTAAAATTAGTTAACTTTGAATTAGTTAAAATAGTCTTAAAGGTTTGTATTTGTCTATGTTTGTATAACTCAAAAGAAATTAATTCTGAAAACTTGAAATTTGCAAGACAGTTACCTCTCAAAGCAGCCTAATTGTCTTATCTATTTAAACAACACAAACAAGTAGACAGAGACTTCCTGGCATTCTTCCATGCTCAGCATTTCCCTGATGCTTTCTTTAGTAGCCCAGGAGGTTACCATAGATCACTCAGCTCTGCACTGGGAGAGCCAGTCCTCCATAGAATCACTCAGGAAATACCCCACCACCTTTCTGCACTGTGGCATGTTGGGAGGCTTGGGCCTTCTCCCTCTCTGCCCAAGACAGACCTCATATTCAGCAACTGCGGAGTTGTCTGATCTGTTTTCCCTGTCAGTTCTCTAGAGTTGGCCCATGTTAACAGCCAGACTTGTAGATAAAGGACTTTTAAAACAACGTAAGTCTATGTCCAATGTGGTACTATACTAAATATTTATCAATTACTAATAATTTCATAGTAAACTTGGAGGGGGTTCTGCCTATTTTAGGATAGGCTTTTAAAAGAAGCATTCTATTTAACCTTTTAGACTCTATCAGACTTCAAGCAGAATGAGGTATGGAAAAGTATATGCTTTTGGCAATATCTATATTTACATTGTGTGTATGTGTGTGTACATGGGTGTCTGTATATGTACAGATGTGCATACAGAAGTGGGCTCCTTGCACTTAGCTAGTTGTAACTTAATGCATGTAGATTCACTTTTTTCCATCTTTTTCTGCTCTCCGCCACTATGTTCAGCCTCTGGAAACCACCACTCTGCTCTCAACTTGTATGAGATCAACTATTTTATATTTCACACACATGTAACCTCATGAAGTACTGTCTTTCTGCAGCTGCCTTATTTCACTCAATAAAATGTGGTGCTATCCAAATTATCATGAATGACAGGACTTTATGTTTATGGCTAAATGGTATTTGATAATGTATGTGACAAATTTCTTCATCTGTTCATTTTTAATGGACAATTTGGTTGTTTGTTTCTTGACTATAGTGAATAGAGCTAGCAACACCCAGAAACCACTAGATAACACTTGCCAACTCTGAGATTGCCTCGGTAATGTATACTATGGTGCCAAAGAGATGCAAAGGACAAATGTCTTTGTGATACCCATATTTTGGGTCCTCTTTAAAAATAAATTGAAGTACAATATTAATAGAGGTTCATTACAATGGCAATGTGAATTGTGAGAAGGGGTGACGGCATCAGAAACTGTCCATTTGCTGCTCGTGTAACAGAGATAGCACACATGGTCATGTTTTCATGTTTCCTGGATCTAGGAAGAAAAACTCTCAGGTTGTTTCTTATAAGTCACACCACCTAAAAATGTGAAGATTTGTGCTCCATACCTTATATCCACCTAGCTGTCAAGGGTCTGAATGATGCATATCTGGGTCCCTGTAGGGGATCCATAGTGGAAGTTCAGACAGCACAACAGGCATCACCTATGCCTAACGTATCAGCTGCTGATAGGGGTCTAGATATCCACTAGAAGGGCAGCTGATGTGACTGTAACTCCTGTGCACAAGTTGCTGGCACAGGTCACATGGTGGGCCTGGGTACACATTACCCAGGTCCCCACATCCCCAATAACGTTCACATGACAGAAGCCTGGCAAATTCTTAAGACTCTGCTCTTGTTGTTAGTGTGGTCCTCCATGTCTGTCCCCCCATCACATGGACGTCTCACATGTCACAATCCACACATGCTCCTCTAATGCCATGCTGAAGCTCTGAATACCTTCATAGGCTTCATAGGCTTCTGACAGCTCTTCATCTGTTTTCTTTTCTGTTACAGTGGGAGGAGCACTGATTCATATTTCCCCCAGTAAAGTTTTGTATCCCTATAAATGACATTTGTTGGTGTCTTAGTGTGACCCATACAACTGCTATTCCCAGAAAGTGAGAATAAGGATAACATCTGGAATTTGTTTCTCTAAAATGCTAGTACATGTGATAATGCTAGTACATATGTCCATCCTAAATCCCAGGAAATGTATATATTTTTCCAGTAAGCATCACTAATTCTTTTTCCAGGTTGTTTTCCTCTTTCTCAAAATCACAGACCAGTCCTCACCCACAACCATCCAACCCAGATTGCTTAGTCCCCAGCAATGGTGTCCTTTGACAGTGGGCAATATAGGGCAATATTGTGCGGAGGCTCCCTGCACAAGAACAGGTGCTAGTCTCTTCCTGAAGGTGGACATAAGTCCCTGGTGAAATCCCAATCAGATCTACTGTTATTCCTGCGCTTCGCAGAGTCACCAAGTCTCTGGTCTACAGTCTCCTAGTTTGGGGTGAGGTGTAGTTTTGCAACTACTTTCTAGATCCACAAGATCTTCCAGGCTTGTTTGACATTTTAAATCCTAGCTTTAGGATCCTTTCTTTGCCGTGGTATGGAGGCCAATCCATCCTTTCAAAATAAAGATCCTCCAAATATGCCCCAGGCGTCCACACTCATCCTGAAAGCTTGCACAGCACCTCTTCTCAAGAATGTCAACACTGTTAAGCTCAGCACCTGAGCTGGGATCTTTCATCCTCCTCTTTTCCTGTGATACTGTCTCAGTCATAGACAAACAGGCTGTTCCAGAATCAGCAAGAATCTCCGAGAATCTGCCTCCTTGCTGCATGCCGTTTTTTTTCTGTCGCCACTCTGAATTCAGGCTGAATTGTTCTGGTTCTTATCTGAGCGAATGTGCTTTATACAATATTTTTCAAAACTCCAGACAACAATGTATGTGTAAGAGGTATGAATGTCAGCTATCATAAGAGGTTTGTGTACACAGGTAAGATTTTCTTTATGTCTTCATGGCTTAACGTGACTCATACAGTCCTTTTTTCTATTTATGGTTCCAAACATAATGGTTCCAAGTATGACTATTAGAGAATTTTAAAATAGAATGTTTCTGCCTGAATTGTGACTGAAGGCTCAAAATAATAAATGCCAACTGTTCCATTTCAGTTCCTACAATGACAGGAGTTACTTTAAAAATTCTCGTGACCATGGATGGGTCCTTACTATGGTATAATAAAGGTCAGGGTTCGGTGTTTTTCCTGTCACCTCTAGTCAGTTGAAAAGATTTTTAATAAGACCAGCTTCCAGATTTCCATGCACAGATGGGATTAAAAGTGTTCGACTAATTATGTTTTTCTCTCAGAATTGTCCTTGCATAATTGTTCAGAGAGCAGAGCAAAGGCTCCACTGTTCTCAGTACTTTAGCTTATCCCCGTGAAAGTCCCCACAGTTTTTCTGGCTTTTCTTAGATAACAGGGCATCTCCTCATTGTTGGTGTAGCTAATGCATGTATGCTCCAGTGAAATAACCAAAAGCAGTCATTTCATTCAGAGATGAAGCTTCCATAAGCCCTAGCTCAAGTGTGGCAGTGTGGATGACTCCATCTTGTTCCCCCCTCAATTTCTTATTCTTAAACTAGGCAGGCTTGATCTAGTAAACCCTCCCTCCCTCTCTCTTAAGGGTTCAATTCTGAGAAACAGACAACCACAGTGGTGCCACCCAGATGCTATGATTGCTTATCTTGCTTTGTTCAACAGGAACTAGCATGGCTATTAGAGCAACACCCTGTTTATCTAAGACACCCGAAAACTTTACCTGTAGCGTTTTAACCAAGTACCATAAAGTTGCATGACTGCAAATACCTTGTAATGACATATGGGTTTTTGACTTTAAAAACCTAGATCGCCAGTCAGTTACTACATTTCCAATAGTTGAGTTGCAGTTGCTACAGCTAATAAATTTTACCAATTTGAAATTTGTCTAAGTGGTCTTTTCCCAGTGGTCTGGGCACTGTAGCATTTAGAGATTCCCACTGAGATTCTGGAAAAAGACACCCCAGATGCAGGGCAGGTGCCTAGGGTCTATCTCAGAGTTGTGGGGGGGTGTCCTTGTTATACCTAAGGACTGAGGGAGCCCCAGGGTGACAGTCATCCAAAGTATCAATTTGACTAAAAACAAAAGTAGTATCCACTGGTCATGAGAGCCTCGGAGGCGTCCCAATGAGTTTTCCGGTCTAAACATAGGGGAAACTGAGGAAAGATCAGATGTGCTTGGGAACCCAGTCTCCACAGTCGCAGAGACATCCCCTCAGCCCTTTTGTTTTTATTCTGCTGTGTAAACTCATGGCCACTACCTATGTGTTTGAACTGTCTGTACTGTCCTGCTTCTTGTTCTTTGGTCAATATATATTCTATATATCCGGCTACCTGTTACTGTCCTGTCTGAGTGGTTTGCCGTGGCCTGTGTCTTTATTGTCCTGTCTGTTAGTTTCTGGACCATCATTTTTTGGTGAGCCTGTATTCTTGGTGTATGGTGAGGAGGGAAACCAAGTAAGGCCGACACCGCACTCAGCTGTATGCTGAGACGATTCAAGGGGGGTGGTTTCAGGAAGGTGGGAAATAGAGTGTAAAACTCTTTTCTGGAAAACTTCACACTCTGTGCAAGCTGGAATGGCCCACTTTGGATTTGAGGTGACCCGATTCCAGATCTCTGGATGTTACCACAGCCCACCAGGTCTGGACCGTGGGATCAGCAACCCTGGACACCCTGACCAGTACTCTTACATTGACCAAGGCTTCCCCTTCTCCTCTAGGCCCCACCTTTGCTCAGGCTGGGTGCTCTGATTCTAGGCCTAAATGTCCTGTCTTAAGCCCTGATTCTTCCTTCAAAAAGCAGTCTCTCCTCTCCCCATCCTCCACCAGGTGACAGACAAAATGGACAACCCTCCCTATATCCTCCACCTCCCTTTGCAGAACCCAACTGTTTCTCGAGGACCATCGTCTCCACCTATCGCCTCCACTCTGGCACCCTGCCTTTTTTTTAATTTACAGGACCTTAGTTCCCCACCCCACACCTGAATTGGATCAACCTACTCTGGGGACTGATGAGTTGCACCTTACCTGGTCCCTGTAATCCTCCCCTGAAGGAGGCAACCCCCACTAGTCTAGCTTCCCAAGGAGACTCTGGTCCTGGATCTCCTTTCCTGGTCTATGTCCCATTCTCCATGAGTGATCTTTATAAATAGAAACCTCAACCCCTACCCCTTCTCTGAAAAACCACAGGCACTCATTGTCTCCTAGAAACTTTCTTTTTTATCCCCCAACCTACTTGGAACAATTGTCAGCAGATCCTAGGTATCCTCTTCACTGCCAGGAGAGGGACCAGATCGGGCCGTTAGCCCAGAAAATGTTTCTGGGGCCAGAAACACAGCATGTGGATGCATAGGCCAGGGTAGAGCACATTTTTCTTTCTAGCAGACCTAACTGGGACCCCAGTACAAATCAAGGTAAGGGGGCTTTAGACAACTATTGCCTGACACGTCTAAAGGGAATTAGGGAAGCTGCCACTAATTTTTCCAAAGTTACTGGGATGATTCAGGGACCTCAAAAATCACCTGCTGGGTTTCTGGAGGTTACAGGAAGCATATGGGGTTTTCTCCCTGATCAACCCTGACAACTCCAAAAACCTGCAAGTCATTATCATAGCATTTGGGATTCAGTTGACCCCAGATATTAGAAAGATATTACAAAAATTAGAGGTCTTTGAGGGAATAAATAGGTCATAGCTCCTGGAAAGAGCTCAGAAGGTTTTCAATAACTAAGACCAAGAAGAAAAGAAAGGCACGTAGCAAGGGTTTTGGTTGCTGCCATCTGGGAAACAGAAAGGGGAGCATCAGCTCACCACCAGTGATCCAGACTAGAAAAGGACCAATGTGCCTATTGCAAGGAGAGGGGACATTGGAGGAATGAATGTCCCCAAAGAACGCAAAGACCAGAAAAAAAGTTTCTGAATTTGGCAGGGGAAGACAGATGGGACTGGGGCTCCATTCCAATGAGCTCCCATGAACCCATGGTCACTGTGAAAGCAAGGGGCAAACCTCTCTGCTTCCTAGTAGAAACAGGTGGAGCCCATTCTGTATTAACCCATTTTCTGGGACTGATAACTAAGGAAAGGACTGTGATCCAAGGAGCAACTAGGACAAGAACATGCACTTGGGGTAACTGCCCAGAAAATAAACCTCAGGAAAGGTACTGTGACTCATTGCTTCTTGGTTATGCCTGACTGCCCATAGCCCTTGATAGGGTGAGACCTCCTAAATAAACTTGGAGCTACCATAACCTTTGGTGAACATGAAGCCTCACTAGATCTAGAGGGGGAATAACAGCCAAAAGCTGTCCTAGTGACATGCCCACTTTTAGAGGAATACTTCATCCTGGAACAGGAAGAGGGCTCACCCAGTTCAGCCCTGGGCTCATCAGGTGAACTTCTAGAGAATTTACAACAGAAGTTTCTGAAGGTATGAACTGAGACAAATCGCCTGGGACCGGCCTCTCACTAGCCTCCCATTATCATACAATTTACGAGTACTGCCATACCTGTCAGAGTTCAGCAGCACCCCTCACCAAGGGAGGCAAAAAATAGTCATCCAAGGACACACAAACTGCCTCCAAGAAGCAGGTATTCTTGCTCCTTGTCACTCCCTGTCGAACACCCGCCTACTTCCTGTCCTAAAGTCAGGGACTCCAGACTATAGGCCTGTGCAGGACCTGTGGGAAGTTAACAAGAGAGTAGACACTATCCACCCAACTGTCCCCATCCCATAAATCCTCCTCAGCTTACTCTCCCTGAGAAGACAGTATATATACCATCCTGGACTTGAAAGATGCTTTCTTCACAATATCCCTGGCTCCTATCGGTCAGCCTATTTTTACCTTTGAATGCACAGATCCCTGAAGAAGGGTTCAATGGACAGCTTACTTGGAATAGACTCCCACAGGGATTTAAGAACTCCCCTATCCTATTTGATGAGACCTTCAAGATCTACTTGAATTCTGTTAAGGATTCCCGAGGGTCTCCTTGCTTCAATATGTAGATGACCAACCCATCACTGAAGAGACACAGTCATGGAGACTCTACAATGCCTGGGATACAAAGTATCAACCAAAAAGACTCAACTATGCTCTAAAATGGTGATTTATTTGGGATATTGCCTGAAAGGAGGAACACACACACTCTCCTAAGGACCTATCAAGGCAATCCTAAACAGTCCAGAACCTAAAGATAAAAAGCAGATAAGGGAGTTCCTGGGAGCCATTGGGTATTGCAGAGTCTGGATGCAACAAGGTTTTTCTGAAATCACGAAGCCTCTGTACCAAAGCCTGGGGGAAAACGGTTCTCTCAAATGAGAACAAGAAGGACAGGTGTTGCAACAGCTAAAAAAGGCTTTAGTCTCTGAGCCAACACTAGGGTTACCAGACATCTCCAGATCCTTCCAGGTATTTGTAGATGAGAAACAAGAGGTGGCCAAAGAAGTTCTGACCCAAGCTTTGGGTCCATGGAAAAAACAGGTTGCATACTTGTCTAAGCAACTTGATTCTGTGGCAACAGGTTGGCCAAGTTACATCAAAGCCATAGCCACCACAGCCTTGCTGGTAAAAGAGACTGACAAGCTTACTTCAGGGTAGGAACTGACTATCATCACACCCACTCAGTAGAGGCCCTACTGAGGAAGACCCCAGAGTGATGGATGTCAAATTCTCACATCACCCACTACCAGGCTCTGCTCTTAGATTCGCCCTTTATCCAGTTCTCCCAGTGACTACCCTGATCCTGCTACCTTGCTGCCTGTGCCCAAAGATGTTACAATCCAGAACTGCTTAGACATGACAGACAACCTGCAATATGGACATGCACACCTGCTCATCACCCGCTGCCCAGGTTGGATGCAGCAGTCTATATTGACAGCCGTAGTTATGTAGTTATATCAGTGATGGAATTCACTACACCAGCCCTCAGTAGTCACTGAGCATGAAGTCATCTGGGCATAGTCTCTCCCCACAGCAGGCAGAGCTCATTGCCCTGATCCAGGTCCTCCCCTGGGATATGGGCAGAAAATCAACATCTTCACCAATAGCAGGTAAGCTTTTGCTACAGCCCACATGCATGGGGCCCCATATCAAGAACGGGGCCTCCTTGCTTACCTTGGCTGAAAAAGAAGTCAAAAACAAAGCTGAGATTCAGGCACTGCTGACTGTTCTGTGGCTCCAGAAGAAGCTGTCTATCATCTACTTCCCTAGACACCAAAAGGTTGTTTCCCCTGAGGCCATTACATTTAGCTACAAGTATCTCCTTGGTTTTTTTGGACACTTATTCAGGATAGGTAGAGGCATTCCTCCCCGAACCAAGACTGCCAACATTACCACAAAGAAGTTAGTGCCCTGATTTGGCCTTCCCTTAGCCCCAGGTTCAGACAACAGGCCTGCCTTCAAAGCCAAACTATCTCAAGCAAGTAGCTAAGGCTCTAGGAATTAATTGGAAATTGGATTGTGCAGATAGGCTCATAGCGCAGAACAGGTAGAGACAATGAATAGGACAATAAAAGAAACCATAACCAAACTCCATTCAGAAACCAGCAAAGGTTAGACCAGTTTGTTCCCTATGGCCCTTCTCGGGGCTTGCTGTATCCCCAACCAAGAAAGTTTCACTCCATTTGAAATTCTATTTGGGATGTCATCCCTCTTACTCCAGAGATTAGGAATCTCCTTGCTAGCAGATAGCTCTAATCTTTACCTCCTCAAGTCTTTGCACAATCTCCAGGAAACACTAAAAGGAATCCGCCGCGCTCCCTTCTTCTGCCTCTCTTGCAAGCCTCAAACCTGCCCATCAGTTTCAGCCAGGAGATTCTGACTGGATGGAGTGAACACCATCCAAGACCTTGGAAACTTCCTGAAAGGGCCCCTTCACTGTCATCCTTGCCACCAAGACAGCAGTAAAAGTAGCGGAATCCCCACTTGGATTCATCACTCTCACCTAAAAGAAGATACTCAAAGAGTGTAACATGGTCGGTCCTCTGAGACTCCATCAATCCCCTAATGGTCAACCTGATCTGCCAGCATTCTGACTGATCTTGTGGGTACTAATCCTTCCCTTAAAGGTTGATGGGGGTCAGGGACCTGGTCAATCCATCTGCTAAAGCACTGGTACCAGAACTATGAATGGGATTATCAGGGTGCCCGTCCATAATGCCACCTCCCAGCCTATCTCTAAGTTGGACCTCTGCTCCCTTATGGGTCCAGGGTTATCTATCTCTGTTCAAACCATGGAGTGTGCAGCAAAAGAAGTTACTTGTGGAGACCTAGTCTGAAAATGCCTTTAGGGTGACCAGTTCTATGCCTGTCCAGCAAATAGGGACTCCTGTCAGGACATAATCAATATCACTGTGGTGAGTCGGGTTGTGAGACAGAATCAACCTGCGATGGACATAGAGAAGGTACATGTAACCCATTCCAGATAACTGTTGTAGCCTGAAAGGAACTCAATTCAAAACACTGGCTGACAGGATGAACCTGGGGTTTCCGATTATGGTGCGATGGGCCCGATCCGGGCACTGAAATTCCAAGCCAACTAAAAGTACACTCCTTCACCAGTTGGTCCTCATTGGCCCCATCAGTTGGTTGCCAGTACCCAAGCAACCTACACAGCCCCCACGCACTGTCCCAGCCCCTCACATGCTGTGGATGGGGCACATTTAGGTACCCCTCTTCTCCTTTATCTAGCCCCTCTCCAGGCAGTCCCACTCTCCTCCCTTATGCCCCCAGAAGTCTGGAGTCTCTGCCTTCACCAAAAGAGGAGAGCTGGTAATGGTCAGGGTGGTCCATACCTGGATCAACCAAACCTCCCCTATAGTTGAAGAGGATTGTTGGCTATGCCTGGACCCTTGACCACATTACTATGTGGGGTTAGGAGCCAATCTATCACTTGCCCATACTGCAGCCCTATGACAATCTGATCCCCCTTGTAGTTAGGAGAAGGCCAGGTTAACTCTTAGAGGACCTCCAGGGTAAGGAACTTTATCTAATATCCTCAGCCTATCAACTGGAAACTTCCCCATATTCCTAATCTGGACACCACTGCTCTAGTCACAGGTAATGAAAATTTTAAGCTTCTAAACTCTCAGACAGACCAAGACATTGGGCGTCTACAGGACTCCATTGGACAGTTGGAGGGAAAAGTTGACTCCTTAGCTGAGGTGGTGTAACAGAATAGAAGAGAGCTGAAATTGCTGTCCCTGAAGGAAGGAGGCTTATGCATGGCCTTTGGTGAGATTTGCTGTTTTTATTCCAGTAATGTAGAAGTAATCAGGGAAACCCTAGCCCTAGTTAAACAAAACCTAGAAAAAAAGGAAAAAGAAGGACAAGCATCCTCTAACTGGTACCAATTATTGTTGGTCCCTGCAGTTCACTAACTTATTAACTGCAGTGGGTGGGCCATACTGCTGCTCCTGGCCTTCATAGTTGGCCCATGCCTCATAACCTGCCTAGATGAATATATAAAAACACCTAAATGCCATCAAGATTATGGCCTTAATGGCCCAGTATGAGCCACTAAGCCAAATGGAGTCAATGATTTGACTCTAGGATCCAGAGCCAGTGGGGAATGTGGTGAGTGACTCCATCTTGTTTCCTCCTCAATTTTGTATTCTTAAACTAGGCAAACCTGATCTACTAAACCCTCCCTCCCTCTCTCTTAAGGGATCAATTCTGAGAAACAGATAACCACAGTGGTGCCACCCAGATGCTGTGATTGCTTATCTTGCTTTGCTCAACAGGAATTAGCATCCTGTTTATCTAAGATACCTGAAAACCTTACCTGTGGAGTTTTAACCAAGTACCATAAAGTTGCATGAGTGCAAATACCTTGTAATGACTTATGGGTTTCTTACTTTAAAAACCTAGCTCCCCCGAGTCAGTTACTGCATTCCCAATACTCGACCTTGGGTTGCAGTTGCTGCAGCCCATAAATTTTACCAATTTGAAATTTGACTGAGTGGTCTTTTCCCAGTGGTCCTGGTGCTATAGCCCAAGCCCACCATAGGTGGAATTCAGTGGTGGAAAGGCAGGAAGATGAGGCTTCTCCCTGTCTTCTGTCAGCATCCCCAGCAAAGAGTCCTGCTCTCTCACCACAGCTTCTCATCCAAGGACTCAGAACATGAAGAAGAGGAGTTGAGGGCAGAAAAACTTTATTCTCTTAGAAATGGTTTCCACAGTTTTGCAGGTGATCAAATGCGCCTTTTTTTTTAAAAAGAAAGGTAAATAAAACTTTTATTTTTAATGGTTCTACTGATAATTCTTTTTTCTGGATACTTACAATAAAATCCTTCACATATATATATATAAAATGTGTGTATACCCACACATTGAATATAGAGGCATTACATACAATGCATCTTAATCATATTTAGAACACCTTCCCTTTGTGCACCCTCCGGTAGAACCCCCATTGGATTTCATGCATTTCATATACGTTAAGACTCACTGATTGAGTAAAGTTTCTGTCCCCAGATGTCCCTCGGTATGAGTTCATCCACTGGAACCTGGTCAGCCTATCTAGCATCCCTCCTTAAAGAAAATTAACTCTCTTTCACCCAGCGGTGATCAGTTTCCAATAGTTACTCAGTTACGGCTGAGCCTCCTGCCCATTTCCCCAGTTCTGTTCTGGGTTTTTGTCTGGTTTGAGTTTTCATGGGTCTTATGCACACTGCTGTCATTGCCATAAGTTCATATGAGCAAGTTCCCAGTGGGCTGGAAAACTCTGTTCCCTGAAGGTCATCCACCACCCCTTGCTTTTATAGCCTTCTTCCCACCTTTCCACAATGGTCCCTGAACCATGGGCAGCAGAGGTCTAATATAGAGTCCTAGCCAGGGATCCACACTCTGTGTCTCTTATTCTCCTCACTTGGCCAGTTGTGGCCTCTGTGTTAATTGTCATCTGCTGCATGAGGAAGCATCTTCCTCTAGTGGTGATTCTTCACAGGTTCTGGGACTGCATGCTGACCTACCAGTTCCACTTCTGTTTGCTCTCTTACATACATACATCTTCCATGCTCTTTGCACTCTGTATTTCAAGAGGACTGGTTTCATCTGGGATCAGCCTGCCCTGAATGAGATGGCAGTAAGAGCGAAGCAAAGAGTCAAGCATTTCACCCCATCTTCCTTTGGCTCCTGTGGCCTCTCCAGCAGCAGGTGTGAAGCATCACTCAGAAGCTGCATTCTGACTCCAGTGTCTTCCCAGTGTTTTCAGTCCATAAACTGTAGTTGTAATCCTTCTTTGTCCCTAGAAGCTTCCTGTTCTTACCCTTGTCTGTCTTACCTTCTTGTTTTGTTGGGTTCTCATCTCTCATTCACCCATTTAAACATTACTATGGAGTAAACGTCTTCTGTTGTAAGTACTTGAATTTTGTTTTCCCTATTAGACTCTTACTGATAACACTCTCTCACACACTGCCTCTTCTATCACTGGTGGGACCTCACCTCTAATTCTCTGATATGACAGAGCACTCTGGGTTGCCACTTCTGCCTTCTTCTTCTTCCCTGGTCATTGGGGGAAAAGACAGAATCCAAGATGAACCTAGGTCATATGTCTGACAATTGGTCCACAGGATAAAGCAATCTAGAATCTGTTAGTAAAAGCCCAATAACTTATCTTAGCCTGAGGATTCCTCAAAGAGGACTCTGAGACAAAGTCTTCTGCATGAGCACCAAATTTGGAAGTGTAATCTGAAGAAATGGAGTGGGAGATAAAGCTAATGTGGAGGCTGTGTTAGCTTTCTATTTCTACTCTATCATGTTACCACAAACAACAGCAAACTTAAAACAATGCAAATTTATTCCTTTATACTTATGAAGGTCAGGAATCTGAAATGGGTCTTTTGGGTGCTAAAGGCAACATGTTCTTCAGGAGCCTCTAAGAATTGAGTCCTTTCCCTTGCTTTCCATATGATTCTGGAAGCCTGTATTCCTCAGCTCATAATCCCGTTTGCACATCACTCAACATTTTGCTTCCATCATTGCACCTTTTACTGCATACTGCCTTGTTCATGTAAGTACTCTTGTAAGTATACAGAGCCCTAAGGGGAAACCTCTGTAAGCCCCAAAACAATAAATCAATTCTTGCTCTGCAAACAAACGTACTGGAGAACCCCCATGAACCCTAACCATAAGGCAGCCTCTGCAAACAGGTCCAGTTTTGCAAACAAGTCCTTCAAAGACCCTTGAGTGGGGAGCAAATACAGGCCCTAAATCCCCTACCCAACTACCATGACTCTATTTCCACACACGAAGGTATTTAAGCACTCTTATTGTTTGTCCAAGTGGCTACTGCAGACTCATGCTGGTCAGCAGTTACCCCTCATTGACTAATAAAGGTCAGTTTGAATTGTATGAGGTTTGTTGGTTTCCTTTCCACCTACAACTCTTTCAACTCCTAAAGCTCACGTCCAACCCAGGAGAGTTCAAACTCCTAATTCTTAACAATCCCATGGAGATAACCCAGAAAATTCCATGGAGATAAGCCAAAAAATCGACCCATCTCAAAATCCCTAAGTTATAAGTTAGTCACACTTGGAAAATACCTTTTACCATATCACAAATTTACAGATGCCAGGACATGGTGACATTATTCAGCTTATCATAGAGGCATTGGCTACTGTTCTGAACAGAACCTGATAATTAGTCATGCAAATGCAGTTCAGAGTTATATATCATATATCTAGGGGAAGACATGAAATCAAAGTTATCTGGCAGGGCCATCCCCTATCATCCAAAGTGACCCCAAGGTTTGAACTCTTCCCCAAGTCCAGGAATTATTTTCAATAGTGAGATTCTATAGAATCCCATGCTATAGCATCAGAGAAGCGACAAAGAAGCAAGTGATATGATCTATTATTTCACCTCCCCAAATTCATTGAAGCCTACATGGAACCAGTTGGTGCTGCACCGACTAGAGTAAGAGGTAAAGCAGAGAGATTTTAAAGAAACTGGTCAAGAGGAGGAGCCAACTCAATCCCCCACTGTAATTCATGATACTAACAGCTTTATTTCTGTATCTTTATATCTCTAGAGACTATAAAAAACAAACACAATCACAGCCTCCCAAAGTGTGAACAAAAGCACAAGAAAGGCAGCTAGCTAAACATATTTTTTCTCCTAGAACAGAAGTTCTACAACTAGTATGTCTGGATAGAAGAGTTTTGCTTCTCTTATGGTGACACTTTTAAACACCACCCCTTATTCTGGGGTACTTCAAAATTATAATTGAGTCTTTGTGTTAATTTGGATTTCTTTTCTGCTGAGGATATTTTCACATTTCCTAAGTTGTTTTGTTGTATCATTTATCAGTGAATTTAATCACAATATTAATACAAAAAATATGAAAAAAATTACATGGTCAGTAGTTAAAACTCACTCTGGCCTAATTTATCATGACAGGATAAATAATCATTGAATCATTTGTGATTTGGCAGAAATATCCAATTCTTTTCATAAAAGAAGTTTATATGATTAAATAAATAAAAGTACCTTCCCTAGAGCTAGAAGCAGTTACTACTGAGAGATCAAACCCCTCTCAGGAAGCCCTAGGGAAAGAGGCACCAGGCAGAGAGCTTTAGAGCCCTGACATGGCATAGTTTTAGAATGCTGCAAAAAGTGGCAGACTCAGGAGATGCAGAACATAGGTGAACTACTCAGATCACTGATGGGTGTGATCAAGGACAGCTACCTTTGATGAGCATGAATCTGGACTTGTTGACAACTTTAGTGCTAAGCAATTTGCCCTCAACCATTTACCAGAAATGGGGTAAAGGTGCCTGTATATAACAAAAGAAAGAGCAAAGGGCAATGGCACCTCCATAAAAATCTGCAAAATGCAAACTGAGACTGTCCATGTTCCACTTGCTATGAAATGCAGTCATTAGAATTCGGGGGCTTCTGAACATATATAAACGTGCTCTGTGATATCTCAACAGCTACTTTTCAGGTGTCTTGTCTTGCTTTAAAAGTGTCAAATATTAAATTATTTTGGCAGATAAAAGGGTTGAATTAGAGCTTAGAACTTTAATACAATGTGGTTGTATTTTATTTATTTTTCTTTAGGGATTTCAGTAACTCTTAACTCTTAAAGGTTCCAGAATAGCAATCAAACCTAACAGCCCTGGGCAATAGCAAGCATTTGATGATATACAGTATTTGAGAGAATGAATCTGGGGGCTGGAGAGATGGCTCAGAGGCACTGGCTGCTCTCACAGAGGACCAGGGGGTTCGGTTCCCAGCACCCACGTGGTGGCTAACAACCTGTCATAACTCCAGTTCCAGGAGATAGGACGCCCTCTTCGGACCTCCTAGGGCATTGCAGGACACTGGTGCACTCATGTCCAGGCAGGCAATACACTCATACACATAAAAATAAATAAATAATTTTTTATAAAGAGAATGGATTTCCTTTCTATTCACTGTCATTACTTTGTTGACACAGATCACATCACTTTTCATCACATCACTCTCCATTAGCATGATGAGCAAAGCAGGAAGAGGCAGCACGGGCTGCAAGTTTCTTTTCTGTGACATTGATCTTGGCTGTGATACAAGGATAGCTTGTGACAGGCACAGCACAGGCAAGCTCTCCTGCACAAATACTGGTTTCGTTTTTTAAAAAGTAAAGATCATCATACATCTACTGTTTGTGATTTGCTCACTTCTCTTTACTTTATGAACCTTTTCCATGATGTACAAATCATTCACTTTTTTCCTCTAAATATAATTTTCAGATTTTACTTTATTGGTTTTTGTTTGTTTGTCTGTTTGTCTCCCTGTAATTCCAGCTGGTCTGGGACTTGCTATGTAGACCAGGCTGGCCTCAGTCTCACGGAACTCTGCCTGCCTCTACCTTCCTAGTGCTGGGATTAAAGGTGTGTGCCACCTGGCTTCAGATTGTTTTTAATTTTTCTTGCTAAATACACCTTGGTATACTTTTTCTTATTTGTTTACATATTTCTATAAAATTTTCTTCATAGGAGTGGAATTCTAAGTCAAAGTGTGTGCACACCACATTTTGATAAAAACCTTCCATAAATTCATGCTTACTTACCAGTTAAATACCATAATGTCCTTTCTTTGTAAATGCCCATATTTTCATTCTCTCTCTCCATTTTCTCCTTTTCATCTTTCCTGTCGGATACTCAGAGACTCAGCCTATGAATGTTATTTATTTATTTATTTATTTATTTTGCAAAACTCAGTAAAATGAGATGGAAGAGCTAAAATGAAGAAATAAACCCAGGAGGACAGGGATGAAACACAGTACCATAGATGAACATGTTTATATGTTTCCATGATGTCTGAATTTATTGAGTAACAACAAAGACACAAGGTTTAGTTGTTTTAATGACAGCAATTTGTCATATAATCCACCTTAGTATCCTGGCCAAGGCAAATGCTGTTTTTCTTTTTCCAGTCTTAACTATTAATCTTAACTCTCATACACACATCACATGGAAAACGTATCTATAAGCATATAATTAGTATATGTATATATACAGAATGAACACAGTTAAAGAGGCTGTAACAGGGCTCAAGAGGGCTGAAAAATTATCTGTACTAATAAGTAACATACTAGTGCTGGGAGGGAGTTGCCACTGGAACTGGTAGAGTCAGGTTCGAGGACAAAGCTGCAGAATTTGTCTGTGAGGTGAAAGCTGAACCAGGGTCTGAGAGCAGAAACTGGGGAAAAGCAGGTGGATGGGCAGTCACTCAGGTAGGCTGCATCAACAGCCGGGCACTCAACTGAGCCAAAGCTCTAAAATGGTTGAGTTCTCAGTCCTTGCTGCATACACCAGCTCTCAGATGAAGGTCGGGGTGGGGCCATTCCCTCTCAGTGTTAGATGTCCATCACTTTATAAGGTCCTGGTAAGGAAGTTACACCCTTTCCTTGACCTGACACCTCCAATCACTTCTTGGGCCTGGTTTCCCCATGTGATTTTAATGTGCTCATGTTCCCCACAGCTTCAGTTCACTTCAAGTAATCTCGTAGAGGAGCTCCCTCTCTACTGCCAGGAATAAGCCACTTCTGTGTGACCACATCCAGTCTGTGCTGGATGGTGGTATCTGACAGATGATGCAGTTTCTGGCTCCACCTAGGGTCTGCAGTCATCCTCCCTCACGATGGCGTCAAATACTGCTTGTAAAATGCAGGCTCTAGGGCAAGGCACCACCTGAAAAACCACTGTTATACAACAAGGAATAACTTAGAGTAGAGCATAGTCTGATGTCAACAGTCAGTGGTGATTAATCTTGGTTGTCAACTTGCTGGAATGTAGGACCACCATGGAAACAAGCAAATGGGCACACCAGTGAGGAATTATTTAAAATTAGGTTAGGTGGAAAGACCTACCCTAAATGTGCTTTACTGTTCCATGGGCTGAGGCTCTAGACTGAATATAAAGGAGAAAGAAGCTGAGCAAAAGCACTCATCACTCTTACCTGAAGGTGGACACAGTGACCAGCCGAGCTGCCACCACCCCCACCAACAACAACAACCCCTGAGTTCCTCCTGCCAACCTTTCCTGCCATAATGGGCTGTAACTCCTGAAATTATAAACCAAATTAAACCCTTCTTTCATTTATTTTAAGTTTCTCTTGTCATTGCTATTTGTCATAGCAACTAGACATGTAACCAATGCAAACACCAAAAGAATTCAAGAGGACACTATAACAAAAAAGACATGTTTGGAAGACGGAAAGTAGTAAGGAGCTGAGAAAGTCGAACACCAAGTGTGGAGGCAGAAGGTGACAATGATGCAAGTCTTTCTTTGAGTAAGCCCAGAACAACCCAGCTGGTAGACACCAGCTATTTCAACAAGTATGCCAAGCAAGAGTGTATGAAAGCTAGTAATAAGAAGTTACACTGCTAAATCTTCTTTTCCACCTAGCACATCCAGGCAATTGCCCCTTCCTCATCCCAGCAGGGAACCAGAGATCTATTTTATGAAGAAATTCTATCAAAAGGGCTTCAAGTCTTCTCAAGTAGTGTTTAATTTAACCCTGATGCTCTAAGACATTCATTCATGTCATGCATCAACTCATCTCTCGAATTTCTAAAATAGTACCAGCCGCATAGTTTTCCTGAGAGAACCTGGGAAGGGGTTCTCAGTGAGGGATTGTCTAGATTTGGCTGGTCTGTGGGCATATCTGTACGGGACTATCTTGATTAGCAGAAAGGCCATCCCAGTGTAGATGGCACTATGCCCTGCAGAGAGGATCCTAGACTATCTATGTAAGAGTGGAGAAAGCAAGCTAAGGACTGCATGCTTACATGAATTCATTCCTTTTTGCTCTGAATGGTCGATATAATGTGTTAGCTATTTCAAGTTCCTACTATTTTGACTTTCTCAACAAGATAGACTATAGCTCGAAATTGTGAAACAAATAAACAAGTTGTTTTTGTCAGGGTATTTTATCACAGCAACCAGAAAGGTAACTAAGATAGTCATAGTTTTCGTTTAAAAGGCCAAAATAACACTTGAAAACAAGTGATGAACACAGTTTAAGATCAGAGACAACCAAACAGAAAACCAGCCCCTGAACACTGGAAGTGGAGAGTTAGACATACTGGAACAAAGAAGGCCTCTTTCCTATTACAAATATTGTTGAATTATTTGACCTTTAAATCTGTGTACATGTACAGTTATCAGTATAATATGTATGTTGTTAAACACAAGATAGTTTGAGAACAGACATTCTACTACACAGAATGCTCCCTTGGTGCACGTAAGCGTCTGCTTTTTTTGTTTTGGGTTTTTTTTTTTGCAATAGTTATATTTTTAATTAGGTTTAGATTTTTTTTAATGATTGAAGGTCTTTTGAGTTCTTTAAACAAGGTGCGAGTATAGAGGAAAAGACAAAAAGGAGTAATAAAATAAGGAAGACTAAGCCTGCTTGTGCACACAGTAGGGCAAGGCTTAGGGACAACCGTGAGCTCCCTAACACTTTAGGTGGTCAAACGCACGTGTACACTGAAGGCTGAGTGGTAACACTGTCATGGAAAAACCACACCACAGACTTGCAGAGTCTTCAGAAGCAAATGTCAACACTCTTATTCACGCTATTAAGAAGAAAGATGATAACATTTAGACAAAGTAATTCCAGTGAACCACAAAAGAAACGCCCTGCATCTTATAGAGATGGTGGAAACAGAGCCCTGCAGTCCAAGGGAGAACTTACAATATCCAACTAAGTCGAAAAGCATCTGGAAAAGTCATACTGATAAAAAGAACTTAGATGTGTCCTTCCTTGGCCTTTGGCTGAAATAGGCTCAGGGGTGCCATAACATTTGTACTCTGGGGACAAGTGGGTCTCAGGACAGATATGATAATGGTGTAGAACATAATTTTCCAAGTTGGTTGATTTCCCCCTGTTTAAACCTCTGAAGAATCATTATTCAAATAATCTCTCACTTTAAGAATTAAAATGACTGAAATTACAGAAGGTGAGTGCAGAGACTAGACTAGAAGCACACACAAATCAAGAGATGTAAAAATCTGCTAGATGGACAGAGACTACATGAAGCCTAGTCCTGTGTGGTGAGTAAAATGCTAGATGTGTATGGTGCTTTCCAGTCATGTGTTAGGGTCAAGTCACAGGCATCTTGATGTCTTTGAGAAAGTAACAGAATTAATTGGCATTTGGGGTCATAGCAACTTGCCTAAGATTTGGTACTGATACGTATGGGAAGATTAATATGTTGTGGTATAATAAGTAATGAGGAGGAAAAAACAATAGCTTTTACCATTTGGAGTCTGACCTGAATGTTCTAGGTCAAGTGTGACATGTGGCATATGACCCACAAGAAAATCTGACTCATTGTAAATCAGATGACTTCATAGTATAGGCTATCCCATCTCTAGTGTGTTTGTGGAATATGCATTTAGGGAAGAGGTACCTTTCCAAGTAGTCTACATTAAAGACCATCTTCCTTATCTCCATGATTACCAAAGCAAAGATAGACATTAAACATGGTGTGTACAACACTAGCTGGCAGCCATCTTTTCAATCCAGCAACCTATTGGAGACTTGTCCTTGAAGGAGGCTAGGCTAGAAGAGAATGAAGAGAATCTCTTAGAATCCAAGAGGGTCCCAATCAGGGCCAGCCTATCCAAAGTGAGAAAGTTAGGTTCCACCTTTATGTAGAAGGTACTAAAATTTCACATTGAAAAAGAAACATGTTTACAAGGAAGGATGATAAATCCAGACCATTAGATTCATCAATTTACCATACTAACGTCTTGGCATGACAAAATTAGCTCTGGGTGTAGATCAAAAAACTTAAAGATATTGTGTTATCCTCAAAGAAAAAATTATTAATTGCTAGAACACTGCTAAGAGCTTAACAAAGTACAATTTAGTTAGTAGCACTATTCTAAATTCCTTAGTTTTGACAATTCACTATGGCTATTTAAGATAACACACGGAGAAGCTAGGTGAAAGAGATATGGGATGTTTGTTCTATCTCTGCAGCTTTCCTATAAAGCTGAAATTAATTCAAAACAAGTTTTTTTTGTTTGATTCTGAGGCTGTGATAAAAGAAGAACTTGGGATATAAGCTATCTTGGTGGTGATGTCCTCACTGGATCCATCACTGAGCCATTAGGAATCCTCCATTATCCTAAATTCAGAAGCTCTTGTGGGCTAAAAAATTGAGTACTGAAAAGTGGGGCAGGTAGCTTGACCCAGGCCATATCTCTGAGATATCCAAAACCATAATATCCTGAGTCTCAAGCTTTAGTAGGGGAGATCCAGGATGTGCAGGGCAATGGATGTCCCAGTATCCTTTTGCTGTGTGTGAGGATGGGAGATGCTGACCCAGTTGGCTACAGTGCTTATGGCAAATGCCAGTGGCCACCAGGCTGCAAGGCTTGGGAATGTTTTTCTCTTTTTGTTTAAGAGACTAAAATGTAGATTTCATCAACTCCTTCTGATTTTATCAGAGCAGTACCTCTGAGTCCAGTGTTGAGCTAAGTCAGGAAAGTAAACCCACAACTATAGGCTTCTGCCTGCTCTGACCTCCTCCTTCAAGAAACTCCAACCTGTTTCTAAAATGGTTCATAAAGGGGTCTTTCTATCACCTTAACTACTATGTGCCCCACAGGAGATACAGGACACATAGTCCAGACCCAGCTGCTCTGAGCAATCTATCTCTCTGGTCACTGTCATTGGTCAAGGGATATTGACTGGTGTGCAAACTGCATCAAACAGACTTTCCCCATTCTATATTCTATAAGATGACTTGGAAAAGAGGGGTTTTCTTTCCAGTTCTAGAAACAGCTATAAAACTGTCTGAAGCTAAAGACTACCCAAGGAAAGAACCAAAATACATTCCTAATCAAAATGCTACTTATACCCTAGACACAGGCAAATTTGAAGCCCATATTTCTAATCTAGACTATGACTGGGTTTCCCTCACTTGATCCCTAATCGATCTTGCATAATATAGAGATCAGTACCTGAAAATAGGGTGTTGGAATAAACAGACATTAAGATGTGGATTAGGCTGAGAACTGATGGGATACTGGGCAGTCAGACTGCCTTCCCTTAAAGGAAAGGTCTGCAGTGCTCAGTAGCAGAATGACTGGGGGGTAGACTTTTCTTTGTTGTGTTCTGGGTGGGATTCAACAAATTAATGTGTTTGTGGCTAGGAAACACTGGTGACAAAGTCCAAATGAGTTGACAATGTTTGTCAACCTTCATTAAACATTTTGGCAGCTTTAATCCAAACTGCCCCTCTGACAGCAGGAAGGCCAGGGCACACACCGCCTCACCAAAGAGACTGTTTTTCCCCAGAAAACCTTATGGAACCGCAGGCACAGTCTCTTCTATTTGAAAGGAGTCAATACAGGAGAAGCAGAAACACTGGAGGAAAGCTTAATTTCTTAGGTCTTTACCACAGTCTTCTAGCTATCTACTCCCATCTGAAAAGGCAAATTTTTCTCCATCTTAAAGAGACATCTGTTAGGATGCAACCCCACCTCATTATTCCAGCTCATTGACCTAAGAATAGAAGCCAAGAGAAATAAACTCCCAAGTCAAGCTTGATTCTAAGACCATGCCGTGGTATGAGACTAGCCAACTGTATTTCCAAAATGCAATGGACTGTTTGCTCTCCTAAGATTTAAAGAAGAGCTATTTTCAAAAACTCCTCAAATCCTGCAGTCTTGTAATTGATTATTCAATTCTACATTAATCCTTGAGCCTCCAAGCTTGAAACATAAGGAAATAGGGCAGACTTTCTCGGTGGCTCTTCCTAACTTTGGGCTAGTTTAGGGGAATGGCCACATTTCAGCACCCCCAACCAAATCCCAAATGCAGCTTTGTCAACAGTCACCAGGTATTTTATCTCAGCCCCCTCTGACACACACACACACATACACACACACACAACACACACACACACATACATATATATATATTTCACAATTGATCTAAAATCATGAAAGGAGTCACCAATTAAGTTCCACTTCAAGCTTAGAACCAAGGCTTTGTCATTTTAGGGAGCCAGTGGGACTTGTCACAAATTTCAAGCAGGTTTAGGGCAGGTGGAGTGTTTTATAAAGGTAACTCTGGTAGCACAATGCATCAGCAGGCCAAGAGTGAGACTTGAAATTACTCCAGCAGTTATTAAATAATAGTAATAGAGAAAGTAATGAAGGCTGGGACTAACAGAGTCACAGTCAAACATGAGGAGCACTTAAGAGCAGGACAGATCATGCAGAACATGGAGGAACTTGTCAGAAAGGACACTCAGCAGAAGGAATACATCCTGCAAGAGAGCATTAACATCAAGCTGTACAGACTGTAAAGGGATGAAGTCTCTTGTTTTCTTTCTGGTGGAAGGAAGCAAGAAGCAAACAGCTGGAATTCTGTCTGAAGCAGAAGGAAAGATTCTAAAATCCTTGTTTATTTTTCACTTGAAAAGGATTTGTACTGAAGATCTTCAAGCTGTATAGATGCTCTTAAGGGATTTTGGCAAGAAATTCACACACACACACACACACACACACAAAATGCCTTGGTTAGCAGCCCCCTGGGACCTTAAACCATAGCAGGCACTTAGGAGAAAATGAGGCTAAGTACTTTATTTCCAAATTCTTGCTCACCTGGATGAGAATGTGTAGAATGAAGGGACTCTAAATAACTCTGAAGACTATAAAAACATGCAAGCCAGAAAAAAGTGTACCAAGACATGTTTTGTGTTTCTGAAAGCTAGAACAGATGCCCAAGGGAGCCTGACATCAGCTTTGCTGTTTCAACATCCCTTGCCTCACTAAGATTCCATTATATGTGGGTTCCTTTTAGTAGTATGCCTTTCTTACTTTGTCAGTTTCACGTAGTCACTAAATAGTGTTGAATAAATGTCTTTTGATGTCTCAAGAAAATGTAGATTGAATTTAGTAGCTGTAATCCATTCTATGTGATGTATATAGAATATATGACAGAAAGGAATGAAACTTTTTAGGTTGCACGCTTACCTTAGTTCTTGGCATATTAATAAGTATTCACATAGCTACCCCCAATTACATGTACTGCTGAAAAAATGCTACTTTTAACAACTGGAGAGTTGAAAGAAAGATTCCATTCTTACAATAAATATCTAGTAATCCACCTCGATTTCACCCCAGTCTACACTTCTCCTGTAATATTTGTCCAGAACTATATTTATCAGAAGAATGTGGGAGTGTTGACCCATACCTAAATCCCAGTACTTGAAAGGCTAAGGTAGGAGGACCAGAAGGTGAAGGCCATCCTGTGCTACATGAGACCCTGTCTCAGAACAAATAAAGCAAAATAAAGAATAAAAAGAGTGTGGATTTTAAACCCATTCATAAGTGGTTGATTACTCCCAGTGTCATGCCAAAAGATGGAATTTAATGCTTGGTGCCATTAACTGGGCCAAAAACCAATGGTTGACTAGGTTATAGGCCCTAGGGAAAACCTAGTATTACTATTTTGCTAAATTGACACAATAATAAACTTATCTTTATAACCATAGCTTAGTGCACATCTCAACCCTCATTAGAGAAGTTTCTTTTCACAGTAGATGAAGATTAATACAGAGACCCACATCTATTGATCAAAGTTCAAAGAATAAGAGAATGCAGACTGTTCAGCTCTAAATGAGATATCTTTATCACATCCTTCCTCCCAAGGCTATTATGGGAAAGGGTGCTGAAAGATTTTAAGAGTCAGAGATAGTGGACATATAGAGCAAAACAGTATTTACCAGACATGATGGCACTGTTGCACAAATGGAATTCATAGTGACTGTGACTGCTTGCACAAGATTTGCGGAAGATCGTGCCAGCGTGGATGGGTTGGGGTGGGGGGTGTGGAGCATCATAAAGCCATAAAGCTAGCCCTAGATGATGAACTGCTCTCAATTGCTGGCTTCTAGGGGAAGGAGAGTTCGTCAGTTTTCGTCAGGAATGCAGTCCCTGAAAGTTTACCCATGTGCCTGTAGATGGTCCGAAACACATGCGCACACAGGCAGCACTAAATAGTCCTGGGGGTTTTAAACCAAACACATGAAGTTTGGAAAGAAAGGTGTCGGGGAGGACGGGGGTTGAACTGGAGGAGAAGGAGTATGGTTGGGTTTAATCAAAACACATGTGCATACATGAAGTTCTCAAACAATAAATAAATTAAGGGATAGTTAAAGAGATGACTTGGCGGTTAAGAGAATTTCCTGCTCTTCCAAAGGACCTGAGTTCAGATTCCAGCACCTAATTCAGGTGGTTCATAATCACCTGTATCTCCAGCTCCAAAGTATCCAAGGTCCTCTTATCTCCGTGAGTACCCATGAACACCTGGCATACACATACAAATACACACACACAAAAATAAAAATGAAAATAAAATCTTATCAAAGAGGAATGTGGGAATGTAGAACCTTGAATTTGGAAAAACAAAAATTTAATGGTAATCAAAGTACCCCAAGCGTTCCTTCGAAAGGTTTGACATTGCTTATTGACACTTATGTTTCTAACCCTTTGCAAAAGAGCAAAACTTCTTTCTCCTCACCAGTGGGAAACTGTGAAGTTCTTTCCCAGAACTGACTTGAAGTTCTTTCCCCAACTTGGCCAGCTGCACTTGAATCCAAGGTTTCCACCCTAGAAAGAATGTGGTTGTGTCCAAGTGGAATGAGTCACTGAATTCTAAGCAGGGAAATTTTCATCTCTTTAAGAGAGCAATGAAGAGCTCCAGTTTTATCATGAGACAGCGCTTGAATCCAGCCAAAACGAGAGTGCGTTCTTCGCAACAATGAGAGGGAGGGAAGAACCGACCACAGAAAGACTGTTTGAACTCTGGCAAGAAGCCACTTGGCTTTGTAGATTTACCAAGTAATCTTGGACAAGAAAAAAAGGTCCTTGAGTAATGGTATGGAACGTTAAACCCCTCTGGGATGCTCATTAAATGTTCATTAACTGTCTGTGGAGAGTCCTAAACCCCACTGAGTCATGCTGTCCTATTTGTTGCCAGTAACTCTACGGACAAACCCCCACCTCCATCTTCTTTGGATTCTGTCTACAAAATTATACCACTCTTTCTTTCTTATCTCTCTGAGATTAACCACATGATGAGGGTTCTTTTAACTGAGTGGTTTGTTGACAAATTATATTTTCAGATATGTTCAGACTTATATGTAAATCACCCAGACTATTTTTTAAAATATCATTGCTGAGGATGGGCCACTTTAATGTTGTCAATGTTTATTCAGCATATTACTTCACTTGATCATCACATTTACCTTGAGAAATGTGAAGTACATGGTATTAGTTCCATTTGATACAATCTTCTAATAGGCATTTAGTGGCTGTTTACATAAGCAAGCTATTTCACTACATGCTTTGGGAAATTCAAAGCTGAGAACACACAATCTCTCTATTAGTTTTGATTCAAAGAATTAAAGCAAAGTAAAAGTAGATATAACTGTAATACAAAGTGAGCAATGAAAAGAGTTTGGTTGCTTGACATCTAATGGAATAGCAGTGAATGGCTGTGACCACATTTTAGAATGATCGCCACATGGCAATTGGAGGAAGCATAAAATGATGCAAAAGCATTGCTATAAAAAGATACATTAGGATTGGAGAGATGGCTCAGAGGTTAAGAGCACTGGCTGTTCTTGCAAAAGACCTCAGTTTGAATCCCAGGTGCCTAACAACCATCTGTAACTCCTATTCCAGGGAATCAGATGCCCTCTTCTGTCCTCTACAAGCATTGCACAAGACAAGTGTACTTATATACATGCAGGCACAACACTCATGCACATAAAATAAAAGTAAATTTAAAATTTTTTAAAGATACATTGGTCAGGATTCTCCAAGAAATAAGACCAAGGACCAATGGAAGATATATGTAGGTCAGTGGAAGATAGATGGATGGACAGATGATGATGGATGGGAGGATAGATGGATAGATAGATAATAAAGAATTGGCTCTTGGCATCATGGAAGCTAATTCTCATCATCTTCCATCTGCAACCTGAAAAAAAAAAAAAACTGTGGTCCAAGTTTGGGAGAAGATCAACATCTAAGCTCAAGTGTTGAAGCAAGGAGAGAGAATTCTTTTCTTCTGCCTTTTTGTTCTACTCAGTCATGCTTAGTAGGTGAGATGATATGATCCTGTATTAGGGAAGATCATTTTCAGTGACCAATGATTCAAATACTAATTTATTCTGGCAACAGTATCATGGACAAACCCAGAAATAATATTTAACCAGTGTATAACCCAATCAAGTTGACATATAAAATTAACCATCACAGGAAGCTGCTGAAATAATCTACATATCATAGGAAAGAGGCCTAACGTAAGGAGACAAATACAAAGAGAATACAGGAAATGTACAAAGAGAAACTTCTTATCAGGGTAAATGAATAAGACCGAGTGACAAAAGATCACTTGATGAGGGGCAGTGAGGACACAGGAAAGAGAAAAATAAGAGCCTGCATGGGGCAGCTATGTGGGAAGAGAACCATTCCCTGTAGGACAGCTTGACAAAGATGGAGAAGGGAGTTTGGGTCAAACAGAGACAGAAGTACATGGGAGATAGTCAGGACCAAGGAGGTGACTAGGTTAAAACAAGGGACACTCTGACAGCACAGAATCACCATGGCAGGCAAGGCTTGGAAAGTGTTTCTCACTCTCCCAGGGCCTATTAAACAGAACTCCACATCTTCAGCTCTGGGACTCCAGCAGTTTCACCAGTGGGTCCTAAGGCCTCTCATGCCTTCAGCTTTAGACTAATAGCTACACAATCCACTTCCCTGGTTCTGACTTTGGGCATGAACTGATTCACACTGGTAAAGCTGATTCAGCAGGTGGCTGACTCGAACATTTCTCAGCCTCCAAATCAGTGTGAGTCTATTCCTCAAATAAATACTTTAAATAAACCCCTTTCATATCATACACTGTGATGGTAATTTTGGTTCTCAACTTGACTGGATCTGGAAGCAAATCGGAGATAAACCACTGGGCACACTGCTAAGGGAATTTCCTGGTCAGGTTAAGTGAAATGGAAAGGTCCGCCTCCCAGGGCTAGCCTGGATAAAAGAAGTTTTGAGAGAAGTGTGGTTTGCTTTTTGTCTGCTTGCCTTCATGTCTTGCTGGCGAGTTCATCTACCCTGTTAGCACACTCATCTACCTTGTTGCTATTGCTGCTGCATTTCTCACTGATATCAGAATCCAGCTTCTTCAGGCTTCTAACATGAAGACCAGCCTCTCCAGGAATCTCCAAGTCTTCAATGCCATATTGGAAAAGCTGAGGCATCCAGCCTTGTGGACTGAGAAGCTCCTGGGTTCTCAGCCTCTCTGGTATGAAGACAGCCATTGTTAGGCTACCCATGCGATTTCATGTAAGCCAATCTAATTAATCCTGTTTTAGTATATATATAGATTCATTTTATCAGTTCTCTTCCTCCAGAGAATCCTAACACACACACACACACACACACACACACACACACACACACACACACATATACCACACAATTGGGACATTAATTCAGTGAGCAATGGAAAGGCTTTTTAAGCGATAGGGCATAATGGAAGCAATTCTCTTGGAAAATTAACCTGATCGATGACGAGACCTGAATTCTAAAAGGTTAACTGGTACAGCACCTACTTAGCGTCAGGGATGTGGTTAAGATACAAGTCTCCAGGCTCCTGATTCATTTTATGTAATGAGGAGAAACTTTTCTTGATTATTAGAATTCTAAGTTTGTTCTTTCTCTCTAAGAAGTCTTCTTCCCTTTGTGAACTCTATGGCTTTCATAATTAACTTGGACAGACATTTAGCAAGACTTGGATACTTCTAGTATTGTTTACTAATGCATGAAAAGCCCAACCCTATCTTAATCCAGTTGCAGCACTCAAAAATTATCTATGATTGCTGAAGGGAGGTAATAGGAATGATCTTGTAGGATTCTTTCAGAAAAAGAAATCAAAAGGGAAGAAAACCAAAAAACCATAAAATAAAAAATAAATGAAAAGATTAGATACTTAAAATATAAAATGGCCTGCAAATTAAATTAACATTATTTCACTTATTACATATGACATACAAAACAGAATTCATAATACCAATTAGAGAATACCTATTCTCTAAGAATAGCTTCTTAGAGAAGATTAACAAGAGCTACAATTTACCAAGGTATTATTCTTTAACAAGGGCTATTTCATGCATTATTTTATTTTTTTCTTCACAAATAACTATTTGATACATGAAGAAGCAAAAAGATTAAGCCAATTATTTAAGGCCTCACAGTAACTGGTGGATTCAGAATTTAAGCCCAGATTTAACTCCCTTTCTCAGCCCTTAAGTAGTCTGCCATTCTGCCCTTTAGAATAGTTTGCTAGAGAAAGTTCAAAAGGAGCTAGAAAGAACAGCAGAGTTTATCTTCCTATAAGGGCAATAAACAGTGATTTTCTTGTGGCTGTACAAGCCATTATAGGAGACAGTTGTCTTTTACTCAGAACCACAAAGAAAACCCACCAACACAAATTACAGCTCCCACTTGCAGCTGAACTATTTGGGAAGAACAAGAAGTTCTTATTACACTGGAAATAAAAATTGGGGAAGAGGACAGAATGAGAGGGGAGTGACTGCCATTAACCTCACTTATTTTAAATAAGCCCTTTGATGAACAAAAGCAATCAAGAAGTTAAAATAAGCCAATTTCTAATCAGTGTGTATGCTTTGTGTGCCTGTATGCAATAGGCATTGACACAGATTGGGAGGGAGCCTCTGGAAAGCCAAAGGAGAAATTCCACAGAAAGCAGTGGTCTTCTCTGCTAGCCTCTAAGCTACTAACTCTACAGTAGAAGTTTGTTGGCTCTGCCATTTGGTCAAAGCCCTGGGGTAGATTGTTTTATGAATGTGATTATTTGCTAAATCAGTTTAATAGAGAAGAAAAATGGCTGTATTTTTAAAATTTTTACATTTTAATTTATTTATTGTGTCTGGAGGAGATTATGCATGTGCCTACCATGACATGCATGTGGAGGTCAGGGGACAAATTCTAGGAATCAGTTCTCTCCTTCCACTTTGTGGGTTCTGTGAATCAAATTCAGGTTGTCAGGACTGGTGACAAATGACCTCACCCACTGAGCCATTTTGCTAGCCAAAAATAGTATTTTTAAACAGATATTTTAATCTATTTAACATTAACATCTCTATTGCCATGTTTATTCATAACCAGACAATGAATTATAAATCTGCTTCTTTTATGATCCACTGCAAATGAAGGCCAAGCTTGATGAAAAAGGCTCATAGGAAAGAGATTCCCAGGCTGAGCTAAGAATTCATGCTACTTGAGAAAGAACTGAAAAGCTATACACTCTAGTGTAACAGTAGCATGAATTATTGGAGTAACCAGTCACCTGCATGGATATAAAGCCTGTGCCATGAGATGGAACCCATACCTCGCACTATTATAGGAGCCTTGACCCTGTGGATAGATCATAGACCCTAGGGAATAACATACTACTAAAACCTACTAAATGGACATAGTATTTAAATGACTCCTGATGACTTATTGCTATACCCATAGATGAGTGCATCTCTCAGCCCTCATCAGAAAAGCTTCTTCTTGCAGTAGATGGCAGTTATCACAGAGACTCGCAACTGGTCAACATGCAGAGAATAAGAGACTGCAAAGGGCTCAGCCCTAAATGGGACATCTATATCATACCCGCCCTCCCAAAGCTTAGGGATCATTGTGGAAGAAGAGCAGAAAGATTCAAAGAGCCAGAGGTGGTGGACAATAAGAGGAAACAAGCTTTCCAGACAGCAGGGCAGTCACACAAGATGAACTTGTGACAGCATACATAAGACCTGTTCAAGCTCAAGTCAGACAAAATCCTCGTATGGAGGGAGGAAAGTGGGCAGGTCCCATCCCTTGGCTGAGGACCTAAAGGCATTTGGTAGCTGCTAGGGCAGGATTAGTCAGTTTTCTTTAATGATTGCTTGATCACAGATCAGGGCAGGTTCCACACCCAAGAATATTTGGGAAAACCGGTTAGACTCAACGAAGTAGAAAAAAAAGAGCATGACATTGGGTGGGTGGGCAGTGGGGTGGATTTGGGAGGAGCTGAAGGAGGGAGAAACATGATAAAAAATACACTGAAGTTCTCATTTAAAAATTAAAATTTTTATTATAATTTTCATTGAATAATTTTTCATCATGTTTAGACTCTCCCTCGTAGCTGAACCAGATTTCACAGCGAAATGAATAAATAACAAAGCAACCTGGTAAACTGTTGCCCCTTAAACTGCATAGAAGCAGTCCTAAAACAAAGATTAGCTACTGACATGACAGAAATCTTTGAGGTCGACAGAATTTCATTCTTCGTTTTTTGTGCGTGTGAGATAAAAGTCTTTGGCAAGAATTTTTTTTTAAAGGACTGTGTCTAAAATCACTAAAAATATTAAAAGAAATTATTAGTTACAATAACTCCTTGTTTTCCTGTAAATAGTTTCAAAGGACTGATGTGAAACTGTCTAGAATTCATATTGTTCCAGACAGTAGCGATTTCAGATGAAGCAAAACTGATTCTTATTTAGCCTTCTTGCAAAGTTCAGGAAAGGAAATGCTGCAGGCAGCCTTGAAAATGCCTGTCAGTCAATTCTTAACCATTTTTAATTCCAACATAGAACCAATAAAAGCAAAATAATCGGTTTTAAGAAAGACTTTTTTCCTGAATATGTTTGCCATTTGAAATTATATTACTTCTGATTAAAAAGTATAAACTGTATTATTTGTAGCATAAACAAAGTGAAAAGGTCCAAAGAAGACTCAGACAAGGTCAGAAGATCCTGATTCAGCTGAAGCAAACAACAGAATGATGGCTTTGCTTGGTAAAACACTCAGCTGATGATATGGAAATGGTGATGGAAGGTAGAAGTTGCTTATCTACATTGTCTATAGTCAAAGCCTCAGTCCTCCACAGCCTGGCTCCTTTCTAAGAGAAAGCAGATGGAAGTCTTCCTCTCTTAATGCCACTCAAGATCTCAGCTTAGAGGCTGTAGAAGAGGCAAGAAATTCTACCTTGTGGAAGTCCTAGCAACAGCACCTGAGTCTTTTCTAGTTCTCTTTTTTTTAAGTTCTACTCCACACTCTCATAGCTACAGTGAGTGCTATAGTATGTAATACTATACATCTGCATTGTGCCTGAAAATGTGCTATTATTAAATAGATCATAAAAGCACTTTTGCTCAGCCTTCTACCCTAAAAGCCAACATACAAAAACAAATCTAAAATAGCAGCAGAAAATCTCCCACTTCTGTGAAATACTGAACCTGTCCCAGCCACAATCCCCACCACATTTCAAGACCTGTCTAGAAAGCACTGTGCAATCTGGACTGTCAGGTACCCAGCCTCAGGGCACAACCCAGATCCCAGAAGATTAAAGACATCCTCTACAGGAAGTCTAAGGTATCCCTCATCATTAAACAGAAAACATGACTTCTGAGCATGAGGACAGACAACGGCAGAAGAGAACATTCCTGAACAATCACAGTACAACATAACAGGACTGGTGAGCACAGACCGAGCTGCAGGAGAAAGCATGACACCCTGCCTTTCCGGTGAGATGATTCAGCTTCTCATCTACAGGAAGTAAACAGAAGTGGAGCAGAGGTGAAAGAGGAGAGGAACTGGTGATGAGCAGAGGTCAGCCAGCCACATAACTTTCCTCTTAGCCGGGCTGTCCTCTGAATACTGAAAACACAAAGGGAAATTGTGTCCACGGCAAAAGAACTGTAGCTTTGGGAACAGAGGATGTTTTCAAGACAAGAAAGCCTAAGGGTATGATGAAAGTCCACAGCGTTACTCCCAACAGCACTACCCCTCTTATGCACGTGTGCATTTTTGTGCCAATTAGCCATTGGCCCCTTCCAAAAATGAGAAATGAATATAAAAAGGATGGAGAGATTAGAGAGAAATAGCTCTCCCCCTTGCCTCATAGAAAGGAAAGACAAGCAAAATTATTTGGGACTCTCCCTGACTCCTCAAAATGAATGTTTCAGAAAGTGACTTGTTGAGCGGCAGAAAAATATGACATAAAAATCGAAAAAGCTCAGGAAAGAAATAGAAGAGAAAAAGAAAAGCCATTTTCCACCAGAAAACAATGAAAAACAATGGAATAAACACAATAAAATACCCAGAGGGCATTAGAAATAAGTTTGACAAAAATTAAATGAAACAAAATGGAAAAAATAATAAGTACATAGTTACAGGAAAGGTAATTTAAAAGAAAAGCAAAAGAAATTTAACATATGCACAACTGTCACTGAGAAAAGAAGACAATAAATAGAACAAAAGAAAAACCACACAAAGAATCTGGAGCCTGGGAGACAGCTCAATCACCTTGAAAGTGTGAGCTTCATTTCCAGGTGCACCCATGTAAAAAGGCGGCATGGAGGCTCCTGTTCATAATCCCAGCATTGTGGAGGCAGAGAGGGAAGGGTCTCTGGGACTTGCTGACCAGCCAGCCTGGCCAAATCAGCAAGTCCCAGGTCCCAGTGACACTGTCTCAGAAAGCAAGGTAAATGGCTTCTGAGGAAAGACACCAGAGATTGACCTCTAGCCTACACACGCACACGCACACGCACACGCGCGCGCACACACACACACACACACACACACACACACACAAGGACAGCAACTGAAATTAAAAGTTGAGGTTGCCGATGGATAGCTACTAGCAACTGCCTTTTTCCCAGTGACTACTGTGTGCAAAGCAGTACACTATGAATTTTACTTGTACCATCTCAGTTATTGTCATTGAAATCCAAAGAGCAGGGTGGAGAGATGGCTTAGTGATTAGAGCACTTGCTGCTCTTGCAAAGGACCTGGGCTTTGTTCCCAGCACCCACATTGGACCATTCACAGCCAACTGTAAATCCAGTTCCAAAGGATTCAGTCTGCTCTCTGAAGGCCCCTGCACACATATGGGGCACGTACATACACTCAGGTGCACACATACACACACACACACACGGACACACACTCATAAGATAAATAAATCTTTACAAAAGACAAAATTAAGACTCGAAGACATTATTTAGTTGAACAATATCTATGCAGTGAGCAAGTGAAGGGCACTGAAATTTGAATTCAGTTCACTCAAATTCTTTTTTTCTAGTTCTATACATTTAGTTGCAAATTTCATTTTTCATTACAGCTTATTAAAAGCTCATAGTCTATATGTACCACATTTGATTATCCATTCTTAAGCTGATGAATATCTTGGATTCTTCTATTTGCTAACTACTCCGAATATAGCAGCATTGAAATATTACTTAAATTCTTAATCACTTCAACGTAGTTATTAGGGCTTCAGGGTTGGGCTTGAGCCCATATCCTGTTTCATGTAGGAGAGTAAGGAACTCACCAAGGATTAAAAAAATGATGCAGTCCCTCAAGAAATAAACATCTTAATGGAAACTGTTCCTCCTCTTGTTAGTGGTTGGAAGTGGAGCCAGTGTAGGATCTCTGTGGAAAATGCAGGCGAAATAAAGTCTGTGACTCATGGGTCCTCTCTCTCTCTCTGAAATAAGACTTTGAGATACACGCTAGAGACACAACTGCGACCAGCTGCTGTGCGGAGGATCATAGTCACCTTTGCGTGCTGCTGGTGGGATAGTGAAAGAAAAAAAAAATTGCTCCATTGGCTTCTTGAAGTCTGTTGCAGACCTAGTCCAGATTTTAGGTTACTTCACATGAAGAGAGGAGAAAAACCTTGGTCCTCTTACAAGTATGTGTGGCAGGCAGAGGCACAAGCCATGCAACAAAGTACCGGACCCTTATGAGAGAGGCCAGCCTTCTCCAGGAAGCCAAGCTTTCCACCAATCATATTAGCTGCCTTTCCTCCTTATGTAAGAGTGGAAAGAAGCAAGTTCTCTTCTCTCACTGTTTTCCCAGAGAACGGCTCCTTAAGAAACCACCACGGAGTCCGGAGTGTATGCAAAAAACAAAGAGCCTTTATTCAAGCTTAAGCTTGGTCCCCCAGACCTCACCAACACAGTGGATCCATTCTGGGAGCCCCGAGCAGAGAGGTTAGGAGCCTTTTATAAGTTTGAGATAAAGGAAGGTGGGGAATAACAGTGTTACATTCTGTTTGGTTATAGGAGCCCACATGCCAAGCATATTTTAAATTAATTGGTTGTAATAAACTATCTGGCAAAATTGGTTAAAAGAGGTTCGGAGGTCTCTTATTGGTGGATTCTGCCTTCAGGACAAAGGAATGTGTTGACTATTATTCAAACCTTTTGCTAGTTTTTGTTTTAGCCTTATTTAATCTTGTGGCCTTGTGACTGCTTAAAAGGAACAAAGAACAAGATGGAGTTAAATTTATCCATCTTCTGACGTCCTATAGCCAAGCGTTTTACAGAAGCAAGTAGAGCAGTTAATCTATAGATATTGGGTTGAGAAAGGGTTCCAGGGGTCCCACACTCACCTTCTCCAAGAAGAAGCAAGTATTGGAAGTCAGGGGCACATATCTGTTCTTTTCTATGGGCTGACTTAGGGGTATGGTCAGGGCAAGAGAAGACGTATCTACCAGTGACAAGCATGTGACTTGGGGGTGAGCAGACCCTGCTGGTGCCTCGTATACCCTCTCTACACATCCAGGAGGAAACTGTGGATCTTTCATCCTGAAATCCCTGTTTGCCTTTCTTCCTGTGCAGGTGCTCTCTGGCAGTGAGGGCCAATTTCCTAAGTCACAACCCTCAGTTCATAAGCGATATGAGCCAGGGCACACATGCATAGCTATAAAAGGGTTGTAAGATGTATCCCACAGACTTCCAGAAGGTTCCTTTAAGACTGAATGCCAATAACTTCTAACAATAGCCTGTTTATTACCACATTTCACATAGATCTCCTTCCCTTCCTTGTTTCACTTCTCTGCTCTTTCTTGGTACTTCCTGGAATCTCACCCAAAAGAAACCCCTTACACTCAAACCCTTGCTTGAGTACAGCTTTGGGTTGGAATCTAACCTAAGATACAGCCCTGCCAGGAGTCATCAGTTCCACATTGTTATCTCAAGGGCTTGCTATTACACATTTGGGAGATGCCTGAGTCATTGGAAAGTTAACTGGGTCGTCCAACTGGCTGTTGGGTCTTTCTATCAGAAGCCAAAGGTGAAGCTTCAAGAGGTCACACTTTCTGAGTGCCCAGTACCTGACACAAGGTTGGTGTCCATCAGTTTACTTCTCTTTGTCTTTCCAAACAATGTAAGCATTCTTCCCCGTTCCCAGGAATCAAGCTTATGCTGAGTTTAGTTAAGCCTAAGTGCATTATTCAAAGGTATTTTATAGTGATTATGGGGTCTAAAGAATCATCTTTAAATTCTTGTGTTTCAACTCAAATTTTGCTCAAATGAAATAAAAACAACTGTTTTTTTCATGAGCTTCAACTTCCTGATTTCTGCCAATATGAACTTTTAGATATAACGGTCTCCTTTTAAATAGATTTCTATTTACACCTTGACGACTTCATACATGTATACCAAGTATTTTGATGATATCCATCCTTACTTCCCCTTCAGTACCTCCAAGACACCCCATCACCGCATCTCCCTCCAAAATTCACATGCTTTTTTTAAAAATAAAAGTCCACTTTGGGAGGCTGGAGAGATAGCTCAGCAGTTAAGAGCACTGGCTGTTCTTGCAGAAGACCTGGGTTTGAATCCCAGCACACACTTGGCAGTTAACAGCCTTACATAACTCCATTTCCAGGGCTTCTGGCTCCCTCTTCTGACCTCTGTGGGCACTGTATGACACAGGTGCAGTTAGGAACATGAAGGCAATACCCTCATACATAAAATAAAAATAAATGTTTTAAGAAGTCCTCTTTGGGTATGTATCATAATGGTCAGTCCATCTGCTTCCCACATCTAAACAAAGAATTTTGGAAGTACCTACTTCTAGATGTTGTAAGTAGGAAGTAATATGTTTTTTTCTCACAGAAGAATCCTATTTCACAAAAACACTATAGCAAGAAGAGGTGCAGACGCCGAGACGTGACAGAAGTTCCCCATTGTTTCTTTTCTTATGTGGTTAATATAAATTTCTATTTCTAAAAGCCAATATGATTTTCTAGTTCAAGTTCTCTGCTCTTTTAGCAAAGAATATCCACTTTTCCTTTCCTATATTCAGTTTTCAAATTCTCACCCTGCAATCATCCCTATCCTGTCAATATATCTATCTATTCCTTGTACCTTTTCTTTCCCTCTCCTAAGCCCACCCTTCCTTTTCTTTTTTTCCTATTTAGTTTGCTATCCTAAAGCCATTATAGGTCTAAGCTATCTCTCTAATGGCCACTGAAAATGCAGAAAAACCTCCATCACAACTGTACCACTGGATGAGACACAAAATCCCAACTAATGTTTGGAACTCAGTTCTCAGTAGGCTGTCAGAACCTTACTAAGAGGCTCTGTAGCCTTTAGGAGTGTGTCCTTTAACAATCTACACCATGTTTTGCCTTTCCCATTCTAACTTCTCTAAAATTAACCAGAGGAAAACTCTTGTGATTTTAGTGAAAGAATAATGTGCACCTGATAGCAATAAACAAATTCCCTCATTGGTTGATAAAACAAAATATTCAGATTCAAGTTGCTGAGCCCAGACTTCATATTCCTCACAGGCTCCCTGAGGCCCCACTCTTCCTGTGCAAGCCTGCAGACTTCCCTAACTACCACCAGGGACCACAACCTCCCAACTCACAGAAAACAGGAAGCAGCAGGTGAGGGAGGCAAGTGAAATGAAGTCAAAGACACAGGAAAAGTTCAACATCAGATTTCCATCATCATCCCAAGTGGCGCCTTTCACCTTAGTTAACTTTACAGTTTGGAATCCTCCCCAGGTCTAATGGACAGAGTTCAGATACCATCTGTTACACATTCTTAACCAAGGAAAAAATCCTGTTTGTAACATTCCTAAAGTTCAGCCATCCAACAATCCCCTGTTAGATTCTTTCTAGAACACCTTGAGAAACAATGTGGACAGAATCAGCTCTGTCTTTCACATCTCATTGTTGTCTCTTTTTCTGCAAGCTGAACTGTTCTGGTCTCTTCCTCATCCCCAGTTTAACACTTCCTGTAGGGACCTGGGTCTCCTGGTTGCTCTACTCGTTATATAATTGTTTTCAAAGCTAGCTTTGAAATCAGTAGCTCCAGCTACTGTAATCGATACAATGCTATGGGCATATTATTATGCCCAGTCTCCCTCAATGTAGACAAATACTCAAGACCTTCAGTGTAATTATTAAGCAATCCTCAAAAACTGGACATTGCGGTGCATGCCAAAATCCCAGCACCCCCAAGGCTGAGGAGAGAGGATCCCAAATTCCATACCACCTGACTACATAGCAAGACCCTGTCTCAATTTACAAAGAATAAATTTTTCATTGCACTATGAGTGCATATTAGTCATTATTTAATGTCTTTGTCTTCATTTCCCCCAAAATACTTGGGCAAAGGAACAAGAAAAAAAAAGAGACCATCAATTTTTTTGCAATATCAAAACACACTTGAAAAACATTGAATCATTTTTCAGACTTTTTTCATCTTATGTAATAGCATTCCTGAAGAGAATTACCAGCAAAATTGAAAGAGCAATGAAAATTAATTCAAGAAGGATGGGAGGAAGGTGAATACTAAAATAGATGGAAAACCAGAGTGTTACAATAAGCTGTACTAAGTGTAGGTAGACATGGCAAGTAAACACCGAACATTTTTTGATTAAGTGTCCATAGGGAAGATGCAGCTTTATGAGTAAGCATTAAAGCAAGCTGTGAACTCCTGTTCTCCTCGGGGACTAAGTGGCCAAATACTAGACACCACAGAGTCATTATACTTTACAGGAAAAGACTGAGAACACAAGAGGAGAAAAAGAAGACACAAAAAGAAAAAAGGAAAAAAAAAAAAAACTAAATCTGCCACAGAACAAGCCTATTTGCCTCATGTAACTGCCATTTCTGCCAAATGAATAGCAAAGGGCAGTTTCGTTTTCAGTCATCCATCCCCCGGCGTCCCATCCCTCCACTCATGATGACTTTCACAGTGATTAGCAGAAACTTTTCCTGTCCACATTATCTGACATGCATTTGCAGAAAAGAACACAGTATAAGTACCCTAGAATAAGAAAACAAGAGACACGACACTCAAATTGGACACCCTGAAATAAAGGGAAAGAAGAGTTACTTCCTGATTTCAGCATATGTCTCATTATAAGCAAAAAGAGTCCTGTGGGTCTGCGATGTTGTGTTGTGTTTTGTTTGGTTTGGTTTGGTTTTCTAGAAGATAACATCTGTTGAGAGACCTTTAGAAAGGGAAAGAAACACTGCTGCAGGTTTAACAGAGACGACGTGAGGAGCTGGAGTTATGGAATGACAGACAGCAGCAGATGCAAAGGGGAGCTAACCCCAGGGTTACTTCACACTCCCACATTCTGGGTTTAGAGTTTTCCTTTGGCCCCTGCACTGCATTCCATTTGCATGTTGTTCTCCTCTTTGAGTCAAAGAAAGCCCACAAATCAGAACTGATGACTTCCTGAGTCCTTGCTTGGTGTCCTGAGAGTTTGAGGCTGTTATCCAGGACGTGTGGGATGGTTTATCAGACTGTCAACAAAATCTTTCCCATGGCTGTGAATTTATTTTCGAGTTTCGTGTTTCTATCCCCTTAACTCTTCCATATGGATTTCAGCTGCTTGGGAAGCTCCCTGTTGTATACGAAATTATACCTGATGTTCACTCCAGGCTGCTCGGTATTAACACAAGAATATAATGAGCAGAGACAGCTCAAAACAAGAATTGCAGGTACTAGACATGTTTTGAAAGCAATAATAAAAGACTTGGCAATTCTTTCATTATTTTCTGGTCCAGTCAAAGGAACGTTTTTAAACAGTCCAAGTATATTTAATTTACACCTACAATATGCTTAGAACTATAATCTGGCTCTGCAAGAGACACAGCATTTTTTAAAAATACAAGACATGGTCATTGCACCTACACAGTTTAAAATTGAACCAAAAGCATTTGGAGCATTAAAGTGTTGGCAGGGGGAAAGGAGGGCTCAAGGGGACCAGATATGCCAGGGTGGTCTTGAACAATAAGGATTCCTACCGAGGTGGAGAGGGAGGCCTCCAGCCTGGGAACAGCAGGATGGAAAGGGTAAAAAAGGGAACCTTTGGGAACTTTCAGGAACAACCATTCGACCTAAAAGGGGATGCAAGCAGAGAAAGCCAATTAATATGCTAGGAGCATTTCAATTATTTGAATTCTGTGAACAGTTTATTTTTCTTCCCTTTAGGGCATCAAGCACTTTTTTAAAAAACCTTTCTATTTATTTTTTCTTTTTATTAAGCATTTGTCTCGTGCTCTGTTTTTTATTTTTAGGACTTCATTTTCTCAAGAAGATTTAGGTTCACAGCAAAACTGAGAGTACTGATTGCCCACCAGAGTAATACATTTGTTCCATTGATGAATCGACATTGGCATGTCATACTAACCAAAGCCCAGACCTTATGACCTCTTTCAGCAGAAACCACATAACAGAAGCACATGTTCCTCACCCGTCCCACCTTTATTGCTCAGTCTAGCAATTCGAGGTTAGGAAGAGCTATAAGGACATGAAGATCTGATTATGGACTAAGCATGGATCATACTTCAACTGTTCTGTTTTGGGAGTTCTGCAGGAATTTATTTCCTAGCATTTAATATAGAGATAATTACTTAATTTCAGTGTCATTGGAAGATAAAAATATTGCCAAAAATCTAAACACAAGAAGACAAGTGGACTCAAAGTTTGGAAACATCTTGGAAAGAATCTCCCTCTTCCTTAAAGCTGCATGGCTCTGAGCAGACGCCGTATGGCTTATATTCAAGTGGAACCCCCAAGGTTATTGTAAAATTTCTGATTCTATTTTTTGCTTTTGGAATTCCCCTGAAAGTCTCTATATTCCATTAAACCAAAGTCCCTGCAAAATTATAAAGAACCTGTGAATAAAAGAGGTACAAGAACTTAAAACTAAGAGTAGATACCTGACAGGGCTAGAAAGATAGCTCAGTGGTTAAGAGAGCCCAGGTTCGATTGCCAGCACCCACATGGAGGCTAACAACTGTCTATAACTCCACTTGCAGGGGATCTGACTCTCCCTTCTGACCTGGGCTGGCATTGCACAACATGGGTACACTTACGTGCATGCAGGCAATACACTCATACACATAAAATAAAAATAATAAAATATTAAAATAAAGAGTAGATAGATGTGATGGTTAATATCTACTGAAAACTTGATTGGATTAATGAACATCTATTGAATTAATGAACAAACTAAGTATATGTCTCTAAAAATATTTAAGTGAAGATGAAGACCCACCTTGAATGCGGGCAGCACCATCCCATGGACCAGGCTCCAAGATTTAATAAAGAAGAAAAATGAGAAAATGGAGAACGCTACCTGAGCATCGGTGTTCATCTCCCTGCCTCCTGACTGCAGGTGTAATGTGATCAATCACCTCACATTCCTGCTGCCAAGTCTTTCCTGGAATGATGGAGCCCCTCAAGTTGTAAACCAAAATAAATCCTTCTTAAGTTGCTTTTGTTATAGCAATGGGGGAAAACAACGAATACATTGTCCTTTATTATCATATTGGATATGCCAAATCCATTGAGTGATGCATTTATGTTATCTAAATAATCCTTCTCCCACTGTCCTACAAGGTAGGCATTATCATGCCCATTTTATAAAAGGAGAAAGTGAGGCTTAGAGAGGTTGACTAATATTTTCAAAGTCACACTCCAGCAATTTATGACGTATCATAACATTGTGTGTACACACACACACACGAATAAAAATAAGTTTGAAAAAAGAAAATAGTTACTGAAAAGTTATCTAGAAAGAAAGTAAAATGTGTGGCATCAGCTATTTAAAAAACCCTGAGCTACTAAATTCACCACCCCTTTATCACTGATCCACCTCTACCAATCATCTGTGTACTTTGTAACTATTCTGTTCTGCATACCTATCACCTGGCTCAGGAATGTGATCTGTTATCAGAATCATATGTTCCTTCATTTCTTCTAATAAAATGTCTATTTTTTTTACACTTGGGCCTTTGTATTTTTCTAAAACCCATTTTATATTTCTTATCACAACTTTTACCTGTTCTCCACCTCAAACTAAAGTATGAAAAAAAATACATTGTAAGTTTGGAAGACTGGGAAAATTTGAATGCAACTTTTTGTCTCAACAAACGATATAACACATGGGGCAGTCTAAGAAGCCACAAAAGTCTCAAGAGAAAACTTGGTGAGCTTCCAGGGGCTGATTTCTGCAACACACGGAGATACTCTCCTAGGCCATAAATATGGGCACCACTTAACCGAAAGGAATAAAGACAGGAGAAAATCGCTACCTGCTGTAAATCGAACAGCAAAGGGAGAAATGACTTGGGAAAGACATTTTCCCAAGGGTTCATGAAACCTATTACATTTAGGTTCTTCTGAGGGAAGAGGTGATTATATTATTTTGCAATAGTCCTACATTTCCTCAAAAAGAAGTGAGAGTCTCTCTCTCTCCCCCGCCTCTTTATCTCTCTCCCCTGGGATTTTTGGTTCCAAGGGACAATCCCACTTGGGAACTTATTTGTCTATGCGTTAGTGAAAATGTAAGAACTTCTCAGAACACATTCTGAAAGTCTATCAAGACCTCTCATTCACACTCAGGTCTTTGCAATGATGCTAAAGTTCCATAGAGGAGACTGCCTCTCAGATGGCCTGCTCAGGCCCGTGGAGAAACTGAGATGTACCCAGTGCACTGGAACAGTCTAAATGCTTAGAAATGTCTAGATTCTCCCCTGATATTACCAATCATCTAGCTGGAGTCTTTCTACTGTGTCCAGATGGAAATCACCAGTAAGCAAAGAACAGCTTCCTTAGTTTTGGAAGTTCCTGTCCCTTGAGTACCAAGGAACTATGGACTAGACTAACAGACTCAGAGGTTTGTGGCTCTAATCTAAAAAGACCAGAGCCTTATAGGTCTGGGTGTTCAGATCAGAGGCTTACTGCTTTGAGCCTCAATCACAGGTCACCTCACATTAAGTGAATGGAGACTTACAGTACCAGCTAGTATTTGGCAGCAGTGATATGGCTCTCAAGCCTTAGATGTCAGAACCCCCAGCTCTTAACAAGTAGGGCTGCGGTGTTGGGCCCTGAGTATCAGGATTGTCTGGCTATAGCAGCCCCTGGACTCCTCTAGTCACTGCAGCCCTCTGAGTCTCATCATGAGCACTTTGTAGCATCTCCCTTAGGGCTCTCTTGGCTCTCTGCCTTTGCTTGCCTTCTCTGCATTTCCAATGTGCTTTATAGTCTCTGCAGGCTCTACTCCCTACAGTCTCTACTCCACGTCTCTCTAGAACTCTTCACCTGTCTCCAGGCTGCTGCTGTCACCACTTCCTGTTTCCAGCTCAGCCTACTACTCTACCACGATAAGGACCTTAAGAAGGTAAAACTCACACTGAAGGACATCTGGTGACACAGGGACAAAATAGGCCTTAACAACTTTTGACAGAATGCATGAAATTTGGTCGGGGGGGTGTTATCGGGGATGGCAGATAGAGGAGGAGGTCTAGATATGATCAAGATACATGAAATGCACAAAAATTCATTAAAAATTATATACTGGAAAAAATACTACTCAAAAGAAAAGCTTTTATTGGGACCTAATGTTGCAACACCAGTGAGTCCCATAGACAAGAATGTCTTAGCTAATCCCCAAGTGAGCAGAACTACCTTGTTATGTAACCAGCAACATGAGTGTAAGTTTCTACATTAACCACCATCCACTACAAAAAGAAATTTCTCTGAGGATGTCTGAAAGCTGCAATGGACTCCGGGCACAGAGGTATGAATTTAGAGGATAATTTGATACTGTGTTCATAAGAAAAATAATAGTAGGTTCAATCCTTGGGCCTAACAGCTCCCCAACCCACTGGTTCTTGGTCAGATTTAGAGTATCAGACATGTGTGAGGGAGGGCCTTAACTCCAACCAGATTTTCACTTACCTCCAAGCACAGGGTGGGAAGGATGGCTAGCTATCTAAAATCCACATTCTCCCTTACTTTCTAAGCATGGAGTACTGAGGTACTGAGGTTTAGATGAAGTCTGGCCACTGGAAATAAGAACAATACTTCCCAACCTTCCTTGAAACTCAGCACACCCAAGAACTTAAGTTCAGACCAATGAAGTTGAATAGAGGTAGGTTGTAGGTAACTTCTTAGATGTGTCCTTACAGAAAGGACACATGCTTTTTCACGCATCCTTCATCTTGTTGCTTAGAACCTCACAGGGAGAGTTAAAGTAGCTGCAGCTCTCTTAAATAATGTGCATAAAGGCTGCACCTTGGAGTGTGCAGAGCCAAGATCAGCAAGAGACATACACCCTTGATAGCTGTGGAACAACAAATACAAACTGCCTCCCTCTTAACTTTTTGCATGAGAGAAAACAAATTTAAGTTCTGTGTCGCATGCAACCAGATACGAGACTGTATGATACAAAGTTTTGTGCTTGAAACTAGAGAGCTACTTGCCAATTTAAAAATATTGCAAAGGTTGAATAGATGTGATTAAACATTGAAGTCAAGAGTACCAAATCCCAAAATAGAGGTAGCATTTATTTTTCAGTGGCACAATATCTGGTCACAGTGATATGCTCTGATCTTAAAAGGCAAATGACCTACTGACTGAGGCTGTAGTGTAGAGAAAATGAAAGTGTGGGAGAGCTCCTTCTTACCACCTTTATCAAAGCAAAGTGATTCAAGGTTAGAGGTAATGAGTCTGCAAGCAGAGATGGAAGGATACATCACTTGGCTAAGGCTAGTGCTCTCGGTTTGTGGTCTTACAGGTTGACAGAACTCAATGTGAAAGTGGCCAGGTTTACAAAAATAGTCAACATGTGCACCCCAAACCAAAGAGGTATCTAACAGTAGTAGCAAGTCAGTAGCAGGAGTTAAGGATGGTGCCCCATCCTATAAGTCTTATGAACCTACTAACCGAGAATGAAAGGCATAGCTTTACAAAGAAATCCACTGTTAAAACCATTGTTAAGTTAGATAGGAAGACTTGATAGGCAGAGGAAAAAGAGACTAAGATGTTAAAGACTATAGACTAGGGCTTAAATGTGATCTCTTAACACAGGGACAAGAGTGGAACAAGAGAACTGACCAGGGCAGAATATTTAAGAAGGCTTCTGCACTACTGCATTCTAAAGGTCTCAGAACATAGTGCCGGCCTCTGCTCAACTGACGAGGGCTCCCTCTATATATCACATGGTGGATGGTATCACAGTGGGAGCCAGTGTAAGAGGAAAAGATCATATGGTGACACAGGAAGGGAAAAGGTAGAGTAGGACTGTTCTTGCTCTCCTTTAACAACTTACTCTGGTGGAAACTAGCTCACTCTGTTAAAGTGGAACTTGTCCTTTCCAAAGACAATGCCTTCAATGATCCAATCACACCATCTCCCAAAGGTTTCACTGCCTCTCACATCACCACACTGGAGAACAAGTTTCCAGCACATGAACCCTTGGGGTCAAATACTAACTAAACCAGTACCTTCTTCTCAGGCTCAGGCAAGAGAAGGGTGGACATCCTCCAAATGCACACTGTAATAGCCTCTCTTGCTTCTGCCTGATCCAAGCCCTTCTTCTCTACAAAAAATATATCTCATTCGTGGAGCTTACTAGAGGCAAAATAACATGAAGCTTTTTGTTCTGCTGGAGGAATCCCAAGCCTAGCCTACAAAAGCCAGGGGCTGATGAAGGGTCAGAACAATGTCCAGGATCTATAGCTAGCAGGAACTCCATCAGTCAAGTCAGCAGGACTGCGCACCCTACGGTGAGGCATTCTCTTCAGTGGCCACCTCAGCATTAACATAGAGACAAATGCACAAGGAAGAAATATCCAGATGGCCAAATCAGAGGCCACAGGCAGAGTGAACAAGAGCTATCTTCTCACAAAGGATTTCCTAAGAGGAAAACTAAGCACTACCCAGCAGGAGAAGGCAATTAATGTGGAACAATTACCACCAGTTGTTTCTCTTCTTTCTAAATGAGGCTTTTAATCATAATTATTTTTCCTCCTCTGCTATAGTTTATAGGCTGAGTCTGAGAAGAAGGAATTGTGTAGTTAAGTTTGTGTGTTACTACAGAGCTACACAAAGCTATATATATACCCAATGAAAGGTTTTCTAGATGTACAGTTCAATGTAGTTATTAAACAGAGTCATGGGTCAAACTGTGTCTAATCTCCAGACCTAAATTCTAATCCCCAGTACCTCAGAATTTGAATTTATTTGAAAATGGGTTAATTACATATATAATTGATGGGGACCTTTAGTGATCTGAATGAGAAATGTCCCCCATAAGCTCATATATTTGAACACTCGATCCCCAATTGGGGATCTTTATGGACCTTTAGGAGAAGGGGCCTTGCTGGAGGAAGCACACCAGTGGGGTCAGACTTTGAAGGTCAAGCTTCATCCCACTTCCTGTGCTGTCTCTCTGCTTCCTGCTTCTGCCACCATGCCATACTTTCCCCACCATGGTATGCTTTCTAGCCCTCTGGAACCATAAGCCAAAATAAGCTCTTTCTACTTTAATTTGCTGTTTTTCATATTTTATCACAACAATAGAAAGGTAACTAATACACGGCCATATAGAGTAGGGTAGGCCCCTAGTCTAATATAACAGGTACCCTTATCAAAAGGGGAAATCTGGATGTAGACAACACACAGTAAGACACCATGTGAAGATCAAGGAAGAGACCCACTTGATTCTCCTACTTGCCAGTGCATGCCAAGCACGGCCACAAACCACCCAGTTACAAGCATGTCTGAGACACATTCTTCCTCACAACCCTTAAATGTAGAAGCCATTTGGTTTGAGGTATTTTGTTATAGCAATCCCCTAAAAATTTACATAGATGAGATTTGGGGGCTACTCTTTTTTCTTCTTTGCACAATAAGGTAAGTGTACAAAGAAAAACCTGTTGACAAAATGGCATAAAGCATGAAGTATGGCTGAAGTCCTAGTGTTTGCAGAAGTCATCCCTCCTCTCAGAAGTACAATCACTGATCAGGTCCCTTTGGAACTGTGTGTCTCTGTGCAACTGCATTCTGGCAGAAGGATGCCTGATGTATTTATATAATTCAAATTCTAGAAATCTTAACACAGATCATGTAGCTCAGGTACAAAGGCCAAAATAACTGGGTGATGTGTTGTCTGTTAGAAGCATGTGATTGACCTGCAATTGCTCCCTTCAGCTACATCAGCTCTAGTCCTCTCTATCCCCAGTCACTCAGTCTCCGGCCCCATGTAACTCCCACACAGACAGAAGTACCAACCACTCATTCTTAACAGCTCCCAAACATCATCTCTTCAAATAGGCTTAAACAGATGGATTTCTCTATTCTAGATTTCCTCTAGCCCCACAAAATAAATTTCTCAGATGCCCTATCCTCTCTGCCTTAATGGGTCTCTGATTGCTTTGTCAAAATCCATGTAACTTTGCCCATGTAAAATTCAAATACAAGTATAATGAAAATGACCTGGAGTGACTTTCCTTACATACCGTAAGCATGTGTGACGAACAAACAATAATTCTTGTCACTAAACTTTAACGTGACATTGCAGTGTCTCTTTGGAATAAAGTTGCAATTCTATTCAATTGATGTGTAGTTGAGTAATAAATACTCTGGAGTGCCACGATGTAAATCAGCCATGTCACTTTACTCCAACATTTATATCCACCTCACAAGGCTGCCTGAGGGAACTGGGGCGTTGAGGGCACCCTGAAAAAGTGGCATTCACATTTAGAATTTCGCATGACTGCCCATGACTCTAGGTGAAGTTTTCTCTAGTAGCCCAAGAAAACCGCTGAATCCTCAACACAGGGTCCAGGAGGGTTCTGTATTGGGGATTTCCAGAAAGAAAGAAAGCTACATACACAGAAAAGATTTACTGGTGGACACCGAGTCACAGCCGTGAGCCTGACAGATCACATGTTGCATGTAGAGTGGGGAGGGGTCAGATCTTGCTGAGGAACTATGGGCAGTTGATAGTTGGTGGGAGAGCAAGAGTCAGTTTTCTTCAATGGTGTGACACTGGGTAGGCTGACCACAGTTCAGGGGGTGGACCCACACCTAAGAGCATTTGGGGAACACAGATCAAACTTGATAGGCCTTAAAAAGATAATACTAGAGGGCATTTCAAAGTAAGGGGACTATGAAGGTGGGATTGGGCCTGAGAGGAGATGGAGGATGGGGTCTGAAAATGATCAAAATATATTATATGAAATTCTAAAGAGCCAATAAAATTATTATCTAAAAAAGAAAAAGAAAAAGTGTGACATAAATAAACGTAGAGGGTTTTGAATGAAGGGTTTTTACACATCATTGTATGATTAGTAATGCTCACAAAAGACTGTGTTAGAGCCACAAGCTTGCAGAGGCCACATCAACCTTATACAGAAACGGTGTCTGCAGGGACATCTGCCCAGCAGCTGCCAATTCAACCTCAGACTGACGCCACTCTTGTTATTAATTATCATGAACAAATGTTATTGTTTCGAAACATCTGATGTCATCTTCCTTCCTGCTGTCTATAAAAGCTTCCCTGGCCTTGGCTTCATAGAACAAGCTCATGGTTCGTGATGTCTTTCATCTTCCCTTCGCAATGGCTCTGCTAGTCCCAATTAAGCACTGCGGTTCTGTGGAGAATCTGTCTAGGATTGTTCTTCACACTGAACAGTCTGTAGATATGATATCCTTTTTCTTTGGGAACTTCAACCTTTTCTTCAAAATTCTCCAACAGATTAAATGAGGCCCTCTAAGGGGACGGTGGGAATTCAGCCCCTTCCCATCTCTCTCTCTCACCGGAGCCATGAATTGAGTGCTTTGCCCCACCGCTGTTCCCCTAACATGATATTCTGCCTCATCACAGGCATCAAAGGCAATAGGATCAGTGGATCATAGACTGAAACCTCCAAAGGTAAAAGACAAAATAATTTTTCTTTTTTAAAGTTAACTTAACTCAATTATTTTATTACAGTAACAGAAAGCTAACCATGATATAAATCATACTTAAAATCTACCTTGAAAAAAAAAACATTTAGATTCATGTTTGACAAAATACTGGGCACCACAGAGGAAGAAAACATATCATAAACAATGCCTAAAGGGACAATTGTGCCAACATGCTTATATGCACTTTATTCTACTTTCTAAAGTCTCTTGAATAGACAACTTCCCTGAATGATGTTTTCCAGTCCAGGTAGCTAAAAGTACATTTGGATTAACTCTTAAGGGAGGGGAAAAATAGTATGTCTTTGTTCTTTACCAGAAAGTCTCACAGAAATCTCATGATCTTTTCTATAGTTTAGAAAGTCATATGTCCACTCGAGGCCAGAGATGTGATTCAAATGTCTTTTTTTTGTTTTTAAACTATTTTTATTGAGTCATTGTGTATTTCACACAGAACATCTCAAACAATCTTAATCATCTTTATACTCCCTTCTCCACCGGCACCCTCACAGCCCCTCAACTGGAATCCATACATTCTTTCATCTGTGTTAATGTCTATTGTGTCAAGTTAGTGTCCCCACATAATTTCAGTGCAGGTTCATCCACTGATACCCAGCAGCCTATCCAGGGTCCCTCGCTTTAGGAAGATTAGCTCATCTTCACCTAACAGTAATCAGTTGCCAATATTTCTGCAGCAAAGATTGGAGTCTGCTACCCATTGCTCTAGTTCCATGCTGGGGTTTTGTCTGCTTGAGTTTGCATGGGTCTTGAGCATTCCAAAGCAATTGCTGTAGGTTCATATCATCAGGGTCCCAGGAGTTTGTAGGATTCTATTTCCTTATGGTCACATACCTCCTCACCGGCTCTTACAATCCCCTCTCCCTTCTGCAATAGTCTCTGAGCCCTGAGAGAGTGAAACAATATACGAGTCCTGCTCAGGGACCCACACTCTGCAGATTCTTACTCTCCATGCTTTAGCCATTTGTGACCTTTTGTGTTACTGGCCTGTTGTTGCATGAAGGAGCTTCATTAATAAGAAGTGAGAGATTCATTAGTGCCTTCTTTACCCGGTGTTCTGTATTGTGTGAGCCTTGGGTGTAGATGTCCTGCTTAGGCATGAGCAATTCACGGACAATGTCTGTGTGTGACCAGCTGTAGTACTCTGTAGTAGACTCCATCTGGGGGAAAAGAAGTTTCTTTGATGAGTGGTAACTGGGATACTTGACTATAAATATAAGGATACATATATTATATTTAGTAAGAAGTTTCATTAGCCTAGGGCTGTGACAGCCTTGGGGATTTCTCTAAGATCTATGACCTCTTCAGCCATGTGTATTTAGCTATGATTACAGTACCACACATGAGTTTCCTCTATTGAGTGGGCGCTAAGACCAATTAGGTAGCCGTTGTTTGGCCCCAAGATAAAAGCAGCACTACTGTACCAGTGTCAAATGTTGTGCCGGTCATTGATGTGGTTATTTGATCATGAAGCTTCTGTTGGGTTATCAACCAACATTCTTCCTTGGACACTTGCATAGTGCTCTCCAGAGCTATGAGAGTTAGCCTTCCAGGGAAGTGGCTTCCAGATCGGCTCCATTGTTCCAAATCCTGTCTTCAGCAATAGGGTCTTACCTTCAAGTTCTGGGAGACAATCAAGGCCTGTGGCAATAGCCTGTGTAATTTTGGGAGTCTCTTGGACCACCCTGATCAACAACTCAAAGGAAGGTTTCTCCTGTCTGGTACTATTTCTTGTTATGTAGCCTTTAGTTATGTACATGGGCTCATATAGAAATATTGCATGTGGAATTTGTCATTAGTTATTAGACTAATATGATCCCCCCCAGTGTTTTATAATAATGAGCAATTGGAGAAAGAGCACAAGGAAACCTTCCCATTCACAACAGCCTCGAAAGTATATCTATCTTGGAATAAACCTGACCAAAAATATCAAAATTCTCTACAATGAAAATTTTAGATCTTTAAAGAAAGAAATTCATGAGGATACCAGAAGATGGAAGGACCTCCCAAGCTCTTGGATTGAAAGAATTAATATTGGGAAAATGACCATCCTACCAAGAGCAAAGAATAAATGCAATCCCAATCAAAATCCCCACGATATTCTTTACAGAATTAGAAAAAAAAATCCTAAAATTCATATGGAAGTACAAAAGACCCTGGATAGCCAAAGCAACTCTGAGCACAAAGAGCACTGTATGGGGGCCAACCAGGTTTCAAACTACTTTACAGAGCTGTAGTCATAAACAGCATGGTACTGACACAAAAAGAGACCCAGAGATCAATGGCATATGATTGAAGACTCAAATGTGTACATGTAGTTACATGTACATTTGTCAAAGGGCCAAGAACACACATGGAGGAAAGACAGCACCTTCAACAAATGGTGCTGGCAAAACTGGATCTCCACCTGTAGAAGAATGAAACTGGACCCTTCTCTTTCACCTTGTACAAAAGTCAACTCCAAATGGATCAAAGACCTCAATGTGAAACCTAACACTGCTAAACTGTTAGAAAAAAACTTTGGCAGTAACCTACAAGATGTAGGGGTAGGAAAGGACTTTCTAAATCAGTTCCTTAGGAATTAAGGTCAATAATCAACGAGTGGGACCTAAATAAACTAAAAAGTTTCTGTACAATAAAAGAAACAACCAAAGAAGTGAAGAGAAAACTGGCATTCCTTTCTCTTGACCAAAAATAATATAGCAGAGTAGCTTTAAAAGAATTAAAGGAAGAAATATTTAAAAATAAGTCTATGAAAATAGCCCTTACCAAGAGAAAACAGTCTTTCCTTAATGAACTTCAACAAAGCTCCACCTACCTCCTTTTCTCCACCTACCTCCCTTTCATATGGTGTTTTAAATCTTAAGGAGAGACAGTTCTGATGTTTTCCTCTTTCTTATAGGTAATGTGTTTCCAGGGACAGTGCATGTGGACCCCAAAGCCAATCATGAAGAAGAGATCTATCAGTGACCCACAGTTTTGCTAATGTCTGACTAGCTACCTAACAGAACCACTGCAACATGGCCTCTACAAAGACTATATTCCCTTTACTGAAAGACAGAATATTAAAACAGTTAATGAACCATGCATGCTTAACACCAAAATGTAAGTCTTAAACCTACATGACCTTTGATTTTAACCTTACCAGAATACCTTTCATCCTTAATTCTGAACAATGAACCTCATAACCTCCTAATAATCTCATTTATGAAAGGAAATTCTAAGAGAAATAAGCAAATCCGATCACATTTTTTTACTTAATTTTTAATTCTTGAACCTGGTTGTGAATTACATCCTTTGAACAATGCAATTTCAAAAGCCACAAAATCAGAGCTGGGGAAGTGGCTGTCAGTAAAATGTTTGCCATTTAAGTATGAGACCTGGGTTCTATTCCCAGAACCAATGTTTTAAAAAAACCAAGCATACTGGCCTGTCTCTTATAAACCAATGCTAGGGAGGCAAAGACAGGCAGATCTTTGGAGTTTACTAGCTGGCCTGTATCACAAAATCAGTGAGCCCCAGGTTTCATGAGAAACTCAATCTCAAAAAAAAAAAAAAAAAGGCAGAAAGGAAATATGAAAGACATTCCACTTCAAACTCTAGCCTACATTTGTGCATATGCACACACACATTCACACACAAACACATGTGTCTTTACACACACAAGCACACACACACAAAATCACAAAATCATACTATTATTAAGAAACTCAAGTGCATCTTTCCTAAAGCCTATACTGTGTCTCTCAGTGTATACTTTCCTTTTCTAAATAAATTTGACTTCATACTGAAATCAAGATCTTAGCTCCAGTTAAGTGTGATTCCAGGAGAGAGGGTCCCACTGGAGGCAGGCAGAGTTGAAATGTATCTCCTACTACCATTGACAAAATGGGTTCTGAAAACCCCAAGTTCAATCACAAGACAGAGAATCCCTAAACAAAATCAAAGGTAACAAGAAGAGCGCCACCACGGGAGCACCCCCTTCCCCAGACTTCTCAGCACCATGTTCACCAGCACAGGTTCTTCAAGTGCTCTGGGGACTAGGAGAGGCAAGCTACTCAGCAGAATGAAAAACAAAATAACAACAAGAATATAAGCACAAAAGATTAAATTCACAAGAGCTATTTATTTTCTAGGAAGACAATTGTGAGCAGCTACATCAACCTAAAGTGAGTTACTGCAGATTCTAGTCTTGCTGTAGGAATCAAATTAGTTCTTCTATTCTTAGAACAATAGATTATGCCAATGGTAATGGACGGCTGCAGACAGAAACCACTGGTTTCTGCTTCATGTTGGCCCCTTCCTGCAAGGGAAGCTGAGCTGCAGGAGTCAGCTGATTTTATGTGTTTTGTTATCCTCATTGACAGCATTCACTGAGCATCAAGGGAACGCTAAGTACCAGGAAGAACCTAAAGCTGCCCAGTGGACTCTCCGTATAACTCCATCAGCAGGCCATCAACAACCACCAAAAGTTCATAGCAAGAGGCCTCAGTTGCAAAAGAACTTGAAGGAGGGATGCACATCTTTGGATATGTGTCATTTCTTTCCTTCATCTCTTTTGCATGACTTTTACACAGGGATCGTTATTTACAGAAATGTCCTGAAGTATACATAAGGTCCAGCAAGTTGTTGGATTCCCAGCAGCATGGAAGAGGTTTTGACTTTCTGACGAAGGAAAACTTTTTCATCACCCAAATTGGAGTTATAATACTTAGTAAAACCAAAAGCTAAAAATAGCTGATTGCCACATCTAGAATTTTAAATACAAGAGAAATTTCCCTATAACACACAGGAAATCTGATTTCTGCTTTATAAAAGCAGGTTGTGTTAGCCTGGCCCAGATATTTGGTACCCGACCTCAAAGAACTCAGTAATTTTTCTGTTTTGATCTTCTCATTTGTAAAATGAAGATAGCAGTGAAGCCAATCTCAAAAGGTTGCCATGAGAATAAAATTTAAAAGTCATGTAAAACTTTCCAGCATAGTACTTAGTACACGACAGGCACACAATAAATGCTAGGTTAACATAGTTGCAATATGAGAGACTTTGCAAACTGTCATGACACAAAGATAGGCTATTACACTGCCCTTCTGACACACAATCTGTTTATAATTGCATCTAAATAACACATTTCCTTTCTATAAACAGATCCACATGACAAAACATGCCAGATTTTAGTGAATTTCCTGTCTGCCCAGAAGAGGCTGAAATAGCGAAAAGCCTCAGTCCAGGTTTAAAAGGAACTCTGCACCCTTTCCATTACAACTAAGATGAAAAGGCCTGTTCCCCAGAATGCCACTCCGTCTCCTATAGTCACAAATTTCATCTTATAATGGAGAGTTACCCTTTGAAAATGTTTGAGAAACTTGGAGACCGCTCAGTCACTAAAGCACTTGCAGAGCAAGCATGAGGACCCGAATTTGAAGCTTAGCACCCGTTTAAAAGCCAGGCACAGTAGCTTACGCCTGTAATCCCAGAGCTGGGAGGACAAGACAGGAGGATCCCTGGGGCTCACTGACCAGTTAGCATTGCCAAATCTGTGAGCTCCAGACTCTGTGAGAGACTTTCTCTTGAAAAATAAGGTGAACAACAGCAGGAAGACACCTAACATTGATCTCTGGCTGCCACATGTACGCATACATGCACGCACACACACACACACACACACACACACACGTACACACATACGACACACACACAGACATTTCAGAGTCAACTAATTCCAGGATATTTGAGAGCTTGCCACAGAACTGCAAGAATATTGAGAGCCTGCCCTTCAGCCCCCTTCACCCCGCCCCTTCAGCCCCCTTCACCCCACCGCTTCAGCCCCCTTCACCCCGCCCCTTCAGCCCCCTTCACCCCGCCCCTTCAGCCTCCTTCACCCCGCCCCTTCAGCCCCCTTCACCCCGCCCCTTCAGCCTCCTTCACCACCCCCTTTCCTTACAGCGCCAGCATTCCCACCATCTGCACAAACTACCCTCCCCAGACCTACCCAGAATACCTGGTTATCCTTCACTCTTGCAAGTCTCAAGTCTAGTATCCTTAACTGAGCATCATTCCTTCTTAAATATTTTATTGCTTCTTTGAAAATATCATATCATATATTTTGATCATATTCAGGTCCTTCCCCCATCTCAAGCCCTCCGTGCTATTCCTCCTGGCCTCATGTCCTGTCCTCTGTTATTATTTTTTGAGTGCCTATCAGGCTTAATCTGTGCTCCCTGAATGCCCTTCAGTGTGGGTCCACACCCTGGACCCTGATCAACCTATCCTGTGTGGCACCCTTAAAGAAAACTGACTCTCCCTCTCCTAGCCAGGTATTAATTATCAAGGGCCGGGACTTCTTTCCCACCTCCCCATGCTAGATTTTTGTCTAACTTGATTTTGTGCAGGTCATGTGCATGGTGTCATAAGCGCTCTAGGTTTATATGCACAACTTCCCTGTTATGTCCAGAAAATATGGTTTTCTTGTATTCATATACCATCTCTGGCTTTCATAATCTTTCTGTCTCCTCTATAGCAATTATCTCTGAGCCTTGGGAGGAGAGGATATGATACAGATGTCCCACTCAGGGCTGAGCACTCTGAAGTTTCTCATTCTCTGCAAGTTGATCTTTGTGTTAATCACTGTCTTCTGCAAGAAGAAGGTACTCTGGTGAGAGTTGACAAATGCACTAATCTATGGGTATAACAATTAGTCATTAGGAGTCAATTGAATACTATGTCTATTTACCAGAGTAATAATAGTAAGTTCTCCCCTACAACCTGTGACCCATATAGCTAATGGTTCTTGGCCCTACAACAGCGCCAAATATGGGTTCTATCTTGGGAAGCAGACCTTAAATCCAATCAGAAGGTGATTTGTTACTCCCCTAATATTCATGACACTATTGTACAAGTGGACCTATCTTGACAGGTCAGTCATTATTGTAGCTTGCATGGGCCACAGCTGAGTAACGGAATAGGAAAGGTTAAGTGGGAAGAGAAATGGGAAGGGAGGGTAAAGGAGGGAGCGTGGAGAGTGATAACTAACATTAAAGACCTTCTGAAGAAGTCATATAGAAACTTTCTACCATAGGAGCTTCTTAAAATATATACATGTACAATATAAAAGAGTTTAAGTGGAGTTACCTTATATGGGGGTACAATGCCCCTAGCAGACATCATAGGCTGGCAAGTAAAAGGTCCAGTGCCAGGAATGGACTTCCTCTTCTGGGGTTGTTGACCAAGGGAGTCCCAAACACCTCCAAACAGTATTGATACTGCCATTGCTCTTGGTAAACCTCCAGAACTTGATGTAAGACCCGAGTGCTGAAGACAAACATACATGAGCATAGAACAAACATGGAGAAATCAAACTGGTACTGTCCTCAAAGCTTCACCACTGCTAGCGAGCTTTCATGGTATAGGAAGGTGCTGTGCATGCTGCCGGAAGAGAAAAACAGTCATCATCCTCACCCATCTATGAACCCTGAGCATCTTCCCTGACCACATGGACCCACTATTCCCCTTACAGCCTAGTACTTCCTGCACTGTTTGCATTTTTACTTCCACAGTGCCTGGAACTCATCTGCTTTTGAATCCCTGGTATAGAACACAGTGCCTGACCCAATATTAGACACTCAATAACTATTTAGATGATCATAACACAAGTGAAAATATTCAGACTATTCTCTTTAATTAAATCTGCCTTTGTTTGCCTGTTAATGACCTAACTTGCATGAACTCCATAATCACTACTAAATGGGCAAGCAGGGTCTTGTGGCAATAGCTATCGAGAACTAAGACTATAGAGGGCTCGGTGCATGCAACACACCTTCAGCAGCTGAAGGAAGATGTATTTGAAAGTCACACATTCATACTCCACATCACTCACTCCCATGGGCACTTTGTGCTGCCCCTAATCAGGCTGTGTTTCCTGGGTACAGTGCTGTTTCTGTGCCTTTACACTTCCTTTTTTCCTCAAGCCTCCGGCCCCACCCTTCTCGCTGTTAGTTGCTGATACCCTGCTTGCTATTTTGCCAGAAAGACAGAATCCAGATCTTCAAAGATGGACTTCATTCAAATGGAAAATGCCAGAAGCTTGCACCTGTACATACAGCTGCACCCACCTACAGCGGTACCTTAGATTCTGCTTCTGTCTTGGAAAGCTCTGCTCCTGCAGCATCCAAGTCCTTCTTACCTCCTCAAGAATGCCTGGCAGTTATTTTCACCTCTCTCTTGCAGCATCAATCTATGTTCTAGATGATATCCTTTCTAAAGGAACAGAATAGTTTCTTTCCCTTTAAAATAAAGCAGCATTTCCTCTGAGCAGGATTTTCAACTTAACTCTGCTTTTCTGGGATCCATACCAGGCACACTTTCACATTCAAAATACCACAGAGGTCTCCAGTGTATGCCACACTGCCAAAGCCACAGTCACATCTCTGTCTTCATCTTGTTGACATTTCAGCAGCTTTTGAGACAGATCATATCTGCATCCTTTTAACACTACCTGACTCACTTTTTCTCCTATCTGATGGGACACCCCATCTTGCTTGCTCTCTAGCTCCTCTGCATCACTCAAATCTCTAAATGTTGGGTTATCCCAAACTTAACCTCAATTTCTCTTCTCATACTAAACTCACTTCCTTGGTCATCTGAAGTAGGTATTAATCTTGAAACCTCATTTACATGCAGATAACTTCAAAGACATCATATCACAAATTTTTCTTAAATTAAGTTCTCCTGTACCTCCAACCAGTACCTTTCATGGCTGACTGCAGCTCAGTGCTTCTTGTGGCTCGAGCCAAAACTCCCAGAGTCATCTTGAGCTTCCTTCTCTCACACACATGATATCAGCACTATCACCAAATTCTGTTGGCTATACTTAGTTTACCCCTTCATTAGCACCTTCTACTTTATTATTATTATTATTATTACTATTATTATTATTATTAAAAATCTCTATGTCTCCTGCAACTGCAGAAATTCAGAAAGAGGCACAGACACAGCAAAGAACAATGAACACAAAGGACCCCAAGAATAAGCTACAATTGAGCCCATCTCTCAGAGTGACTCTCTTTCCATGCCTAAAGATGCTTCTTTCCACCTCCACATCAGCTAATCACACCTTTTAGCTTTTCATTTCAAAAGAATTACAAATGTACAGGAAGTTACAAAGATGGCTGAGTGAGTTTCCACAAGTCCTTCACCTGAACTCCTCCCATGGCTCCATTTTCTATAACAACACAGTATCAAGAGCAGGAAACCAACAGTGATATATTAGTCAATGTTCCCTTCACCTGATCAGATAGGTGAGGCCACACTCTGCCTACGTGCAGAGCTCCTCCCTCCACGCAGAGCACTCCACGCTGTGCCAACCCTATGTCCCTCACCGCAGCCAACCCCTACTCCGTCTCCATAATTTGTTCATTTCCATAGTGTCATATAAATGGAAACAGAGAGTACGTGACTTTTTGAGATCAGAATTTTTTTTTTCCACTGAGCAGAATGCCCTTGAGACTCTTAGAAATCATTCGGGAGGGATTTTAGTTATTTTCAGTTTAGAGCTATTACAAACAAAACTCCTGTGAATAATTCTGTTCACGTTTTGTGTGAACAAAAGTTTTTATTTCTCTGAGACAGGTGTCTAGGAGAGAAACGATGGGGTTTTGTGGTGAGGACTGTGTTTAGTGCAGTTCACTTTTGTTGCATTTTGTTTTTACATGTTTTAGAAAGTCCTGATGGCTCTCCAGGGTGGTTGTACAGTTTCACATTCTAGGATGTTTCCAGAACCTCATCTCAAGGCCAGCTTCCTGACCCTTGTCACTGCCCTCCTTCCCCTGAAGCACCATGGCTGGCATCACTTCAACTCTGTCTCCCTCTGTCCCTCTGGCTGCCTTCAGTGCAGCCCCAGAGTGATCCCGGCAAAATGAAAGTCAGATGGGCTCTTGGGTCTGTACAATAGCTTCCTCTCTACCCCAAGTGAAGCAAATTTGAGTCTTCCCTATGGTGTGACTCTATTTCTAGTGATTCCAATTTTGTCCCAGCCAGTCACTCTTCTCCAGCTGTTGTAATGGCCACTCTGTTCTTCCCTACACACTAGGGTTCTCCAGCCTGTGAGATTTTGCTGTTGCTGTTCCCTCTGCTTGAGGTACTCTTCCCAGACAGTTCATTTCCACACTTCCTCAGGTCCTCTTTCAAGCACCCTCCTTTCTCTCTCAGTGAGCTTTCCCGGTCACCTCTTGCCCGGTCAACCTTGTTTACTGTTCTTTTCTGTAGCACATCCTCACCACTCAACACACTTGACTTACCTTGGCTGCTACCTCCTACCCTTCTCTAGAATGCAAGACACTTGAGGGCAGAAGCTTGTGTCTGTTTTGCTCCCCTGTTACTAGAATAATTCCTGGCATATAACAGATATTTGCTAACTATGCTTTAGGTGATGAATGGATGGGCAAATAAATAAACAATCACTATCTGGAAAAATACAATCACCAGCATTTCACATTCATCATACCCTTGAATGAAATGATTTTGAGTGCACACCGAAGCAGATGCCAGACAGCACACAATGTGGAATTAAACAGGTTCCCGGAGAATAATGGAAAACATGTGTTCAAAAACGGGCATGACAATATGTGCTTAACCACCTGCGTAGATTTCCCGTGGTTTTGAATCAGTAGAACAAAATCCTGGGAGCAGCCTCAGTTCTGAAGCTTGAAGTCAGGACTCACAGGTTAGAAGTTAAACAGGAAGCCACCAGCCTACGCCCTGATAACCCAGAGTACAAGCCCACATGCAGCTGGCAGTTCCCCTTCAGCTCTCAATCACAGTAGAAAGATGGAATTCTTCTCTCCTATAATAGTTTCTCAAAGTCTAAAAGACTGAAATCATGTCTTATCACCCACTGCATTGCACTTTTGTATCAGTTTTATGCTTTGTAAGAGACAGAATTTAACCAAAAAACAATAGGCAAACAGTTTAAAGCAGGTATAAGAAAGTTCAAAGCAAGAAAGAAGGGTTATTTACAGACTGAGGAATTCCAGTATCTGGCATAGATATGCTAAGAAAAATAGTCCAAGTAGACTAGCATATATTGGCTAATATCAGTTGCTATTTTTAGTGCTTTTATGTGAAAACAGGCAGTGATGATGCAGCATAAACTATGTTAGGTACTGTTCTAAGATCCCAGTGCATATGCTGCGGTTTGAACGTGCTATTCAGAGTTCATATGTTGGAAGCTTAATTCTCAGTGTACAGTGTAGAGCAGAGGGACCTTCAAGAGAGGATTAGGTCCTGGAGGAAAAGTGGGTTGACACCACTGTGCCAGAAGGGGATTGAACAGCATCAGTTGTTTTCCCTCAATTCTGTTGAGCATATCCTATCATTCCAGCTCTCCATGAATGGTACATCAAGAAGGCCCTTGCTAGATGCAAACCCTCAGTCAACCATGAGAACTCTAAGAAATCAGTCTTGCACATTATAAGCTATACTTTAAGCAGTTCCAGATACTTTCTTACAGCAGTGCAAGATGAATGATTATACATTAACTCTTTCTGCCTGCTCTGAGACCACACTGTGTAGTAAGTTCCACGATAGCCTATAAATTACAGAGAATTGTAGTTCTAGTCCAAGAGACACAGCTAATAAGTAAAGCCGCAGCACATATACCCAGGCAGACAGACTGGAATGTGAGGTCTTCACTTTGCCTCTCTGCTCCACACAAACATCTACGTTAATATATGTTGCCCTGTCATTACATTAAACATTCAAAATTATTCCAGGAAGTATCAGAGAGAAAAATGAAGCTCAGATGAGTGAGGGACCTGGAAGAGGAGAACTCAAACTCAGGACTAGCTGACTCTAAAACTCCTTTCCCAAGGCCTCTTCCTGTGCCCTCTTTGTTCCACAATGCCTCTGGTGTAGTCTGCAATACTCCCTTTGGCCTACCCACTGCCACTGTTCCTTTCCCCAGTCTGAACACACAGTAATTACCTACTATTAAACCTGTCTTTGGATAGAGCATGCTATTTAACTAAAATGAAATTTTATTGGTAGGTTTCAGAACCTAAGAGTCTCAGAGAACATAATGGAAATATTTTTTGTCAAGGGGTCTCCTGATAAGCTACAAATCACATCCCTGAACTCTTAACTTTGCCTGTGAGCAAGGCTAACTGCAATAAGACACATACTACCTGTATAGTCTCTGACAAGCCCTACAATTTCTTTGCACTTCAGTTTTCCATATGCAAGAAGGCATAACAGAAATATGCCTTCTTCCTGATGGGAAGATGACCTGAACTAGCCACAGAAAGCAGTGCTTGGAAGGTTCTGGGCACAAAGTAAGTGCTATAATATTTGTTATTAGTATTACGATTATCCCATCCCTTGGTCACTGTCTGGCATGGAATGAGGAGCCACGCTCTCTCCCCTCATTCATTCCCAGTCTCCCCTTCATCTAGAAACACTTCCCACTGCCAGCTATCAAGAGATGTTATTTTCTGCCTCGTGGAGTAGAGAATTGAGTTGACTTAATAATACTTACTATTAATATACTCCTTTTCTTCCTAAAAGGATTTCTGTACAACCTACATTTCTTTCCATAAGACTAACCACAGGAAGACTCTTCAAAGTTTTTGAAAGAACTGTCATAGGCCTTCTTTTCAAAAATGGTCTCACTGGTTTAAATCTGCTTACACAACCTTCCAAGAAGGAACTTCCATGGTATAAGAAAATGCACTCCACTCAATGCAAACAAAATCTTTTCTATTTATCAGCAAGTGAGAATAAATTTGCATCATTCTGGATGCTTTGCATGCTGCTTCTCCTGCTTCTCTTAAGAGAAATTGAAGAGAAAGAAAAGAAAACAGAACAATGCAATAGAGCAAAACCATCCTTCCCTGGTACGGCCTGGCACAGAGATTTAGGGGAAACAGACTGCTTAGCAATGTGATCCCAACTCATTGTACCGCTCACTGGCATTGTTGATGGAAATGTCTTGGTTTCCCCCCTTCTTTTCCAGGGTACAGTAGCTAGTCTTAATCATTCATACTCTGTTCTCAAACTACATGAATTTTCAATGAATCAAATTGAATTCGTTCCACTAAAAGAAATTTCTGAAACATAGAAGCAGGAACTGTATGCTCAGTTCTCTACGATTTCAGAAATATCGAATGCCCATCCCATAGCAACTCTTCACAATACTGAGGCATGCTACCCAAAGAAAAACTACTCACAGAATTACAGATGAACACAGATGTGTGAGAAATGATCTACAGAGTCAGAGGTGCAGGTGTTTCTTGGATAGGGTCTCAGGAGGCACTCTGCCCTCCTGTGAGCTGAGGACAAGTGCTCTGGTCCTCTGAGTGACAGATCTGTATCTGGCCACCAGGGAAGCTCCTCAATATAGCAGTTTGATTAATTGACTGATTTTTGTTTCTACTTGTTTTTGACCTAAAAGTCGTTGAGCTATTTATTGTTGGGGCCCTGCAATTCTGCACCCCTGGTTAGACATATTTAGTCAATGGTCCCAAGCCCAGCAAGTCATCGGTTTTGTCTGGTGCTGCCCCCTCTTTCAGTGGCAGTTGCACATGCCCTTGATTGTTCCTTCTGTCAGCTTTAGTAGACTGCCTTCCTTCAGCTCTCGGTGCAGCAATTGTTTTGACATTTTGTTTTCACACATTTTGTTCACAAGCACAGATAGGAGCTGGATCAAAATAAGCACAGAGTGTCTTCTTCATTAGACTGGGTGATTAACTTATCAGATTGTGAGTATCCTTAAGTCCAGGATTTGTGCTCCTGGCTGGATTCAGAGGAAACACCTGTAAGTTTAAGTTTTGTGGGTAATCCCAGATCCCCTTGTTCTAAGAAGTCACCTTGGAGTCAGTGTTCAACTTTAATGATGAGCACATTATCTTAATAAAGGCAGAGCTGTGGCTTTCATCTGTTCATTTGTCAATTAATGTCACGCAGCTCCGTGATAACAGACTGGACTAGTCCTACACAATTGTCTCAGCAGGTTATGAAAAAGAGCAACTTAAAATGCAGCCAAGGCGGCATGAACCAACCGTGCAAGTCGCTCACCCTACCAAAAGTGGATAATTTTTCAAACATGTTTTGTTTTGTTTTCTGATTTTTGAGTTTTGAGACAGGTTCTCACTGTGTAGCTCAGGCTGGCCTCATGTTCATGCTCCTTCTGACTGAGCTTCTTGTGCTCGGATTACAAATGTGCACCACCATGCCCCACTAAGGCAGCTCACCTTTCTTGTGGAAACAATTGTATTGACTATGAAAAATTTCATTCTGAATATCATTCCTCCAATATATGTAAGCTTTGAACTAGCGTCCTAATTCCTAATGTCAACAATTGGTACATATGATGTCAAAAGTTAAATGTCTACACAGTGATGATATCATCACAAGCATTAATGCTTTCGTGAATTTGTCTATTAGAACTTATTGCATTAATAAAATGGGCATTTAGTCTTTCCATCAATACAAATCATTTTTAACATGAAAACATAAAAAGCCTAAGGTCACTATTTCCCATAAGAATCACTGCCCATCCTATCCTAGAGGAAGATGTAGCTCTATTACCAAGATGAATTAATAAGTTCCTTTTGCCAAAAGCAAGAGATGACTCAAATCACACCACAATAATTCTCCTGGCTCCAAGTAGAAATGTGTGGCTTATTTACAGGGGCAAAATACTCTCCTCTGATAATTCTAGAACTCATTTATTAACTGAACTCAACAAGCAGCATTAACCCTGTCAAGCTCAGGAATACAATATCCTCTCAGAGATTCAACTTTGGACAGACATTGATCAAAGAATTAAGAAACCCCAGGTGTGATAAATCCTATGAGTGAAAGGCATGTAAAAAAAAAAACCATGAAATAATCCAGACACCACAGTGTTGTCATTAGACAGATCAAATACAAACAAATGTGAAATTTCACTTTCATATTCTTGTGGAGATAAAATGTAGCATAAATGCAAACATATTTTTGAACTACATATAGGTAGATATAAGAAAGGGTCATTGTTCTATAGTCTAGAGACTGGGCTGGACGTTCCAGCAAGAAGTAATAAATAAAATTTCAATAGTTCTACATATGAAAGGCTTACTTCTCAGTCAGGACAAACTGCCTCCATGCCTGGCAACTATTCAAGGAAACTTTCTTCAAGCAGTGAACCAGGAATCTATCCCCACTTGTACCTCATGGCTTCAGTAACTTGGGCTGTGACTTCCAGGTCATTGTGGCAATAAAGACCAAGAACGCAAGTAATCAGACTCCATGCCTAGACTCCTAGATGCTCCATCTCACTGCGAGGGTAGACATAAATATGAGGCAGAGCACAGTTGTTGAGAAATACCTCAGCCATGCACAGAAAGAGCAAGTGTGCCAATGAGTGGCATAGCTTTTCTGAGACCATTTGTTCACTGATCAAAAGGGAAGGGTCATTCAAGCTAGTTCCCAGGGGCAAGAGTATGGATGTGGTGGCTTTATACACTGCAAGGAGAGAGCCACAGAGAAAGCCGGTACCATTGTTCCTGCCACAATCTCCGGGACACAGTACTAGCACAAGAGAATAAAAATTGAACTGCACAGTTGACAATGACAAAGCTAGCCTAGGGTCTGTCCATGGAACAAGGCCAACCAATCTGGCGGGGCCCCTGCCATCACCCTGCAGCTTTCACTGGGGAGTAGAGCACAGTGTGTAGAAAGGCTATGCAGCAAATTAACACAGACCCCAGCTCTTCCCTAATGTTCTGCAAAGTTTAAGTTGCCCTACGAGTCACTGCATTTTCACCCAGTTTTGTTACTGGACTGGTCTAAAATTGCCTAACCGAGTTAACAGACCCAGTTTTACAAAAAAAGCTAAATATACTCAGTTACATAATTACATTTTTATTCTGAGGGGAAAAACAAAACATTATCCTGGGTCACAGATGAGGTATATTGCTTGGCAACTGACATTACTATTCCTTGTTTTCCAATTATGGAATCAATGGCTGTGATCTAAATTATACATCCTTTCTTACCTAACTAAAAACCAAGAAACCAATAAAAGAGCAATTCCTGGTTATAGTTATGATTCCCAATTGTCTTTGGCAAGATGGAAACTTAGGTGGTGTTTATCTATTGAGAAATATTTTATTTAGTTATACTGTACTGTCTTAAGCAACCATCCTGAGCACCAGTATATCTGGTTAATATTCTCCTTTATTGCTTTGGTGACTGATACAATTATTCAGTGCACAGCATGACAACTGTATACTTGGGAGCCTGTGCAAGTGACAGTAGGCTCGTTATTAGGTGTTTTAGTTCCCTATCTACCTCTGCAGGCTGTTCACAGCCAGAGCAGAGAGACAGTGTGCACTAACATCAAAGGTAATATCAAAAATAGGGACTATGAGGCATCTCTCGAAATGTCTTGTAACTGTGATGAGTCACCTGTCCTATTCAGGGAGGTCATGGAGACCCCACTAGAAGGACTTGAACCAGTGTCCAGTCTGCAAAGAGGAGGGTCAGCACAGGAAAACCTTTCCTTGATGCTTCCAAGAGTGAAGCCATGGTCTAGCAAGACTTTCTGACTTATCTTCACACAGATGGAACTGGTAAAACAAAAGCCTAGGGAGTCAGGGCTCCTCCAAAGCCCATCTGACCCACTTGAGGAACAGATACTCAACTGACCTTGGGAATAAAATAAGTTTGTTTATTTGGGCCAACTGTATGATCTTAAACACCCAACAGGAAAGTATAACCAACGATTCCTACTTCAACACTGCAGTGCATACCTGCTGTCAAGAAAGTCAAACCCACCATTGTTCTAACCTAACCATTAAATGTTGGCTAATCTCTTTTCTTTCCCTGTCTAGAAGCCATTTGGGAGGGAACTTACATTGATTCTACCCACTCCAGCAAGCTATCGAAGTACCTGAAAACAAATCCTGACTTCAAGACTCTCAAGTCCAGCCTTGGCAACCAAAAGAAAAACAAGGAAAGACACAATAGATGGATGTTCTTGAAAGTCCTAAGCAAGAAATTGTAATGGGCTTTACCATGGGCATTTGAAATGTCCCTGTTCTGACTTTTCTGGTTTCCTGTCTAGAACATATAACGCTAACTGCTCTTGCCTTTACTTCTTCACATCTCCCAAGTACCCGTTAAGACTTTCTTTTCCCCCTACAGCTAACAGTTATGCAATTCAGGGGTCCTTTAGACAGACTCACTGAATGGGCACCCCAATTTGCCACAATCTATGTCCATGTTCAGCCTCTAAGAACTCAGAGCGGTCAGTGCCCCAATTCCCAATAGGACCTCTTCAGAGGGTGATGTGATAAGAATAGGAGGTAGAAGTTGGCTAGGCAGTTTAGGGTAAAAAGACCCCAAGGAAAAGTAGCCAGTTTCTTTTTTGGCTAAATCCAAAAATTGTCCTGGTACCTTCAAACAGCTTACTCTACACCAAAGGCCAAAGTATTAGGGAGCTCTTATCTAATTCCTGAAAGATTTTAGGGTATACTAAATAGATGGGCAGAATATAGAGTGTGTTAGTGAGGCAGTGAACTGTTTCTGCCTGGAATCCCACCTCCCAGGGTCGTTCAATTAATAAAAACCAAAAGGAGGACATGTAGGGCACAATGCAAGGTGAACCTTAGCCAGGTCATCTGCTATGAGGAATAGAAGAATGGCTCCCATGGGCATGGTGCTCTGCTCTGGCTAGTCATGAGACCAGCTTCTGCCCAGCATCTGGAAAGAATCTGCCTACCTGGGGACAGACTTACTATTGGCTGTATTTGGAACCCCACCTCATAAGGCCATTGGCTAACTAGACCTACCTTTGAACTTCCTTGATTAAATGGTGCTTGCAGCAGTTTGCCACTGCCTGCTTCCCACTCAGCCCCCTGAGTCTATGTGTTGATTCTGAGCCTACTCAAACCCCCCCATGGCGGAGACCCTTCTGTCCCCTCGGGCTGGCCCTGAGCACAGGGACCCCTAACAGTCCTATAAAACAAAAGAGGTGAAAGAGAATTTGATACATGTAACTGGAAGGAAAAAAGGTCAAAGATTCCAAAGATAACAATAAAACTACAAAGGCTTGAGAAATTAATTTACCCATAGCAAAGGGATGATCCTAAGAAAAATAACATGCTGGACTTATTGAAAAATAAATGGCTGTTCCAGAGAATTGAATAAAAGTGAAAATGCTGAAGTGTATAAAGGATATTTGAAGCAAAACTATATCATTTTTTCTAAAAATAGTAAGAGAATGGTACGGTTCTGGGAAACTTCAGGAAGATACTGTCAATTTTCATTCAAATGAGAATCTAACATTTAGAGTATTTTGAGGGGGAAAAACGTGATTCAGTAAATGATCTTTTATTATTGTTAGTAGAGATTGTCTCTTAACTAAACAATATTTGACCTTTTAAGCTTAATTTATGCAATGCCATATCATGTCATCATGAAAATGATGTTTATGTGAGAACATTTTAACAGATGTTTCTCTATGTGTTGATGCATATGTTTATCAGTATTGGACTAGTGGAATACGAATCTGCATGAGTAGCTGCTGTGTGTGGTACAATGTGCATATCTGTAGGAAATGAGTACATGTGTGTGACTGTGCCTGTGAGTACAGAATATGGCACTGCAAATGTGAGTGAGAATGCATAAAAGCATGTGAATTTGAGTGTCCTGTGAGCTGTTGCTGATAGCAGAACACTCAGCAAAATAAAGTCACCCGAACTCTCCTATGCACCCATCTTCATCCTGAGTGCTAGGAGTCTAGCACACCCTGCTGAGGTGTGCTTCTACAAGCGTTTCTTTTGTTTATTCTTGCTACTCTTCTGAATGCTTATAAAATTTGGAAAAATAGTGTTTGATTGAGAAATTCCTGGAAGTGTTAAGTGTCTTTATTACTCTGTGCTAATGGAGTCACAGATGTTTACTTATGAATAATCATTTCTGCAGAGCAACTATAATAATCACAATAGTTAACTTGTATTGAGAAAATAACTATGTGCCCGACACTGGGCCCATAAGTCCATTCTCTATATCTCAGTTATGATCACAGCACTCTTTTAACATGGCTACACTCAGGAACATCCTTTTAAAGATACGGAATGTGAAAGGCAATCTGTGTGACTCCTTCAAGGTCTGTGCGTGAGTGGGTGAGTATGTATGTGTGTACGCACTCAAGTGTGTGTGTGAATGAGTGTGTGCATGTGTGTGTATTCTCTGCTGTTTATGTTGAGTAAATTCTATTGGTCTGTTCTCAACTTCACTGACTATGTCCTTTACCATCTCTAGTTTCCTACTGAGCATACCCCTCAAGGTTTTACTTTGGTTATTGGGTATTTCAGCTCTGAAATGCAATTTCTATTGATAATTGGGTAAGTAGGTAAATGGAATGATTGATAAATAAAAAGATAGGTTGATAGATGATAAATAGATATATAGATAAATACATAAGTGACAGACGGATATAGGCATAAATTCCACTTCCTTGATGAGATTTCCTAACCATTTCTGAAGAATGTGCAGTGGCTTCTAGAGCACTTTATGATGGTTTTAATATTCTTATAATTTCAAAATCTGACCCATATGGCACCTGATTCTACCGTATCTTGGAATGTTAGAAACTGCTTTTGTGACACCTCAGGTCTTCTGTAATCTTTTAGCAGGCAGTTTCCACAGTGAGGCAGTGCAGAAAGTGGGAACCTGAGTCTCTTCTTGTTCCCACCGGACCCTTGTATACTACTGTGACAAAAGTTAGGCAACAACTCACACGCAGACAGTAGCTCCCAGTCTGCTTCCTTTCTGCTCTGTTGACACTTTCCTGCTGAAATTGACATACTAAGTTTCACTCTACTGGGCTCTTCTGCCACTCATAGAGAGGAGAAAGGACAGAAGCAGACTGCCAACCAGACTTGTCTCCCATTACTCACTTTGTCACTACTGGATAAGGGTGGAGGTTCAGTACACGCTCATCCTTCTGTCACCAAGGAAAAGTGCAGTTCTACTGTTACCGCAGCAGCCTGCATGTCCCCCATGGAGCCTCAGTGCTATAGAGCAGGACAGGGACCAAGGTCACCACCAGGTCTTACTGACACTACCTTGGCAAGAGAACCATGCACATGCAGCCTGGTTCGTCTTGGCAGAGCAAAGACAATGGGCTGGCTGTTTGGTCCTGCCAACACTACCGGGTGGGAGTGCTGAAACATTATTCACTTCTCCCTGCTAAGCCTTGGTGATACCATCCTGTGGGTTAGCACAGACTTTATGTCTACTTCCACCCAGAGAGAGGAGAGGAACAAAGGGACATTTACTCATTGGTGTAGAATAGGATGCTTGACTAAAGTGCTTGGCAAGAATAGGCTAGGTGGGGCCAAAGTGCTTCCTGGTTCTTTGCTGGGAAATGTGTTTTCTCTGAGCATTTTATGACTGTGCCTATTTTGGGCTCTGGTTTGAAGGCTTCTGCAGAATCTTTTCAAGATACATGGAAAATAATGAGGCCACCCAGGAATTCACCACATATCATTCCCCAAACCCCAGGGCCCTAGGCAATGAGTTCCTTCATCTTTCAAAAGTGTCCTCTGCTTTTTCATGGCACCAGAGATTAGTCCAGCCACGTTTCATTTGAAGGGGAGGATACAGGAAGAATGGGCCTATTTCATCTTGATGGAACCTGAATTATCTAAAGTCTTATAAATAGTGAGGCCAGAGCTTAACCCTAAGAATTCTACTCACAGAATCTTTGTTATGCTAGCAGTAGTAATAAAAAATAATTCTGTGTGTATCTGTATGCTATGGCTGTCATAACAAAATGTCATGGGATGGGCAGCTTGAAAAACGGAAATGTATTTGCTTACAGCTCTGGAGACTAGAAGTACAAGGTAAAAGTCTCTCCTGAGACCTCTTTTCTTGGTTTGTATTATGTCTTTTCATAATCTTGCCCTCTGTATGTCTATACATCCAATTTTGTCCTTATAAGGCTAGTAAAAATGGATTATGACATGAATTAATAACTTTATTTCATCTAATTGCCACACTAAAGTGCTATTTCTGCTGTGATGGCTCACAGATAGAATCTAAAATCACCCAGGAGAAAGCTTCCAGGCACACCCGTGAGGGATTATCTAGGTTAGTTATCTAGACTCCATGTAGGAAGACCTAACACACAGCACCGTGCCCTGGACTGGGATCCTGAACTGTATAAAAAGGAGACAGTGAACTGAGCACAAAGCCATCACTGCTGATTCTTTCTTAATTGTCCACTCAATGTGATCAACTGCTTCAAGCTCCAAACACCTGGAGCTTCCTGCCATGATGGACTATACTTGAACTGTGAACCAGAGTAAATCCTTTCTCTCTTAAGTTGTTTTAGTTAAAGTATTTTATCATAGCAACAGGAAAATAAACCAAGATATGTATTTTCTGTGATAGTGGTGGGTTTTCTACATATGAATTTCTGGAAGATACAATTCAGTTCATAGTAATATTTTATACAGCAATATAAGGTGCAAAGCACTATGCTACATAATGGTATGATACTATACGTATGAATTACATATACTATAAGAAAATAGCCTGAATATATAGTTGACTGTTGGCATCAGGGTGAATTCACTAATTTACGCATTAACCATAATTTATAACCAATTGGTGTTAATGATACCTGGTCATTCTTTTTAATAGCAAGGAGACTCAGATTACACCTGATTGTAGGTGGGGTAAATAAAAGAAGTAATTACCTCCCCTAATTACCTCCCCCAACTACTCTGAAAAGTATTGGAAATCCACTGATTAAGTCTCTCCAGTTCCTGAAAATACAACCACTAGTGTGGCTTTCTTCTCTGGCCCTGGGAAAGGAAGGTTGCTGGGGACAGTCAGTGCCTCTCAGCTTCTTGTTAGGGGACTGATGAATTCATCTTAGATCCCAGTACCCATTTCCACGGTTCCTCTAAAAGTTCACTCACCTGACCTACAGACCACCAGTATAAAAGAATCTTAAATTTAAGAAGTTTCTAAACACTGCATACAGCACATTAGTCTTTTATAAAGTCAAAAACATCTAAAATAAACCTGCATTTACTTTCTGGAAATACTATGTCAATGAAATAAACTATTTACATAGAAATAACATAGAAAGAGGATATTGAGGTACAATTTAGAGTAACAGTTACTCTTGGCGAGCAAACATCCAGAGAATGTGATGGGCACAGAGGCTGTTCATTTACTTTTCTCACTGCTGTTACAAATGCCCTGTGAATACAATGTAAGGAAGAAATGATTTATTTTGGCTCACAGTTTGAGGGTAGAATCCACTATGGAGAGGAAGCCATGGTGACAGGAACATAAAGTATCTGGTCACTTTGCACCTGCAGTTGAAAAGTAATGCATGGTGAACGCAGGTCCCCAGCTCACTAGTTCTCTCCTTTGTCTTGGTTTAGGACCCCGTCCTATAGAATGGTGCCACTCATGTTCAAGTGAGTCTTCCTCAATTAACCCAATCTAGAAACTCCTTCTAAGACATTCCCACAGGTTTATCTCATAGGTAATTCTAGGTCCTGTCAAGTTAACAGTCAGTATTAACCATCCTAGAAACACACAGCAGGCTACGTTTGGTTTGAGTGGATGGGTTCAAAGATGATCATTATGCTATTTAAAATAACAAAATAACTGCTTAAATAGCTGAAAGAAGGGAGCTGAGTTACTGAGTTGTCCTGAGTCTTACATCAGGCAAGATTTGGAATTATCATTACTTTCTTCTCCTCTCTCATTCTCCAAATTGGTGAAGATTTTATTATATTTATGAAAAGATGATATGGTTTTCTTATTTAAAAAAAAATATCTTGCAGTTGCAGAAAAGGAAACAATAGCAGATCAATATTCAGGGACTCACATCCTCAGCCTCTTTACCTGAAGAGTTTTCCAAACTCTCTCAACCCTAACTTCAGAGGTTCCGATTCAAGAGCTGAAAATCTCTATCATATGCTGAACACTGAGCCATTTCTTGGCAAGCTACCTTGCTTTCAGGGGCATAATTTAGTGAATAGAATGCATTAACATACTCCCTCCTAAAACTTCACTTTCATTATATTGCTTTCTCCAAAAACTCTGGCTGTCCACCCTTACTTCGTAAATCTAACTCTTCCTCCTACCTTTTCCAAGTCTTCTGCACTCTGGCTTCACTCTAATGACCCAAATTCCCTTGCACATCTCTCATAGCCATTTGCACTCAGGCCAAGTTTCCCTATTACCATATGGGAAGCCCATGAGCAGCTCTGGCCTGTTATCCCTGTAGGCCTTGTCGGGAAAGATCTCTCCTGTATCTCTCCAAATCCTACAAATTCCTCCAGACCAGATCCCCATCTTCCATTCCTACACAGGCCTTTTCTGATTTGCCAGCATGTTGGAGCCTCTAACGGGCTCCTGTGAAGTGACCCATAGGTTTGCTTCTCTCCTCACAGACAGTACATCATCGTTGTGTTTGACTTTTTTCTTTCTCCTCATTCATTTATAATTTGGATTATGTTGAAATTTCTGGGTATTTAAGGTATCATTAACTTGGTTCTCCCCTCCAAGAGCCACCTTTAGGCTTTATTTATTCCAAGGTTGATGCTTGACCATGCTGTTGGTAGCATATCACACTAACCGCTGATTCTCTTCAACTCTTCAAAAGGCAGGGGTGCCTTTCAAATCTAAGCCATAAGCTCCTTCCCTAAGAGTTTTGGATTCAGTACCCAGAGCAGTAATCAAGAAAGGAAGAAATAGAAGAAACCTGGTTTAGAACAGAGGGAACAGGCACAGCTCAACAGAACTAGCAAAATCAGGGCTGGAATAGTGCTGCCAGAGCTGTGTGCCTGCCTCAAGGTTCTGAGTCCCAGCTGATTTCTCATCCTTGAGTTTGGTGACACCTCTCAGTATTGGTGAATAAATTTCCCCCTTTCAGTTTAGCTACTTTAATAGGATCCTCATTACTTTCATCCCAAAGAATTAATCTTCTTTATGTTCTTTTCTTCCTGGGGCTAACATCTGCCCATCACTCTCCAGTGTCCTGAGGTCTTTTCCAACCTGCCAGCCACAGGACTGTTCCAGTCCCAGAAGAGGAAAAGACTGTTGCTTGTCACAGATACCTGAGGGAGGAAAGTGGATACCAAACTCTTCTCTCATGGACCCCCAGGTTCTTCCTGTGAGTCTGAAACAGACACATCCAGTACCCCAAGAACCACATTTCTTGGTCTTAGCATTAGCATTCCTTAACTAAAGAGAGAAATGCAAGATTATATTTTAATACCTTCTCTTATATTGGGCAAAAATAGAGGCAGCACTAAATTATATTCTTATCATGGGGAAATCATATCCTTACACTTCAGAAAATTATCTCCTTAATTTCTACCTCTAAAGAGCAAAGCATACACTTATCAATCAATTCACTCAGTGCTTTGGCTACTGTTTCATTTAGGGTTTCCACATTTAGCTTACTTCCTTATTCCTAAAGGGTGGGTTTTAGAACACAATGATTCAGAGCATATTTTAAATATCTAAAATAGTTACGTATTCACTCTGTGACCAAAGCAAGACTTTCGCATTCCTCCAACCTGGGTTTCATAGATAACGTTGTGGCTGGTATCCCAAGCCACACTGTGACCATAAAGAAATGTTTCCAGTTACTTTGCACTGAATCTACAAAGTGCATATATTTTTGCCTGTCAAGTATGCAAGCCTTTGAAAAATTCTCTGTCAGTGCTATGAATTCTGTGGTGCCCATGGTATTTTACCACAAAAAATAAACAGTTGGCAGTGGTAAACGGTCAACAAGGGGACACTTCAGGTCCCATGGAAAAGCTAGAACAATAGAAGGTCAAAAACCCCAGTTCCTGCCCACCCCCAGGTCTGCCCCTGTGGACCAATTAAGCAACACATTCAGATGTTGGCAGTTCTCCTTATTTTCAGAACCACGGGCCCAATTACTGGGCTCCAAACCGCTCCATTTTATAGCTAAAGTGATTTACAGCCAATGTTTTCATTGCACAGTACGTGTTCCTCTTTGTTAAACAAAAGTTCACAGAGAAGAACTGCGACTGCGGATGGGAAGAGGGAAACACGCACGCAAAAAGATCTAAGTCCCAAAGCCAAGTGCAAAGGACGGAAAAAGCAGCAGTCTTTGGACCTCAGCCTTTATTCTTTTGGACTCAGTGCCAAATGTGTATTTAGAGACACTGCAAAATATCATCAATTTAGAATTTATTTTTTGCCTTTGTTGGAAAATCTATTCTGCTACAGAGTTTGTTGAATAATAAACCTAATTCAGTTACTAAAAGACAAAAAATTACCAATTTTGCTTTACTATGGACTAAGATTGACTAGCAGAGACCCACTTCATTGTTTAATGTGTAGCTACTTAAAAATATTAAGAGTGAAGGATAGGAAATGAATCTCAAAACTTAATATGTATATTGATGGAACATCAAACTTCATCTCTCATCATCTGCTCAGAGGAGAACAAATGGTATATTTCATGGAGAAATATGGGGGGCAATAGCCACCTCACTGATATGACTGCCTAAAACGCAAACAAGACCATTCTTTCCTGACCTGTGCCTTCTCATTCTTCTGTGTGTCTGTGTGTATGTGGCTGCATGTGTGTGTTTGTGTATATATGTGTCTGTGTGTGTGTCTGTGTGTGTGAACATGTTAATATGGATGTACATGTACGTGAGGGTCCACATGTGTAGAGAGGTCAGAGGACAGCCTCAAGTGTTCCTTGAGTGCCCATCATCTTGTTTTTCGAGACAGGGTCTCTCATTGGCTTAGAACACACTGACCAATCAGGTTAAGCTGGCTCTCCAGTCAGCCCCAGGGATCTTCCTGTCTCCACCTCACAAGCACTAGGATTACAAGTGCATGCCACCAAGTTCAGCCTCTTACATGAGTTCTGGGGATCAGACTCAGGTCCATCTGTTTGCCTAGCAAGAACTTTAGGAACTGAATTGTTTTCCCCAGCCCCTGACTTACATCTTCCAAATTAGTTTTTGCTCAGAAGTTGTTTTTTATTTTTTTGGTATTGTTGTTGCTGTTGTTAATTAAGAAGCTAAAAGGACAAAAAGAGGAGCAAATTCAGACTTAGAGAATGGTAGAAATTACCTGTTAAAAGCCTTTGTACTCAGTTATTTTTCAGAGGAAGGTTTAGCCTTCAGGGACTTTTTTTTGGTAACATTAGTGGTTGTCACCACTAAGATGAAAGTGGTGTCTAGTAGGCCAAAGCTGGAGATTTTGTTAATTATCCCAAAATATGCAGGAACAATTGCCCACAACAAAAAAATTATCAGGTCAAAATGCCACCAGACTTAGCAACTCTTAGTTCAGCTAACTAAAAGCAGGCAGATTTCAATAAGGTTCTATCTCATCTGAGCAAGGTGCCCAGGGTGAAGAGGAACCAAGAAAAGGCCAGGGGGAGAGGAAAAACTGAAAAAGCAATTAGTACAGATGATCACAAAACTGTCCCTCATTTTTATTGGGCTTAAAAACCAGCTGCTTACTAAAGCTTTACTAATAGCCTAATTACTTTGTCTTGTCCTAAAAGAGGATTTTACTCCAATCCTCTTCTGATACATGCTAAAAATTCTCCATTAATTTTCCCTTTACTTACCCTCTGGTGACTTCTTTCTGGACATTATTGTTGAAAACTTTGCAGTTGATATTCAGGAAAAAAAAAGGGCCTTGTCTATAACAAAGTTTAATATGTAGCCACTGAAAATTATGTGTATGTGTGTGTGTGTGTGTGTGTGTGTATGTTTTTTACTCATGAAACAATGCCTTGAGAGAAATTTCCACCAACTTAATATCAATTCACCAGATATACTGAGCCCTGTCCCTCTGTAAGTCTTTAAAAATGTTAATACCACCAGACTTATTCTTGCTCCTAGCACCCCAGATCTCTGGACATACATACATGTAGATAATATACTCATATACATAAAATAAAAGTAATAAATAATTTTTCTAAAACACAATAAGTCTATTTCCACTGAGTGTAAGATAACATGGAAGATTCTCCCTGTTCAGGGAGATAACTTGTCCCAACGTCATAGTCAGGAACAAGCCTGGGATTTGGGTCCAAGCTCATCTTCTGTTCAAACCTGGTACTCTTTGATACTAGACTCTACTGCTGGGTTAAGCAGAGTTTGTTGGGAACTCTTTACTACAGAGTTTTTCAGGGCCTTTTGTTTAAGTCTGGTCTTGCTTCTATAACAAACCTTAAACCTGATAATCTATAAAGGTCTAAATTTATTTCTCATGGTTTTGGAAGGCTGAGAAGTGCCAGGTCATGGTGCCAGCAGATTCCATGTTGAGTGATGGTTTATTCCACAGATGGCCTTTTCTCAAAACATCTACACATAGTGGAAGGGTGACCTGGAAGAAGATATGAAAAAATGGAAGTGGAAAAAATGGAAGGGTAGAAAGGGTGACCAGCTCTTTGCATCTCTTCCACGGTCACTAAAGCCATTCATGAGGCTCCCCCTCACATCTTAATCTCTTCCTGATAGCCCTAGCTCTTAACTTTGGTAATTTAAGTTTCAACATATACATTTGGGAGAATGCATTCAGAGTCACAGCACCTAATAGGCTAGCTCTAAAGGAATTTTCCAAACTTGGTTATCCAGTGTTCCCTTTCTACCATGGAGCATCCTTCATGACCAGTGTTCTACAAGACCTCTTCAGGTCTTCAGAACCAAGCCCTGTTCTACTGGAAGATCCTGGTCGGAAAGACATCCAGAGAGTTCTTGGCACATGCTAGCAGTTCACTAAATGAACTTGAGCCTGTGAGCAAAGGATTGCCCTTGAAGAGCTCAGTTAAACAGCACAGGTACCATCAGGCTTGTGAGACGCCACATGTCCCAAGGGTGGCATCAAAAGAGCCTCAGGCTTTATGGAGAATTTCTTTCAGAACTGAAACCAAGTACAGTTTTTTCCCTGGTAGCTCATGTTGAAGCTTTTACCAATGAACAGCTGGAGAGTATTAAAAGCTGTGTGAAAACTTTCTTTCCTGCTAGAACAAAAGACATTAAAATAAATTGCCAAAAGAGATTTGGTGACTTACAAAGTGACCTGCATTATGAGCATTTTGGTCTGCTGTAGCATTAGCTCCCAAAAACTGAAAACGGAGTGTCACTGTTGAATAAATTTCCATAGCTCCATAACAACTTTTGTGCTTTTCAAAACCTGTCTATGTGTTCCTTACTTTTATAGTCAATATTTAATTGGGAGCATAACTCTGAGGAGAATCTGAGTCTGGGAAACAAGGATAAGCCAAGTTAAAAGCATTGCATCCTGCAGGTCACATATTCTTTAGGGTAGCCAAGAGGAGAAACAGCAAAATAAAACCAGATGTGAATTTGATGTAATTACAACCATCCCTTCCAACATGAACAGCACATTCAAATTCACATTTTTTCCCCACTTGGAATCAGTTGCATCACTGAATTCTTTCAAATAAATGAAAAATTGAGCAGCACTTGCCAGAAAAAATTACACGAAGCTCCCACATGAATTTTGAAAGCGCATTTGCATTTGAATGATGCAAATTGTGATTTAGTATAATGAAGTCCATGTTAAGAAAGAAAAATTATGTGAACAAGCTAAGTTCCAGTCAAGTCTACTGCTAGTCCTAATCCTAACATATTAACATCTCGTCAGAATGGTGTTCAGTAAAACAAAGTAAGTGATATTCATTTTGACCCCACTATACCCACAAGTCTCAAAAGAGAACAAAATGTGACCAATATATTTGTTTATATCCTATTAATTCGATCTGAAGGGTTCCCCATAAACAAAGACTGCTTCTGGCCAAGTCTTCTTTGGTCCAGCAGATCTGGCATTCTGGTTTCACAGTAAGAGTGAACCTTGCTAATACACATTCATGTTGTGATTATGAATTAGCATGGTAACAAACTTGGATTATGAAAAATCATAACTCTTCTGTAAAAGCATTCATAATTTGACAATCTAACTATAAGCAATTGTAAACATAATTCCTTATGTTCAAATACAGATAGGGTTAGGATGCAATCAGTGTTGTTCAGTTTTTTCTTAGAATCTTGGATTCATTTCAGTTCTAAGCCTGAATATCACAATGTAAGAAGGCAGCTAGACATACCGACAGAGGCTGTTAGCTCTACTGCGTGTTTCTGCACAGAATGTGCTTCCATCAAATAAACCAGAATCACTTTCCACAAAGCTCTTCAGCACTCTTTGTTGCAATATTTTATTATTTTTATTTTTTGTGTATGGGTGTGTTTCCTGAATGTATGTAAGTGCACTCGTGTTATGCAAGGGACAGAGGTCAGAAAAGGGTATAGAATGCCCTGAAACTGGAATTAAGGATGGTTGTTTCCTGCCATGTGGGTGCTGGGAACCAAACCGGTAAAAGCAGCCGACTCTTAACCATTGAACCATCTCTCCAACCCCCCTCAACACTCCTAAGAACAACAAAAACTAAATCTAGTTGCTCTTACAAAAGTGTATTGTACATCTCCTGAAAGGATCTGCTTCCCTGCAGCAAAGCATCTCACACTCACATCTCATTCTTCCTGTGGAGGGATATGGAGAATCCAGCACCCTTCCCTCCTTCTCTGACATTCCTCTAAAGCCTCTCCTCCCTCTTCCCACCCCACTTTACTTGGGTTTTCTCATTTTCCTTCCTTCTTTCTAACATCCTCTCTAATCACACAATCGAAACTGTCACACAAGTGGAGGACTACCAGGTCCTAAGCTCCGAGGCAAATTCCTCTTCTGAACTGTCACTGAGTCAATCATGCACATTTATCAAAGGCATCCTTCCTCTGCACTCCTTATCACAGTTAGTAATATTTGCCATCATCCAAGGAAGATATGTAGGGGTCATAATAAATTCTCTGTCCTCCTTTATGCACTCTTCCAATAAATCTACTTCCTGGAACATTCTTGAACTAGTTCCTCTTCTCTATCTCCCGCCACTGTTTCAGTTCAGGTCGATTATATTCCTTCCAGGGAGTGTGGCAAAGCTCACAATGGGACTCTCCAGCTCCAGTTTCATCCCATCTCCTTCACTGCATCTGGAGTGATCTTTCCAAAACACAAGCATGTTGATGCTGTGCCCATTTTGGTCACACTCAGAGAAACTTACTAATCAGTCCCTTTTTTTTGTCCTGTAAAAGAAATATATACCAAACAAGTTTTGCAGACAAATATATACAAATGAATTATACTCTTAGGAGCAGAAGTCTGGGCTAAATAAAGGAAGAAATAGTCAGAAAGAAAGAATTGCAACTTCACAAAGCATTTCCCACAGCTCATCAGTTCTAGACTATTAGTTAACAACAAATCTAAGGAAGAAATTACAAAAAAATGATGAAGATTTTTAAAGTTCCATGAAAATATTTGAAAAATAAAACATTTTCCAGATCTCACAGACCTGTGTAAAATCAAAGGATATTTTCTTCAATCTTTGTAAGATTTTTTTAAGTTAATCTTTCATTCTCATTATCGTGAATAGTTCTATGATATTTTTATGGCCGCCTACCTGCTTAGAAGACTGGAGTTTCTGATAGGATTCTCTACTCGTGATAAATGCACAGGAGGGAAGAGTTTCAAAGGGACTGTGATTCAGTAATAGAAACAAAAACCTTTACAACATCTTTTTCAGGAGTCCCAGTAACTTCTATACCATGTGAACTTGTCTCCTTTGTGAGCAGCATCATACTGGAGGAGGAAATGGATCCCACTAGTCTTCAGTCACTTTTATGGAATAAAGCAGAGTGATTCAATAATAGATTCTTTGGCATCCTAAATAAATGTTTTTTCTTGGTCTTGTGGTTTTTTTAATAAACACATACTAGGAGAAATAACAAGAATTTCTTCACAAGTTCCCAAAGAAAATACTTTGTATTTAATTTGTCTAAACATATTGTGAAAAGCAATATTTAAAGGACTGTGTATCATGCACAGTACACATCAACATGTTGTCTTAAGCAAATTTTTGGAATTCTCTGATTTGTTTCTTTGTGAGAGTATACATGTATGCATGTTTATGAGTATGTGTTTATGTATGTAAGTACATGTGTGTGCATACACCTGAATACATGCATAAGCATAGAGGTCAAAGGACAACATTAGGTGTCTTCCTCAGTCACTCTTAATTTTTGAGACAGACTTTCTCGTTGAACCTGGAGCTTACTGATTTAGCTAGACTGGCTGACCAGTAAGAGTCCCAAGCATCCTCCTCTCCCTAGTGCTGGACCACAGGAGCATGTCGTATGGGTGCTGAGGTTCTAAACTCAGATTTCCATGCTTGCTTAGCAAGCACATTCCTAACTGAACCATCTACCCAGTCCCGATTTGTTTGTTTTTATAAAATCCATAGTACATCCTCATTTGCAGTAGAAAAAAATTAAAAGACAATTCCCTTAAATTTTTTAATTTAAATTTGAGGAGTAATGAACTCTGAAATTATTTAGAAAACTATATGGAAAATGCGATTAGATTCCCTCTGCTTTAAAAAAAAATAATTTCACTATTTTTATTCTAGCTTCTGCCATTAAATGGGCATTTTATCCTTCTAGGAATTTAAAAACTACTTCATATGCAACAGAAGACTTGAAAATAATGAGAGAGGACATTCTCAATCATTATAACTCCAATCTTCTATCTAAATGCAGTTATCAAAGGAGGTTGATACCTCCATATGTTGGATAAAGAAAAATAAGGCTTATAAGTGAAAACAAGAGCACTCTAGGAAGATATGCCAACAAAAGATTAACGTATGAAATGCTAATAAGATAGCAGAGGAAATGATAAGAAAATTAGCCTATTTCTCCAGGCTGAACCAAGGAGATAACAGTGTATCATAATCCAAGAATTTTTTGTTTCTTTTATGAAAGTGCATGTATACTTTGTCCTATTTTTTTAGTGCTAATGGAATACATATATTTCTAAAGACCCCAAAACAGCACAAATTGTGGATACTTTAACTTTACCCTTTTAAGGAGACCTATAACTCATGGATTAAAGATTTATCTTTCTGTTTTAGCTCTTAGTTGAAGGGCCCTAATCCCATAGATGTCAACCCAGGGCTATGTAGAGCATTAACTGAAAATGTCAAAAGTGTAATTCTTCATTACAGCAGAAATAGAATTATAAAAATTAGATCCTTCAATTACAAATGACATTTACCACTCTAATCAAGGTTAGTCTTACATTTGGCTGGGGTCAGGGGTTGAATAAGAATGATACTCTCCACCAAAATAACTCTGGCACAGGTCACACACTGAAGTTTTGCCTCTACCTTTAGGAATATTTCTGCTTTCCTGCTCCTGAGCTACAGTAGCTGTAATAATAACTACATTTCATAAATGGTTTTCACATATCAGATACTATGTTCAGCTCCTTGAGACTATAAAGGAGCCTTTAAACACGGACACCAGTCAGACATTATGCATTCAAACCCTGGCTCCTGGGAAAATTACCTAATCTTATTAAATTCCAGTTTTCTCAAGTGTGAAATGAATACATACTATCTATATGGTGGGTTGTTGTCAAAAAGACACGGAAGATAACAACGAGTGAAAGACAAGGAATTTTCTCAAGATCACACACATCTGAGACATGGGAGAACCACATTTAGTCCCTTAAACTCCAAGTTTTCTGATTCCTGTAACTTCCCACGATATCATGACCCACAAGAAGGTCCCAAAAGTGGAGAGATACTATCTTAAACACTGACTTGGAAAAAAGTAGCCTCTGGCAGGGCATGTTGGTATACAGCTGTAATCTAAGGACTTGGGAGGCTGATGCAAGGAGGATAGAGGGTTCAAGGGCAGCCTGGGCTGCAGGGTGAGACCCTATCTCAACCAGTCAACCAATCAATAAATAAAGGTTCTGACTCTCACATTCTTGTGAAATGCTTAGTGGTGACAGGATGTTTATCTGGTCTTCGGGGGAGACAATATTTTCCAACCAACAGTGTTTGATATACTGTGGAACTCAAAACAAAAGTGTTGTGTGACAAGACTCATGCAAACTCAAACCAGACAAAAACCCAGCATAGAACTGGGAAAATGGATAGCATTCCAATCTTAGCTAAGGAATTATTGGCAGCTGATGCCTGCTGGATGAAGGAGAGCTGGTCTTCTTCAAGGGAGGGACACTAGATAGCCTGGCCAGGCTCCAGTGGAAAAACTCAGATCAAGGGACATCTGGGGACACAAAATTGGCTTGATATGCTTTACTATATATAACAGAATGCATGGAATATGGTGGGAGGACAGGCTATGGGACAGTGTAAATAGCAGAGATGGTCTAAATATGATTAAGATGCATTATATAAAATGCACAAAATTTTAATAACAATACGTCATGAAAAAGTATTAAGTGAAAAAAATGAAGCAATAAATTATTTTTTAAACCTTAGAATTTATGATGGAAAAATGAAGTTACATTGCAGGAGGTCTGAGATGATTTAGCCTGTCCCTTTCTTATGAGCTCCATAAGAACAAATAGCCTGTTCATTTTAGTGACCACTCTATACTACCTGATGCCTGTCAATAGTCAATAGGGATTTGGGTTTGGGGGAGTTTAATTATTATTATTTTTTAATGTGTAGGAGTGTTTTGCCTGCATGTAACTAAGTGCACCTTTGCATACAATGCCCGTGGAGGCCAGAAAAGGGCATGGGATTCCCTAGAACTGGTATGAACAGCTCAGTGTTCTTAATTGCTAAGCCATCTCTCCAATTCCTCAATAAGCATTTTTAAACTAAGTTGAATTGAATCAAGCTGAATTATACTGTCTCTGTGATCTTCATCCATAATTCAGAGATACTTGATTCTGTTTTCCCCTGAAGGCTCAGGATCTTACAATGCCCCATATAATGTGCACCTAGATCACACAAAGTGTCTATAAGACCTAAAGCTACACAGATCACACATATCAACTCAAGAAAAATAGAAACATTGCACATTAAAAGATATGTGGATTATTTTCAAGTTTCTGTTTAATATAGGAGATGGTACAAGTCAATCAAGGAATATAATACTACATGATACCAATCCAGATTTGATCCCGACATTCCACCATCAGTGTAAAATCCAGAAACAGTCTTGAAGTTTTCTTTATAAGAAGGTTGCTTGAATCAAAATTTGATGATGCAGATGATAAGATGATTCTGAGGCTATTCAACATGTGCATTGTCTCCAACTCAAAGAAGCACAGAGCAGGTGGGATAAGTTGGTCTTCCTTTGAAGAAATGCTGTATCTCCTTAGCATGCATCTCTAGGAGATTTCCTTTCTCTCCCACTTCCTCATTCATTTGATTCCACAGTTGATTTTCTACCTTGTCAGGAATTTTGCCCTTTCTCCTCTGTTTCTCTCCGTTGCCCTCCCTGACAGCATCTTCTGTGCAGCCCAATGCTTTGATGAGCTCTTGCCACTGCTTTGCCCTGATAGGTTTTGGTCACATCTACTTAGAAAACTCTGTATCAGTCTGCATTTTCTGTGCCTAAACATGGGTCAACAAGTACTTGTATGTAAAAACCAGACAACCAAGCTATGCTTGTGTCTCTATAATTCATGGTATCATTGACTCTTAACTGAGCCACAACACTCAATCACCCCCTTTCTTTCTAGCTCAATGATGATACTTCAGTGTAGGGCACAATGCAGGATGGGCCTTAACCAGGTCACCTGCTATGAGGAATAGAGGAATGGCTCCCGTGGGTGTGGCACTCCTTTCTGGCTAGAGATACCAGCTTCTGCCCAGTATCTGGAAAGAACCTGCACCAATCAGATGATCTACTCGGGGACAGATTACTATTGGTTGCAGTCAGGACCTCACCCCATCAGGTGATTGGCTAACCAGACCTATGGGACCTCTTGCACTTCCTCAAATAAAGGAGCTTGCTGTCGCTTGCCCTCCCTCCGCATGCTTCTCACCCAGCTTCCGGGGTCTGTGTGTGTTTTGACTCCGTGCCTACTCACTCCCTTTCCTTTCCATGGAAACCCTTCATCCCCTCGGGCTGGCCCCGAGCACAGGGACCCCCAACAATTCCTCATTTAAACAATTCCTCATTTAAACAAATGTTTATATGGAACTTACTCTGTTCCTGGAATATTCAAATAGCTCATTTTATATCAAAGACACCATTGTCAGCATTTTGCATGTAATAATTCATTTCATTATCATGTAAGCTTACAAGGCCCATGTAATTACCACCCGACCTTATATGTGAATACCTGAAACACACAGGCTAAGTAAATTACACAAGGTCATAATCTAAGCCACTTTCTCCAAGTCTATACTCTTGACCTTGCTTCTCCATGGCCTCTCACCACGATATGAGTACAGTTATGCATTAGACAATGGTGTATTGGGTTCTGAGCAAAACAATAGTAGAAGAAATTTGAATTCTTCTTCTCAGGAGTTTTCACTGGAGAATACTGAGGTATAAAGGGGATGTATAATTTCCTCATTCTTTTTCATCAGGGAGGAAAATCTGGGATTTGAATCGAGGCACTCAGTCTCCAGAGCTGTACTTTCACCTCCAGGTTACATGTGACTGCTATGCCTAAGGTTAATACTCTGTGTGCTATGCATCTTAATCCATCTTTCAGTCTCAAGAATTTCTGTGTTATAGCCTCCGCCTGTTTCTCTTTTAATATTTAATAAGCAGGAGTTTTTCCCATCTTTAAAAAGAAACCTGATTCTGCCAGTTGACTTTTCATAACCTCTTTCAGGGTCTGTGCTAGGGCTCATGTCTGGATTACTTACTGATTTCCAGTGCTTAGTGCAGTGACTGACATGTGTAGAGGATACTCAATAATTACTGTCAGGAGATGAGTGAGTAGCTGTGGGTTAGGAGAAGGGGGACTATAAGCCCAGCCACATGATCCACCTTAGCTCATACCAAGGACTGTGAAATATTTGACACATGAACTATATTTTTAAAATTAACTCATTTCCATTTTGAAAAGGATGACATAAAGCCAGAATTTTCTCCATCTCCTTCTTGGAAAGCAGCTCGGGATACTAAAGAAAATAAAAAATAGAAATGCATATTTCATTTTGAACACTAGTAGTAGGTAGCTAAGTACAAATGAAATGGAAATGCAAACCCTCAAAAGCACAGAGGAGAGTGGTGGGTCACTGTGACTGCAGATCTGAGGAAAAGACAGCAAAGAATGCTTCCTCCCGGAGAACAGTACACAAGGTGGGCTCGTTGTTTCCCACGGGATGTAGGTGCAGAGATTGTCAGCAGTTTCCCATACCTGTCCTCATTTAAGAGAAGTGGAAACTAAATGAAAAAGAGTGTAAATAAGCCATATATGTGTGTTTCTTTAATTGGTGACAAAGGAGAAGAGATAACTCTCTTCTACATCATGAGGGAATTTAAAAAAAAAAAAAACTGCAGCAGTCTATCTACTTCGGAGCAGAGTAAAAGCAAATTAAGTTACAAAAAAGATAAGAAGGAAAATTCCAGCTAACCCACCAAAAATACTGGTCCAGGAAAAACTCACCTCCTTCAAAAACTTTTAAAGGAATATTAAACTAAGAGATAGGTTAGGAAATGTTCTTGTGTAATTACATTTTATGATTTACATGCAAAACTACCAGCATTCAGAAGTTGCCTCCAAAGCACTCACAGGATAAGAGCTAGAAAAAAAGAAAAGAAAAGAAAAGCTAACCAGGAAAAGTAAGCCACGAATGAGTTGAAATTAAGGCTAAATATCTTGCTAAAACATGCAATGTTCTCTCAAGTGAGAGTACTAAGCAGAGATACAACAGGAAATAATTAATGAAACAGAGAAAAACAAATACAAACCATTACATATTCAAAGAAAAAGAAAGGAAAGATGATCCCTTGAGGCACACAGAATAAATAGATACTGGAAAACAGACAGTAAGAGACGTAAGATGTGGGGCTGGAGAGATGACTCAGAGGTTGAAAGTTTACTCTTGCATAGGTTCTGGGTTCAGGTCCCAGCACCCACATGGCCACTAACAACTGTTCATAACTCTAGTTCCAGGGGTTCTGACACCCTTTTCTGTCCTCTGCAGGCAAGGCACACACATGGTGCTCACCTACATCCATACAGGCAAACACTCGTATACATAATCCAAAAAAAGTTTTAAAAAGAGACAGAACACATAAAAATAAAAAGGAAGCAAAAATAAATCAAAATATTTAAGAGCACACAAATATGGCTGCTTTATACTATTTTTCATTTCGGTCCCAGTTCTCTTACATGAGGATGGCTATGGAGAAAAATGAACGATAAAGACGGCGGGTAAAGGGCATCACAATGACCTGACTGAGTACCCTCAGACTCCACATGGTAAAACAGTAACCCCATGGTAGAGTTGTTGGGAGGGACCTTTAATAGGTGATTAGAGAATGAGAGTGATGCTCTGTCTATGAATCAATAACAGCTCTCAACGAATTCTGAATCTACCAGAGCTTGATCCTGGATTTCCCACCCCTAGAGCTACAAAAAATAAACTTCTGTTGTTTACCAGCTACCTACTTAAGTTACTTTATTTCAGCAACCTCGACGAGCTAAGGCAAAGATCCAGCATCTAAATAATCAGATTCAGTGAGAAAGTGCAAATAATGGAGCAGCAACTCAAGACAATTTAATTTTTTTCCTGGAGTAAAAGAAGACTTGAATGTATAGATACTAAATACCATGGTTCAGCTGGAAAAGATGACCTGAGTTCAATCCCAGGAACCCACTTGGTGGGAGGAGAGAACTGACTCTTACAAATTGTTCTCTGACCTCCCTATTTGTCACACACACACACACACACACACACACACACACACACACACACACACACATAATCAATAGATAAATAGATGTAAAAAAATATTTAAAAGAAAAGTATATCATGGATCCAATTCTATTATCAAGAGAAAAATTTAAGTGACCAAAGTCCATTATTTTCTCAATACTCTTTTGAATATGACTCCATGAGCACAGGCAATAAAACCAGAGCTAAGCAAATGGAACCACATCAAAATGAATAGCTTGCATGATGACAGAAGCAGTCAATAAGATGAAAAGACAACCTAGGAAATAGGACATATGTATATGCATCCATACATAAAGTAAGAGGTTAATACCCAAATATATATGGCTTATTCACACAGCACACTAACAAAAATATTAACAATGACTCTGCTTGAAAATAGGAAAAGGATCTGAATAAACACAATTCCAAAGAAGGCTACAAATGAGCATCATGCAAATGAAAAGATACCAGGAGTGGTGGTGTGTCCTGAAATCCCAGCACTCAGGAGACAAAATAGGATGGCAATTTTCATACCAGTCTGGGCCTGTCTCAACAACCACAAAACAAGGAAAGAAAAGGTGATCCGTCTCACAAATCATGAGAGAAATGTAAATTTCTCAAAGCCACAACCAGCTACCACTCGCTCTTGTTATGATGTTTGTTATGGTAAAACATAGCAAAACTAAAGTAACAAATTTTGGCAAGAGTATAAAGACAGGAAACTCAACCTTTTCTGGATGGAATTTATTCAGAAACAGAAATACTAAGCAACCTAACATGCTTTTAAACAGCACACTGAGCGTGACCTCTGTCATACCTGACTGGCATAAGTGTTATTTTTCAGCCACAAAATTATTAAAACAAGTAGTATTAACACATAATATGAAAATCATATAATATCTCAAATATAGTTTATTATCCACAAAGAAATATGATCAAATGGAACTAGTTCCAGCGTTTAATATGTTCCTGTAGCTTTCCTGGTTTTGCTGTTTGGACCATGCCTCATTAGCTCACAGGAAATTATCACCTGAGATACAGCGCCAGAGGTGGCAGTCAGGCGCAGTTAGGATGCTCCCAACCAAGCTTCGGCCTTGTGCTTCTCAATCTGTCTCATTCCAGACTGAAGTTCTAAAGAGCCTAAGAAAAGGAAACTCATATATCACTGGTGGAAATATAAATTGGTACAGCCATTATAGAGAACAGAATTGAAGTTATTAAAAAACTTTTTAAATGGAATTGATATTTGACCCCATAATCCCACTTCTGAGCATGTATCCAATAGAAATTAAATTAGTAGACCAAAGACATACCCGTACCTCCATGTTCATTGTAGTATTATTCACAATAACCAAGATATGGAATCAACTTAAGCACCCATCAGTGGATGAGTGTGACATATGAGATATGGTTCAGCCTTTAAAAAGATAGACAGCCTGAGACTGGAGGGATGACTCAGCAGTTAAGAACACTTGCTCTTGCAGAGGACCTAGGTTCAGTTCTGTGCACCCACAACATGGCTCAAAACCACCTGTAACTCAAGTTCCAGGAGATCTAACACCTCCTTCCTGCCTCTAACAGACATTGGATGCATGCACATGGTACACTGACACGCAGGCAGAACACTCAAACACATAAATAAATAAGCAAATCTTTTTTAAAAAGAGGTAAGAATTCTGTTATTTGCACCAACATAAATAAAACAGGAGATTATTAAGCTAAGTAAGATAAACCAAAAAGAAAAGGACAAATATTGTACGATGTCATTTAACTATGGAGTCTAAAGAGTTGAACTCATAGCAGTGCAGGGCAGAGCAGTAAGAGCTAGATACTGAGAGGTGAAGGAAATGGGAAGAAACTTCAGCTATGAAATAGACATGCCTGTGATTTAAAATATACCAGGGTAATGATAAATGTAATTAATTTACCTATTGCTATGGTTAAACAATGAGTAAATATATCAAAAGGTCACATTACACCCCTTAAATATAGTCAGTCTTCATTTGTCTATTAAATCTTTTGCAAAATAAATGCAATTAAATGTGTTCTGCAAGCACCACTATGATTCAGCATTGAAATGAAAGTTATGTAAACAAGAGAGCTTGTAATCAGAGTAGCTCTGGGTAAATTTCATATTAGTAAACCCAATGTTCTCCAGAGGAGGAATGACAGCTAGGCTATAGCTGTTCCAAAGCAGTAAATGTATTTTTATGAAGCTAAGACGATGGTATCTTACATTTTGTTTCATGATGATATGTAAGTTAACCACCTTCCTGCACACCAAGCAATGCAACTAAATGTCAGAAAATATGTCAGACCTTTGGACTAGATGAAAGAGATATCAAAGCATCAAAAGATTGGCAGGGCCAACAAATGTGTTGTGCAAGGCTATCATTACGGTTTATGTCACCACTTAATTGGAAACACTGTTTTTCTTTCCTAGTAATATATAAAATAATAATGTCCTAAAGTTGGTACCATTAAAAAAATTACATTAAAAATAAAGACTTCGTAGAGACATGGATAAATTTTCAAGCTGCAAAATACAAAATTCTAAACAATAACACAATTGTAAAATAGTGTGGATAGAGTAAACGTGTTGAAATTTTTCAAAGTCAATAATATTAGATGATAGTTAATTCCTCTCTCCTTCATTTGTGTTTTCCAGATTATAGTCAAAGCAATGCATTTTAATTAGTTGAGCAATAATATTTAAAATATTAAAAACAAAAATGGAAATATATCCTCTAAGCATTATAATCTTCTGTTATAAATGTATTATTTTCTAATCTTTCTTCAGTCTGTGTTTCATGTGCTTCTTCTTTGGTGGCATACACATTCTACAGATAACATTTTAAATTCTACCTCTAGCCTGATATTCCTGGATTGAGCTAACGCTTATCAGCCCAGTCTATATTCTTCATATTTTCAAAATAATAAACACAATCTTTCTCAGCTTCTGGTATTTCAGCTGTTTATCAATCTATTTTTTTCCAAATATTGAAAATCTTTCAGCTAAAATGAGAGACTTTCCCAATGCATCTTACTTTGCTTTAATTTTAAATTGGCACATAATCATTGTACATTCTTATGAAGTACAGAATAAAATTTCAATACATGTTCACAATGTGTAATGATCAAACAAGCATATCAGTCCCTTTGACTTTTATTGTTTATGTTGAGAGCATTCAATACCTGCTCCGCTAGCTCCTTTGAAGTACACAACTGTTGTCAGTCCTAGTTAACCTATTGTCCAATAGAACATTAGAAGTTACCCCTTCCAGCTGCCTCCCAGGACCCTTTTTCTCAATGCTCCTACCCCATTGTTCACAGTCTCCAACAACTACTATTCTGCTCTGCTTCCTTGAGATCAGCCATTTTAGTTACCATATGTAAGTGAGAATATGTGCTCTTTGTCATTCTGGATCTGGCTTTTTGTCACATAATGAAGTATTCCAGTGCCAGGTATCTTTCTGGAAATTATAGGATTCCATTTTTTTATGGCTCAATGGTAGATTATGTTTTCTTGATATATTCATTCACTTATGGAAACTTTGCTTAACTTAACTGGCTGTTCAGGATAGTAAACATAAGAGTTCAAATATCTTATCAGCATACTGATTTTCTTTCCTTTGGTTATATATCCACTATTGAGATTCCTGGATCAAATGGGAGTCCATCTCTACTTTTATGAGAAGCCTCCAGACTGTTTTCCTAACTCGTATCTTTCCTAGTGCTTATCAGCCCACCCAAGGCCCTTCTGAAATCAAGTCTATGGCAGACCAAGTATTTTCCCAAGTTATCTATCCAATTGTGGCATCTTTTGTCTTGTTTCCTATATTACAGAAACTAAAGAAGAAAACACATCTTCTTCCAGGGTATATTAGTGATCAAGGTCCTTTAAATGAATATATTTTGTAACCATGGACTTTCAGAGTAACTTTGATACCAAACACTAGCACATCTGAGGTCACCATGAAGCTGAGTGAGTAAAGCAGAAGGTGAAATAAAATGTGAGTAAGGAGACATGGCCTAAATTAAACCTTAGAACCAGGAGAACCACAATAAGTTCCATCCATGCTAAAGAATGTGTCCCCAGGCCCGATTTCTCTCTGTCCTGGCTCTAAGTTTTGTTGCACATCTAGAGTCCATCCCTTTTCTCTCACTCTTCCACCCCCAAAATAAACTATGCAGCCTGGGGTTGCAAACAGAAAGTGGAGTGAACCCTAACCCTGCATACACGAGTGCTTCATCAGTCAATGCTGACAGACTTCACCAAGCAGCCTCTCTACCTGCTCCTGTGCTTAGCAGCCTTCTGTCTTCCTGTCACTCACAGAATCTGTGGGTAGCCTTCCCACAGATGTGGCCCAGGTATCAGTGCACCACCAATTAATTCCACAAACAAAGGATACCATGCCCCAAATTAAATTCTCCTGCACCATCGATCAGCCAAGCCTCTCAATTAAAGTTTGATTGCCAGAAGCTTTGCTTTCACTTTCTTCCCTCTGATAAGTCAATTCATTTGATGGTATAATTATAAAATTATTTAAGTATTTAACCTGCAGCCCATAAACATGTTTAGCTTCCTAAACATGCTCTATCCTACATCTTATTAGTTCAGGCAATAGATAAATCTGGTTTCCAATGGATAATAAATGTCTGAACTGGTCTGAACTTGAAATTTCAGACTGATGCTGTTAAGAGAAAGACTTTTCCCAGGCTCTTGGACAGAATAGCGTGGAATAAGAAGGGATGCAGGGCTGTCACTGCAACACAGCCTAGCTCAAATGAGTGGCAAACCCATCAGCTAGGCACAGGAAGAGCCATATACAGGGCAAATTTGGAGCAAGGAAAGAAAGGTCTGCTAGCACTGTATTGTTACTGTTACATCAAGACCAAGACTTTGTAACTTCAGAATCTGCCAAAAATAGTTAAGGAAGGCTACGTTTCGTTGCTCTGTCATGTGTGAGCTGTTCATTAGCATTCATGCAGGCAGGCAGAAAATTACAGGAGAAAGGAAGAAATCACATTCCACGCTCATCCCTCACCACAAGCTACAAATTTGGCATCTCTGCACAGGAGGAAACCATACCCTGCTGGCAGCAGAATCATCTTCAGCCCAACCCACCATGAAAACACAGAGAAAGCAAAGTACTCCGGCATCGTTATTGCTGTCAGTACCTTGCAAGTATTTATCAGACATAGGAACACTGGAACAACAATGGAAGCATTACATAAATTCTCTGTTCACCTGAAGTGCTATGCTCCCCATCTGAAATCTATTTAACTTACTAGAACAGAGGTATAATCAGCTTCTTTAATGATCAATACATTAGAAATCTATGAAAATAGGAAAGGGGGGAGAAGGAAAGATATTACTACGCCCAGAGCACCACAGGAGGTAGGGTTTCATGTCTACTCCCTCCGTTAATCACTTTTCAGAAGTGAACACTCTCTAATTGTTAAGCTGCCTCACAGCCCCAGATGATAAACAGGCCTTGATGATGGACTTGACTTTCATCATTGAGGTGAAGGAAATGCTTCCGACTTTGCAAATTCCTAATTATCATTGGCATCAGGGAACACAGAAATTAAACAAAACCAAGTACTTCAACTATTTCACAGCATTCTTCAATGCACCTTATAGCCAAACTATTAACAGGAAAGAGTGGACTCTGTTACCTATTATCTCTTCCTTCTTTAATTGCCTTGCTTCTGGTAGCAATAACATAACATGGAATGACAGCCTAAAGCCCATATGATGAAAGAGGATGTGGTGGGCTGGATACCCAATGCCATAAATCTGGTAAGTCCATTATGTATCTGAGTCCTTTCCACTCAGAAGAACATGGCTTTAGTGGCAACAGTCTGGAGTGACTAGTCCATGTCCAAAATAGCATTTTGCATTGTGACTGTGAACTCTGACAGAACACTCTGAGAAACTATTACATTAACATGTGGCCCCCCATTGACTTTCTATCACCTGTCCCTGTACATCCTCATATTGCTGCTTGCTGTTACTGTCTTTCAGGACCGATATCTCTAAACTTTAGCACCCCTTTCTTTTAATTCTATGTCCAGATCCAACTGCTCACCACCTAAAACAATAAAAAATGCAAATATCAATCTGAAATTACAATTTGGATAATTTTTCAAAATCACATTATTTTGGCTTGGCACGGTGCCTCATTCCTGAAATCCCTGTATTTGAAAGGCAGAAACAAAAGAAATGTCTCGAGTCCAAGGCCAACCTGGGCTACAGTGTGAGACCCTGCCTCAGAAAACTGAAAAATATAAAGCGATAAGTGATAGAACTAGACCTTATCTGTAAATGGTGTTTGTATTTTTCATCCTATATACAAATCATTATTTTCCTACAAATAATTTTTTCAGGTTTGTGTGTGTGTGTGTGTGCATGCACATGTGTTATGTGTGTGTATGTGTGTGTATGCTTGTATGAATGTGTTGGAAGTTATGAAAGACTTTTATTCGTGCTTCAGTGACTTCAGGACAAATTAAAGGTCCTAAACTGAAAATCACATTTTAGCATAATATTTGATAGCACAAGCAAATATTTATCACAACATTTATGAGAAAGGGCAGGGGAAATATATATGTGATATCATACCTGTATGTGCTTGATTAAAAGAAAATAATTCCAAAATGTCAATCTTAATCCTTGTTGACAGTGGAATGAAGAGTCATTTGTTTCTTCACATTTTCAGGAATTTTCTAAATGCACATATTACTTTTATAAGCTGAAAAGCCATTTTTTAGAGTTACAGATGCTGACTATTCTTCTGTTTAAACCTGCATTTTTTGTCTATGTGCAGGACATTGTACTCCACTGTCTTCCTGCTTCCGGGCTCCAGGGCAAAAATACATGGAGCAAGTTGATGACTCCAACACTTCTCTGCAGGAAGCAGAATGAGCCAGAACTGGCTTCTCTTTCCCACCCAACCCAAAGTGCAGTGCAGAGACCCTGGAAGTTCCTCTGAGTTCCCTGGCCCACTTTCCATTCATGAGCTAAAGGATCAGGCTGGATGACCCCCAAAAGGGTCTGGAAATTTCTGCTTTTCATGAGCTCTAGATCCAATTGCATCAGAAAGTTCTAATTGGCAGGAGTGTGAAGTTACTACAAAGTTCCATTTATAAGGCAATGATTATCATTCAACAGGAAGGGAATGAAGCCAAAATCATAAATATCCAGGGATTTAACATGCTGTTTATATCAGAGAAAATATCCCAGGCAAAATATTCATTCCAGATGTAAATACAACCCAAATATCTACAGTATTGAAAGCAAATGGAGTAGGGGACTCAAGAAGAAGGAAACAAATGGCTTTTCAGAAACAGCAAATTACATAATGTCCCAAACATGTATCATATATCCAATTGGTTAATTGGAGTCTGAATAAGTAATTCACATATAAATACCTGGGATGTTAAGAAGAATCTGATCTTCATCTTAGAAAGTCCAACTCTTACTTGAAAGTAATTATTGCTATCTTAAAATTAGTTCAAGATTATACAAGTGATACATGAATTTACTTTAAAGTAAAATTAAAACCAGACAATTGAACATACAGTTAAAAAAATAGAAATTCCCTTTAAGAGTGAACTTCTCCCACTCACCTCTCTATCCACAGTAACTGATGACTTAGAGTACTTTTGTCCTAAATGTACATATTTTCATCATATTCTTCCTCTCTCTGATTCTTGCAAGAAAGGAATATCCGTAAATATCAGATGCCTTTGTTCTGTCAAAACTAACAAGAAAATTGACAAATTTCTCACTAAAATTGAACAGTTGCATTTCAAAGGAAAAATTCATTATTTATAACTTCTAGAATTGATTCTAACCAGTGCTCTCAATCTCTGCTAATCTTGTTGTTTTTAGTATAATAAGCAGATCAGCCTGTATTCTAAAGGGAGAGATGTCACGAGGACAGTAAGCAAAGCACTGAAACCTTTTCGTGTACAGTTTTCAGTCTCCCAGAGACTGTGGTACTTAGACCTGTTCCTTCCAACTCTTCAAGTTCTAAGGTGTCGATGTTCATTACCATTTGAAAACACATCTACTCTGTAGACCCTGTCTTAGGAACAATACACAACTCCCCTTCCTCACTCTGAAGGGTCTTTAAATGATTCCCAGACAAGTTTGAGGGTCCAGGTGTAAGAACTGGAGTATTTTGGAGGTTTTAAACATGCAAAAATGACTCTGCTGAGACCAAACTCCAAAGGGGTCAGGTTTCTAAGTGTTAACATGACTGGAAAACTAGCAAAATCAATTCTATGGAGAGTCAAAAAATCAATACATTTTGTACAGTTCTCTTGTGTATACAGCTAATAAGGAGGAAAACTAATTCAATGAATTAAATACAATTAATCATCCATTTCAGGCCCAACAAACTATTATAATGGGCCTGGAGGAGGAGGAAGATTTTATTATTTATTGATTCCATACAATGCTAAGCATCCAATATAAATTGACCAGTTTAACTTCATACTATACCTAGAAGGTGCTACTAATAGATTATCCTTATTTTAAAAGAAGAAATTGAAGAACACTGGGCTAATTAGCTTCAACTTCATGGGATTTGTCCTCTCCCTCCTAGCAGCAGAAAGACTGCATCATTTTCAGTCTTTATAATTCCTCATCTCATCACACTGTGCATAGAAGAAGCATCTTGGAACTCACATTCTTGACTTGACTGTACTACATGATTTTCCTTTGTAGACAGAGAGGATGGATTTTGCTAATTAGAACTGGCAATCAGAAGGCAGAAGATGGAGTTCGATGATACAGTGTCTTACCTAGAGGAGACCGGTGTCAACATCTGGAGGTGTATGTGAGGTCAACAGCACCTAAACATCCCAGCTGTGAATGAGAGAGAAGTGTGTCAGACGGTAGGAGAGGAAAACAATGGAGCTGAGACACTCTACTATAGAGCTCATCAGCCAGAAAAAGGAGAGAAAGTTTCTTTAATGGCATAGTTACAAGCATATTCCAACTTGAAACTATTAATTCCTATCAGGACTGTTTGTTCCAGAAGAGTATAACTCCCATGTAATTGCTTTTCAAAAGAAAAGCCAATTTTTTATCCTATCCCCTCTTCCTTGAATCCATTTCTCTCATAGGAACTGTTACAGTATGCAGCACATGTTGGACATGCTCAGGTACAGATGTAATAACTTTTTATCAGGAAATTTTATGGAGTAGAATTAAGATTAATTTATACTTAGAGATCTTTTAAAAACCTGAGATTTCAAACAAGAAGCTTTCTATCTTTAATCTCTTATATATTTGTTACTTCACTCCCAAATTATGGACTTGGTACTTGGCAAGCACTCAAGAAAAACACAAAAATGAAATCAGGAACTGTGTGCTTTCTTACAAAGTACTCTGAATTATTCCTCTGCTTTTAGTAAACAGATAATTAGCTATCCAATTTAAAAGATGTTCTTGAATGAAGATGCCACAGTGTTCCTTGGAAACACATTTTCAAGTTTAATGATCTTCATTATCAGCATGATGCTTATGTCGAAACTAACACTGAATTGAAATTTCACTCTAAGAATATTTGTTAAATGTAGAGTGCCTACTATGTGACCATCTTGAAGTGCACACCCCTGTGTCTCCATAGGAAACACTCTGTAGAGAATTAGCCTTTGCTGAACCATAAGAACACAGTTGGTTGGCCCATATCCATGTCATTCATCTGAACAGCTACACTAACTAAGCAAAGTAGCATGGAAAACAAGCATAAATGCTGCCAGAGACCATGGAGGCTCACACTTAAAATCCCAAAATTTGGAAGACTAAGGCAGGAGGATTGCTGCAACTTTCAAACCAACCCTGACTTTACAGTGAAACTATCTCAAAAAACAAACAATGACAACACTACCTAAGCTTACCTTTCCAAGATGTGTGTTCTCATTTCTCTTCCCTGGGCTCTTCCTTGGTCCCATGGTTTTCCTCTGAGCCTTCTGCTAGTTTCTCACAGTTATGATAAATCGATATCTCAAAACTGAACTCCACAAATAGACATAACCAATGGTCTCTAGAAGATTACTAATTTATTTTAGGAAACAGATTCCTAACCCCAATACTTTTATATTAAGCTGTATTTTAATGGAAAGAAAGGAAAACTAAATATAAAACTAAAGCATCAACATAACAGCTATCAGCTAGTAATCACGGATAAAAACTTTATATCTTTGTTACTAGGGATGACTAAGCCAATAAATCCCTTAGCTAATACCAGCTGCCCATAATCTAAATATATCAGCAATTATTTCCCGTTCGGCAGTGTTCATAAAGCTGCTAAAAAGCATTAATTTTATCAAAGTCTATGAAGCCAGGTCTATTCCTGGACAGGTTACAAGACCATTCTAAGACTCTTCAAGGTAACTGAAAGCTCCACAGAAGGTCTACTGTAGAGTGACTGAAGTCCTCTTGTTTAATATCAGAATCCTTCTACAGCACTATCCAAAGCTGCTGCAAGGATACTCAAGAAGTATCACATGCTGGGAACCATTCCTTACACTAAGTCAAACCTCCTCTCTGACATTCCTTCCAAAACATATCTCATCCTCCCAGTGACAAGTCTTCAAATACCAGAAGACAGCTATCAGACTCCCTACTCTTTATGCTCTCCTGCCTTCATAGGACATCTTGCAGCCTACATATATTTTACATCAATCTTTTACCTTGTAAGTTTTGTTAAGAAAGTTAAGTGTTAAAAAATTTAAACTCTAAAAAATTTACCTGCTTCGTTTTCTAGAAAATTTCTTTCCATTCCAGATGTGTATTCATTTGTTTGTCTCATGGGATTGAACAAATAAGTAAACCTTCCACACCATAATAAGCACTCAACTTGAAGATTTTTTTTAGTCATGAATCAACATTTATACTGTTTTGTTTCTGTTTAAACCATGCTCTGCTGATTCCCTCTACATCTGAGTCCCTCTGTATTCAATCTCTTCCATTCCATCACTCTCACCCTTCGGATTAAGGTCAGGTAGCAAGTGCCTCTGTGTTCTGCATCATCTAATTGATCATGCTGGTATGACATTTCAATCTCTGCTTCATCTGGAGGAGCAGGCTCACGTGAGATGGTAATGCTACGGAGGGAGAAACAGAAGCAGAAAAGGCTTATTAACCTCCAGGAAATGATAGCACATTCTGCACTTCTCTTAACACCTGATCATTTCCAAGCAGTAAAATTTCCAATTTATTAATCCCTAGCTGGGAAAGTGATGCTTTTACAAACAAAAAACATGAGATGGCATTTTTTTAGTGATTTGATTTTTGTGGCAGTCACACAAACCAGGGGAGGTTAAGATAATTAACAATTATAAAACCACAGAAATGTCAGGACATTTCTATGTTATTATTTAGATAGATGACTCTACCATGTAATTCCAAAAAGTAGAATTCTGACCTCATCTGAAAGGTTGTGTTATAATCCCAGGTCAGACTTAAGTCTCCAGTGTGGATCCATTTCTACTGTGCACAGCACCTTCAGTCATTCTCTCTTAGTTATTCCACAAAGCACCCGAGAAGATGGGCTCTGCTATACAGATGTGGTCACTAAGACTTGGGGACTTGGGACTTCATGAAGCCTACGTAAGTGCCAAATGAAGAAAATCATTGATTATTGTTTCGGAATTCTACATTCTTCAGTGTTTACCATCTCCCGTCCTCTCTGAGAGCTAATACTGTCAAGTTAACTGCTGCAGATTTTGCCCTAGATTTTAAAAAGCAACATGGGCAAAAGAAAGAGTGTAAGGAAGAGTCTAAGAAGACTGCAAATATACCCTGAATGGTATTAGAACACTAGAACACCTTCCTAGAACATCTCCCAGCAAGCAACCCTCAGCCTGGCCTCAGGAACTTGTGCTAGAGGCCAGGATATGTTGTTGGTTCTCTATGAGCACTGAAAGCTTTTGAACATTGGCTTGTGGTCACACCTCTACAGTTTCTAGTAGCAGAAACCTGACTCCATATAACTCCCAAGTAACCTTATTGAACCCTCTAAAATACTACAAATCTGGAACATACCTAGTTTTCCACTCGCCGGGCTAAGGTATGAAAATCTACTTTTTAAAAGAATGTCTGGCTGGGATATTTTTTTCATTTTCCTTTTTCATTTTCTGGAAGCACTGGTAATTTTCTCACTGAAATGTGTTTAAAATCAAGGAAAATTTCTATGGGCTAGAGAGAGACTTCTCTCTGAAAATTTCTAGATATTTCTGGACCTTCACACCATTTACTCTGGGATTAATCACATGAATATCATGAACTTTTTTTTGGTAACTAAGTACAGAACAATTTTTTAATCTCCGCTTTGCCATCTTCTTCCTAATTGTGGGCTACTGGCATATGTTCCCTCATCTGTAAAATGGTGATAATATTAGCCTGTTCTAGGGAGATTTTGCAAGGATAATGGAAGGAAAGCCTTTAAACTCAGCAATAGCAACCACCCCATAGATGGAGGCTTCTAAGGGAGTTGGGGGGTGTGGGAGAGAATTTGGAGAAAGTCAAATGACAGAAAGAAACTGAGAGGCCCAGCCACCTCTACCTAAAGTAAGCTCACAGCTTATCCTTCTCTGTCATCAGCTCTCTCTTATGATCTAGTTCTCCTTCTGGTCCAATAGTTTCTTTATCAGTCTTCCCCCAGGTCCTCAGGAGCCATTATCCCTATATTAAAGTCCCTGGTTAGAATTTTGTTTGAGAATTCCACATTCTTTTTTATTGAATTTTTGTGTATTTCATACAGAACATCTCAATCTTAATCATCTTTATATCCCCTTCTCCACTGGCACCATCCCATAGTCCCCCAACTGGAATTCATATATTCTGTCATTTGTGTTAAGGCCTATTGTGTCAAATTAGTGTCCCCACATTGCTCCTTTCAACATGATGTAAACCATATTAACACAGTGGTTATGGACTCTTTCTTTGTAAGAAAATTAGAGTTTCATGGAATCTGCTGACTTTTCATCTTGAATATCAGCATGATGTTTCACTTCCTGCTTTCATTTCTAAATGGTTGACAAGATAGAATGCTCCATATCAATAAAGCAACAGCTTGGAAGAAACCAACACATAATTTTTTAACTTTTTATTGAGATTTTATACATTTCATACAACACTTCTTAATCAAATTTAGACCTCTTCCCTCATCCATGCCCCTCCAGCCTCCCACAGGACCTCAAGTATTCCACCATACACGTTAAGTCCTATTCAGTCAAACATTAGTGCCCATATGTTATTCAGTGCAAATTCATCTACTGGGGTCTAGTCAGCCTATCCAGAGATCCTTAAGTAAGAAGTACTCTCACACCCAGTAGTAATCAGTCTCCAATAGTTCTCAGTCTAGGGTCAGCCTCTCACCCATTTCTCTCACTCCACTCTGGGTCCTTGTTTAATTAAGTTGGCGTGGGCCCTGTGCTTGATTCTACCATTGCCACAAGTTTACATGTAGGACATAATTCTTACATATACATGGTCAACCTAGAGATATTAAAGCAATGCCCCCCATTGGACAGCAAAGGTAAAGAAACTGACCTCCCTGAATGCCACCATAGCAAAATCATGAAAAAAATAAATCTATAACTTTACTGGATTTAAAAGAAATTGCATATGGAAAAGTAACTTTCCTGTAGTCCTCCCTAATAAATAACATTGAATTCACCAGTAGGTCTGATATGCCACTATTTTATTCTGAAAGTAAGCTTCATTTGCAGAGAATATATTCCAGTAATTATAGATCAGGTCACTAACAAAAAAATCAGATTCAAAAATGTAACAACTTAGGATTGTCACTTTTCACCACAAAAGGCAGCATTGTCAAATTGCTAGACACACTTTTTTTTTAAGTTAAGCCACTTAATTATACTTGTATTTAATCAAGCTATCTAAACATATAGCTAAATAACAAATTACTCCTTCTTATGTATTCAACAAAACTTGTATTCTTCTCATATAAAATCTCATAGCTTTTATTTTTGGTGTTCAAGTCTTAGAAATGGACTAGCCTGGGGGATTCAAATGCATTTGCTCTTCCAATCACTCACTTTGTCTCATACGCCACAAGCCTCTCTATTTGAGATCCCCTCACCACGATGGATCAAAATGCCCGTAGCCCTACTACAATTCCAACCCTTCTGTCTCTATTATTTCCACCAAACTTTGCAGTAATTATCAAATTAATACTCTGTTCACCCTCAAGTCACTAGGAAAACACTCCATAGGCCACCAGAGTGCTTCTGACATGAGGCGTCAACCTCATTCCTTCTCTGCTAAACTCTAAAGAGAAATCATTCCAATTAGGAAAAAAATATTTCCAGAAAAGACTCTTCAAAGAAACATTGCATAGCCTTCGCTTTTATATAAAATCTTCACAACTGATTGTGAGGTACTAGGGGCACACTGTGGTTGTAAGTGACGCACACTATTTTAAAAGGTGGCACAAGGTTTGGGAAGTAGCTCAGTTGGTAGAGCGCTAGCCTAGCACACAAGAGTCTCTGTTTTAGATTGCCAGCACAGCATGAGCAGGGTGTGGTGGCGCACACCTGTAATCCCAGCACTCTGAACGTAGAGGCAGGAGGACAAAGAATTCAAGGTTATCCTCAGGTACACAGACATATCAAGATCATCCTAGGATATATAAAACACTGCCTCAAAATGCAATTTAAATTTAAATTTATATACTTACGCATATAATAATAAGTCAAGTGTAAACACATAAATATTTACTACTGTACTAGACAGCTGCTTTTGAGTACTTTAGCCAGTCAACATCTACTTTGCTTTTCTGTATAACACAAATGTCTTTTGGAGAATTACCTCTTTCTTATTAGATTGTCTTAGTGAAAAGTAAATCCAGGTACTCCACCTAGGTAAGAATGTCAAATAAACCAACTTTCCTCACACTTCTCCAAAGAGCCAGAAATACAGGGAATCAGCTAGCAGGATTTATACTCTGTGTGAAGGGTGCCATGACAGAAGATATCTTCATTCTAGGCTATTATCATATATGGGAAGATGCGTCTGTCAATCACAGAATCAGGAGGATGCAGAGTAGTTACATTTTCAAGTAGAAAGGCTGTCACAAGCTCTCTCCAGGGAAAGGGCAAGAGCTTAAAATGATCTCTTTTGGACATGTGATAGGTTTAGGGGGAGTGAAAAGGGATCACAAAGAAGGAAGTTTCACAAGTTCACACGAAAGCTGACCAAGACCCAGACCACAGAAGAGGCCATGAATCACTGGGATACAGAGAAATTTGTAAATTTTAGATGGATGGATAGATCGACAGACAGACAGGCAGGCAGGCAGGCAGAAAGTCAGATAATAGAAATTCATGATTTGTTTATGGGGAGAATGGTACCAAATATATTACATGTTAAATATTTATATAAAATTTTCAACAAAGGTGTTCATCAAGATTTTCAACAGCAGAGAATTGAATTGTTTCTGCTTTGAGGAATTTTATATTTTAATGCAGCAAATTTGAAGACTATTTGATCTAACTAAGTATTTGTGCCTCTTAGTATGCTCAAATGGTGGAGAATACTTATTGTTCACTCTGAGATCTTATTAACAGTTCCTAAGTATGCTGATTCCCCCATATCACTCAACAGTGAGGGAATTTCTTTGCTTTGCTGATGAAGTATTAGCAATGTTGCTATTAAATTAGCATGTAATAAAATATTACATGTTTATAAACTTGTAATATTCTTTCACTCCTTGTGTAGAAAATCTGATTTAATTATCTCCCAGAAATCAGTAAAGGTTCTATTTTTGTCCTTGCTTGCCCTTAACCCTTATTTGATTAAAGAACCATATGCTTAATTGGACTGGATTTTCCTCAATCTCCTCAATTCTAAATATCAAAAGCAACCTTGGGACTTCTGGGGTGATTTTAACAGGCTTCCCAGACTCAACAGACAGCTCTGGGATAATCAGTAAATCAGTATAATCTACAGAATGCCAGCTTTTCTCCCCTTTGGAAAGCCCTGTACTGCACGCCCACTCATGTCTTCTGAGCCCAGGTCCTCTGGTCTTTCATACTTGCCAGCAAAGGAAGCAAAGACACTTGTTGGAGTGAAGAGAAAGTGTGAATCTATTGGTCTCTTTTCTAACAGGCTGGGATCTTTTCAGTCTCATAGATCTTTGAAAAGATTGCATAGCACTATTTGATTGAAACCCCACTGCAGTGACAAGAAAGTATTCTGTAGCACTTGAAAAGGGAAAAGAAAACCATGAGCTCCTGTCATCACATCCTTTCAAAGAAGTTAACGGGATTATTGTGATGCTTTATTAACGAATGAGAGATTAAGATTCCAGGAAAAAGAAATGCAAAAAGAGAGAACGACAAATAGACAGACAGACAGATACTCCCTTGGTACTAAATGTGAGCAATTTGACACTTAGGTATTTTCTCCACCAACAGATATTTCTAGAGTCTCAGAGACATCGCTACAAGGCAAAGCCCTAACACAGGCTAAGTTGATGGAGGAAGAGGCTGACTTCAACATTGCCCTCTAAATTCACTTCCTAGATCTGTCATAACAAAGCACCATTTGGTTACAGATGACAAAAATCTTGTCTCTCAGGCTCTAGAGGCTGAAAGTTCAAAATCAAGATGCTGGCAGGGTTGGTTCCTTCAAGAATATGAGAAAAGACCTGCTCCCTGCCTCTCTTCTAGGGTCTAATGTTTGGGTAATCATTAGTGTCCCCCACCAACTTTACTCTGATCTCTGCCACTACCATGTATATCATTCTCCCTACGTGTTTCTGTGTTCTTGTCAAAACTCTCCTTACGAAAGCCTTTCAAGTAGGGAATGGCATAATCCAGACTGACCTCTTAACTTCATCACATCTGCAAAGCCTCTAATTCCAAGTAGGGTCACAATCACAGGTACCATGGATTATGATTTCAAAATCCTCATAGGAAATGAAGTTCAATTCACAAGATCCTTCATGATCCAAAATAGCCTGTGCTACTTCCTAGCTTTTTATTATTAGTTTTTGTGCATCCGCTCTTTTCTAGAAGCCTCTAATACTCCAACACTTCTTTTATAAATACTTCTTCAAGTCCTTACTCCCTAGGAAAGTTATTCAGATAAATCGACAGATGCTGGGAGGTACCCACACGGGTTCTCAGTCAGCGGCTGCTACTCACCATGTACTGTGGGCCTTGTGTGGGTGTGCTGCCATATTTTATTTTTGATTTTGTAAAGCAGAGGACAATTTACTGCGAATAAGAGGTAAGAAACATAATCCATGTGGAACCAAATAAAAGCTGTCTGTTCACTAGAACAAAAAGGTACTTTGCCCTGTGAGTATATAAAAGAACAAGGTCATGGAAATCAATGGGTCTATTCAAAATGGACAACACTGGAGCACTGCAGAGAAGTGCGTAGCAATTGAAGAAGGTTGTTACGCAACCCAGGAAGCATCACTGTAGTGTGATGGGAATTGTGCTCCAATTATTAGCTACTTGTTTATGCTGTCTTGAGATGTTCAATTTCTTTCAGTGTGCCATCAAATCTGCTCTTGCCTAGTACAGAAAAACGCTAAGAACCATTATTTTTATATTCGGTGTGCATCAAATGCTCCAACCCCATAACCTTTCTCATACATCATATCTTTAGTGTGTGCACATTGCTCAATTAGTGAATATCTAAAGATGAACATTTCAGGCCTGTAAATGAAATTATTTAAGGTAACAGAGAACTTTTGTAACTTACCCAATGGTATGTCCCAAGTGTGTATCCCGGGTAAAAGAGATCTCAGGACTGAGATAGATTCACTCAGCTTCCCCTAAGAAGCCTGGTTTCCAGGAGCATGAAGCTGACATTGATTCTGGAGAGTATCCCACAAGCCCCTTCTAAGTATCACCTCCAGCAATCACTGTGAAGCCAGAACTCTTGTAAGTAGAAATTTGACCTCAGGATGTATGAAAACTTTTAAAAATTAATATAATAAATAAATACATTTCTAAAAAGGTAAATGTCTTTCAGGAGAAAATAAATCAAGAGTCTTACTCATATGTAAAGCTTACAAACCATAGCAATTACAGGTCCAGATGTGGTGGATGAATATGAGGAAACTATATTTTCCAGACACAACAGGGAAGTTGCACATATGAACCCACAATAATTATGACAGCATGCATGAGACCTGTAGAAACTCAAGCCAGACAAAAACCAAGCATGGATGGGGGAAGTGGCCAGAAACACCAGCCCTAGCTGAGGAACGATTGGCAATTGATAGCTGCTGGACACGAAGCTGGGTAGTGCACCCACATCAAGGGCATTTGGAGAACGCAAATTAGTTTCATGCAGCCTTAAAAAAAAAATAGAGGACATAAAGCGAGGATAGGGAGATAGGGATGAATCTGAGAGCAGATGGGGGAAGGAGTCTGAATTTGATCAAAATAGAGTTTATTGAATTTCAAAGAAGCAATTAAAATATTTTTTAATTTTTAACGTTTATTGAATTTTTACACATTTCATATAATAAATCTTGACCGTATTTAGACCCCCCCTCTATCTGCGCCCCACAGTCCTTCCTCCATTACTACAAAAAGAAGCTTCTTTGATGAATGGTAAGAGGTATTTACTTCTCTGCAAATAGAAGGATATATATTTTGCATAAAGAAAGAAATTACATTTGTCTGGGTTTGGGACAGCATTGGGGTTTTCTCTAAGATCTCTAAGATCTCCAGCCATGCATATTTGGCCATATTTACAGCACCACATATAAGCTCCCTCCCATTGAATGAGCTTAGGCGAAATTAGGTAGCTGTTGATTACCCCCAAGATAAAAGTGCCACTGCTGCCCCAATATAGTTAGTTGTAGTTCTTAGGCCTTAAAGTTGGAGTTGGAACTCCAATTGATGTTTTCCCTTAGCAGTTTGTGTAGTATCCTCTGATACTATGAGAGCTAGTTTTCAGGGATGAGGCTTCCAAGTAAGTTCCATCTCAACTATTCCAAGTCCTGTGTCCCAAGTATGTCCTGTCTTCAGCCATAAGGTCTTACCTTCAAGTTCTAGGAGGCAATCAAGTGTTGTGGAAATAGCCTATATTATTTTGGGAATCTATTAGACTACTGTGACCAACAAATTGAAGGAACATTTCTCCTGCCCAGCACTATGTTTCTTATATAGCCTTGAGCTATACAAACGTACTTACATATATATACATATTTATATATAAAGTATATTTTTCAGTAGGTTTTTGAACTAATAAATTTCCTTCTTCTTCACACCATCTAAGAATTATCTGTCTCTCCTCTCTCTCCCCCTGTATAACCTTCCTCCTCCATCACCAGGTAAAGTGACGCCATTTACCCCTTAACATCACCTGTCCCTTACTCCCTCTCTCAAGCTCCTTCTTCTCCTGCCCCATCATTCTTTGTATAACCTTCCCTCTTCCCTCTCCAGCAGAATACCCCCATTTTCCCTATTTCCTCCTTGATAACACCTGTCTCCTCCTATCCCCCTCTCTCAAGCTCCATCTTCCCCTTCACCCCCATGGTTCCTTTCCATTTTCCTGACTCGTGCAGTTATATCAGGAGATGTACTCACATCTAAGGATTTGGAGCTAAGATCCATAAACAAGAGAGAACATACTTCATTTGTTTTTCTGAGTCTGTATTACTTCACTTAGTATAGCCGTTTCTAGTTCCATCCATTTACCTGCAAATTTCACAATTTTTTTTTCTTTATCATTCAGCAGAACTCCATTGTGTAAATATACCACATTGTCATTCTTCAGTTGAGGGACATTTAGGTTGTTTCCTTTTCTTATCTATTGTGAAAACAGCAGCAGCAATTATGACTGTGCAAGTATCTCCTTCGGGTATATGCTAAGAAGCCGTTTAACCAGATCCCTTTATCAGATATTTTTCCAACATAAAAGAACTAAAATAAAAGAAAGAGAGGCACCTGACTGAGAAAACACATAATGACAAAAAAGCAAAGTTGCCAAATTATTGTCTCCCTGTTTTTGTAGCTGTGCCCAAGAGCTGCCCATGGCATTCCTGTCCCCATGGAACTTCTACACAGCAAGTCTTCAGGTGACATTTTGCTTAACTTAGATGACAGAGAGAAGATCCGTGAGATTAGAGATCTACTCATTCTTTCCAAAAAAGAAGTCATATTGAGTGAAGGGAAATGATATAAAGAACAGAGAACTTCTGGGAAGGCGGGGCAGATATTGTGTTCTATTCATCCTCCAATGGTCAACTTCATCCTTCTGCCTAACCTACTGATTAGTGAGTCCTCCATCTTTGACCCTGAATGCCAAGTGAACAATGAAGCAAAAGATAACCCAGGTCATGATGGCCTTCTACCATTACCTAAGGTTCATACTTGAAGAGGATAACTCTCCATACCTTTCTAGAAAGCTGGGTAAGATACAGGGACATCAACTAAAAGTCAATTGAAATGGAAATTATATGACAAAGAGGGGAAAGCTGCAAGATAGAAGGGATCTAGCTCCTAAATCATTACTAATACTTTCCAATCAAAAAGCATCACTTAGAAGCTGGGAGGAGTAAGTCAGTGACAGAGGGTATGCTTAACATGTGTGAGGCTCTGTGAAAACAAAGCAATACCCTTTGGGGAAATCATGTAGGAAATTAATATGTTTGTGCCATTAAACATTTTTCCATTACACATTCTTTTTGTGAGTTCATTTGTCACAGCAGTGAATTCACTTTCCTTCCAAAGTGCCAATCATGAAGGTCATGTATTATTCCATAGGTCTGTTCACTATAGCATTTATCTGGGAATTTGTGCTTCTAAAAACATTGTAGATGAGGTAAGAGAATCTGTTCCTTTGTGATAATAAAATTTCACTTGATGTCAGGATCTATATATTACTACAGAGTAAACAAAGCAATCTATAGAATCATACTGAGTTGAGACTCCTGTCCCATAGTATTCTGCCTAAGTGTTACATATTAAAACTTTATCTTTCTGACCCTGAACACTTCTTTGAAGTTGAGATAACTAACCCAACTAATTGTTAAAGCATAAGGAGTAAGGTTGTAAAGACTAAAATCAAAGTACCTATTACAGTGCCCTGTACATAGTTGATCCTCAACAAACAGAAGCCATTATCATCATTATTTGTTAGTGTCTACCTGACCTCATCTTTTAAATAGAAATACAATACCCTCCTATAAATATATATCTATTACTTCACAGCTAGTGTGACATTTAAGTTTCAAGATAACTTTGTAAGGAAAACTGGGAAGGTTGCATGATTTACTTTTAATTATATAGATGACCCTTGAGTTGTCACACTGTGAGTTCCTTGGTGATGTGGGATATGTCTAATTGGTCTCTGTTTGCCCATACTTAGAAGAGTGATCACACTGAAGGGAAGCTGTGCTTAATACCAATATTGCTAATCACTTTGACCTGCAAAAGTATATAGGTTGTGTCTATAAATATTTCTCCAGAATCTACATGAGTGGCCTATACAGAACAGGCCCTCAATAATAACAGTTAATAAATCAAGTCCTTTCTGAAAGGAAGACAGTGTGAGTCTTGTCATCTGGATTGGTGGGAGACCTCAGTTGTTACACAGCAGATAGGTCTGAGCAAGGCTCTAGATGTCAGCTTGAATGATAGCAGCCTAGAAATCCAAATGCCCTTGTAGTATGTACATGGCATCACACATCTGGATGCCACCAGAATGTTCATGCTCAGCTAAGATTTTTCCAGTTTCTACCTGTGCAACCACAGCCTTCCCTGGTTGTCATCTCACAGAGCAGCCGTAAAGACTAAATGCCATGATAGATGTGAAGCTACATAAGAGAGGGATTATTAATGCTACAAAAGCTATTTTTGACATCAGTGTTATTGTGGTTTCTTTCCTTTGGCCTCAGCCAGTGGAAGATTTTGTTGCCATATTCTTTCCCTGCTAAAGACACAACCATAAATTAAAAATATTATTATTAAAAAATTTTTATATTACATGTTATGTAAAGACAAATAGATTATGTAAAGGCAATTGTATTTATTATTAAACTGACTGCTGCTTAGAAACACACCCAGAAATGATTCATAGCTTATAAAAAAAGAATAAAACAATTCATTTCATTCAAGATATGACTGTATCACACTTAAGCAAGGCTATCGATGATGCCAAATTTCACTTTTCAACATTGTTTCAACATTAAGTAGACTCACAAGCAGCTTTGGAAATGAAAAACAGGAATTGGGAGGGGAAGGCAGAGCAAAAGCCTAGATGAGAAAAATAGGTTGAAATGAAGCTTTGACATAACTGGAAGATATGTAGTTCATTTACTCTGTACATAAATAATTGCCCTGATTACATCTAAAAAGGGCTGAAAGAAAGTATAATCAAGTTAAAAGTGTTACCAGCAGAGCTGTCAGGCTTAAAGCCAAACCATCTCTCAAATGGTACTTACTTTGGGGTTTTCCTTCTTGAGCAAAATCAAAGCCTTCCCTTTGTAGACTCTGATATTTGATGTCACCACCCACAGGTAAATTCACCTCTTTAAAAGTTGTTAACAGAATTTTAGGGCAGAAGTCCAACTCCTGCAACCCTAAAAGGCTAGGCTTAGCCACTCAGCCAATACAATGAAAGAGATGGGTAATGGTTAAAAGCAGAAAAAAAAAAAAAAAAAAAAACATCAATGTAGCACACTGGGAAGATGGAAAATAAAGAGATCTAGTGGCCCCAAAGTTCATCTTTGGGATACTGACATGGTACTGCTCTAGATTAGAGCAGAATTGTAATGAGGACAAGATGGTATGCATTGTTAAGCATCCCTGGTCAAGATATGGTCTGCCTGATTACTGACTCAGTTCTGATTCTATACGGTAGCTCCAAGAAGGCCTTATTGCTTGAGGGTAACAACCTGGCTCCCACGTGATGATTATTCATGCTTCAGGATACTGTTTTGCCATGAGAGATAATTGCCCTCATTTGCTGGGGAGAGGGGGCAAGAGCGAAGCTATCTTATGAAACTCTGATGTTCCTGGAATCCACATTGACTGCAGGTTTAGGACAAGGTCTCTTTATCTTTTAGATAAAGTGACATCACCAGTTTTCAGACAGGTTTTCCTTGAGTGATTTATTTTCCAGTATACAAAGGTAAGGAGACAATAGCACAAAAAAAAGGCAGATCTAAACTTAAGGCAGAGATGCTAGACTTTCATTTCTGCTCTAGGTTACCTTATAGGCATATGTGACTAGTCGATGTGTTTTAGAAGAACTGGTTTTAAAGTTCAACAGAAATTGAGAAATAAACAAGAAAACCCATCCTGAGTCTTATAAGTCCCTAAACACTCCCATGAGCATCTCCTATGATCAGCCCAGTCTCTGGTTATGAAGACAGCATGGGAACAGCAGGAACACAGAGAGTTTATCAGCATGGCATCATTTGCAGTTGCAGAATTAGAACAATGTGGTTTTCAGTATACTCACCTCCATGTAGGAACATGCCTGCCTCTAGGAGTCACTGAATCAGGTCATGGAAGATGCGGATTTCCACCCTCCTAGAGCAGAGCTTGAATGGACCAGGCCAGTTTTGGCCTCTGTCTGTTGTTCTCTTACATCTCACACTCCCACACTTTCACTGTTCCATTCATGTCTGAAGAGCTATTCCTTCCAATACTTCATCATGTTAATAAAGTCAATCTTCCTGTTGTTCACAAGCCTAACGCATATTGAAGATGAATGTCATCAATAACTGATCTCTAGGACTATGTCATGCTTTTCAAGTCACCTCTTCCTATAGGAAGTTGTCTTAGTTTTTCCCCCAGAACAGAACACATTCAGCCTGTTTCAGATCCAAATTTTACTAATTTGATTTCTCAACTCTGAATTTTTACATACCCAACTTTTACCTGTGAGACAGTTATTATCGTTGTTGTTATTATTATTGCTATTGTTATTAAATTTCTCTCATAAGTGTCTTTTGTCAAAGGAGAAGCATGAATTGGAAGATTTTTATGTTAAAATAACAACTAGAACTTGAGGCACAATGGAAGCAGACTTGGGAACACTTGGATTCTTGACCCTTTTCAGTCAAGGGTCACCTGAGACACCTCTCTTGGGCATACTTTCAGTCTCAGTTCATCATCTGAAAAGTAAGAACACTAGAAGAGATGATGCATAGGGTTCTTCTTAGCTCTCAACTTTTATGATTCTAAGATACTACAGATGACATACTATCTTACTAAAAAATAACTTGTTAAGAAGAAAGGAAAAAGGAGAAGAACTACAAGTGGCAGCAGTATCCAGTTCTAGGCATAAACTAAATGTTTACACACACACACTCACACAAATATATATATATACATATATATATATACATACATACTGACTCCCACTGTGAATACATTTGACTATAAAGCCTATTAAAGGTTGTTTTGAAGAGATGATAGCAGAGTCCTCATCATAAAGTGAATGTTTGCATTAATTGTTTTTCTCATTATTGTGAGACAAAATACCTCACAAATAGCATTTAAGGAAAGGTTTGTTTGGTTCACAGTTTGAGGACAGTCCAAGCTGTGTCTCTTAGGAGATTCCAAATCCAGGCAAGTTAACAATGAAAATCAACCATCACAATATCTTTATTTTAAGAAGACCAATCTCATCTATATCTATCTATCTATCTATCTATTTATCTATCTATCTCTATCTCCATCTCCTTTCCTCTCTTCCCCTCTCCTGCTCTTGCAAATACTGTCACTTACTCCCATGTGAGGACACAGCAGAACGGTAGCTTTTTAGAAGCTTGGAGTCTTAGCCAATACCTTGATCTTGGACTTTGAACTCTAAGTGTGAAATGAATGTTTTTTTTTTCCTCATGCCTTCCAGGCTGTGGGATTCTATAATAGGAGTTCACCTGAGACACTCAGCATCCTAAAGTTAGAACTAGAACTGAACTTATTTTAAAAATAGAAACCAAATAAAAGTACATTGAAATGTTTGAGGAAACTGTCTCAGTGCAGCCTGTTAAAAACCAGCACCTCAGTGCTTGGGTGCTGATACTCAGAAGGCAAGATTTGAAAGTAATTGCTGTCAGTGTCAGTCTATGCACAAATACGTAGCAAATGCCCTAGATGGTCTGATGTCAAGGACAGCACTCTAGAGGCAACCTGTGCAAAAGTATCTCAGGAGCTAGCAGTATTCAGCACCTAAGCTAAAAAAAATTCCTGCTAGAATAAGTACTGTTCTCTTCCTATGGCTTTTTCTCAAGCTGCAGTTTTCACTGAATTGGGAGGTAGAAGTTCATGACTCTGAGATGTTTCTCAGATACATTTGTGAGCCAAGGAAGTACCAGTCACTTGTGGAAGGGAAGGAGATTAAATGACCAGAAGGAGAAGGGAAGAGAGGAAGGCAGATGAGGGTGACAGCCTGCTCCTCCCTTTCCTAGAGAGGAAGGAATCTGCACTTGGCTTCAGCTGGGATGCTAAAGCTATTATTTATAGCTTGCAATCTCCCAAATCAGTGACACTACTCACATGAGATGGTTACCAGAAACAGGGAGTGTCGCTGGGGGGTGGGGCAGCATTACTACAACAGATGGTGGCCATGGGAGCTGTGGTGGCAGCCAAGAGCCTGTTCAGAGTGGATGCGCTTGGCTTTAGGGCATCTGCTTCCACACTAGGGCTGAGCCTGCAGATCTACTGATACCAATCCTCCCTCCCAAACCAAGGCAGTGGCCAGCTCAGCATCCGGGCTCCTCAGCCCTCCAGGCAGGCTGCATGGAGCTCAGGCAGAAAATTGGAATTTCTCCTTCCTGCCTCATTAAAGGAATGATCTAAGTTCATTTCTCTAACAGGAGTAATTTGGACTGAATTCCGTCTTGAGCAGTGAAAAGCAAAAGCATCAAATTCTGTGATCTTTCCAACATGTCAGTAAGAAAGTGACTGGAGTAAGAAAGAAATCTTGCCCAGGTCCTTATCCTTACTCCTCGGTGAATAAGTTACAACTCCATCTGCTGCTTCATGTGCTGTGTTATGGGTGGCAGCCATTCCTAAGAAACCATAAAAAAATACCTTACCAATCACACTTTGAATTTAGAATCTCCACTGAGCCCTTCTGCACTACACAGAGAATCTAGGCCACAAAATCTCATTGTCCAGGATGTATCTATATTCAAGAAACTAAACCATGCATTCTGGACTATCTAGATAATGAAGCTGTCACAGTCCGAGGGTTTCTTGTAACTACTTGCTTAATCCATTCCTTCACTTCCCATGCGTTGATACAGCTTGCATTTCAGCTTCAGCAGCTCCACCTTCAGTACAAGTTTTATTGTTCAAAGGTGGACAAAACCCTAAGAGTAAGATCACAGGCTCCATTAAACCCCACCATCCCAAAACACAATGAGCCACTTCGGTAAGCATGGCTGGCCCAATAGGAAGGCCAGCGGCTGAGGCACCATCTCGGGCTCTGAGCTTAGTAATTTCTGTTGAAAAGTTTTATGTAAAAATTCTATAGCAAAGTGGGAAATTTTTCAGAAGGTGGTTCCCTTTGGAGCCCCTGACTCCTGCTTAGAAGTAGTGTTTAGTAGATGGTCTCTGTCACATAGTAACCTGATCTGTTTTTCTATCAGGCAACTAGAAGCAACTGGAAGCTTTCTGCTAGTCCATTCTTTCACTCACCGTCTGCAAACACTGACCCAGTTCCTGCGCAGTCCTCTCACTTCCTTCCTGTGCAGAGTGCTATCAGCACCCTCCGCTCCACATTAAAAGTGGGTGAAAGAGGCAGCCTCTGGGGCAGTAAAGGGACTGGAGAAGTAGAGCCCTGGGCACACAGACACTGGCCACCATAGAGGGCCCTAACCTTTGGGGTCGGGGACCATGGGAGACCACTGAGCATGGTTCTATGTGCCCTCAGTGCTTAAGGTTCAGACAATTAAGCGGAGGGATCTCTGTCCACTTTCTTCATTTACTGATGAAAACACTAGCCTAGATAGAGTATTTGGAATCCAGCATCACACAGGGCAGAGCCAGGGCTAGAATTCAAGTCCCTTACTAAATCCCTGCCTCTACTCCTCACTTCTTGTGCAAAAAAGGAGAGAAAGAATACCTAGTCAAGGAAAAGTTGAAGACTCTAGCCTAAGGGTTCTCTGAACCAGAAACTAGGCAATGTTGCCTGCTCTGACCACATGCCTTCCGAGGCATCTTGTCTGCTGCTCCAAAGATATATCCTCATTGCATGGCACCAGCTCAATGACCTGAGCAGGAATCAAGTTCACCTTCCTTTCCAGGTGCAGAGGAAGGAGCTTTCAGATGCCAGAGTCCCTCTTTTGCAGCCCAGGCAGCCTGTTGCTACAGTGTAACCATGGGGAACTTACAAAAGGGAAGCTGGTACAGCATTAGCAAAGCACAGGCAGAGCAGCAGTGCTCGGTGCTTCAGGTTTACATCTGCAAACGCCCAGCCCTTGACCCTCATGGCTGCTCATCAAAGAGTCGGGGAGGATTTCTTCACTGATAGTGGACATAATCCATGCTAATTCATTTTAATACAGGACCTCAATAGTTTAAAAAGAAAACTAAAACTATTTTGTCTTCTTAAGATTGTGGGTCAGCATACAGCACAAAACCTGGAATTGCACCTGGGGCCATTCCATATTTAGGAAATGAAAATTCATAAAGAATTCCAGTTCTCCAAAATATCTCATGTGTTTCTAACCTTGTTTTCTCTTCTTTTTTAACTGTTTTGTTGAGTTTTTTGTGCGTTTCATTTAATATATCTTGACCATATTTAGACCCTGCCTACCCTATATCCACCAGATTCCAGGTATTCTGCCACATATATTAAGTGCTATCTAGTCAAGCATTTGTAACCAAATGTCCCTCAGTGCAAGTTCATTCACTGGAGTCTACTCAGCCTAGATATAGTGTCACTCCCTTAAAGATCTACTCTCCCTCACCTGGCAGTAATTGGACTAGGGTTTGGGTAGCATTGTCTCTTCTTATGTACTCAGAAAACAATGATTATTCTTTGGCACCTACAAGTGCTACAATTTGGAACATAAGTGTCCAGCAAAGATTCATGTGCTATAACTTGGTCCTTGGAATACTATTGGGGATAGTGGGACCTTTAAAAGATGGATTTTAGTGGGAAGTCCTAAGATCACTGGGGCATGTCCTTAAGAAGGTAATGAAACCTGAGTCTCTTCCTCTTTCTCTTCACCCTCTGTCTCTCCCCCTCATATTCTGTCTCCTCCTTTCTCTCCCCACTCCCACTCTTTGCTTCCTGTCAATGAGGTCAGCTGTTTGATTTGCTATGTTATTCTGCCATATTGTGTTGCCTCATTATAGGCCCAAAGCAACAAAGCCAAGCAATCATGAATTAAAACCTCCAAAACTGTGAGCCAAAATAAATTCTTATTTTCAGACAGTTTCAAGACCAGAGGCTTTCCTTGAACTTGCTGTCTGCTGAAGATGATCTTAAACTGCTGGTCTTCCTGGAGTGCTAATAACAGGTACATACCACCACACTCAGCTTGTGTGGTGCTAAGGATCAAACCTAGGTCTTCACACATGCTAGTCAAACGCTCTACCAACTGAACTACATCTTCAGCTTGATTTTTCCTTTCTAAGTTGATTACTTCAGAGACACCGGACATTGCCAGTGTATCAGACAAGATGTTATGATTCCCATCATGTAGATGAATAAAAGGAGTCCAGAAATTTCTGGCTACATGATTTGACCCAGCTCTTGCAGCTGGTAATAGGATTATGATTCAGTTACAGGCCTGACTCTGGATCTGGTTTCTTTCTACCTTGCTTTTCCTTGGACCATCTGATACAGGTGGTCAAAGTTCACTCAATCACATCCTTCCTCTTTCCCTTAAATGAGGGAGCACAGAAATGCCAGGACCATGCTTACCCTAAACCCTCTTTGACCACAAAGAGCTAAAAAGTAATTGTATTATCATTGCTCCCCTAAAACACTAACCAGAGAATGGTGAATTACTTCCTTTCCCTTATGATCCCTAAAAGTTCTCCTGATATTGCAGTCACTGATCTACTTTTCAATAAGCTGCCCAGGCTAGTTGATATCAGGCTGATTTCTGGTTTTGTATTATCTAGAAATTTATGTGTATATCAGCATGCTAGCCTGAGTTATAATCCTAGACAGAAATCTAGACTCTAATTTTTGATTCAGTATAAAATAGTCACTCATAGTTAGGTGCTTAATAAATGTAAGATCTTTACATTATGATGGCAATGATGATGATGATGATGACATAAAGATCAGGGAGACTATCCTAGAAATGTACCCAGAATACTTCACTGAAATTGTCCATAGATATTTACCAACAGTCTATAAGAGGTCACCAAAGAGATGAAAGTATCAAGGTCCCATTAACTGGCTTCTTGTGATGGTAGTAAAGAAATCAGGGGACAGAAGATGTTCAGGATGCAAGAAGCAACCACTTCAAAGAGAAGTATCTCTTCACACACAGAAGCATTACCTGCTTCCTGCATGGAGAACCAACCATCTCTGAGTCATAATTCACCGAGCTCAGAGCCAAATCGACAGGCTGAGGAAAGAAGTCAACCAAAACTTCACAGTAGGTGCGATGGACTACTGGCACAATGATGACATCCTGAGCATGACACCAACTGGGGGAGGGGTGCTGGAGAGCTACCACAGAAAGCCTGTTCACCAGGTGAGTCATGGCCTGGCTGTCCCTGCCTGCAGGATGTGCCTTTTGTCCCACAGACAAGCTGGTCTATGTAATAACTCCTGCCTTTTGCTCACTAAGCAGTAATGACCATACCTAGTCTAAGATTGAAACAAAGGCAGAAATCACAAAGATAAAAACTATAGAGACATTTGGACACCAGAATAAGAACCTCCCACAAGGCACCCAGGTCTGTGAATAACTTTTTATTTTTTTGTGCATTTAATAGATCTTAATCAAATTTAGATTCCCCTTCCCCATCTCCACCAGATTTCATGTATTCTGCCATATATGTTAAGCCCTATTCAGTCAAACATTTGTACCCTGATATCTCTTGGTGCAAGTTCATCCACCGGAGTCTAGTCAGCCTCATCATAGCACTGGGGAAATAGGCAATAAGCCCCAACCCTAGGCAAGGAACCACTGACAACTATGGACACATTTTTAAATACTCAGAAACTTTTCTTCTAGAATATTTTGTATATAACTCAAAAAGTACCTTTTGTTTCTATAAAGCAATTAGACTTAAGTGATTTCGAGTAAAGACTACAGATAGCTTATGATATGAACTAAGTCAGTATACTGCACGTCCCAGGCTCACAGCTGCTGCCCACTTTCCAGCTTGCACTGAGCACAAGCAATTTCATTGCAGTCATGGTTTTGCTGAGTGCTTTTAAGGAGAATAAATAAGGTTTTGAAGTAATAGCACAGAAAATTTATAAATTGGAAGTCTATTTTTACTTTTAAAATAATTTTACACTTATAAGCAATTGGAGGTCAATAGCTTCCAATCTTTTAAAAAGCAATTTTGGAAAGGAAGCCTACCTTAGTTGTGAACGCTTTCTAGCCTACTCAAAAAGAGAGCACAGAAATCAATCACAGACTCATATTTCAACCATCTTGTCATGGTTTATATTTTAGCTCATAGAGATGAGACCTAGAAAAGTATAAAACTGTGCCTTCATATAACCTTATTCTGTTTTAATTGCAGGTAAAGATGACACATTATAGAGAAGGCATTACAACTCAGAAAGAAAAAGGCTATGTGAGTTATGAGCTATATAGGATTCACATAGTAAAAGACGCATGGCATTTAAAACAATTCTCTGCATGGGGTATTGTAACAGATTAGCACATGCTTGTCACTCACTGTGTGTGCTTAAGTAAATGGCATAGTCTTGCTATAAATACAGACTGCTGTCTTTTATATTAGAGTGCACCTTAGTAATGATGCTTTTACATCTGCATTTGAGGTCAAGTGAAAAGATTAGTATGCCAGCTTGGAAGGTGAACCATGCCCACTCTTCTCTGGCACTCATGTTCAAATACTGCCAGATGTTCTCCCATGGATGTAGAAAACACGGGGGATGGGAGAGGAAGGCAGATCTGGGACTAGCCTAAATCCACACCCCACTCTACCATTTGCTCATTCTCTGAGTTCAAAAAGCTGCTTACCTGCCTGCTCTGTGCCTTGCTCTGCTCGGTGGGGGTAGGGGGGTAGGGGACGGTAATGTATCCTACTCAGAGGGCTCATTGAGCTTTGTGGAAAGGGCTTCAAACAGTGTCTGGCATATAATAAATCTGCAAAAGCATTAGTTGTTTGGATGACAGCGACATTTTTCACATTGATACCTTCACTTCCACTTCTTCCCAGCGCTCGTTGCTTCCCCCGGACAACTGCAACAAACAGGATGCTAGCAGGGCTTCCTGCTTCTGTCACATTCCACCTCACCCAGCTGCAATTCAGACTGATCGCCCCTCCCTTGCAGCTCACGCTGTTCAGTAAGCATTTCTATCATAGTACCCACAATAGTTCTACTTTACTTATATTTCTATGTAGTAAGGTTAGAAACATATTTTAATAGCTGGTATCAGACCACTTAGAAGGGAAAGTTTCTTTGCTTATAAAATAGTTTGTTAAGTAAATTTTGAAAGGAAAAAAAAGTCCTAAAGAGTCTCACCATAAAGAGGAAGAGAAACTCAGAGCTAACTCTTCCTTCTACAAGGTAAATATGTTTGGCCATTAGAGCAAGCAGTGAAAACCAAGGTGGGGAGCTAAGTAACATTAAAAAAAAATTAGCATGCATATGGTGGTCAATGGGACAACTCTGGTGGTTGGGACTGAGAACATGTAAAACAGAGTAAGGCTAGGTGCTGGAGAAATGGCTTATCAGTTAAGAGCACTGCCTGCTCTTGCAAAGAACCCAGGTTCAATTCCCAGCACCCACATGGCAGCTAACAACCATGTGTAACTCTAGTTCCACGGGAAGGCACTGCATGACATGGTTGCACTTACATACATGCAGGCAACATACTCATATACAAAAAAGAAAATAATAAATAAAATATTTTTTAAGAAGAGAGAATAAGGTCAGTTCAAATTCTTTGCATTTCTACAGTATAAAAAAGACCCCCAAATCAGGGAACATTTAGAGTACATGGTATGTGGCGGGAAAAGAAAAGGACTGTTCTTGTTTCATTGCTGTTGCTGTGATAAAATACCCTGACCAAGAGCAATTTGGGGAGGGGAAGGGTTTATTTGGCTTACAGTTCCAGGCTCTCTCCATGACTGAGGGGAAATCAAGGCAGGAACCAAAGCAGCCAGTTATATCACAGTCACAGTCAAAAGCAGAGGAAAAGGAAGGCCACACTGCTTGCTGCTTACACACGGCTAGCTGTCTTCACCCCTGCAGTTCAGGGCCCATGCGCACAGGCTCAGCTGATCTAGATAATTCATCAACTAAGACTCCTTGCTCAGGTGATTCTAGGTTGAGGCAAGTTAACATTTAAAGCCAACAGTCCCAGGGGCGGAGTTCCATGTAACGATGAAGAAAATAAGAAATGAACATTGCAAAAAGAAGCATAACTGAATGCGGGAGTTTAAGGACATTACAGCTTGGAGCAGAATCAAACATGCAAGTTGTATGGAAACTGTGATAGCACTGGGCTTTCAGTGTATACAGTGAACACGGTAGTGTAGTATTAAGTCCCAAAGACTAGGTGTGTTAGCTTGGGCCCTCCAAGGAAAAGACAGGATTCATGTGTAAGAAGCGCACTGGGAAAAGACCTATGAACCTAATAATATGTTAAGTATTAAACTAGGGAAAACCAAAAGAGACTTCAAAGAGTGAGGCAGATCTAACTTCTTGAAAGAGAGGAAAGAAACAAGGAGAGTTTAGTAGACAGAGCCTCAGATACCAAACCATGATCCATCCATGAAGATGGAAAGTTCTTAAGCCAAAATCATTAATGAAGAGGACCTGCACTCACAGGAATGAACCAGCAATACTGACTACACCCTGCTCCGATATTGACTAGAAGCAGCCTACTGAAAAGGAATTCTCAACACAAATAAGATGGCTAGTCCAGAAGGGCAGCAGCTAGGCTATCAGGCAACCCCACTCCCAAGAGATTCTAGCCACACATCTCAATCACCTCTCGCCAGGGCCAACTCTGCTGATTCAAATCATGTCTGATGCAGCATTCCATTTTCAAATACTCAATAAATGTTTGCTTAATTAACAGACTGACCTATCTTGATTATATGAAATTAAAAGGCTTTTGTACTGCAAAAGAAATAATTGAATGAAGAGACAGTCCACAGAATGGAAGAAAATCTTTGCTATACAATTGGTAGATGATTTATTTCCAGAATGTAAAAAGAACACAAAAATAAAAGTGGAGAAACATAATGGATAAGTGAGCTAATGAAATAATTACTTGCTTTTTAAATTATATGTATGTACGTGTGTGTGCACCAACTTGTGTGTGTATGTGTGTGTGTAAGATATGCATATGTGCATGCATGCACACACAGTTGTATGTGAGTAGAGGGATATGTGTACCACAATATGTAGGTCAAAGGAGAGGACAACCTCAAGCGTGAGTCCTCACCTCCCAGCCTGTCTGAGACAGGGTCTTCTCATAGTTTTTCCACTGTGCACTCCAGGGTAACTGCCCACGAGAAGCTTCTGGCATTCTCCTGTCTCCACCTCCTATCTTCCTGTAAAAGCCCTGGGATTATAGGAGCTTGTGCTATGAAAGTAGCTCCTAATAGGTTCTAGGGATTCAAACTCAAGTCCTCACGCTTGCAAGGCAAGCACTCTTTCCCACTGAACCAGGCTGCCAGCCCAACAGACACTTTTCAAATAAAGAAACACAACAGCCATTCAGTAATGAGCACAAGCATTCAACATCCTTAACCATCAAGGAAATACAGAATAAAGATACACTGAGATTCCACTTCTCGCCACTCAGAATGACTGCCATAAAGAAAACAAATAAGCCAGACATAGTGGCTCATACCTGTAATCCCAACAATTGGCAGGATGAAACAGGGGCACGATTGTGAGTTCAAGTCCAGCCTATACTATATAGTGAATTCAAGAACAACTTGGTCTACAGGATGAGACCTTGTCTCAAAAAAGACAAATAACCAAAAATAGAAAACAAATAATAAATGATGGTAAGGATTTAAAGAAAGGGAGCCTTTACACCCTGCTGGTGGGGATGTAAATGAGTCCAGGCTCTATGGAAGTCAGCACAGAGGTTCCCTAAAAACAAAAATAGGATTACCTTATGAACCAGCATATGTACTATTTCTGGGTACATATCAAAGAACTCCAAGCCAACACACCACAGCGACACCTACATGTCCATGTTTATTGCAGTGCTGTTCACAATAGCCAAGTTGTGCAATCAGCCTAAACGTTCAACAATAGATGAGTGGATAAAGAAAACGTAGTGCAGATGATAGAGGATAGATAGATAGATTGACAGATAGATAGATAGATAGATAGATAGATGATAGATAGATAAAAATGCAGTTTTATTTGGCCATTAAGAAAATGAAATTATGCAATTTGCCGGAAAATGTGTGTAACTGGAGTTATTAAGCAAACTCAGGCAGACTTAGATAAATATCATGTTTGCCTCTCATTTATAGATGCTAGATTTTATTTAGTTGCATAAAACCATTTACATACATAACATCAAAGCAGAAGTGCAACTAAAGGAAGGAAGACTAGTGAAGGGGGAGAAAACAGAGGATGAGGGAGGCTGGGTGAGATCAAACACGTGGCATACTAAAGGAAATTGTCCTTAAGAAACCCAACATTATATGTGCCAGTAAAAATGTCAAAAATAAAAGTAGACTGGTTATGGTAAAAGCATCCAAGAGGCACATTCTTTCCTCTGAGAATTTTAACAGGACTGTTGAGTGGACACTGAAGCCTGAGAAGCCAGTCAAGGCTTTTCTTTTCTTTTTTCCTTTTTACTGAATTTTGTGAGCATATTTTGATGGCATTAGATGCCCTCTTCTATCTGCGCTCCCTTACTGCTCCATGCTTACCTCAATGTTATATATGCACATAGCCCATGAAGTCTAAACCGTGTCCCCAGATGTTCTTCAGTGTGGGTCCACTGGAGCCTAGTTAACCTATCAAGAGTCACAGACTTGAAAAAGACTGACTCTCCCCTTCTCAACAGCCATTGCCAACCAAAGTTTTGACAGAAGGGTGCCAGGGTGGCTGAACCCAGTAGGGGCCTGCACTGTGTGGACAACACAGAGAATGGGAGGGGAGCACAGCATGAGTCAAAGCTTGCCTGCCCCTAACACCAGCTCCTTGAGGTTGTCCTCTGGTCTGCTGAGCCTCTAGCCCTAGGTCACTCTCAGGCAATCAATGACTACAGATGCTGTCTGTCTCTCCAATCTCATCTTCCTTCCTAGTCATCTGTCCACTCACTTCATCACTTCTTACCCTTCTTTAATATTTTATTTGATTTTTTCTGCTTTTTGTTTCTGGTTTAGAGGGTTTTATTGTTACTGCTGCTGTTTTTGTAGCTATGTAGCCCAAGCTGGCCTTGAATTTGGGACCTTTTGGTATCAATCTCCCAAGGACTAGAATTAAAGATGTATACAGCAGCCAGCCACTATATCACTTTTATCATAGCAGAGGTTCCAAAACACCAGAGAGCGTGGGTATAAAGTTCAGACCCCACACACTAGACGTTGAGGGCTATTAATCAAGTATTCAAATAGGAAAACATGAAATCAATAGGCAACAAAGCACTGATCACCCAAACTTCTACAGGTGCCCAGACAGCTGAACCAGTGCCCCAAAAGGTCTAGGTCTATAAATTGTTCAGAAAGACAGCATTAGGGAACACTGAGAGCATAGACATGTACATAACATGTGCAAAATATGACTGTTCCCAAAGTGGAGGTAAAACATGCAGAGTGCCTTTCTCCTGTATGCTTCCTGAGCGGCTCATAGCACTGGTTTACCATTAGGTGAATTGTTAAAGAGCAGTCTCCTCGCAGGACTTCAGAACAAAGGTTTGGGGGGCTATGTAGGCAGGAGATGCCAAAAATTGCATTTAATGACCTCAGTGGCTATGTATTGCTGGGCCTACACAATCAACATTGCAAAAGGCACACAGACCTCCCTAGACACTACCACAAAGTCCTCTAGAAACTGGATGTCACTACTGCAAATGGATCCATCTGTGTTACTTGGCATCACTCATTTCTTGTTCAAAGTCTGGATGGTAGAACTGAGATCACAAGTCCATTCTCTACTTGCAAGGACTGCTGGGTAAGTTGGAACTGATTGGTCTTTTATTGCATAATTATCTAATCATGGGTTCAGATATGCTTAGATACTGGACATCCAAAAGGAAGAGAACTTGGGCTCTGCTGCTCTATGAAAAAAAATGCTTCAGATAAAGCTACCTAGAAAACTAGGTGCTGTCCTCATTAAGGGACTAAGGAAGGCTAATTATTATATATAGGCTCAAAAAACTTACAGAAGAACATAAGCATTCCATTGCCTTCATGGTAAATAGAAAACTCAGGTGAAGGTTTATGGCAACAGGGCCCCATCTAGCATTTGCCTACTTACCTTTTAAAATTCTCCTTTCCTGTGACAATCTGGCTAGTCCCTGCTCCCTACCCTGAGACCCAGAACTGCTTTTGCCTTAGACATTTTCTTCTTGCTCTTTCCAAATACATGACAAGAAACCACTGAAGGGAGGAAGTGTTTCTTTCGGCTTACAGTCTGAGGCGATGCAGTCCATCGTGATGGGGAAGGCATGACACCAGGAGTGAGAGGTGGCTGCTCACACTGCACCTGCAGTCAGGGATGAGAGAACAGACGAGAAGTGAAACTAGGCTGTAAAACTGCAAGGCCCACCCCACCAGTGATCCACTTCCTCCAGCAAGGCTCTACCTCCTAAAGAGTTCAGAATTTTCCAAAACAGCACCAATAGCTGCAGATCAAGTTTGAAAACGCACGAGCCTTTGGGGGACACTTCACATTTCAGCAGGCATTGATACTCATTCCACATCCCTGCATACCATCTCCCATCTTCTCTGGCCATCATAATCCTGCATCCTTAAACACGCATGTCTGAATCTGGGTGTCCTTGCTCAGTAGCACGGCCCTGCTCCACATGCTGACAGCAGTGCATCTTAAGTAGGGCATCTTTTCTAGTGGAGCCAACAGGAAGAAGTCAGCAGTTAATTCTTCCCCCGGCAAGCATCCTGGTAGCAACCAAAACCACATTTCAGCGTTGCTCGTTAATCTGGAAGCATATCTGAGTAGTGCTGATTAGGGGTAGGCACATTCTGAGAGCTCTGACTCGTTAGGACAGGCTGCTGAGTCAGTGCCACCGTTCCCATTTCACAGGTGGGAAGCCTATATAAATCCATAGAAACCATAAAGGACAGACTCAGAATTTGAACCCAGTCTTCCTAGCTCTTGAAATAGTGCTCTTAACCACTTGCTAATGGTTCATAATGAAAACTTGGACCATTATGTCTACTGAAACAATATATTCTATGAATTTTTAAGGAATTTTCATAGAACATTTTATTTTATCATGGAGAGTTATTTAACAGAAAGAAACCTGTCACTAGTTCTATCTCTAACTGTACTTGAGCAAAATTAGGATAGCAACATTGTGCTTGTTCATACCCTTCTTGCAAAATACAAGTCATATACAGGTGATCAGAGCACAATATGCCTCTCTGTGACAAAGACATTCACTTTAAAACAGCTCATAAATTAAAAAGCTTGTACAAAGAAACCCAGTCTCCCCCTCTCTTCAGTTTGATGGTGTATTAGTCATAGTATCTGAAGGCATGCTTCAGAATAAACCCCCAAAGCATCAATTTTCAAGCAAACACTAGGAGAGCGGAGTATCTGGGGATCCACTCCCTAGAAATCGAATGCAGTTGTCCCTCAGGCTCTCTGCAGGACCGTTTACAGAACCCCTCGTGGAGGCCAGACTCCATCCTGGTATAAATGACGTAGTGCTTCCATATAACCTGTGCACTTCTTCCCGTGCACTTAAATCATCTCTGGATGGCTTATTAGACCCATCAAAATGTGAGTGCTATGTAAATAGATGTTACAAGGAGTCACAAGAAGAAAAGTCTGTACATGCTCAGTATAGACAGGCTTTTTCAAACATTTTTGGTCTGAATTTGATTGAACTCAGGGATATGGAACCAACAGATAAGAAAGGCAAATGGTATGTGTATCCAAATGTTTATAACAGGAAGTTACATGGACACAATAAGATTTTGCAGTGGCCCTAGTTAAAAGCAATGTTTGCTTTTATTTTTTTAATCTACAATGCTGTGTTCACCCAAGGACAATATTTTTGTTATTCATAACTAAATGGCTGATTTTCTTTTCTCACTAGAAATATAATTTTTATTTGGACCAACCACAATATGTCCAAGGTAAAAACTAAGTTTTTGAATATTACTGACTATATTAGTCAAGGGTCACCAGAAAATCAGAATCAATAGGACTTAGAAAGAAATGTAAGAAGGCATTCATTTATTTATTGCATTCATTTATTCCACACAATATGAAGGCTGAAAGGTCCCCATCCATGATCTGTCATGTGCAAGCTGGAAGCCCAAGAAAATGATGTGATTCATTCTGAATCTAAAGACCTGAAAATCATGGGCGCCACTGAGGCTGAAAGCTGAAATTGGGAGGGGCTTAGCCACGTAAGCTCTGGGTCGGAAAAGGATATCTCAGCTCACAGAGAAGAGCAAGTTTACTCTTCTTCTGCCTATTCACTCTATTCACTCGTTCTGTGCCTTGAGTGATTCTTCCCCACCCACACATACACCAGTGAGGACAGATCTACTTTATTCAGTCTACTAGTCACAAGTTAATCTCTTCCAGAAACACCCTCCCAGCCACAGTCAGGAATAGCATTTTATCATCTACCTGGCCATCTCAGCAATGATTGTTGATCCTAACTGTCCACTTGAAAAGGATTTAGAATGAGCCAATAAACACATCTCAGGATATATCTCTGAAAGCATCTTGAGAGAGAATTAACTGAGGAAGGAAGATTGGTCCTCAGAGTGCACATCCTCACAGTAAAGTGGTCCCAGAACAAAGCCTTCACCTCTTCCTATGCAAGTGTGACTGTGGCTTCTTCTGTTCTCCCCCAACATCAGGCTTCAGCTTCTCCAGTCTTCTAAAGTGGACTGAGTACCAGAAATCTCCAGGGAACTTTCAGGCTTTGGGGACCAGCTGAAGCATCCAGATTTGTAAACTGAGAGGCTGCCAAGTTCTCTGATTCTCTGGCATGCCAGCCATTGTTGGACAGCCCAACCTCTACAGTATAAGCCAATCTAATTAACGCCCTTTTATTTTATATATGTGTGTGTTCTTTTATTTTATATATGTGTGTGTGTTATATGAAATATATATATATATATATATATATATATATATATATATATATATATATTCCATTGCTGTTACTCCTCTGGAGAACCCTATCTCATACATTATCTGTTTACCAGTAAAATTGACATATAAAACTAATCATCATAATCTGATAAATAGTAAGACTTCAATAAGTAACTATTCTATATTTTCAACTTTCATTGAGACTATGACATTTTAAAAACTCTATTTTTGTAGTTTTAGCATGCATAACTGGAAGTTATATACCCTCCATCTTCCAGTACCTTCTGGAGGCAGATACCACATGCGAATTTTCAACTAAACTTTGATTCTAGAAAATGCCTTAACTTTTCTGAAGACAGTGAGACAGATTCTCTTTTTTGTGTTGTCTTGGCCAAGAGAAAATTCAGTACTGATTTGCAGGCCAACTATATTTGGATCTGTATTAAACATAACTATCATTGGAACTGTTTGGAACTTTGTGACTCAGTATGCCAGTTGTCAATTAATTACCTGCCAGCTCTAAATTCACCCTTTTCGTCTACTCTGTGGAAATGGTTATGGGCCCTTTAAATGTTTTCTTTGGCTCCTGGCACTCAATAGAGAGCTCAGGAGAGGCATCACAGACAGGATTGTATTCTGGCTCTGATTCCTGCCCTGCAGACTCCTGCAAGCTCACAGCTTGTCCAGACGCCCTCTACAGCACAGAGGGATTCTGGGCCTCAGCACCTGAGCAGAGGCAGCTTCCCCAGTGTCTGGCTCCCACAGTACACAGTAGTCCATATTACCCAGCAGCCAGAACTTACCCTAAGACCCCCCTGAAGCAGATTTGTAGCAGAGTTCCCTAGTGAGTGAGATACCTTCCTGTGAACAGATTTCTCCAACACCCTAGAGGGCAGATTTCCAGCAAGCTCCTAGGGGCTAATTTCAAGATCATTCTGCCAACACAGCATGATGGGGACTCTTCTGCCATCCAGTCAGCCCCAGCTGTATCCTCTCCAAGGAGGTCTGGATCTGTGCCCTCAGATCCACTAAGCATATGTGCAGTTTCCATTGCCTTCCTGCCTTGACATCTATGCAAATATGTATACCCTTTGATTCAACTATGTTTTAAATTTCAAATTTAGTACTTTGTTGTATGCCTACCTTCTTAGGTCTCCATGAAATTATTTATGGAACTGAAAAACAACCAGTTAATTAATAGAACGTGTCTGCAGATGAAGACTGAGGCCTATTTAACTTGCTGTGCACAGTTCCCAGAGAAGAGCCAGGCATGACACAGTAAGCAGTTGTTTTTGATGAAGATAGTGAAGCTGATGAGCATAACCCTCTCTTCCCAGGTTAGACTCTCCTACAACTGAGAAGAGAGCCTTAGCAGTCCAAACCTTAATACAAAGAATGGCAAAGCTGTTAGAGATCTCCAAATCAAATTCATTCTCCTAGACAATTCCTGAAATCCATCTGACCTTCCCAGGCTGGGAATATATTCAAGGGACAGTAAATCATGGGAGGATATAGATGTGGAAAGCTTCAATGAAGCAGACTGGAGATTTTCAAACTGGAGAAACAGAGCAGAGAATAACAATTTCAGTTTAAAATAGAAGAGGCTGGTGAGCATCACAGCGATTAAACAGGAAGATCTCAGGTCAAATTCCCCAGGCTATCCCAAACTGAAAACTTTCCAAGTTCACCATCAGTCCCCTTAGCACTATCCAGAGGATTAAGAGCTGAAGTGTAGTGGATGTGGTGAGCGGCCAGAAGTCAGGCTTCAGTTTGAACCCCCAGGTTCACTGTAAACTAATATGTACCCTAAGCAACTCCTTAAACTCAGTGTTAACCATGCCAGCCACCCAGGCTTGTCATAGGGGTTAAGACCCTGCACTGGATAGAAATGTCCTTATTACAGTGCCTATGTTCAGGAATTCTTAGCAAATAGAATCACGTTCTCACTTCATACTGTCTAAGGTTATTATAACAAAGTACCACAGAGTGGTCACTTAGAACATTAGAAATCTGTTGTCTCAGTTTTAGAGGCCAAAAGTCCAAAACTGAGCTGTGTTTGCCCTGAAATTTGTAGAAAAAGCAGGTTTCCTGGTCTCTCTCAGCTCCTAGTATCCCCAGATGTTTCTCAGCTTATACAACACTCCAGTCTCTGCTTCCATCTTCATATGGCACTTCCCTGTGTCTTCCCACATCATCCCTCTGTGCATTGCTATCTCCATACCCAAATATTTTCTTTCTGTAAGGACTCTAGTCATGCTGTATTAGAGTCCACTCAATAACTTCATCTTAACCTGATTAACTCTCTGAAAGATAAGGCTACATTCTGAGGTATTGGAGAGTCCATCTTCTTTTAGGAGAAAAGGGACTCAAGTCAATCCACAGTATCCATCCTTTGTTTTCTGTCCAGAGTATCATTCTCCCTCCAGAGTGAACTATTAGTTACCTTAGAGTACAAGTTTTACCTTATCAGTTTCAAGAATATGAATTATAATATACCTATCTAGATAGTGCATAGGTTTGTACAAAACTCTGAAACCTCCCCAGCCCCGTCCACCCTGGCCCTTGATGACTGCCTCCAGGCTCTCTCTCCCACCCTCCTGGCCCTCCCTGGTATTGCCAATCCTGTTGTACTTATCACATGCTCCTCCCTTGCCCTCTCTTCTTAATATGATTTCTGAACCCAAAGACTCATAGAAGCTGCATTAAATTCCCTAACCTTTCGCCCAACAGGAGAAATCTAAGCAAAATGGGAGATCCTGAGAGATGGAAGGACAACTCACGCTCCTATGCCTGAGTCCCTGTTTGGAATGTAAGAGCTTTAGTAAAAAGAAACACATTTTGCCACTGACATTCATATGAATTGTAACAGTGGGCAATAGTATTAGGGAGTAATGGGATCCTCTGGTTCATAAGAAAACCTCAAGGGACAGAGTAGTGTCAATATGTACATGTATACAGAGACAAGTTGGTGGAAAACTGGGAAACTGAAAGAAGTCCCATAGTCTTGTTATAGGCTAAAGGTCTTGGCAAAAATAGAAACAGAAAGCACTATTTCATATTCTCTCTCTTTTTCTCTCCCTCCTCGTCACCTCCCCTCTCTATACACACACACACACACACACACACACACACACGTGAGTGCATGCTCAACAAGCATGCCATTTCCACCCTCTTCAGAAAACACCTCCACATTTTTACAACCATAATCCATGTGCATGGTCCACTGTGAAGAGTGTAAATAATACCCCTAGTTTTTCATCTTTCCCATAAAACCCTCAGGACCTAATATTCTCATCATAAGGGTCACTCTCGTGTGAAACACATCTATCTTCCCAAGATAACTGATCAAATAAATAAATAAACATTTCTCAGAGAAGAACACACTGCATCCTTAGTACCCAGTAATATTTGCATGTGCCTTTAGGAGACTGTATTTGATGGTGGTCACCTTAGATGACTGCCCCAAGGGGAAAATAATCCAACAACTGTTAGGTTTGTTTTGTTTTCTGTTATATCTTCAGAGCTGTGCAAATCCCAGGACATAAAATGTGATATGAATCTGCCTCTATAAAATAGGAACAAAATAATACCTAGACCATCATGTCGCTAAGAAAGCTAATACATCCAAAATGCAGACTTCCAGTAAATCCTGGCTGTTACTACTACTATTATTAATGACCAAGAAAATGCCCAAGTTGTAGAGACAAAAGTCTAGAAATCTGGAAGCAGAAGGACTCAGTGGAAAGATACCAAAGGAGAGGGGCGGAGGAGGGAGCAGATGACAGGCAAAGGGGACAGAAAGCAAACCCAGCTTTTACTGCACAAATGTCCCAGACACATGGCATGTTCCAAAGCCTTCTGAGGGCCTAGCACTGAACTGTGACCAGCATTTCTCCTCTAGACTGATCCACGAGCATTCTTGTAACATCCTGGACATGGCCAATTGTGCGTGATAAAATGCAGGAACTACAGCAGGAGAAAACCTCATGAACCAGAAAGCAACTGTGTCCCGGAATCTGAACCTGAACCAGATAACCAGGGAGCACATAGTTCTGTAAAGTAGGTGTCCTGGATTCCCTACATAGGCCCACGAGACATCATACTGCCTAAAGGAGAGGCAAAGTGCTATAACAAGAAGTTTCCTGAATGAGGATACAGGTGGTTTCTGGCAGGTCGGGCAGGGAGGGCATTCAAATGGGTTTCTGGGTTAAGCAGAGTTAAACCAAATTTTTTAGAATACTTTTCTCAGAACTTTTAAGATTATATATATATATATATATATATATATATATATATATATGCATTATGAATCTCCAGGGGTGGATACTGTGTGTCTTGTTTCCCAAATGTATTTGATCAGAGAATCCTGTTTTAATAGAATATGCAGAGACTGTCCTTACAGAAAATCCTGGAGTTGTAGATGAACGGTGGACTTTGTCTCCTGGAACAAACCAACTGGGCTTTCTGAGCCCTCCGTCTCTTCAGCTAAAAATTGAGAGATTCAACCAGTGTTTTTTAGCAGATATCTCACCAAAAGTATCATAAGTTGGCAGAGACTATGGACTCTCTGCCTCTAGCTAATCACATGCTACCAGTCCACAAAATGTTCATTCACAGAACAACAGAATCCCTATAAGGTGGCCTGGAGCCCTTCACCTTTAAAGTAGTGAACACTAACTATATAGGGGGATATAGCAGTGGATGTCTGGATAGCCATTGCTGCTGCCTGCACAGCATCCTTAACACTACAGTTTGCCCTTGTGAACTCACCTCTTTCCCATTCTCAGGCTACATATTTCAGGAAAAGCTGACCGACTACCCTCACTTTCAGAAACAGGCATGTCATCCAAACCTGACCAATCAGAGTGCCACATACTTTGGCCACAGTGAAGTTAGCAAGGATGTGTACAGGGTTGATGAACCTTCTGCAAGATGTATGCTGGAGCTGCTGGATGAGCGGACAGAGGAACAGGGAGAGAGGGGAGCAAGAAGGGAAGAAGGGAGAACAAAATAAAGGCATCTTTTAACTGTGGCTACTAAACTAGCAGCATAAAAGATGGCACCCATCTTTGCCCTTAAGAGAGGAAATGTTTCCTGAGAACACTAGTTGTATCATCCCTGAAATCCATGTCTTCCTCCAAAATATTGCTCTTATATGAACCAATAAGTATTCTCTTCTGCTTAAACTAGCAACTGCAAGAGTGCTGAATAATTCAGATATCAATCCTGGGATTCCCAGGACTGGGAGGCTCAATTAAGAGGTATTATTGCTGAGTCCACATTCAATAGAAAACAACTGTGGGAGGACATTAATGATGACTGTGCATCAGTGAGAGCTCGCAGGACTTGACTGCAACCCACGTGAGCTGTGTACCAGGAAGACACCAGAGACCTCAGATGATTTCTTCCACCTGCTCTCTGCTGCCTGAAATGCCATCATTGAGCATCTGGGATCTTGACAGGGGGTAGAGAGAAAGCGAGGAGGGAGTTTTTGGGCCTTTTGAGAGTCTAATGGGAGTTATCAATCCTCTTAAAAAAAGGAAAAAATAGCTGCATGCAGTTTCAGGAGTATATAGACCTCCTGGAACCTCAAACATACTCCTGTTAGGACTGTGTCCCTCACTACAGACAGAGAGGAATTGCCGGACTTGTTAGCAAGGAAGATCCCAGACTCCCCAAACACATCAGCTGGAAGGGAAGGTCTCTCAGACAGGAAGGAGGTGGCAAGACCAACAAAAAAGAACCTCGTGCTTAAAAACTTGCACAGATCAGTCACATGCCCCTTCTGCCCACGGGGAAGATTCTCAATTCGTGGAACTGGGGAGCTAGCAAAAGCAGAAGTAGACCGACACCCCCCCCCTGTCAAATTCCCCCCCTGGCAAATCCCGCCCCCCGTCAAATCTGCAATTAATCAGTAAACTAAGATTTTTATTTCTCCTTTAGTTCTTTCCTCGAGAGAGAACACCAAACTCTTGTCAGTCCTTCACACCTCATCCCAAGGAACATACTTAAATAAGTAGTATCAAGAGTGTTTTAATAAAAGTAGAAAAGAAATTTGTGACAGATGTCCTGAAAGTCTGGCTTTTGCTGGATGCACGTCACGGAAGAACTTGATTCTTTAAAAAGCAATTGATCCTAACCTGTGAAACAATTTGGCTAAGTAATTGTTTTTCCTAGTTGTGGTAGATAGGTATTCTAAAATAAAAAGTAAAACAATCAAAGTCTCAGAACTCACAGTCAAGAAACTAAGCTCATCATCGATCTTTAGTAGACAAAAACCCAGCATAGAACTAAGGGGATGGGCGGCAGGCCTCATTTGTAACTGAAGAACTATTGGCAGCTGATTACTGCTGGGTGAGAGAAAGCTGATCTTTAAGGGTGGGACTCTAGATAGTAGATAGGCCTACTAACTCCAGTGAATGAACTTGCGCTGAGGTATGTACATTAACTTGACTTCATAGGCCTTAACATATGTGACAGAATACATGAAACTCGGCGGGGGGGGGGGGCGGGCTATGGGACGGTGTGGATGGGGGAGGGTATAAAGATGATTAAGATATTTTATATGAAATGCATAAAATTCAATAAAAATATAGATTAAAAATTCTTTAAAACCTAAAATAATATTTATTGGATGCAATGCACAAAAACTCAATAAAATAAAAGTCAAGGGCTAACGCTTTGTCAGTCCATTTTTCTTCCCAAACATCATTTTTTAAAATCAACACTGGTCTCTCCCAAAGTAGCCTAACTTTCCACTCCCAAGAAGCCTGAGCTTATGATCTTGCCTAACCTCTGAGTCCTCCCACCCATCCTAGGGAAAACGCAGGAAAGGAAGTCAACATCCGCACCCCAGCTCCTAGACCAATCACCTCACTAAACCAAATTTCACACACTTTTCTTTTGTCCTATATGATGTTTGTTCTAGGGACACACATATAAAAGGACTCAGATGAATCTCTGAGAAAAAACAATAACACAAGCCAGGGCCCTTCGCCAAAATAAGAATGGTCTTCTGTGTCCCTATTTCAGTCTCAGACTGAAGGCAGATAATAATGTATGTTTGCCTGACTCTTCCATAGCCTGGAAAGTGCTTTTCTTCATCTCTTTGCTTATTTGTTTGTTATTCTTCAGACCCTGGAGGGGAAGGAATACATTAAATCTGTTCCACAGCAACTGTATCCCACTTATTTCAATCATCCTCACCATCTACAGGGACAGTGTGATATTCAAGATGGAACTCAAATTCACTTGAAAGGTGTTGGTGACCAGAGATGGGAAACTTTTCCGAAGTTTGCTATCACAAATCCTCAAAAACAGAAAAAATGAATTTTTTCCTATCTGTGGAATATTTCTTACTAGAAATAAGATTTGAGGGTATAAAAGAAAGATGTATTTTAGCTTAGTTTGAATCTGGTTCATTCTGTTCCAAAATGGTTGTATTCATATCAAAGTCACTCAGTTTAGCATATTCCAATAGGAAGTTCATTAATACTTAAGAAATGTCTTAGGCAGAGGCCATATACCATCCTCTCACATTGATACAAGCAAAGAGTTATGGTCTGAGTACCAGCTTGTTTTATAAATGATCATATGTACTAACGTAACCACAGGCATAGTATGAACCTGACCACCGCATCTCCAAGAAGGACTGGAAAGTGTACGCAGTTTGTGCTTGGTGTCTCTCCCTGACTCTGCACTTTCTTGAACTGTCTCTTGGTTGCCTATGCCCAGACCCCATCTTCCTGTTTCCTTCTATTCCCTTTGCTTCAGCAGCTATGAAAACTGTCTGTATCAAAGGCCTCTAGACTTTATCTTCCTAGAATGGCAGTTTTAAGACCCTGTGTTACAAGAACAAGCTCAGTCTGTTAAAAACAGTTCCGTGCCATGGAGATGTCAGGAACCATCTGGCAGGATCCTGTTGCCTCTCCCTAGCAACTGCTCCCACATCTTGTCCTGGTTACCTTGACTGCTTCCCTAGTTACAGTACTCCCAATCCCAGTGCACCTCCGATACCACCACCACCACCCCCCCACACACCACTGATTTGAACCTTTCTCCCAAAACTCCTAGACCCTCTTGAAGGTGGATTCTGGAACTCTGCCTCTTGGATTACAGACTACCTAAATCACGGAATCCATTAGGCAAAACCCTCAGCACTGATGCTTTAGGGTTAAACAGTTTGGCCAATCAGTCCACCAGAGCACAGTCTTAGACACACATTTGATACTTCTAATTATGATTTAGTTGGTCTAAGGCAAAGCGGCATTTTTTAAGAATATTGTTATTAATTCTCTGAGAATTTCCTACAACATACTTAGCAGAATTTTTTTAAGCTCCGAACATGATTCAAAGGAGTTGTCCAGGTTTAGAATCATTGATCTCACCTTAAGCACAATATTGAAACCCATTCTGATATGCAAAAATTAATTCCTCACTTAAAAATGCCTCAGCAGGAGCCAGGAATGGTGGCACACTCCTTTAATCCCAGCACTCAGGAGACAGATCTCTGTGAGATCAAGGTCAGAATAACCTACATAGTAAGTTCCAGGCCAATTGGGGTTACAGGGAGACCCTGTCTCAAAAAAAAAAAAGATTCATCAAAAAGAATTTATCTCAGTTTATTTTAAATAAGTAATACTAAAATATATTTTACAATGATATTTTATGAAACAAATCCAGTTAACTTTTTATCTTGCAGGATAGCTCCAAAGAACTATACCAATATTCCTGAGTGTGACTGAGTCTGTGGGATTCCCTGTTTGAATACTGTGCACCTTTAGAAATTATAATCCCTCCACCCCTCCAAAGTAGTTTGTAAAACCCCAAAATAGTCAGTTATATAAGCATGTCATTAACCTTTTTTTTTTCAATTAAATCTTCGCAGTTTTTCATCTAGTCCTCCATCTCTCCCTGTGGCACATGAAGTCCAGACATTAGTGATATGTTATCAAGGCAGGAGCTGTCACCCTGCCCCAGGCAGGTGAATGCTGCATTTTAACTAAAAGACAAGAGAGAAGCACCTACAAAGAAACGGCTGTGGCAGTCTGAGTGCCAGCATACCCTTCAAGGCTCTCCCTGTGTGGTCCTAGTTCTACCCCTCACTAAATGCCCCTTACTGGAAACTGATCCACTCCCAGGCTTCCAGGCCTCATGCTCTCCTGGACCCCAAGCCAACCATCTGCAGAGCCCGCTCCCTTCCTCTCTACCAGCATTCCCATTTCTTGAAGTCACAACAGAGCCCATTCTCATTACAGCCTCCAAGTGCAGTGGTCTTTCCTGTCTCTAATTATATATCACTGATCTACACATTTATCCAAGTTCGGGCTGCTCATGTTTTGTTCAACTCTATTTTGCCCACAGCTTTTCAAATACCTTTGCCTGGTCTCCCCATCCCCCCTGCCCATACTAGTCCATCACTTACCTGCCTTTGTTCCTGATGTGGGACTTTGCACATAATAGATTCAATAAACAACTGGTGTTGGACTTTGACTTAGATCTCTGATGGCAAACTATATAACACATAAAACCTTTAAGTCTAAGTCTAGACACTAGTAAAAATTTACAGCCTCTAAGCTTCACTGGCATTAAAACTTTGCAATTTGTTTTGCACTAAGCTGCAGCATAACATACTGCATAAACAGACACTAGAATCTGAGCACTAGAGAAAATAAATAGCAAAAAAGAAAGGGTGACAACATGCTATCAGGTATCAACCAACAATGTAAATAGATACACACCATAGCCTTCTAACTAAAGACTACTAATCAAATAAAATTTCTTAGTAGCCAATAGGTGACACTGGCCACAATGCATTAGCAGCTAATTCTGGGTCTATGTCATGTATAAAAGGAAATAGAGGCCTCCTGAGTAGGCATGCCTCTAACAGCATATAGATGTTCTCAGACTTCATTCTTTCTACTGCTGGCTAAAGAGACTGAACTGCCACAGGAACATTTGGGAGTGCTGTGTTTTGGGTTTTGGGTTCTTTGTTTTTTGGTTCAGTCTTTTTGAGGCAGGGAGGGTCTTCTTGTAGCCCCAGCTGGCCTGGAACTTGCTATGTAACCAGGGTTGGCCTCGAACTCACAAAGATTCACCTGCCTCTGTCTCTGCTGGGATTAAAGCCAGGACCACCATGCCCGGCCGAGGGTGTTTTTGTTAACATTCTTATAACTGCTTTCATTGGTTTCATAAATATTTATTGAGAATTGACTGTGTCTTGTTGTAGGCACTGGAGATCTAAAGATGACCAAGACACTGTCCTCACCACAAAGTCACTCTCCGTCTCAGAGAAAGTACTTGTACGGTCATCTTAACACAGTACAGAAAACACAGTGCTAAAGTTCTACATCCTAGTACTGGAGTCTTACATAATACACCCAGGAGTCAACCACCATAAGGAAGGACTGGCTAACTCAACCCACAGCAATCAAGAAGGGCCCATTGCAGGGAGCTGAGCCTGTAAGTAAGCAAAGGAGTTAAGTAAGTGAAAGAAGAACTGATACTTCAGTTAGTGGGAAAAGTGTAAGTCAGACAAGTAGCAAGGATCATGGTATAGGGATGAAGTCTTACAGGCTTCTGCTTGAAGTAGCTAAGCCATCTATAGATTCCTCCATAGAGGTAGGAGCCTTGTAGTTGCTAAGCTTGTATACAAAAGACCTTGGACTTTATTATAAAGGTTAAAGCAGCATCTCTAGGTCTGGAAAAAATTCATGCAATTCTCATGTCTAATATGCAAAGTAAGGCAGTTTTGATTCTCTACGAACCATGGTTACATTAAACACAATGGAATCCTAGCCAGCATAGCTACTCAACACTGATTTCATGGGTCATCTCTACTGATGGGGCTGGAGGACACAATCTCTGAGATAAATCCCTGCTGGCCATGAAGCTGTTTTTAGTTCCAAATGCCCAGCTAAACAGCGGGGCACATAGAGCTCTTTATGAGCCACCTTCCCAGCCTCCAAATAGTTTGACTTTTTAAATTTTTTCTAGAATTTCATACACTGTACTTATATCATCCCTCTCCTTCCTCTCCTCCTCCAACTCCTCCCACAGCCCCCACTGACCCTTCTTGAATTAATGACCCCTTCTTCTTTATTATTTTCTTCTTTATTATTGATACACACACACACATATATATATATGTATATTACTGAGTAAAATTAACATTTTATGTGTACATGAGCTTAGAGCTAATCAGATCACTTAGGATTAGGAAATTTATCAGAAAGCTCATCCCTGGAGAAAACTGATTCTCCCTCTCTCAGCAGCCATTGACCGCCTGTAGCTCTTCATCTATGGATGGAGCCTTATTAAATTTCTCCCCATCCACGTTGGCATGTTGACTGGTATAGTCTTGTCACATCTTGTTCAGGTAACCATATTTTTAAAACTTTGTGGGTACAGCATCCTTTCCAGAAGACACTCACAAAGCAGGTGTCCCAATCTTTCAGCTCTTACAATCTTTCCACCATCTCTTCCACGATGTTCCCCTGAGCCTTAGGTATAAGGAGTTACGCTATAGATGTTCCAGTTGAGACTAGGCACCCTACAGTCACTAATTCTTTGTATTTTGACCACTAGTGAACCTCTGTAGCAGCCTCTGTCTGCTGCAAAAAGAAGCTGTTCATAAGAAGGTGAGAGCTACACTTATCTATGGAGACGAGGATACAGATTTAGAATACAGTTGGAAGCTCTGTTAATTTAAGAAGATGGCAGTGGTAGGTTCTCTTCTAGGGGTTCTGACCTCTCCGGTCATAGGTTCTTGGTTAGGTTTACAGCACCACACATGAGTTTCCTCCTATTGAGCAGATCTTAAGTCCAATTAAGTTGGTTATGCTCAGGATGTAAGTGCCCTATTACCCCATCTTGCTGGGCCAGTCATTACTGTGGTTCATAGTGAAGAGACCAGGTATAACTCAAGTATCCCATTTGCTAGGGAGGTGACTAGCATTTAGTTATTCAAAGGACTCAGTTATTTGAAGTGTAAAATAGAAGGAAGAATAATAATTCTTGCTTTAAAATGTTGTTGACAAGCTTCTTTAGAGTTATTTACATAGTGCGGTGGCTTGCATTTGGTATGCTTGTGCCAAAGATTCGAGTGGTAGAAGCTTGGTCTCTGCTATGCTGATGTGAAGGGGTGGTGGGACCTGTATGAGTCGAGGTCTACTGAGAGGTCATTACTGGTCGCTTTCCCAGCTATCTCTCACCAGGAGCTCTTCCCTCTTACAGGAGCCCCTGCCATTGTTATATCATCTTCCATGAGAACTTCACCAAAACCGAACTGATGCTAGCTAGCATCATGCTCTTATACCCCCAGAACTGTGAGACAAATAAACTTCTTTTACTGATAAGTACCCAGCCTCAAGTATACCCTATCCCTACCTCTTGAGGGTTGGAATTGCAGGTGGCAGCCATACCCATCTAGCATTTACAGGGGTAGTGGGGATTAGAACTCCAGTCCTCACACTTGCAGAGCAAGCATTTTATCTACTGTTCCATCTCCCTGGCCCTTATTTGTGTTCTCTAGCATATACAGCCCAAAGCATTTCTGACTGATATGGATTCTATGTTGTTAAGACTGGCAGGAGCCGTCTGGCTGCAGCACACTTTCTTACTTGTGGCTCCTGGTGCTTTATTTCTTTTCCAAGGGTAAATCTAAATCCTCCTGTGAACAGCCTTCCACCTTTCCCTGTATATGGTGAGTCCAGAAAATATCTGCAGAGCACTTCTTTCCAAGTCTTTCCCAGTCTATCTCATTGCTCTCAAATGCTGGTCTCACCTTCAGCTGTTCACACTCCAGGCTTCCCCAAAAAAAGCACATTAAAGTGACAGTGAACCACTTATGAGTAACACTCAATACCTCCAAAGCAGACGTCACAAGGTCCCCACAGTGTCACCCGGGCAGAGGGTTGTTTAGCTTCCCATTGGCAATGGAGCTTTTGTGTCCCTATCTTATCTGTTTTCTAATATTCTTGTTGCTGGGTTTTTTGTTGGTTTGGGTTTTGTTTTGTTTTGTTTTGTTTCTTTGGAGATAGGTTCTCACTATATAGCTTTGCCTGTCCTAGAACTCACATATATCTGCTTGCCTCTGCTTCCCTAGTGCAGGGATTAAACGTCTCCACCAAGGTCATTGTAAAGTCAGCATGGATGTCCCTGGGTGGGCTCAAACCACAAGCTTAAGGTTAGTTTTTCCATCTCCAGGGGCTCTCACAGAGTCACCCTCTCCAGCCAGTCTTTGTCTGCTTTAATTAATACCATTTTCTATTTTGTCAACAACAGATTAGTCAAGGCCATGTCATTTGTAAACCGTTTTGCCAAGGAGCAAATCAAACTATGTATTTCTGTAGTTATTTTAATGATCAAATTGTTCATTTAAATAAACACAACATGCTTTATTGTCTTGAACTTGTTTAAGCTAGTAATCCTCTAGACCTAAAATTATTCAACTATTTTACTAAAACAAAAAAACTGAAACTTGCACTAGGTGATTGATAATATTTTTTAATAAAACTCAGTCTATATCCTGAAACATGTTTGTCTGTTGAATGTCACATGAAACACCATAGCCATGTTGGCTAAACATCTGTATCAGTAAACATTGTCTACATAAGACTGAAAATAAACATACTCTGCTGCTGAGAAATGGATAAATTCTGTTAGCCTTAGGAAGTCAGTGGATTAACCAGTGTTTGGGAAAAACTCTTTGGGGAGATGCAGACCTGTCATATTTTCTGCTTCAGGAACTACTAACATAAACACTGGGAAGACTATTATGGGGTGTTCCAGCTGTCTGCTACTAGATGAGGTTTTTGAGGTTGGGAGCCAAAGGAATGGCAAACACCATTGTGTGTTTAATAATCCATATAGTCTCTATTACTGAGGATACCCCCAACAGAGAGTTCAAACTTGGGGTAAAAAGAAAAAGTTCTTCCAAGTCACTGAGGTTCAGGAAAGATCCTGCAACTATGAAGGAATCACATGGATCATAAAAGAATCAACTATATTTTACACTCATTTTTAATTTTTTTAAAGAAATGTTTTTATTTTCTTTAAAAATGTGTGCAATGTATTTTGATCATATTCACATTCAGCTTTTCCCCTTTACTCCTCCCAGATCCATCCGCACCTCCCTACCCCTCTGAACGTCCTGCCCTTTTTATTATTTAATCCCCTTCGATTTGTGTTGTCCAAGCTACACATCTGGGTGTGGGACCATCTACTGAAGCCCGATTCACCTGCTAACACAGCTAACAGCCATACCCTTAAAAATCTGTTATTCCCTTTGGAGAAGATATCAACTCTCCAAAGATACTCGGTTAAAGTGGGGGCTCATGAACCTCTTCCAAATCCATGCTAGAATATTTACTGGTTTGATCTTGTGCAAGCAACCATTGCTGTGTTGCTGTGAGTTTATGAGTATCTCACCACACACACACACACACATACACACACACACGCATACACACACACACACACACTTACAGCCCTTTCTAGTTTCCTGGATTCTACTGGTACTCCAGATTAAACACACAAACCTGAAGAGTCAATGTTAAGCTCCATATGTGAGTGAAAACATGCAACATTTGTCCTTCTGAGTCTGGTTACCTCACCTTGTATGTCTTCCAGCTCTATCCATTTACCTGTAAATTTCATAATTTCATTTTTCTTTGCATTGAATAAAATTCCATTGTATACAGGCACCATATTTCATTTCCATGCCCTAGCTATTGTGAATAGAGCAGCTACGAAGATGAATTAGCGTGTTTCTCTGTGGTAGGAAATGCCCGGTCCTGTAGGTGTATGCCCAGGAATGACATCGTTGGGTCATATGGTAGATCTAGTTCTGGTTTTCTGAGGAACCATCACACTGATTTCTACAGTGGCTGCACCAATCTGTACTCTCATCAGCAATGCATGGGAGTTTCTTATTTCTCAAATTCTCAACAGCATTGGTTGACTGTGACTTTCTTAAGCTTAGCTGTCCTGATTGGGGTAAAATAAAATTTCAAAGTAGTTTTAATTTGCGTTTTCCTGATGGCTAAGAGTGGTGAACACATTTTAAAATATTTCTTAGCCATTTGTATTTCTGCTGAGAACTCTCTGTTCTGTTTCATAGACAACTCTTTAAGTAGATACTCTATTTTCTTGGTATTATTTGAGCTCCTTGTACATTCTACACATTAATCCTCTTTCAGAAATATAGAAGGCAAATGTTTTTCCATTTTGTAGTAAAAATATTTAAATCATTCAAATTTCTATCTGGAAATGATTTAGGTCAGAAGGGAACAAAAATGTAGATTTTTTTCTGGCAAAATATGCATAAATAAATCCAGGTGAATCAAAAAAATCTTATCAGAAAAGAAACATTTTAAATCATCATTATAATAAATATAAAAGTCATTTTCAGACAAGTTCAATAATATGCCAGAATAAAGAAACACACACCTGATCCAAGTAATCTTCAAGACACTTATTCCTAAAACAAAGAGCAAGCAACCAAGCTGTGGATTCTGGCTCTTGCTATGTTGATTTGACAAGTTATCATGTCTGTGCCTCAATGTCCATAGCAATGCATTGCAGAAAACAGCTAAGATGCAAGATCATTAAAATAAGAGTACAAAGAGCTGGTATCTGTACCATCTTTGAAACAGTGCCAGATACCTAGTAAGTAATAATCACAGTTATGCAACTTCCCTGCTGAGCTCAATTTGAATTGATTAATCAGTAGAAGGAGTCTTGGGGACCTCCCATTGAACCTCTCGCTTCATACAAGAAGAGTCCTCCAAAAGCCCCCATATAGTGAGAGGGAGGAACTAGCTCTCCATAATCCCCACCTTGAATTCTAATTCTGAAACAGTAACAAATAAATCAGCTCTGCTTCCAGATGGCACTTCATCCCATAACATAAATCATCATCTTCCTCTCTCTCCTTGAGCCCAGATGCCTTCTGTCATCCTCTAGTGACTGCTCCAACACTGGACCCTAGAGCTACAAGAGTATCCATTCACCCATTACAGTAGGGCAGGATGTGCCCAGATAAGGTCTGTGTGGCATACTTGGCATTCATCTTCAGGACCCTTGACTTCTATTAACTGGGGCTCAAATTGTGTCCCCGCATTTTGGTACCCATATCATTCTGCTGTCTTATGTTTAACTTGCAGTTAACAAACTGGCCTCTTGATCTGCCAAGGCCAGAGAACTCAGCTCTATGCTTCTATTGACATTTATAAGCTTAAGCTAAAAAAATGTACACTGATCCCTATTAACTAGTGCCCCCTGATTATTAATCAGGATAAGTGTGTTTGTCAAATCGGATTTAGTATACCAAATCAGATTTTAAATGCCCCAGAGGAAATTGGGGTTTTTTTCTTAGTAGAAAACATATGATGAAAATTTTTCAAGGCAAATAACTATCCTCCAATTGATTTTTTAATGTAACTATCTTTTAACATATTAAATTTGCCTAAAGCAGAGTACAAATATATTAAGCTTTGGATAATACTGTATTATGTTATTACGGCAGATATGCCTTCCTGTGTTTTGATTAGGCTAATACCAAAATTAGTTTATTTTCCTTGAATGTACTGAAACCAAAAGATTACCATGCAAAGCAATCAGGAGGCCATGGGATGACTCAAGAAACTACATACATCTAAAATTTCCATGAAGTATAATCCTCCCATGAAAAACCAAGAGTTTATGGAGGGAATGTTTAAAACTTCCCTCACTTTTAGATAAGTGAAATAATATTATGATAATAGATATAACTGATAAATATAAACATTTTATATTTATTCAATTTCCATTGAATTTGATCCTGCAGTTGGGTCATTCTTTCCAAGGGCTTCATCATTACATAGAACCTCAGGCAAAACTATCTACAAGCTGATTCCAAATTGCTTCTTTTTCCTCAGCCTCGTGACACCCTGTCCCGCCACGCGTGGAGCTGCATAGACTCTAAATATCTGTGCGCTCAACGGTACCCACACTTGAAACTAATGTTGGCAAAGGAGGTAGTTAGCAAGGTCGTAAGTCGGTCCTGATAAAAACAATCAGTATCCAGTGTGCCTGTCTGAGCTCTGGGAACGTGAGCTGCGTGCTCCCCTGACGCTGCCCTACTCTGGCTGAGCACACTGTGCTTGGCTTTCTCAGTCAGTTTCTAGTGGAGCCTTCCCGTCCCTTACTGTGGTCAATTTTCTTCCCTAAATCCATTCACTCAGCTTGGGCCAAACAACTTCCCCGGTCTTTAAGAAATTCCTTTTACTCTGTTACTGACTGAGATGATAAGATGATACCATAAACCAAAAAGTCCTCCAGCACCATCATGCCACCTCCCACTAGACTAGCAGTCCTGCCCAAGGGGCTCCCACAGATTAGAGACTGGACCCAAGTTAATATTAGTTCTGCTTTCCATATCACAATCTGAGTGATAATACCAAAGAATAGCTTGAAGAAGAAATGTGCATACCCATATGTAGAGAAGACCCATGCTTCTTTCTCTAAGAGATAAAAAGGAGTCTCAGGTAAAGGAAGAGAAATACCACATTGCTGTGTGAGAATACTGAAAATGTGATCCTTTCAACTCTTTCCAAGTTATTGATCATTTATAGATTTTTATTTAGACAAATTTTATCTAGAAGTAAAATGTATGTGGTGACCTGAAAAAAATTTACCAAAAAAAAGAGAAATATAAGGAATTTGTGCAGTTGGATCTTACAGCATATCATAAAGCTACATTATTTATATAAATCACTATAAAATTTTGCTCAGGAGCATAAGGAGGGAGAAGACACTAAAAGAATTAGTAGTATTTGTAAGGACTTAAATATATGCAACTTTACAAATGATGTGAAGAAAGATTCAGAAATTTATACTTGAAAAACTATTAAGGAAAAAATATGTTAACTTTTACAGCACATCCTCTCTGAAAATAAATTCTCTAGATAGTAAATAAAACTTCTGTTGTTGTTGCTGTTTTGAGACATGGCCTTCCTGTAGGTCCAGCTGGCCTGGAACTTGCTATGTAAACCAGGCTGACCTCGACCTCACAGAGATATATATGCCTGCCTCTGTCTCCAGAGTGCTAGGATTAAAGTGTGCATCACCAAACCCAGCTAAGTGAAACTTTTTAAAAAGAAATCACAAAAAGTACAAGAGAATGCATTGTATAAGAACATTCATCTTATAAGGGGAGAATTTTGAAACTGAAAAATAACTAATCACAAAGAAAAGAAAAAAACATAGATTTTTTTTTTTGCATTAAGATACGGAAAGCTAAAGCATGAATCACCAACCAGAAAAATATTCACAATAAGAACAAGAAAAATGATTTTATGGGTGTGCATGTCCCTGTATATATAGCTATGTGTGTGTGCGTATATGTGCATGCACATACATGTGAGGGCTAGAGCTTAATTTCAGTCAGTTAGGTGGACTTGCAGGTAAATCCCAATAATCCTTCTCTCTCTACCTCACTACCCCAGGATAATAAACACATACCACCACATCTGGCTCTTTTACATTGGATCTGTGGGTTGCACTCAGGTACCCATGCTTGTGCAACAATCTCTTTACTGACTACGCCATCTCCCTAGGCCAAGATAAATGTTATCCTTAAAATATAAATAGAATTTACAAATTCATCAGGATTTACAAAGACCATCAATATCTACAGATAATTTATCTTTATATTTTATTTTTATTTTATGTATATGAGTGTATTGCCTTGCATGTAGGTAAGTGCACCCATGTTGTGCAATCTACAGATAATTGTTAAAAGAGGAAATAAAAGTAATTTTAAAAGGTCAAACCTAATTCTAAAAGAAACTCATATAAAAATAACAATAAGGTCATTCAAAAGATCATAAAACCTAAAATGAAAATGTAAAAATTTCAGAGTAATACAAATGAATTTTAATAAAAACTCTTACAAAGCTTGGCAAATTATTTAATCCATCTAAGCCTCCATTATTAATCTATGGCAAGCTAATAATAGAAATGTACTTGGTTGCTTTGAATATTAAATAAGAGATGCAAAGTGTTCAGCACAGTGCTCAATATATGAGAAGCACTCAGTAAGCATTAGCTAGACAGTCTAGTCTTCTCCAGTACACACACAGGACTCATGCAAGAAACACTGATAGATATGTTAATGTTTAGTGAGTGACTGACAGCCTATTTGATGTTGAAGATACTACAGAAAAGAGATGAACATCATCCCTACTCTCATGAAACTTACAGCCGTGCCACACAATTAAATCAACATATATGCTTCGGTACTTTAAAGCAGCTGCCATAGTAGCCTAGAGAGCAAGAACTAATTAAATCTGGCATAGGCCAATGAGTCAATACCACAAAGCACCATCACGTAACATGTGGGGCCAGCAAGACGGTTTAGCGAATAAAGGCATTTGCCACACAAGTCTGAGGTCATGAGCTCAATGCCTGGAACTCCTGATAGAAGGAAAGAACCCACTCACAAAAGCTGCACTATGACCTCAACATTTATACTGTGTCCTGCACATACCTCTACTCACAAAACATCATAAGCACACTAATAATGGAAAAAATAAATTTTCTAAAATATATTTGTGACACTGGTCTCATTAGAATAAAAATGACAGTGAAAAACTCCTACAGCCTAGTAACATCTTAGCACATGAAATCACATTGCAATATTCTACTCATGGGCTTGTTGCTGTGCTGATTTAAACAGGCCCACTGTGCTGATGGTTAACACAAACTATTAGGTATAGTACACAGTATTCGAAAATGACACAAACCCTGATACTTGTTGATATGTGTATTGTAACATACTTTTATTACTTTAGAGTCATTCTTTATTTAAAATTTTCATTCTTTAATATGTTATATCATACACCTCGTGTTTCCTGCATCTTCTGTTGTTTTATTACCTTTTCTTATCCTTTAATTTTGTCTTCTTTATTCCTCATGGCCCTAGAAAAATAAGCTATATCATAGATAGATAGATAGATAGATAGATAGATAGATAGATAGATAGATAATGATGATGAAGTAGATAGATAGATAGATATAATTATATAACTTAGGTATGTAGTACAGTATACCATCTATGTCTATATTAGTACACTACATTGTTCTTCCAACAACAAAATCTCTCAAATGCCTTTCTCAGAACATGTCCTCATTTTTAAGTGATTCGTGGCTATACTGGGAAGCCAGGTGACCCCATTAAAACTTTGTTGGCAACAATCTACTTGGTGAATAGATGTTCTAAGGGACAACACTCGGGTGTGGAAGACTGATAGTTGGATTCATCTCAACTTGGAATTTTGCCAAGTAGATCAGAAATTATACGAGGAGAAAAGAATGTATACTGTATAACTAGAGGCTATAGCAACTGAACACAAACTCTAAGCAAGCTAGAAATGAAGAAAGAAGGTAGGTAACAAAGAGAAGGAAATGTAACCGGGGTCTGGAGGACAAGTAAGTTAAAGCTAAAATGTAGACATAAGAGGCTATGTCCAGAGAATTAACACCTGAACCCAATTCCAGTGATAAAGATCTGGTTAAAGACAAAGCACAGAAAATGCTTGTAGAGGAAGAGTTCAAGTGGAAGAGGAGTAAATGAGTCAAAGTCCTGAGACACCATGTCATTCATGCAAGGGTCAAAGGTACCCAGGATATGACTCAAAAAACCTGGTAGGATCATTGGCTCATTTAGGGTGAAGGTCAGGGAAAAGAAACCCATTATTCTTAATTGGTCCATTTTTAAGATTTAGAAAAAACATATAAGAAAATTTCTTAGCTTAAATCTTGTGTTTAACTCCATAAACACAAGTTTTTCTTCACTAAGTAAAGTTATGAAGCATAATTCCCCACTGGTAACAGTACCAGTCAGGCCAGATGGCTCCATGGCTTGAATTTTCTGAGATATATATTTCAGTGCTAATGAAATAGAATCCATGCCTTTAGCACGGTGAGCAAATGAGCTTGGGGGGTAACTATTAAAGCTTAAAATGGAAGAAAAACTCCTTAGACATATTTACTTCTTTAGATTAGAAGGCTATTTCCAGATCATTAAAATCCTTCAATCCTCTACCCAAAAAGATAACAATGGAACAAAAGAAAGAGACTGTGGTAGAATAGTAGATAGGCAGTAAAACAAATCTGTAGAATGTTTAGTTCTTTATTTGGGGTATGTGTGAGTATATGTGTGTGTGTGTGTGTGTGTGTGTGTGTGTGTGGACCAGAAGTCAACACTGGGTGTCTTCCTCAATTACTTTCTATCTTACTTTTTGAAATAGAGTCTCTCACAGAACCTGGAGTTCACTGATTTGGGTAAGACTGTAATTCTGTAGATCCTCCTGTCTCTGAGTTCCCAGCACTGGGGTTACAGACATGCACTGCTGTGCCTGGCTTCTATGTGGGTGGTAGGAATCTGAACTCAGGTCCTTAAGCTGCCTGGCAAGTAAGTCATCTTCTTTGCCCCAGAATGTTCTAATAAAAAGAGAGTGTGGTGGAGGGAACTCCATTCTCACCCCAGACTCTCACATCTTCACCTGTCGTACTCACCCATCTCCATGAAACGGCACTCCATTTCAACTATCAAGATGTCCAAGATGTCTCTGAAGCACTGAACATCTAATGTTTTAAAAAATGAATATGAATTTAGGCATGTAAGAACAAAAAATAAAATTCTGCTGCTCCTCATTCCTTTGATTAAATAGTCATGAAATTACATAACTAACAACATTGCTTTGGGGATCTCTTTGCTTGATCCAAGGAAAAAGCCCATAGTGGTTTGGGTTTAAGAAAAACTTCTCATCATGAACCCCACTGGTAATTTTTTCTATTTATTACCTAGATACTAAAATGATAAACTGTGAAGTAGACAATATGGTTGGATAAAAAGATATTGAGCAACCTACCACTGACCTGTCGGCATTTAGTTTCTTCTCCAATCTGAAATTTTACTCATCTTGTACTTCTGTATCTTAGACCTCCTCTGCAACTCCAGCACCCTCAGCCATATACCATAGGTGAGAGCCAACTGAGCGCAGACAAACTGGCGATCAGAGGAGGATGGAAAACTACCAGTAGACCTCTTAAGGCCATGATTCTTAGAAGGAGATCAACTTTTAGCCAAACATCTTTTAAATAAATTTATTTTTAATGTAGGTTTCTTCTTTAAATTTTTATTTAGTACACAGAAAGATACCATCTGAAAGAAAGAATTCCTGGTATTATTGGCAACTTAGATGGAATCAGAGAACATTGTGCCAAGTAGCCAGAGAAACACTGAAAAACACTGCCTGTTTTTACTTAGTGGAACCTAAATCACTAAATCGAAGAAACAGATAACCACAGGCTGGGACTGAGGATGGAAGATTGACAATGGAACTGTACAAAGCTTCAGTTCAAAGAAGGGATAAGTCTGGAAACCTTTTCCTTTTTGAGATATAGTTCACAGTGTGATGAATATCACTAATAATTGTATATTAAACACTGAAAAATCATGAAGAGAGTAAATTTCAAATGTTACCACCACAAAATGGTAAATATTTGAGGTGACAGATACTTTAATTAGCTTGATATAATTATTCTCTGTCGTATTTATAAATCTTCATATCGCTTTTTGTCCCATAAATATATACAACTACAAATTAGTTGACTTATAATACAAACAAATAAAGCTGTGGGATTGTTATTCTTTTTAATTTGATAGTCTGTTTTTATTTATCCCATTTCATATGTTGTACACAGAAATTGGGACCATTAATGGAAATTATAAAAAATTCTAAAATATGCAGTAATAATAACTGAAGGTTCAGAGCAAAGTCAATGTTTAGTATTAATGTCTGAAATGAGTTTTGGGTTTTTAAGTTATAAATTATGAAAAACAATAGGAAAAAAGAAAAAGAAGCACAAAGGACATCTTACTTTTAACACCCAAACTCCCAAGTCACACAGATGCCATGAACCAGTTTATTTCCAAGCAACACTGAAGTATGCCAAATATTTCAGTTCAGAAGGAAACAAGTACTTTTTTCAATTATATCCAAAAATTGGGAGATTTGAAGCAAAAAACAGTAATAAATGGGTATATATTAACATAATTTTGGCAGAACAAAATACACTAAAGGAAGACTTATTATATACGGAAAAAGTATTATCACGTTTAAGGGAGTAACTGGGTGTTTCTTAATTTTTTCCAGAGGAGATGATCCTCTCTCATTTCAAAGGAAGAGCATAGGCAAACTCCTGTTTGTTCTATCTCAGTCTCTGAAATAAATAACAAGAGGCGATTGTTCAACTTGACATAGTAACAGCTAAACCAACACAGGTTCTGTGGCCTCTCTGCTAATTTGACAGCTTAATCTCTGAGATTTAGTCAGGAACACTTGCTAACCAAAACATTTTATGAACCAGTCTTAGAATTATTCAAAAGAAAATAATAAAATCTATCACACTGAGCAATTTTTCTCTTTAGAATGCCATAGTGAAATCTTGCAGGATTTGATTAAACAGCAGTCTCTCTGGAGATAAATTTAGCAATGATAATTCAACAAGGAAAATCTTTTCCTGGTGAGCTATGTAAGAAGCAAAATAAGGCTGTAAGCATCCACTTGTCCTTTTCCTCCCTAAGGTGACAATCTAAGCAGGGTTTATACCTTTATTCTCGACTGCAGCACAAATTTAATATAGTCTGCTCCCCTGTGGATAACCCACCTTGTAGTTTCTTTGGTCCTGGTGTCTCTGTTTCTCCAAATTTTTGCTGTAAGAAGAAATTTCTCATGCTCAGAAAAAAACTGGTCACAAGAGACACACACTGAGAAAGTGAAACTAGAACTTGGCCTTTTTTTCTTTAAAACTGTTCATTCCAGAAGTGGACAGATCATTAAGATATGCCCAAAATATCAAAAGTTATATTTCCGTAAAAATTTGTGAGATTCATGTGTAGAAAATAACTAGAATTTAAATCAAGAAAGGGGCTAAAAGAAGTATCCAAAGTGCTGGAAGCCAAAGAAAAAAATGAGAAACAGTAGCACAACAGGCCACAATCAAATGTTTAGTTTTATAAAAGCTCCAAACTGTGTCATATTGATTCATATTGTGATTGAAATAACAGGTTATTTTCATATCAGTAAAAAATAATCAAATAATTTTGCCTTTAAACATGTTGCCCAGAAAGTTGGATATGTCCTTTTGGTCTTGAAACAAGGTTAGATTTTTGACCAAAAAAAAAATGACAGAGAATCACAAAAATCCAGAAGGAAGTTTTCATGTTTACTTTGTAAAAAATGCTTGTCAGCCTCTGCCAGATTCCATCTAATCTTTGTCCGTGCAGAAGTGGAACATCCACACCTAGCTAGCTCACATTCACAAAACCATCAAGATGATCTTAACAACTGGCAAGAAAGGTTCTTTAGAAATGTGAAGCTGGGTGTCAGAGCTCAGCCAGAGCGTGTGATTCCATGCACAACTGGAAAACTCTACTCAGATACGCAGTTCATTTTTTAATTGGGTCATACGTTTTCTTGATTCTTGACTTCTTGAGTTCTTTGTATATTTTGGAAGTCAATCCTCTATGAGATGTAAAGACAGCGAAGATTCTTTCCCATTCTATGGGCTTTCTCTTCCCTGGATTAGCTGTTTTCTTTGCTGTACAAAAGCTTTTGAGTTTAGTGAAGTCCCTCCCACTGTCAATTGTTAAGCTCCTGGGCAAATGAAGTCTAATTTAGAAAGTCTTTTCCTGCATCAATATCTTGTATTGACTATGGATTCTTCAAACAGTTTCAGTGTTCAGGGTTTTACCTTGAGGTCTTTGATCCATTTGGAGTCGATTTTTTGTGCAGGGTGATAGACACGGGTCTAATTTCATTTTTTCTACAAGTAGAACTCCAGTTTTCCCAGCACCATTGTTGAAGATGCTATCTTTCCTCCAGTGTGTATTTTTGGCACCTTTGTCAAATATCAGGTTCTGTAATTGCATGCATTCATGTTTGGACCTTATATTGTGTTCCACTGATTTACGTTGGATCTTCCATTTTGTTTCGTTGATCTACGTGTCTGTTTTGTACCAATATCAGGCTGGTTTATTATTATAGTTCTACAGTCTAGTTTGGGATCGGTATACTAATCCCTCCAGCACTGCTGTTTTTATTCAGGATACTTTGACTACTCAAGGTCTTTTGTGCCTCTTTTGAAGCTTTTGATTAGGATTGCATTGAATCTGTAAATTACTTTTGTTAGGATGGTCATTTTCACAATATGAATTCTACCAATCCGTGAGCATGGGAGTTCTCCCCGTCTTCTAGTGTCTTCCTTCCTCAATCTCTTTCTTCACAGATTTAAAGTTTTCATTGCAGAGATCTTTAGCACCTTCAGTTAGTTTATTTCTGGGTATTTTAATTTTTCTGAGCCTATGGTGAATAAGAGTGTTTCCATGATCTCTTTCTCTGACTGTTATTTGTATGTACAAAGTCTGATTTTTGTAAATTGACTTTGTATCCTGACACTTTGCAGAAAGTGTTGATCTTCTTAAAAGTTTCCTGGTGGAATTTTGGAGATCTCTTATGTATAATATTATATAATCTGTAAATACAGATAATTTGACTTCTTTTCCTTAATAGCCTTTCAGTTTGCTTCTTTGTCTTATTGCTCTAGCTAGGGTTTTAAGCACTATATTGAAAAGGAGTGGGGATAGTGGATAGCCTTATATTATTCTTGATGTTAATGGTAATATTTGGAGTTTTTCTCCATTTGGAATTATGTTGGCTGTGAGTTTGTTGTATAGAGCCTTAATCATGTTGAGGTATGTTCCCTTTAGTCCAGTCCCCCTAGAACTTTTGTTATGAAAGCATGTCGAGTTTTATTGAAATAGTAACTGACTCCATTTTATTCTTGCTCTTACTTTACCAAGTGCTTCTGCCCAACCACCCCACCCTGCTCATGCTTGTGAACTGCAGCCAGCCAGGCAGAGCATCTCATGCAGGCAGTTTCAGGGAGTACATGGTTTCTACAAAACTGGGGAACTTACAACTAGCCAGATAGCATGTCCCCTCCCAGCATCTCCATGGAGGCTGTTGCTTCTACAGTTCTGAAAAACTTGTCTTTCCTAACTGAAACTTAGAAACTTTTTGTTAACTGAAAATGTCTTTGTTAGCTGACCTGTCCCTGGTCTGGTGCAACTATAGTGATCTGATATAACTATAGTTATGGTTTTCCCCTGGCATGATGAAATTATGGTTTTAAGCTATAAACACTGCCTTGCTTCCTCTCAAAGTCAAGGGTTCTCTCTGGCAATAACCCCTCTTGACTGCCAGTTATTAATAAAGGACTTCTAATTTGACCAGCATTCTGTGGTAGTCCTCTGTGCTTCTTTCTCATCCAGTACTATGTTGCCAAAGGCCTTTTATGCATCTATTGAGATGATCATGTGATTTTTGTCTTTAGGTCCATTTACATGATTTATTACATTTATTCACTTACGTATATTTGAACCATCCCTGCATCTCTGTTGTAAAGCCAATTTGATCATTGTGGGTGATCTTTTTCATATGTGCCTGTATGCACTTTGCAAGCATTTTATTAAGAATATTTTCATGTATGTTCATTGGGGATATTGGACTGATATATTCTTTTACTGTTGTGTCTTTACCTAGTTGTTATATTAGAGTAATACTGGCTTTGTAGAAGGAGTTTGGGAGTTCATCCTTTGTTTCAATCTTTTTTAATAATTAAAGTAGTATTAGTTGAACTTCTTCTTTGAAGCTCAGGTAAAATTATGATGTGAATCTACCTGGACATGAACTTTTATTGAGTCAGAAAGTTTTGTATTATAGTTTTGATTTCATTATTTATTATGGATCTGTTTAAGCTGTTGCTCTCTTCTTGGTTTAATTTAATACAGAAATTCATTCATTTCTTTTAGATTTTCTAGTTTAATAGAGTACAGAATTTAAAACTACTCTTATTTTTTTATTTTATGTGTATGAGTATATTGACTGCAAGTGTGAAAGTACACCCATGACCTTCCATGGCACCTGGAAGGTCAGAAGAGGGTTATGTATTCCCCTGGAACCAGAGTTAGGATGGTTGTTAGCAACCATGTGGGTATTAGGATAAAACCTGGGTCCTCTGCAAGAGCAACCAGCACTCTTAACTGATAAGCTATCTCTCCAGCACCTGAGTATAGGTTTTTAAAGTTACTCCCTTATAATGTTCTGGATTACTACGGTGTCTGTTTTGTTTCCCTTTTTTTGTCTCTGATTTTGTTGATTTGGGTTTACTCTTTCTTTTAATTAGCTGGTATAAGGATCTATCTTATTGATCTTTTCAAAGAAGCAGCTCTTAAATTCTTTGATTCCTTGTACTGTTTTCTGTATTTCTATTTCATTGATTCTGCTCTGATTTTTATTATTTCTTTTCCTCTGTTATGTTTGGGTTTGATTAGTTCTTGTTTTTCCAGATAGTTTTAGAGCCTGATGTAGAGGTACATGCTTTTAATACCAGCACTCAGGAGACAGAAGGAAGCAGATCTCTGTGATATTAAGGCAAGCCTGATCTACATAGCAAGTTCCAGAGATCCTGTCTCAAAAAATAAAAAAACAGGATTCTTGAGTTGTATCATTAAGTCACATATCTGTGCTTTCTGGTTTTTAATGTGGGCACTGTATGTGCAGCTGTAGTTCTCTCTTAGGATTGATTTTAACATGTTCCAGAGGTTTTGTTGTGTTGCACTTCACTTTCATTTAGTTCCAGGAAATTTTTATGTCTTTATTGATTTCTTCTTTGACCCATTCATCCCTGTTGTTTAATCCACATGACTTTATGTAGCTACTAGAGCATCTTTTGCTGTTGATTTTAAGCTTTATTATATTGTGGTCCAATAAACTACATGAATATATATGTATTTTCTTGTATTGTTTGAAGTTTGTTGTGTGCCCCAGTATGAGACAAAATTCCACAGCCTGCTGAGTACAATGTATATTCTTTGGTACTTTGGTGGAATACTCTGGAGAAGCTGGTTAGGTCCATTTGATGTATGATATTATTTAATTCAGATGTTTCTCTCTTCATTCTTTGTCCAGATAACCTGTCTAATGGAGAAAGTGGGGTATTGAAGTCACCTAATATTACTAAGTCATGGCAAATCTGTGTCATTAAGTTCAGTAGTACTCTTTTTATGAAATTTGGTGCACCAGAGTTTGGTGCATATATGTTTATGATTGTAATGTTTATGATTGTTCCCTTGATCATAATGTAGTTGTGGGTCTCCTTCTCCATGAGCAGCTATTGTGCGCCAGTGGTCCCAGAGAGTGGAGAGCAAACAAACAGGGCCTCAGGCAGCCTTGAGTGAGACAGGCAAGAACACCCAGGAGTCTGTGTCAGTGTACAGCTCGTTTATTGGAATCAAGGCAAGGGTTTATATAGGGAGGCCTGTCTGGCCATTACTGAAGACGGGAAAATTCAAGGCAGGTTTTTTCTTAGGCAGGAAGATCGCAAGGCTGACGTGGCTTACAGGGTGGGGAAAGGGAAATTTAAGCAACAATTAAGGAACAAGGAAACAAAACCTAAGACCTGGTTTTGGTCTGTGGTGATCTTTATAGGGCCTGGGTCATAACCTCAAGGCAGAGCAAGCCAGACACCTGCCATCCCTTCAGGGTCTCTGGGGTCATGCTACCTGCTCAATGCCTTTATGTCATGTCCAGACCCACATGTACTGATCTTCTTTATCTCTTCAGGTTAATTGTAGTTTTAAGTCTATTTTGTCAGATATTAGGATAGTAACACCTACTTGTTTCTTGATCCCATTTGCTCAGGGTATCTTTTTTCCATCTTTTCACTCTAAAGTGGTGCCTGTCCTTGAAGGTAAGATGCGTTTCTTGTAGATAATAAGAAATATGGATTTTCTTTCTTAATCCATTCAACTAGACTATGTTGATTGAAGAATCAAGGTCACTGATGTTTAAAGTTATTGTTGAAATAAGTGGGATTGGTTGCTGTTGTTTTATTTTCTGCATTCTTAGTTCTATTTTGTGTTTCTGTAATTATAGCTTCATTTGTTTTCTTTCCTTAGCCTCTTGCGTATAGCTATTTCTTCAGTCTGTAGTCTGATTCTAGATTTTCTGTAGAGCTGATTTCATGGACATAAGCTCTTCTTGCCCATTTATATCATGGAAGATTTCTCTTTCTCCCTGAACTACCATAGATAGTTTTGCTGGCTAAAGTAGTATGGATTGACATCTGTGGTCCTTTAGAATTTGGAATACATTGCCCTAGTCTCTTTTGGTTTTTAAATGTTGCATTGGAAAGTCAATTATTATTCTAATGGGTTTTCCTTTATAACTGTTTTTACTATGATTTGTCAAGGGAGGTTTCTTTTCTGGCCCTGTCTAGTTGGTGTTCTGTGTACTTCTTATACCTGAATGAGTATGTCTTTCCTTAATTTAAGGAAATTTTCATCTGTAATCCTGTTGAGGATCTGGTCAGTGTCAATAAGCTGAGATTTTTCTCCTTTCTCTATGCCTATATTTTGAAGATTTGATATTTTATGTGTCCCATAGTTCCTGTATATTCCATTCCCATGGAGACTTTTTTCATGTTCTTTGCTTGAGTGGTCCAGTTCCCCAACTCTATCTTTAAGTCTTGCTATTCTGTTTTCTATTTGATTTATTCTGCTGGTAAGACTCTCCTGTCTTTTCTAATTGACTTATTGAGGTTTTCAATTCCATCTTCAACACAACTTGAGTTTTCTCCAATATTTTTATCTCTTCCATGAATTCACTTTTAAAATCCTAGATTGCCTTTGTCATTTTGTTCAGCTGTTTATATTCTCTTGCATTTCAGTCATGACTTTATTCCTATTCTTTTTTAGTTCCTTGAGGTGTTTGTTTGTATGTTCTTTAATGTCCTTGAATCCTTTTATCATATTTATGATTATTCTTTTAAGTTTTATGTCTTTGAGTTCCTCTTGGTAGTTTTCATTGTAGAACACTTTTACTGGTAGGGTTTGGTGGGAGCATATTTTCCTGATTTTTCATATTATTTGTGGTTTTTGTGTTGTGACCTGGGTATATGAAGTATGGAGTTCTTTCACTGGTTGTTTATCTGATATGAAATTCTAGCCTGCCTTTGCTGAGTGGAAGTTGGTTCTGTTTTTATTGTTGTAGCCTACTTGATTTCTGATCAGGTAGGAATAGTCAGTTGGTCTGTGCTTCTGGTTCTCACTTTTGATTTTCTTTTTTGAAGGGAGAGGGGTAATTCCAGGCCGGTCCAACGTGCAAAGTAGACAATCATAGCCAGGACTATGAGTGTGGAGATGGCAGGGTTTGGGCTGCACCAGGGCCCAGACCTAGTCCCAGAGAAGTGAGATGGTGACTGAGTGAGCAGGGTTCTGACCCATCCAGGTGGTCCTAAGCATGAACAGGAGCTTCTGGTCCTGGTCCCAGAGGGAGAGGATGAAGGGCAGCACTCTGACTGGCTCGCCAGGCTGTTCTGAAGCTCCCCAGCAGCACGTTATGAGCCCGGTTCTTCTTTTACTTTTTAATGTATTTTTAACCTAAAGTTTATAGGAAATATTGCTGCAATACAAACTAATACTTTAACTTATCACATTTGGTAAATCTGAAACTGTTTCAAGTGTGACTAGTTCGCATTTCCCACGTATCTCTTCTCACTTTGCACTCTCTCTTTCTGTCACTTTCTCTCTCCCTCTCTCCCCATCATCTAAAACACCCTTCCTTTTTATTCCTTTATTACTAGTCTTAGTTTAGAGAAGGTTCCATGATGTCGTCTTTCAATTTCCTTTATCTTCTTGTTGATAGTTCATAATAAGATTATAGCTAAATAGTACTTTTTACATTTTAAAATGATTATCACATTTGGTCATCAAACTACCCTGTGTCACAGCCCAGAAGATGTTATTACCTACCATTCTATAACTACTTGAAATCATAGACTTGCCAGTGGTAATGTAAAAGTTCACAAGAACCTTCCAACCATCTTCACCTTCCTCCAAAGAGGCAAATGAAACAGAGATTTTTACCTGTTACTTTTGTCAGTGTAGTTAGTACCAGCAAATAGCAAACACCCTAGCATATATTAGGGCCTTCAGTGCATGAACTGAATACATGAATGGATGGATGGATGGATACTTGCTATATTCCCCATACTGGTATAAGATGATATACTTTTCAAGTCAATTAATTCTCTGCTAACTATATTTTATGAAGTAGAAAGATAGTTTCCATAGCCCTTTGTGTTACTGACAAAGAAATTGTAGCTTAAAGGGGTAAGGCTGTTGAGATGGTTCAGCTGGTAAAGAGCTTGCTGCATAAGCATGAAAACCTGAGTTTGATCCCCAGAACCCATGTCAAAGGTCAGCATGGCACATGCTTATAATCTCAGCACTAAGGAAGTGGAGATCCCTGGGATTCACTGTCCAGCTGTTCTAGAATATTTGGCAAGCTGAAGGACAATGAAAGACTCCGTCTTTCAAGGTACACAGTGTCTGAAGAACAGCACCTGAAGTTGACCTGTGGCCTACACGTGCACATGCACACACACATGCACCTGTAGACATACACTGTGCACACATACACACAGACAAGAAATTGTAGCTCAATAAAACAAAAGAAACATTCAAAACTTATCAATAGTCTTTGCAACCTTAGAGCCAAAAAAAAATACACATGTGAAAAACTTCCAATTTCACATGAACCTGTGAACCATTCTTTACCATAAGGTCACAATTATTACTAATTATTCTTACCATTCTACACAGTACCCATACTGTTTGTAGAAGACAATAGATAGATAGATGATAGATAGATAGATAGATAGATAGATAGATAGAAGATAGATAGATAGATAGATGATAGATAGATAGATAGATAGATAGATAGATAGATAGACAGATTTGTTTATGTCACATTTGCTAGGTTATTAGGATATGAGGACAAACCTTACATATCTTTACTGATGGATTTCCTCTAAGCAATGCCTCAAAACTAATTACTCAGTTTCTTTTACAACTTAAATAATTCAAAGATCAACATTTTTAACTATTTAAATTAATAGACCCTCCTGTTATTGTTCTATATTAACATTCCTACAAATGTTCATTCCTGGCATAAAGCATTTCTAACACATTGCATGCCTAGTACACATGTGTGCATGTGCACACCCTGTTATTTTCAATATTCATCACAATTCACATCCTTGCCTTTTGGCCCTCCAGATGGCCCATTGGTTCTATTCAAACTGAACTCCAAGATTCCTTCTTTCTAATTGCCAGCTGCCAGCAGGAGCTGTTTGTGGCAGCTGTTTCCCCGTGATCAACTGCAACATCCACAGCCTGGGCCTAAGTTTAATACAGTCTTCAAGCTCTTCCTCTGCATACCTTGCTCTTAGTCACAACAAGTCCTGATTATCTATGCAGAAAGAGGAAAGGGGCAGCATTAATAATTGAAAATATCATCATCAAATGAAAATTATTTAAAAGAACAGGAAATATTAAACCTGGTAAGACCTGTGAACTCAGTGATTTGCTCTCTGATGGAAGTAACTGGAGTTGAGAGAGAATTTGGTTATGAAGATAAATTATGTATTTCTGATCATTTATTCAGTGATTTCAATAAAGAACATAGAATGTATGGTTTCTGTTAAATGACTTTATACAATGGAAATGAGGGATACAAGAAAGAGAAGTGAGGAGGAGAGCGAGAAGGCAGAAGGGAGAAAGCAAGTGATGGAGGTGAAAGGTAAAAGTCACTGTTTCCGAGGAACACAAATGAGAACGTCTGGCTAACTGAAAAGGCCATGTCTGCCTTCCTGGACTCTGCTTGAGCGCCTGCTGGCCCCACCTCTGCTCTGTGCTCCTTAGCCCACCCACGCCATACTTCAGGAACACAGATTCCCCCTCAAAGCTGATAGTCAATGTGTCCTGGATGCTTTCCCTAAACCCAGCTGCCACCGCAACACTTGTCCTTCCTCACTGTGCCTTCCACTTCCATCCATTACCACATTTTGTTTTAATTACTTCATTCTATATTTTAATTTTATTTAAGGTGTATCAACTATAACAATTGCATTTAAAATATAACATATATCACGTACTATATGGTCTATATTTATCATATTTAATTCAATTTTAATAATACATTGTTATGTACTGTCATCACCTTTTCCAAAGAATGTAATGTCATACCTGCCTTCTAAGAGGATTCCAATACATGTTCCTGAATAAAAAATGTATTAGTAAATTATAGACAAAAGATAAAATTATATAAGCTCTTAGTAGTTAAAAAATGCAAGTTTTTGGATCTCTATGAGATTGAGGTCAACCTGGTCTACAGACTAAGTTCCAGGCACACTGGGACTAAGGAGACCCTATCAGAAAAAAATAAATAAAAATGAAATGCAAGTTTTAAGTCAAATTGCTGGATCAGATTCATATCCCTTCTCTTGCCTCTGACTAACTGGGGTAAACCAGTAAAGTACAGAGAATAAAGTTCTCGTAGTAATATGAGATTTTTAGTGGGGATCCTGTAGTAGTTAATTGTATGTGTCAACTTGCCTAGATGTTTTCCAATTATTTGGTCAACTGATAGGTAGAGGTGGGTTTAGTGGTGCACAGCAGAAATCTCAGAACTTAGGAGGCCTAGGCAGGATGGTTGCAGTGAGACTGAAGTCATCCTGGACTACAAAGTGAGTACCAGCCTGGGCTACAGAATGAAATCCTGTCAGAGAGAGATAAAGAGAATGAAGAGAGAGAAACATCAACTCACACCTGAATTTTAAATTTTCAAAGTTTCTACTCTCCAGAATTTACATAAACAAATATCTTAAGATAAAAATCTCAATAGACAGATTGATAGATAGATAGATAGATAGACAGAACAAATGTGTGATAAATGGAATTATACAGTATTTACATTATAAAATATTAGAACAATTATAAATACATAATCCTACACATAATAAAGGTTTTGTTTCTCTGAGCACTAACACAAATCTAAAGAACCCACTTTGGCCAATGGCCCAGGCTCCCAGAGAAGGAAAGCAGGAGTCAAGCTCGTGGGAACCCCTGTCATTAGAGTCCCGTTATAGTGAGGATTCAGCACAGGTGTCTGTGACTTATCATTCCAGGATTTTGCATCACATGGCTCTACTCATTAGAGTCGTTACCATTCCCTCGCAGCCAGAGACGGACTCTTCGCCTGTGCATCTGTCCGTCCCTCCTCTGCCTTGCCTGTTCTGCTTTGCTTAGTCACAGTTTCTGCTTTTTTATCTTCCCCCTCTCAGCTTCCGCATGACTTTGCGGGACAACACTGCTCTGTGGTTTTCCTTTAAGCAATCTTTCAGCTTCAACTTCTATGTTTTGTGTCTTACTTATCATGATAATTCACATTTTACTGTGAGAGACAATTGACTTCCAGCTCATCTTTTCAGGCCATGTGGTATAGACCTAAAACAGTCTATGAATTGGCTGTGCCTGGGACCCAACTCTGAAATTATGAACTGCAATTCGGTGGGGTGGTGGCGGGGGGGCGCGGGAGGAGCAATGCCAAGCATAGAGATGTGAGACTATTTCCTCATGGAAAATTGTTCAAAGGTTTCCTCGGAAGGATTTGTGAGTACATGATGACATGTCTACAAAAGAGGGGAAATGGTGTTGGCAGAAAAAGGAGAAGCCACAAATGACCAGCATAGGAGCGCTCAGCCCTACCCATGGAGGAAGCAGTCGGCACCCTCAATGACAGTGGCATAGACTGCAGATTTCTGAGCCCCTCTTAAATTCAGCTCCCTGATCTTATGTGAACTTGTAGTAAGATTTTATATAATCTAACCTCAGTAGGACCAAGGTGATCACTCCAAATTCTGCAAATACTACTGAACTAAATTGTGACAAGAGCATCTCTGAATACAGACTTTACAATGACTAGGTTGGTTCCAAGTTCACCGTCCAATGCAGAGAACATTTACTCATGTGGTTAATTGTATTTCAATGAGCTTTAAATTAAAATTTTAGCTTTCAGATGCATTAGCTGCATTTTAAGTGCCCAATAGTTAACTTTGGTAAGTGCTATATTTGACAGTGCATATAGTACATTTAGATCATCACAGTATAGCTTACAAACTGTGCCACTGAGGGTAAAGGCTACGTATGGAAACAGTCTTACCATAGCTCTCCCCATGGAAAGATGACCTGGAGATTTCTGGAAGAATCTTGTGGAGAGAGCTGTCAGAAAAGGGATGTTTGGTTTCCTTTCCTCAGACTTTCTTTTTTTTTTTTTTTAATGAGATCTCTAGTCTAGTTTGGCCCTGAATTCAGTATGTAGCTAATGGTAACCTTGAACTTCTGATCCCTCTGCTTCCGCTATACACCATCACACCTGGTTTATGTGGTTCTGGGGATTGAACTCATGGTTTGTGCATGCTAGGCAGGAACTCTCCCAACTAAGCTGTACCTCCAGCCCAGGTATTGCATTTTTTTTTAAAGCTGTTCACGTCCTTGAAAATACTGGATATTATGCTCAGAAGATTGTTGATTTGCTACAGAAATGCTATACAAGTTCCCACAAAAAATACTTTTAAGAGTTGGCTGAAATCAAGTAGCTAAAATAAGAAATGGCAACTTTGATGAAAGAAGAAACATGGGGTTTCATACAGAGCTCAGAAATCCACTCCGGACAGCAACCGTGTTGTCAAGTAGTCCTGAGAACTCTTACCCTGGTGCTGGGGGCTCTGGGAAGCGTAGCCCTTTAAGTAGCACTAAGAAAACAGGCTAAAAACATTACAGGAACTTGAATAAGGAAAAAAACTTGTCTCTAACTGGAGATGGGAGAGCTCCCAAGCCTCTCTCACTTCTTTTGTTGACATTTGCAAGGAGAACAGTTGTCCCCAGACCCCACTGAGGTCAGACAGGACAAGAGATGTTAAGAACTGGAGTTCTAGCTCTACTTTATTTTTCTTGTTTAGTCAACAGTATTATGAAATCACATTCTTTTCCTTGTTTAACCGTCTCATAACGGGTAAACATCTATCTGTGTATTACAGCTGTAGGCTCGCAGAACATTTATGCTTTCATTGTACTCCTTACCAGTCAAATTCTTTTAACGCTGGGCTGATTGGAAACTGAATGGCTTAGAGTATCATAGCCTGTGCTGCCTTCGTACATAGATGCCAGTTTGCCTCCACCGGCTCCAGTTTATGTTCTTGTCCAAAAGTGTCTCCCATACTTCTGCTTTCACTCGCGCAAAACCCAGCTCACTGACTAAATGACAAGGTCCCAAAATGCTCTTCTCTAAATGTTCCAAAGCACCAAGGGCACTATGTGTTGTTTTTCAGACACCATTGGTTTTACTGCCACTTTCTGTCCAGGAAATGTCACCTTGGATGGAGACATTACTTCACCGGGTTGGCACTACTAACCATTTTCATAACTGTTCCATGTTGATGCCTTTTTTGCCTCCCTGTACTGTTCAAATTCAATTTTGCTGTCAATTTTGCTTAGCAGAGCCTTCTTCCTGTCCTTCATTCTTCAAGATTCTTTTCTTCTTTAACGTTCTATTTTCTTATCTCTTGTCTATTTTTCTACATTTACTGTAATGTGCGCCTTCTATTTGTGGTTTCCTTTCTCCCCACATTCAATTTGTCTGTCATGTTTTAAATGACTATTTTTGAGTAAATGATAGCATTTCTCAGAAAACTGCTGGTAGAGTATGCAATACTTGATACCTAACCTTTTATTCCACCTCAAATATAGTATGTTGAACTTTAGTCTGGCAGGTTAAAATCTCTAGTTTCTTTTTTAAATGTCTAAAAAACAATGATCTGCTGATAAATGCTAACTGACCAGGTCGTGAGGAGAGGTTAGGGTTGGAGAAGAGGACCTAATTTGTAGCGTTTACTGATTTCATGACATAAATTCCTCATTGTGGATAATTCAGCTCCCATAATACCTCAACCAGTTCAAAAATTGTGTAAAAATATCACAGTTATCTGTGTGGGGCCAATTCCAGCAGGCTACTAGAAAACGTTTTTCAGAAATACAGAAAGTAAAGTCCTAATGAACAAGTCATAATAAAGAAATAATCTAATAATTTAAATTCTGTTTTATCTTAAAAGAAAAATAAAATTGTTCCTGAAATTTTTGGTAACTTGAAAACTAATAGGATCTATTTCTGATCTATAAAAATTCTGGGGAGGTGAATCCCCTTTCTACTCCTTCAAACATTAATCCAAAATCCCCAAAACATTATTATGCAGGAATTCCAGGTTTCATGACTGCCACACAAAAGCAAATTCACTGGCCAGATATCTTCCAAGGGCTAGCTTTTGAGGTAGAGACCATTAAAAAAGTCAGATATTCTCAGAGCTCTAGATCATTTACTAGATAATTTTACTATTTAAAAATCCTTTGGCATTCAGTAAAAGTTATAAGACTGTCTGTTCTCTGAGCTGAGAGATTACAGAAGGCCCATAGGTTGCATTTGGGAGCAGTGTTTTTTATAGATCTAAGATTATTTCTATTCAAAGTCAATTTATAGCTCTGTTTAGTTCTGGTGGCTCAGTATCAAATAGAGACTAAAGCAGGTTAGAGGTGGGGATAGTTCTTTGAGAAATACATAGTTTAAACACAACTCACATCACTTCAAATGCTTTCATTAAGCATTAGAGATTCTACACAAAGTTTACTAGCTAGAGACATTCGATGAAGAGCAAAATAAGTGTTTACTAGAGAACCGTGTGTGCCTGTAGCCAACATTTTACCCCATGCTTGAAATATTTGGACTGAGAGAAAAATTATTTACTAGTTCTAAATTTAAGATGGTCGTGGTTATCTTTTAACACTCCTGTTATGCACTGAATGTTACTGTCAATTTTCTGAAAAACAGTAACAGTAAAGTGTGATCTAAATAGACTCTGGGATACTATTTAGCCTAAAAATATATATATATATCGTTTACAACATGGATAAACATGAAGGACATTATGTTAACTGATGTAAGCTAACCACATAATAATCAATTTCTTGGGATCTTACTTATGAGTGGAATCTAAAAATACTTAATTCATATAAGTTGAGAAGAAAATCATCTTTATCAGGGACATTGAAGAATGGTGGTTGGGGGATACTGCTGGTCAAGTGATAGGAAATTTCATCAGATTGGAGGAATAGGGTGAGCCAATAGAAGCTCCATAGGTAAAAACATTTGCCTTGCAAGCCTGGTGATCTGACTTTGATCTCTGGAACCCATGATACAGGGAGAAAATTAATTCCTGAAAGTTGTTTTCTGACCTCCACACACATGCCGTGTACTCTCTCTCTCTCTCTCTCTCTCTCTCTTCCATGTAACAATAACAAATAAAATAATTTTTTTTAAAGAATTGGAGGAATACATTCTAGAGAACCATTTACAGCATAGTGACTACAGCTAATAACAATGTTCAGTACACTTCAAAATCACTTCAAGAATAGATCTAAAGTTTTCCCACCCAAAAATTAGCATCTCAGGTAACATATATGTTAATTTGGTCAGTGTACCCCTTCTACAGTATGAATTTCAAAACATATTGAACATAAGAAATATATGTGATTTTTTTGTCAATTTAAAAATAAGTTCACTAAACTTTAAAAAGTAAAAATGCTTCTGCTTAACATTATAGATACTAATTAAAAAGAAACTAAGGAGAGTGCTTGAGTTCAGCCTCTGCATGGTGGTGATGGTCCCATCCCCCTACACTGGGATCACCTGCCGTGCTTCTCACTGCTCCAGGCCAGGCTTCTTTGCTGGCTAGCAGGGCCCTGGAACTTTGCACACTGCCTGAGAATCCCTGAGTGTGGCCTCTGCTTAGTGCTAATAAATGGAAGCAACCTAACTGTCCCTCAACTAATGAGTGGATAATGAAAATGTGGTACATTTGCACAATGGCATTCTCAATGGTAAAGAAAAACAAAATCATGAAATTTGCAGGTAAATGGATGAAACTAGAAACTGTTATACTAAGTGAAATAACACAGTCTCGGAAAAACAAACAAAATATGTTCTCCTTCATTTGTCACTAAGAGAGAAATGGGTAAAATTAGGGTACTTAAATAAGAGGAGTGGAGAAGGTTATACAGGGAGCTATGTGGAGTAAAGAGAAAGAAGGAGCTCAAGAGAGGTGGGACCACAGGCGACATGTGTTATCAAGGGAGAAATGGGGAAAATGGGGCTACATTAATTGGGGAAGGAAGAAGGAGGTTTAGACAGGGAGAGAGAGAAGAGAGATAAATAATGCCTAACTGTTGTAAAACAACCAGAAGGAAACATATTAGTTCAAAAACTTACTGAAAAATTACACATACAATATCTCTGTATGAGCCCATGCATATAAGTGAAATAAGAAACAGTGCCAGACAGAAGAAATCTTCGTTTGAGTTGTTAGCCATGGTAGTCCAAAAGACTCCCAAAATTGCACAGGCTCATACCACAGCATTTGATTGCCTCCCAGAACTTGAAGGTAAGTCTCTATTGCTGAAGACAGGACATACCTTGGACACAAGACTTGGAGCAGCAGAACTGGAACTGACCTGGAAGCCTCCTCCCTTAAGACTAGCTCTCATAGTTTTGGAGAAAACTGTACAAGTTGCTAAGGGAGACTATCAATTGAACATACAACCCCAGCTTTAGGCCTAATAGCTACAACAATGACCAGCACAGCAGACTATATTGGGACAGGCAGTAATGGTACATTTATCTTGGAGGTACTCAACAGCTACCTAATTGGGCATAAAACCCACTCAATGGGAGGGAACTCACGTGTGGTGTTGCAAATATGGCCTAATGCACATGGCTGGAGAGGTCACAGATCTTAGAGAAAACCACAAGGAAGTCACATCCTTAGACAAATGTAATTTCTTACTATAGGTTAAATATGGATCCTTTTATTTACAAACAAATATGTCAGTTACCACTTATCAAAGAAGTTTCTTTTGCAACAGCATAGAGTTCCACAACTGATCAAACACAGAGATTAAGTGACTGTGAAATACCCAAACCTAAGTGAGACATCTACATTGGAACCTCTATACCTAAGACTCATGGAACATTGTGGAACAAGGGGTAGAGAGAATACTAATGCATCCCTCAACTCTCATCAATGCAACAGAGAACAATAAACCCAGGGTCAGGGACCATTGCAGAAGAGGGGGCAGAAAGACTGCAAGAGCCAGGGGAAGAGGTGCATGACCATATAAAAACAGTCTTCTCCTGGGAACTTGCTCATATGAACTTGCAGCAATGATGACAGCACACACAAGACCCAGGCAAACTCAAGCAGACAAAACCTAGCACAGAACTGTGGAAATGGGCAGCAGGCCTCAATAGTTCTTAACCAAAGAACTATTGGGCATCTGATTACTACTGGGTGAGGAAGAGCTGATCTTCTTTAAGGGAATAACTCTAGATAGGCTGACTGGACCCCAGTGGACAAACTTGCACTGAGGGATGTCAGGAGACACTAACAACTCAATAGGCCTTAACATAAATGACAGAATGCATGAAATCCAGTAAGGGTGTGGGGGGTAAAATATATTAAATATATTAAAATAAATAAGCCCTTCTCTTAAAAAAGAAAATGGAACTTGGTTCTATAAATTAATGCATGATCTTTGGAAAAGTATTCATATTTGTTAGACAGTGTATTGAAAGTTCTGCACGAATTATTTTACTTAATCTTTATACATCCCTAAAAAGTAGGTTCTATGATACACTCTTCACATATTACGAACTTAAGATGTCGTCAGTTACTTATCCAAAATCACACACCTAAAAATGGTACAATCAGAGTTGGGATCCAAGCATGACCAGAGTAGTCACATTTAGGCAAAGACTGCTCTACCCAAAACCTTAAAATTATCTTAAATTCTTTGACTTATTTGTTCCACTGTTACAAAGCTATCTCAAGATTATAAGTCATAGGCAAACACAATTATAATGAAAGATTGGAAAAAATATAAAGTTCAGCAACTGAAGAATGTTTAATGATCTATTCACACAATGGAATATATTTTATTCATAGATTCCTATTCAATAAGGACATTTTATGAGATGAAAAGCTCATAATATTCAGGACTAATGAAAATCTGCATTCTTATACTTCATGCAATAAACAGCATGTATATATGTATAGTACGTCAGTATATAAACATGAGTGGGGTGCTAAAGGGAGAAACAGCAAAATATCTCTAATAATCTCTGTGGACTAAGACAAAATATAATTTCTACTTTTCCTTCTGATTCTTTTTTGTGCATTTTAGATGAATAAATACTATTTGTAAGGAGAAACAGTTCCTTTTAAATTCAACAATATGGACTTGCAGTAGTGTGTCTACAAGAACACTGTTTACAGTTCTCATAATCACGTCTCATGCAGGAAATGTTGGAACTAAGATAGGTCAAAGAAAAATAGCTAGAATGATTTGAGGAACTCATAATCTGACAGCATTATCAAACAAGGGAATTAAATTTTATTGTTGAAACACACAGGCAGAAAATGTCACAGCTGGCGCAGTCCTAGCTGCAGGGGAGAGGGGCAGATTCCCATCTAGACCACCCTGGTGGCCCAGCAAACCTCCATCAGATCTCATTTCTCTCTTGGTCAGTCCTTTTAAAGAGCTACTGTTTCTTACATTCCTTCTGGGGGAGGGGTGAGGAGGGTGTTAAAAAACATTCACACACCCCACCCTTGGTCCTAAAACAACCTAGGTACAACCCCATTAAAATGCACTCTGGAAAACCAGTGAGTTTAATGGGATTTCTTACAGAGCATGGGTGATGGTTACCAGAGTGTGGGTGCTCCCCTCCTACAGCCATATCAGAAAATCTTCACCCAAGCATGGATGATGGCTTCCCCATAACCCTTACTCTTCCCCAGTCTATACTCTAGCCCTTCCCCCAAGACTCAAGCAATTAGGGCTGAATTGTTCATATTGGATTAGAAGGTGTGGCTGGATACTTAGGTGAGGGTTTGCTTTCAAATGCTGTGACAAAACACTCTGACTGATACAAACTTGAGGAAGAAAAGGTTTATTCAGCTTACATCTCACAGATCACGGTTCATCACTAAAGGAGCCTAAGGTAGAAACCCAAGGAAGGAACCTGGAGGCAGGAACTTAAGCACAGGCCATAGAGGAACATTGCTTACTAACTTGCTCCTCCCACACATGCTCAATCTGCTTTTGTATACAATATAGGACCACCTGCCGAGAGTGGGCACCACCCACTGTGCCCTCCCATATCACTCAACAATCAAGAAAATGCCCCACAGACATGGCCACAGACCAGTCCAATGGAGGAAATTCCCCAATTAAGGTTTCCTCAACCCAGGTGTGTCAAGTTGACAGCTAAAGCTGTCCATCATGGTCCCTGACATTCCCTGCCTCTCCTTCCATGCAAGGACATGAATAATCAATAAGGCCAGCTGTGAGGATCATTGGCAAGCAGGCACAGGGGAGCTCAGAAGCTGACGTCTGTCTGACTCCTGAACAACAGCTGCCTTCTCTCTCTACTGCATTCCATTACCCATATTTACTCTTTAATGCTCAGTAAACTTTCCTCCCTGATGTAACAAACTCCCTGACAAAAGCAACTTCAGAGAGACTCTGAGTTCGTTTCTCTTCATAGTTTTAGGGGATTTCAGTCCATCGTGGTGGCAAAGTGGCCCTGTGGCAGTAGGGCTGTGTAACAGAACTGTTCATGCAGCTGCTGAAACCAGGAAGCAGAAACTAGGCTAGAACCTGGACTGGGATATAACTTTCAGCTGCCTCCTCAGCACCCTATGCCACCAGCCAGCTCACCTCTTAAAGTTTCATAGCCTCCCCAAATGGCACCATTATCTGGGGACCAAGTGTTCAAATCTATGAGTCTGTAGGGAATATTCCACATTCAAACCATAATACCATAGCCAAGTAAGTCTGCTGCCCCCCAATATTCTCTACCGACACTACAAAAATGCCTCAAATCAAGTCATCACATCTGAGCTTTGTCTTGCACGATGTTCTTAGCTACAACTGATTCTTTGAATATCTCTTCTGTTGAATCCTGTGACACTGAGTGGCAAATACACTGTGTGTTATGTCTGCAACAGACATTACTCCACTCAGACATACCCTCCACACAACCCCGGGATTCCTTGCTAATTCAGTGCCATTGAGCTCAGATGTGGGACAACAGTGCATCCAAAGGAAGTGAGTCTCACTGCCCTTCAGTGTGTTAAGTTTGAGACTTAGTACATGCAGCCAGGTACCAATGTGACCTGAGGATAAATTCCTCCCACTACCCAGTTCCTGCCTTGGAGCTCAGTTTTTGATGTTTGATACTGTGATAGATTTTTCTGTGATGAGGAAAAAAGAGCTCCAAAAGTTAATGCAGAGCCTGGAGAAGAAGCAGTGCTGAAGCAAGCAACCCAACAGCACCTACCCTGACTTCCAACGTGTGAGAAAGCCTAGCCCTACCACTTCAGCCTCTCTGACTAAGCTGCTCTGGTCCTTGCGGCCAAAGATGCCTAGGTGATACTGACATGTCTCTGGTTCTGGTTTCTCTGCCACAATCATCTGTTCTGAGGCACTTTCTTGAAGTCTCCCACCCTTTGCATGTTAGTGCTCTGGGCTTTCATCTAGTCGTTTTCAGCTTTGCATGTTTCTTTATAAGCATACATAAATATGCATCAAGGACTACTATGAACCAGATTCTCCCTGGTGCTCTCAGGTTATATATACTGATAAGTAAGACTTATAGTTCACTGGACAAAAGAATGAAAAAAACCCTGATATATAATCAATCTTTATATGATGATTATATATGTATTATATATACATGTAGTATATTATTATATGTTATTATATATACATGTAGAGAGACAGAAAAGAGAGAGAGAAGGGTGAAGGGAAGAGTTGAGATTGTGGATCTTCCCTAAGAGTTGAGACTGTGGATCTTCCCTGTCTTTAGGTTTGGAGCAGTGCCCTGTATTTTGCTTTTCATATTTACTCAGAAAATTCTCTGCTGTATGCACTAAATCCTTTTATTCTATTCTCTGGTTTGTGTGGTACTGAACGGTAATTTCTCAATGAGTTTGTAACACTTCTAGTGATGTTATCCATATCTAGAGTGTTTTTCACAACAGGGCTTTTTATTTTATCTTGAGACAGTTTTAAGGAATTATATCCTTCTAAGAATCTGCACTCTTTAGTATATTGACTTAAAAGTGAAATGTATGAATTTAAGGCTGAAACTTTTCTCTTTGTATAGCTGCATTTTCACCCCACGAGTTACAGTGTGCAGTATCCTTCACTATCTAAGACTCTAAGCATCTTTTCATTTCTGCTATGATTTCTTCTTCAGCCCATGGGTTATTTAGAACCTTCTCAATTTTTATATCATTTAATTTTTCTGGCTATCATTTTGCTAATGAATTCTATCTTAACTGCAGCTGTGGTTAGAAAACATGCTCTATATTATCTTAATGTCTTTTAAATTTGTATGACATCAATTTTTTTGAGGCAGGATCTTGCTATGTAGCTATAGGCTGGCCTGGAGCCCTCCATTCTCCCGCCTGCATCAGCACACCCAGGCCCATTTGTTCCAAAAAGAAATGTGTGTCCTCTAGTTGTCATATATTCTATATGTGATTATTAGATCAAATCTGTTAGCATATTGTTCAAACTTTCTTTACTGATTGTGTTATTAAGACAGCAACGTTAAAAATCTTCCTCTGTGGTTTATTTATTTACAGAAATAGAATTATTTCTCTCTACAATTCTATAATTTTGCTTTGTATATTTTGAAGCTGTATTATTAGGCACATTCAAATTCAGAATTTTTACATTGCCCCTGAGAGCTGGATATGTTATGTTTATCTCCAAAATGCTTTTTGCCCTGAGTTCTATATTTTAATAGATTGATACAGCTACATCTACTTTCTTTTGGTGAAAATTTGCCTGTTTTGTCTCTTTTTATACTTTTAAAACTGATTATCATTTCCCTTCCTTTTTAAACAATTCTCTATCACTGCAATGCTGTAATTATAGTTTTAGTTTCCAAAATAAGATTATTCACTTCACAAAAAAAAAAAAAAAAAAACAAGAAACAGAACTGGCATTTCTGAAATGACAGCCTGTGGCTTTGACTATGATCGGTTTGCTATGGTCAGTCCAGTTCTTTCTTTGAAGACCAGTTCTCATTTTCTACGGAGCTCGTGGGCTCTCTTAGATACACATACCTGTGTGGGCAGACGCCAGAGCAAGAAGAGGGAAGATGTGTCCAGAAGAGACATGAAAGGGAACAACGCTAGAGTAGGAAGGGTGTGCAAAACCAAACGCCCGCAAGTACCAAACAGGTTATTTGAAGTTAGTTAAGCAGAAGTGAGCAGTGGCCACTACCTGCACTTCTACACCAATCTGTCAGAAGGCCCAGGAGCGATGATCATCTGTCCTTTGAATGGCAGGTAGTTTGTAAGCAGCCAGTCTTTACCCTGGTGGGATGTTGCAAAATAATTTTCAAGAGAAACCTCATTTTAGATTTGGGTGGGAAACCCACTGAATGTGACATTTCTGCAGCTAATTCTTTTGTTAATCCTATGCAAGTCAAATTAATCATGTCTGTGACCTACATTTGCTCTGTTCCCCAGACAAACATGGAAAGGGTTCTACACAACACTGAGAAGAAAGCAACTGGAGAGGCCTTTCTGTCGCTCCCTCTTCATCCTGCAAAATATGATAATCCACTCTTTCTGATGAGGTGAAAGTCCTCCTGAGAAAAAATCAACTGGAAAGCAGTTTTGAAGCTCCTTCATGTGGTTCACTGCTACAAAGAGTGTGAAGAATGGGTTCTCTAGAGGCAGAAATGGAAAACAGCAGGCAGTGAGACTGGGGCTCTCAAATGGAGGGGTACCAAAAAAATTGCTGCCAAACTAAAATTTAAAACTTATCTGAGTCCCTGTTGACAGTGCTCTGCCAGCAGCCAAATCTGTGTGAATCTCAGCAGTCTCTGCCCAGGTTAGCACAGTCCAGAAACCAACTCACTCCACTTCTGTTCAGTTTATGTATGCCTCTTACTGAGAAAATGTGGGAAAAGAAGGAAGGAAAAAAAGGCTGCCAAATGTGCACGCACATGCGGGCGCACACGCATGCACACACACACACACACACACACACACAAGCATATGCACAAAGTCCTTAATTCCTCTACCCATTTGTTACTATTTTAATTTTTTATTAATTTTATTTTATGTGTATATCTGTATTGCCTACATGTATGTAAGTACACCCATATCTCGTATAATGCCCACAGAGATTAGAAGAATGTATCAGATTCCCCTGCAACTGGAGTTAGGGATGGTTGCTAGCTGCCATGTGGGTGCTGGGAATTGAACCTGGGTCCTCTGGAAGGGCAACCAGAGCTCTTAACCACTGAACCATCTCTCCAGGCCCCACAATTTTAAATTTTAATATGAAATATCTCCAGGAAACCCTTAGAGTATCTACTATCACAAGGTGATTCAATGACTGGCTAAACAAGCTATTGTTTGGCAGGCAGTGGGGGAGAGGCTCAAGTTCCCACTAGTTACAAATCACTTTTAGGTGCAGTTATATATGTTATTTTATGTAGTGCTCAAAATGGAACTATGAAGTGCTTCCATTTTATAGTGAGAAAACTAAAGCACAAAGAAGATAAATGACTTGCCAAGGTCATGGATTTAATAAGTTTCAGTGTCAAGACTCAAAACTCAGTCTCAGCATCAGAACCCTACATTTTCAACTGTATTATCACACCTCCTCTAGCTAACAATCAGATGAGAATCTTGGCTCCAATAGCCTAATCCATAGATAGCTGAGGTTCTGACAAAGTGTGTGGCCTTGGAGGGGCTGCTGTGGAAAATTAAAACTATACAGTCAGAACTGAGCTATAGGAGTCACAACACACACAAAGACAGAGTCGCCAGAGGGCTGCAAGAAGGTGGGATGCTCAAATTTGGTTAAACACACACACACACACACACACACACACACACACACGCACACACAGTAACACAGTAGTTTCTTTGAAATCGGGATAAAATGCCTTTTATGTTTGGAAGTTTGTGGAGTGGAGAACCTGGTCTGTATTTGGAGGTAAAGGAAGGAGAGATTTGGTTGTGAGGACGATGAGTTCTGTGTCTGTGTGAATGTGGGTAACTATGTCTCTCTCTCTCTCTCTCTCTCTCTCTCTCTGTGTGTGTGTGTGTGTGTGTGTGTGTGTGTGCAAGAGAGAGAGAGAGAAATAGAGAGTTCTGGGGACTGACCCCAGGGCCTGTGCATCCTTTCTGGGGACTGACCCCAGGGCCTGTGCATCCTAGGCGAGCACTGTGCCAGTGAGCCCCACCTCTGGCCCCAGAAATTAACTTTTCTCTTCTCCTTTTTCCATCTCCTTTCCCCGTCCCAGTCAACTACTTCATTATAGCAGCTTAGCAAATTGCACCTTTGTTTTTCTGTTTACCTCTCCACCTAGATATTCTTAGTATATTAAGTCAACATATATTTTCTCAGTTTAAAAAAATGTACTCCTTACATAGATAAGAACATTTTGGCAGAAAAAAAAATCTATCTGTGGTCATTAGAGACTCAACAAAATTCGGTTCATACATGTTTAAAAATACAATCACATAAGATACACATCTCTAGCACACAACTGTGACACATTCTTTGGTCATATGATAATTACATTGAACTAGTTTTACAAAAAAAAAGTTTTCTTTTAAATAAGAAAATTAATAAGGGAGCAAGAGTGTAATGTTGCATGAGTTCTCAGTCTCCTCAATACATGCATTATAGAATTTCTCAAGGACTTGTCATAAAAACGAAAAAGAAAATGTAATCATAAAAAAGAAAAAGAAAATCCACAGCTCATATGTCAGCTCTGTTCAATTCTTAGATTGTCATTTCAGAAGATCTTGTAATTGGCCTTAATATTTTCATTACCAATGGTTTATTTTACAGATAAAGATTTGGCCAGGCATGGGAGCACATGCCTTTAATCCCAGCACTTAGGAGGCAGAGGCAGGTGAATCTCTGTGAGACCAAGGCCACCCTGGTCTACATAGTGAATTTCAGGCCAGCTGGAACTACAGGGAGACCCTGTCTCAAAAAGACCAAAAAGAAAACCAAATAAATATTTGTACTTGTGGAGCTGGAGAGATGGTTCAGTGGTTAAGAGCACTGGCTACTCTTCCAGAACACCCAGGTTCAAACTACAGTACCCATATTGCAGCTAACAACCATCCATAACTCTAGTTCCAGAGGAACTGACCCCTTCTGGCATCGTGCAACACAGGTGCACTAACACACATGCAGGCAACACACTCATGTACAAAATACACAAATAAATAAATCAAAAAAAATTAAGAAAACAGATGAACATCTCAGACCCAAAATCCAAAACCTTTAAAACACCAATGTGATGCCACAAGCGGAAAATTCCACACCTGGTCACATAAGCTGGGTGCAGTCAAAACACAGGTATACAAAAAGTGTTGAATAAAAATACTTTTAAGCTAAGTGTATAAGGTGTACATGGAACATAAATAAATTTCATGTCCCACTCCCCAAATTTCTCATTATGTATATGAAAACATTTCAAAAATCCAAAAACATTTAAAATTCAAAAAGCTTCCGGTTCCCACTACTTTGTATAAGGGATTCATGACCTTCGAAACCCATATTTCAACATGATGAAATTTAATGCGCTAATTTTGGTACTGAGGACTTAAAGAATCCTTTCTTAAATGAGCAGCTTCTCCCACAGTGCCTTGGGATAAACTATGGGAGAAGAGAGACAGATATGGAAACCGTAAACTCCCAGGTACTTGTCCACAAACAAAATTAAGCTTTAAGTGTAAATTTCCTACAAAACTGATTCAGATACATGGCCACCAAACAAAAGTATCTTTTATAATTTCAACAAAAGGAAACCATTTCAGTTTTTCATCCGTGATGAAGCTCTGCCTGTCCCCTGTAGGAAGAAGCTATTGTCTTGTGAAGGGTTATGATTATGAAAAGAATTATGTTTCTCTGGGTGTTTTTAATAGAAAAATTCATGAAGTGCTTTTATGAAGAATATTTTTTAAAATCTCCAGCAAATTATTTCTTTTATATTTCCAGGACCTTTAGGTGAAACTAAAATGTCATTAGTTTCAAAACATTTCACTGGACACCATAACTTGTATAAAAATTAGTTCCTCTAAGGGTTTCCATTATCTTCAGTGACACCCTTGGTACAAGGTCACATAATTCAGCCACTGGTCCTAGTGAATCATGGCCCAGTAAGAACAGAGGTAGTCAGGGATAGCTGACACAGTTCTGCCAAGGACTAAACAGGATGAAGACATCCTGCTTGTGTCTTGCCACCTCAGCCCAGCCTTCGTAATCTGTAACTTGCTATAATAGCCACTCGACAGAATATAATTCCTGTTCTAAGATATCTTAAATATTTATTTATCTTATTTATTACTTGGATAAAACAGAGTCTACTTTATGGAAACTGGAAATAGAAGCAAAACAGGAACATGAAACGTTAAACATCTACAGCTTAACAAAGAATATTCTATCCTTCCTAGACTCTTACGTCTTCTAGGTCACCAACTCACAGGCTTGTCTCGGGTTTGAGGAGTGTTTTAACAGAGCATATGACCCTACCCTACAGGTCATCCTTGCACAAACCACAAAGACTCAGGCTACATGAATCATAAATGGGATAGCAAATGAAAATTATGAGGCAAATTAGCAATTCATTTCAACCACAAAAACTTTTTAAAACTGAATTGATAACCCAGAATCATGTAGTTTGTAAAGTGCTTGTTCAAGAACTCTGGGTTAGACTCTGTATTACAGATGATCTTGCTTTCCTATAACTGATGAGCAAATCATCACAAAGCTGGTGACTTGAAACAACAGAATTTGCTTTCTCATGACCCAGACACCAGATATCCAAAATCAGTTTCACTTTGCTGAGATTAGAGAACCAGCAGTACCCATCCCTGGCCTCGTGCCCTTCTGCTGGTTGCTGTGCTGATTCACAGCCACACTCCTCCTGTCTCTTCTCCACAATCACCGGTTCTGTCTGTTTTCAAAATCTTCTTCTGCCTCCTTCATTCTGGTGTGATGGTCAGCATTAACTGTCAACTTGGCAGAATCTAGAGCCACCCAAGAGCAAACCTTCAAACACACCTGTGGGAGATTATCTACTTTAAGATTAAGCCTCCGAGAAGCGGTTAAAATTATCTTGATTACATTAACTGATGTGAGAAGACCCATTTTATTTTTTCTTTAATTTTTCATTGAGTTTTCATGAATATCATGTAACATTTCTCAATCAAATTTAGATCCCTTTCCCTATTTCCCCTGTCTCTCTCTCTCTCTCTCTCTCTCTTTCTCTCATACACACACATAGACACACACACAGACACACACAGACACACACACACACACATCAGACCTCACGCATTCCACCATACATATTAGGTCCTATCCAATCAAGCATTCCTACCCAGACATCCCCCAGTGCAAGTTCATCCAATGGAGTCTAGTCAGCCTATTTAGAGATCATAAGGTCCACTCTCCCTCACCCAGTAGTAATCAGTCTCCAACAGTTCCCAGGCTAGGGCCAGCCCACCACCCATCTCCCTCACTCCACTCTGGGCCCTTTGTCTGATTGAGTTGGTGGAGATCTTGTGCTCCGGGCCACCGTTGCCACAAGTTCACATATCTACTTCCTGTGGCCTGAAATCCTCTGTTTTCCTATGTTCATGGAACAACCCTAACTCTTACAGTCCCCCTCCTTTCTACAATGGTCCTTGAGCCATGGATGGGTGAGGTTTAATATAGGAGTTCTATCCAGGGACACACACTCTGCAGTCTCTTATTCTCTAAAAGTTGTGGCCTTCTGTGTGCATCATACTCTGTTGCATAAGGAAGCTTCACTGATGAGAGGAATGCATTAGTATTCTCTCTGCCCTCTGCTCCGCTATGTTCCATGAGCCTTAGATCTAGAGGTTCCACCGTAGTGTCACCTGGGACTGTGCATTTCTCAGACATATATTCTCTGTGTGTGATCAGTTGTGGAACTCTGCAGCAGCTTCCATCTGTTGCGGAATAAAAGCTTCTTTGATGAGGAGTGTGCAGTATACTTGTCTGTAAATGTAATGACCCATATTTAGCATATGATATTTCATTTATCTAGAGTCATGACAGATATAGATTTCCTTAGGATCTGTGACCTCTCCAGCCATGGCTTGGCTGTGTTTACAGGGCCATCCATGAGTTCGCTCCCACTGAGAGGGCTTTAAGTCCAATTAGGTAACTTCACTACTACACCAATAGAGGTAGTTTGCTGTGTCAGTCATTATGGTTATTAGGCTTTACGGCTGGTTAGACCACTGTTTGGTTTTCTCCCTTAGCAGCTCGCATAGTATCCTCTAGAACTATGAGAACTAGACTACAGGTTGAAGGCCTCCAGGTCAGTTCCTGCTCCATTGCTCCGTCTTGTGTCCAAAGTATGTCCTGTCTTCAGCAGTAGGGTCTTAACTTCTGGGAGAAAACCAAGAGCTCTGGCAATAGCCTATGTTATTTTGGGAGTCCCGTGGACTATTCTGGCCAGCCACTTGAAGGGAGGTCTCTCTTGTGTGGCTCTTTACCACACAACCCCAGGTATTCACATGCAGTAACGTTCAGGCACTGTATGTGCATTTCTCAGGGAGTTCTGGTGCCAACACATTTCCCTCTGCCTCCGCTAGTCACCTAAGCTCCATTCATCTCTCCTCTCTCTCCCGGGATGCGACCTCCCTCCTTCTTCGCCAGGCCAAGCACCCCCATTACCCCACCCTCCCCCATAACATCTGATCCCTACACTCTCCCCCACAACACTCGCCGCCCCTCTCCTGAGTTCCCTCCTCCCCAGTGACCACAGACTCCCGCAGTCCCTTCCTCTTCCCCTCCCAGCGAACAGCCCCACTCCACGAACTGCCTTCCCCCTGGTGGCATGGCTACCTGCTGTCACCCTCTTCAAGGCTCTTTCTTTCTCTTTACTTCCTTGTTTCTTTCCATCTTCCTGGCCCTTGGTGTCACATCAGAATATATACTCACATATGAAGGATTAGTACTATGATCCGAAAATGAGAGAGAACATACGGGTCACTTGATTTTCTGAGTTTGTGTTACATCACTTAGTATAATAATCTCTAGTCCTTCTATTTGTGTGCAAATGTCATAATTTCATCTTTTCTTAGGGCTGAGTAGAACTCCTCTGTGCAAATGCACATTTTCACCATCCATTATTCAACTGAGAGACATTTAGGTTGTTTCCATTTCCTAGCTATTTCGAAGAGAGCAGCAACAGACATGGATGTCCAGGTGTTTCTACAGTAGGATGAGTCCTTTGGGTATATGCTAAGAAGCAGTGTAACCAGGTTATATGGAAGATTCATTTTCAGTTTTTCGAGAGTTCTCCGCACTGCTTTCCGTAGCAGTTGCAGGAGTTCACAATCCCACCAGCAGTGACTGACGGTTCCCTTTTCTCTTTTCTCCACATCCTTGCCAGTATTTAGTGTCTTTTGGTCTCTTGATTTTAGCCAGCCTGACTGGAGTAAAACAGATTACAGTGGGGTTTTTTTATTAAGCTTTTGTACATTTGATACAAGAGTTCTTAATCAAATTTAGACCCCCTCCCCCATCCATCCCTTCCCAACTCCCCACCAGACCTCATGCATTCTGCCATGCATGTCAAGTGGTATCCAGTCAAGCATTTGTACCCAGATGCACCCCAGGGCAAATCCTTCCACTGGAGTCTAGTCAGCCTATCCAGAGATCCTAAGTAAGGCATACTGTCCCTCACCCAGTGTTAATCAGTCTCCAATAGTTCCCAGGCTAAGACCAGCCAATCACCCATTTATCTTGATCCACTCTGGCCTCTTGTCTGATTGAGTTGGCATGGATCCTGTGCTGGAGGCCACCATTGCCGCAAGTTCACATGTGCAAGCTTCCAGTGGCCCAAAAGCCTCTGCTCCCCTATGTTTCTGAACCAGCCCTGCTCTTACAATCTTTTTACCCACTCTTCCACAATGACCCCTGAGCCATGGGATAGGGCTCCATATCTGCATTTCTTTTGTTACTAAAGATCGGAGCACTTTTTAAAGTGTTTCTTAGCCAATTTTATTTCTTCGTTTGAGAACTTTCTGTTCAGGTCTATAGCCCATCTTTTTTTGTATAGTTTATTTTCTTGTTTCTTTGTTTTCCTGAGTTCTTTGTATATTCTAGATATTAATCCTCTGTCAGATGTGTAGCTGGTAAAGATTTTCTCCCACTTAGTGCGTTTCCTCTTCATTTCCTTGGTTGTTTCTTTTGCTGTACAGAAGCTTTGTAGCTTAACGAGTTCCCTCTTGTTAATTGTTGACCCTAATGTCTGAGCAACTGATGTCCCATTTAGAAAGTTTCCTATACCTATAACTTGTAAGTTTCTACCTATGTTTTCTTCTAGAAGTTTCAAAGTTTCAGGTTTTATATATATTGAGGTCTTTGATCCATTTTGATCCATTTTGAGTTGACTTTTGTGTAAAGTGAAAGATGAGGATCCAATTTCATTCTTTTACAGGTGGAGATTCAATTTTGCAAGCACCATTCATTGAAGATGCTGTCTTTCCTCCATTGTGAGTTCTTGGCACCTTTGTCAAATATCAGGTGACTGAAATTGCATGAACTGATGTTTGAGAGAAGATACATTTTAATTGTGAATGAGATCAGTCCAGTCAGGCATGGAGAAACATACCTTTGATCCCAGCACTCAAGAGGCAGAGTAAGGTGGATCTCTGAGTTCAAGGCCAGCTACACAGGAGTTCCAGATCAAAAAGGAAAAAGAAACTTGTTCGGGGGCTGGAGAGATGGGTCAGTGGTTAAGAACACTGGCTGCTCTTCCAGAGGACCCAGGGTTCAGTTACCAGCACTCACATGGCAACTAATGCCTGTCCATAATCCAGTTCCTGGTGGTCTAGCACCATCTTCTGGCCTCTGTGAGCACTGCACAAGCAAGTGCACTTACATCCATGCAGGCAAAATATTCATACACACAAAATGAAAATAAATTTTAAAAATCAATTGTGGTTGGGGCCCATTCCCTGGGCAGCAGTCCTGCTCTGTATGAAAACTGAGAAGGTGAGCTGAGCACTAGCAAGTATTCATTCACTCTTGTTTTCTGATTATAGATGCAGCGATGACCAGCAGCATCAAGCTTCCGATTCCTGCGGCCTTGACTTCCCTGCAATGATAGACTAGTCCTTGAATCATGAACTAAAATAAACTCTTTGTCCTTTAACTTGTCACTGAAACTAGAAAAAAAACTAAGACACTGGTTTAAAGCAAAATAATCTCATTTCAAAGTCCTTAACTGGATCACCCTCTATAAATATGCTTTTCTTCACAATCCTAAATTCCAAGAATTAAGGTGTAGATACTTCTGGGAAAGGTGGGTTTTTTTTCAGCTACCACACAGACCAAGGCCAAGTTCTAGAGTTTGGATATAAGCAAAGAGAATGGTGAAAAGAAACCTGAGTTTTTCACAAGTCTTACCCAAAGCTCTCATCTTGTCATGGTAATGTCTCATGTTTACAGTCTGTGCAAGAGCTCAGTCACAATGATGCTTATGGATTAATGGATTATCTGCCTCTAAGGCAATCATTAAATAATTAAGCAGCTGATTCCCTTACTGTTTCTCTAATAATAAAGATATTTATAATGAGAAGGGGTGATATTTTTACCTGACACTCAAGTAGGATGAGCACATTCTCTTCTCTGATTATACAACAAAGCTTTTTTATAAAAGAGTTTCAGCCCCCAAATTACCAGGAGACCAACTTTTTTTAAGTGTGCATAATAATACTGTCCCTAAGACAGATAGTTACAAATTGGGAGACAGAATTTATTTCAAAAAGTGAAGTGAAACTCTGGGAAGATATCCTGGGTTCCTGTGGCATTGCTTTCAGCTGCTAAGGTATGTAAATGATCCCATCCAGGGCCCAGCTGCTATATGTAGAAATGTGCTGATGAAACTAAATTGGGATTCGAGAGAACACAAATCAAATTGTAAGCAAAATTACTGAAATACACCAGCCCTCCTTTGAAGCATTATAGGCCAAGCCAAGAAAAATGACTAATGGGTAATAATACACAGTCCTGACAGGAATCATAAGCTAGGAAGGAAGTTGCATGTAAAATAATAATAAAGAATATTAAATTGCCATGAGGCCCTGCCAGAGACAAATGAAATCAGGACAGATTCTCAGCACCAGTCATTTACTCACTCTCTTTGAAAGTGTCCCAGGAATCTGCAGACAAGGCATGCTTTCACGGTGCCTTTCTGCTAGAAATGAATGTTTGTTCAGATCTGGAATAAGCAGATAAGGGATGGCCCTGAAATCAGGATGCTGGGGGAGGCACCTCCGTGTCCCGTCCATTGTCCGTTGGGTACCTGGCTGGGAAAGCAGGTTGTCTCAAGCCGCTACTCTACCAGAGATACCCGTAGTTTGTTGGCTTTTCATTTCTTCTCTTATAATACTGTTCTCTCTAAATAAATGTTTGGGGCTAGGGAAATAACTAGCCGTCAACTCCAGATCCGGGAGATCCGACACCCTCTTCTGACCTCTGTGGGAATTGCCCACATGGATTGACATGGATGCATCTACCTACATGCAAGCAATATGCTTATACACATAAAATAAAAATAAATAAATAAGTAAAATATTTTTAAAAACTGAAAATTCAGGCCTGGCAGCAGGAACTCATAATCCCAGCAATGGGGAGGCAAAAACAAGCAGATCCCTGGGGCTCAATGACCAGCCAGCCTAAACTAATCAGTGAGTTCCAGGCCAAAGGAAGACCCTGTCTAAAACAAACAAAGTGGAGAGCTCCTGAAGAAGACCCAGTGTTGATCTCTAGCCTCTGCATACCTACACATACACAGTGTGTGCACACACACTAACCCACCCCACACACAGTGTGTACACACACACTAACCCACTCACATACACACACAGTGTGTGCATACACACTAACCCACCTCCCCACACACACAGTGTGCACACACACTAACCCACCTATGCACCTGCACACCTGTACAGAAATGACTTTGCATAGTAGGTGACATTTCATGTTTTTGTTGTTAGCTGCGGCTGTGCTATCCCTCCAGTCCAATAAGTAATATTTTAATTGTACAATCAATGTATTTTATTCCAAAGTAGAACTTCAATAGTTTAATTTAGGGACAATTTTTGTTCTAATTTGCTTTCAATGGCTGTGACAAAACACTCTGACCAATACCAACTTGGCAGGAAAGGGTTTATTTGACTCACATTTCTCAGACACAATTCATCATTTAGGGAGCCCAAGGTAGGAACTCAGGGAAGCAAGAGATGGAGCACAGGCCATGGAGGAATGTCCCACAAACATGACCAGGCCAATCCAATGGAGGTAATTCCCCACCTGAGGCTCCCTTCTACCTAGGTGTGTCAAGTTATCCAGTACACTTTGGAAGTTTAACTTCAAAACATTCATCACAATAAAAAAAAAAAAAAAAAAAAAAAAAAAGACTTCTTTGGTTCTTTCTCCCTCATCTTTAGGAGTTAGGCAGAGAAATTCTCAAGAAAGTCCAGCCTCAGCCTCCTGAATGTATAACTCCTGCCCACAACAATCACACATCCTGTCAAAGGACAGGTAGCAAAACACCAAGGCAGAGCACAAGAAGACTCTGAGCTGAGATGGCAGCTCACCCTGTGTCTTCATCTTAGACTTCTAATCTAAGACAGCACTTCTCACCCCAGCTGCTCATGAGGAACGCTTGGAACTAGACAAACAGAACCTATCCCCACACTTGGATACAACTGATTTGAGACAGGGGCGAGGCATGTCTTTGTCTTCTAAGTGGCTTTAAGGTATGCACAGGCATCAACCGTTGTTGATATCCCAGCTCTTAACACATTTTGTCTCCTGAGACTTCCCAACTGTTTGAATTTGGTTTCTGGTACTGTGATAAAACACTGACTAAAAGTACTTGGGGAGGAAAGAGTTAATCTCGTCTTACACTTCCAGATAACATTTCATCACCGGGGGAAGCCAAGGCAGGAACTTGAAGCAGGAACTTGAGGCAGGAACCTGAAGGTAGGAACTAAAGCAGAGAGAGACCATGGAGGAACACTGCTTACTGAGATGTTCCCCAGACTTACTCAGCTACCTTTCTTATACTATACAGGCCAATCTGCCTAGAGATAGCACAGCCCCCACAGTCGGCCGGGCCCTTCTACATCGAAGCCGCAAGAAAACGCCTCCACAGACATGCCCATAGGCCAATCTGATGCAGGAAGTTGTCTCTTTCCAGATGACAAGTTTGTGTAATGTTGACAAAGATCAACCAGCACACTAACCTTTCACATCACTACCCAGGACCAGCCTCTTTCATCTATTTAGGGTCTCTTCATCCACAGTTTGCTGCTAGAAGCTGTGGTACTGGCTTGCTCTAGACTTTCCACACTGCCTGGCCAAACTTGCTGCTCAACTCAGTTTTATGTCCTGGCTTCACTGGCCAGTCACTTGTGAATCAACAATATTTTCCAGTATTAACAGAGTACCTGAGACTTAAACTTAAAAGGAAAGTCTTGTTTGGGCTGCTGGTTTCAAAGGTTTCTGTCAATGATTTCCTTGTCCAATTGCTTTAGGACCTGTGGTGAAGCAGTCTACCACAGTAGACACTCATAGTGGATGAAACCTGATCACCTCATGATGAGCAGGGAGCAAAGAAGAGAAAGGGCCAAGGTCCCAATATCCCTTTCAAGAGTATTCCCCCAGTGACCTAACTTTCTTCCATTGAGCCTCACTTCCCAATGGCATGACAGTTTAGTGACCAAGTTTTTGCTACACAGCTCTTTGGGAGACACTTCAAGCCAAATCATCTACTAGCACCAAAAAATACCTCCCAAGAATCTGTTCACCCTCCTTCCATTCCTCTCTTCACTTTAGCTCATCTCAGGTCTGACAAGTCAGACAGTCTCTCCATTTTGTAACTCAACTACATTCACTACCTCGATATTTAGGCCAAATGCCTTACAATAGTTATTCCTCCATTCTCCCTCCTGTCACAGAACTTCAAAACTGCACAACTGTCACCACTTACAGCAAATTAATGTGTTCTGTATATGTAACAGTAGCCCTAGTCTCTACTCACTAGGTCCCAGTGGCACCTACTCCCAAAGTTGTGACAATCAAACATATCTACAGACATTGTCAAATATTTCCTGATGGGAAAGAAGAAATGACCCCATACACTATTGAGAGTTCTATCTATACATCAAAAATCTCCCAAACTACTTCAACGGGATTGGTTCCTATGCCATGTAGTGTGTGTGTGTGTGTGTGTGTGTGTGTGTGTGTGTGTGTGTGTGCTTATGCCTATGGCTGTGTGTGCATATGCATATTTGGCTTGGTTTGCTTTGTTTTTCCTTATTTTAGTCTTTAGCCAAGTTGATAACACATTGCTTTAAAGCATCTTCTTCCTCCAAGTTGGTAACTCTCAGCTTCGAGTCTGCTTCCCAAAGGGAATCAGTTCTGGGGCGGCTGAGGTAGATTCTCATGACTGTGAGGTCATCTATTGCAGGCAAAATGCTGACGTGTTCTTAGAACCTAACTCAGTGGATGCTTTCAGTCCGTGCTGAATCGATGTCTAATGAAATATCCTTAAAATTATAACTGTGGGTGGAGAGGAAGAGAGGATGCAGACGTGGTGGCAATGGGTGCCCAGGTGGAGCTGGATGGGAAGAAGAGCTTTCAATGTTCTAAAGTACAGTAGGGGAATTATGGTTAACAGCAACTAATTCTAGATTTCAAAATACCTAGTAGAGAAGATGAACATTCCCAAGAAAGAGAAACTATAAATATTTGAATTGATATGCCAATATACAGATGTGGGTTATAATACATTCAATAACACACTGCATTCCATAAATATGATTTGTCAGTTAAATGACAAAATATATATTTAAAAATATTACAACTATGATGTCTCCATTGCATACTTTTATTTCATAAATACTGGCCTTATGCCATAGATGCTGAAAATACTAACTTTACAGAAGAGTAAGCTTGCTAAGGGGAGAACACAGGCCAGGACCTTTCTCATCCTTAGAAACGTAAACTTGATCTCTCTGACTACAAGCACTAAGTTTCACCCATGAACAACTGTACATTCCTTCATTTGACTTGTGATATGGAAGTTATAATATTCTTTCAAGGCCTTTTGAAATTCCATATTGGGAAGACTTTCATTTGAATTCAATTTGAGCACCAATTCTTAATTATTTGAACTAATGGAGAGGGACAAAGCACTAAAAATAGAAAATTCAAATAATGCAAAATTTAAGCACACACCAAGACATACACATATCCCTAATTTTTCAGAAATTAGAAGGTCACAAAAAGTTAGTAGACTGATTTATTGTATGACTTATACTCTCCCAGATGATGATTTCAGTTATATCTGAGCGTTATGTTACAAGCGCACACTGCTAAAGGGGTCTCTTTCCACAGCACCTCACTACCGTCTGAGGCGATTGCAGAATCAATGCTTTCTTAGGTTATATTTATACAAGGATTATCATTATTTTTACAATGTTCTACATATTTTGTGTTGTCATTAAGTCTGTACTGTTTTTCTTATGATAAAAAAAAACTTATAGAAGCATATGATTTACCTTTTTTCACTACTTTAACTATACAGTTCTGTGGGGAAATATAAATTCTTGCTGTTGTGAAGCCTTCACTACCAGAACCCATCTCCACAAGTTTTTCATTTTCCCCCAGCATCGACATTTTTGGTCTCTGTTTTTTGAAATAAGGTCTCATGTAGTCCAGGCTAACCTCAAACTTGATATGTCAGCAAGGATAACCTTGAACTCTGGATCCTCCTGCCTTCACCTCCAGAATGCTGGGATTACAGATGTGCTGCACTACATTCAGCTTACGCAGTGCTGGGGATCAAATCTAAGGCTTTGTACATGCTAGGCAAGTATTCTACCAACTGAGCTACATCCCCAGCTCCCAGCACCAACATACTTACATATCATTCCTCCCTTCTGATAAATATGAAGTTGATTTCCTGCAGCTCTTATTGAGATAAATTTAAGGTCTCAAAAATAATTGCTTTGAAGAACTGTGTTTATATTTGTTTCTTAAACTTTCTTATATTACATGGGTAGTCTTTACTTTTCAGTTATGCCTCATATAGTCTCACTACTCAGTGCTTGACCAGCCCTATTCTTTCTCTGCTTGCCTTCAACAGCCCTGAGGAATGCATGTCCAGAGAGCTTCCAGTCTTCTTGATCGGCACACAGAGTACAGGGTTGTTGGTGAAACTAGGATGTTTTTATATCTGTAAAATTAAAACACTTTAACAAATTTACCTCATTTTGTCTAAAAAGACACTCTGCTCATTCAGAAATAGATATATAACAAGAACAGGTTCCTTGGAATTTTTCAAGCAGTTTTCTCTCTTTAGACTAAATCGCTTTTGATTTAACAAGCATAAAACAGTATCTACTAAAGAAGATAGAGGTTTCCCAAAGTTCTATTGATGCTGTTTACTTTAGCTTTCCTCTTGGTCCTTTAACTTGATTCCTGAGGAATATGGAATCTGCTGTAGAACAAATCTGTTAAGTTACAAAAAATGATTTGAGTTTCAAAATAAAGAAACAAATATCAGGGTTCAGCGGTTAAGAACACTGGCTGTTCTTGCAGAAGAACCAGGTTTGATTCTCAGCACCTGCATGGTGACACAGGTACACACATGCAGGCAATACACTCATACACATAAAATAAAAATAGTAAATTATAGATTATAAAAAATAATATCAAATTATTACAAAACTCCAAACAATGTGGTTGGGAGAAACATTTCTACGTTTTTTTATAAGCTAGAACCTCAAATATTCTTATTTTCTAAGAGAAAATGAATAATGATACCAGTCAGTGAGCATGGAGGGGACGACTGATGGGTAACTTCCTTCTTAGGACTTCTGACAATAACCCCTTAGAACTTAGAGTTCTGGTTTAAAAACATCCCTAAAAGAAAAGCTGGGGGTTTAGTTCAGTGGTGGCTTACACAAGGCCATGAGTTCAACTCCCAGTACCAAGAAACGAAAACAAAAGTCTTTCTTATCAGATAATACCATGTCACAAAGGAGTGAGCTCCCTGTAGTCTCTCACTAAAATGTATGGCAATTTTAACTTCAGTATTTTTTAAATGAACCGCCCCCGCCCCCATTCTTGCTTTCTTGGCTGATGATCATTTGAAGTTGATTTCCTGTACTTAAGTGAAAAATAATTTATTATTCCGCTTGCCCACCACAGCAAATACCTAACAAACTGTGGTGCTTCTACAACAGAAATTTCTTCTCAAAGTCTGGAGGCAAGGAGGAAAAGCTCAGAGTCAGCAGATGGGGTCTCGTTCTGAGGCCGTATCTTTGTAGGTGGCCACCATTTGTGTGTGTGTGTGTGTAACCTCTCCTTCCTTGACTAAAGACAGCTCGGGCCTCTCTTGCTCCTCTTGCAAGGATAATCCCATCATATCGGAGCACCAGTTCGACCCCACTAAACAGTAATTACTTCCACAAAGGCACTTCAAATAAGTTACTTTGGAGATTTAGGGATTGGGTCTTTTGCTGCTAATATCCTTTTAATAGAGAAGTCACTCATAGATTTAGCAATTGGATCTCAGTCTATAAAGAATCAAAGGAATCAAGCTCCAAGTATGTTCTTTTCAACTGTTAAATCTGGAGACGAAAAGTATTAGCTTGCCTTATTTATTCCCAAGTTGACTCTAACCTAGAAATATACTACATGAAGAGAGTAACATCAAACTCTTGAGAATTCTAAAACACAGAGGAAAGTATAGGTGACAGAGGAGGAACAGAACAATAATATAATCAAGTGACACAGCCAGCTTTTGTGGGATTTTTGTTGTTGTTTTTCACGCGCTTCATCCGCTCCCCAAACAGAGTCTCACTATGAAGTCGAGGCTGGCCTTGAAATCTGGGTCCTTCTGTTGAGATGACAAACATGCCCCACCAGGCCCAAGTGCTCACTTTTTAAAGTAGCTCTCCCAGAACAAGTGTGCAGACTGCCACCTCTCTCATGACTGCACTTATGGAAAGGACGTATACTTTCAGCATCCACAGCTCTGAGCAGAAAGGAGAAAAACTTGCTGCTGTGAGGTCAGAGCACTGTAGCACAGACCATTTATTTTTTAAAAAGTCCTTGCAACTGTCATTTTCAAAAACCCACAACTCTCACCAGCAGTGAGAACAGTATGCTCCAGCATTTCAGGAAGGTCAAATTTCTTTCCTACACCTCTTGAAACTTTCCAGTTAAGATTTTCAGAACTCTGTACCAAATAACAGCCCCAGGAAAGCCTATAATACGGCTGTCAGTGAACTTGACTTCATCACAAAATGGAAACATTGCTGAGCATTTTCTCCTTTATCCAAAAATTCACATGAGGCTTTGGAACAGCTGCCACATAATAACTATTCAGGAAAAGATACCCACATGTTAATCCCTGTGATTTTTAAGTCAGTTGTAAGAAGGGCCACCTTTGGATATTTATTGATGAATGATAACCTCATCGGTGCAGATGTTTTCCAGTGATAATTTCTCAAATGTGTACATTCATATGAGTAGAAATAGGAATTTTTAAGTTTCTGGTAGTGTAATTTTTGTGTAAAGGTAGGTAAATTTTAAGGGTTATTTTTTCCCTCTCCCTCTCCTGATATACACCAAAACATTAGTTCTTTTTCTCCGTGATATATTTTAAAAGGAATGAATAAGCATAAACATTCATTTATTCAACAAATGTTCAGGGATGACCTATGAAGTCTCTGTAGTGTGTCAAGCTCTGGGGCAAAATAAAGAAATAAGCTCTTTTGCTAATCCTATAAGTTGGTAAAGAGTTGTCAAAGATAAGAGAATACAAAGCCAACACCACAAAATAGAAACAACTCCAGGCACCAAGAAGACCAAATCCCATTTTGTTTCTCTAGATTTCCTCTCAAAACTATGTGATTCAATGTTTTCCAGAGAAGAACAATAAAGTCAGAGCAAGAAAACATTTCCATTGCCCTTTTATTTCAATATACGAAGAAATTAGAGCTTGCTCCTACCTTGCTCTAACCAAGCCTCCATTCACAAAGAAAGGAAAATGGAGCGAGAGAACATATTAACGAAGAGGAAATAGTAACTAACGTGGGAAACGCTGTCAGCTGCATTAACAAAAGAGAACTTCAGTGAACTAATTATAGAATATGTTGTTTCTGTGTTTTAACCTTTCTACTTCGGAAAACAAGAAGGAAAAATCATTCTTAGCTAGGTATGGTGGTACATGACTGAGGCAGGAAGATTGCAAGTTTGAGATCTACTCGGGATACATAACTACTTCAAGGCCAGCCTGAGCAATTTAGCCTGTCTCAGAAAAAAAGAAAAAGGCATCCAAGCCATTCTTAGTAGAGGTGAAATTAAATACATTTGATAGAATTGAGGGGGGAGGGCAAGATAGTGTTCATAAAACTCCAAAGTGTGTAAAACACAAATATGCTAAGTTTTCTGTGATTTCTGATAGTTATAGAGGGCTACTTGGCCAGCTGGTCATTTATTAGTGAGAGTTAAACCGGCTGGAAAGGAGATGGCTGGGTTTCCAAAGCTTTCAGGCTCAATTACTGGTCATTACAATTAATTGATTCTTAAGCATAATAATAGGTGCTTAGTAAATTGCTGAGTAACTGATCAGGTCTCTTTAAAACTCTATGTCTCTTTGGGACTGGAGAGATGGCTCAGCACTTAAGAGTACTTGCTGTTCTCCCAGACGACTGGGGTTAGATTCCCAGCATCTGTGTTGAAGCAAACTGTAATGTAACTCCAGTTCCAGGGGTTCCAACATCCTCTTCTGGCCTCTGCAGGCCACACACTTACATACATGCAGGTAAAAAATTCATACACACAAAATAAAAATAATGAATAAAATAATTTTTAACCCTCTGTGTCTTTGACTGAGTCTTCATTTCATTCAGAGAGAGTATTCCCAATCTCATAAAACTACTTAGTCTGAAAGTTTCAAAAGAAGAAAGGAAAGTAAGAGGCTGGATGGTGGCTTAGTGTTAAGAACACTAGCTGCTCTTGCAGAGGATCCACGTGTGGTTCCCAGCACCTACATGACAGCTAACAACCCTCCATACCTCCACTTCCAAGGAATCTGGCACCCGCTTCTGGCCTCCACAGGCATTGCACGCATGCTGTGCACTTATACACATGCAGGCAAAACACCCATACACATAAAATAAAATAAAAATAAATAAATAAAAGTAATTAAAATCTTATTCCACACTTCAGCCAGGTCATCTTCCTGCAGCTTAATGTGACCCTCTTACCTAGTCTCCCATAAATGGCTTCCTAATTAGCCTCTGACTCCTCTTCATTGATTCTTTGAGAATTTTATACAATGTGTTTTGATCATGTTCAGACCTCCTCCCTCTCTCCACCCCCAATTTCATGTTCTCTATTACAACAGAGAAGGAAGGAGGGAGATGAACAAGAAGCCCCAACCCTAAGTGAGAAATTATTGGCCATTGATAGCTCTGGGAAAGGGAGAGTGTTTTCTTTAAGGGTGTATGGCGCTGTGTGGGTTAACCAGACTCTAGGGGATCAACTCACACCCAAGAGCAGTCGGACACACAAATTAGACCGGCTATGTTTTTTACATTCAACCCCTAATAAGTAGTCTCTGAAAAGTGGAATCCTGACACATGGATTAATTTACACCTTGCTTAAATTTCTACAGTAATTCCTAAGAACCAATGAGTAAATGTTCTAATAAGGTTTAAGATGCTCCCTCTGATCTGGTGCTTCCTCCTTTCCAGTTTTTGTTGGTAGTTCATCTTTTGTTTTGTTTTGCGGGTTGTTTTACTTGGGGTTTTTGTTTTGCTGTTCTTGTTGTTAGTGTTTGGGTTTTGTTGTTCTTGCTGTTGTTTCTAGACTCTGTTGAACTGATGTCAAACAACAATTGTGAATTTTTTTCCTGTATGTGTATGCATATGCATGCTCCAGTATGTGGGGGTGCACATATGTGCATGTGCATATGGAGGCCAGATATAGACATATGGTGTCTTCCTCAGTTTCACTCCACTTTATTTACTGAGGCTGAGTCCCTTGCTAAACCTAGTCAAATTCACTAATTTGACCAGTCTAGCTAACCAGCCTCACCCCTGGGAGTGCCTGTCTTCACTTCCTGAGCACTACATGTGTAGGCTGTCAGACCTGTACAACTTTTATGTAGGTGCTGGCAATCCGAACTCTGGCCCTCACATATGCAGAGCAAACCCTCTATCCACTGAGCCATATCCTAAGTGCCTTCTTTTTTATTTATGTATTTGGACGGTAACAAAGGAGGATGTGGGGGTTGGTTGTTGCTCGTGATGGTGGTGATAGTGGTGGTGGTGATGATGGTGGTGGTGATGCTGTTTTTTCAATCAAGTTTCACCAAGACAGAGCTGTTTCTTAGAACTAACTCTTGTCTTTCCTCACAAACCACCCTGCACTTAGCAGGTTCTTTCTCTTCCTCTACTTGCTGTTCCATCCTTTTCTTTACAGTTTATCCTCCAGTAAGACCAAGACGTAGAGAAATTTTCTTAGATATCCTCCTTTGTCAATTCTATAACTGCTCCAACTACCCTGGTGCTAGCTTCTAAAGTTATTTTATCATTATGTGGCTGTGTGTCGTACTCATTTCTGTGTTCCTAGCAGATTGGTTCCGTCTGTCCCATGGTGAGTACTCAAGAGGTTGTAAATCAAGAGGATGGATGGATGGATGGATGGATGGATGGATTCCATCGAAGGAAAAGTAAGCATCCAAGTCCTGAGTTAATGGACTAAAACAGTTTTAAAGACCTTTCTAATTACCCCATTGGCCACTTTTAGAAAATTTATGAATGGAAAGAAAAGTACATTTTGGTCTAAAGGGACATTTATTTGGAAACTTTTTAACTGAGCAGAATAAAGTAAAAAAAAACTTGAGAAACTAATGTTTCTCCTACACACACACACACACACACACACACACACACACACACACAGTGTGCACCAAGCCCAGTAGGTACAATATTAGCACAAGTTCTCAGTCTCCTACCACAACATCTTCCAGGTTCTTAATGACAGAAGAGAGTAAATTCATCTCTGGAATGTCACGATTTCAGAGTATCTTTAAGGTTTTCAATCGCATCTTTTAAACTCATGTACATTTACCTTTTTTGGTATAAACCACTTATCACTTAAATGACTTAGCTTCCTAGCTCATAATATATTCACCTCAAACAGCTGATATCATGTGTCCCATATTTATCAGAGATCTTATTTATATACATACTTTTCCAGTTCCCTCAATGATACCTCCTTAAGATGTATGAGGTATATTATGGATCATCTCCATACATGTGTTTCTAAAAGCCAAGTAGTGGTCATTAAGTCATAAAAATAATCCTAAATGAAAGTTAGAAAGGAGACAGAAATAAAAAAGGGGTCTGATCCTCAATATGAAACTATATAAAAAGGCACACTTGTGTAAGTAAGTCTCTAGAGTTAGTTCCACCCCCAGCATGCCCCCTTGCCTAGAGCATCCTAGCATGTCCTATTACAGATGTCCTTTCATATATTTTTCCCATCTTCCAGTGACTTCAAGAATTTCTTCAGTGTTTTAAAGTTGTCATTGTAGAAGCTTTGTTCTTCCTTGGTTGGGCTTATTCCTGGATAAGTATGTATCATGCATTTACTTATTTATTCATTCATTCATTCATATATAAGCTTTAGAATGAGATTTTTCCTGATTTCTTCCTTGGCAAGAAATTATTAGTATATCTGAAAGCTACAGAATTTTATAGTTTTGTGTCCTGCCTTTTTGCTATAAGTGTTTATCAGAGCAGAGTTTTCTAATGGAGTCCTCAGGGTCATCTAAGAATAGGACCATCTGCAGATAGGGATAATTTGAGGTTTTCCTGTCCTAGTTTCCCTTTTATTTTTCCTGATTTATTGCTCTAGCTAAGATTTCAAGCACTGTATTGAATAAGAGTATAGAGGATGCACGCTTTCTCCTCTACTCATGATGTAATTACACGCCAATCAACCCAATCTATGCTGAAAATATGACAAGTCAGCAACATCATTTGATACCTCTAACTACTGAGCATTCTAGATTAGCCACACGGTATGCTATAGAGTACTGGTTGTCATTGAGATCATTAAGTGGCCGACAGATCTGTGTCTTACCAACACTGTTCACCATCACAGCAGTACTATACTACTTACCACTAGTCCAGGAAGTCAAAAATATCATAAGTTAAACAAACGTTAAGTCAAAGACCTGAATTTTCAGAATTTTTTTTCTTAAGAAAGAAAAAAAAAATCCCTAGACCCTAAGTCATTTCTATCTTAATATCTCCTACAAAAAACTTAGACTCAAATATATTTGTATGTATGTAAAAATACATTTAATACAGATTCTTTAGAGTCGGGGAAAAAGTCTTAGAAACTTATATACCTACCCATGAAGGACTGATTAAAAATTGCAGCCCATTTGGACAATGGCATGCCATACACAACTATCGGATAAAGAGGTGAATCATTGCTACATGTGCATGCATTACAAAAGCACCCAGATACGTGGTTAAGACAAGAAGGCACAGCATGAAAGAGACGTAATTACTGCTGAAAATAGAAAGGGGGGATGGAATAAATAATGTATGCACATATGGAAGGTCTCTTAGAAACAGCCCAGAGGTTGCCCCTGGCAAAAGGTTTGTTTATATTAATTACATTCTTGTATTACTTAAGTTTTTCATTGTTATCTAGAAAAATTTTTGAAATCAATCATGTGTTTACATATATATACAAAACAAAAGCCACCCAGAGGAAGTAAAGGCAAACGAAAAGAGGAAGGGCGAAGCCTGGCTGGCTCCCCACCTGACTCCTGGCTTCCTGTGCCATAAGCCAGCAGCCTTAAGTTTCTGTGATTTCCCCGAATGAATAGCGCTGGACCTAATTTGGAAAATGGGAACTTAGAAGACTGGAGAAGATGCAGCAAAGAGTCTCTGCAGCAGACAGACAGTGGCTTCTATAGAGTATTCACGAGAATCTTATCTTTAGGAATTATTGTACTTAAGGAAAATCTGAGCAACAACTGTTAAAAAAAGAAAAGGCTTGTGAAAACTTTTCTTCAGCAATGACTATCAAACTGCCTGTTGGTATTCTTGACAATAAAACAAAGCAATGAACCTGATTCAATTACCTGGTGAGGAGATGATCTGATGGCATAAAATTCACCACCAGTCCTACAACAGTGTGGAAAATATTCCCAGTATTTAAAAACTTCTTAAAATTACTAGGCATGGTGGTTGCATGCCTTTAATCCAAGCACTCAGGAGGCGGAGGCAGAGGCAGGCATTTCTCTGTTAGTTCGAGGCCAACCTGCTCTACGTAGTGAGTTCAATCAAATATGACCAGCATTTCTGCAATACCAAGGAGTCACAAGGAATAATTAAAGGAGTGGTTTATTCTTTAGTGTTTAATAGAATACATAACAAGTCACATAACAAATGATTTATCACTTCACACACAGGCGGGAAACCAGTATTAAGTATTTCTGTTATACAACTGGTTGTGAACAGAGAAAACAAAAATCTCCAGAGTATTTGGATGGATGAGTTAATTCTCAAATTTGGTCACTTCTGAAAAGACTTCATCCACATGTTCTTGTTTTGTCTTCTTCTCAATATAAAGGGCCTTTTTTTTCCTTGGCTTTATGTTTCATAAAAAAAGTTTGGTAATCATGTATTTTCCCATGTCCCCTTTGAGTTTAAGAAATGGCTCAAAGATAAATATTACTTAACAAATAACATTTTCAACATTTCAGAAGCCCGGATATTTCTATGAAAATCTTATATGATTTAACAAGTAAGAATTTTTCAGGTGCCCAGAAAATTTTAAGTCACATCATTTACATGTTCAAACTTCATATCCAGGATGAATATTTTAACCCTTTGCTATTAAATGGCTACTAATGGTAGTAATAAGTGAATTTTTATCATTTCTATTCAATGGTTATAGCAAAATTTGCCTGCCTATAAAGTCACAAAGACAGTTGTATAATAGTTTACATTACAATTAATGTCCACACACCTTCAAAACACATTTTAAATAAACAAAACTGGCTTGGGGGAAAAAAAAATCACAAAACATTTTAAGTGGCAAGAATTCTTGGTCAACTAATCCATTTTCTTACCATCCAAGATTATGTTCTAATGTGGATATTCTGGTTCAATTTCTTCCATCTTTAAGTTTCAAGGGACCCAGTAGAGAATCTAAATCCTCAAATATTAATACTTTTAGATTTTCATTGTCCAAAACTGTCACAAAGGAAGGGTGACTATAACATAACTCATTCCTGGCTGTGTGAAAACCTATTCTAGGTATTACAGACTCTGGGGATAATAATGCTGTATTTTATTTATTTCTCAAGAATAAAACAACTCAGGTTTTAAACGATTTATAGTAAGAACAAACATAAGAAAATTTCTAAGCAAAGTACTGACAGATAGGTTTACAATGAAAATATTCAGTTTGCTATTTTTTGTCAATTTTGTACAATATTTGTAATTTAGACTATAAAAGAAATTCTTAAGGAATCAACTCCTCCACTCAATACTGTCCTAAACATCTGCATTATAATTTGCCATTTTACATGTAAGAGTACAAAAAAAAAATTTTGAATACTAGATTGGAATTCACCATAGTTTAAAGAGTACAAAAATTATAAAAACTTCATCTTACATGGCTTTAGTGTAATAACATTCCATGGAAAATCCCAATAAAAACTGGATTATTTTGTATATTTTGATCTTCTCATTATATATTTCCTCAAAGAAACAGCAAGTATATATTGAATACATGTAGAGGAGTCTGGTTTGAAAGAGAAGACAATTTCAGCTAGTATTTTGAATTCTTTGTTATCATTCAAAGACGCAAATAAGAAGCACAAGAATAAAAAACAGAATTTAAAAGGGAAAACTTTTCTCATACCTTCAAGAAATATTTTCCTCTACATATTCTATGAAAAATAAAAATGAATATGACTCATAGACTACATGTATTTTAAAAAAAGATAGCATATCAAACATTTGGTACATAAACATGGAATATGATACCTGGGCTTTTTAACCACCATGACTATCAACAATCCTTCTTTAATTAGTTATTAAATCTAATGTTATTCCATAATTATCTGCAACAAATGGTAATTTGAGCAACATATGCAAATTCATGCATCTGAGTTGGATTAATGCAGTCATGATTATCTGAATAGTTTAGAACATTCTTCTAGGTCATTTCAAGGGTATCTTTGAAGCGCTTATTCAAGTGGACCCTATTCAAAGTGGATCCATACCCATCTCAAGCTCACAAGTGATGACCAACACTTTAGACTACTTTGTAAGCCCTGCAGGCTTCTTCTAAAGTCCAAAACCCAAAGAGAGAAAAGGATGCAAAAGAACTCATGTCAAGTCATCCTACCTCAGTTACACTAAGTACCCAACGTAAAAGGAGTTAACTACTATGCCTTAATGTTGGGCTAAAAGTACAAAATTTTCACATACTAATTTCAACCGCAGAGGATACAGTCATTCCTGAAAAGGAGCTCCATTTACTGTCCCCAACACTAAATCCCCAGTCTTTAAAACAGCACAGGGATCAGGCAGCCAGCGTGTAGTAGGCGGTATAAGATGCCTATGTGCAAGACAATGGAATAGTTCAACTCAAAGTCTTCCAAGACACAATTCATAAGGCTTGAGTACAGAAAAAACTCTTAGTAGTTTCTCATGCCTCTTAAAAGTTGTACAGATTTGACAAAGGAAATCTGAACTTTCGAGTTTGCCATCTGTCAGTGGGTTTTTTTTTTAAATCTGTTCTAAAGATGTTCTTAATCGTGCATTTTTTGTTAAGCAAATCTAACAGAGTGCCATGGGGTAGAGAAATCTGTGACACTTGTGGTCAGTGAGTGACAGTTCTAAATCATTTCAGGCTTGAGACAAAGGTTAAGTTCTGATGTACTACCTCCTCTGGAAACCATTTCAACATACAAGCAAACACAACTTTCAGGGTCTGCTTCCCTTTCTCTTGAAACTGCAGTCTTTGCACATAAAGCTAGCTGCTTTAAAAGGTGTAGCTCTCACAAGGGAACTCAAATCTCTTCCCAATTAAAATGAAAACATTAGTGGATTAAAAATATAGGTACTTTGATTTTAAGTAGACAGTTAATTGGCATATAATCAGTACACAATTAATATCCAAGCAAAACTGTATGGAGCAAACTCAACTTTACAGTTCTATGTGTTCCTGACCCAAGTTCATAGACAAGGATATAAGAAACTCATCAAAACATGTTGCTTTAGTATATACACTATCCAATGCAAGTTACCAGGGGTAAATATAGGAAAATTTATTACGCTAATAGATGAATTAAAAAACTAAATGATTCGTGTAAAATGTTTATATATGATATATACAGATTGGATCACATGAGTCTAAGAATAAAACTGTCCCAATTTGTAACATCTGTCATGGACATAGTAAGATACAGTACAAGATTCATTTTTAAAAAGAAGGAAAGTAGCACTAATTTAAACACTGAAAACGACTCTTACAAAATCTTTAAAAACATATTTCAGAGAAAGATGCTAAAACAAACAAAACAATAGAAAGGCTTATCCATCGTCACAGATTATCCAAAGGATGCCTCTCCACAGGAAGCATGAGGACTCATTTCCTTTTATTTATGGTGTACATAGGATATACACTGGGAATTTATTCCACATGAGAGTAAAGGCATAAGGCAACCAGGTCTCCTGTTTCTGTTGCATTTACCTAAAACACCATTTTATTGCTCAGCTCAACTGAAGTGTTTATTTAGCTTCATTTAAAAACATTGCACTTTACAGCTATCTACAGATGGGCAGTTCTAGGTGCTTACATTTATCTTCAACTCTGTTACTGGAAAAGATTCCACTTTAACTTCAAATGGAAGAAGTGGTGATATTCAGGTTTTCAGACCTGCCAGCAGTCCACATTTGCTGGGTTTTTGTTATTTTAATAATAGATCTTAAGTCTAAGTAACCAAAATCACACTTCACACAAGTAAATAGATTCTAAAATCAGGAATTATAATCAACAACAAAACTGAAGTTCAAATACCTAAAATTCTACTAGGTAACTCTTTGGTTAGGTTATATAAGTTATTAGCAACTCATAAGTTTAGGGTTCAATAAACTGCCAGTTAAAAGTAGGTCTATTACTAATCTTGATAAAATCCAAGTTCATGTTTGCTGTTTGCTATTTTTTAAGTGTGCGTGTACTCAAACGTATGATACAAACTTCTAACTTTGAAATAATAAATGAGTATGTCTGCTCCTCCCTTCCCGCCCTTCCTCCCTTCTTTCTTCCCTCCCCAGCCCTCCCACCAGTCTTAGAACTAAGGGCTGTAAGGTCCTACCTACTACCCACGACGTGCATTACTATCGGCTCCCTTTAGTCACTGCTAGGTGACTTTCAGCAGCAGCGCCCTTCCCCTGGCTTAAAAGGGCTTCTTTATCAACCAATGGAGCCAGGAGCTCAATGAAAGAGCTGAGCTGGAAGGGCGCCTCCGCAGGCAGGAGGATCACGCTATAAATTTAAGCCACAAACGAAGGTCCATCTACTGTGTGGGAAAGAGGGGATCTTTTGCTGTTACCAGTACTAGTCTACTTCTTTCTGTAATCGAAAACTTTTATTTACAGTCACTGAACTGCCTCCATGGTGTCTTAATTCCAGTATCACAGTCTTTCATTCAGTCTTCTAAAACTCTATTTTTCTCATGAGGATCAACTCTGTAATGACCTTTTAAAACACTAAACCCACACAACGCTATCAGTTCTGAGCTCTGAAACCACGAATGAGTCAAAGGGCTTAAGAAGATTTCAAAGAATCTTCTACGCACTGGACATGGTCCAATGAGGTTCTGAACAATTTAATCATTCCCAGGTACTTGGTGACTTTTCGCCACATTGCCCCACTAGATCCCGAGGGAAGTACGACCTGAGGGAAGGGTAGTTTGAGGCCAGGAGGAGAGGAAGCACTCTCGGTTAGCGGGGTCCCAAAAAGACGAAGATGTGGCTGCAGATTCTCAAGTGGGGAGTCTGGCGGAGCTACTGTACGGGTAGAAGGAACGAAGGGACCCGGAGGGGTGGGGGAGGATCTATGATCTTGTCCCCCATATGGAGAAGGGACGTGGGCGCAGGAGTGGCGAGGGGGCTGGGAGGTTCACTCCCTGCAGAAGACGTACTCGGTGTAGCTGGTCCAGATCTTGTCTTCGCTCTGGTCGGTGCTGCTAGCAAAGGCGCAGGTGCCAGTGGAGCTGCACGCCACCATGTGGAAGCCGGACTCGGACAGCTTATCGAAGGCCTGCTCCAAAAAGTTGAACTTGAGGTAATAGCGCGAGGTATAGCGCTCGGGGGGCCGGTCGGGGTCCCGGCTCTCGTTCAGGGTGTCCCCAAACACCTCCTTGGCCAGCGACGTCTTGCCGCACACGGTGATGCGCGCCACCCGCCGGAACTTGGCATCTGCCTGGGCGTCCCGCCCGATGGTGTAGGAGCCGCGGTAGCCGATAGTGATGTAGCCGGATCGCCGGCTGCCGTCCAACGACTGGGACGGCGTGAGCAGGGGGCCCGTCGCGCCCCCGGACGGGCTGCGGCTAGCCAGCTCCAGCGTGGGTGACGGCGCCCCGGCCGAGGCGCCCTCCTGGGGCTCGGGCTCGGCGTAGCCCAGCGGCAGCAGCTCGTCGCCCAGCGAGCCCTCCTTGTGCACCCCGCGCCGGGAGTGCGGCGGCGGCGGCCCGGGGCCGGGCTGCTGGGGTGCCCCGAGGCGACGCACCAGCTCGGGCAGCTCGAAGTACTCGGCCTCGCGCTGGAGCCGGCTGCGCTCGGGGAAGTAATCGGGCAGCACGAGCTGCAGGTCCCGCAGGTAATCCAGAATGTAGCGGAAGAGGAAGCCGTCTCGGTCCAGAAAGAAGCGGCCTTTGCTGTCCCGGGCCAGCTCCTGCGGCTGCTGCTGCGTGAACATCCGCCAGAGCAGCGAGTCGGGCACGGACACTACGGTGCAGCGCCGGGTCACATACACCTGGCCCCCCACGTTCAGCTCCACTATGTCGGGGAAGAGGGGCGGCTCGGCAGAGGACGAAGACGAGCCGCTGCCACCTCCACTGCCACCCCCGTTGGGTAATCCTCGGGTGCTGTCCGCCAGAGCCATGGCCAGGAGGTGTCCGGGATGGGCCAGGGACGAGGAGCTGGGCTGCGATCAGGAGCTGCAGCCGCTTTTGCCCGCGCCGCCGCCGCCGCCGAGAGCCGCGCTGCGAGCCCGTGCGGCGCCAGAGCCCGATGCGCTCTGCCCGCCTCGCCCGCGCGCTCCAGGCGAGTGGCGGGTCGCAGCCCGCGCGCCGCTAAAGTACCCCCGCCTGCTCGGGCGCGGCGGCGCGGGAGGCGTGGGCGGCGGCGGAGCGGCGGAGCCTCGCGGCCGGGCGGGGGAGGAGCAGCGGAATGGATTTGCATGTGAAACGCTGACGCGGCTCCCCGCAGCTGACTCCACCCCGGATAGCGCGCTCTGGGGGCGACCCTACTGCCACCCGCAGCCCAGGCTCCCGCCCAGCTTCCCTCCCTCTTCCGCAGTGGCCCGAGCCAGGCTGGTTGTTGTGTGCAAGATCAGAAACTTTCTGGCGTGCCCGCCCCGCAGGGTTGGAGAAGCGTGGTCGCCTGCGGCCGGTGCTGTCCAGAACTGGAGGGTCAGACTGTGCAGAGCGGTGGCGCTGCCGTGGAAGATCATTCTGGAGAGAAACCAAAACCCTGGAGGGACACAGAGGTTGCCCCAGCCCCAGAGCAGACCGGGGTTGTTCACGTGGCTGCCATGTAGACTAAAAATCCCTAGAAACCGCAAGCGAAGCTCAGCATACTGCTCTAGGACGCTTCCTGAGAGTTTACTTTCTGGGTGTACAAGCTCATTGGTCGGGGAACCTCAAAATGACACGCAATGAACAAAAATGACAGAGGAATTTGGGTGAGCGGAAAAAGGTGGCTTTGGAGTACGTGCCAGTGAGGACGACCTAGCGCCTTCCGAAGGAGTATGTGAAGCCATGGGCTCCTCTCAGACATTGGAATAAACAGTTCCAGAAAACTCAAATCTAAGGAAATTTTTAATTTTTTCTTATGCTTTGAAATTTTCATACATACATACAAGAAATCGACTTTCAGACCCTGCATGGTTATTCAAAGGTCCAGGCACCCTGGCGCTCTCACTTCCCAAATCTTTGTATGGTACAAGTTCCCTCCCCCACCAGAGAATAATGTTTGTAAACTTGAAGGCTTTCAAATCCAGTCCAGGTCGCTAAGGCCTCCTACTCCCTGCGCATTCGCGGTTACCCTCAAATTACAGCCTACAGAAGTCTGCCTCAGCTGGGAACCTTCCGGGTCTCCCATAGAGATGAGCTAAACACACATCTGAAATTTCATATTTGTGAGTAATTTTCTGATCGTTGATTTGGGTAAGTAAATGATTCAAGAAGACTAGCCGGGTGTGGTGGCTTACACCTTTAATCCCAGCATTTGGGAGGCAGAGGGAGATGCATCTCTGTGAGTTCAAGGCCAGCCTAGTCTACATAGTGAGTTCAAGGCCAGCTGTGACTACAGGAAGATCCTGTCTCGAAAAGACCAAAAAATAAATAAGTAAAATAAGAAAGAACCCTGAGAATAGGGGAGGATGTAAGAAATCAACAAGCTAATAAATGCTTAAATGCTTCTTATGTATCTGCCATTTGCTGGGTTGTGAAGAATTCAAGGCTGAAGAATCCTCAGGGCTCTTTCAGAGTAGCCAAGAGGCAAAGGATCCAGGATCTGAGCAGTTATCAGATCATTCTGAAGGACAGGCTGTCAATCAGGATAAACCAGGAAAGATCTTTGTTCTTGATAATGATGTTTACCCTTTGTGTAACTATCTAATGAGCTTTATAGTCTCCTCACGGAGAAGTGTCATTTTCCTTTTGAAATGTTTATGTCTGCTGAACAATTACTGCACTCATGTCAGAGTGCTGAAATAAGATCAGGCCCCAGACCAGACTGCTTAATTGCAAGCACAGATTCTTTATACAAATATATTTCACTACTTTTTTGTACTGTTCTTTGGGATAAATAATAGATGACACAAGAGTTCCAAATTCCAATACTAAGCTTGTTACAGTGTCTCAGGCCTGACAAAACTGTCTCTTTTCTGTAAAGCCAAGAAAAGCCAATTCTGCGCTTTTTTTAAGTCATTGCTTTTGTTCATTGTTTCAGCAGATCCTGTCAGCTCTGCTTGTGAGATGTTTCCAGGTGTACCAGCTCCCTGTCACGTCTCTCGACAAAGCCACCATCATCTCTTACCAGGATTATTGCATGGGTCTCCGGGCTTCCACTCTGGTTCCCATCAGCTTTTCGTTACTAGAACCCAAAGGAGATCCTGTTAGAACCTACATCAGATGTGTCACTCTGCTCAGAGCTCTGCAACTTTCCATCTCACACAGGAGCAAAACCAGTCTGCAGTAACCTGGAAGACTACATGCTTGGGCTGTGCTGCTTAGTTCTCCAGCCCATCTCTTGACACTCTCCAAGAGCTTGCTGGTTTTAACATGAAAACCCTTCCTGTCTTCTCAAGAAATAAGGTAGTCCTTCTTTTTATTTTTGCCTAAATGACTCAGCCTCCCACACACACACCTGCTGCTCTCCTCTCCTTTTCCAGGTCCCCTCTCTTGATTAAACAAACCATAGCTCTGTGCCAGTGGCTTTCCCGTTCCTGGTTTCTGCCTTATTTGTTGAAGTTCCTTTCCCTGTATTAGAAAACGCAACAAGTTCAGTGAATTTTGTTTCCTTCCTTCACTGTTAAATCCTCAGTGCCTAAACAATGCTGGCATTCCATAATCCTTTGATAAATATCTGCTGCTTATTCATATATTCCATCCATCTTTATTCAATATTTGCTGTTATGTTTCAGGAACTGTTAAAAAACAATCATTGCCTGTACTGGATAACTTTAGTGTCAACTTGACACACCTGGGTTGAGGGAATTGGCTCCATTGGACTAGCCTGTCATCATGTCTGTGGAGTATTTGCTTGATGAGTAATGTGGGAGGGCCCAGCCCCAGTGCCAGCGAGCAATGCCACCTCTGAGCATTTGCTCTAAATTTCTACCTTCAACTGTGATCCTGGAGATGTGAGCCAAATAAACCCTTTCTTCCCCAAGTTAGTGTTGGTCAGAGTGCTTTGTCATGTCAGTTGAAAGCATGGTAGGACACTGCCTTCTTGGAGTTTATAGTCTGCACACACACACACACACACACACACACACCCCCCACAAAGAAAACAGTCATGAAATGAAAGAAACAGATAGGTGTGAGGATACCATTTTATAGAGAGTGCCTAGAGCAGGACTCATCATGAAAGTGACAGTGGAACTGAGTAAGAGACAGCCATGGCACATTCTGGAAGGGTAGCATTCTAGACAGAGGCCAAGCAAGTCAAAGAAGCCTGGGTTGGGAATGTGTTTAGGTTGTCTCACAGCACAAGTTTATGTACTGTATCATTTGCTTGTGTCCTGTGAACCTCTAATGTGCCCTTGAAGTAAGCACTCAAGTACAGACTGAAATGTGAGCGATACTGTGTGCTTATGCACAGCAGCAGAGAGCCATCATTCTCTACCTCTTGAGATGACTTGTCCATCACAAGCTCCTCCACTCAGAAGAGCCCATTGGTGTTTCCTTATAGAAGCTAGAATGTGCATGACAGGCATTAATGAACAAAGCTATGATTTGAGACGGAAGGAATAAGTTTCCAGTTGTTTTGTGTGTTCTGTTTCTTGCCCATTGGTTGGTATCACAAAATTTAAGATGAAATATAATTGGATGTGGGTGCTGGGACTTATGGGCCTGGGTATGTTTAGGGGAAAGCAAGTCATGGTTCTTCAGCATGTCCAGGATGTCAAATATGCCTAATTGGAAGGGGATCCAGGACTTGGACAACCACTGGCCCTGTGTTTAGGCTCAACCCACTTCCCAGTGAAGGGTTGATTCGCTGATGGTCATTTTTCCTTCTTAGGTTTCTCTGCACTTTCCTAAGTAAGAACCAGACCTTTGATGCTGATGTGTGTATTAGAAGCATCTCTGTTCTAAATTCTCATCTCATTCTTACCTACCACCTACTCTTCCAGCCAGCTTTTCCCACTACCACACTATCCCAACAAAGCACTTAGAAAATATTCTGCACACCAGTGATTTGAGGGAAGGAATAAGGACCATTAAGAGAAACACAAAGCTCAAAGGGAAGGACTAACTGGAACAAAATGAAGTGAGTGCCTCAGAGGACTGAATGAATTAAATATATGTGAAAATGATCTGTAAGCTGTAAAACACCATGCACGTGTCAGAATCATTATTTTCCACCACTTATCACGGTGCCCGACAAGTCTGCTCAGTAAATACTGAATGAATAAATGAATGGCAGAAACCTGAAAATGGATGCTGTGGGGAAAGGGGAGGAGACAGAACCAGAAATTGTTCTGAACAAATGTTTGGCACATTTATCATCCTCCCACTATGTGCAAATCTTTTCTGTATGCAACCTTTAAAAACCATTGACTTTTTCATTCAGAGAGAGAAAAGAATTGGGTGCAGGAATTAATTAAACAGCATTAGGTTTAAGTGAATTAGGAAACAAAGTAATCTTGATTAAGATTTGCTCTAAACTACACCAATATGTAACCTCTAAAGAAAGAGAATATTATGTGAAAGGCATTGCCAAATTACTAGGAAGGAAACCCTGTTTTTATGCTTAATCGAACCAAACAGAGAAGCAAAGTGTTGGGAAAAAAGTTTTAATTTTTATTTCCATGTCCTTACAAATGATAGTTGAAGTCTTTCCAGGAAGTATGCATAGTATTTACATAGCTTTTACTATATGCCAGCCCTGCTTACCTCGTTATGCAGATATGAGCTACCCAGTTGGTACTACTATAGCTCAATTTGGGGATGAGATACTAAGACACAGTGATGCTAATTTATTTTTCCTGGATCACACAGCACATAAGTAATGGAGCTGGACTTGACCCAAGAGTCCAGCTTTGGAGTCTGTGCTTTTCAACCCTGAATCGCTCAGACGCCTGACAGAGTGCTTTATTAGTACTTAATAGTAGTTTCTAGTATTTTGCCACTTTACAGATGGGAACCTCAAGATTTTTAAAAAATGCAGCTCTGCACCTCTGTTGGAGGCAGCAGTGTTATTCCAAAGCCTGTGGGTTTATGCCTTTCCAGAAGCTCTGAGTAGCCACTCCGGAAGAATAGAGTTAGGAAGGTGATCCTTGACTCTGCCTTCTACTCATGGCACAATCCCTTCTCAAGTAAGAATCTCTGGAGACGTGGATAGAGGTGATACACCATTGTCCTAATTCTTTGCCCAACTCAGTCCCGTACACACACTGAACAAGGATTTCTTTCTGGCTCTCTAATGTACCACTATGGTTTGCAAAGCACTGGACTCTGAGCGTGTTTATTTGGTTTTATTCTGAACTCATTAACTCTGGACAAGGATAAAGTGGGTCTGTGGAAAGTGCTGAGATCTGGCTTCTGGAATTCAAAAGCAAGCAGTATCCACTGGTCTCCGGGGGCTTGTAAAACTGAACAAATGCACTTGACTTGTGGCTTGAAATTTCAAACCTGGCCCCAAATAACTAGACTTCATACACACACGTGGATGATTATGGAATTTCTGATCAAGTGCTTTTCTGTTTTCAGCACTTTTATGTTGTGAGGTGCACTTAAGTATCACAGTAGTTTCAAAAGTAATCTTCCAGTGTATGCTACAAATGAATAAAAACATCTTAGGATGATTTAATTAGGATGAAAGTGCCCCATACGTAGCACCAAAATCCAAACAGTGTCTCCCCGGGACTGGGATGACCTGCTCCGTGCACAGGAATACTTTCTGTCTTCAATCTTTTTATAACTTCTTTATGTAGCTGCATTGCACGCTGTTGGGTTTCATACCGAGGATTCTTTCAAGTACCATGCATTTTGACCATCTTCACTCCCTAAACCTTCTCCCTACTCCCCTTCTCCCTGGAGTCTCCTTCCTTCCCCACCCCCAGTCTTCTTTCTGTTGTCATGTTGGAGACCTATTAATGGTTTTACGTATCTAAAATTACAGAGTTCACAAATTAGACATGTAATATTTGTCTTCTTGAATCTGCCTCATTTAGCTTAAACTGCTGCTGTCCAGGTGCTGGCTCCATCTTCAGTACTTGGTACATTCCTCAACAGCCATGTCAGATCTTGAAATTTAATGCCACTCAAACGTCACCTTGGAACCCACACACTTATTTGAGAGATGCTGAAATTACATCTGTTTAAGACTTTTCTTCAAAGGTAATTTACAGAAACGTTGTCCCCTTTTTTTATACTTAATGCTGAATGTGGGGTTGATCCTTTTTATAAGACTTTAAAGCAGGACACCTCACTGCAAGACAGATCCACATGCCCAAAAATAATGAGAACAAAGGCATTTTCTGTGAGTATGAAGCTAAGGTGATGATTATCAGGTAGTCACCTTTTGACATTGGGTTTTAAAGATCTCCTCTCTAGAGCTCTCTGACATGCTGAATAGGACTGAGTTTAGGTTACTAAGAAAGAGGAAGGAAGGGGCTGATTCAACTGCAGAGACTTTAATATGTGGTTCCAGAAAGTCTGCATATTTCACTGTGAGGCTTGGACAAGAAGCCAAGCCACTGACTAGACTATAATGGTTAACATTTTATGTAATTGTAAGATCATTTGTTTGATATAATTATGAATGGAAAAAAAACTTTTTTCAAGCTGCTTTCCAGTTACTACAGAAATATGCCATAATATTTCTCAGTGAAGAAACAGCTTCAAAAGATGCTAAGCCTTAAATTTATATTGTATAATATGACTTACTCCTAGAAAATACATGAGGTTTTTGTACAGTCACATATAGATAGGAAACGCATGTACTTTGGAGTTCAGTGGTGCTAAATTCTACTCCTGGTTTTATTTAAATCTAAATTATCGAGCAAACTTGTTTAAATATCCTGAAACATATTTTTATGTTAAATTCAAGCAAAAACACTTGTGCTGTCAAAGTCTTTGGGACTTAGTGAGATGACACAAAGAGTCGCATTTCATGGTGTCTGGCACACGATGAATACATCAGAAGTCCTTAGACTCCAAAGACAATGGCTTCCTCTAATGGCTTCTGCCTAATCCAGGAGCTTTGGCCAAGAAATAAAGAAAAGTCAAACTTAGTGAAGGCAAGAGCGCCTTCCCAATAACTGTGGTGTTTCCCCATAGCAATCAGGCTGCAATGACTCCTGAAGAGGAAAAATGCATGTATGCAAATTGTTCATGGTTGCAGCAGATGTTACTGGAAGAAAGCTGAGTGCAGGAGAGCTTTAGCTCCTCTTCACATGTATTCAGCAATCCCTTGCATATTTATGGAACACATGCTATAAACCTAATATTTTTGGAAGTCATGCATGGATCCACAGGTCCAAGGCCATGAGAAGAATATGTTGGGCAGGAGAGTTTGATCCCCCAAAGCCACATGATAGAAGGCATGAAACAGGTACCACAAGTTGTCCTTTGACTACCACATATATACTGTAGTGCATGTATACATGCAAACATACACATACAATATATTAAACAGGAAGAGAGAGTAGCAATATTAGAGGCCACCAGGAGTTCCATGTATCTCGTGCATATTATTAGAGAGGATGTTACCTTCCTCTAAGTCAGGGAAATCCAGAAAAATAGAACAGATATATAAGATATGTGGCCAAACAACATAGCTTCTTCAGTGTCACTGTCTTATGTATTACAGTAATGCTGCAGACATAGTATATTATAAATATTGTGCCCATTCATGGTGTATTTTAGATTCAAAGAGTGTAAGCTAGCTAATAATATCAATCATTATATGGACACATTTTTGGTAAAAATGGGAGCATTTAAAGAATGTTGATGAATTGAGTATTGTCACACTGAAAAGAAACAGCTAGGAGCAAGATTTGCAATTAAACTTGTATAACAAATTAAATGACTATGTGGATCATGACAATAAAATTTGCAGATGAAACAGATCTTGGTGGGCTAGCTAATTTAACAGATAAAGAATTAATATTCAGAAATTATCTGCATAGCTTTCAGCAACAAAGAAATAAACCAGGGAATATGTAATATGGTAACTGAAGAGCGATACAGCTACTTACCATGCAGCTTAGCAACAGCTCACAGGAAAAGGGATGTGGAGCTCTGTAACTTCATAAAGCCAAGACAATAGCATGCCTAAATCATGGTACACATACCACACAGAGTGGCTTATTTTCTTTATTCTGTGCATGTGTACATGGCATATGCATGAATACATGTTTATGTGTGCAGGCATGTGTGTATGTCTGAGTGTGAAGGCCAGAGGTTGAGGTCAGGTGTCTTCCTCTATCAATTTCACCTTGGTTTTTAAGACAGAGTCTCTCACTGAACCTGGAGCTCACTGATTGCCTAGACTACCTGGTCAGTAAGCCCCAAGGATCATCCTATCTCTATGCCCCCAGCACCTAGGTTACAGTTATATGTTTCCACCATGCCCATCTTTTCATGTGGCTGCTGAGGATCTGAACTTCAGTCCTCAGGTTTGCAATGAAAACACTTTACTGATTAATCCATCTCCTAGGTCCTATGATAGCTTTTAAACATTGGAAAAGAAGGCTGGAGAGATGGTTCAGTGGTTATGAGCACTGACTGCTCTTGCAAAGGACCCAGGTTCAATTCCCAACATCCACAGCTAGCAACCACCATAACTCCAAGTCCAAGGGAATCCAACGCCCTCCTCCGACATGTGCAGGTTTTTCATGACATGGGTGCACTTACATACATGCAGGCAATACACTCACATGCATAAAATAAAAATAATAACCACAATAACTTTTAAAGTTGGAAAAGATCTTGGAAATTATTCAAGTCAAACTCCATATTTTTAATAACTCAAAGTTGAGTATGCAATTATAGAAACACAATAGATAGTGATACTACATCCTGACATTTATGTATCTTTGATTCTAAGCATCATAAACATAGAATTATTTTAATAGGCAAAGAGCTCTTTAAAGGAATTATAAGGAATCCAAAACACATAATATCAAGGATTTTTTATTTTTGTCTAGTATACAGGAAAATGGTCAAGAAGTGAGTGCTATTAAAAGCAGAATGGAAGCTTGGCTTAGTTTTTCTGGTGTTAAAAAAATTCCACAAGCTGGGTGGCTTCTAAACAGAAAAAGAAATTGATATCTCACAGTTCTCTAGCCTAGGAATCCAAGATCAAGTCCCTAGCAGATCTGATGTCTCCTGAGGGGTTCCCTTTCCAGGCTCACAGGTGGCACATTCTCTCTGTCCCCACTTGGTGAAAGAAGCAAGCAGACCTCTCTTATAAGGACGCAAATCTCATTCATTAGAACTCAGTTACCTCACGTTCCAATGGCCACACTATCATGTTGGTGATGGTGGTGACTGTGTTTCAACATATAAATTTGCAATAGACACAAAGGTTCAGACCACGGCATTGTATTCTTTCCAACACCAAAGGGAAAAAAGTATTTAAAACAAAAGCTTATATTTAAGAGAAAACTCAAATAACCAGAGCCAGTCACCTAGAGGAAGGTTCACAAGAGCTAAAAAACTGTCACAGGAATGAGACACCCAAGACAGGTGGCAGGGAAAGGATTTATAATTGGGGTTAAGAAACTGCATTTAAGATAACAATTACCCTTGTCAACTAGTCATGTAAAAAATAAATATGCTTTCCCTATCTTCATTTTCAGGAAACACTTGCTTTGACAGCTCTAATGTTAAGAGAGACTCTTTCTCCACAGCTAGTGAATCTTAAACATTCCTTATGCCCCCTTGTGATAAGAGATCAAACATGTTTTGGGTGCCCCCAAACTCATCAATTATCAAATTGAAAAAATCGAAAAATTTTCTTATTGATAAATTTTTCACCATAAGAGCCACACTCTCATTGTTACTCGGTGTTTCCACGTGAAGTTTACAATCTATTTTGTTTTATTGATTTTTTTCAATAAACCCAACCACACAAGTAGAACAACAGAGTGTGTACTAATACATCTACATTTACAGCTGTGTTACAGTGAAAAGTAAAAAGTCTATTAAATAAACAGCAGCAATCTACAAGATTTAAGTCACTTTATTCCACAAATTGATTTTTAAATTATATTGGCTTCTCACTTGTTCATTCTCCTAAATCTTAAATTCTTAAGCTGGAAATTTAAGTAGTCATCATACATTTGACAAAACCCATACAGAATAAATCCTAGAAAATTATATTTTAATTAGTAATGGTGTATTTGTATTGGCTCTTCAATTACAACAAATATACATATGCAAAATTGTATATATTGTACACATGTCAATATGTTAATATAAGTGGAAGAAATAGAAAAGAATATATGAGAGTTCCTTCCTTCTACCCAGTTCTTCTATAAATCTAAACATGCTTTAACAAGTAAAGTATTAATCTTTAAAAATTGAAGCCATCAGATTTTTTCTGATTCTGATCATTGACCCTTGGGTCATAGAGACCACCACTGTGTATTCATACATGCTTACAAATATCTCATTCACAGAGATGGAGACACACTACAGACAGAAATAAGGAGCTTTTGTTTATCTCAGAAACTGTCAACCTGCTGTATTGCCACAATCTACAGGTTTATTCTGCCCATTTCACATAAGACCAGATGCCCTTGAAACACTCAAGGACAATAGAATAGTTCTGCTGTTAAGAACTTGATGCCTATTTGGCCTGCCTGATCTCCTTTCCTGAAATGATGTTCAGCCTCTTTACTTTTCTAGCTCCTTCAGCTAGCCTGGGCTATGTCAAGCTACTCTAAGAATTCAGGGGTACTCTCGCAGCACATGTGTTGAGCACCTCTCAAGCGGAAGGGAGTGCTATTCCTTCTCAGCTTTTGGCTATGATCAATATAGTTTCTGTGTTGGGTGCTGGAAACACCATTGTCTCTAGGCAGACAGGCTTCCACAGGCTAGCAGAAAATGCTGACACTAAACACATTTCAAATCAGACAGCCCTATGCTTATTATGTTTATCATGTACTGTGCATCTAAAAATACTGGTTAAATGAAGAAGCACACTTGTCAGATTAAGAAAATAACCTAGTCTTTGTTAAATGTTTGCTGGGAAAAAATAATACCAAATAATGCAAAGTCATGGAATGCATGTTCAACCTGCTTAAATTGTATATTTTTAAAATAATGATATAGACACTTATTGATTGATATATATTTCAAATAATATATTTTTCTGTAGCTAGACAGTAGTTTCAACTCATCAAATAATTTACCTCAAATGCTTTATGAGAGCACTTACAGAAGGCTAAATATATACCAACATGCATTATGTCTTTAAAATGTTCTGATCAAACCTTCAGATGTTCAGTGGAGAGCAGTGAGCAAAGGCTCCCCTCAGAGCCTTCAGCAGGTGAGGCGATAACGCCCCACACAGGAACATCAAAAGGCACTTGCTTTTTCCTCCAGCTATTTTCAGGTGCTCAGGTGAAGCTAAGAGTTGTATTTACCCAGGGAGGGAGCCAAGGGGGTAGACAAGAAGTAATTAAAATGATGGAATGCATCCAAGCTGTGAGGGAAAGGAGGCCAGAGTGTGGCTTTCTCAAAATAGTACTTACAGACATCAGATTATTCTTCAATATTCTGTTCTCCTCAAAGGAGGAGTTCAGGGAGCCAGTAGGGCATTCGGTAGGGTTTCTAGCCAAGAGAGGATAATGGACAGACCCTTCCCCACCCTTAGCCTTTTCTGCCTATTTCAGTGCCCTGTTAGCTGCCTTTATTAACAACATATGTTTGCGTCCCGCAGCTTCGGGTCCACCACGAGAGCAGAGCCTTTTCAGCTTCCCTGGATTAATCAATACTCCTTTCACTTAAATTCTCTTTCGACCTTCAAAAGTACATTTTCTTGGTAACTTGTACTCTTGCTTTCGTGAAAGAGGCCCAATTGTTAGATTTGATCATCACATTATTTCTATTTCTGTCTACTGAATGACAAATCCCCTACTTCCAAAGTTAGAGTAAAAAGTAGGGCTTTGCTCACCTTATCAGCAAGGATCTTAACTGGGAAGCTAGACTGGACAGATGTGAGCAAAACAGAAGTCAAATGCTGGCTCCATTCCTGCCTTTCTTCTGACACAATCAGAGTGACTGGAACTAGAACTCATGGAAAATGACTATGGCACGTACTGGTGCCCAGAAGGAAAGCAGGAAGCACTGAGCCTGGAAGTCCCACCCAAGATCATCACACCAGTCACTCCAGTGAAAACTTAGTCATGTGACCCTACCATAGCATGTTACCATGTGATGCAGCTGTCTATCAAAGGTGGACGTGGACAGGTAGGGACATAGTTCTTGGAGGGCAAATAGGCAATGGACAGAAGTCATTGACCGGTCTGGAAATATACCTATTCAGGCAGTGGAGTATTTTCCTCCATTGAACTGTAAGGTGTATTAAATCACTCAGAGTTCTCTGTATTCATATCTGTCATCACACTCAAATGAAATATGATCCCACGAACAGTAACGTGTGTTTATTCTGTTTACACAACTGACCAGCTCTCTTCCTCACCAACCATACTATATTGTTTTCTGTTGCTATAACAAAACAATTTAGGCTGGGTATTAATGAAGTAAAGAGTTATTCAGCTCTCTTTCGGGGCATGAAAGTCTAAGATCACTCACTCCCACCTTTGCTAAACACACCCTGGGGCCTTTACAACATGGCAGAGTAATAGAATGGCCACATACAAAAGAGGGCGATACAGGTGGGGTTGGTTTCTTTTAAGAAACTGACTTGAGTACCATGAAAGCTACATTAATCCCTTCCCAGATACTTTCTCCAAATGAGCCAACTACTTCCCAGTAGACCCCACCATCTACAGGTCCCACCACCACCTCTTAATATCACCATCTATGGGACCAAGGCTCCAGCAGAGGAACCCCTGGTAAACAAGCCACATTCGAATCATCTCGCTCTCCTTACCCTAAACTTTAGGCTTCCATAAAACAGAGGTTATTTCATTTAAATTTTGTATCTAAATTTTGTATCTGACATACATGCTCTTGATCAACTAAAGTTTACTGATTTACTGTTTACTGGTTTCAGTTTTTAAGTCACAAACTATTAAAATTTTATTTCTAGTCATATTTTTAATCCCATATGGAGAAAAAAGTAGACATTACAAAATTTAGAATCACTGAATTTAAAATCATATTACTTGGTAAAATGTGTAACTTCCTTCCAAAACTGATCCAGTGAGTGTAACATGAGGTGGTTTCTATCCATTTCATCATTTGTAACAGAGGGGCAAAAAAGCTTCTGGGCAAGTCAAACAGGGGTCCTTGTCTCTCTCTGTTTCCGAGATATTAGAGCATTTAGCATGGACAATAAGCAGACTCCATGCATCGTCCTTCATAGCTGTACATAATATCAATAATTATATCACAAACAACTTAGAATGTTCATTCTAAATAATGAAATTATTCATTATTGCAATATGCCACCCTTAGAAGACAGACTATGAGAGTGTTAGCTATCTTCTGAATGCAATTATAAGCTTACTTAGATCAATTAAAAAACAACAACAAAAAAAACAGCAACAGCCAGGTATGGTGCCACATGCCTTTAATGCCACCACTCAGGAGGCAGAGGCAGTGTAATTGTTATGAGTTCAAGGCTTGCCTGATCTACATAGCTAGTTCTAGGACAACCAGGACTACATAGTGAGACCCTGTCTAAAATAATAAACAGCAACCAGGGTGTTGATCACTCTTCTGTTTCTGAAATGAGGTATTGTTATTGTAGAGGGAAGATATAAATTTCACTTTCTCAAAATATTAAGCATTTGGTTGGCCACTTTTAAAATACTATATGGCTGTAACTGTGAATAAATAAGCAAGATAAAGTGCTTAGAAGCTGGTTTTGCACTCACTTGGCTTTTGAGGCCATAATCACACATGATGGAGGAAGAGTGACACCTAGTGATTGAAAGCCTCAACTACATACATCTGGGCAGTAATGGGAGGTCTCTGAGGTATTTCAACTTCGGCCACATTTAATAAAAAACAAAAAAAAAAAATCTTGATCTAAACTTTATGTATTTAAATTGATACCAGGCCATAGCCTGGAATAAGGCTTGGAGTTTATTTACTGAGCCATCTCACCAGCCTCTGAGATGAGCTTTAAATTAAAAACTGTGATAGGGACAAGAGCTGTGCCTAAGTAAACAATCCTGATCAAAGTGTGGCCTAGGTGGGCCCTGTCTCAATTCCAGTTTTGCTAGGTGGTTCAAAGAAGTCCTTGCTGCTGGAGGGACGCCCTGCTTGTCAGGACATGACAGGTCCTGTTTGGCAGAGAATTAGTGATCTGTCTCCCAGACTCTGCTGTTCCTTGAATCCAAAGTGACTTTAGGTTTAGGACAATGGTTTTAGACTTGCAGGTGTCCTTTAGGTGTTTAGAACAGAACACTGTAAGAGCTAACCAGATGATGTCTCAGCTACTCTTTGGTTTGAGGGATTCTGAGATAAGTTAGACATCTCTGTTCTTCAGGTAGTCATGCCTATTCAGAGTCTGGCAGAACATCTTTCTCCAGCCCTTCATTTTCAGTCACTGTGTGTTCTTAAAGGCAAAGTCAGATTTTTTTATAGACAACTTACAGTTGGTCTTGTTTTCTTCCACTCGGGCCCATCCATACCTTTGGATCGGGATATTTAATCTATATATTCGGAGTTGTTGTTGACAGAAAAGACTTCCTGATACCATCAGTATGAATGCCCATCCTGTTTCCAGAGCTCCACCTCTGTCCTGTTAACTCCCTAATGCAGGTGCATTAGAAGTAGAACATCAACTGCATGAGCAATGGACTCTCCCTTCAGTGAAAAAACTGGAATTCCTGGGGTTCAGCCTTTTCTCAGCACTGCAAGGGATAAGGAGCTGGAAGCACTTGCCCGTCTATAAGTTACATGAACTCAGTGTGTGTCTAGCCACTTCCAGATCTACAAGGCTTAGAACACAATTCCTTAGGTAGAAGACAGAAATGTTAGGACACTCAGGAACAAACTTCGAGAAATAATGAATGACTATTGGGAGCTTGGCTCAATGGGTGAGCACCCACCCAGAATCCACCAGCGAGGGGCTGGGAAATGGTTCAGTGGTTGAGCTTACTTGCCTAGAATCCTTCATGAGTGTCAAGTCACATTTATTAAATAAGCATATTTTTGGTATCTTAGTGCTAGTATCTTGGATTCCTGAAACGGATGTTTATCATGTCAGTTGCTGATTTAGCGTCAACTTTATATACTTGGATATTTTCAAATAAAAAATGTATAGATGCCCAATGTATAAAGGAATTTAGAAAAAGAAAACCTTGAGTTTCCCAAATATTTCACAGGTACCTGAAGTATGTTTGGGAAAATGTAGTTATCTTAGTAAAGTATATTTTAGTAACCTGAGTTTTGACTTAGCAATTAGATAGCTAAGGGTATTAGCTCACTTGAGGAAAAGAGTTGCTTTCCAAATTTCACTGCTTTCCTAATTTTAAGAATTTGGGAATATCTCTAAACAGCTGCTCTGAGAGTCTCTTCTTTCCCAGTGCACATGCCACATGTATAACACAGTATTGTGTACATGTTAGATTTAAAAGTTTAGAACATTTTGAAAGTTTTTATCATAGAAATTAATTTTATAGCTTATAATTTGTATAGCTTGTAGTTTGGTTGACATTGATAGTGGTAAGAAGTAATTTCTTAATATATCTTAGAGGAGTGAAACCATGTGTGTCATCTGTCCTTGAAGCCCTGATTTGAAAAGACAGAACTTTGAAATTCAAATTGCACCTACATCTGTGTTATCAGCACACACACACACACACACACACACACACACACACACACCAATCACTTCATCTAACCCATTCTCAAAATTACACAGGTTAGAACCTTATTCTCGATGGATAGTTGCTAGGCTGTCAAACGCACTCTCTCAGATCTCATACTGGGCTGTTTATTTCAGCCTCCCTATAGAACAAAGGACGCCATATTGTCCCTGAATCTTTCTGGTCACTCTACCCCTTTCTACTTCCAGGTCTGCCGCAGTCCACCCGCTTCAAAGATGTCACTGCTGGAGACTTCCCGCACAGGGCAGTGGTAGAGGTACAGGTTATCAGCCTAAAATTTTATGTAATTCTCTCATCTCCAAACTTGTAGTAAAGTTGGGCATGGGTCAGGAACAGAAAGTGCTGGAACCCTTCTCGTCAGCATCTCCCAGGGGAGGGGCCACAGCCCTTGGCCTTGGGCATTCACAGTTAATAAAGATCCAGGGACACTGGGTCAGTACATGTGAACATCTTTAAATGTAATACTTGATAACTTAATGTGTGAGAAAACATGAATAATCACTACATTTTAAAATAATATTCATATAAGTTGAATACTATTTATTAAATACCTTAATAAGCAGAAGTTACTCAGAGTAATTTATTCTTCTTTTAGGTGGTAGATGAATTATAACATTGACATCCAACTCCCCAAGCTAAGAAGGAGTCTGTGGGGAGTCTGTGTTCAGATTCTAATGAGTTTACCTTGTCTCTATAGTTGCTCTTTGTATAGCTTGTTTAGTTGCAAGCAGGCCTATCCCATGTACAAGCATCATAGAACCAACTCAATGGCTGCAGCATCTCAGTCATTGATATTATAATAAATGAGGCCCCGTTAGTAGGGCCTGGACAATGGCAGGACTCTGACTGGTCCTTCATTGGATACACATTGTGGCAGTGAAACTGAGTAGCCCTTCCTGCTTTTCTTCCTAGCTCTGTCTTCTTCCGGCTTCCTCAACTGGCCGTCTCTCCTCCTTGTACCCCATTTGCAATTCCCAGTCCTCTGTAATTTCAGATTTTCCTGTCTACCATCTTTTTCTGTGGCTATAAATCTATTCCGTGTCCTCTTCTATCACACTTCACAAAGAGTCCCCCAGCAAATAGCACATGCAAGCGCCTCTTGATAGTGCTCCCAGCCTCTTCATCATAGTCTGCTGGTTCCTGCCAGACAGCTACTGAAATGCTTTAATGAAGACACCAGAGTTCTCCTCATCACCAAATCTAATGTCTTCATTTCAGTCCTCAGCTTCTGTCAAAGTCTGGGCCATGCAACTCTGTTGATAAGTTTTTTAAACTTTATCCTCCTTTGACTTCCGAAAAGGAAAAAAAAAAAAAAAACCCACTGTAAGTTCTGCTGCTTCACTTTTAGCTGATGTAGCTGTTACCTGGGGATCGCTACTCGTTAGTCTGTACCTGTGGCTCACACTATAGTCCTTAGACTCGCGGCACCTCTGTTACCAGGGAACTTGTCAGAAATTTAACTAAAGTTACCAGATAAAGTACAAAATACTCAATTAAATCTAAACTTCAGATAAGAAGTGAGTTTTATGATTTTTTTTAATTAGGATAATTATGTCCCATGCAATATTTGAGGCATACTAATCCATAAAAGTTATTATTTGTCCTTTCAATAGCTCAGCTGGTAGAGTAGAGGACTGTAGAAAAAAAGAAATCATGAAATTTGCAGGTAAATGGATGGAACTAGAAACTGTTACACCAAATGAAGTAACACAGACTCAGAAAAATAAGCAATATATGTTCTTTCTCATTTATGGATCTTAGCTCCAAATCCCTAAATGTGAGTATACATCCCAATGTAACCACGGGAGCCAGAGAAATGGAAATGAACCATAGGGATAAAGGGAAAATAAGAGCTTAAAAGAGGGGGTTAGTAGGAGACAGTGTTATTAAGGGGGAAATGAGAGAGGGGGCACTCTAACCGGGGAGGGATAGGGAGGGCTGGAGAGGGAGGTGACAGGAGGGATCAGCAATGCTTAGATGGTATGAAAAACTAGAGGGAAATGGATTAGTTCTACGTATTCCTGAAAAATACACATACAGTAAATACATATGTGTTTGTAACTGAAGGCCATACAACAAAAATACAGTGCAGTTGTTGGTCAACATAGTGCAAGAAACTCCCAAAATAACATAGACTATTGCCACCCAGAACTTGAAAGTAAGACTGTAGTACTAAAGACAGACCAAACTTTGGACATAGGACTTGGGGCAGTCAAGCTAGAACTGACCAGGAAGCCTCCTCCCTAAAAGCAAGCTCTCATGGAATCAGAGGATACTATAAAAGCTACCAAGAAAGAAAACCAATCGATGGTCCTACCCCAGCTGTGAAGCCTAATAAATAACAATGACTGGCCCAACAAACTATTGCTATTGGTGCAGTAGTAGCACTTTTATCTTGGAGGTAATCAACAGCTGCCTGATTGGAGTTAAGGCCCACTCAATGGGGGGGAATTCATGTGTGGTACTGTAAACATAGCCAGATATATATGGCTGAAAAGGTCATAGATCCTAGAGAAAAGCTTATTTTTGCCACATTCCTAGACCAATATGATTCCTTGCTTTATTCTAAATCTGCATCCTCATATTTACAGACAAGTGTACCTTTCAGGCCTCATCAAAGAAGCTTCTTTTTACAACAGATGGAGACTACTACCGAATTCCAGAACTGGTCAGACACAGAGAATGAGTGTCGGTGAGACATTGAATCCTAAGGGACACATCTTCACTACAATCTCTACACTTAGTATGAATACATCTCTTAACTCTCACCAGAGAATTTTCCTTATGTAGCAGATGAGGATTAACACAGAGACCCACAATTAACCAATGTGCAGAGAATAAGAAGCCGAAAACTACGTATTCCTGAATAGGACAGCTATTTCAAACATTTCCCCTCCAAAAACTGAGGGATCATTGCTGAAGAGGAAGCAGAAAGATTGTAAGAGCCAAGGGGATGAATGACCACAAGGAAACAGTCTCCAGACAGCAGGTCATATGAACTCACAGCAATGGTGACAGCTAACACAAGTCCTATGCAAGCTCAAACCAGACAAAATCCAAGTATAGGGATGAAGAGGTAAGAAATCCCAACCCAATCTAAGGAACTTTTAACAACTAATGGCTGCTAGACGGGGGAAAGACTATGTATTACAGGGTTGGAACTCTTGGTGGGCTCAGTGAATGATCCACACTTGCTTCAACAGTTTTTCCCTCGCTTTGGTGGGCGGGACTCTGGCTCCAACTTGGCTGAATAGAACGGAGAAGATGCACTCTAATTAGATGATTTAGTTTATTTGGGGTCGACTTACAAAGACCTCCTTGCATAGAGGGGTGGGGAAGATGCCTCAGCATTGTGAGGAGAGGCGACTCAGATCGGCAGGCTCCCAGGCAAGATCGCTTCTGCCTTTGAAAAGTCTACAGCAAGTTCCATTCCGAGGTTCCTCCACTCAGCCTATATGCGCTGCCTGCTGCGCTAAGAAGGCAGCCCTCTGAGTCGGGGCTCTCTGTGCTTGTGGCACCTCGGCACTTTCCTTTCTCCCTGTGCTTCCACGAGGCTTTTACCAGGATGGGTTGGTTATGGTCCTGTACCAGAACCCTCCTCCGCGCCACCGCTTGCTGCGTCTGTCTCTTTAACCTTTTTATTCCCTTCCTCTGCTGCCTTCTCCAGCCTCTTTTTGGTCAGAGGGCGGTCTTGCAGCTGAATGAGCCAATAGCAAAAATACAGAGACAAATTCCAGCTTCATTCAGTCTACAACACTGAAGATTCTGTTGTCAGCAAAGGAATACGGCAACAACAACTGTGACAGACACAAAGTAGATAAATTTGTCAATGGGAATAAAGACCAGAAGGCAAAAGCAGAGCTTATCTCTCAGACCTCCTCCACCTGGGCTGGACTGATGGTGTGGTGGGTCATGTGACTTAAATAACCTGACCAAGCAATTTCCTCACAAGTCCCTAACAGCATGCCTTTTAACTGACTGTAGAGTCAGGTGAATTGACCACCAAGATTAACCATCATACCCCCAATGCATCATTAACAAAATAAAAAGAGAAGTGCCGTGCAACTCCAGACTCTTTGGAAACACCTTGGAAGTAACCCAGACAGTACTCGTCCCCTCTCCCCCCAAAAAAGTCTTAAGAACTGAACTCAACTTGGAAGAAAAAGTGCTCTTAAATAAAAATAGCACCGTCCACATGCTTATAGATCAGAAGATTAAAATGGATAGAAAATAGTTCTTTCCTTACATACATTGCAACTTACTGAGTTCTGCGAAGCGCCCCAAACCTGGTCAGCTAATAGGGCATACCAGTTTTACCTGAGGATTATGGATAAAAGAGGAACTATTAAGACTCTGGGTTCTAATTAACTTTACCAATATTTGTGCCATCATTCTAAGTATAGCATTATTTATGTGGAAATAAAAATTTCAAAAGCAAATGAAGGTGATTAAGCCTCAGATATGTGTATAACTTTTGGATGAAAACCTCAGGAAGGATGAAAGGAAGTGAGATATAAAACAGTATAGGACAGAACCTCTTTTAAAGTATTTTTGGGGTGGGTGTGTATATGCTTGTGTATACATGCCACAGAACACCTACGGAGGTCAGAGGACAACTTGTGGGAGTCAGTTCTCTCCTACCAAGTATGAAACTCAGGTCATCAAATGGCAGCAAACACCTTTATCTACTGAGCCATTTCTGTAGCCCCTTATTTGTTTTTAATTGACAAATACTAATTATATATATTTTTGAGGTACAATGTGATGTACCTTTCCAACACCGAAAGTATTTATTTGCTACTTAGTTGTAGCAAAGTCATTTATGGGACTAGAGACGCAGCTCAGTGGTAAACTGTTTTCTGTGCAAGCATCTGAGTTCAGATCTTCAATGTCCAGAGTAGGTTTCTGCTCCTAGAAAACTGCTATGGACAAAAGTTGCTAATGTTAATGAAGCAGGCCAGGGTCCATGCCAGGCTGGCAGCCGCTGTTGTTCACATGGCACTGGCATTAGAGGCATGAAAGCTCCAAGAGTGAAGAGGTCATTGGTTCTTCCTCTGCTGTTTCAGTGAGCCTCTGAGGCCAGACAGTGTGTAACAGGGATAGCCTGCATAAATAAGGTCCTGACAGGCCATTGCATGAAGCTGTGAAGGTAAAGCCTAGTTGTTGGTGGAGACCCCAAGATGTTGCAGATGCTAGAGCCATGAGATATCTACCAAGGAGAGCTGCATACAGGGAGTGGTACCAGTCCAAGATACAGATATATGTTGCGTGCAACAAAGCTGGAGGGGCAGAGCCATCTAAGTCCTTTGGAATCAAAATCTCAGATGTCAGACAAAGAGCTACTGGATTTGGTGCTTGCCTTGCTGGTTTTCAGTCTTGTTTTGGTTCAGTATATCCTCCATTCTTCCCTTTTGGAGTGAGAATGTGTATTCAGTTCCATTTTATGTTGGAAGTATGTAATTTGTCTTTTGATCTTATAAGAGCTTACAGTTAAGAGATTATCTTGAGTCTCAGAAAAGACTTCAGACCCTGGACTTTTGAATAGTATTGGTATTGATAAATACTAGGGGATCTTTCAAGGTGGACTAAATACATTTTACATTTTATATGGTTATGAGCCTATGGAGGCCAGGGAGTGTAATATGGTGGCCTGAATGAGAATGTCCCTCACAGGCTCCAAGTAATTAGGCATTTTTTCCCCAATTGGTGGTGCTATTTTGGGAGGTTTTAGGACATGTGGCCTTGCTGGAGGAAGCATGTCACTAGGACTGACTTTGAGAGTTCTTTCCTATCTCTCTCTGCTTCCTGTGCCTGCTTGAAGATGTTATAGATAGGCTTTCTGTCATCTTTGTCACCACGCCTCCCCTGCCATTATGGGCTCTAATGCCTCTGTAACTGTAAACTCAAATTCTTCTTTCTGTCATTTCCCTTGGTCATGGTGTTTTATCACAACAGCCACCACTCCCCAGTACACATCCATGAATTCGATGCTTTTAGAGTCCACATGTGAAATCTACAGGGTTTGTCTGTCTGTGCCTGGTTCATTTCACTTAACATAATCTTCAGGTCCATTCACAAGCTCACAAATGACAGGATTTCACTCTTTTTGGCTGAGTAACATCCTTTTTGATATGTACTATATTTTCTTTACTAAAGATTTATTTTTTTTGTTATTTGTCTCTGTGTGTGTCACATATATGTATACCCACAGAAGCCAATTACAGGCCTGGTTGTGAGCTGCACAACAAGGGTACTAGGGACCAAACTCAGGTCCTCTAGAAGAACAGTATGCATTCTTAACTGCTGAGCCGTTTTTCCTGCCCGGCACTTTCTTTATTGCTCAGTTGATAGACACAGGGTGTTTGCATATCTTGGTGGTTGTTAATACTGCTGTTTTAAACATGGAGTGCAGGTGCGTCTAACATGCTGATTTCAATCCTTTTAAAGATGAACCCAAAACAAAGTCTCTACACTCACGTGGCAATATTATTTTAGTTTTTTAAGGAACTTTTACCAGTTTCCAAAATGGCTTAACTGTTTCCAATATCCTCAACAACATAAAAAGGTTCTTTTTTTTCTCCATGTCTTTGCCTACCAACACTCATCTTTCATCTCCATCTAACAGGTGTGAGGTGACATCTCACTGTAGTTGTAATTTTCCTGTCTCTAATCATCAGAGATATTGATCATTTTTCCATGTCTCTGTTGGCCATTTGCATGTCCTCCTTTGTGAAAGTCTGCTTATGTACTTTGCCTATTTTAATGGTATTTTTGTTTTCTTGTGATTAAGTTTCTTGTTTATCTTAGATATGGGGCCCTTACCAGATTATGGTTGAAAAAGATTTTCTCCATATTTGTGAGTTGTCTCTTGACTCTGTTGCTTTTGATAAGGAGAGGACCCTGTTTATAAGCACTTGGTGGCATGAATGTGTCACAGTTTACACTGAAAATCAACTTCCACTTATTGAACATTTTTCATTTGTCACTAAGCCTCTAATTCTATGAGGCATTTTAACTCAAAACCCAACGTTTTAGAAGTTAATTGATTATTTCTAGTCAATGGGCAGAAAGGCCACTTCAGCACAGTAGGTGGCACTATTCCTCTGGGTTCTCAGCCAGGGCAGGTCTGGAAAAGCCCCTTAACCGTGACATGACACTGGAGCCTTCCTCCTTCTCCTGCAAGCTTCCACCCAGCTCACAGATGCCACTCCCTTAGAACTCTCTGGGTGGAGCCATGCAAACCTCTTCCCTCCTCCTGGACGCTCCACCTGACAGCAGCACCCTGCCCCCCAGTGCATCACCTAATGCGTTTCTCCTGGGCTTTTTCTCTTAAGACCTCTACAAAATATCCCCTGAGATTGCTTCTTGGGCCTGCCAAGCAGTTGAATAATCATTCTTTTGGATGATTTCTCAGTACTCTAGCCTCACCTTGACAAATATTTAAAGAGTATTTACCATGGATCAGACATTGTACCCGGTCCTGGGAACAGAGATGACTGGTACACTGGGGTCTGTTGGTAATAGGTCAGCAAGTTACAGGAGAAAGGAGCAACATAATTACAGGACAGTGTGGTAAGGACTGACAAGGTTATACAAGGCAAGCTTTGAAGGGGTACAAATAACTGACTCTGGACAGGAGGGGCCAGGATGCCAGATGAAGGAAGGGGAAGACTGAGATGAGCAAAGGGAGGGGCAGTCAACAACATGGAGGCAGGAAAAGTATCCTGGGCATAGGCAGAGAGCAGCAAGGTCCATGTGTGAGTTCTGCGTGTCTGTAGTTGAATAGAAAATGTAAGCAGCAAAGGGCTGGGGGTGGAGCTTGCCTGGCACCCTGTGCTCTGTCCTCAGCCCTGCAAAGCACAACACAAACTGTAGCTTTCTGGCAAACTGGGAAAGATCAGACAAGCAAGGGCTAAGACTCGAAAGAACAGACATCAGAATGCCCACATCATTTTGGGGTGCTTAGATTGTATCTAGTCAGCAGGCTGAAGATCACCCTGGGAAGACCATGCACAACTGCAGACTGCGCCCAGAGACTGAGTGCATCTCAGAACCAGCCAGACCACTTTCAACTTCTTAAGCACCTAGTGACTCTGCAGCACCTTTATCCAAGAACCCTCTTTTAAAGGAATACTTCTGAAATGATAAGAAGACTTTCAGGAATTTATACAAACAAAAGATTTGTGGGCTGGAGAGATGGCTCAGCATTTAAGAGCACTGGCTATTCTTGCACGGGATCTGGATTAGATTTCCAACACCCCAACTGTCCATAAGTCCAGTTACAGTGGATCAGATGCCCTCTTCTGATCTCCGTGGGCACTGCGCAACACGGGTGCACTGACATACACGCAGGCAATACACTTCACACATAAAATAAAAATAATAAAGAAAAAAAATTTTAAAACAAAGATTTGTGCTTCAGGATAAGGGTACAGCTCAGTTGGTACAGCATTTGCCTGGTATGCATCAGGCCCTGGGTTCCACCTCCAGCACTAACAAAAATTAAATTAAATTAAATTAAAATGGAAAACACTAGGAGTGTAGAAGAGGAAAGAAAAGAGAGAAGATAATTAAAAGTAATAATAAAGGGAGTGAATATGATCAAAGTATATTATAAATATAGAAAGGTCAAAATAAAACCCCTTGCTTTGTACAATGATCATATGCTAATAAAAAATTTTAAGTGAAGCTTCCTCCTGCAACAGAGAGTGATTAACACAGAAAGTCACAACTGGTCAAAATGTAGAGAATAAGAGACTGCAGAGTGACGTCCCTGAATAGGACTCCTACATTAAACCTCAGCCAGTCAGGGCTCAGGGACCATTGCAGAAGAGGAGATGGAAAGATTTCAAGGGCCAGGGGAGTGGTGACCACAAAGAAACAGTCTTACAAGCTCCTGAGAACTTGCCCATATGAACTTACAGCAATAGTGGCAGCATGCACAAGGCTCAAACCAGACAAACAGCCAGCATAGAAGCGGAGAAATGGATAAGAAGCACCAATCTTAGCTAAGGAGCTATTCTCAACTGACCACAGCTGGGTGAGGGAGAGTTGGCCTTCTTTAAGGGAGTGATGCTTGATAGATTGACCAGGCTCCAGTGGACTAACTCACACTGAGGGACATCATCCTGAATCACAAACTAGACTCAAAAGGGCTTAACATATATGACAACATGCATGAAATCTGGCGGGGGACGTGGGGGAGTCATGGGATGCTCTAGGGGAAGAGATCTAAATGTGATTAAGATGTATTGTATGAAATGCAAACAAAATCAATAAAAATAGTAAAAAAAATAACTAAATAATCTGTGGCCTAGTGTGGTGGCTAACACCTGTAATCACAGCACTTCAAAGGCTGAGGCAGGAGGATCACTCTAAGTTTAAGGTCAGCCTGTGCTACATAGTGAGTTCCAGGCCAGCCTGAGCCACACAGAGAAACACCGCCTCAAAAATATATATATTTATTTGGGGCATCCTGGCGCAGAGCCTAGCTGCCTAGGGGCAGCTGGAGGGGTGGTTTCAAAGCCCGGGTGCAGCTCCCTCTCCCCATACTCCCCTCCCCTCGGGCACCAGCCCCACCCCTCTGCCCGAAGGCCAGCTCCACGGAACTATCCCCTGCTGCGCTGTCCCGGCAGGCTCTGGACGCCCCCACCCCAGCAGACCCCCATCAAGGGCAACCAGAGCTCCAAGGCTCCCTGGGGCGACCTGACCGCCGAGGAGTCAGGGGGCTCTTCCCAGGCGAAGGCCAAAGTTCAGGAGAATGGCCACTGGAAAAGCAATAGAGACTTACCCCTGTCCCCGCCCTGTGAATGGAACAGAAGAAGCAGCTGGGGCCACTGACTATGCCATGGAGCCAGCACTCCCTTGCCAGGGAGCTGAAGGCAAGGGAGAGGGCTTCCCCTCCCTCCCGCAAGGAGACCCCCAAGAAGAAGAAATTCTCTTTAAAGAAGCCTGTCAAATTGAGAGGGCTGTCCTTTGAGATAAATTGGAAGGAGGGTGGAGGCGATTCTTCTGCCTCCTCACCAACAGAGGAAGAGCAGGAGCAGGGGATGATGAGCCTACAGCGAAGAGGACATTGCTCTGGAAGGGAAGGCGGCTTCCACTCCTGAAAGCCAGGAGCCCTACGCCAAGGGGTCAGAGGCTAGTGCTCTGTCCACAGGAGGAGACACAGAAGAGGAGGCAGAGCTCCAGGCTGCAGAGAGCCATCCACTTCCTCCCGGCCTGAGAGTGGTCCTGCATTTGCTGGCCCTGAGCAAATTGGGTAGCTGGGTGAGAACAGGTGGGTGAACTGTAAACTGCAAAATCTGTGCTGTTCTTGTGAGGTCACTACCTAGACCTGGTGCCCTGGCTGCCTCCCTGCGCCCAGAAAGGGGCTTGTTACCCCACGTTTCCCCTCCTTCCCTGCTGTGGATTCTCCCATCAGCTATCTATCTGGGTCTTCCTCTTAAGGCATGTTGACGATGGTCCCTTGCGGTTTCCCAAGTTAAGTTAGTGATGTGAAATGCTCCTGGCCCCACCCACCCTTGCTAAAGACAATTGCTGGGTTTCTTCCCAATTCTTTTCCAAGTAGGTTTGGTTTATCCTACTCTCCAAACCCCTGAGCCAGAAGTGGTTTGCTTACGCTCCGAAACCCAGAGTTCCAACCTTTTTCCTATTGAGTTGAGTCTCTTGCACTGTGCCTACTGGCACCTGGGCTGGGGAGGACATTTCTCCTGTCTAGGTTTTTATAAATATCTTACTCAAGTTCAGACCTCCAGCTTGTGAATCAACTGTGTCTCTTCTCTGACCTGGTAAGCAAATATTAGGCTTGGGGTGGGAGGAAGGTCTGTAATTCAAACCGACTTCTTGTCTTTTTCTCCCATTGTTGTAAACAACTTTTAATAGCCAAACCCCAGTGTACTTTTTTGTTTTATATTGTGATTACTAAAACCATTCTCTTCCATCTGGATTTACTGTAACATTTGGAAAAGGAATGAATGTTGCCCCTTTTAAAAAAGTGATTTGTGTTTTAGCTCAGCACAGTGGCACATACCTTTAACCCCAGCACTCAAGAGGCAGAGGCCTGCAGATCTCTGTGAGATCAAGGTCAACCTAGTCTACATAGTGTAAGGTTCTGGGTTCAAGAAATGCAGCAGACAGAAGGGACCAAAGATTCCACTGGGAGCTAATAAGACCGGTTTATTAAGAGAAAACCAGATGGGACTAGCTTCTCTACACATGGGAGTGGAGAGATGCTACCATCTTCCCTGGGGCTCCAGGGAACCGGGCTATCCATGCCTGGCTCCAGATCAGGATAGAGGAGCTCCCTCAGGGAGAGTGAGAGAGGCTAACTCCCTGGGAGGGCGAGCTCAGTCCAAAAACCCAAAAACCTCAAAGCCTCAAAGCCTTGAAAAGCCCTCAGCCCCCTCCTGGCTTTTAGGGGAGAAGGGTTGGGATTGCCATGACATCTGATTGATGTTTAAGGTAAGCTTCTGGCCAGGAAGTAGTCCTTTTTTACAAGCTGCTAGTGAATCCTGGGTTGGGGATCTTATCTATTCAAAAAGTCAGTTCTTTTCTCAGATCTCTCAGATTTCAGAGGCCCCTGAGAGTCTGGGTTGGAACTGCTGTGGGGAGGGATTGGAGGTTCCAGTCACACCTAACACAAAGCAAATTCCAGGCCAGCTAAGGGTATAGGGAAACCTTATCTCAAAACAAAAATCAAGCCAAAAAGCCAATTCTGATACAATTTTAAGGCTCAGTAGCTGGAGTACATAGTACATAGGTCAACTCACACCAGTCATCTGAGCTCTGTGCTGACTTACAACAAGTGGGTACATCCACAGACTAACTTGTCAAGAAACAGAATCAGCAGTATGAGGGATTTGGAAATTGTGTCATTCATGCACAGGAAGTTACGGTAAGTAGGAGCCCTGTCACCCTTCCGCCTTGGGCCAACTAATAAACTAAGAGTGTTTATGCACTAAGTCCACATAAGACAGCTCTAAAAGAAAACTGCTAAATGCTTAACATTCATCTTGTCTTCCATTAGCACTTCAGCCTATTGAGGCCATTGGTTTTTGTACGGTTTGATCAGTAATTGATCATCTCAGCACTTTTGTTTGGTTGGGAGAGGGGTTTCTTTTTAGATACATCTCATGCAGCCCAGCTGGTCTCAAACTCATTATGTAGCTGAGACTGCCCTTGAATTTCTGACCCTTCCCAAGGATCCTTCCCAAGTTCTAGGCTCACAGGTATGTGCCACCATACCCAGCACAGGTATCTGTTTTAGCTTGTTGTCATCTATAAATTTGACTAGAACATTTGCTACAGCTTCATCTAAGGCTCTAGAAAATGGAAGCATAGCTGGTTTTCTTATCCAGGAAATCACCTCCTCTCTTGGTCTCTGTTCAGATCTCTAGAAAATGTGGTTAGGAGATCTTTAATGCCATAGTAAGATGGGGATTGCTTAAATCATTAGAAAGCCACTCTGCATGGTAGAAAATGGTCTATCACAAAGACTTGGACTGAAATCCATTGCCTTTGTGAATTATATGCCCAATTTGTGTGAATGAGTATTTTCTAGAGAAGAGACACAGAGGTTTCCTAAATTCCCAAAGGGATCCAAGAACCACTACTAGGGGAGCATCTGCAGGTGGCTGCCTGATCACCTAATGGCGCTGCCCCAACACACGTCAATCTCTGTCACAGGAGAGTTCGCAGAACACTTCTGAGTTCTCATACTTCCTACTACACATGTGCCTCTTACATTCAGGAGAAGGGTGTGGCTTTCCTATGCCTGCTTCTCTTTAAAGGGATTATCACAGAACAGGCAAAGAGTCAACGACTCAAATTCTCAGCATTTTAGTCTTACCGTCTTTGAAACCATGAGCTACAGGACTTAAAGCCTGAAGCTTGTGCCATAGTCACTATATTTAGAATTTGCTTTTAGTTTTAGTTTGGTTTTTTGAGGGGCGGGGGGGGGGGGTTGGAATGGTTTTGTTTTACTTTTTGAGACAGGGTCTGCCTGTAGCACCAGATAGACTAGAATTTTCTATATAGACCAGGCTGGCCTTGACCTCACAAAGATCTGCCTGCCTCTGCCTCCCAAGTGTTGAGATTAAAGGTGAATGCCACCACACCTGGCTACTCTACATGGATGTCTCCCTCATCAAAGCTGTAAGGTGTGAATGAGACCCCCAACAGTTTCGGACTCTGGAAGAAACCTGGAGCCAGAGCTTATCTAAGCCTTGCAAACCGGTTCCAGATCCCAAATTCCTTGGCAGATAAGCAAGGAATTCACGAACAGCTCTGGAAAAGGACTACTTCCTGGACAGAAGCTTGCCTGAAACATCAATCAGATGTCATGGCAATCCCCCTCCCCTAAAAGCCAGGAGGGGACTGAAGGTTTAAAAGGTTTTGAGGACTTGGACAACGTGCTTGTGCTTCTGGTGCTGGTGCTTGTGCTTCTGCTGCTTGTGCTTCTGCTGTTGCTGGTGCTGATCACGCCAGCCCGGTTCCCCGGAGCCCCAGACCCAAGATGGGGGTGAAGGGGATAGCCTCCCCCATCTCTTCGGGGAGGCTAGCCCCCAAGGGGGGCTAGCGTTTCTCCACTCGTGGGTGCGGAGGAGCTAGTCCCATCTGGTCTTCTCTCAATAAAGTCGGGTCCTGTTAGCTGCCAGCGGAATCCGGTCCCTTCTGTCTGCTGCGTCTCTCGAACCCTGAACCTGACAAAAGCTATGTCCAGATCCATCCCCAAACTAGAAAAAGATTCTGCCAATAAAAGACAAAGGAGGAGAGCCACAATACTGAGGTATCTCTAAAAGGGAGCCTGACTCTGATCCTGTCTCTGATGGGAGAGGACGATTAATGAGAACTCTGAATGGGTTTGGGGAGGGTGTTAGTAAGATCAGGCAGTGGGCAGGTAAAGGGGGAACAAACAAAAGACCCTACAGCCATCTGCCCCTGGGCATCTTTGGGGTCACATCCATAATCATACATCAGAAATCACCACAGCCTGGCTTTTGCTGATAACATCCTCTGGGGCGAGCTGTAAGGCATCCCTTGACATGACAGTAAACACCTCTGCAGCAGGGAAATGACACAGCAGTCTCTGATGTAAACAGAAACCACTTCCTATATCCAGGCTATGTCAGTAGCATCTTTTAATGGCATTTTATTTTATAACCTAAAGAAAACTTATTTAATAAAAGCAGAAGAGTGACTACCTGAGGTGAGGAAGGGGCCCACCAGAAGGAAGGAAGACGGAGAGACAATGAGATGGCAAATCTGCAGAAAATGCAACAGTACTCACGTGTGAGAAGTTATGATGAGGACAGGGGACATAGTTTTGTAGGTAAAGTGCTTGCTGAGAACTTGAGCTTGAATCCCAAGCATACATGTAAAAAGCCAGGCTGTGCATGCTTGTAACTCCCGTGCTGTGCAGAGTGGAGACAGGAAAATGACTAGAGTTTGCTGGCTGCCATTCTAGTTCCAGGTTTAACAAGAAAGCAGGACATCTCACATACTCCTCTGGCCTTTGCATGGGTGCCTGTATGCACAAAAAAAAACTAATTAATTTATTTAATTTAATAAAAAGAAAGGAAATTGGTCTATGCCAAAGAGTGATGGGAAAATAACATGCCTGGTGACATGGCAAGAAAACAGGAGAATAACTGTTGTCTCACTGAGCTATGTGCTCTCAGACTCCCGATGGTCCCGTCCTCAGAAGGGCTGCTCACCGGTGCTCACTGCTGAGCCTACTTGCTCTAGCCCCTCAACAGCCAGCTTTTTTTTTTTTTAAAAACTTTCTTAGTTTTCTCCTCTGGGAAGCTCATCACAGTTGTTTAGTTACAAGCCTGCCTGCCCTATCTCTCAGAATGTACTGTCTTTCACTTTAATAAACTACCCTTAAATTTCTCAGTTATGTCCATTTTTAAATTCTACCACTGAGACTAAGGACCTACATGGGATCAGAGGTCCTTTCAGCATCATTCACTCTGTGACACTTCAGAAAGAGCCAGGGTTACCCTATGTCCACAGTGGAAGCAGCAGAGGGAAGATATATATGTGAATATCTAGGCAGAAAGGCCTGAACATCATCAAGAGTTCCTAACCTCAGCAAAGCAGATAAAGCCAGGCGTCCCAGGAGCCCGGGAGGATGGTAAATAACAGAAAAAGAGCAAAGTCCTTGGGACCTTCCCAATGATAAGAGGTTGATGCAGCAAACACAGTCTGACACCAGAGACCAGAGAGAAGGAACAGATGTCTCTGCTTGGAAGAAGAGAACAACCTGAGAGCTGGTGTCTGATGTCCCCTGGCTAATGCGCTGAGACAACACAAGTGCTCACTCCCTCCTCACAATGTACAGGAAGGCAAAGATGGGGCCCTCTCAGGTCAGCTGGAATTTAACTTCTATCTTTCAGCAGAATAGAGACTTAATAAGAAAACACATTGAGTTGTACCAAATCTACTGAAAATGCACTTCTTAAATCCATCAGTTCCTAGGTGGAACAGAAATCAAGAAAAGCCATGTAAATATTCTGCTACACGCATACAGCCCTGTGCTCACACCTATGGCACTGCTTAACCAGCTTCCCAAGAAAGAAGAAAGGTCACTAAACTGCAGCTGGCCTTCTACCCAGTCACCAATGCTGAGCTAGGCCAAGTATTCAAGGCTCTCACTAACCTGGAAAATAAACATTGTAAGCAACAGCACCTCAAATTTTTCAGACCCAATATGCTGAGGATATAGCTCAGTGGTAAGGTATTTGCCTAGTATGCCAGACCCTGGGTTCAAACTCCAGCCACCTTGACACATATACACTCTTCCCCCCCAAAAAAAATCAGAGCCAAATTATTTACCTCTTCTATGTTTGAGGGTGGTAAACTCTTGTGTCTTAACTAACTCTTTGAAGTCCTTGGTAAAATTCACTATTCCTTTTTGAAGGAAGTTCAGTTTTACCTACATGACCCCATATGTCCGACATATGACAAAAAGGCAGAAATCAACTTCTTTCGTTGACACTGACAATCCTGCCTCCTTTTAGAAAAAAATTAGGTAGTGGGTTCTCCTACAGTGAATCAACATAGAACAGACATATTAAGATCCTGGCTAAAAAAAAAAAAAATGACCTCAAGTCAATTTAAAGCCAATCCTTGTCAAAGGATCACATGAGATCTTGGATTGTCGAGTCCCAAAGGTCACATAACAATGCACTCTTTTCCCCAAACTGTCCCAATAATGGAGTAGGCCACAGGAACCAACCTCTCTGGTTTATTGCCTGAGCTCCCACAGAAATGTTGTCTCTTAATTAAAATTTTTGTTCTCTTTATCATTTAGAGATGGCCTATGTAAGGAAGATTCCTTTAGACAATGTGTGACTTTTACAAAGTCAAAGTTAAAGTTATTGATTATTGAACTGGGAAATATCCCTCATGGGAAAACCCAGTTGGAAAATTTCTTCCAGACTCAGGACAAAGAATTTGCCTTTGTCCTACATCAAACAATAATAACTATACAGCCCAACTCCTCCCCCTTGTCTTATCAGCAGGAAACACGGATGATAACTGTACCCTACTGCAGTAATTCACTAGGTCCAGAGGCTGGAGGCATTGCTTTCTTTTCTGTATTAATGTTTCTGTTCTAAACTGTGCATTCTGCTTACTTTTGTAAACAGCCTCATGCTTTCCTGAAAATAAGTGGAATATCATTTTGAAAAAATGCGTCTTAGGGCTGGAGATGTAGCCCAGTGGTAGAGGACTCGCCCAGCATGCACAAAGCCCTGGGTTTGATTCTTAACACCTTGAAGACTGCATTTTAATTTTACTAAAACTTGGTTACTTTCAAAACTATTCTTTTATTTGCCTTTTTAATTTTATCACCTCTATTGGAATGTAAATTTCCCAGGAGACAACATATCGAGTTTGTTCATAGTTCTTTCTTCAGTGCCTAGCACCAGGCCTGAGCGTATCAGTCAAAACAGACTCAAACAGTAACAGACAACCTGAATGTTTCAATGGCTCTTCACTGTACCTGTCTATTGCAACAGGTCACCATGGTTCTGTTCATATCTACTGAGAGGTTGCCATGGCAAAAAGAAAGAGCTATGACAAGCTACAGTGCCACTCATTTCACAAGCCAATCCCCAGCCATGGGGCACAAAGGGGACTTGCACAGCTCCCAGAGGAGGAATTGCAGGAAGAGAACAGAATGTTGGGTGAACAGTATACAGCTATAACACAAGCCTGAGGACTGCATCATCAGAACTCAAAGTTACATTCTCTTTAGTTGAGTGCTAATTCATTACTTTTCCCATCTTTAAACTTTGGCACTCAAACCTGTTTGTTTTAGGGAAAAAATCCTTTTCAAATATTACAGTATACCTCCAAGTTGGTTACACTTAGATCAAATGAAGTTGATCATGAATGAGATCCACCCTCTGCCCCATATAGCTCAAGAAGCCTAGAGAGCAGTGCATTAACTTTTCCCAACACCAACAGAGCATCCACTCAAGGCCTGAGGTGACTGCTAAGGAACCCATGCGAGGGGTTCCATCCCCTACAATAGACAAGACCAGATAGTTTGCAACACTTTGAAAACCACAGGGGGGAAATACATCTAACAAATTTTTTTGAAATGTCTGCCTAAGTTTGGAAGAACAGAAGAGAACTAACTACAGGGCTAAAATGAAAACAAAATACTAAAGGTAGCAGCAAGTCAGGGAACCAGGAGCATGGCCATCATCTGGTGATGCTTGCATTACAGAACTGGCTGAAATTTTCCTGGCTTCACAGAAGCTAAAGGCTACACTGAAGTTGGAGAGTTAAGGCTGAGACACTTAAATGAACCCAAATTCACAAGAACTTGAGCCTAAGTGAAAGGTACAGCCAGACTTGCCAGATTTGACAAATTGTAATACAGGATAGCCAATCAAATCAGTATTCCAGATGAACAAAAGTACACGTTTGATATAAGCTTGTCTAGCACCAAACGCCAGATATTCTTAATAGAAAATTCCTTGTTGTTTACCTAAAATCAAATGTTAACTCAGCACCCTGTATTTTATCTGGCAACTCTGAAGATACTAGAAACATCACCCACCAGCATAAATGCTTTCCCATCTCTCTGTGTGCCCTGAGTGAAGGAGAATTTTCCTCTTAAGAATTAGCAAGCATACAGTAAGCAAAATAGTATAGGACTGTAATCCCAGAATGCAGAGGGCTCAGACATGAAAACAGTGAATTCAAGATAAAACTGTCTCAAAAACCATCACCAAAAAAATCAGTAAATTAAATCTGTCTTGACATGCATTTATGATTCCATTTCATACTACCTGCATGAGGCTCATCTACCAATTAGCTTCTGTGAAGGCTGCAGATATAAAGACAGAATTGTTATTATCAGACCCAGGCAGAAGTAGAGGCAGAAAATTATGAAGGAGAGGAACTCACTCCTGCCTATGTAAGATAAACACTGTCTCTGGGCTTCTAAAAACCTCTTATAGGGGGCTAGAGAGATGGCTCAGCAGTTAAAAGCACTGGCTGCTATTGCAGAGGATCCAGATTCGATTCCCAGCACCCACATGGTGGCTAACAACTGTCCATAACTCCAGTTCCAGGGGAATCTAATGTCTTCTTCTGACTTCCTGGGCACTGCACAACATGAGTGCACTTACATGCACGCAGTCAATACATTCATACATATGAACTAAAAATAACAAATAAAATATTTTAAGAACTCATACAAAATCCCTCCTTCTACACAGACACACCATGTTTTGCATACCTCATATACATGTATGTATGTATGTATGTACAGACCTCTGTAACAAAGTTTAACATTCTGTAAGACTGTAGCAATTCAGAGAAATGCTTACTACAGAACATTTGCTACAAATGAGCTAATGTCCACTCTGTCTCCAGTCTCTAAGACAAGCCCTATGGACTTTGTATTCAAGAAACTTACTTAGATCTTCTCCTCTTTACTAACAGAGACTACCCATCCCCCAACCCCCACCACCCTTCCTCAGCCTCCTTGAACCCTCCCAGCATTTGCTGTGGTTGGTGGTTTTCCATTGCAGTACACTGCTATTCCCCAGTGAACTTACTGACCTTGGGAGAGCAGCTTTCTACACACTGTTTATGTTGACATATTCTTCTCACTAGTTTAGAAGGTCAAAAGGCGTGAAGCCTTTGTGACATGTCTCTAGTGGAGATCATTTAAGGCTGCCCTCATCCCTGTGTTTCTTTTGATAGGGTAAATCGAAGTGTTGACCACAGACTCTCATTGTGATTCTCATCTGGCATACCAGCTCACACAAACCCATCAGCTTTGCTCACAAAAGATAAGAACCAAAAGGCCCTTCTAGTCATGGTATGTTCATCTTTCATTAATCCATCAAGAGCTTACAGTACACAGTGCTTCAAATTCTCTTTAATCATAACAGCTTGGTAACTAAAACCAGGAAAGAGCTTGAGACTTCTGTTCTTAAAGCCTCATCCCAGTGTGTCACTGTCTTGAAATTCTGAAGGAGAACAGCAAAGAAGAGATTAAATGCAGACATAAATAAAGTCCAAACATCACTTGAAAACAAGGAATATTTATAGACTGGGTAGAAAAACGCCCTCTTTGCTTAAGTTCAAAACACTGCTATAAATCATGACTATTAGATTAGCAATAGGACATTTGTTAACTAGTGCAGGATGACTGATTTTTCTTTTGTTTAAAGGAATTCTTAGAGTCTTCGTATTCTTTAAAGATTATTGGTTAACTGTATAAGATTAGTCACCTTCTGTGTGATCAATGTTTGACTAATGTCCACTGTTTTATGTATTCCTGCAGCTATTTCTCTGTAGTCCACCAGCTGACCTGGGTCTTCACAAATCTAAGAGAACAGTCACTCCTCTACTGCCCCAGAACTTCCCTGGTTACAGGCATTTCTGCCTCAGTCCTGGGCAAACCAGGAGAGTTGACCACAAGAAACAGTCTTTATCCTAATAAAAGGCAAATTAAGTAAAGCTGTGAGGTTTTTGTCTTTGTCTTCCTACCAGCAATACTCAGGCAAAACAAACTAATAATTATTTCTTCAAGAGATACATTGTGGAGAATGTCCATAATTAAGAAACATGAGTATATTTATGAATTTTCATTTATAAGTGTAAGGTTTTGGTTCATGAGATGCAGCAGAAATGGACCAGAGACTCTGCAGGGGAGTTAACAGAACCCGTTTATTAAGGGCGCAGGCAAATGGCACTGGACTGGCTTCCCAAATCGGGGAAAGAGAGAAGACCAGCCGAGACTAGCTTCGCCACACTCGGGAGTGGAGAAATGCTAGCCCCCTCATCTTAGGGGCTCAGGCTGGCATGCCTGGCTTAATTTCTCCAGATCAGGATGGAAAAGCTCACTCAAGGAGAGTGCGAGAGGCTAGCTCTCAGGGAGAGTGAGTGACTAGCCAGGCTGGAGAAGAGGGAGCTAGCTCACCCTAGCTTCCCAGTAGGCCTTTTTTATGGGGAGGGGGCCCCCATGACATCTGATTGATGTTCAAGGGAGATTGTAAGCATTTGACCATGAAGCAATCTCTTTTTACAGACACTTGTGAACTCTGGGTCAGGGACTCTGAGTCAGGAATTTTATCTGGCCAAGAAGCTGTAAAACTCAGTCTCCTTTACAGATGTTTGTGGACTCTGGGATGTTGGCTGGAGTCACCAAGGTATCTGTCCTGGAACTTCTGGGGGTTTCCTTTCAGTGACACCTTACAATAAGCTTCCTTATGGTTCAGTTTTCTTACACAAGATTCAATCATAGAACTAACAGCCTTGAGGAAGAATTCAATGGATTTTATAGAATATGGCCCAAACTCTTGGCTTAGTTCCTATACACACTCAAAAAAAGATAGCTATAAGTTTCAAACTTTCCTAGCACTTCAAGCTCATGTATCAGGAATGTGCTACATGTTTCCATTTTCCACACTTTTCATTTGAAGTAGTAGCTTTGCTAATATTGTTTTGTTACTCTCATTAAGCACACCAAAATGTGAAGACAGAGAAGCCTCTTATTACAGCAGGCAGCACTTAATGCAGTCTCATAACTGGTCAAATTACTGAGAATAAGGGACAGTGGAGTGTTCAGCCCTAAAGGGGACATCTACATCACCCCTCCAATGCTCAGGGAACATTGTCAAAGAGGGGACAGAATAGGAGAGCCAGACAGGAAGACGTGTTACAAAAAGACAGCTCGGGACATAACATGGCATTGCACTCATGAACTCACTGTAGCTGTGGTTGTCTCCACAAGACCTGCACAAGGTTGAGTTCCTCAACATTTTAACATAGAGGGACTGGAGAAAGGCTTGTGAAGCCCCACCCCTCCTTGAGGGACTATTGACAGTTAATGGTGGCTGGTGGGAGGGAGAGCACTTTCTTTTGTGGTATAGCCAACGTTCTTCTAGTAACAGCCTCCCACCATGCTCCTAAACTCGGGGAGTCGCACTGAAGGAAGTCATGAGAGTAGGAAAAAGGCTTATTGGGAGAAGTGATTCCATGGAAGAGGGAGGGCTGAGAGAAGGGAACAGGAGGTGGAATAACTAAAATTCATTTCATACATGCAGGAAGTTGTTAATATAAAGATTAATATTTTTTAGATCTGTTGAAAGAGATAAACTATTTCTGGACACTAATCTGTTCATCTTTTGACTTACAAAATCCAAAATCCAAAAAATTTTGAGTAAGACTTGGAGATGCCCCTCGGGGGCGGAGGGTGGCACATGCCTTTAATCCCAGCACTCTGGAGGCAGAGGCAGGCAGATCTCTGTGAGACTGAGGCTAGCTTGTCCTATGCAGTAAATTCCAGACCGGAAAGGGCTTCAGGAAGACCCTGTCTCAAAAATCAAACAAAAAGACAGAGAAAATAACAATATTCTTCATATATTTAGCTTCTTTAAATATAACTTTGCCATACTTTATCTTGTCTGCCCTTTTTGAACAAAATTCAAAAGTAATAGTGAAAATAACTTCCTCTTATTCCCACTTCTTGGGCCCCTCAACTAATAGATTTAAGCACTGTCTGGTTTTCAAAATCAGTGAACTCTAATCCTTACATTCTGCTCATTTTATGCCTATCCAGTATGTTCATACAGAAGAACCAGAATCGGTGTACAAAGCCCTTTCTGTTCCTTTGCATTATGCTACAGAGGCACATTAGCGATCTTTTAAACTGCTTTCAATGTTTTCATATTTATTTGTTTTGCGTATAGGAGTGTGTGCACAGGCGTATGTAGAAGTCAGAGGACAACTTGCAGGAGTCAATTCTCTCCTCCACCATATGGATCCCAGGGACTAAACCAGGTTGTCAGACTTGGCAGCAGATGTCTTTACTCACTAAACCATCTTTCCAGACTTCGTAAATTGATGATAATTGGAAGGTATTACTCTCCCTCTTTAAGGACAGAATGCTGAGAAATTTAGGGTGCGTTAAGAGATATTTGTCCCAGATTACCCATATAATTTTCTTTGGTGTTCCTTAAAACTAGAAATTAGTTTAATGCCAGGACTGTTTTAGATATTACTATCAAACAAGATATTCCTTTGTCTGTCTTTGAAACTGCCAAATGCGATCAAGAAGGAGGTGATCTACAGCGCTTCTCACTCTTGAATGCCATAACCAATCACATTTGGAGGAATTTGTTAAACACTTTTTGGTTCCATAGCTGGGACCCTAGGCTCTGTACCACCGTTAGGCTCCAGATCACACTGATGACACTGGCCTGTGGCCCATCCTTTAGTAGCACAGCCTAAGACAGTGATTCTCAGAATGGAGCTCTGGACCAGTCATAATGCATACCATCTTGGCATGTGTCCAAAATGCAAATTATCATGTTCTTCCTAAGACATTTGCTTTTGTTATTGTTGTTGTTGTTGTTGTTGTTGTTTTTGTCTTGACAACATATTACAACTTGCTAGGCAGCATGAGATTCATGTTTTCATGGATAGGTTCCCTTTGCTCCCTGAGTGCTGTGGAGGCAAAGCACAGGAGGCTTTGGGGAGCACTTCACAGCCCATGGCTCTCCTGAGGAACTCTAAGCTAGGAAACCCCTAATCTTAAGAAGGACTGAAAAGCCAGCATGGCCAACTTTTCTCTACCAGAGAGACACTATCCTTAACTTTTCATTCAAAAATTCATAGGTGTTTCCCAAATGAATCAAGGCTTTCTGAATGGAAAACTCGGGAATAACTAGTACTGGCCCAAGCCCTCTAAACAATTCCAAAGCACATAGTGTTAAGAACCACTGCCCTGAACAGTTAGCACCTTGCTCTGAAAAAGTAATTTTGCCTTCCTAAATGGACTGTGTTCTGTATTGTTTCCCATCAGAAAGGAGGTCAAAGCTGTCTTAGATCTGAAACAACCAAAACGGTCAGGCCATGAATAAATTCACTGAAGGAAAGAGCGCTTAACAGATCTGCCCACACTGATGAGCAAGCTCTGGAAAGAGACCCTGCCAGTCTGGCTGGCTAAAATGCCATCCGTTCCCATGATCAAGTGCTCAGTGGCACTGGAGTCAGCATTCTGCTTTAGGGAAGGTGGACCTGAGTTACACAGTAATGTTGAATTTCTCAACAGAGGGGAAGCTATGTGCAGAAGAAGTCTGTTTCATGGATAATGCCAGCTGGCTTTCGCTTGCTGCAGTGGAAATGCTTGAGGAGCAGTCTTCAGATAAGAAAAGCATATTTGTGCACACAGTTTCAGGGACTTCCCTCCATGGCTGACCAGCACCATGGCATGGGGCATGTGGTAGGGTCAAGCTGCTCATCTCATGGTGTCCAGGAAGCAGAGAGAAGAGGGAGCAGGGTCTCAATGTCCCCCTCAAAAGGCACATCCCAATGACCCTATTGCCTTCTAGCCCACCTCTTTAAGGTTCCACCACCTCCCATAAGTGCCATTAACTGGGGATCAAGTTTTTAAACACAGGACTTTTAAGAGACATTTAGATTCTTAACCATAGTAACAGGGGACACCAAAATAAGAGAAAAATAATTTTTTTAAAAAAATTAACATTTTCCCAAAAGGATCAAAGTAAACTGTTAGTAAAATCACATTTTCAACTTCTTGCTACTCATTTCACTGCTTAGAGGGACTAAGTGTAGTCTCTGGAGACAAATGGCCTGTTTCTAAATCTTGTCTTCCACGTGTCAAGGGGGTAGCTTTGGGCAAGTTACTCATCTCTTGTTGGTTGATGGCTTCTTCATCTGAGAAATGAGGATAATGATGTTTTGAAAGAATTAGACATTGTATTATGAAGTTAGACTAGTCCTCTCAGTCATAGTTACATCTTGCAGCAAGCTGTTCTCTGTGCCAGACTGCAATGAAAGAGGCTATCCTTCCTGCAATCAGACACAATCCCAGAGTATGTAACTCTCCCAGAATCTGTCTGTCTATGCCTTATGTTGTCTGCCTGTAGCCTGATGCTTTAACATCAGACAGCACTCTAAATCCAGGTTTTTATTAATCCTGCTGTGGATAAAACAGGAGTATGATAGGCAGGATGGTGACAGAAAGAAGAAAATGTAGTTGTTCTTAGTCATCCATTGCTCCATAAATAATTCCTAATAAACTAACTTTCCTCACCAAGATGAACTCGTATGAATCATTCTTTGGCTGTTGTACTATCCTAGTTTGGAAGCAGATGTTAATTTTGTATGTCCTTGAAAAAAATCACACAACACATTAATTTATGTAAGCTCTTAGAATAATGCTTCAAGCATGATGCTTCCTTTCTCTCTCTCTCTCTCTCTCTCTCTCTCTCTCTCTCTCTCCTTCTCTCAGTGGGTGGTGAAAAAGAACATCTATTCACCACAGATGGCACACTGGCAGACCAAAGACACAATTCTACTGTGCTAGATAGCTTTAGTTGTCAACTTGACACACCTGGGTAGGGGAGGCCTCAACTGAGGAATTGCCTCCATGGCACTGGCCTATGGCCAGGTCTGTGGAGCATTTCCTTGATTATTGAGTGATGTGGGAGGGCTCAGCCCACTGTGGACCACTCCTGGTCAGGTGGTCTTGTATTGTATGAGGAAGAAGGTTGATAGGGGCTAGAGAGATGACTCAGTAGTTAAGAGCACTAGCTGCACTTGCAGAGGAGCCAGATTTGAATCCCAGCACCCACAATGCAGCTAACCGTTTTCCTAAGTCCAGTTCCAAGGGATCTAATGCCCTCTTCTGACCTCCAAGGGCCTTGTATGACATGGGTACACTTACATACATGCAGACAATACACTCATACACATAAAATAAAAATAATAAATAAAATATTTTAAAAATTAGAAAGCAGGTTGAACACAGGCCAGGGAAGCAAGTCAGTAAGCAGCATTCCTCATGGGGTCTGTACTCAAGGTTCATGCCCTGAGTTCCTGCCTTTCCTTCCCAAATTGGTTTTAGTCAGTGCTTTTATCACAGCAATTGAAGGCAAACTAAAACACTATCCAAGTCCAATTTGTTAATCCAACTCATTTTATGCAGGTAACTTTCAGAAGGACAGAGGACTCAAAAGCAGCTACATCATCAAAGTCATGCCCCAACATGGGTGACAGCTCATGAAAGCTGCATCACTAGAATTCTATCCTCTGTTCATCTTCCACCTCTTACATATCCTAGCAACTATTAAGACCATGTGCAGCTAGGAAACAGGAGGGGGTGGCAGCTGAAGACCCTCCTACCTCCCCTTCTAGGAAACGATATGAATAGCCTCAATACCATTGACCTACTGTCTCTGTATTATTCTGCTTACTTCATTGCTATGGCTTCAGGGCCAGGATACCCGACACAGCAATCTCTGTGCCATGATAGCTGATAGTCATACTAAGCCCAGAAGAAATAGTTTCATCACATCTTATTAGGACATCTGTTATTTTGTATTAAAGTCCCATTCTTTTGACTTCATTCAGCCTTAAGTACCTCATTAAAGTTCTCAACTGTCTTAAAATACAGTCACATTGGGGACTAAGGCTTCAACATGTGAATTTGGGGGAGATATACTTCATTTCATAACACTCTAACTCTGAGTTCATTCTGGTTAGTTTTACTTTGGAATTTGTTCTACTTTCATTCTATTGCTGTGATAAGCTATCCTGACAAAAA